>VMYD01000248.1:334238-1755488 GCA_007663325.1 Eucalyptus pauciflora
GACGAGGCCTTGCCCAGGGCGGGCGGAGCTCGCCGGCCCTCGCCAAGGGCCGGCGAGGCCCGGCCACCCCCGACCAGTGCCGGCAACCGTTGCCCGACCCCTTCAGCGATGGGCGGCGGCAATGGGGGAGAGGAGCCGGAGAGGTGCCGTTTTTTTTTTTTTTTTAATAATAAATATTTTAACTTTTTGTAATTTTTTGGTGAAAATAAGATAAAATGAATAAATTTAATTTTTTTAGTTTTTAAATATATATATTTTTAAAAATGAATAAAAATAATTAAAAAATCCACGTGGAAAATAAAAAAATTATTTAAAATGCCACGTCAGCATTTTTAACGGAAAAGGCTAACGGCGTCGATTTTAGGACTCATTTGAAACAATTTGACAAGTTTTAGGACTTAAATGCACTTTTTGCAAGTTTTAGGACTAAAATGCATTTTCGCTACAAGTTTTAGGACTTCTGGAACACTTATCCCATATATATATATTGTATTCACAATTATGATTATCCCAAAGACAGTCATAATTGGTCGACCTGTGAATACAAAACCACAATGTGATTCTACAAATCCGATCTTCCTCTTTCCTTCAAACTCTCAATTTCAGTTCAACTTGCTTTTCTAGAAATGTCCCATTAGATCGAATCATCTCATGACCATTGGCAACATTCTAAGATAACAAACACTAAATAGAAATCTTGAGAATAAGTAAGAGTCATGAGGGCACTAAAAAATGAGGAACTCTATTCCTCAAGAGTCTCACACGTCATAAAAGTTGAGATCATAACTTTTGCCACTCTTATAGGTCGTCTCATGCATACGTAGTATGAAATACGTATTACGGTATTAACTCATTTCCCATGGAGCGTATGTCTACACAATCAATATCGTACAAATGATAGTTCAGACATACCCAATGTCTAACTTGAGTTCACGTATTTACTCATTCACAAAATTCATCATAACTCACATCTGGCATCTTAGACAGATAAAGTAAAATGTGTGGGTTATTTTACTTTCGGACATCGTAAGCATTATGTCCTCATCTTAACACTCAGTTAAGGTGACATATTTATTTTAAGCTTGAGCTCTCGATTATCACCTAGATAATAAGCTTAAAAACAGTCTCATCTCTATCTATCACATAGTAAATAGAGGCGATTACCCGTGTGAGTGGGCTAATCTCTTATCTGTCCGACATACTTTCTCAACATAATATAATGCACTAAGCATTAAGATGCATAAAGATTAAACAAAGACTCATAGGCATTAATAATAAAACAACACTAGTTCATACATGTGAACAACTCAGGGAAAATACAATCTAGTACATTAGACTCTACGCAATCCTAGAGATATTACATGACCACAAAACACATCTCTAGGTAGTGGCTTTGTCATAGGATCTGTTACCATTCTATGCGTAGATATGTACTGCAAGTTCACATCCTTTCGTGCAACATTATCTTTGACAAATTTATACTTGGTATCTATATGTTTGGTCTTGCCATGATATTTTGGATCTTTAGTGTACGCTATAGCTGCTTGGCTATCACAATTAACTAATAATTGATTTGCAGCTTTCTCAATAACACCTAAGAGATCTTAAAAATCTCTTAAGCCAAACTCCTTCTTATATTACTGTTGATAATGCCACGAACTCAGCTTCCATCGTGGACAAGGCTATACACGTTTGTTTCTTACTGCTCCAACATATGGTGCCAGTTTTCAATAAGAAAACAAACCTAGAGGTAGATCTCCTTTTGTCTACACCTCCTCCCTAATCAGTTTCAGAATAGCCTGTGAGTCGCAGATCATTTCCTTAATAACTCATCGTATAATCAGCAGTTCCCTTTAGATACCTCAGTATTGTCTTAACGGCTTTCCAATGTGCTGGACCTGGATTGGATTGGTATCTACTCACCATTCCAACTGCAAAACATATGTCGGGTCTTGTACACATCATAGCGTACATCAAGCTCCCAACTGCACTAGCATAAGGAACATGTTTCATTTGTTCCTTCTCTTGTGGAGTCCTCAGACACAGTGTATGGCTCAATCATTCACCTTTTGCAATAAGAGTGTCTATGGGCTTACAATCTTGCATACGAAATCGTTCAAGAACTTTATTTATATATGTTTCTTGCGAAAGAGACAACGATCTCTTCAAACGATCTCTTGAAATCTTAACTCCAAGAATGTATGCAGCCTCACCCATATCTTTCATCTCAAAGTTGGAAGACAACCAACTCTTGACAGTATGAACAAACTCCATATTGCTTCCGGCAATTAGTATATTATCAACATATAATGATATGATCACAAATTGATCCTTGGATCTTTTAATATATACGCAATGATCCTCATCAATCATTGTAAAATCATATGCCATTATGTCATTGTGAAAACGTATATACCATTGTCTTGATGACTGCTTAAGGCCGTATATCGATCTCAAAAGTCGACATACCTTTTCGTCTTGGCCTTTCACTATGAAACCAGTAGGTTGTTCCATGTATATTTCATCCTCTAATTCTCCATTAAGGAAAGCAGTCTTTACATCCATCTGATGTAACTCAAGATCCATACTAGATACTATTGCCAGAATAATGCGAATCGAAGTAAATCTCACTACAGGAGAAAACGTATCTTCATAATCAATTCCTTCCTGTTGATTATACCCCTTCGCAATAAGGCGAGCCTTATGCCTTTCTATCGAGTCATCAGCCTTTCGCTTTATCTTGAGAACCCACTTGTTCCCAATAGCTCTGCGTCCTTTTGGAAGATCAACCAGTTCCCAGATTTGGTTTGATTTCATCGACTCCATTTCCTCTTCCATTGCATGAATCCATTTTTCTTTACTAGGGCACTTCAGAGCCTCATTAATTTCTCGGCTCATCCTCATCTTGTGGAGCAATCATAAAAGTTTCCCCTTCAATGTCAAAACATCGACGAGGAATACTTTGGCGACTTGTTCGCCGTATGGGAGTTTGTACACTTTGCACATCATTCCCCATTATTCTCCCACTGGGATTAGATAATGATGGTGTCGTCTCATTATGTGGTTGCAATTGAGAATGAGTTGAATTCAATTCATCACTTCTCATATTACTCCCACTTGGACGAACTCCACTAAGATCATTATCTTGATCCGAGGTTTCAAATAGGGTGTTGTCTTCCCCTATTTCGCCCTTCTTAGGAAAATTCATCCTCTAAGAATGTGACATCTCGTGATTCAAATTCAGTTATACTCCCACTTTCCTGCTCACCTATGAACACATACCCTTTTGAGTGTTCCGAGTATCTTATGAAAATACTCTTCTTTCCTTTGGGACCCAATTTCCCAAACTTGTGAGAGGACTCATGTGTATAGGCACAACCCCATGGCTTAAGAAAACTTAAGTCCGGTTTTCTACCTGTTCATAACTCATATGGAGTGGAAGTGACTGATTTGGAAGGCACTCGGTTAAGTATATAGGCAGCAGTTAACAACGCATCACTCCAAAAGGTGATAGGTAAGTTAGCATGCACCATCATGGACCTAACCATTTCCAGTAGGGTTCTGTTTCTCCTCTCCGCAACAGCATTTTGTTGAGGAGTATTTGGAATAGACAATTGTCTTTCTATTCCTTTTTCATCACATAATTTTCTGAACTCATCAGATAAATATTCTCGACCTCGATCGGATCTCAATGCTTTTATTTCCTTGTCTAATTGATTCTCTACCAAGTTCATAAACCTTTTGAAACAACTTATTGCTTCAGATTTGTGAGAAATCAAATAGACATATCCGAATCAAGTATAATCATCTATAAAAGTGATGAAATAAACAGCCCCATGCCTTCCTCTCACATTCATTGGACCACAGACATCAGAATGGATTAAATGCAGAGGAAATTCAGCTCTTTTACCTTTTCCAAATGGTTTCCTTGTCGTTTTCCCTTCTAGGCAATGCTTACAGATGGGCAAATCGACTTTTTCAATATTGCCCAACAAGCCATCTTTGGCTAGTCTATTCATACGCTGTTGGCCAATATGACCAAGTCTAGCATGCCACACATTCACATCATTATCATATGAATTAGGAGATGTGAGAAGGGAATAACAAATATTTGCATTAACATAGTCAATATCTAATACAATGAAACCATCCAGAAAGTAACCATGACCATAGTAGTTTGTATTCAAATACAAATCTACACTTCTATTATGGAAGTTCACATTAAAACCTAATTTAACCAATACTAAAAACAGACACTAAATTCCGACGAATCTCCGGAGCATACACCACATCATGAAGGAACAAAGTGCGTCCACCACGCATATTCAGTTGGCATGTGCCAATTCCTTTCACTTCAGCTCTGGAGTTGTTTCCCACATAGATCTACTTAGTTCCAGTTGGTACTCGTCGAAATTCCACGAAGGATTCTCTATCCTTCGCTACATGGTCTATTTTTCCTGAATCTACAGTCCACAAAGGATTAGACTCAGTCAAAAATATAGAACTTGACACATAGGCAAAGTTCTGAAAAGTACAAAGGGTGTGTACCTTTTTTGGCTCGCGACAATCGCGGGCATAGTGACCCTTCTGATCACAGTTGTAACTAGGGGTGAGCGGTTCCAGGTTCCGGTTCGGTTCCGTCTGGAACCTGGAACCCACCCTCGGGTACAGGTTCCTCAAAATGAGGAACCTGGAACCTACCCTTCAGAATCGAGAACCTGGAACCTACCCTGTCACAGGTTCCAGGTTCCAACAGGTTCTTTCTTCTTTTTTTTTTTTCTTTTTTTTCAGATTTGAACTATAACGTACGTGCACGTTACAAAAAAAAAACTATAACGTACGTGCACGTTACCAAAAAAAAAATATAACGTATATGCACGTTACCAAAAAAAACTATAACGTACGCGCACGTTACCAAAAAAAAAATATAATGTACGCGCATATTACCAAAAAAAACTATAACGTACGCGCACGTTACCAAAAAAATATATATAATGTAGGTGCACGTTACCAAAAAAAACTCTAACGTACACGCACGTTACCAAAAAATAATAATAAGGTACGCGCATGTTACCAAAAAAATATATATAATGTAGGCGCACGTTACCAAAAAAAACTCTAACGTACGCGCACGTTACCAAAAAAAAAAAATATAACGTATACGCACGTTACCAAAAAAAAATATAACGTACGTGCACGTTACCAAAAAAAATATATATAATGTACGCGCACGTTACCAAAAAAAAAATATAACGTACGTGGACGTTACCAAAAAAAACTCTAACGTACGTGCATGTTACCAAAAAAAAAATATAATGTATATGCACGACGTGTGAGTTTCAATTTCAGAGGGTCGTGTGATGTGAGACCGTGAAATTGTGAATGAGGTGAGGGGGTTCCTTTTGGAACCCTAACCGGTTCCGAAACCGGTTCCGCGACAGGTTCCGGTTCCGGTTCCGCGACCGGTTCCGGTTCCGGAACCGGGATCGCCGGTTCCTGGAAAAATGGAACCGGGAACCGGAACCGGTCCTCTAAGAACCGGGAACCGGAACCGGTCCTCTAAGAACCGGGAACCGAACCGGAACCTCCGGTTCGGTTCTCCGGTTCCCGGTTCTACCCGGGAACCGCGCTCACCCCTAGTTGTAACACTTCACCATTGTCAGCTTCTTCATTCGAGGACGTTTTCCTCTTCCATGTTGGTTAAACTTGGGTTTCTTCCCTGAAGGACCTTCTTCCTTGCCTTTCCTTTTATCAAACCAGTTAGGGCGCTTGCGCTTGGAGCCCGAAGCTCCATTTGAGCTAGAACTAGCATGATAGAGTTCAGCATCCGGCTTAGCCGCCAACAGGCGGTCCTCTTCCAGCTCAAGATGACGCATTGCATCCTCAAAGGTTTTGATATTTTCATTATGAGTCAGGTGCACCTTCATATGCTCCCAACTCTGAGGCAAGGAACGAATCACTGCTTGCACTTGCTGCTCATTTGTCAGGACATGGCCAGCATCTTTTAGCTCATTTATCATGTTTGACATCTTTCTAAGATGTTGCTTCATGGTCTGACCATGAGGCTTCTTATAAGAGTCAAACCTAATAGTGAGCTGCCTCAGTCTGGTCACCGAAGTATGACCAAATCTTGCCGCCAATGCTTCCCACATGTCTTTGGCATTTTCAAAACGCCTAAACTCTCGCATGACGTCATTTTCCATGCTGCTCAGCAACGTGATGCGAGCAAGAGAGTTCTTTCTTTTCCATGCAGCAAATGCTTCTTTGTCTCTCTTATGCTGTGCAATGGTTCCTTCTTCAGGTTCTACCATGGTTAGGATAAGAGTCTCAAGTGCTTCTTGCTCTTCCAGTACATACTGGATTTTCATTTGCCAGATTTCATAGTTGTCACCATTGAGCTTCTCACCTTTGTTCAGCTCGGCAACTATGCTCTTTGTGGCTGAAGCCATTGATCTGAACACATCAGACATATATGCACGAGTTATTAATGCCTATTATTTATGCATCTATTTTGCACAAACCCATCATATTAATTAATAATTTTAAGTAAGGTTTCAGAATCAAAATGTCACTATGTTTCCAATCATCCTCCAAAAATCCTAATTTAAAACTATCACTAATATGATTGTCATATGCAAAATCAATTCTATGAGGCTACAAAAACTTCTATTACTACCCACAGCTAACTACCCACAGCAACTAGCAATCACAGAAAGCAACAGATAATTGAGATACAATATAACAATAAGGCTTTCACATAATATGACTAACATATAGGTTGCTACATCAACAACAATCAGGTAGATAACATTTACATAGGATGTCCACATAGCACACTCAACAAAAAACAGCTAATACATTTTACAAATAACCTTCACACGAACCGGGAAAGATCCTATTTTGGTCAATTTCTTGACATTTTCCCTTGCAACAATGCAGTAATATTCGTTTACAAAATCTATCACAATTTTCTTATATGAAGCAGCACCGTTGACATCCCATATGCGATTCAACACATCTTGCCATTCAGGTGGAAGAGTGTTAATGAAAAATCGCACCATCTCTGACTGCGACATGGGATGACCATTCCATATGACCTGTTGAATCTTCCCGTTGACTTCAAGAACATGATCAATTAAGTCACCTATCTCCCATCGATAATCAGTCAACTCAGCTATCAACTTAGAAAGCTTTGCCTTTTGTTTATCGGTAATCACGCGAATAGGCGTACGTAACTGAAGGGGAGGCATTGTTCCTGCAACAAATGCAGAACAATATTGGATTACATATAATCCACATAGACATAATTGAAAAAAGAAACAAATTCCTTTTTTTTTTTTTTGGTCAACGGTCAAGTCAACGGTCAACGGTCGGTCAACGGTCAATGGTCGCGGTCAACGGTCCGGCCGATTAGACGGTCGGGCCGATCGCCCGATCAGACTGGTCGGACCGGTCTCCCGGTCGGGCCGGTCGGACGAACCGGCCGACAAGTGCCAGGCGCGTGCCAGGATGACGTCACGATGACGTCATCCGGCACGTGCGTGGCACGCGCCAAGGGCCGAACAACGCGCCGTTTCGCGCCCGCGCGCGTGTTCGACGCACCGTTTCGCGCGGGCGTGCGTTGCACGCGCCTGGGCGAAACGGTGCGTTTCGCGCGGGTCGGCGCGTGCGTTGCACGCGCTGATGACCCTCGCGCGTTCCGACAGCGCATGGCGGCGTCCGGCGGCGCGCGACACGTCACCGGACTCTTCTCGACGTTTTCTTCCTCCCTATGCCTTCATATTTTTATTTCGACTTATGAAAAATCGAAAACATGGGCGAACATTCTCGGGTGTCGGGATTCATGGCCCCGATCCGTACGGCCGAAATGCATTTGCGAAAATATCAATCATAAACAACAAATAGATCGGGAAAAACGTGAACCGATGCTCTGATACCAATGTTGGGAGAGATTGATCCCCGAAAAACCGGATTCGGCACCTAAACCGAACCCCTATTTCATATGCGGAAGATGAGCCCGGGAATTGTCACGTATCACCGATCAAAAGCACACCACGGATTCGAGCGTACCTTGTTGGCCACAGATTAGACACTGATGCCGTATTAAGGAAGAGATTTCAGTCCCGTTCGATCCGGTGTCGAAGATTCGTCGTGAAGTGAAGATGGCGTCGTTTCTTAGCCTTTGGAGAGAGAGAGAGAATTCTTGAAGAGAAAGAGAACGTTCTTTCAAAATGCCAAGAGGTACGTCCTTTCTCTCTCTCATCCCTTTTATAGGTTCCCCTTTCCACGGGCCTTATTCCCGTGGGTCGGGCCTTTAGGCCCATCGTGGCCGGGCCAACTTAGGCCCATTATAATAAATCCATCAGCATCCATTAACTTACTTCCAAAGCGAAAGGTAAGCCCGTCTATACAATGAGCATAAGAGGAGAGCAGAGCCGTACAGAGAATTATTTGATGCGAGACCAAGCTCTGAAATGGCTGGCTGGGATTGAGGTCGGAATAGCTTCTCACGGGAAGCTCCTCCAAGATTCCACTCCCTTCCTGACGAGAAGATTCAAGAGCTGAATTCGTAATTCGGGTGGAGCCATTTGGCACCCATTTTTCCAACCAACGACACGTTGTATGGACCCCATCTTTGGGCCCTTGGCTGGAAAAATGTCGGATGATACCGCCAGCATCTTATTCCTCGTCTTAGAGCGATTACCGAACTTTCAACTCGCTGTTGTGCCTAATTAAAGTTCCTTTTTTACCTTCAGACATTTCCGCATGGAATTCTTCTCTTCATTCTCTAAACCACACCCTTAGCTTCAGGTAGATTTGACCTATCTATCCATGCAAAATGGTGGCACCAAAAAGCAATCTTTAAGATAGGAAACAATTTTCTTACTTGCAACTCATCGTATCGAAAAACTCCATACCAATGATTGAAGGGAGATGACATGAATATAAGACTTATAAATTCTATAAACAAATAATGTGGAAACATCTAACGCTTACAAAGGAATAAAGGTTGCAAATTCAAGTTGAACGAAATCAAAAGAACTAATAACTAAAGAATCTGATTAAGGTAAGGCACTTTCCAGAAGTTATAGTTCTTTTCCCAGGAATTCTACCCTTTAGCATACATCATCTAACAAAAAACACGATGATGTCTTTGGAACGCTCTTCAATTATTAATTCGAAATCAAGGAACGATATATAAAAATGTTAAAAATGTCAAAGAAGAGGCACGAAGAGGAATCTTTACTACACTTTTTTTTAATTTAGTCTTCGTTGAATCTATCTTAAAGCCTTAAAAAAAGAAACAATCGTGTTGATTCGGAAGCAATTGTCATTTCCATTTAATCGGATGAAGAAATGAACCGGTTCGGAAGCATCAACAAATCGTGCTTCACCGCTTGAAAAGTAACCGTGAGAAACCGCAATCCTTATCCACTGTGTTGGCTTCTGAGGTCGGTCAACGAAACCCGCGTGATAGCATTAATGTTTCCCGTCTCTCTCTTCTTTTCTCTAAAATATTGGGTGGAGCTATGCTAACATTCTTAGCACAAGTCCATTTTGCAAGCAACACGTCACTCGCAGGCCCACTTTTAAAAAAACCTGCAACCCACTCTCTCTCCTTCGTTTCTCTCTCTTCTTCGCCGTTCTTCTGTCTTTTTTTCCCCTTTTTTTTTTTTGTTTCTTTCCCTTTGGCCTGTTGTCGACAACAAACGAGGGTTTGGGAGGCGACACCTCAACGGCCATAGGCAAGGGTCGCTTTCATCGAATTTGGCAAGGGCTCGACCCTCACGACCAGGGTGAGGGTCGTCCTTGCCAAGATTTGGGAGGTGACGACGGCCCCGTTTGGTTCAGCATTCCTAAGGGGCTTTCAGCCCTGAAAGCCCATTGGAAAAAAATTTAGGCGTTTGGTTCAGCATTTGGAGGTGTCCTTGGCCAAATGCTAACATTTGGAATGCTGATACAGGGTTTAATGAATTTTTTTTTCTTTCCAATATTGCCCTCATTATAATTGTGTTTTCCTCTTTTACCCTCATACGACACTGTTCATCGTCTTTTTCAGCCTTGCTACTCCATTGCGAAGTTCAGCCGGTGGGCGTGGTGGGCGGCGCTCAGCTGCGAGCGGCCAGATCTGGAGGCGGCCGGTGGCAATGGGGAGGCGGCTGGTGACGGCAGCGACAACGATGATGGCAGTTGGGGGTCGCGTTCTCCGCGGCGACACCTAGGTTGCGCGAGCCAGGCGATGCCCGAGGCTCGCGACGGCGTCGCCTGGGCGCTCGACCTCGGGCGGCGCCAGAGGCCGCGCAACCTTAGGCGTCGCTTGGGTCGCGCGACCCAAGCGGAGGTTAGGGACCAAGCCACCCCCCAACCGCCGTTGCCGCCGCCGCCACCAGCCGCCTCCCCACCGCCACCGACACCACTGTAGAGCCACCAGCACCACCACGATTTTCCCCTCTCCTCCCTTTTTTTTCTTTTTTTCTCTTTTTTTCCTTTTTCTTTTCAACCTAAAGTTACTTTGCAAATATACACATTCTTTAGTGTCCAAACATACTAGCATTCACAAAATGTCCATTCAATAAAAAATACTTGGGAAATGCAAAGCCATTTCCCTAAAGTTGAACCAAACAAGCCCAACATCGGAGCTGCAGGGGACCTCGAGGATGTAAGGGCTAAAGGGCTAAGGGAGGGCTCGAGGTCGCAGACGACAAGGGGCTTGGGGTTGTTCTTGGATTGAGGGCAGTGGCGTTCCTCGAGTTGTGAAGAGGGTGAGATAGAGCGAGTCAAGAGAGAGATAGAGAGAACACATGACGTTGTTTGGCATGGTTTTGTTGGATTGCGAATGCGACGAACAAGACGGATGCGAAGGCGGCGCTGCAATTCATTGGATGGCGAGCTCCGTCGTGAGTCAGAACGGTCGCGAGGGGAGGAAGAAAGAGCAGAGCGTGAGAGACAGAAGAACGAGTGGGAGAGAAAGAGTCAAAGGAGCGCGTGAAATTAAAAATTAAGAGAGAGAGAAGGTTTTGGTTTGCGATTGGCCCACGTAACAAGATTCTCTTCCGTGGGGACCACATGAAGCTAAGGGTACGCATGGTAAAATTTCTTGACTGGGGAAGAGTTTTTTTCCAGAAATAGTTATTTTCTATTTCTATTCCGGGGAATAGTTTCTGAGCAAAAGAACCCGTTTGATAACTGCATAAAATTTCTACTGTTGGAATAGAAAAAGAATAGAAATGCATTTGGTAACGCAACGATTCTTTTTTGTATTTATTTGTTTTTTATTCTTTTATTTGTTTTTTATTCTTTTTTGTATTTATTTGTTTTTTATTTATTTATTTTTTATTTTATTTATTTATTTTTGTTTTTATTTTTTTGTATTTTTATTTTCTTGCGTTTTTTTTTATTTGTATTTATGTTTTTTGTATTTTTTTTTGTTTTTTAGTATTTTTATTTGTTTTTTATTTGTTTTTTTTATTTGTTTTTATTTGTTTTTTTTATTTGTTTTTATTTGTATTTTTTGTATTTTCTTGCGTTTGTTTTTTTTGTATTTATTTGTTTTGTATTTATTTGTTTTTTTATTCTTGCTCACGATCGGCGGCGGCGGTGGCGGCCGGCGACCAGCAGCGGCGGCGGCCGGCGGCGGTCGACGGTGCCTCCGAACGATTGGAGGTGGCCACGGCAAGAGAGAAATAAAACAAAAATAAAAAAGAAAATTTACTTATTTCTAGAAATTGTTCCCGGGACAATAAGCAATTTTTTTTTGTTTCTCGTTTCTATTCCCGGGCTAACTTTTCTATTCCGGGGAATAGAAATCAATTTGGCGTTACCAAACGGGTTTCTGTTCTTTTTTTTGTTCTGGGGAACAAAAGAACAGAAATTGTGAGAATGAGAAATGTTCTCATGCAGCACCTAAGTCTATCCACAAACTTAAAGAAATTCATGAATAGAGTGCGACCGTTACATGTTGAAATCCCGGTTCTACCTTATTCTTTCCTTCTTTTCTTTTTTCCTTCTCTAATAGGATCATATTTCTGGATGGCCATTAAAATAAAACAAAATAAAGCACAAGCATATTATAAGTAATTAAATAATATATTTTATTTTCCATATATAACAATCCCCACTTAATTAGCAAATATATAATGCTTTTCTTAATAATATGTACTAAAAAATAAACATATCCAATAAGATGGGTTTCTTGTGTAGTGTATGCATGAAGGTGAAATTTGCCTTAGAGTTTTATGGTTGAATATACGGTTTGCAAAATTACGCCCACGCTATATTTGAGTTCATCGTGCTCTTGATGGCAGCACTTTTATCGGCCTTGTGCTGCTTACTCAAAGGATTTTCCTCACTTTTTTACTCACGAAGGCAACCTCACCAAGAGTGTTCACAACTGTTCTAGCACTCCACCAAAAAAAGTCATGAGAACTAGGGGTGAGCGGTTCCAGGTTCCGGTTCGGTTCCGTCTGGAACCTGGAACCTACCCTCGGGTACAGGTTCCTCAAAATGAGGAACCTGGAACCTACCCGTTAGAACCGAGAACCTGGAACCTACCCTGTCACAGGTTCCAGGGTCGGTTCCAGGTTCCAACAGGTTCTTTTTTTTTTTTTTTTTTTAGATTTGAACTATAACGTACGCGCACGTTATCAAAAAATAAAATAAAATAAATAACGTACACGCACGTTACCAAAAAAAAACTATAACGTACGCGCACGTTACCAAAAGAAAACTATAACGTATGTGCATGTTACCAAAAATATATATAACGTACACGCATGTTACCAAAAAAAACTATAACGTATGCGCACGTTACCAAAAAAAAATATAATGTACGCGCACGTTACCAAAAAAAACTATAACGTACGCGCACGTTACCAAAAAAAAAAAATATAATGTACGCGCACGTTACCAAAAAAAACTATAACGTACGCACACGTTACCAAAAAAAATATATAATGTACGCACACGTTACCAAAAAAAACTATAATGTATGCCCACGTTACCAAAAAAAAAAATATAATGTACACGCACATTACCAAAAAAAAAACTATAACGTACGCGCACGTTACCAAAAAAAATATAACATACAGGGAGGGCGTCTCGGGTCGGGACTCGGGAGTCGGGACTCAAGAGTCAAGAGCAGAGCAATAGATGTGAGGTGAGCAGGGGAGGGGGTTCCTTTTGGAACCCTAACCGGTTCCGCAACTGGCGTCCGACGACGGCGGCCTTCAGGGCGAGCGGCATCCGGCGAGAGTTTCAGAGGGTCGGGACTCGGGAGTCGGGACTCAAGAGTCAAGAGTAGAGCAATAGATGTGAGGTGAGTAGGGGAGGGGGTTCCAAAACCGGTTCCGAAACCGGTTCCGCGACCGGTTCCACGACCGGTTCCGGTTCCGGTTCCGCGACCGGTTCCGGTTACGGTTCCGGTTCCCGGAAAAATGGAACCGGGAACCGGAACCGGTCCTTTAAGAACCGGGAACCGAACCGGAACCTCCGGTTCGGTTCTCCGGTTCCCGGTTCTACCCGGGAACCGCGCTCACCCCTAATGAGAACCCTTAATGATAAAGATTCAACCTATCTCGTTGTGAAATAAAAGCGCATTAGCTAGATATAGGATATAAAGCACAATGCACTCGAAATGTAATTCAGATACTGCACTTTTTTTATGGTCCATAATAGCAAAAATGACGCCGAAGATCTTTAATCTTTAGTCCAATATGTAATGACGTTCTTAAACTTTTAATTTGTTGAATATCATTCATAAACTATTCTTAAATGTTCAATCTAGTACCCAAAGTATATGTAAAGGTTCAATTCCATCCTTCTCTTAATTCTAATTAATGAAATTTGCCAATGTGGCTGAATCCACTAAGTTCGAATGGTGGACCAAAAAAAGTTATCCGTGGATTATTTACGTAAAATATTCATGTCAAATCATAATACAATGACTTATGACACGATAACACTCTAATTTTACATTTCGTAGATAGAGAAAAGCATGGACGTGTTAAGTCATCATTTTTAAATATCAAACTCAGCATTATAATAATCAATGTCATCAAATAATATATAATTTGTCATTGAAGCGAAATAAAGGATTATATTGATTATTTACCAAAGGCTCGGGAATTGCACTGAATAAATTAAAAATCAGAGACATCATCTCATATTAGGTCAAGGTTGAGGAATTTTTATCATTTTTCTTTCAATATAAAGTGAACCTTTCAACTCTGAAAGCATGATTTTCAAAGAAACAATAAATGGTTTTTATTTATATGGACTTTATGGCGGAGGATTATCTTTTGACCATCTCTCTAGATCGATAACAGTCCCAAGAATCACTTGAATGCAGATCATTCGTCCCCTATGAGCCCATGCGTTGTCTCCTCAACGTGAGCACGACGTTTGTCCACCCCCATCGTAGGTCCCCCCTCACCTTTATCCAAATCTGGCCAAACTTTACTCTATCCTCCTCTTCGTACCCGTTCGCCGCCTTTATGTCTGATCGCCGGCGCCTCCCCTGTCCTATTAGCTGTCAAGCCACGCCACAACCCACCACCATCATTCATTGATTATGGCCCTGTTTAGTTCAGCATTTGGAATGCTCATTTGGACTCTAAAGTCCCTTGGCCAAATGCAAACGCGTTTGGTTCGTATTTTTGCGCGAGTTTGGCAAGATGCAATTGCATCTCCAAAGGAGTCTAAAGGCTTTTAGCCCAATGGAGCTCTTGAGGTGCATTGGCAAGTTGCATCCTGGGAATGCAAGTCGGTACTGTTCATCTTCTCCAAGCCACTGCCGATTGGAAGCCGACGACCACCGGCCAAGGGGTCACGTGCACCGACAACGTGTCGACGACCGCCGCCTGAGGGTCGCCCGACCCCGGTGACCGTCGCCGGACCTCAGGCGACGGTCACTAGGGTTGCGCGACCCCAGGCGACGACCGCCTAAGGTCGCACGAACCCAGGCGACCGCTGCCTGAGGTCGCGCGAACCTAGGCGACCGCGCTGGACCGCCGGATCCGGTGATCCAAATGGCCGGACTTCAAAAAAAAGATATAAGTGTATTTTTGCTTTTTAAATTTAATAATAGTTAATTACAAATGCAAATTTTACCAAACAGTATTTTGGCCAAAGTTGTTTTTCAATGCAAATTTTACCAAATGATATTTGCATTTCAGAAAACCCCATTCACCCAAAGGTATTTGCATTACTGCAAATGCATTCCCCAAAAGCCAAACCAAATGGGCCCTATATTTAATATATAATTTGCGAGAAATTATAGGTCAAGAAAGTATATCAAAATTATGAGTTTACTAACTTTAAATGTGGATATATAGGTTGATCGTATAGTGATAGTGAAAATTTTATTGCCATTGTAATTGTCGGCAGGTATCAATATTCCCCGAAATATGTATTGGATAACTAACAAAGTTAAAATTCACCAAATTGTGATTTTACTAGCATCCGATAGCTTTTGTTGATAATTTTAATATGATCAAAATATTTTTCTAATCCATTGGTATTTAGGACAGATACCGATTCCATTTTTATTTATGGAAATGTGAAAAAGAAAATCATCACAAAAGTATTAAGTATTTTCGCCCTCTCATCCAATAAGCCAATTGTCACTCTTTTACATGGACACCTCTCGTTCATTTTACACCCTGAGTTTTAATCCTAATTTTATCATGCATGACCTCACTCTTTTGAACTCTTACGCATTAGTGCAGCCTGAATCTTCATTCGTGCGCCTACTTGGCTAACCCATCTAGTAAAAGAAACAAGTTACAAAACAAGGGTAGAGGACAGAAAAAAGAATGAAAATAAAGGAAGAAAGCTACAAGGAAGTAACAACCAACAAAATAAAAGAAAGAGATGGAGAGAGAGAGGGAGGCCTTCCTCGAAATTTCCAAACAAAATTCTCGCACAGGTTATGACAAACTGAGGCTTGTCATGTGAAGGCTTCATCTATGAGTAAGCAAATTTAAAAATATCTCCTTTTGAGGTAGCTTGGATAAAGGAAATATTTGTTGGGTTGTCTTGACAATCAAGTTCTTGGACTTTGAGTAAGTGAAAATTTTAGGAACTAAGTGGGATTGATCTACTTGGTATTCTTGAATTTGATTGGTTGATGTTTATTTATCTAATTTAAATTATGATATTGAGCGTAATTGGACTTCGAGAATGGCATGTTCAGTTATTGTGATTTTCTAACTTAAATCGGAAAATTTTTCTACATGCCTAGAATATATTTGAATGATTACCAAAAGGTTTAATTGCATGTTGGGTGAAAAAATAAAATGGCATAGCTAAGCTAAAAAGGGCATTTTCGTAATTTCAATCGAATTTAGATATGTTCAAGACGTGGATGTTCGCTATTAAAGATGTCAATGTCATTTGTGTTCAAGTTGTCGACTATCACTTAATAATGATAATAAAAAATTGGTCATATTTTGTATCAACAATAGTGTAATTTCTCTTTACCAAAAAAAAAAAAACAATAGTGTAATTTCAATATAAATGAAAATTGTAAGAAGTTACTTAAATCATAAAAAATTGATCATCAAAGGAAAATTTATCCCAGTGATCCATGAATGTATAAAAGCTTCCTATTAGATGGCGATGGCATGGTGAAAAGAGGATGAAAGTACTTATGTTGAAATGCACGTAAAAATTTGATTGCCCTAGGATATGCGAAGAGATTAGTGCATGAGTATTTGCAATGGTGGTTAGCGAAATATACATAACATTTATGGTTTATAATGAACTATGTGCGTATGATGTCATGTGATGGAAACATTTACCACGGTCTATTTGCCAAAGAGTGTATTCTCCCGTATGAGTATGTGCATAAAACTCTAACAAAAGATGCGTTTTACCGTCTAAGATGGGTCTCCACAAGATTAAGGGCTTGCATGGCAACGTTTCTGTTTCTTACAATTTCTGTTCTTTTGTTCCCCGGAACAAAAAAAGAACAAAAATCCGTTTCCTAACACCAACTTATTTTTTTATTCCCTGACATAGAAAATTAGCAGGGGAATAAATTTATAATAGAAATAAGAAACAAAAAAAAAAAAGTAGTTTCTTGTTCTCGAAAATAATTTCTAAAAATAAGCCATTTTTTTCTTTTCTATTTTTTTTTGTTCTTCTTTCTTGCTGTGGCCATTGTCGACCGTTGCCGCTGCCGCTACCCGACAGCCTATTGCCAACGCCGCACGACCGTCGCCTACAGCCCATCGACCACCGTTGAGGCTACCTGACCATCGGTAGCCTGTTGCCAACTGCTGACCGTCGCCGCCACCCGTCGCCGCACAATCGCCACCCACAGCCTACCAGTCGTCGCTGGCGACGGCGGTTGGTGGCGACGACGGCCGATGGGCCGTGGGCGACAGTTATGCAGCAGCGGGTGGTGGTCGGCGATCCGTGAGCAAGAAAAAACGAATAAATATAAAAAATTATGAATCGTGTCAAACACATTTATATTCTTTTTCTATTTCGAGAATAGAAATTTGTTATAATTACCAAACGCGTTATTTTACTCAGAAATTGTTATAGGGAGTAGAAATAGAAAAGAACTATTTCTGAAAAGAAATTGTTCCCCGTAGTAGAAACGTTACCATGTGCGCCCTAAGAGGACATGAAGTCCTGTGATTCACACGCAAAATGATATGACTTGTGTCGTTTGTGATGTAATATTATAGAATAGCCATCATCATATGATTATATAATGTTGTATTTATCTTTATTGATATAGAGGACGCTCGCAATAGATGGGCAGAGCCAAGATGATGGTGACGATGTAGCAAAAATGTGTTTGGGATTTCGTCTCCCATGAGTTGTTGGTGAAAATGCCTCACGAGCTAAAATGCTTTTTTAGTCGAGATGATGCCTATCCAGTGACACGTAAGGAATAGATTTTCGGATGTGTACATTAGTGCTCATCACAAGATTTATATGTTCATTTGTGTTCATTTAATTTTTACCTGAATGTCAACTTATGGCATTTATGTTTATTCTCGGCACACGTGGATAAACCGTGGATTGCATTATCTTAAATTAACTTAAATAATTTGTTTTGGAAGTGAATGAGATACCCATTCTTTTGCGGATGTTGATCTTCTTATTACTAAATTGGGCAAGTACTGAGGAAAATTTGACATGGTCAGTTAGTCAATAACAGCTTTTGTGAGTATGTGGATTTTTATACGTAATCGCGAAAAATGAATTGATGAACATGTTTGATTGGTTTTTGTTGAATAATGTAGGGAGAAAAGGTCGGCGGAAGACGACTTACCTCTTTTCGATATGTGATGAACAATTTACCTTAAAACAAAAGTAGAATTGCGGATGAATCACGAACAATATTACCTCACGTTGGTCTAAATGTAGTCACGAGGAAAACATCCGATTTTCACAGCGTAAATGCCAATTATTGTCGTAAAGGAGAATGGAACGCCTTCTTTTTCTTTGATGGAAATGGGACAAGAAAAGGAGAAGAATTTATGAGCGTACATTTTGCCAATCGTCTCGGTTATCTTCAGAAGAAGTTTATATAACTCCCTCATACCCTTTCAAAGAGTGTCTTTCCATCGTAGCATATCAAGACGAAACGGTGTGTTCTCATCGCACCCCATCATAGACGTACTAATTAAGTACAACATCTCCCACTCGGACATGATGGGCTTAATAGTGCTCTATCAAGAATATAAGGTATTTAACATTTATCAACTTTAGAAACAATTCATACTAGCAACCACCGCCCGCGGTGGCGCAGTTGGCTTTGGGCTCCCTCCCCCTCACCAAGGGGAGGAGTTCGAATCCCAGAGGCGTCGCGTTCGCGCGACTCAAACGTGGCTGGGTCTGTGGTGGTAGCTCAGTCCACCCCGGGTTTACGTCTAAGCTGTCGACCGACAGCGATTCCCAGGTCATCAAAAAAAAAAAATTCATACTGGCAAGTAAGCCGTGCGACCAGTGAGTACACCTGCACTTGGGAGCTCAAATTATGCACCTGTTAGGGATGACATAATGGCTTCAACCCTAAAAAGAAATAAACAATTGATGTCTCACAATGCCCCAGACATATTTTGTTACATCAATCCAAGTATACATATCCCTTAAAGGCTATACTTAACTATTTTTAAAACACCATGTATTTACAATTATATCTGCAACCACAGAAGGCGATATAATTTGTCGACTAGTAAATACATGTGATAGATGTAAAACAATAATAGTCTTCCTTCGCACTCATGTCTCTCTCCATTTCAAAATAATTGCTTTCCTAAACACGTCCCATAAAATCATATCTATTCATGACCGCCGATAACATGCTAAAGTAGTAACATTGATCTTTCACTTCGAAAACATAGTTAGAAGTAACATAGGACACAAAATGAGGTAAATCGTAAATTACCTCAAGGGCTCACACGATGAGTAAATAAGAATAATTTCACTCACCTTCCATTGTCGGTCGTACAATACACATGTAGTATGAATTACATGCTATAGTAGACTTCTCTTTCTATAAGAGCGTATGTCATTTATTAGATATATCCACTATACGGATCTTTGCCTAAACTTAGTCACGTGCTTCTCACGTACTCAAGTTTAGCTCGAGTGATATATCAGCTCGTTTTCTATAGCGCCAAATTAAGTACTCGCATCTAGCATCTTTCAGACATATGTCACGGGCTGATCGATCTAGTGTTCCCTTGCTTGTGCGGCCTTAGGATTTCTCCCAAGCAGCCTTTCACAACACTCAACTCACAAGGATTTTTAGAGAGAGAAACTCTAGAGAGAAAAGCTCTGGATTGCATTACTTATGAATAGATTATTACAATGGGGGGAAGGAGACCCCTATATATACAAATACAAGGTAAACCGTATCTGTAGATCTCTACTCGATCTAATGGTGGAGATTGCATCTCCCCAACTACCAACTACCCGCATTTAGGCGAATTCGAAATTGTTCGAATTGTATAATCGTTAATTACTGACATTATTACATATGAATACAATTACCGTATTGCCGGCTCCCATGAGTATTCTAAAAGACTCGAGAAAACCTTAAGGACTCGGGGATACAAGCCGAGGGTCGCTTGATCCATGGATGTGTCATTGCCGTCCCTTAGGAACCTCTTGGATTGGCTTTCTTTCGGGCCGTGACATTCTCCCCCACCTAATCAAGCGACGCCCTTATCGCGTCTTCGGCATAAAAGGCATCAATCTCTTTCTTGAACTACCAAAGACCTTCGGCGGGCTCCCAACTTGCTTCACTCTCCGGAAGACCCTTCCATCGGACCAAGTATTCTCGTCTCGGCGCACAGTACCGCTTCCGTATGACTTGATCCTCCATGATGCTCTCGACTTCTTGATCATACGAGGCTTTTGCCCCGAGTGGCGCCCGTTGCGACTTCCCTCGATCCGGATTTTCCTCATCAACTTGGAAAGGCTTAAGCATACTCACATGGAAAACTGGATGTGCCTTGAGTTTTTGTGGTAGTTCCAGTTTGTATGCGACCTTTCCGACTCGTTGTAGCACATGAAATGGCCCATTGTAGCAACGGATCAACCCCTTATACACGTCTTTGTATCGAAGAACCACGTGCAGCTTGGCCAACACTTGATCTCCGACTTGGAACTCCACGTGCCGTCGCTTCTTGTTGGCCTACTTTTTCTTGCACTTGGAGGCTTTGTGTAGACATGCCCATGCCAAATCAGCTTGTTCTTGCCAATCCTTAGCGAACTTGTACACGGGCGAACTACTCCCCCAATATCTCGACGCGATTGCGCTCGAGGTGTTTGGTTGCTGCCCAATCGCGATCTCGAATGGGCTCTGACCGGTCGACTCGCTCCGCTGCAGATTGTAGGAGAACTAGGCTACATCGATCAACTTCGCCCAGTTCACTTGCGTCGTACTCACATAGGGTCGGAAATAAATCTCCAAGAGTGCATTGACCTGCTCCGTCTGACCGTCGGTTTGGGGATGCAAACTTGTAGACATCTTCAGCTCCAATCCCAACAACTTGAACAACTCGGACCAAAAATGCCCCGTGAAACGAGGATCACGATCGCTCCTGATCGTTTGTGGAACTCCCCAATACTTCATCACATGCTTCACGAAGAGCTTGGCCGCTTCCTCGGCCGGGCAATCCTTTGTCGTAGGCACAAAGGTTGCGTACTTGGAGAACCTGTTCACCATGATCATGAGAGTTCAACACCCATCGGACTTCGTGCTGCTCATCAGCTCCATCTTCCGACTCAGTGCGTCCGCCACGGAGTTAGCCTTCCCCAGCTTGTACTCTAGCATGTAGTCGAACTCCGCTAGAAAATCTTGCCATCGAGCTTGCTTCGGACTCAGCTTCTTCTAGGTCTGAAAGTAACTCGTGACCACGTTGTCCATCCTCACGATGAACTTCGATCCGAGGTCCGAAGGCAGTGGACCACCGCGGTCATCTCCTTCTCTTAAACGGAATACCGACGCTCGGTATCGTTCAACTTACGAGACTCGTACGCCACCGGATGACCATCCTGCATAAGAACGCCACCAATAGCAAAATCCGATGCGTCAGTCTCTACCTCGTAAGGTTTCGTGTGGTCGGGCAACACCAACACTGGCTCCTCGGTCATTGCTTGCTTCAATCAATTGAATGCCCTTTGGCATCGATCCGTCTACTCCCACGACTTCTCCTTCTTCAGTAGGTACGTGAGTGGCACAGTGATGCTTGAGTAGCTCCAGATGAAACGCCGATAGTAGTTGGTGAGGCCCAGGAACAACCTCAACCCCACCACCTTCGTCGGCGACTCCCATTCGACGATCGATTGAATTTTTGCCTTGTCCATTCACACTCGCCCACCCCCGATGATGTGCCCTAAGAACGGAACTTCCTCTTGGGCAAATGCACACTTCTTGCGCTTAACATACAATTCGTTCTTACGCAAGACTTGGAAGACCTGCCTTAGATGTTCGACATACTCCTCGAGCGTCCGACTATATATTACAATATCATCTAGGTAAATCACTACAAACCGATCTAGGAAAGGGTGGAGTGCCTTGTTCATTAGCGTACAGAATGTAGCCGGAGCGTTGGTTAGGCCGAACGGCATCACAAGGAACTCGTAGGATCCATACCGCGTCACACATGTGGTCTTCGGCTCGTCCCCTTTAGCGATCCGAACTTGATAGTAGCTCAATCAAAGATCTAACTTGGTGAACCATTAAGCACCACCAAGTTGATCGAAGAGATCCGCGATGAGCGAGATCGGGTACTTGTTCTTCACCGTTAGCTTGTTCAGCGCCCGGTAGTCGATGCACATCCAGAGTGACCCATCGTGCTTCTTTTGGAATAGGACCGGCGCACCGAACGGAGCTTTGGACAGCCAAATATATCCCGCATCGAGCAGCTCCTTTAGTTGCTTCCTCAATTCTTCCAATTCAGGGGGTGCCATGCGATAAGGCGCCATGGCAGGCGGTCGAGCGTTAGTCACCAGCTCAATCCGATGATCCACCTCCCTTTGAGGTGGTAACTTCTTCGGCAACTCCGGAGGCATTACACCCTTAAACGAGTTGAGGACTTGGGTTACCTCCGTCGGGACTCTATTCCCTTCACCCTTGTCGTCCTCGG
Source organism: Eucalyptus pauciflora (assembly GCA_007663325.1). Classification (NCBI taxonomy): domain Eukaryota; kingdom Viridiplantae; phylum Streptophyta; class Magnoliopsida; order Myrtales; family Myrtaceae; genus Eucalyptus; species Eucalyptus pauciflora. The sequence goes on from VMYD01000248.1 coordinate 356,858, forward strand.
TCTTCAAGGTGGCTAGGATTGTCGCCTCACCCTTCCTTGCTCCCTTAGTGAGTTGCATCGCCGAGATCACCCTTTGATCGCGATCCGATTCACGATGGATCAGGATCACGCATTGACACCGCTTGTCCAACACGCATATACATTCAGCGAAAGGTAATATAACATCATGGATCTTATCTAGGAATTTAATCCCAATGACAAAGTCGTAGTCGTTAAGGGGAATTACCTATAGAGTCTTCTTGCTCTTCCATGGCCCGAGTTGTAGCTCCATGTCCCTCACGACACCGATTGCAGGGACTTCCTTGGAGTTCACCATCTTGAGCCACCCGGCTCCCTTCTCAACCCGTAGGTTAAGTTTCTTCGCGGCCTCCTCCGAGGTGAATAGATCGGATGCTCCCGTGTCCACGAGCGCACTCATCATGGTTGTTCTGATCTTCAAGTCCGTGAACATCAAGCCTTTAGACTCCTTCGCCTTCTTGGACTTGATTGTGCTAAGGAGTCGCAACGAACCAATCGAGATTCTTCCTTAGGCTCCTCTTCCTTGCATAGGGCAACCAGCTTAGCCTTGTTCAGGCAATCCCGCACCATGTGCAGACCATCACAAAAGAAGCATTTATACGAGCGTACCTTCCTTTGTCCTCCTCCGCTCGACTCCACATGAGTCTTATGAGGACCGGCCGGTGGTCTACCTCCGGTCGGGTGGTTGTATGTCCCCCGATCTCCCCCACCAGTGGCTTTATCCCTCGAACGAGAGTCCGATCGGGATGTGGAAGGCGCCTTGTACTCTACGAGCGATTCGGCCATGGTCATAGCCGTTGTGAGATCTCCTACGTTGAACCACTTCAATTCTTGCTTGGTCCATGGCTTGAGACCACTCATGAACTGGTAGTACACTTTGGTCTCATTCATCGAAGGGATTTGGAGTAGCAACTCCGAAAACCGCTTGATGTAGTCGCACACACCACCCTTTTGCTTTTGCTCGAGACGCTTCAACTCATCACGAGCTTCTTCCTCCGCATAAGCGGGATAGTAGTTCCGTCGCCTCGATGAATCTACCCCAAGTCGAGATAGGATCCCCACACCTATTATCCAACCGACGACGCCACCACAACAAAGCATTATCGGCTAAGTACATAGATGCAATGTTTATCCGTGATTGGTCGTCGTCGATCCCCATGGCTTGGAAGTACCACTCCATATACCAGAGGAAATTGTCCACGTCTTTGACCACCCGCGAGCCCCAGAATTCCTTTAGCTTGGGTGCATCCGTTCGTGGACCTTACATGGTGATCACCTCGTTCACGCGTGTAGCTTCCAATTCAGCGAGCTTACCCTTGAGCTCCACTATCTCCGCCCGCATGACCGCCATCATGGCCTCCAAAGGTTCATACCGTTATGCGAGTTCCTCCCTTAGGGTCCCCAGCAACTCATGTCGAAGTTCTCCCATGCCGGTCTTGAGCTCTTGTACCTCAGCTACGAGCTCCTCCCTTCCAGCGTCTACTCCATCCACGGTTTAGGTCAGGTCATCAACCGATCCTTGGACATCGGTGACTAGGGGTGAGTGCGGTTCCCAGGTAGAACCGAGAACCAGAGAACCGCACTAGAGGGTCCGATTCGGTTCCTGGTTCTAGAGAGGCCAGTTCCGGTTCCTGATTCCCTTTTTTTGGGAACCGGCAGTTCTCAATTCCATTTCCAAACCTAAAAACCCTAAATATTTTGTTCTGGCGGCATCCCAAATGTGAAAAAACAAAAGGCCCTCCAATGATTTTTGAACTTTCGCCCAAACCTTAATCATTGGTGAACCTCCGCCCAAACCCCTGTCCCCCGACTCCTCCATACCCCTACCTTGAATCCCTCGACAACGCCCTCCCTCAACGACGCCGCTCGCCCCCGAACGACGCCGTTGACGACGACGCCCCATTGCTTGCCGCCCTTGAAGTTGATGCCGCTCGCCCCCTGCTTGCCCCACTGCTGGACACCGCTCGCCCCCCTCCCCCCGTTGTACACCGCTCGCCCCCTGACGACGCCTCGCCGCTTGCCACCCGCTTGCCGCTCACCCCTTACTTGCCGCCCTCGGGGTGTCCTTCGTAGCATTCGATGCGGCTCTGTCACAGTGTGCTCTCTCTCTGTCTCTCTGTCTCTCTGTCTCTCTCTGTGGCGTGGGTTTTGTGTCTTCTATGCGTGAATTTTTTATTTCTCTTTCTCTTTCTGGTTTTGTTTCTTGCGAAGTGCAGAATTCAAGTTTCTGGGACTCGAGAAGCTTCTCTTAGCCGCCTTTTGTGCCGGTAATCTCTACCGCCCCCTCTCTCCGTCGTTTGTACGCGATTGAACCTCCTGGTTTTCTTGAATTGCTTATTAGAGGTGATTTGAGTGTTTTGATTTTTTCTTGCTTTATCTCTCTTATGCTGGTGCCTGAAATAATTAGTGTTGGTTAGTAAAATATTCTCGCGGAATCTATCTTATAGTTGATTAACTAGTTCAGCAGGCTGATGCACTTTGACTCATTTGTTGCTGAATAATAATCTTATCTGGTGTGGATCAGGTTCCCACTAATGGCAGTTTTGTGCTGACAAGCAAAACCAAATCTTTAGTTGGAATGTTGTATCAGTCAATTTTGTGCTAATAACCACGAATACAAGCATAATTAGTATCCTTTGCTTGTAGCGGCGAGGCCAAGGGTGAGCTTGTGGCAAGCGATGGAGACGTAGAAGACGAGGTGGGTGAGGGAGGGGAGGGGGATGGAAATCCAAGCATTATACTGGACATAAACACTAGACTTGGAGTAGCACTGCCTGTGTAGGTAATTTTCATGTGCTTGCTGAAAAAGCTATTTTTTCAAGAGGATCGTTTTTTAAATTTTTTGCTGGCATTCTTTGACTCAATTGGAAGGGCGGGGCAAAGTGAGACTATACAGGTGCATAATTTTGCGCTATTGCCTATACAAGTGAGATTTCACTTGTTGTATCATCCAATTGATGCTTGGAAGTTACTACTGTACAGGTAGTAGGAAGTTCCTATCAGTCAATGTTGTATCATCCAATTGATGCTTGGAAGTTCTTGACAAGCCCAAGTCTCACTTGTACAAGTGCAGCAATAGGAAAGCTCTTCAATTTGGTGACGAAGTGAAGGTTGCCCAAGCTGATGATTCAAGTAATTAGTAAAATTTACTAGTGAGACTTGCCGGATAACAATAGGCAATCGATGCCTGCAAAGTTTTTGAAGGTATAGATATGAATTTGTCACAAGTGCTAGAGCAAAATTCTCGATTTTTTTTAACGTAATTGTGTGAAAAAAGAAAAAAGAAAAAAAAAAAGAAGTTTTGCGCTTGTTTGTTTGTGGTGTGTCAATTTAAAAATTCATGTCTTAAAATATTGAAGAGATCGTGTCGTATTGGAATTTGAAATTTTCGAGCATATATCTCTCTTTTCCTCCAAGTTCACAAGCATTTTCATTTTCCTTTGAAGGTATGAGTTTTTTCCTAAATCCAGCTTTGATCCTTGATCCTTCTGCTTAATTGCATGTAATGTTAGCTACGTTAGGCCTCCGTGAACTCTCTATTTCCGAGAAAAACTATATTATTACATTCTTCCCAAGTTCACTAGCATGCATCGTTTTGTATTATCTTTGATGAATGCCAAGCTTATTTGTTATTGTTGCATTCATTTCTGTTTTTTAAACTAAAATGAACAAAAAAAAAAGAAAAAAAAAAAGAAGAAGAACCTGTTGAAACTTGGAACCGACCTTGGAACCTGTGATAGGGTAGGTTCCAGGTTCCAAAAAATAAGGAACATGTACTCGATGGTAGGTTCCAAATTCCAGGCAAAACCTGTAAGGAACCTGGAACCACTCACCCCTATCGGTGACGAACAACTCTAGTTTCGTCATCTGTTGTGCAAGATCCCCTGTCGGATCCCTCGAACTTGAACCACCACGGCTCTTCTTTCCATTGGCAGTGCCTTTGTCGGCGTTCCTCCCACAATCAACGCAGTCACCACCAATGGCAAGCGCCTTATTAGATCGTGGATCAGCCATTGCGCTTGAACGAACTTGCTCTGATATCACTTGTCACGGGCCGATCAATCTAACGTTCCCTTGCCCGTGCGACCTTAGGATTTCTCCCGAGCAGCCTTTCACAACACTCAACTCACAAGTATCTTTAGAGAGAGAAACTCTAGAGAGAGAAGCTATGGATTGTATCACTTGTGAATGAGATAATTACAATGGGGGGAAGGAGATCCCTATATATACAAATACAAGGCAAACCATATCCGTAGATCTCTCCTCGATCTAACGGTGGAGATTACATCTTCCCAACTACCAACTACCCGCATTTATTACATACGAATACAATTACCGTATCGCCCGCCCCCAGGAGTATTCTAGAAGACTCGAGAAAACCCTAAGGACTCGAGGATACAAGCCGAGGGCCGCTTGTGGGACTATCATGTTCAGTCTTATTATAAACAACTCACAGACCTCATCTTGACTCCAATCAAGGCGGCATATTATTTTATGTACTAAACTTGCTCTTTAGCATTTATTTGTACATAACGTCTCATCTCAACGTGCTAACTATAGCACTTGAGGTGATTGCTTGTGTGAGTGAGCCAATCATTGTCTGCTAACATACTTATTGGAATTAGAAAAATGCAAGTATATTAAACTATATACATGCTACCATCGAACCAAGCTCTACATAGTGTATATGATATCATTTTCATATAGGCTAGCTACTGTATTTCCTAAAACATAAGAAAATACAAGTTAAAAATAAATAAACTATTCATTTATACCCTAAAAATATGCATGCTTAGGGTTTTGTACACAATTTTATACATTTATAAAAAAAAAACATATAAATTAATTATACCACAGTGTAGAAGACATCCATATGAACCAAACGCCGCCGACCACGCTCCAATCGGAGCCCTCACGCACCCACGCGCGCCACCTGAGTGTGCGGCGCGTGTGGCGCACACGCCAGTGAGCCTTAAAAGCTCCTGGCCGGTCCAACCGGTTGACTGGTCAATGGTCGGGACGGGTCAGTCGAGACACGTGTCGAGTCCGGTCCCAGGTTGGGTCGCGAGTTAGGTAGCCGGCCGGCCAATTGCCGTTGGCGATGACGTCAGCACGCGGTGGTTCACTGACGCGTGCATGACGCTCACGCGCTGGGCATGCCCAACGCGTTTGGTGTGGCGCCCACACGCAACAGCTTTTGGCCTCGCATGTGGGTGCGTTCAGCGTTCTTCGGCAGCGGTCGACCCACCGTTGGACTCATCTCGACGAGCACTTTTACCCTTTATATTTGAAAATTTATTTTGGCCGAAAAAATATTCCAAAAAATGGCCAAAACCGTACGGGTAGACCTGGCCCCAAACCCGTCCTTCGCTTTGGTTCGTTTTCAACAATTCATATTGTAATTCCGAGCAATAAACATCCAAACAATGTAGATTTCATTCTCTTGATCTCGATATCAAATGATAAACGAGAAAATTTGATGAAAAACAAGGCAAAAATCACAACCGTACTCTGATACTAATGTACGGAGAAAAGATCGGCGGAAGACGACTTACCTCTTTCCAATGCGCGATGAACAATTTACCTAGGAACGAACATAGAATTGCGGATGAATCACGAACAATATTACCTCACGTTGGTCTAAATATAGTCACGAGGAAAATATATGATTTTCACAGCGCAAATGCCAATTGTTCTCATAAAGGAGAATGAAACGCCTTCTTTTTCTTTGATGGAGAGGGGAAAAGAAAATTAGAAGAATTTCTGAGCGTACGTTCTGCCAACCATCTTAACGGTTATTTTCAGAAGAAGTTTATATGACTCATTCATACCCTTTCAAATGGTATCTTTCCATCGTAGCATATCAAGACGAAAGGTTGCGTTCTCATCGCACCCCATCATGGACGTACTAATTAAGTACAACAGTTGAATTATCGCATTACCTCTAAATGATACGTGAAATTACTCGTCTTGAAGTCATGTGGTTTTGTTTTATACTGAGTGGAGTGAGATGATGGCATGGAATATTACACTTAAAAAATTTCTCTTAAGTTTAGGTTGACCCCAAATTTTATAGATTGTTTTGTTAAGAGCTCAGGAATATTTAGTTTAGTGCTTCTGAAGACATCTTTGAGGACTGGGTCAGGAGTGCGCAACAAAAATATGAGAGTACAGTTCAAATTATATGAAAAGTTCAGGCGTGATAGATTTAATCCAGTGTGGGTAAGCATTCGATCTGTTCTCAAATTATAGGGAATGACGGCGAACCTGCGTCCATGGCATAATAAATGAGCTATGATTGGAAATTAGACGGGATAATTAAAACCTTAAATTGAATCATCTCACAAGACGTCAACACATACTTATGCTCATGAAACCCCTAATGAACCGACCAAAAAAAAAAAAAAAAACCCCCTAATGAAACTTGAGAACGGATCGAATCAGGTGGTGCGTAATTGATTGAGTTCAAGAGGATCAATATGTTCAATGTAACGAGCAGATAGCAAAACGTACATGGACCTTTATGTCACATTTTCCAACCATCTATTTTAAATTTCGGTTAATATCACCAAAAATCTCAAATCAATTTATTTATGATAAATTTACCCTAATTTGTTTACCACTAAAAACACATAATCGGTAAATGTGTGATAGATTTACCTCAAACTGATACATTTGTGATAAATTTATTCTCTATTAGTTTTTGTTAAATTAAATTAATATTACGAAAAATTACAAATTTTACCACAAATGGTACTCCCGTCAATTGCCACATACCATCCAATTCAATAATTTGATACTAAAATTTAATAGAAATTAACGGATGGTAAATTTATTATACATATATCAGTTTAGGGTTTTTTGTAATATAATAATAATTTTGAATAAATTTATTATAAATGTACAAATTTAAGGTTTTTATGGTATTAACCCTTTAATTTTGGCTGATTAAACCACTCCAATAGCTTTGGCAATATGAATAGAGAAAAGAGAAACACAAACACTCCTATCGTTTTCATGTTAGTCAGCACATCACTTGAACGAATCAAATGGACGTGCCGTGACAGGCTCCCACGAAGGCCAAGTTCCACCCCACTCTCCACCACAGATGGTGGTGGCACACCATCCTCGATCCTCAGTCTGCATTTGCTCAGCCATTTCAAGAATGCTGAGTCATCTTATTCTTTCTTCCACGTTCATCGGCCTGCTCTTATACGGTTTTTCTCTTGGTAAGGACGACATTATCGAAGATGCGATCTGAGACAAGAGTTAAAGGTTCCACGATGGTCTTCCAGATCGATCTTGGAAACTGATGTAATGCCCACGTGACGTGCCGGAGAATCCAGACTTTGCCAGTAGTACCAGCCCCCACGCATTTGCTATTGCTAGCCATTTCTTGGAACGTGCACTCAGACAGGAAGTCTTTTCCAGGAGATTTTCCAGGGGATGTTTCTACCGTAATCTTACTATCACATCTCTCGAGGACACTTATTAAATAACCGTTTGAAAAGATCGTGCCGTTTTCAATAGATCAACTGATTTTGTGTTGTGAGATCGCTACTTTGATAGTTAAAATAATTCTGAAAATCAAAGAAGTCGTTAACATAATCCCTTGTTTATTTAAGGAGCAATAGCAAATTTTCCATCCCCCAACTCGACGTGAGCTAAAGTGTTGCATATTTTTAAAAGGATTGGGATTCTCCTTTTGGATATATTCTTATCATCAATTGATACTCCTTAAATGGATGGCACGTGGCTTTTAATGAATGGGATGTGTTTTTTTTTTTTTTCACATTTTCTTTTTGTTTTCTTTTTCTCCCTTCCCCAAGCAACCACTTATCACGTCACATGGACCCTCGCCACTATGGCTTGTTGCACAATGTACTAGCCGCCACAAGCACCATCGCCACATCCCTCTCTCTCTTTCTCAAGATCAAGGGGAGTGGCTCTTAACCATCACTGGTCTTATATTGTTGATACAATGTTTGATTCAATCATCGAGTTCTCATCTAGAGTGAGAAGACATAAATACAATTCTTGATGAAATTGTGTTAGAATAATGTGAGTTAATTTTAACATTCCCTCTCACATGTAAACACAAATAAAATTACGTGAAGAACATGGATACAGCTGAAGAATTATAAAAATAAGTAAGAACAGGAAAATCATGTGTGAAATTATTAAACGGGGCACAAAGAAATGAAATGGCCACCATGCAAAAATTTATTCTGTATGAATATTAAGTCATTACGGTGAGTATGTGTATGATAGGATTTGAGGTCACTTTGTATTCGCCAAATCATTTACCGTGTCATTTCATGAGGTGATACAATTTATAAAAAAAAATGGTTTATTGAAAATACTATGCCCAGTCATATTATTGGAAAAATAAATTGACTTGCCGAAAAAGAAAAGGAACCTTCTTTTACTGTTTGACAGCTATTTTTTTCTTCTTTTTTTTTTTTGTCGAACCTTTTTCTTTAATTTGAGTGGATGCTATCTTTTAATTTTAAACGACCAACGTAGAAAATGTGAGAGGAAAATAAAGGTTTTGATTGTTTGGGAAATGAAATAAGATGGGGGGAGCTTTTTTTTTTTGGGTCGGGAGATGGAGGGAGATGGAAAGTGAGATGAAACTCTCTTGTGCTTACATCTTCTTGCAAATTTGCAAGTGATACAGAGTGAAATCAATGTGTTTATTTGGCCTTCATGATGTCCCGATATTTATGATGTGTTTATTCTGTGAAAAATATATAATTTTAAAAAAATTAAAAATGATTGCTTATATCATTTACTAAATGAATAAACAAAAAAATCTTATCGTTTACAAAAACGTTTAGATATAAATTATTATCAATGATAAAAATAATTTTCATAGATTAATTATTTCAAATAATATAAATAATTATTTTGAAAAAATTAAATTATTTTTTCGCAAAATAAACAGAACATTATTGAAAGGTCATGTTACAAATTACTTATTGATAACATAGAATTTTACAGCTTTTTATCTCATCGTCTATCCCCTTATCCAAAGCCTAAAGCGTTATGCCTTCTGCTTTTTTTCCTCTCTTTTTTTTATTCGGAATCCCTTCTGCTTTACTTTTGTTTACTTTTTCACTTTTCCTTTTACTAACAATCGAATAACGATTCTTTTTACTTTGGCACTTGTCACTTTTTCCGCCAAAAAAAAAAAAAAAAACATTCTTTTTTAACCTTTTGGGTCACCGACGACATCTTTTTTTTTTTTGTCGTTTTTTGGTCGGACTTTTTCTTTTGGTTATTTTGACCTGAACACATCTTTTCAAGTTAAGAAGGTTCACGTGCTAAACAAGTAAATAACGGGAGAAATTTTAAAAAGTATTTATAAGAACAGTGATTTCTATAATATCACTGTCATAGGTAAGTTATTATCAATTTTCTCAAGTTATTTTTTAAAAATTTCTTCATAATCATTTTTAAAATTATATTTACCAATATAAATTCACCATAGTTTCGACTAAATGGGGAATGGCCTACTCCAACATGTCATGCCATGCCCACTAAAAATGATTTGAAATTATATATTGGCAATAGACTGTTCTTACGTACATAATTCGAAAACTATCATACGAGCATATTATAAATTAATTGGATTACTAGCAATGAATGAATTTCAGTCCTAAGTGTCTTTGCCTAGTTTCATCATGCCTAAAATGTTATTATATATATATATATATATATATATATATATATATATATATATATATATATATTTTTTTTTTTATTTCATGAACTTTTATTTAATATGCAATGTCATCATTAGACTTTTAATTTGTTTAATATAATTCATGAACTACTAGTGAATGTTCAATATAAACCTTCATTTTACTCAAATGACAAATTAGACTTTATCAGATGACATAGACCATTATATGCTAAATTGGATGTTTAAAAATGATAAGTAAACATGCCCATATTTTTATCCATCTACTTTAGAAAAGAAAAATAAATTACAGTGTCAAAATGTCCATCGTTATTTGATGATGTTGAATAGTTTATCCTGATTACATATGAATATCTTACGTAGATAGTCCACATATAATATATATATATATTTATTTTTTTGGTAGTCCACCATTCAAACTTGATGAATAGGAAGTCATATAAGTAGATATTGTTAACATGAACAAATGGAAAAGGATGATATTGAATATTTTTATACAACATAATCTATAGATTGTATAAAAATATTCAATATCATCTTTTTTCCATTAGTTCATGTCAACAATATCTTACGTGTGTGTGTGTATATATATATTTTGGGATATGACACAAATGGTTCATGAGAATGATATTGAATATTTTTATACATTCTATAGATTATGTTGAACATTTACCAATTAATTAAGGACCACACCGAACAAATTTAAAGTCCATGGATGATGATGTACATTTGGCTAAATCTCATGAACCATTTGTGTCATTTCTCCAAAAAATAAAATAAAAAATGATAGGGGTAGTCTAGGCAGGGAGGGCAAGCTAGTCCTAAGAAAGGGTTGCTTGCCTAGGCCCACAGATTTTCCACTCTAGGTTAATGGGCTTGGGCAAGCCCAATGAGCTAGCTACGTAAGTTTGAATATGCTTCATAACTTTTCAACTCCTTTCGTTTTGTGAAAAATATTACATTTCTAGAAAATGTTTTATGTGGGGTCATTTTCCAAGAAAATGGTGATATTTTTCGGTATTAGGCTAAAATATGAAAAATAACTAAAATATATTTTCCGTCATTTTGACAGGAAATTTTGATTTGATTTCCTAATGACACTTACACTATCTAAGCATTAGTAATTTGTGCACAGAGAGTCTGAGAACTAGCCACTAGGGATAGGCATTAAGATCCGGAGTCTAAACTCGATGCACCCAAACAAAAGCACCTAGGCCAAAGCTTTGGCGTCAATGGACCCAAACATGGTCACCTGGGTCCTGGGCCTTAGTCTTGATGGACCTAGGCTCAGGAACACGACCTTAGCCCAAGTGTTTGGGATACAGGCATAGCCTTTGTGGACTCAGGCCTGGGTGTAAAGGATCCGGCACAGGTACCAAGGCCCCATGCTTGAACTTTTGTGGACTTTGGCTTGAATGTCTGTGCATTGGGTGTGAGCACAAGGGCCTTTGGCTTGACCTCGATGGATCTAGGCGAGGACGCTAGGGACCTAAGCAATGGGCACTAGAGGCTTAGGCTTAGCCTCGAGGGACTTGGACGTTGGTGCTAGGGAACTAGGCATAAATACCGAGGTCGTAAGCCTAAGCGCTAGGAACTTGATAACGAGCATTAGGGTTTCGTGCCCAAGTATAGATTTGTTGGTCTAAACATTAATATCTAGTTATATTTTGGAAAATGATTTCCAATTTTTTTAAAAGAAATTATTTTCTTGAACCAAGCACAAATTTTCCGTTGACTCATTTTCCTAGTCAATCTAAGTGCCGAAAAATGAGAAAAATATTTTTCACAAAACAAACAGGGACTTTCGTATAACAATACAATGTATATTTTACCGTGGTTGTTAACTTCTACGATTATAAAAGTCACTTCAAAATACTAGTACTTGTAATAACTTAGAAATAAGAAACGCTGGTAACGAAACTCACTTGAAAATTGTCTACACTAAGATTTCCTTTAAGGTTGGATATCTTGAAGTTGAAGACAAGTGTAGATCTCATAAATCACGATTGGCCGGATGATTACATCAAGTTGATGTTGGTTGGCCACTACTCGAACAATGACTTGTTATCTTCTAACAATCGCTTCTTGGTTACAGGCTTTCCCTCATTTGATGCGATCGGGAAAGGTCCCTTCCACCGTGAAAGTCACTCTCTTTCTTATCGAGTTATCTTCTTTAAACTATTCCTCCTCCTTTCGGCTACCAATAGGGCGGGAATGAATTTAGTCTTCATTCTCATCCTTCAACTCCATGAAGTGGCTCAACATTGAAATGAATCCACATCAGTAAAGATTAGAAATAACTTTTGACGATTCTTCTTTGATGTTCTTTAAAATTTAGGGATAAATACACTAAAAGTCTAAAACTTGTCATAAATATGTAATTGAGTCATCAAACTTTTAAAAAGTACAATCAAGTTCAAAAATTCATCATGAAAGTACAAGTAAATTCTAAAATTTTAAAAAAAAAATACAATTACTTGAAGGATTTGATTGGAGTAATTTGACAATTTTTAATACTCGATTGCTTTTTTTTGAAATTTTAAGAACTCGACTGCACTTTCTTGATATTTAGAACTTAATTTTACTTCATAAAAATTTTAAAACTCAATTGTATTTTTGTGACAAGTTTTAATATTTACTTTCGTGATAAGTTTTAAGATTTCCAATGCAATTATCTCTAAAATTTATAGATTTTTCTTTCATTGGGGTTTGAGTGATCGAGTTGTTTCCTTGGGCTTTTGAGGTCATAATGAACGAGATTATCGGCCCACAATCAGAGCATTCTGCAACCCATTTTACCAACCAAGACCGACCCAACTTGTTTGGGCTTCTCCTTGTTATGCTTCTGGATCCAAAAGTCTCAAGTCCCGCTCCTTCCTTCCACATCAAAAAATGGATCTTCAAGTACGTGACCCTGAGTTCTTGGCCCAATACACACCCCCAAATGTGCTCAGCTCTGGTTGCGTGCTTAATTTGTCCCCATGGAGCCATATCATCACCAGGAGTCGCTCATGAGTTTGTGCTTTCGAGTTTCGAGCATCGCTACTTTCGAGCCTTTTCAATCTTCCTATTTCTTTCCCATAAACAAAGCTGAGGGAAACCTTATTGTTGCGAAAAACGCCAATCAAACATGTATCAATCTAAGAAAAAATAGGAAAGAATTAAAGAAAATCAAAATCACATGAGATGCAAGATTTACACCAGCTGCATTATTTATTAAACCTGAAGTTTCTGATGGGTCACATGCAAATTGATCAGAAGGCGCGTACAAAGTCTTTGGTATCTATTCCAGCACTCGGGAGATTCTGTCCAAACTCTTCCCGAACTTTTCCCTGATCTCTGCACTTTTTTTTTTTTAAAAAAAAAAAATTTCAATCGATGACCAAAATTATCTTAAGATACAATTGCAATTTGTATTTATGTTATTTCATTTTACAATAGTTTTTTCATTTCTGGAATTTATGAGGGAGAAATTAACTAGGGACATGGAAGTTCCCTTCACTAAAATAGACATACAATGAAGTAAGTACTGACGCTAGAATAGCGATACCGAGTATTATATTATAAGACCGATATACTAAATTGGGTTATCAACTGATGCGGTAGGTTTTACTCGGGAGTTTGATGCGTGGCCATGTTTAACATCGAATAAAGGCCGCACTCATCGTGCGGTGAACGATTACGTTTTGAGTAAATTTGTGCAGCATACCGTTCTTTATGGTGATTCCTGTTTGTACAAACACTGGCAAAACGATGACAATTGCATAGCAAATGACACAATAAACTACTCTTCTTGGTTGTCTTTTGGGCTTTTTCTATACGGGATAAGCACGTTGTCCGGTAGACTTTCGCCGTTCTAAGTTTGTTTAGAGAGCCGAAAGTTATGCCGTGAAGCTTCCAAGGAAAATGACTCACCTTTGTGGTGAAAGCTGTTAGAAAAATCTTCTTAAGGTGTTTTGAAGTCGACAAAACATTTTCATCAGTCTAGTCTAAAGACTTGCAGACTCTACTGGCAAAGTCTGAAGACCTCCAGACTCAAGTTTCAAAGTCTACTCTCATGGACAGTTTCCAGACCGACGAAGTTAAAGTTATATTCCGTTTATTTCAAGTATGGTTTTTGACTCCAACGGTTAAGGAATATCTCACGACTGGAATTAGCACTTCAAGATCTTTTATTCGTATTCGAATACTCTAGATTCTCTAGATTCACAATTTATACTTGGAAGGTTCTACTTATGGAAATCGAGATCCTGATTGTATGGGCGAGCAGGATTGATGGGCTATCGTCATTTTCCTTGAGGAGCTCGAGATCTCTCTAAATTGATTTTGTCCAATGGGTTGATTGGAAGAATTTCTTTGGAAGGTGCCAACGGTATTGAAGGCATGAAGAAGTATTTAAGGGAGACGCTCAAGTTGTTCAAGGGTGCCAGATAGAAGAATTCCAAAGTCTGAATCTTTTTGTTGTTTTGTGATCTCATTCTTCGAACTAATACTTGTAATCAAAAGAGAGACTGAAGTTTGGTGAGACCTTGAGGAAGTGTAGTAGAGTCTCTACACTGTGGAATCAAGGGCGTGAGACTATAAATTCTCTTTTTGATTCTTAGTGAAATCCAGCCAGTGGGCTGTCCGTGCGGGAGAGTGGACGTAGGCTTGGTCTAAGCCGAACCACTATAAATCTGGAGTCTTAATTCTCTATCCCTAATCTTTTTACTTTACATTGCTTTCTCATACATCAATTATTGTTTTTCAATCTCTTAGTCTGACATCCAATAAAAAGTTTATATATTCTGTTACGTTTTATAAAAATTTTATAATCACCTATTCACCCCCCTCTAGGTGCTTGTACTAGTTCTAACAATTGGTATCAGAGTTCGAGTACCCATTTATTAGAAGTGTTTTTACTTCTGAGTTAAAGATCTATGGCTAGTATGTTGCCTACAGGGTTTGTTGAAGGTCAAAGCAACACCAGACCTCCATACTTTGATGGAAAAGACTACAGCATATGGAAAAACAAGATGAAAGCATTCCTAAGATCGAAAGATCCCTTGGAATGGGAAGTAGTAGACAAATGAATCATTCATGTTGCTACATCAGGATCAGAGAGAAGAAGAGAAGTTGCTGCTCCTATCGAGATGACTCAAGAAGAAATAACCAAGAGACAAACTCTTGATGCTAAAGCTATTTATTCCTTATATTGTGCTTTATCTCCTACTGAGTATAACCGAATATCTTCTTGTGAAACATCAAAAGAAGTCTAGGATAGGCTACACATTACCTATGAAGGAACTGATCGAGTGAAAGAGACAATGATCAATATTTTTTTGGGACAATATGAAGTTTTCAAGATGAGATCAGGAGAATCGATAACTGACATATTTAGTTGTTTTACAGAAATTGTGAATGGTCTAGAATATCAGGGACATTCAATCTCAGGACATATGAAGGTCAACAAACTGCTGTGTGGACTCTCTAAGGACTGGAATTATATAAAGACTTCGATAAGGGAAACACAAAGGATTGCACCACTCTCTGTAGACAAATTGATTGTAACTCTTCAGTCTTATGAAGTAGAGCACACCAACGAAGAAGAAGATTCAAAAGGTAAGAAGTCTATTGCCTTAAAGTCTAACGACTATTCTGATGCTACAGACTCTGAAGAAGATCTAGATGATGAAGAACTGACACTCATGATAAAAAGATTCAGAAAGCTTAACAGAAAGGGAAGAAAATTCAATTGGAAGAAACAAAGCTCACAAAGGTTTCAGAACAAATCAACTGAGGAAGATGATTCCAACAAAGAAGTGACTTGCTTTGAATGCAAGAAAAAGTGACATATCAGACGCAACTGTCCTCTGTTAAGGAAGAGGAAAGGAAAGGCTGAGAAATATAGAAATGCACTCAAAGCAGAGACTTGGAGTGGTATTGAATGTGAGAAAAGTGATGAAGATTATGCCAACATTTGCTTAATGACAAAATCTGATTCAGACTCAGACCTTGAGACAGATACAGATTCAGACAGTGAGCTTGAGGTAAGTAATCTAAAAATTCCTGTCAAAGTTTCGAAATATATTGATGAACTATGTCTTAGTCTCAAAACCTCTCTTAAGAGGATCTTCGAATTAAAAATGGAGAATTCTACATTGAAGCAATAGGAGAAATTCTAGAAAGAAAAGTTTGAAAACTTAGATAAGAACTTTATTATCTTAAAAAAAAAACTCATACTCTGTTTCCAAAGAAAACACTCATGTGAAAAATGATATTTCAAACATCTCAAAAAGGTTTTCAAATGGTTCTGAAAAATTGGATAAGATTCTTTCGATACAAAGACCCTACTTTGACAAATTAGGTCTCGGTATGACTTTTGAAACCATTCCACTAATTGATTTTCCAAAGGTGAAGGAAAGAATCAAATAAAGACCAACAAAAGTTGTTTATAAAAATCATTTTCAGAAAGTCTTTGTAAAACCTGTTGGCCGAAATGCACTCAAATGTTCAAGGTGTCAAAGCTCAGAACATTTTGAGAAATAATGCCCTTTGGTTTGGAGACCTGTTAAAAGGGATTGGGCAAAGACTGTTTATTGCTCTAACTCAATTGGACCCAAGATGATATGGGTACCAAAGAAAGCTTGAATTTTTTTTCTTAATTGCAGGTCACTATCAAAAGGAAGATTAAATGGTATCTAGATAGTGGCTGCTAAAGACATATGACAGGAGATTTAGGTTGCTTCATAAAACTTGTCCAGATAGATGGAGGAAAAGTTTCTTTTGGTGATAACAACAAAGGAAGGATTATTGGTCGCGGTACAGTAAAAATTGGAAGTCTATCAATCAATAATGTCTCCTTAGTGGAATGATTAAATTACAATTTGCTTAGCATAAGCCAATTGTGCGATACTGGATTCAAAATCAATTTCCAGGAAGGAACGTGCCTAGGAATCAGTAAAGACTTCACTCAATCTTTTACTGGACATAGACATGGGAATATCTATCTTCTGGATGTGAATCAAGAAAGATCACAATACTTGATATCAGTACAAGATGAAGCTAATCTATGGCACAGAAAGCTTGGTCATATCAACATGAAGCAAATTGCCAAAATCTCTTCCAAGAAGCTTGTTCAAGGATTACATATTCTCAATTACCTAAAGTATGATCTATGCACACCATGCGTACTGGGAAAACATGTTAGAAATTCTTTTAAACCAATAAATAAAGTTTCCACTAATCGTGTACTGCAGCTTCTGCATATGGATCTGTTTGGACCCACAAGAACTCAAAGCATTGGTGGAAAAAGATTCTGCCTAGTAATAGTGGATGATTATTCACGATTTACTTGGGTTTACTTTCTTGCAAGTAAGTCTGAGACTTTCTCTCACTTTTCAAAATTTGCTAAGAAAGTGCAGAATGAAAAATATCACACTATTTCAAACATTCGTACCATGGAGGTGAGTTTGAAAATCAAGACTTTGCTAAATTTTGTGATGAATCTGGTTTTTAGTATAAATTCTCCTCTCCATATATACCAGAACAGAATGTAGTTGTGGAAAGGAAGAATAGGTCTTTACAAGAAATGGCAATGACTCTTTTAATTGAAAGTAATATTTCTTCAAGGTTTTAGGCTGAAGTTGTTTCCACTGCTTGCTATATTATTAACAGAGTATTTTTAAGGCCAATTCTTGAGAAAACACCTTATGAAATTTTTAAAGGTAAGAAACCAATTGTTTCATATTTTCAAGTATTTGGTTGTAAATGCTTTATCCTAAAAAATGCAAATGATCGAGTTGGTAAGTTTGAAAAAAAATCAGATGAAGGATTCTGTGGCATCCTAGGAATCAAGGGCAAGCCCTAAGGTGCCCTAGAGCTTTTAAATAGGTAATGAATTTACCTATTGGTTTGTGTTATAGCCTTAGTTCTTTCTTAAGACTTTGTGTCTTGTGCCTTGTGTTTTTAATTTAAACTTAAGGTAATTAATAAGGATAAATTTATGTGTTACCTTGTTTGTTATAGATTAAATGTTATAGGATTTAATTTAGGTAAAATTAGTTGTTAGTTTTAATCAAATTAAAATCAAAAAGGGAAGTTGAATTGGGCCTTAGGCCCAAGGGTTGACCCTAATGGGCCAAGTGGCCGGCCCATTAAGGCCCACAAGGAGGGGCTGTCGTCGGCCCAAGAGGAGGGGAAGAAGTGGCCAGCCCACTTCTTCCAAGTAGGCCCAAGAGGGCCCAAGCCCAAGCCCATTGCATGGGGCTTTGCCAAGTGACAAGGGGCCTTCCATGCATTGGCTCTTGGGAAGGCAAGGCAATGATTGCCTTAGGGGAAACTTAAGTAAGGAGATGGCCAGATGGGGGGGTACGGTGAGGAGAAGAGAGAGAGAGAAGGGGCTTGCACGAGAGAGAAAGGAAGAGGAGGAGGAGTCGCCGTTGTCCGTCCGCCGCACGCCGCCCGTCCGACCGCCGCTTGCCGTCATTCCTCTTCGCGTTTAAGGCGAGTTTAGGGTCCATCACCTTTCCTTGCATTTGTGTTTTGTATGTTAGTTGGGTTTTGTTGTTTTGAATGCACGAAAATGGAGTGAGGATGGTTTGTTCTTGGAGGTGCATGCTGTTTTCGCACGGATCACTGGAGTCAAAAACTTGTGGGAGCTTGCATGCATGTTTGGAGTTCGATTTTGGCTTGGATCTCTTCATGAAAGTTGCAGCTAACATCCTGAACTATAACATACTAAAATTTCGTGAACAATGATGGAGATTTGAGGGGTCAAAACCTCATTTTTCGGAGACCCTAGATCTGGAACTGTTTTTTTGACCTTGAGGTGGATTTGTGGTTGCATGTTGATTTTTAATATGAATCTCTCTTCGACTTCTTCATGAGACTTATAGAGCACATCTTAAGGATGAACATACTCGAATTTGAAGCAAAAAAAACAAGTTTAGACTAGGAAACCAACCTGATCTTGAAGAGGATGAATCTGGAGTCGCAATGTGGGATACCCGAGACTTCGTGGAACCATTTGGAGGTCTTCCTTTGGTATTTTGGCCTAAGTTCCTTCATAAACGTTGTAGGGGATCCTTAGAAGTAAAACATATCCAAATTTCAGAGAAAACGAAGAAGGATAGATAGGTTAAATCTCAATATTTCGGACATAGGACCCTGGGCGTTTCGGTAACCTGACCAGAAGCTTCGTGGACCTATATAAGTTTATCTAAAATTAATTTGTTCTAGATTCCTTCATGAAAAATCTATTTTGATGTCTTAACTATAACCTGGTAAAATTTCATAATTTTCTGAGGTCGTATGGGTATTTTAATTTATTTACTTAGAAAACTGTGCGTTCTGCCCTTATCCGAAATTATATACGGAAATTGTGGAAATATTGTTTATTGTGTAGAAATTGTTTGGCTATGTGTTTTCTGCAGAAATTTCTATTTTATGGCATTAAATTATTATATGCTTTCATTTGGGATTTATGTGATTAATTAATTTAATTAATTGCAAAGTAGAATAAATTGGAATTTAAATAAAATCTAAATGCATTTGGTAAGTGCATTGTTATTGGTGGCATATAATTTCATAAGAACTAAATTACTATGGGTGATTGCATTTACTGCATGTATGCAAATGCTTGACAATGCATGTACAAGAACAAAGGTGAGTTTGTTTTGTCATTGCATCATGTGCATGGAATATTGAGACCTAAATTGGCAAACATGAGAAATGGTAAATGAGGAAACTGTATGTGGCGGATGATAATGCCCTGGAAGTATCAGAATGTTCAGGATGAGATGGGTGCCGGATGCCCGAAAATGTATAGAGATACATGACCGGATGGCCCTGGGAGTATCAGGATGTTCGGGATGAGATGGGTGCCGGATGCCCGGAAATGTATAGAGATACATGACCGGATGGCCCTGGGAGTATCAGGATGCCCGGAATGGTTGGGTGCCGGAAGCCTCGGAGGTCTTTGCCCGAGGGGATGCCTCGTGATGCCAGTTGGGATGCGAGATGCCCGGAGCGTTGGGGGTGCCAGATGCCCGGTGGCCATGATTGGCATAATTCCGGAGGTTCTTCTCGCAACGCCTGGATAGGGTGCGAATGTAAAGTATGGGATTGATGATCCCAAGGAAGGGTGATGTGATGATCAATCGAGAATTTAATGTGCAAACATGATGATATGCATATGTGATATGACATGATGATGACATGCATATGTGATATGACATGATGATAACCACCTATGGCATGGTGATGACATGCATGTGTAATGTGACATGATAATGACATGCATGTGTAATGTGACATGATGATGACATGCATGTGTAATGTGACATGATGATGACATGCATATGTGATATGACATGATGATAACCACCTATGGCATGGTGATGACAAGCACGTGTAATATGACATGATGATGACATGCATGTGTGATATGACATGATGATGACATGCATGTGTGATGTGACATGATGATGATATGCATATGTGATGTGACATGATGATGATATGCATATGTGATATGACATGATGATGACATGTATGGATCATATGGTATGATGATGATGATCATTTGAAGTCTATGCAATATACATATTATGATTGTGATGATGAGGTATGATGGCATATACATGGCTTCGAGGTAAGTACGCTGCAATGCATGAATGACATGTATATTGAAATTGTTCGTATTGTTTAAATGCATTGAGTGTTGATTGGATTCCTTTACCTGCTGAGTGGTTGTACTCACCCCTTCGGGGACCAACATTTCAGATTAGCGCGATGCCTCTTCCTGCCGTCACGCGGGGAGTGTTTTACGGCCTTCCATCTGATGTGGAGGTCGAGCTGACAGAGATCGATTGTCCCACCCTGCCGGGACTGACTTTCATCAGTGCGCGCGCGATCGTGTCCTATGACGTGGGTCTGTCTGGAGGCCCAGTTATTCAGGAGTTCGTCTCCATCCACATTCGTTGTGACGGAGTGATGATGGGGATGCTGTCACCCCCACCGCTTGACGCACCGGGATGGGTGTGATGGCCCGCGTACGTGGAGTAGGGGTTAGCAACTTTTTGGATGGCCGACACGAGTAGTCCGAGGGGAGATCGTTACACGTTTTATTTTGAGGGTCGTGTGTCTCTTTTTGAGGTTGAAGGCCGAGCTTAGATGAGTCTTGGCCTACCTTTTTGTACCGACCCGTGTTACCCTTCGTAAATATATATGTAAATAAAAGTGGTTCGGCCCTGTGCTTTCATTTAATAAAAAATAGTTGGTGTGCATTGTGCTATCGTGAGGGAAGGGAGTGATGGTGAGACTCGTCTCTTATTTTCGCTTTGAGCTGTGAAAATCCTTAAAGCCTTTCCAAAAGAAAAAGAAAAAAAAAATTACGCCTAAGCGTCGGCCTGAATCTTTCTTCTATCGCTGTATAAGTTGTTTTTGTCTTAGTTTCTTTCGCATAGTATCTGTGGCGACCCTATCGGGTTTTGGGGGTGCCACAGATTCTTTCTTGGTTACTCAACTGCAAGCAAAGCCTACAACGTATTCAACAAGAAGACTCAAACTGTGGAAGAATCAATGAATGTCAAATTTCAAGACTCTCCACAAATTCAGCCAATTCAGATTGAAGAATCAGAATCTGCTCCGGACTCTACGAGGTCTACCTCCCTTGAAGCAGTTCAAAATCTAGAAGCAATACAACAAGTTGTTGATGAAGAATCAACTCAAGAAAAAGATCAACAACCTATTAGATTGTCTAGTAACTGGAAGCACAAGTCTAATAATCCTGAAGAACTCATTATTGGAAACGTTAATGAGGGAATTCGAACAATATCCAAAAGGCGATAAGAGTCTAGTGCTGTGGCGCTTATTTATGAAAAGGAACCCAAAAATATAGAAGAAGCCTTAGCTTATGAAAGCTGGATTGAAGCAATGCAAGAAGAACTAAGACAATTCAGCATTAACGATGTTTGAGAATTAACTCCTAAACCAAAAAGTAAATCTATTATTGGAGCTAAATGGGTTTTTAGGAACAAAGTCGATGAAAAGGGCAAAGTGACAAGAAACAAAGCAAGACTCGTGGCTAAAGGATACACGCAAGAAGAATGAATAGACTATGACGAGACTTACGCTCCTGTAGCAACGTTAGAAGCAATTAGATTGTTATTTGCTTTTGCATGCTATAAGAATTTCAGGTTATTCCAAATGGATGTCAAAAGCGCATTCCTGAATGGATTTATCCAAGAAGAAGTCTATGTGGAACAACCGCCTAGATTTGAAGATTCAAAGAAACCAGACTCAGTGTTCAGACTGAAGAAGGCTTTATATGGATTAAAACAAGCTCCTCGAGCTTGGTATGAAAGGTTAAGTAACTTTTTAATTCAAAGTGGTTTCACTAAAGGAAAGGTAGATACTACATTATTCATTAAAAAGGAAGGTAAAAGCTTTTTACTTGTTCAAATTTATGTCGATGATATTATATTTGGATCAACTAATGAGACTTTGTGCAAGAAATTTTCTAAGTCTATGCAGGATGAATTCGAGATGAGCATGATGGGTGAACTATCCTTCTTCCTTGGTTTACAAGTGAAACAACTGAAAGAAAGAATCTTTATTCATCAAGAAAAATATGCAAAAGAACTTGTTAAAAAGTTCGGTTTGGAGAATTGCAAAAAGACTGACATACCAATGTCAAGTTCTTCGAAGCTAGACAAAGATGAAGGAGGAAAGAAAATCGACCAGAAACTATATAGAAGTATCATCGGTTCACTTCTTTATCTTATTGCATCAAGACCTGACATATTATTTAGTGTTTGCATTTATGCTAGGTTTCAATCGGATCCTAAAGAATCTCATCTAAGTGCTGCTAAACGTATCATTAAATATGTTGCAACTACTGCTAAGCTTGATCTATGGTATCCCAAAGAAGGAGACTTTACTCTTCTTGGTTATTCAGACGCAGATCTTGCAGGTTGCAGAGTTGATAGAAAGAGCACTTCTGGCACTTGTCAATTACTCGGTAACAGGTCAGTATCTTGGTTTTTAAGGAAGCAAAGTACCGTAACTCTTTCAACAGCTGAAGCAGAATATGTAGCTCTTGGAAGTTGCTGTTCTCAAATACTTTGGATAAAACAACAACTACGAGACTTTGGTATCGAAGACTCTTGTACCGAGATCAAATGTGACAATACTAGTGCAATCAATCTCACAAAGAATCCTATTCTTCACTCAAGAGCAAAACATATTGAGATTCGACATCATTTTATCAGAGATCATGTTCAAAATAGAGAAGTCTTGATACAGTTTATCGACTCAAAGAATCAACTAGCAGACATTTTCACAAAGCCGCTTGAGAAAAATCTATTTGAGTCTATTCGTTCAAGACTCAACATTTTATCTCTTGAAGACTGTTGAAGCTCAGACTCAGAAACTAAATTTGAAAAGGATTAGACTCAAAAGTTCAGACTTAGAAGACCAAAGGTTACGACTGTAAGTTATTTTAATTACAGTACATTTATACGTTTAAACTGACATCTCGAAAAGGTAAGACCGCTTGTTAATCTCTAATTGATATCATTAAGGCAGTTATCTTTTTTGAAAAAGATAGTTACTCATTTGTTTAAAAAGGCAGTTATTTTGAAAAGACATTTTTATTTTTTCCTTTTTGTGACGTTTCATATACCCCGTATCGTTTGCCTTTTATATAGTTCTTCTTCCTCTTCTCATTTTACCTAAAAACCCTAGAGCACAAATTTTCACTCTGAGATTTTCTTTCGAAAGTTCAACTCTTCAAGTTTTCACCTTTCTTGCGATACAAGTGTGAAAATTCTCTCAAAGACAATGACAATGTCGCATTAAAGAAAATCTTCCAGAATAGCAAGCAGGGGACCACAAGGTTTGCATGAGGGGCCTACGCACTTCGATCTTACCGAAGAAGGAGACTCTCCAAGTGGACAGGTGCATCAACATTCTCAACAGCGCACTTCCTCCGCTAGATCACATGATCGTAACCCTCAACTTGCAGAAGAAAACATCATTGAGGATGTAGAACCAGTAAGATCTCTTAAGCCAGCATTTGTTTACAGACTTTACTCTACTCTGAAAGAAGGGGGTTCTGCAATGACGTTTATTGATGAGTTTCTAAAAGAAAAGGGCTATAAGAATGAGACTCATTTTCTGACTGTGATGGAACGTTCGGGTGTTGTTCCTGTTGGAACAGCATCAAAGACTTTTGCTAACTTTCCAAGTGATCCACGATTTGGTGGAGTAAATCAACCTGAAGGGAAAGATGATGATGAGAAAATGTTTGCGCATTTTAAGCCAAGAATGGGTGTGGCTGCAAATCTTCGAGGAAAGAGGGAAGAATTGTTTCGGTCGGAGGAACATAAGAAAGTTTATTCTAAATTGTTGAAACGTGGGGTTATGAACCCAAGAACTGTGGACTTTGATTTTCTCGATCTGTTAAACATCAATCTAAGAGAGAAGTTTGAGAGACTTCAGCTTGATCGATTCTGTACTGAGAGTGAGATTGCTCATTCTGAACTGACTGCTTAATTCTACTTTAATCTTAGTTTTCTTGATGCAAATAGCTTTTCATTCAGTGTGAGGGATAATGAGTATGTGGTTGACGCAGATACTCTTGCTGACGTTATTGGTGTGGAAAGAGGAGCTTTTCAATCTATTTCTGTGTCTGTTAGCCATGCAACCTTGGAGCTTGCAAAAGATAGAATCGCAGAAGGACGCCTCTCCTATCTGAGGATGAGTGCATCAAACATCCTGCTTCATAAAATTGTGATCAACTGTCTCAGACCCAAGTCAACATCAAAGACAGATGTCTCCATTTCTGAAGCAATATTGATATACGCCATCAAGATCGGCCATAAGTTTTCCTTGCCTCATACCATCATGTTCCACATGTATCGGTCTATGGCAAAGGACAATGGCAAACTTCCTTATTCTGCTCTCATCACTCATTTATTCAGACATTTGAATATTCAGCCTCCCAACATTTTGTGTGTGAGAACCATTGATCAAATGGTAATTAGGCTGAAAATGATTACAAAGATGCGTCTGAAAGAATTCAGCAAGAAGTTAGAGCGGTTCAAGGAGAAAACCCCTGTCAAAGCCAGACAAGACTCATCTGCTGCAAAGAGAAAATGAAAAGATCCCATGACTGGTCCTACCAAGAGAAGGCGAGCTATCATCTTGCAAGATGAAGATGATGAGGATGGCATTCCTATCTCTGCTTTTGTTTCCCAGCATCTTGTTCCTGAGTCAGTAGAACAAGAACATCAAGTTGAAGAAGAAACTGAGAAAGGGAATTGGGAGAAGGAATCTATGCAGACAGAAGAAGAAGAAGACACAGCCAGAACAGACTCACAGATACAGCCAGAAGAACAACATGCAGAAAAAGGTCGTGAAGATTCTCCAGCAGAAAAGGAGGATCAAGAACATCTTGACACTGACGAAGCATCTCAGCAAGAAGAATACTTCTCTCCACCAGACGGCACTGAAACAGGGGGAGATGTTCCAAGAGAAAGTATTACTCTCTTAACTTTTACTAGTGCAAGTGTCAGTCGTTCTCCTGCTGGTGCAGAGGATGTCCATGCCTCTTAATTTCCTGAGGAAGATCTTGAGGCAACATCTCCAAATGTTGATCTTCCTGCTGATATTCGCTCCACTGGCTTTACTCCACAATCTGACCATGCTAAAGCAAGCACGCAGACTGAACAATCAGGAGACTTTGGAAGACTGCTTGAAATTCTTTTGAAGCTCAAAGGTCAGGTCTATGCTTTAGGATGCGAATTTCAGACACTGCAGAATGAGAATCGTGCCATGTCCATCTCCTTGCAAGATCAAATTCAAAATATTCATCTTCAGATTCAGGCAACTGCCAAAGGCACAGCTCTCGCACAACTACAGGAGGATTTGAAGAAGTTAAAGGACACTGTCAAGTCAATGGGAGATTTTCAGCTCGTTCGCATTCCTCGAGCATCCTGACTTTTTCACCTTTTTATGCTGACAAAAAGGGGGAGAAGTTTTTGCAATTTTTTTTTAAACTTTCAACTTTTAAACATACTTTGGATTCAATATTTTGATATGGTTGTGATTGACTTTATCTTTTGTTTGGATTTTTGGACTGATTTGAATTTTTGGATTGCTTGCTTATTATTGTAGTACTTTAAGCTATTAAGTTAGATAAAGATAACTGATAAATATATGTACATGACTAACTTGTTTTCTGTGGATGCAAATCTGTCATTATCTTTATCCTAATCTATTATGAGATATCATTGCAGGCTTAAATGTTGTATTGCAGGGCAATAGTATCCAAATATGCAGGAAAGTTTTGTCACCATCAAAAAGGGGGAGATTGTTAGAAAAATCCTCTTAAGGTGTTTTGAAGTCGACAAAACATTTCCATCAGTCTAGTCTGAAGACTTGCAGACTCTACTGGCAAAGTCTAAAGACCTCCAGACTCAAGTTTCAAAGTCTACTCTCATGGACAGTTTCCAGACCGACGAAGTTAAAGTTCTATTCCGTTTATTTCAAGTATGGTTTTTGACTCCAACGGTTAAGGAATATCTCACGACTGGAATTAGCACTTCAAGATCTTTTATTCGTATTCGAATACTCTAGATTCTCTAGATTCACAATTTATACTTGGAAGGTTCTACTTATGGAAACCGAGATCCTGATTGTATGGGCGAGCAGGATTGATGGGCTATCATCATTTTCCTTGAGGAGCTCGAGATCTCTCTAAATTGATTTTGTCCAATGGGTTGATTGGAAGAACTTCTTTGGAAGGGTGCCAACGGTATTGAAGGCATGAAGAAGTATTTAAGGGAGACGCTCAAGTTGTTCAAGGGTGCCAGATAGAAGAATTCCAAAGTCTGAATCTCTTTGTTGTTTTGTGATCTCATTCTTCGAACTAATACTTGTAATCAAAAGAGAGACTGAAGTTTGGTGAGACCTTGAGGAAGTGTAGTAGAGTCTCTACATTGTGGAATCAATGGTGTGAGACTGTAAATTCTCTTTTTTATTCTTAGTGAAATCCAGCCAGTGGGCTGTCCGTGCGGGAGAGTAGACGTAGGCTTGGTCTAAGCTGAACCACTATAAATCTGGAGTCTTGATTCTCTATCCCTAATCTTTTTACTTTACATTGCTTTCTCATACATCGATTATTGTTTTTCAATCTCTTAGTCTGACATCCAATAAAACGTCTATATATTCTGTTACTTTTTATAAAATCTTCTTAATCACCTATTCACCCCCCTCTAGGTGCTCGTACTAGTTCTAACAAAAGCTAGACCTCTGCCACCTGCGGCCGAACCCGTAAATCGGCGGAAAAGCTCGACGAGGCCCTTCAAAAAGCCTGGAAAACTGGCACACGTCGCCGCAAAACGTTCTCAGAGAAGCATACGGGAGCACACGATATACGGAAGGAATTCAAATGGGTGGAAACAAAATGGGAACGTGGGAGGGGGTTGCCTTCGAATGCAGAGAAGCAGTGAAGCTGGTTTCTTCTTTTCTTGGATCAGCTTATGGCTTTAACGCGTTGCACGGGAGTGACGAGAAAGCATACTCTCTTGGTGAGATTAGTCTCCGACGACTGGTGGCAGCTGACACAGTAATTACAACTAAAACCCTTGTCCGATTTGTCAGTTACGAAATTTCCTGGAAGTTTACCTGAGACGTCTTAGACACGACGATAATTCTCCTTTTATTTTAGTCCTTTTCCTTGGGCTCCATTAAACTTATTTCCAAAGCGAAAGGTGAGCCCGACCATACAATTACCATTAGAGAAGAGCAGAGCCATACAGATATGAGTAAATGTTATTTTGACACGAGGCCAAAGCTCTAAAATGGCTGGCTGGGATTGAGGGCGGAATAGCTTCTTGTGGGAAGCCCCTCCAGGATTTTACTCCCTCCCTCACGAGAAGATTCGAGAGCTGAATTCGTGATTGGGGTGGAGACATTTGGCACCCACTTTTCCAACCAATGACACGCTGGATGGACCCCATTTTGGGGGAGAAAATATTGGGTAAATGGAAAGCCCTCCGGGATTCTACTCCCTGACGAGAAGATTCAAGAACTGAGTTTCGTAATTCGGGTGGAGACATTTGGCACTAAACTTTTCCAACCAATGACACGCTAAATGGACCCCATCTTTGGGCCCCTTGGCTGGAGAAAATGTCACGTGATACTGTCAGCATCTTATTTATCGTCATAGAGCGATTCCTGAACTTTCAATTCGTTGTCGTACCTAATTAAACTCCTGTTTTACCTTTAGACATTTCCGCATGGAATTCTTCTCTCCGATTTCCAACCCACGCCTTACCTTCAGGTAGATTTGACCTATCCATCAATGCAAAAGGGTGGTACCAAAAACAATCTTTAAGATAGCAAAAAATATTAATAACTTATTGTATTGAAATTCCATGCCAGCCGTTGAAGGGAGATCTAAAGGTAGATGACATGAATATAAGACTTATAAATTCAATAAACAAGGGATGTGGAAACATTTAAGCTTACAGTGGAATAAAGGTCACGGATTGAAGTTGAACGAAATCAAAAAACTAATTATAGAAGAATCTGATTAATGTAATGCACTTTCCAAAAGTTATTTTTATTTTCCCAGGTGCAAACGGTTTCGGCCAAAATTCTATCTTTTAGCATACACCATCTCACAAAAAACACAATGATGTACTTTAGAACGTTCTTCGACTATGAATTCGAAATCGAGGAACGGTATATAAAAATGTTAAAAATATTGAAGAAGAAGCATGAAGAGGAATCTTTACAACACTTTTTCTTTTCCCTTTTTTGTCTTCGTTGAATCTATTTTGAAGCCAAAAGAGGAAACAATCGTGTTGATTCGTAAGCAATTCTCTTTCATTTAATCGGATGAAGAAATGAACCGGCTCGGAAGCATCAACCAATCATGATTCACCGCTTGAAAGCAACCGTGAGAAACCGCAATCCTTATCCACGGTGTTGACTTCTGAGGTCAGTCGACGTAACCCACATCATAGCATTATTGTTTCCTGTCTCTTCTCTTCGAGAAAATATTAGGTAGAGCTCTAGTAACCATTTTAGCAATGCATAAGTCCATTCTACAAGCAACACATGTAGCTCATAGGCCCACTTTTCAAAAAACTTGCAACCTGCTCTCTCTCGTTCATTTCTTTCTCTTCTTCACCATTTTTTTTTTTTAATCTTTTTTATCTTTCCCTTTTTTTCTTTTCTTTCCTTTTGGCTTGTGGCCGACGACAATTTAGGAGGTGATGACATCAAAGCCACAAGGGACCTCGAGGATGCATAAGGCATGCCTTGGGGTAGCAGACGACAGGAGGCTTGGGCTTGTTCTTGGATCGAGGGCGGCAGCGGCACGGTTCGTCGGGCAGTGGAGAGGGTGAGATAGAGTGAGTCAACAGAGAGATGAAGAGAACACACAGCGTCATTCAGCATAGTTTCGTTGGGCGGTGGAGGCAAGGACAAGGCAGATGCGAAGGCGGTGATGCAATTCGTAGAATGGCGGGCTTCGTCACGAGTCAGAATGATCGCAAGGGGGAGAGAGAGAGAGAGTCGAAGGAGTACGTGAAATTGAAATTAATAGAGAGAAGAATCTGGCTTGTGATTGGCCCTAGTGACAAGATGCTCCTCCGTCGGGATCATAGCAAATTAAGTTTGTCCAGAGACTTAAAGAAATTCGTGAATGAAGTGGGATTGTTACATGTCAAAATCCTAGTTCTACCTAATATTCTCTCCTTCTTTTCTTTTTTCCTTCTCTAATGGGATCATAAAAAAAAGACCATTAAAATAAAACAAAATAAAGCACAGGGCATATTATAAGTAATTAAATAATATATATTTTTCTATTTATTACAATCCCCCACTTAATAAGTAAATATATAATGCTTGTCTTAATAATATGTACTAAAAAATAAATATATTCAGTAAGATGGGTTTCTTGTATAGTGTATGCATGAAGGTGAAATTTTCCTTGAAGGTGAAATTATATAAATATGCTTTTTTTGTTCGGCATTCGCAATTCATCTTCGATTGTCCATTTGCTGCTAAGCTGGATTGGATCGACAGAACATCCAGGAAAACGGATCTGCCCGAGCTTCAATCGACTTGATTAATTCCTTTTTATTTTCAAAAGTGCCCCACGGTTTCACACCCTCTTCCCTCGAGGGGTGCTTGATAGACACATACATATGTCCGCACTTTAATCGTGTGTGCATAAACCTACATGCTATTGTCACGGCCCGAATGAAAGCCGATCCAAGAGGGTTCTGAGGGATGGCTGTGACACATCCGTGGATCAAGCGACCCTCGGCTTGTATCCCTGAGTCCTAGGGTTTTCTCGAGTCTTTTAGAATACTCCTGGAGGCGGGTGATACGGTAATTGTATTCGTATGTAATAAATGCGGGTAGTTGGTAGTTGGGAAGATGCACTCCACCGTTAGATCGAGGAGAGATCTACGGATACGGTTTGCCTTGTATTTGTATATATAGGGGTCTCCTCCCCCTCATTGTACTCATCTCATTCACAAGTAATACAATCCAGAGCTTCTCTCTCTAGAGTTTCTCTCTCTAATGATCCTTGTGAGTTGAGTGTGAGAAAGGCTGCTTGGGAGAAATCCCTAAGGTCGCACGGGTTAGGGAACGCTAGATCGATCGGCCTGTGACAAGTGGTATTAGAGCAAGTTCGTTACAAGCGTAATGGCTGATCCATGATCCGATGAGGCGCTCATCATGGGTGGCGACTGTGATGATCGTGGGAGGAACACCGAGAAGGGCGTTACTAAGGGAAAGAAGAGCCGTGGTGGTTCAAGTTCAAGGGATCCAATAGGGGACCTTGCACATCGGATGACGAAGCTAGAGTTGTTCGTCACCGATGTTCAAGGATCGGTTGATGATCTGACCCAGACCGTGGATGGAGTAGACGCCGGAAGGGAGGAGCTCGTAGTTAAGGTGCAAGAGCTCAAGATCGACATGGGAGAGCTTCGACACGAGTTGCTGGGGACCCTAAGGGAAGAACTCGCACAACGGGATGAATCCCTGGAGGCCATGATGATGGCTATGCACGCAGAGATAGCCGAACTAAAGGGGAAGCTCGCCGAATCGGAAGCTGCACGCATGAAAGGAGTGATCACTATGTAAGGTCCACGAACGGATTCACCCAAGTCGAAGGAATTCAGGGGCTCGCGAGTGGCCAAAGATGTGGACAATTTCCTATGGTATATGGAGCAGTACGTCCAAGCCATGGGGATCAATGACGACCAATCACGGGTAAACACTACATCTATGTACTTAGCCGTTAATGCATTGTTGTGGTGGTGTCGTCGGTCGGATGATAAGTATGGGGATCCTATCTCGACTTGGGGTAGATTTGTCGAGGAGTTCCGACGGAACTACTATCCCGCTCATGTGGAGGAAGAAGCTCATGATGAGCTGAAGCGTCTCGAGCAGAAGGGTGGTGTGCGCGACTATATCAAGCGGTTTTTGGAGTTGCTACTCCAAATCCCTTCGATGAACGAGACGAAAGCGCACTACCAATTCATAAGTGGTCTCAAGCCATGGACCAAGTAGGAGTTGAAGCAGTTCAACATGGGAGATCTCACAACGGCTATGATCGTAGCCGAATAGCTCGTGGAATATAAGGCGCTTTCCACATCCCGATCGGACTCTCGTTTGAGGGATAAAGCCACTGAAGGAGGAGATTAGGGGAGATACAACCGCCCGCCTAGAGGTAGACCACCAGCTGGTCCTCACAAGGCTCATGTAGAGTCAAGCGGAGGAGGACAAAGGAATGTACACTCTTATAAATGCTTCTTTTGTGATGGTCTGTACATACGTGAGATTGCCCGAACAAGGCCAAACTAGCCGCCCCATGCAAGGAAGAGGAGCCTAAGGAAGAATCGCGGTTGGGTTTGCTGCGAATCTTTAGCACGATCAAGTCCAATAAGGTGAAGGAACCTAGAGGACTGATGTTTGCGGACCTGAAGATCGGAGAGACCATGATGAATGCGCTCGTGGATACGGGAGCATCCGATTTATTTATCTCAGAGGAGGCTGGGAAGAAACTAAACCTACGGGTTGAGAAGGGAGTCGGGTGGCTCAAGATGGTGAACTCCAAGGAGGTCCCTACATTCGGTGTCGCAAGGGACGTAGAACTACAACTCGGGCAATGGAGAAGCAAGGAGATGCTAGAGGTAATTCCCCTTGACGACTACGATTTTGTCATTGGGATAAAGTTCCTAGATAGGATCCATGTTGTCATATTGGCTTTTGTTGAGTGCATATGCGTGTCGGACAAGCATTGTCAATGCGTGATCCCGGTCCACCGTGAATCAGACCGTGATTGAAGGATGATCTTGGCTATGCAACTTACCAAGGGAACAAGGAAGGGTGAGGTGACCATCCTAGCAACCTTGAAGGCGGAGGAGAAGAAGGGGGAAGGAAGTGAAACCTCGATGGAGGTGACCCACGTCCTCGACGCATTCAAAGAGGTGATGCCCCCTAAGTTGCTAAAGAAGCTACCACCTCGAAGGGAGGTGGATCATCGGATCGGGCTGGTGCTTGACGCTCGACCACCTGCCATGGCGCCGTATCGCATGGCACCCCCTTAATTGGAAGAGTTGAGGAAGCAATTGAAGGAGCTGCTCGATGTGGGGTATATTAGGCTGTCCAAGGCTTCGTTCGGTGCACCGGTCCTATTTCAGAAGAAGCACGATGGGTCACTCTGGATGTGCATCGACTATCGGGCGCTGAACAAACTGACTATGAAAAACAAGTACCCGATCCTGCTCATCGCGGACCTCTTCGATAAGCTTGGTGGAGCTCAATGGTTTACCAAATTGGATTTTCGATTGGGCTACTATCAAGTTTGGATCGTTGAAGGGGATGAGTTGAAGACTGCATGTGTGACGTGGTATGGATCCTACGAATTCCTCGTGATGCCGTTCGGCCTGACCAACGCTCCGGCTACATTCTGCATGCTCATGAACAAGGTACTCCACCCATTCTTAGACCGATTTGTAGTGGTTTACCTAAATGATATCGTAGTGTATAGTCGGACGCTTGAGGATCATGTCGAACATCTAAGGCAGGTCTTCCAAGTCTTGCGCGAGAATGACTTGTATGTCAAGCGTGAGAAGTGTGCTTTTGCCCAAAAAGAAGTTCTGTTCTTGGGGCACATCGTCGGGGGTGGGCGAGTGCGAATGGACAAGGCAAAGATTCAATCGATCGTCGAATGGGAGCCGCCAATGAAGGTGACGAAGTTGAGGTCGTTCCTTGGCCTCACTAACTATTACCGACGGTTCATTTGGAGCTACTCGAGCATGCCGCTCACGGACTGCTGAAGAAGGAGAAGCCGTGGGAGTGGACGGATTGATGCCAAAGGGCATTCGATTGATTAAAGAAAGCCATGACCGAGGAGCCAGTATTGGTGTTGCCAGATCACACCAAACCCTACGAGGTAGAGACTGACGCAGCGAATTATGCTATTGGTGGCGTTCTTATGCAGGACGATCATCCGGTGGCGTTCGAATCTCGCAAGGTGAATGATACGGAACGTCAATATACCGTCCAGGAGAAAAAGATGACCGCGGTGGTCCACTGCCTTCGAACATGGAGGCATTATCTCCTGGGGTCGAAGTTTGTAGTGAGGACGAACAATGTAGCCACGAGTTACTTCCAAACCCAGAAGAAGCTGAGTTCGAAGCAAGCTTGATGGCAAGATTTCCTTGCAGAGTTTGACTACGTGCTAGAGTACAAGTCGGGGAAGGCTAACTCCATGGCGGACGCACGGTGAGTCGACTGAGCTGTCCTTGGATCGACTGCATCAAGGAGGGGTCAAAGCACGATCCAAGAGCTCAAGCCCTCATCGGGTATGTGAAGGAAGGCAAGACCCGACAGTTTTGGTGTGAGGATGACCTCCTGTACACCAAAGGAAGGCGACTGTACGTGCCCTTCCATGGGAAGCTGAGGAAAGAGATCTTACACGAGTGTCATGATTCGAAGTGGGCAAGTTGTTCATGAAGCACGTGATCAAGTACTTGGGAGTCCTGCAGACGATCGTGAGCGATTGTGATCCTTGCTTCACGGGGTGTTTCTGGTCCGAGTTGTTCAAGCTGCTGGGGTCGGAGTTGAATCTTTCCACGAGTTTGCATCTTCAAACCGACGATCAGACAGAGCGGGTCAATGCACTCTTGGAGATTTACCTCTGACACTATGTGAGTACAACGCAAGCGAATTGGGCGAAGTTGATCGACGTAGCCCAGTTCCCCTACAACTTGCAGCGGAGTGAGTTGACCGGTCAGAGCCCATTCGAGATCGCGACTGGGTAGCAACCAAACACCCCGAGCGCAATCGCGTTGGGATATCGTGGGAGTAGTCTGCCACCAAGGATTTGCAGGAGCAGACGAACTTGGCACAGGTGTGTCTACACAAGGCCTCCAAGCGCACGAAGAAGTGGGTTGACAAGAAGTGACAGCACGTGGAGTTCCAAGTTGGGAACTTAGTGTTGGCCAATATGCACGCGGTTCTCCGATACAAGGACATGCACAAGGGGTTGATCCATCGCTACGAGGGGCCATTTCGTGTGCTGCAACGGGTTGGAAAGGTCACATACAAGCTAGAGTTGACACCAAAACTCAAGGCACATCCGATATTCCATGTGAGTATGCTTAAGTCTTTTCAGGTTGATGAGAAAGATCCGGATCGAGGGAAGTCACAACGGGTGCCACTCGGGGCGAAAACCTCGTATGATCAAGAAGTCAAGAGCGTAATGACGGATCGAGTCATACGGAAACGATACTGCGCGCCGAAGCGGGAATACTTGGTCCGATGGAAGGGTCTTCCGGAGAGTGAAGCTAGTTGGGAGCCCGCTGAAGGTCTTTGGTAATTCAAGAAGGAGATTGATGCTTTCCATGCTGAAGATGCAATGAGGGCATTGCTTGATTAGGTGGGGGAGAATGTCACAGCTCGAAGGAAAGCCGATCCAAGAGGGTTCTGAGGGACGGCCGTGACACATCCGTGGATCAAGCGACCCTCGGCTTGTATCCCCGAGTCCTAGGGTTTTCTCGAGTCTTCTAGAATACTCCTGGGGGCGGGCGATATAATAATTGTATTCGTATGTAATAAATGCGGGTAGTTGGTAGTTGGAGAGATGCAATCTCCACCATTAGATCGAGGAGAGATCTACGGATACGGTTTGCCTTGTATTTGTATATATAGGGGTCTCCTCCCTTTCGTTGTACTCATCTCATTTACAAGTAATACAATCCAGAGTTTCTCTCTCTAGAGTTTCTCTCTCTAAAGATCCTTGTGAGTTGAGTGTGAGAAAGGCTGCTTGGGAGAAATCCTTAAGGCCGCACGGGTTAGGGAACGCTAGATCGATCGGCCCGTGACTCTCTCTGGTTTGGTCCTCTTTCTCATGATCGAACATGATTGCTTCTTTTCCTTCTTTTCTTGTGTTGCTTGGTGATGGAATTTGATCATGCCTTTTGGGATTCAACCGTTCCAAGTACGACTTCTTCTTGAAAATCGATAATTCATCTCTTTTCCTGCAACAACTGACAAACCAAGAAAATATTTCTTACGAAGCGAGTAGGTTAAATTTAGTACATTAGATTAGTTAGTTACGTAAGGCGTTTATGAATAACCTCGATCCATGGTAAACCTTAAGGATGACAGAATGCTTTTTCCAACATGACTATGTTCCGTCCAATGATGCATCACAGATGATCATGATTTTTGAATACGTTTTGTCTAAAGGGCATGTTTTAACAAAATTAGGTTTGAAAATTAGGGGTGATTTTCAAACCTACATTTTGTCTAAAGGGCATGTTTGGACAAAACCCAAGGTCGGCCAACTTCGATAACAGGAATCATGTGTGCATGAACCTATATGTTATCGAGCGACTTTGGTAAGGTCCTCTTTCTCACGATGGATCATTGATCGATTCTTTTCCTTCTTTTTCTGTGTGGGTTCGTGATGGGATTTGGTCGCACCTTTGAATTCAACCATTCTCGATACGACTTCTTAACGGTGTTTATCGAATCGACGCATCCATTGGTAATTTCCTGGCAAAAGCTGTCTTAGATCACCGCACAACACATTTCAATTCATAAAAGTGAGATTTACGGCATGAGAAAACCATCTTATTTCTTGCGAGGATATTAAAAGAACGACGAAATTAAAAGAATAGATAATGAGAATGGGTCTATTTTCCCATCATGAAACACCGTTTATATGCAGAGAGTTTCGGAAGAGGCCTCCAAAATAGACCCATCGTTTCAAGTGAGGATTAAGGGCTTGTAATGGCACATTTGGCAACTTGTCAAACAATAACAAATTCTATTCTTTTGTTCTCAATAGTAGATTTGGAATAGAAATTCATTTAATAAATTTTTTGTTCTTGGGAATAGATTTAAAATAGAATTATTGAGTAAAAAAAATTACTTCTTTGGTCTAGGGAACAATTCCAAAATCAAGCAAGCCAAAATTTCTTTATTCTATTTCCTCTTCTTCTTTTATTCTTGTTCTTTTTCCTTCTCTCTTTTTCTTCCACCGTTGCCGCCCATCACTGCTGGTCACCGGTGATCGGTTAAGCGAGGTTCGACGAGCTAGCCGAAGGCTCACCCAGCCACCGGTGAGGCTCGGCCTCATTAAATCTGGCAAGGTTATGGCTCGCCAGCAGCTAGGCAAGCCTTGCCCAAGCCTCGTCTCTGAGCCTCCCCTGGCAATTGGCGAGCCTCACCCAACCATCGGCGAGCCTCGCCTATCCAGGCAAGGCTCAACCAAGCCCCGGTTGGGCGAGGTCAAGCCCCGTCGGCGACTAGGCGAGCTCGGTCGAGCCTTGCCTAGCTACCAATGAGGTCGCTAGCCCTCATTTGGCCAGCCGCTGGTCATCCTGAGGCCAGCAAATGGCTAAAGCTTGAAGAGAAGAGAAAGAAAAGAAAAAAGAAAAAAATTACTAAGTTCTATGCAAAAGAAAGATAATTGGGGAAGATTGCGGTGGCCACGTGCCTAGTTCATTTTGGAGTTAATGCTCTTAAAACACACTAAACGCGAGTACCATTGACAGCACAATCTTATGAATCGATGCTTTGTCTTGTAACTAAGTTCTTTTCTATATGGGTTTGGACCCTCTTGTTGCCATATAGTTGTTTACTTGTATCTATAAAAAGAATTTTATGAAAGTTATGTTATATTTACCTGTGCAGGTGGTGTGGGTAAAATTTCCATGGTTGATGCTGAGAGACGGTTATTGGCAAAAGCTCTTGACGATCCTGATAACCAACATTTTGTGTTACTCTCTAATAGGTATTGAGGCAAAAAAATAAAATTTTCCCATATGTTTTAATATAAAAAAAAAAATGAAGTAGTTTGCTTCTAGGTTCTTATTTCTAATCTTGTGTTGTCACAACTGTGTGCCATTGCATTCTTTTAACTATGTGTATGATTATGTTATGCACACAAATATCAGCTACGTTGATTGGTAAGCACATATTGTTTTTTGTATTGTATTACTCTTCTTACTTATTTTCTTACTTATTCAAACTATTTTCTATTTCCCATGTAGCTTCTTGTATCCAGGTCGATATGGGAATGGCAGATACTCAGAACACATGTTACCTGAAGTCAATAAGATAAATTTCCAGAAAGGTGTCCAGGTATATCTTGGCAAAAGTTTATTGTAGCCCAAGCTTGTTAATTTATGCTGATGAGACGTGTTTTGACGTTTTGACCATCAATTGGATTGGATACGTTGGTGGTGAATGAATGAAGTTATTCTTACAAATAAAAGAAATATCAAATAGCAATTATAAAATTTAAAATTTCAAACAGTGTTTTGAATGTGTTTGGTTTAATGCTGAAGGAAAATAACTAAATCAAGAGCCTAGCTAATATGTCATACGATCATCTGTCTCGAAACATTTTTGCTTTCAAATGGTGAGTAGTCATTCAACTTGGTTGAATTCAATTATGGATTGTATCAACGTCAACATAAAAAGTGACATAAACAGAAAGCGTCTGCTCATCTAATATCTTTTAATTAGAAATAGAAAGATCAAATCGTATAATTATAAATAAACCGAACTTGATATCAAATCACACGCACATCAAGATTCCACAAAGGTATTAGATTTAGGCTTAGCCTTACAAGTATCAATCATCCGAGAACGGAAGTTGGGCTTGAACCTGGATCTGTCCAGGATAATGGGCTTGACTTGGGTCA
This sequence comes from Eucalyptus pauciflora, assembly GCA_007663325.1. Classification (NCBI taxonomy): domain Eukaryota; kingdom Viridiplantae; phylum Streptophyta; class Magnoliopsida; order Myrtales; family Myrtaceae; genus Eucalyptus; species Eucalyptus pauciflora. The sequence continues at coordinate 394,823 of VMYD01000248.1, forward strand.
CTTTTACTCTCATCTGAGCACGGTGGTCTTTGTGTGACTCGCGCGCACTTGTGCAACTGTGTTGTGTTTGTATCTGGTAGGCTTTCATTGACAATTATTTAGATGGCGGCTATCATATACCATATGCGCACAAGGGCGCAACGTCTGGTCTAAAGCTTGATTATTGCACCACCACGTTATGACTACGCACAAACTGTACACTTTCATAATGCCAATTTCATATGTTCAAGCATTGTTTCTGCATTTTCCTGGAATCATCCTCATCATGTCTTATAGTATAAATCTTATTATATGATGGTCACTTAATATCTGCAATTGTTTATGGTTTTCATTTTAGTAATTGCTTCTTACTACATACATGAAAAAGTAAGTCTACAAATATGTGAAGATGGATTAGCTGACAATGCAGATGATTTTGACTGACTTGGAGCGAAAGCTCTTTATGCTTTCGTTCATCCCAATTTCATGATAAATAGGCAATAACTCACTCGTCCGATTTTAGTATCGATGAAGCAGTTTATATGACTTCACTTCTCTAGCTGAGGGTTTACTGCTTCTATAGGTACGGAACATGGATAGACACAAATCTTATATTGCCCCCCTGGGGCCAAGGAAGTGCCGCGTAATATTCAACTATTTTTTGAAAGATTACCTAGGGGTTGTGAATGCCAGTAAGTCTCTGTTGTATAAAAAACTGATTGCAACCACCAATCACCTCTTAGCAACTTGTGAATGTTCTTTCAGAATTTTCCAGAATTGATGTTGGGGAGAAAAAAAAAAAAAAGTAGTAACCTCATCAAACTAGAACATTAGTCTCATACATGAACTCATATCGCAGGATACAGCGTTTAATATGCATGCCTTAAGCCCTTTGGCTGATAGTTATTACCACAGAAGGTTAGCGGCATTCCATATATATTTGTTAGATCATTGAAAGTCAAAGGCAAACACGGCATTGATAATAACATGAATAACTTCTTTTCAACAAGAAAAATTAACTTTTTAGCGGCTTTTATCCATGAAACACATGGTAATTATGAGAGATTTACACAAAACAAAGTTGCTCTCTAAGAATTTATAACGAAAAAATTTACGAATCATGTTTGTAATTGTATAATTAGAGTCTTGTTGTGTTGTAAATTGTCTTGCAGGTCATAATTCAGTTATTTTGTATTAATTAATAAATTATTTTTTTTACTGATATAGTATTGTCTAATATTTAAAATTTTAATCTTTTTAAAGTTCTAAATTTTAAAAGGAAACTTAAATTTGAGAAAAAAATCTTATATGCAAACTTCAAATAGATTACATCCAATTATTCATTTGTTCTCAGAAAAATCATTATTTGGCTTGTTGGGAAGATGCAGAAAACTTTATTGTAAATAGGGAAATTAAAAATTGGGATATGCATTCTGTCTCATTTATTGATTTGTCAAGGTCAAGTTAAGATTTGTAACATACAAAATAAGCTTTCGAAAGTCCCATTTTTTAGACTTTTGAACAAATTCGAAGAACATAGATATGCACTTTTATGAACTTATTTCCTTTGTTCAATCGATTCCGTCTAATTGTTCCAGGGAACAAAAATAGAAAAAAAGTGTTTATGTTCTGGGGAACAATTTTTGAACAAAAAAACACGTTTGGTAAACTTGTTTCAAGAATAAAAAAAAATGAACAGAAACACGTTTGGTAAATTTGTATTCTTTTTTTATTTCTTTTAATTTTTTAATATTTTTATTTTCTTTTTATTTTTTTTCTTTCTTTTTTCTTTTTTCTTTTTTTCTTCTTTTGGCCGGTCGCCGGCCATGGCCGAGGCCGGAGACCGGCCAAAGAAAAAAGAGAAAGAAAAAAAAAAGATAAGAAAAAAAGAGGAAAGAGAAAATGTGTTTCTAATTTTTGTTCCAGAAATTTCTTGTTTCTGTTTCAAAAGTGTTCTCGAGAACAAAAAAATAGATTTGGAATAAAAACGCAAATAAACACATTTATGTTCTTTTTTTGTTCCTTGAAACAAAAAAACACAAAATCTGTTTATAAACAAAAAAAAAGAACATTAACAAACACCCCCTTAGATTCTAAAATAGGCCTAGAAGATAATATAAATGAAAGACTTATACAGTACAGTAGAGTCAACGGTATCCCGAATATCCGCAACGGCACCGAGGAAGCATCCAAAAATCCCGTCGATGGCGACAACGATGCTCGCGATCAAACCCCTCTTTCGAGTCCCGGCTCATCTCCCCACTTCTCTCGCGGCGGCGGCGGCGGCGGCGGCGGCGGCGGCGCCTCCTCCTTCTGCTGCCGAGTCGCTGGTGGACGAGTTCGATCCGGAGCTGCCCATCGAAGAGGCCTTCACTTCGCCCAGCTCGTGGGACACCGACCCCTTCTTTCCTCGACCTCGAGCTCGATCGCGTCTTCTGCCGAGGCTGGCGGGCTGTCGGTTCGTCCTCTTCCATTTCGTTTCCTCTCCTCAAGGCTCGATGCTTTCGACTCAATTTTGTTGTAAAGGATGTGAATTGGCTTCCTTCCTCTGGTTTCTTCTCGACCCAGTCGGCGACGATGATTTTCATGACCGACCGGATATAACTTCTTCAGTTATCTGACTTTGATGATCTCGCTTTGACTTTCCCTTTAATTGTCGGACTGGATTAAGGATTTAAGTGTTTCCTGAGATGTCCTATTCTCATTCCTTCTCCTTGATTGCCAGGATGCACCGATCAGGTTAAATCGCCCCAGGACTTCTTCACCGGCGGGTAGTGAGGAGCTTCAGTAGGCAATTGCTATCCCATTGTGGCACAGAATTATAGCTTGACTTGATAATAGTCTTCAAAAGTTCTTCCTTTTTCCATGGCTTTCCTTCCCGGGACAATTTTTTATTTGTGGTAGTGAGATACTTAGAAGCAGCACCTTTTCTAGTTAGGACTCCTACCGTTTTGTTTCTCTCTCTATGCATGACTTCCTGGAACCCAGTTATGGTTAAATGCTGCAGATTAGGAAATGTAGAATTTCTGGTGTGTCGAGATGGTAATGGAAAAGTCTATGCCTTTCACAATGTCTGTCGCCATCATGCTTCTCTTCTTGCATCAGGAAGTGGCAGGAAGTCGTGCTTTGTGTGCTCGTATAATGTTCACTTTGACTTTCATGTTAAAGCTAAGAAGTCGAGTTCTAGGTTGTTCTTTGTTTTCTTGTAATTTTTCCGTTCCTTGATTCAGCTTGGTTAATAGGAAATTGAAGTCAATAGTTTGGCAATCTGGTTCACTGCGTTCTTAAATGGATTATAGAAAAAGGCTCATCTCAAGCAAAGCTTTACTCTATCATCTTTGGAATGCGTCTCATCGTGCTGCAACTCCCGTGATAAATGCTTACAGAGTAGCATAGTTGGAGATTCCTTCAAATATATTATATACTAATAGCACATTGGAATACCGAATTTTCCTATTATGATCTATATCTTGAGATTTAAAAGCAATGTCTAGTCACTTTTCATCCTGACTTGATTGTCGATGAACACATCACTTAGCAGTTGAGTTTGAGAGAAAACATGCTGGGTGAAGGTAATAGACTGATAAGCAGATTCTTTCCATTATCATACTATCAAAACAAGTGGAATGCATATACAACCCAAAAGACCAGGAATCTACCCCTGGAAATAGTATTCAAAGCTTTTGTAGATCAATGCAGATGCACTACAAGGATGCTTCTAGTCTATGTTGGCACTTAATATTTCTTGTTGAACTTCTCTTTGAAATTTGAATACCTCGAGTCATTGAGGAGACTAACAACTAAATACAAGCTTTGTGATGGTAAACCTATTTGTACTGGGTAATATGCTCACCAACTTATCTTGCTTTTTTTCTGCAGGGGTAGACATACGCACTGAACGGAGCCCTTCTCAGAGCAACAAGAAACAAAGGAATCTGGAACTTTGATGTAAAGGCAGGTAATTGTTATTTATATCCCATTCCTCTTGTTGTGCAGCATTTTCAAATGATATAGTAATGAGATTTCTTGCGGCTGTGTAATGTAGGAGTTTGGGCTCATACTGCTAAAATTAGCTACTTGGCCCATTTGTTCTTCTCAATTTTGAGAAAGATGTCTCTCCTGATCAGGAAGTTGAAAGAGACATAGAAGCAAAGGAATGGACTGGCAACTGTGTAGGTACTCTGGGCAATAACCGCATTGATCCCTCACTAACTTATCTTTGTAGACGTGAATACACCCTTGAGGGTAACTGGAAGGTCTGTAGCTCCTCGTTTTGATTTTAATATGCTGCCTCTTATTGTGTTTTAATCAGTATCCTTGGTTCTGGTCTGAATAGTGTAATTATTTACTGCTTTTTGCTACTTCAATTTTCAAGTTTTTCAATGGAGATCGTATAATCTGCTTTCAACATCATTTGACCGTCTTTTTAAAAATTTTAATTAGGTTTAGATTTCAAATTTTGACAAAGAAATTACCAATCCATATCTCAATGACGATTCTCAGGCAGCTGATTGAAATTGTTCATTTTCATAGGTTTTCTGCAACAATTATTTAGATGACGCCTACCATGTACCATATGCGCCCAAGGGCCTGGCATCTGGTCTCAAGCTTGACTCTTTTTCCACCACAGTGACTGGCCACAAATTTTACATTTTCATAATGCCTATTCCATAATGTTAAGCGTTGTTCCTGCATTTTCTTGGAATCATCCTTATCATGTTTTACAGAGTAAATCTTATTATATTATAGTTGCTTAATATCTGCAACTGTTTATGGTTTTCATTTTAGTATTTGCTCCTTACTAGATACATGATAAAGTAAGTCTACAAATATGTGAAGGTGGATCAACCGACAATGCCGATGATTTTGACCGACTTGGAGCGAAAGCTCTTTGTGCTTTCATTTATCCCAATTTCATGATAAACAGGTGATGACTCACTCATCAGATTTTGGTATCAATAAGCAATTTATCTGACTTCTCTTCTCTAGCTGAGGGTTTTCTGTTTTTATAGGTATGGACCATGGATGGACACAAATCTTGTACTGCCACTGGGACCAAGGAAATGCTGCGTAATATTTGACTTCTTTCTGAAAGATTCTCTCAAGGTGATCTGAATTCCAGTTAGTCCCTGTAGTATTAAAGAATGATTGCAACCACCAATTACCTATTAGCAATTTGTGAACGTTCTTCCAAAAATTTCCAGAATCGATGCAAGGAAAAAAAAAAGGAATAGTATGCACATGGCAAACCCAGAATATCTACAAAAAGTAGTAACCTCATCAAAGTAAAACATTAATCTCGTGCACCAACTCATATCACAACATGCAGCATTGAATATACATGCCTTTAGCTCTTTGGCTGATAGTTATTACCATGGAAGGTTAGGGGCAATAGTGCACGTGAGTGCAACATGCCTTTATAAAGTAGAGCTAAGTAGCTAAAGACATGGATCTGCACATGTTCTCATCTATTCTACTCTCATATCCTGTAAAACAACCAATTTTCACTGTCCTCCAGAATTTCTTTTTTCATATTCTAGTTCATCCCGTCACTTTAGACACTACTCACATCCATTAATTCACTCGTCCTGTGGGATATGCTTCAAGTCAGTGTTCCACACATTTAATGCCTTATCATGATGCTGGCCCCTACGATGGTGTTCTAGTTCATAGGAACTAATCATGCAAGTTTTCTCAACCTGGTCGAGTTAGATGTCTAGAGATATCCAGGTTCAGGCTTTTTACTCCTTCAAATTTCTCATCGTTTTCAGTAATTCATCTAGTCTTCTTCCTTTGATTACAGGATGACAAGATGCTGGCCCCTTTGATGGTGTTCTAGTTCGAACTAATCATGCAAGTTTTCTCAACCTGGTCGAGTTAGATGTCTAGAGATATTCAGGCTCAAGCTTTTTACTCCTTCAAATTTCTCATCGTTTTCAGTAATTCATCTAGTCTTCTTCCTTTGAGTACAGGATGACAAGATTCTCGTGGAGAAAGACTACAGGTATTAGAAAGTAAAACACATAAGTAATCCGTAGGGCCAACGCTTGGGCACCACGATCCTCAGGCATTTGGTTTTTTGCAGATGGAAGATAGTGTTTGGTGTGAAGGCGTTCAGAAAGGCCTCAAATCTCCAGCCTATTGCAGTGAAAGATATGCGCCAACATGGTCTGCTCTATCGCCATCTCAAAGGATGAACTCCAGGAATCTTACTCGGTGAGAGTGAAAAACCTAGTTCTTGCTTTTTTAACTTTCCATTTCTTACTGCGAGATATAACCCCTAGGCTTTAGCAGTAGTAACTCATAACCCTTGGCCTCTTGATTTTCCTCTAGTTGCAACAAACGTAATTCTAATGGGTCGTCTATATATCGGTTTAGCTTTAGATAGCGAGATCTCTATCTGGTCCCTAAATGGAAGAAACCCCATAGGTGGGGGCCTTTAGAGAGAAAAGTGAAATGCTTTCTGAACAACCCGTCCTCCCCTATGAAAAGCATGACAACTAGAGCTTCTTAGTCGACAGGCCTTTGTCAAACTGCAAACACATTAGCAACCTTCATTTCAGTTGGACTTTTTTGCATTCACATAGAGTGATACCCGCGAAACAAACAAGAAACAAATTCTGTATGAACAAAAAGTACAACCCAACTCATGTACAATCCGCACAAAGCATTGATTCAGTGAAAACTACCCAAATACATCCGAAAAATCTGAAGATGGTTAGTGATCCATGGTTTGTCAGAACTACCACCTAGAAGTGTACTATCAACCTATCGTGTCGTCCTGTAAACTAGACACACCCCGTCCCAGCTCATTCATGATTCACCCAGTTGACCTGCTGGAGGAAAAGGAAAATTAGCTGCAGGGCAACAGAAATTCTAGGTACTTAGTGTGCACAGAAAGCAGCAAAGAACTCTTACTTCCACGATTTCGTCATCAATGACAGAATATTCTTGCAAGATACACCTGAATCGGAGTTCTGGGGACGGGTAGTAACTTTCCAACAACAGCCAGAGGCCAACTGTTTTCAAAGACGAAAGACCATTAACAAAGAGTTGATGAATTCGATAAAAAGCAAGTGGTGACTGGTGTTACTGCTCTTTTCATAATGTTTTATTATTCAATGCACCAACAAAATTTCAAATAAAATAAACGGTCATAAGAATTAGAATGTTATAAGAAACTCTCCAGTCACCATCGATATCACGAGAGGTAACAAGTTACGGACCTGATCAAAGCAATGATAATGGATATGATCCACTGCTTCCAATTAAGTCTCACTGTTGAAGTGAACTTCCCAAGAAACTCTATGATAATGACCTGAAGAGAAGGCAAGATAAAGGATCATCACAAATTTTTAAAATGATATCTTGACTCAATCAAGAAAAATGCTGGAAGGTTCTCACCTGAAGTACAAGAGTCAGACCTACTATCCCCATGAAGAGACGATTCTTCGTGATTCCCTTGAACACATTAAACTCATCTGGTTTCCGGGCATTAAATTCATTGAATATCTGAAGATCCAACATTCACATGCTTGTCAAAATTAATGGGATGAAAGAAGAAAATGAGAGAACTCTGAATCTTCTTAGTAATAGCATCATGAATACAGGCAAGCCTAGATAGAAATGAAAATCCATTGTCAATGGGCCCCTCGAGCTGATGCCCAGACGACATGAATCAGAATCAGCGCAGCATTTGCATTAACCAGTTATGGTATCCACCATTAAATAGCCAACGAAACAATAAACAAGCGAATTCAGGTTCCATGTGCTCTCCCTCCAGAATTTGTAGCTCTGGAGTGGTTGGCTTCCATATATAGGCAGAAAATGTGCTAGTTGGCACACTGCAGGGATCTCTCTCTCTCTCTCTCTCTCTCACACACACACTAAGTAGTAGTTTTCCTCAAACTATAAGAATGCCATAAAAAAAACCCACTTGCAAGCAATTATAAATCAATTTCTTTCCTTGCCCAAGAAAATAGATTCAATGTTGAAGTACAGTTTGCAGATCGTTTGATCTTCTCAGCTGATGAAATAATTCCATTGCCAAATGTCCTAACTAGAGATCCAACCCATTCAATTCCAATAGAAGAAAACGCATAAGTAACTCTAGCAGCCCAGAACCATCAATCGTTCTGTCTTCTATGACTGTAATGCACCAAACTTACTTGGCAAAAGACGAAAGCGTTGAAGATCAGTGTATTCTTCACTTTGATAGCATGATCTCTGGTATCATGCCCTAAATTCAGTAAGCTTCTACCTCGGAAATTGAGGACAAGCAGGACACTCACTTGATAGGCAGCCTAAAGATCCAAACTCTACATTGTTAGGAGCAAAAAGCCAGCAGAAACTCTTTTGAAATAAATGTGTTAGTGGCCATACCTGTATCAATAAATTCCTCCACATGATATTTGTAATAAGAGGTTCTCTGCAATTGAGAAATCGCCCACTCAGTGCGCAGTCAAAGAGTAAGGATAAACAACAGGTTCCAACAAGTGAAGAAATTGCAACACAGATTTAAAGAAACAGAGATTCAAAGAAAAAAAACATGATCTCCAAGCTTGGGACTGAAATTCTTGAACTATATTGCACCCAATAACAACCACTTCCTCTTACCTCCTACCGACGGGATGCCTATGCATAAGGTGGTCAGTTGGAGGCTCAGTGGCCAGTGCTAATGCCCCAAGGGTGTCCATGATAAGATTAACCCAGAGAAGCTGCAAGCAAAGAGAAAAATTCAGAACTAGAAAACGGAAATATCATGTGGAGGTCTGCACCGCAGGGAGGGAGAGGGAGAGAGAGTACCTGCACTGCATTCAGTGGAACGTCACCTGAGGAAACAGCAGCAACAACGTTTATGATAAGAGCTGCAACGTTAACTGTAAGCTGAAACTGGATAAATTTTTGAATATTTGCATACACAGATCTTCCCCACCTGACGACCTATCAGAAAGATTTACATATCAGAAAGATTTCCAAATGTGCAGGCGAAATTCAAGTATTGACTTGTTTGAGGAATGTACAACAGGTACCAAGTCAAGTAAAGTTGCACAATAAAAATCTAAATCCAGTCAAATAGGTACATATATTTACAGAGAGAAAACTCTCCAGGTAACTAATGTACTCAAGCTACCCTACAACTTGACTGCCATCAGTTAGACTTCTCTTCAGAAAAGTTAAATAAAACAATCAACTCTGTCATGAACATGCTGAATTCCTTGTTTAATTAAAATCGGGCAGAATACCATGAAAGACCAGCATCGATTTACTAACCTTAACAACAGAAGCGAAATTATCATCCAAAATTATGATGTCCGAACTCTCTTTCGCAACTTCTGTCCCTTGAATACCCATTGCTAGGCCAATATCTGCCTGAAATAAAAGATGCATGAATCAATGAAAAAGACAATGACATCAGTGGGACATCAAAGGAATCCTGAGAAAAATGGTGTGTCAACCTCATGTAGAGCAGGAGCATCATTAGTGCCATCCCCAGTTACAGCAACAACGTGTCCTCGCCTTCTCAACGCTTGAACAAGCAGAAGTTTGTCATTAGGAGATGATCTTCCCATAACCTGGTGCAAAAACAGAAAAAAAAATATTAGCATACATTCAAATAGAAGACATGATTGATTACACAAAAAAGAAGCAACGTCATACTGATATCTTCTCGGCAGCTTCTTCTCTTTCCACATCAGTTAAGGAACGAAAATCTTTTCCTTCAATAAGGTTTGGCGGAGTAGCATCTGCTTCTGGATCTAGTATCCCACATTCCAAAGCAATTGCTTTGGCAGTTTGGAGATTGTCACCAGTAACCATTCGTACCTATCACCCAATAAGATGCGTTACACACTGAGGTCACATCTAGATAAGTACCTATCCTCAATCTGTCGTGCTGCAGAAGATTACTATTTGAAATCCAGCATCAATGATTACCATCCTAAGAAAGAAATGTTCGAAGCACCCTACAGTGAAATGAATAAATGACAATGTACTTTGATAAACAGAATCTCAATGTCTTAGCCTTCAGAATAACCTCATTATACAAGTTTAAATTATGCTCGACCATTTTCCAATGAAACATTTTCCAATGAAAAGCATCGAAACAACATAAACATCCAATACGACCACCTAAAGGGATGCAAATGACAAGAAATTCGAATTTTGAGTTGCAGAAATAATAATAAGAGGGAGAAAAAAAAAAGAAGGAAGCAGAACAGAGGAAGGATCATTTCCCCAAATTACCGCTCCAAAAAATATTCAAAAAAACCCTTACCAAAAAAAAAAATTACCTTAACTCCAGCGTTTTGGCATAGTTTCACTGCATCTTTCACTCCAGGACGACAAGGATCCTGCACATTATGAAAGTGTAAGAGAGTTTGTCATAGGTATTGAAAGTGAGTATAGCAAATGATTGACAATGCATCTGGGGAAATTTAAGAAAATATTTTCAGTCGTCACTTGCCAGCCACTTGTACCAAGACAGAGTTCTATGGGATTCCGGAAGATTACTATTTGGATCAACAACCCAGTGTCGATAAAATGACACAAACATTAAACTTCTCCTTAGGTCCACGATAAGAACTCTTCAAAGTCATGGAAAAGCACTGGAGTGTCCAAACAATTAAAAACATTCCTAAAGTTACATACAGAGAGAGGAACAAATAAAAATCAATGTCCTTTTCAGTTATAATTGTGTGCACTGCTTGACAAGAATCGTACCTTTATGCCTACAATAGCCAGTAAAATAAGCTCATCCTCAGGTAATGCCCACTTGGCTAACCGTTCTTCATCTAAAGGAATGTCTTTTATGTCACAGGGTCTATATGCAATGGCAATGCAGCGTAGACTACCAGAAGCCATATCTTCAATAGTCTTTCTAAAGTACATCTCCTGCAAAACAGGAAAAACTCATTTAAAGATCGTCCATCAATACCGTCAATGACTAGTGACAAGCAAGAAAACATGAATAAAACAATTTACCACCATACATCTAAGACTATGAAAAAGCCTATTCTCTTTCTCAGAAGATTTAAGAATTTCAACATTAAATAGAAGCATGACATGTATATAAAAGTACCAACATGAAATGTACATGCAAACCAAGGTATTCAAGAATGGTTGTGTTGGAAAGAGTAGTCCGGAGGACTCAAGATCTGCCTCCATGAAATGTAATGAGTAATGCATAAAACTTCCAAAACTAGATGGTCAAAAAAAGAGCAAGAATATGTCAAGGCAATATCACAAAGAACGTAAGTGCAATACCAGAGTGTGCACTATGCCATCACATAAAGAACACTACAGCAATAAAATGAAATTTCGTCTATTAGTATTGCAATCTACGACAGTACTGTGAAAGATGCCGGCAAGAAAAACCATAGCAGCTATTGAATTGCTATAGATAACAATAGTCAATTATTGCAGCAAGAGTGCAATACCAGAAAGTGTGCTATGCCATGAACATTGCAGCAATGAAATGAAATTTCGTAAAAAAGTATTGCAAGTTACAATAGTACTGTGAAAGATGCCAGCAAGAAAAACCATAGCAGCTATTGAATTGCTATAGATAACAGTAGTCAATTATTTCCCAAACCTTATCTTCATCCATTGCTACAACTTGATCATTGGCATCCATGTACTTTGTACAAGAAGCTAAAACTATTTCAGCAGCTCCTTTCCAGTGTATGTGAGCTTCTGAGTCTGGCTGTGCATGGAAGATAAAAAACAATCATTAATTATGGTTTACATTACATCACTATACAATCGTAGCATAAATCTGCAGGACATTTAACACTGTCACAACTCAACACAGTAACTGTGTGCATTTTGATGTGCATCATAACCAAGTACTAGCCAAGAACAAAAGTTAATTCCCTTAAAACAGCAAATACTTCTGTTCTTCAGACCACCAAAGATTTAGTTAAAGAAAAACAAATAAATGGTTCATGAACCCAACAGTTAATGGCCTTCACACACACTATCATATAGAAATGATGCATGGCTTTGCCCCATAGTAATGGCTAGTAAAATCTCAGATCCGATTCTGAGATTCATCTACTGCTCGATCTAAAACTTAGGGCGCGCATGACAACATTTCTATTTCTCTATTTCTCTGTTTCTCTATTCCTCGAAACAGATTTGAAACAGAAATCTAGTAACGCAATTTCATTTTTCTATTTCTGTAACAAATTCTTATTCTAGAAATAGATTTGAAATAGAAATTAGAAGTTAAAAGAAGTTAAAATTTTTAGCTTTATGAGAAATCAAAACTTTCTTCATCGTTCACTCTCGTCATCGCCTGTTACCCCCACCCGCCACTGGTCGACGATCACTCGCCACTGGCCCCAAGCGGCTGTTGCCGACCACCAGCCCCGACCATCAGCCGCTCGCCATCGACTGCCGGACGCCGAACTCCGACCACCACCCGCCGTCATTCGCCAAACGCCGGACGCCAGACATCACACTCCAGCCACCGAATGCTAGCAGTCGCCACTTCTAGAAATAGAAATTTTATTCTATTGTCGAACGAATTTTTACTCTAGAAATAGAAATTCTGAATTGTTATCAAACGCATTTCTTTGCCGAGAAACTCGTCCATGAAATAAAAATTGAGAAATCAATTTCTGTTTGAATTTTTTACTCTAGAAATAGAAATTCTGAATTGTTATCAAACGTGTTTCTTGCTGAGAAACTTGTCCATGGAATAGAAATTGATTTCTCAATTTCTAACCAGAAAATGTTGTTTTGCTCCCATAAGGACCAATATCCAGATTGTATCATGTTGGCATATTAAGGGGATTTGCATCCTACTTGACAAAATCAGATGATTGTAGTATCCAATCTTGTCAACTCAATATCATTTAAATTCGTTCTATTTAGTCTAGTATAGCTATAAATATAGGCTTGAGATATAATCTTTGGAAATTTAAGCTCAGGAAACCTATAATTATTCACTTTAAAATTATAAGTACTTTAAAAGTTTCCAGAACTTACTAATTCAGATTCAACTACAATATAGTCCTTCAGACACCCTGACGTGGACCATCCCTAAGTGAAATTGTTATTCGAAGTTTTATTATGCCTCAGAAGTCTGAACTTCATTGTCCTTGAAACCCATAAAATAGTAAGCACAACGAAAAGCACCGCACTGATACTGCCTTAAAACTAAATAAAGCTGTTTAAGGGCATACACGACAGTCTCTTCACTGTCTACGAGTTATTATTATGTACACTATCTGCATGACTAGATCTTTTTATTCTGGCCAATCTGCATGACAAAATTCACAAAACAATATGATAACAATAAGCCAGTGTGTGCATGTACGTATTTATGTATATTGAAGCAAACATCCTCTCCGGCAACACATTCATGATCACTGAAACCAAAGACTGAGAAGTATACCAGCTTTACTGTCTACGAGTTATTATTATGTACACTATCTGCATGACTAGATCTTTTTATTCTGGCCAATCTGCATGACAAAATTCACAAAACAATATGATAACAATAAGCCAGTGTGTGCATGTACGTATTTATGTATATTGAAGCAAACATCCTCTCCGGCAGCACATTCATGATCACTGAAACCAAAGACTGAGAAGTATACCAGCTTTACAGCAACTCCGCCTCGTTTTTTCTCAGAATTGAAAGGGAAAACATGAAGTATAGAGGATTTTGACCTAACACCTTCAAAATCCATCCCCAGCTGCAAATGAGGCATCATGATTAGTCTAACATATTATTGCACCTGAATCAAATAGATGAACTAAAGATAGGAAAGCGATAGAAATCTTAAGCATGAACCTTGATCCCCCACTGTAAAATGGCCTTTTCAGTTGGTGAACCGGATACCTCTACATCTCCCCCAGTCTAAAGAAGTTCAAACACAGGAAGTTATTATTGGTCACTGGTATCAAACAGCCATTACTGATGCTGCAACCTCACCTCAGGCACATAAACACTGCCATTTGAATTCTGAGCAATGCCTTCAATCAATAGAGAAATCAGAGAAGTTGATAACTGCGAGTTGCTGTCTGGAGGATCAACTTTTCTTCCACAAGCATAAGCCTCAACCACAGTCATCTGTCACAATATGGACATTTTCGTAATGTTATTAAGGGTCTCAAAGTTTCTTTCCAAAACCATAACTCCTTTGGGGTCATTCATAAACAAACTATTAACCTAAAAATAATGGTATCTATAACACCATCATATAATATCTGCACGCAATCGTGTTTCACTGCTACAACAGCCATGTGGCTCTTAAATGATTCAAATCTACTTGCACTAAGATAAACAGCAATTTAGGAGACCTCGACACCATGCTTAGATCAGCAAAAACAGCCCGTAACAGCACAATACCTGATTTAAAGTCAAGGTTCCAGTTTTATCACTACAGATAGTAGTGGCAGAGCCCATAGTCTCACAGGCAGAAAGCCTTCGCACCTAAAATTTTTTCAGATTGGTGATTAGGAATTTCCTTTTTTGCCATAAAACATTCAAATGAAAATCCCATAAGGAGGAGAAAACCATCTCCATACCAAAGCTTTGTCCGCCATCATTTTTCTCATTGAGTAAGCAAGTCTGTACATTGCATCAAAGGTAAAAATGAGAGACAAACGAAGATTGTAATTTTTCACATAAATCCATTCAAAGACCACACAGATGATTATGGAAATGATATACTATCCAGCTAAATCAAGTTCCACAAAATTCAATGTGATATAAAGCAACAGTAAGATGGAAAGGACAGCACCAATGTCAATGTTGTATTGAGAAGTCTGTTCATTATAGGGGACAAACTTACGTCAATGTAACAGCTAAAGGAAGCCCTTCAGGTACTGCAACTACCACAATGGTAACCTGGAAGGTTTGAAAGTTATTGAAGATCTAACTGATATTAATTTGCAGAAACTATTCCATGAGAAATGCACTTACTGCTACAGTGATGATTTTGATCGCTCCATCGACAGCATCACTACCACTAGTTTTCCCAGCCTTAAACTGAACGGTGCCATCTGAATTTTTGGTATGGCCAGTAAAAAATCTGCATAAAGCTTGAGTTTGTAAGATCTATTACAGTTTCAATTTAAGGAATTAATACAACTGCAGTTGCATTTTTATTTTTATTTTTTAACAACAGCAATTACCTTGCCAAAAGAACAACCAAAACAGCAACAGCTACAGACAGTCCAACAATACCAATGAAAGTAGCAACCCCATTCAAGCGAACCTAATATAAGAGCGAAGAAATCAGCATGACTAGCAAAATCCATATCTATCAAAAAAAATAATATGGAAATGATAAAAACAAGTGTAAAGAAACTAACCTGCAGGGGTGTCTCTTCCCCAGTATCTTCTGATATACTAGCCATGAGCAAGCCCCACTCAGTATTAATCCCCACACTCGTCACCTAAGAGGCAAAAATCAGAAATGTGAGGAAGAAGACAACTAGAATCAAACCTTGATTTGTGATAAAGACGGACTTGAAACAGAGTAACCCCCTTCTCAGGAAGCAGCAATATTGACAAACTAACATTCAGACATCACAGACAAAAGCATATACAGAACCCTGCAGCTTGAAATCCATTGAGAGACATGCAGATGGTCATGAAGGGCAGAGAGCAGGGTATAAATGCATGTTCCAAGGGATGGAGCCGTTCATTCAATTCAAGTTTGACCCACCTCCTCCTAATGCAGCTTCAAGAAGAGAACAAACCATGTCTTTCTAAATATTTCAGTACTTTCTTTAAATCTTCTCTTTCATCAGTAAATTGAGCCTACTTCCCACATCAAAATTTCCACCTCTCTTTTCCTCCAAGTAACAAAAAGATTACAAACAGATAGAAATTTGCTTATCTAAGAACAAGTGACTCCATTTTAAGGGTCCAACCTCTATTTCAAAACAAAGAGTTGAAATTAAGGCCTTGTTCGGTAACGTTTCTGCTTCTTTATTTTTCCATTATTTTGTTGCCCGGAACAGAAAAAGAATAGAAATCTGTTTGATAACATCAGCTAATTTTTATATTCTCCAGATAAGTTACGGTTTGAATGATAATCATTCTATTTATTTATTTTTCTGTTCTACAAAACAAATTTGGAACAAAAATCCGTTTGATAATACAACTTCATTTTTCTTTTTCTGGAACAAATTCCTACTTCAATAATAGATTTAGACCAGAAATCATAAATTAAAATTTTTAGCTTTTCTATTTCTGGAACAAAAGTGCAAAATGAAAATTCTTTTCATCGTTCACTCTCGTAATTGCTCGCCATCCACCTAGCCACTCGAGAAACATCGGACGCCCAACGCCAATTGCCAGACGCCCGCCGCTTGCCATTGGCCGCGCCTCCCACCGCCAATCACCGGCTGCCAGCCCCCCACTCCTGGCCGCCGATCGCCAGACACCACTCGCCCACCTCCCACAGCCGATCACCAATTGCCAGACATCGGATGCTGGCCCGCCCATTACAAGTTGGCCGTCAACCACTGGACGCCTTCCACCACCACTCGAGAGAGAGAGAGAAATTATGTTGTTCAAATGAATTTCTATTTTATGAGATTATCAAACGCATAATTTTTGTTCAAAAACTTTTTCAGGAAATAGAAATAGAAAAATTAATTTCTAACCAGCAATTGATTTCTGAAACAAAATTGCTATCATTTGCCCTTAGTAGTTAAGAAATAGATTTGGAACAAAAATAAAAAGTAAAAAAACTTACTTCTATGTTCCCAATTGACACAAGGTTCAGTCTCTTGACCCGATTTGACCCGATTTGAGTCCCCATTTTTCGGAATAAAGAAATAAAATTAATAAAAATTCAAAAATTAAGGAGAAAATTAGAAATTATATTTTGAGTAGTTTTACTAGATTTTAATGTTAACTATAGTTTAGAATTAGTTTAGCACAAAAAAATGTGAATATTTTGATGAAAATTGGATTCAAGATTATAATCTTTTAGGACTTTATCAAATGGATTTTCGAATGCCATTTTCTATTAGAGACAATGCTACAATGCTAGGTCACAAAAGCTTGGTGACTCCAAGCAACATTTGCCACTTCTCAAAATATCTGTACACCTATCTATTGTAATGCCCAGAGATTTACTATCAACCTCTTCATATTGTGACTAATAAACCAATGGAACTCTATTGCCATTTCCAACCATTAACTATTATGATGGATTTTTATAGGTCATTTTAGCATATCTTCGATCAATTAAATCATTACAAAAGTCTAGTTTTATCCAAACATGAAAAGTTAAAGTCTCTTTATAATTAAATAAAAAAAATTGGGAACAGAATTGTTCTTTTTCTATTCCAAGAATATAAATTTTATATAGTTATTAAACACGTTCGGCTACTTAAAAACTCATCTACTTAAAAACTCATCTAGGGAATAGAAATAGAAAAACTATTTCTGAACAGAAATTATTCCCGAGTACAAAAATATTACCAAACGCATCCTAAAAGAGTCATGCTCCTTTACCAAATTAACTCAAGAACTCATGACTATCAATTTTACAACCCACATCTAGCAAAGAACGAGGTAGAGTAGCAATATGTTGCGAGAAAATTAGCCATCTCATGAAGTATGGATCTTTTCTGTGATATGCTGAGGAAAGCAAAATAGAAGAATGGGAAAAATCTTACAAGCATAGTGCCGTGGCCATCTGCAACTTTGCAGCCAGACATTAGAAAGGGATCCTTTGCATCCTTGTGAACCTGATCAAAACATTAAAATGAAATAAGAAAGACCAGCTTGTGAACAGATTCATTGCACAGTGAGAGCATCATCTCCACGACGCATTACAATTTTGCTCTCTCCAGTCATGCTAGATTCGTCAATTGCCAGGGAGCGACCAGAAATCAAGACTCCATCCGCAGGAACCTGGAGAGAAAAGTAAACATCACGTATAAGAACATATCCAGTGAACACAAGGGCAGCGTACCAAATCCAGAACTGGTTTAAGTTACTTGCCTGATCACCAATGTTAAGGGGGACAACATCACCAACTACAAGATCATATATTGAAACTTCCACTCTTCTGCCACCTCTGACAACCTACAAACATGCAACAACTTCATCCATATGCATACAGGAAAGAGAAGTAGAAGACATTCATCTCATAAAAATTACCCACCTCCAAGTGTATATTTCTTTTCTCGTCATTTAAGTTTTGAAACTGCAGAGACTGTCTGTAATCACTTATTGCTGCAGACGAGAATCCAACCCCAATTAGGAGACTAATGCATCTCACAGCAGTCAACAGCATCCAAAGTGGAAAAACTATTATTTACTGCAAATCAACACACTGATTGCTTTCCCTTATTGAATTATTCTGCAACCTTATCAGAAGAAACTAAGACATGCAGCAATACAACATGTCTCCTGGGCACAAAAATCATGATCTGATCAATCAGAAGGAAATATTCAGTGCTCCTGAGTATGTAAGTTATCATCTGATCAATCAGCAAAAACATTTCCCGGTCACCATGACGGAGTAGCTAAAATTGTCAAGTTGAATATGCACCGAATAAAATATTTAAAATCTTAAAGCATGTGTCAACAAAATTCCAATGCAAACAGGTCTTGTAATCAAACTGAATCCTACCTGTGACAACAATGACGAGAATAACAGCAAAAGCAATGCTCCCACCATCATACCATCCTTTCTTAATGCCCTAAAAGAAGCACACCAGAATAGAATGCATGATCAATCTTTAAATAAAAAGTGATCAAAAGACTCATGATATCATGCAACCAAAAAAAAAAAAAACATATGCTTAAAAAAAGGAATTCACATGACAGATGAGACATACGCACCACTTGTCAGATAGGAGATACATGCGTTCACTTGTATTGATAAAAAATAATTAAATGATTAATTTTAAAAGCGATAAGCTAGATAGTAACTTATTTTGTACCTATGCCAATGCATCTTTATGGTGGCATGCACAGGAAAGTAATCCGGGTAAAGACCATTATATGCACCAAGCAATGTTTCTCTCTTTTTTTCTTTTTCTTTTTTATGTTAGTTATGTCAGCTTGGGCAAGGAATGAGAACATATAAAAATACCATTCAAGATAAAGCAACTAGAAAGAAACTAAGACAAATCATAATCGCATCACTGTCACTCATATGTGAGCAGGCCAGTCCCACCTCCGACTTTATTCCAAGCACCAAAGAAGCCACTGCAGCTATCATCAGTATGATCAAAGTAAGATCTTGCCAGGCTTCCCAAAGGAACATCTACATGATACAAAAGACAAAAGATGAAGTACTGATGAGAATACTAATAAATAGATGAAAAAAGTAGCTAGTCTAAACTCTTAATCAACGAACAAAACCTATGTGTCCAAACCGAAAAAAGAAAGAGAAAACAAAATGCATGAGGGTAATGTCAAAGAGATTACCCAAAAACTCCTTCCTTTTTTCCGAGGATATGTATTTGATCCATATGTGTTCTTTCGAGCCAAAGAATCAGCATCATCTCCATGAATACCCTTCTCCAAATTTGTCTTCAACAAGTCTGCTAGTCCTTTAACCTAATCATTCAATTGCCAGATTAAATCACAGAAAAGAAAAAGAACTCCCAAATCACTTCCTTTTTCTCCGTTTTTTAGATGTTCAAACAATGTTAACTATCCTCACTAGAAAAAAGGAGACAAGTTATTTGTTGTTTTTCTAGCACCGCCCTTGGCTGCAGTGCTGCAAAATACATTAGTTCTGGGAAAAGCCACATTTTTCTCAATAGAAAGGGATAGAACGACAGATAGCAGTTGTCGGGATGCAACACATATAACTTAAAATTCCAAGGCAAGCCGCCACTTTTTTCGCAACATAAAGCAAGAAGTATTCTCTTTTGGTATAATTACCCCTCCATACTCCCCCAGAGTAGAAACGTCACGGTCTCTGGTCATCACAGCAAGTTGCTCTTGACCGATCCCAAAATCACCACTTGGGACGGGCATTTTTGAGATTCCTGGGAAAAAAAAAAGTTAAGGAAAAGAAGAGCTTATTTAAGATTTTCCAGCTGCATTGTGTGATCATGCCAAACAAGCAAACTACACGTACACAAACATTTTCACGTCAAAATTTATTTCGCACAAAGACATAGTACAACTCAAGAACATAGAACCTATAAACTTTTCGACAATGAAAGCACACATTAAGACATAAGGCATCAATAGAAGATGAGAAATTTATAAAACAAAAGGAAACGTCAACAAACTAGCACACCAGCATTACTGAAAGGAAACAGTGAAGGAGGAGCTGGAAACCACCGCAAGGAACGGAAATTTTAATGTCCCATTTATGGCTAAATTGTAGGAGATCTGCCATATAAAACTACTCCCGCACATTAGTAAATATGGATTATTTAACTCCCCATTTTGACATGCATAGCATGAGCATGGTGCCGGTTCAATAGCATATTTATGTCAGCAAAGAGAAAAACACCCAGGAAGTATCAAAGCTTGCGCCTAGTGCCAATTAAGCACAAGAAGGAGAAATAAGTACCATTAGCTTGTTGGCCTTGTGCTTTGAAAAGCTGTGCAGCCTGATGCAATGAAAAAGTTCAGTTAGATGTCACAGGTACATTTAAGAAGAGTCCCCCTAAAAGATTGAAACTTGATATAGTCTACTTACGCGTATGGCCTGGGCATGAGCTCTAATTTTCTGCAGTGTTTTCTTCACTTGTTCTTCCTTCTTCAAGTCAAGGGTGTATCTAAATCGACGAGAGGCGTTCAACACAAGTGCAGCTTGCTACAAGCATACATAATTAGGTAAATAAGGATTAAAAAATTCACAACAATCCAAATAATTTATCAACTACAGAAGCAATCCGACGTCATCCGACTTCTATTTTCACGATTTAGTCCAAAATAATATAGAAAGATGTCCCTGGGAAAGGAAATAAAGTATAAAAAGCTTGTAAATCAGAATGGTATTGTGGCAATAGAAGTTTAACGGAGATCAGTTAAATATGAGCCATGACATATAATGATACACTCTTTTCAAGTAGATGATGTGGAAAAGCATCCATATATGAATTGGAAAATCAATTTGGATAATATTATTTAAAAACCAAAAAGAGCAACACCCAAAAAAAAAAAAAAAAAAGTGGTAATAAACAGCAAGCCATGAAGAAGAGATCCCTTGTAACATAAAGAGTTTCTAAGTTTTGAGGTGTCTAGACTACCTTTTACATTTGTAAATCTACACAATTCACATTTGCCTTTTATTTAATCCGTAATACTAGAAACCTTTCAAATTATTCAAATGTTATCATGAAGAATCTCACATGATATTCCATAACTGTAAGAAAATTCATAGGTAGACGTCAGAAGTTGTTGATAAGCGCAAGCAGACAGGCTCTACATCACACAACTCACATGCACACAATCCCTAGAAGCGAAGTCACTTTCATAAGCATCTTAATAAGGAAAATCCAGACATATTTTTAACACTCTTCTAGTCAAGAATCTAACAATGAAAGCTTGCTCCAAGTATAGTTTTAAGAAATTCAAACAAAGTAGATCCCAATGGACTCTTGTGCTGATCAGATTAATCAAACTTGGGGAAAATATCCTAAATAATTACCATCTTCAAGTCCCTATAGAACACTAATCATTTTCCATAGACCTTTCTAACCTTAATCTAGAATCATGCTCCAGGTTTACGAAAAAGGAAGTCAAACAGGCTATATTGCAATAGACCACCGATACTCATAACAATATCATAATCCAACTTGGGGATATATCATGGAGTAGCTATGATCTTGCAATGTCCAACAGGGCCTTGATTGTTTCATAGACCACTGACAAAATATTTTCAACAAAAATTTTGCAATCATGTCAATATCTTGAGACTCATGCCTTGTATGATCCGATGGTTAGCTTACTCTCCTCCAAATGGAGGAAATTAGACCTTGAATTGTCAACCTTTAAACAATTAAATTCACCCAATTCATCCTCATCATGACCAATTATGTGGAACTTCAACAAAAATAGAGTAATACAACAATCAATGTCGTTCCTCAGCAATATTTCCTTTCTTTGAGCAAACTCTCCCATAGAAGTTTCCAATCCATTCCTTCAACCTGTCCAATAGCACACAAACATTCTCCTTAAAATTGCATTCATATTCCTAGACACATTCATTGGTTCATTCTTTGCCTCCTGCGTCACATCTTCATTGAACATTGATCTGCCACATGACTTTATTTAACATATCAGAAGTACACACCAGTCAAGCTCTTTGTCTAGCTTGAATAGTCAAGCGTCTTGAGACTCCGCTCACCTCCAAACACATCACACAGTCCAAGTCATCTATACTCAGGCATATCTTTCTCGTTACTTCGTAACACCTCTACATCTTTGCATTGATAAGGAGAGGAAGAGTGATTGTGCTAGTCAACTGCCATCTATGACCTCACCCAACTTTCGTTTACGGGTGCAACGAAAATCCACCCATCCTTCCAAGATAGGTTCAACTCATCATTGGTTTCATAAGGAAGAAAAAGAACAGACGCACCTAGGATCCTTCTCATCGATCTCCCACTAACGTATAAAAGCAAGAATCATTTTTCCGACTTGGGAAAGCGTGAAAAGTTCACAGAATAGGGCATGGTTTTGGCTCCACAGCAATAGCTTAACCCAAGCATGGATGGTCCACCTCAAACCAACTTTACCAAAACCAAAAAAATGGGTTTGATAAGTAGGTTTCCCATTTTTGGGTTGATATTAATTGGCGTTATCTAAGACGATAATATTTGATGGAATAAATAGAACCTCGAATTCCACTGACGCGATATAGTCTACGTATATAATCACATTAAATGCCTAGTCCAATCTCGGCCTTGAGCAACTGAGAAGTTTTAAGACAATTTTAACTGTTAATCGCCTTTTTCATCTACTCACGGTCC
This sequence comes from Eucalyptus pauciflora, assembly GCA_007663325.1. Classification (NCBI taxonomy): domain Eukaryota; kingdom Viridiplantae; phylum Streptophyta; class Magnoliopsida; order Myrtales; family Myrtaceae; genus Eucalyptus; species Eucalyptus pauciflora. The sequence goes on from VMYD01000248.1 coordinate 417,734, forward strand.
ACACCGCAGACCAGAAAGATCACAAATCATTCTCTTCACTTTTGGGTGCGCGCGAATCCAGCGAGAACAAGAAGTCAAACATTTAAACATATATAAATCAATGATGCGGCACAGGTATTACTTCGAAAAGGAGACGGACAGATATGGACAATGAAGCGAAATGCGTTTGATTTAAACTGGATAGAAGAAACCGCAAAGAGGATTAAGTAGGGCCCATCCAAATAAAATACGAAGACGAAAAGAGAGAGAGAGGGAGGGAGGGAGAAAGCAAAAAAAAAAACAGAATAGAATACCCTCCAACGCCTGAGACGAGCCAAGGGGACGTGCTTAGTGCTGGTGATGTTGAAAGGATCATCGGAGGGCTCGTGCGCCTCGGAGGGCCTGCCTCCGGCCTCCAAATCATTCCGGCGCCTGTAAGGCGAAGAACCTCTGGGCGGCATCTCCAGCTCGTCCATTCTGGTACTGTCGCAGGAGGGACGACACCGACGGTCACCCGCTGGACCCGCTTATCTGCAAATCGCCAACCGAAAAAACACCACTCTTCAGTCTCACCACACACACTGACGGCAGAAGGAAAGCCGCAAGTAAGGAGTTAAGCTTGAGCGAGGGGGGGCCAATGGTAGTTCGATTAGGTAGTTTGTCGCTCTCCGTCACCAAACCTCAACCTCAGTGAAGCCTCTCACCACTCGAACTGTGATGTAGAAGCGCTTTTTCGAGAACATTACCACTGTCGCAAGCGATTGGGGTCTCAAAAAGTGGCGTCAAATCCCAAACAGACAATCCACAAATCGAACAGCGAAAAGATGAACGGATAAAAAACCCACCACTACCTTTCCTGCTTTCAACTTGTCCTCAAAAACGTTCTCGAACTCATCTCGAAATCCTCCCTTACCTTATCCTCTCTCTCTCTCTCTCTCTCTCTCGCTCGCTCGCTCGAGGAGGCCGGCGGTGGTTTCGAAATGATGGGAGGTGCTGAAAATGCAGGATGAATGCAGGTGGGAGGAAGGAGACGGTTACAGTAGGGTAGAGCTCAAACGGCATGCAGTTGCCTCGACCTTTCGGTAACACAAATACTGGTTTTTCCCTTTTTACGGAGGCACACGCTTATCTCGTGTGGAACCCATGGTTTATCAAAAGGGTCGCCACCATGTTCATACGATAATCACGAATCATGAAAAAAAATAGAAGATGGATAATGCATCGGAAACGACAAACGTTACCCTTTTTGTCCTCGCACTCAACGCCCTCCTTAACAATTTTGATAATGCACCGACCATCTCGATGCACACAAAATTCATTGAACATGAAGAACTTACGCAAGAAATCCAAATCCAAATCCAAATCCAAATCCAATGCATTTAGCAATAATAATTGCTAAGGAGACTATTTAATATCATATCACTTCAAATCACATTATATTATTGAGCCTGCGAAAGCATAATATGATCATATTAAAAGTAAATCGAACAAGATCAATGAAAATATATTCCTTACCGAGTGGCGTATATAGCCTAAACTCCTACAGCCTATGTTCCGATTTGCATCAAAGAGAATTAGCCTAAAGAAATCGAAAAGGCGATTTGGGGGATTCTAAGAGGAGATTAAGCGTCACGGAATTGGACCAACTTTTTCAAAGATGGGAATGGCTTGGGCCGCCAGCAACTCGAGTTCGAACCCATGTGGCTGGGTTTGCAAAGCAAGGGGGACCACGTGGGCCTGCATCACTAGTAGAGTGGATCCAACACGTGACACTGGGCTCAACCACCACGTGCCACGTTCCCCTGCCCTTTAGTTTTTGCAGACTCACCCACCGCCCTTTCCTTCCGTGGGACGCCATGGTTGGACCGCTTTACCCCCATTTCCTTAACGTCAAATACGATGACGTGGCGTTCACCACATTTTCAAGTTTTGTAGGCATGACGGTTCCTACCGTGTTAATATATAGCGCAACTTTCGCAGAAAAAACGCAAACGGCATATACTTCTTTGACTATTGATCGAAAATCCGTCATTTCTCAATCGCCAAACTTTTGACATTTCCGTCCGAGTTAAACCACATTCCCACAATCTTATCAATGGTACTTTATGATGAGATTTTATAAGATTACAGTCAACCATTCTAAAAATTTAAACCGTTAAATGAAATTATAATTTATTATATAAATATTTTAACACTCCTCTTCATACTTAGCTTGGTATTTTATACCGCCATCACACATTTCCACAAGCTTATCAACCCACCTAATAACTTATGAGATTTTGAAAAATTACTGCCTACTATTTTAAAAATTTAAGTTATTAGATGAATGCGTAATTTATTATTTAAATATTCTAACAACTCTATCCCAGCCAGAAAGCTTCTACTAAAAAAAAATGCTGCAATGGATTCGACCAATGTCGATTCTCTAGTATCCATCCACCCCTCCAGGCATGGCATTCGATACCAACGGTTCGTGGCAAGAGAAGCTGGAGACCGGTGGGGGTGGGTCATAAGGGAATGCACGGTCCAAAGGCGTAGAGATCGTCATTTATAACGCCCGTGAAAGCAATAAAGGAGTCGGATTGGATTTCAAGCCGCTCACGCCTTTTCTCGCTTTTCATTAAGTGCGGACATATCAAGAGACCCTCTATCGTCTTTTTCGATACTGATAGTAAAGATAAGATGCAGTTTTATACATGATTATTCTCGAAAGAACGTTTGCAGATGTTTACCTTGAACGGATGGAGCCCAGATGGTATCAGGAACTTCGCAGGCGCAGAAGCCCGTGCTCCGGGACAATGGCCGATCCGCTGCAGGACGAAGAACCCTGAGATGAGCTGAAGAAGAAGAAGAAGAAGAAGAAGAAGAAGAAGCCTGAGATGAGCTGAAGAAGAAGAGGAGGAGATCTGCAGGCCTTGGGACGCGGAACCGGCGGAACCGGCGGAACAAGCACAGAGTGATTGGCAATCAATCAGAGAGAGCATGGGCCAGATGGCGTGGCATCATTTTGTCCAAGACAGCGCAGATCTACGCTTGGTTTGCAGGCCCGCCACGTACAGGTAAGAGTGGACAGCACACTGGACAGATCAAGAGTTCTCCAGAAGTTTCAAAGAAGAGAAAAAGGCTTACGGGACTTGGCAACACGGTCTGGGTCTTAAATTTTATTTAAAAAGAAGGGGTTTTATATGGGGCAATGGCGCGGGCTAGCCACTATAATCGATTAAAGAACGTTGCTTGTCCCACAAGAGTGGCGGGACATGTTGCTCCTTCTCCCATCATACGGCAAAGCCACGCTCTCCCGCCAAGACTCGTCCTTCTCCCTCATGAAACCATTCGTTTCTGTTGCCTCCTTTGCCTCTCTGGTGTGTAATCATAGGGCATATGCTCTAATCAACTCATTGCGCATGCTCTCCTCTTTATTCTGGATCCAACTGGGGCTCTCTCCAAGTTCAGCAAATATGAATGGAAACGGTGCCAGAGCGTAATGCTTACCCTTTGGAGAATTGTAGCTTCGGGAAGATTTGGGGAAGATTTGGGGGACCTTAGGCGTGCCCACGTCGTGGTGCGAGTGTGATCTTTTGACACGATCGGATCTAATCACCCTCTGCTGCCGACAGCTATAATAACAGCAAAGACAAACAGTCACCCGCTTCACTAATTGCTGCAGCTCATAATAACATATTGATCGCGAAGAAATATAAGTCGATCAAGTTGTTTTCCGTGAAGAAAGAGAACAGTCGATATCGCGTTACTGCACATTGCAACGCGCTACCGTGTGAAAGGATGAAAGGTCGGCAGAGAGATTCACACGGAAGGGATGACGAGAGATGGGGCTCAATGTGACATAGGGCGCATATATGCTTTGAGTTCGTTTTGCAAAGTTACCAGAAAGCGAATCTATCTCTTTCCGTTTTTGTATCTTAGGTTACCGCCTTGATACCATATTTCTTCCTCAGAGTCCCTTCTTTCAAAGATTAATTTCGCTGAAGAATATCTTTCAGATCCTTAATTCAAGATGAATCCCGAAATTTTATAACTAGAAGATCTTTCCGATTGTCATATGTAAAACTTCAAAGATGTGTATGTTTCCCTTTAAGTTGACATATCTACCTTTTAAAAATCTTTGTAGAATTTCGATCGATGGGTTCATACGTGGATTAGAACCCTTGAATATTGAACCAAGACACTTTTTTCCCATGCTTGAAAGTAGCTTTTGATTAGGCCCGTCAAATGGGTGGATCGGGTCGGATCAAGAATGGTCCAATCCAAATAGACCCATTTAACATGTTTTGACCTATTTCTATTCAATATAAATCTAGTAACCCATACACAACCCTTATTACTAAAATACTTTGATATTTAACTAAATCTAACAAAACTAATACTCAAACCGAGGCAACAGTACAAAGTAAGCGTTCGCATTAGAGAATGAAGAGAGAGTCATAGAGGCAGATTGGGCATGAGTACATTGTAAGCTCATTTAACATCCATATTAAGTTGAACTCTATTATTCTAAACTCATTATGACTCATTTACAAAATATAACTGATCCATATAACAACTTAACTCATCATATATAAGTCAAGAAAGAGCCTATAGACAGGTCTACTTCTAATTTTGATAATACATATGTATCCAACAAAATAATTTTACTTGACTATTTATCGTGTTTTTTAACCAGGGGCTGGTTACTATATTTGGGTCATTGGCACTAAGCTTGCTACAATACTTTTACTTTGCTAAAGTGCATAATTTGCAGAACCTATAGCACCTCGAATCCTATGATAAATGTAAGAAGTATAGTGAAGTGATTTAAATAAGTAGGAACTGCTTTCAAAAGATTCTATTGAGAGCTTGACCCATGAAAATCAAACTAGGTCGTTAAGGTTCCCCCCTCTCTCTCTCTTACCATATGATCTTTAAAGTTTAGCTCGTTGTTTTAGTTCAAACGATCAAAGTTCTTTTTTCCATCTTATTGCATCGATCATCGTACAGAAACCCCTGGTTGGAATTTGAAATCCTCGGAAAAGGGTGAATGCAATTTGCTCCTATAATCCCCACATAAGAAACAACCATCATAAAAGCATATCCTATCCTATCACCTCTTGGCTTCTTTTCCTTGTATACGCCGACGAAAAGATATGCCTCAGCATTAACTAATTCCAACCACTAGGGTCAGGAGTAGGATGCCGACTAGAGAAGATCAACTGCACTAGGGTCAGGAGTAGGATGTCGACCAGAGTAGATCAATCGATTCCAACCACTGGGGTCAGGAGTGGGATGCCGACTAGAGAAGATGACATAGATGTCGGCAACGCGTCTGAAACACTTTGAGGCTGCTATCCATGCAAGTGCCATAGAATACTATCTAAACACACAGATATGGCCTCTGTTTTCTGACAAGTCCTATGGGGTTTTGCTTTGGCATATTAACACAACATATAATAATTCACCTCTGTCAAACTATATAATCTAAAGCTTGAATGATAGTCGTGAAAGGAGGAGGAGAATAAGGGATCTAATTTATCATGCAATAAGAATCTAACTTTAATTTGATTCCTATCATGGCCAATTGTTTAAATGCATAAAGAAGAAAAGCGAGTGCACGAATGAAAAGAGAAGATGCAGTATTTAAAGTCGGTTGTAGTTACCTCAATACGCATATTTGGATTTTTCCTTTTCAAAGACCCTTTCACTTTTTATATGCTTGGGCACAAAAGTCATGTATATCTTAATGTACATGTACGCGTATGTGTACATATGCAAGTCTATGTGACGGTAATAAAGAGACTATATTTAGACATACTCTCTCCTTATCCATTTTCTAACGTTTAAAATCAATAAAAGATGAGACGTTTGTAGATGACATAAGTTAAAAATTATTGGTCGAACAAAATTATGCCATGTCACAATCATAAAGGCAAAGTGAATTAACGTGACAATAGAATCGAGCCTTGTTTCATCACCTGCTTTTACTAAATCAAATATATACACGTATTCCAAGTAAGGCGTTTTCACAAAAATCTTTTAAATATCAATTTTATGTATACATATGGCACGTGTACAGTAAACTCTAGTGGTGCTGTGATTTCTCCACATGAAAATACACGTTGATCGTGATCAAGAGATATTCGCACATAGAAGGAGCTAATCTGATTATCTAGACAACAATCCAATTGGTTGATTTCCTCCTGTTCTATTCTTTTTTTCTTACACCAATTATATATTATGAGATTATGATGTTATTTTATTTCCTTATTTGTTTTGGTATGAACTTTACAACCTTGTGGTTAAAGCCACAGACCCCCAAAAATAAAAGTAGTATCTTAGGTGATTTTAAAGTATATCTTAGATGATTTGATTTTCCTTTATCTTCACTAAAATCTTGGTTTATTTTCATTTGCAAGTTTAAACTATATACTTAGGATATTTGGCCATAATTTTCTAAACTAAAGTGGTTAATTTAATAATAAACTTTTCGATTTGGCTAATTTAGTCCTAAAATTTTTTGACGATTTTCCAATGTAATCCTTTTGACCAATTTTGGCCGAAAATTGCTAATATGATCGGTGGTCATTTTATATGACACAGCTAGAATAGTCAATGCCGATATGAATATTTTTTTGCAATTTTCTTTGCATTTTTTTAAAATATATATATACTCTTTTTCTTTTATTCCACTATTCATCTTATCGCAACGGCCTTAGCAATGGTCAAGGATCCTCACTAGCCATTGGATAAGGCCACGAAGACTTCGCCGGTCGTGGGTGAGGATCGGAGAGGGTCGCGAAAGACTCGCTTGCAAACGGCAAGGGCTTGCCCATTGTCAAGGGCCCAAACTTGTCGGCCCGTCCCAAAAGATGAATACTTGAAAAGAAAAGAAAAGAAAATTTCAAAAAATATCAAAATTTTCAAAAAATTAAAAATTACAAAAATCGTTCATGTCAACAATGGCCATATCACTTCGGATAGCTAGCGATCATGTCAGCAATTTCCAATCAAAATTGACCAAAAAGACTACGTTGAAAAAGTAAAAAGATTCAAGATTAAATTGGTCAAATCAAACAGTTTAGGACTAAATTAACTGCCATAAAATATATTTAGGACTTTTGGACTATTTTCCTCTATCATTGTGCAGCATTTGTGCCAACAAGGTCTTGGTCTAGATGCCAAGATAATTTGGTTCTCTCTATTAGATTGAAGCCTTATTGAGAGCACTCCAAAACTAAAATCTTAAATGCACAGCACAAATTTTACGTAATGCCCTTAAGATCACGTAGATTAATTGAGACGCACGAAAGTTAGAAAGCAAACTCATCTTTAAGTTCAGTTTCAAGCTATTCTTTAGACATACCATTGAAACTCATATGAAATTAAAACACTATATTTGATTCAGTAGTTAAAAGTATAGATTCACAAGATAAGTGATTCATGAGATATATCCAATAAAAGATGCTCTCCCTATTCGTAAAATTAAATAACAAAATCTTCGAGTTTTTCTTCGATATAGGTAACTGCATGTTTATACCTATGCACACCTAGAGTTTTTGCTTCTTCGGAAAAGGGAAAAACTAAACTATATAATATCTACTTATCCATACTAACATAGAACTGGCTTCCAAATTTTGGACTCCCCTCCCTAAATAGATGAAATTTGAAGAATAAATTTGATTAGTTTCCTACCAAACACGAGGGCGAACATTATTGGAAAGTATTGACAATATAATCTTGCAACATTGTAATTGCTATTGAATATTTTATCACTTAACCAATTAAGCAAATGCTTCCTTAATGATTTGCGACTTAAAACGATTAATTAAGCTTGTTAATAGAGTTTATCAAACGCACTTAATGACATTAAGTGTTTGAAATATCTATTTTAATTCTCATTAATTAGATAATATACCTGATGTTTTCACTCACATGACGATGCTAAATATCTATCTTGAACCGTTAGTTCTCCTTTATAAATGGTTGGATACATATTCGAATATAATTCAACCTACTTAAATCACATCGCCGCCGTTTGACTTTTTATTCTGACGCAGGAAAATAGAACTTAATACACGAGTCTCAGCAGATACCCAACACTACCCACCTATTCCCGTAACTATTAAGTGAGATGGATAGTAGATATTAGCAGCAGATCGAAGGCAGCAGCAAGTACAATTGTCAGTCGGTCCTTACGGTGAGCCCTTTATGCTTTATGGCCCCACCACAATTCCACTAGCGTCGGGGCGAAGCGAAAGACAAATTAGGAAAGAAGAGGAGAACAGTCGTTCATCTTTTGAGGAAGAGAATGCAACAAGGGGAAAGCAAGATGAAGATGTTGAACCATTCGTCTGATGAACTTTGAAGAATCTTTTGCAGAGAGTAAAGATAGCATAACCGGAATCTACCGCTCAGAATCTCGGAACACAAGTCACTCAAAGCATGAAAAGTCGAATCAGGAGCTTACCAAGTACAGTCCCCGTACGCACCCCTCCAAAAGAAACCCAAGCTTGTCCACGAACTTCCAAAGCCCTCAGCTTTGCCCAGCTCAGCTCAGCTGCGAAACGGAAAGAAGGTGAGATGCTCTTTTTATATTGGTTTAGACCTTAGAACCTCAGTCGCGAGTCTAGTCGCGACTCCAACCTTCCAGTCAGTCCCCACATGAAGCTGACTGTAATTTTTCCAAAGCGCTCCCTTCACCTTTGTGACTCTACGGCTTGCTTTTATCACGTGGGAAGGAATCACTTCTTCTTTTGGAAAGCTCTAGCCATACCGAAAATTTTAATTTTAATTTTAATTTTAATTTTAATTGGGCTCGCATTTTTAACGTCCCTTTTTTCCTACTCCAGACACCCATACCACCTCCACTCTTAATTTTAAATTATTCCTTACCTTTTTGCATCTTTTTTGGGTTTCAATTTTAGAAGACAAAGCTACCATTGATACTCTCAAATGACATTTATAAATGTCAAATGTGGAACCCACTCCTGATTTTTTTATTATTTCTTACTTTTTTCTTTCTGTCAAATGTGGAAGTCACTCTTGATTTTTTTATTATTTCTTTCTTCTTTTCTGGCTTCTTCTTCTTTTTTACTTCTCCATCTGGGACGAAAGTAGCACCCTTCTCTTTAAAAACATAAATTATTTAGCAAATAGTTAAATAGTTATTGTGTTATTGAGTTGTATATTTCTTTTTTCTTTCATTTTTTACTAGGAAATCATTATTCTAAACATACCATGAACACAAGTAAGAGTGAAAAGAATCATTTACTAGTTTTAGTATGCCTTTCATTTTACTAAAACTTTGATACGTGTCATTACATTATTGTCTATGTATCTCAACCACTCAACTTTCATTTTATTGAGCTAATCCAACAGTCCGATTTTATCCATTTGTCATGCCATCACTGCATGATTTTAAAAAAAAAAAATATATCACAAAGTTAAGTACATTAAAAATTCTAAACATCCATCGTTATCAAACAAAAGCTAAAGAAATGCTCCCTAAGACATTATTGTCCATGCTCCCTGAAAATCCCTCGTTTGATGGGGATGTGGGAAGTTTTGTCCTCTAAAATCGAAGCCAAAAGAAAAATGAGAAAAAGGGATAAGAAATAATCTTAAGTCACTAGTGAGAACCGTAAGAAATAATGTAGTCAATTCAAAGAGATGTCAAGAATTCAATATGCCGGTGGAAATAGCGCGAATCTCTCTAAAAGCTATATAAATGGCAAATCTAGCCGTCCATACCCTTCTGGTATACCACTTTCAACCCACGAACGGCGAGGAAAGAGAGTAGCACTGAGATCTCTCTAATTATTCTTAAAGTAAAGGATACATTTGCTTCATCAGAGCCCCGTTGCATCTCTCTATACGTACTGTGGAAAAGTAAGCTATGGACGTGGGAAAAGGGCCATAAGCTACTTCTCTGTGAAGTCTTCTGACGCCAGCTGCGATATTGACTTAAGCTTGAAGTTTCTGATGGGTCACATGCAAATTAATCAGAAGGCGCGTACAGAGTCTTTAGAATCTATTCCAGCACTTGGGAGGTCTGTCCAGACTCTTCCCGAACTTTTCCCTGATCTCTGCCATTTTCTTCTTCTTCTTCTTCTTCTTTTTGAATTTAAATCGACAACTAAAACTATCTTAAGGTATAGCTGCAATTTGTATTTATGTTATTTCATTTTACAATATTCTGTTTTTTTCATCCCTGGAATTTATGCGGGAGAAATTAACTCGGGACATGACAGTTCTCTCCTCTAAGATAGACAAGTAAGTACTGACACTAGAACAGCAATTACCGAGTATATATTGTAAGACCGATATTCTAAATTGGGTTATTAACTGATGCAGTAGGTTTTACCCAGGGGTTTGACGCGTGGCCATGTTTAACATCAAACAAAGGCCGCACTCATCGTGCAGTGAACCATTACGTTTGAGTATTTGTGCAGCATACCGTTCTTTATGGTGATTCCTGTTTGCACACTGGGAAAACGATGACGCTTGCATAGAAAATGACACGATAAACAACTCTTCTTGGTTGTCTTTTTGGTTTTTGTCAATACGGGATAAGCGCGTTGTCCGGTAGACTTTCGCCGTTTTTAAGTTTGTCTAAAGAGCCGAAAGTTATTCTGTGAAGCTTCCGAGGAGAATGACTCACCTTTGTGGCCAAAGTGAGACCTCCGTCGCCCCCGGCCGAACCTGTAAATCAGCGGAAAAGCTCGACAAGGCTCTTCAAAAAGCCCGGAAAACCGTCACGTGTCGCCGCGGAGGTCTCTCAGAGAAGCATACGTGAGCACACGATACACGGGAGGAATTCAAACGGGTGGAAACCAAATGGGAACGTGAAGGGGGTTGCCTTCGAATGCAGGAAAGCAGTGAAGCTGGTTTCTTCTTTCTTGGATCAGCTTATGGCTTTAATACACCGCATGGGAGGGAGGGAGGAGACAGCCCACTAACCCTCTTGGTGATATTTAAGTCTCCGACGACTGGTGACCAGTGATACGGTTGTTCAACTGAACCCTTGTCAGCCTTCTCAGCTGCGAAATTTCCAGGAAGTTTACCCTAAGACGTCTCAGACACGACGATAATTCTCCATTTATTTAGTCCTTTTCCTTGGGCTCCATTAAACTTATTTCCAAAGCGAAAGGTGAGCCCGACTGTACAATGACCATAAGAGAAGAGGTAGCCGTACAGATACAAGTAAATATTAATATTGGGTACCTTAAAAGTGCCACGCAATCCGTGCTCTGAACCATTCAGAGCGTGACACCTGTCCGCGCGTCAATCCACGTCGTCAAACCAAGCCTCTCTCGTCTTCTGCGCTTCTGTCTCTCTCCTCTCTCGAGAAAATAGGGAGCGGGCTCGGCTCGGCTCGGCTCGGCTCGCTGCAGAAGAAAAGACAGATCACGACTCCCCGCCCAAAAGATTTCTTTTTCCTCAGTTGAATTTTCTGCGATTTTCTCTCTCTCTCACTTTCTCTCGATCGAGACCTGCGTTCTCCTCTCTCTCTCCCCTCCGCCTCCGCCGGTTGCTTCCATCGCCCCCACGCCCACGCCCACGCCGCCGACGCCGACGCTCCTCTGCTCTCTCTCGCCCCTCCGCGAAGTCGTGCCTCTCTTCCAGCGAAAGGCGACGCCGACGGCCCTCCGCCTCCGCCGGTTGCCTCCGTCGCCCTCGACTCCGACGCCGACGCCGACGCAGCCTCCGCCTCCCTCTCGTGACCTCTAGTCCGCTCTCTCTTTCGTCTTCGAAGTCGCGCCTCTCTTCCAGCAAACCCTGACGCCGACGCCCCTCCGCCGGTTGCCTCCGTCGGCGTCGGAGTCCATCGCCCCCGTCTCCTCCGCTTCCGCCTACGCGTCCGACGCCAACGCGTCGAACCACGACGGCGAAAATGGAGGAGAGAGAAACGACGAAGCAGAAGAGGGAGACGAAGAACCACGACGGCGAAAATGGAGGAGAGAGAAACGACGAAGCAGAAGAGGGAGACGAAGAAGCAGAAGCGCGCGCTCGGGGTTCTAGACATGGGTCGTCGCGTCGGTCGCGTTCCGGCTCGCCCTCGTCTACCTCCCCAGGAACCTCCGCCTGTCCACCCGCCCCGAGGTCGCCACCCCTCTCACCAGCATTCGCCGCCGTAACGCCGCCTCTCTTTGCTTCGTCGATCGATCCCCGATCCCCGCCCCCTCCTCCCTTGAAATGAGGTCCATTTTCTGATACCGTTTCTGGTTTTTCTTGTTTGTGCCGCCTGCAGTTGGCGAAGGCTACTGGTTGAAGCAGTCGGTGATGTCTCCACGCAGGTTCAGCTCCGTTCGATCTCTGTAGGAAGGAGCTCCTTGTTTGCCTACTAGTGTGTCGCTGTTTGATGCTTTGATCCCTTTCACAGGTTCCATGTATCACGGTTCTCCTCTACTGTTGCTCGTTCTCGGACCTCTTGCTGTCAAAAGGTAACTACCGGAGTATAATCGCCGATGCATTTTGAAGGCTAGGTTGATTGTGAGCTTCGCTGGTTATCTGCTAGAACTGAATTAGATTTATCTGGCGTTATCGAAGCGGAGGCTGTGGCTTGTGCGAAAAGTTGTTTTCGATTCCAGAAATTGAATTTCTTTTTAGGGGAGTCTTAGTTTCTTGCGTGTTGTGAAGTTAATTATGTTCTGTAGCTTTCTCGCCATGCAGAATTGAAGGGCAACCAGAGCATCTTCTATGCAGGTATCTACTTCTCTCATGTCTCGCTTGCGTAGGTAGTTCGCGATTTACTATTTTCATGCAATGTGATGTGTGGTGATCTTTATTGTACTCGTCTCTTGTTCAAAGCATGAGTAATTCAGTGTTGTCAAATACCTGGAAGGATCTAACCTAAGTACAGATTACAATGGTTCTGGTCCTATCTTTGATTCTCTGAGTCGAACATGACTGCGGAAAACTTCTGAACTTGGAAATTTGCCATTGTTTCATTGTTTTGCTTTCGATGGATTACCTTGAGCACAATACACGATTGTTACAATGTCGCAAATTTTTATAAACGTCTGCTGTATCTTATCTTGTGAATTTTGTCTTTCATAAGTTGGTATAATCTTTCAGATCTTCTCCAGAGCAATCTAAGATTATCCCCTGCATTCTTTATGTAATTATCTTCTATGTTGATAAGTTGCTCAGTCCATGAGAACAGCTCTTTTGGTCGTAGTTTACTTCTTGTGATTGCAGATATTCTCAATGCAATGTTTATTCGGGCAACTAGTCAGAGTCTGCAGAAGGCGTATGCCCAGCATCTGGAAGCTCTGGATCTTTTCAAGTTGTCACAAGAATCAGGTAAACTTGTTTCTCTAGAATCTAACAACTAGTGTTATATCCTTATGCTTCTCTCCCTTTTGTAAGATTATTATTACAATACATTAAGTTACACAAGCTAGTATCTCCTAGGCTTAGAACTCTGGTGAGCTGGCTGCATTGAGGTTGCATTGGTCTAAAATTGGTCTAAATTGAGTATGTCATGCGTATGTGGAATCACTTAAGATTATTTCAGAGTTCATTATCCTAAACAAGGCATGCTGGCTTGGCGAGGTCCGTCTAAGTGAGATAAGGGATTCTAACCTCTTGATGCCGGTTTGGTTTGGGTATACTTACAATCTCTTCCTGGAGGCTTCTTTTTCTATCGTGGAACTTCTTTGGCCATTTCTTTCTAGGGACTTCGTGTATCCACTAATTCTTATTTTTCTCATTTCCATTGTATGAAGCTTCATAAATGATATGCTACTTTGAGAAAAGAGCTAGTGAAGTTGCAACACTATGCTGCTTAAGTTTAGGTCTTATTTTGTTTCAGGGATGTTACCATCAGGAGACATTGCAGCCCTGGTCTATCTGTGGAACCCTTTCACAATAGTTGCATGTGTGGGTCTATCGACATCCCCTATTGAAAATTTACATAGAGTTTTTACTAGAACAATTCTTCATTCACTGGCAGGAGCCGAGCAGTGTTGAGAAAATCATGGAAATCGATGACCATATTGGATGTGCCATGAGTGGCTTGATTGCCGACGCCTGCACTCTAGTAGAACATGCTCGGGTGGAACTCAGGTTTGGGCTGTCTTAATTTTTTGTCCACCTTCTTATCCTTAGTTGATTGTTTCTCAAACTTATTATTATGCTGGATATGGTCTGCAGAATCATAGGTTCTCATATGGTGAGCCAATGACAATTGAATCCACAACCCAAGCCATTTGTGATCTTGCTTTGCGATTTGGTGAGGGTGAAGAAGAAACAATGGTAATACGTTTTACGTTTTTTTCAATGATTGTGCATTCTTTTTCATTTTCTGCAGAATGTTTGTGTGAATTAGCCATCATTGAGTTTTGCATATGAAGATCAATTTTGATATGGTTGGTGCTTGCTTTGCCTTTTAAATACCCTTTTTTGTCTCATTGTTCTCAGAAATAACTTGCGGATGTTCAACGTTGTTGTAGAGTTTTAGTCGATGGCTTAATGCTTCTTGCTTCATATGCTTCTTTTTTTCCTTTTGATGGTAATGATCCTGGGGTTATTCCTTTAGCCTGCTATGTCAAAAGAAAAGAGTGTAAGGAATAGGTCTTATTCCTTGGGTGAAAAACTTTGCCATTTGCAGCTTGGAGATTCTGTGACTTGGGCAGAAGCCAGGTGGCGGGGCATAGGATGCATAGCAACTTTGTTTTTTGAGATCATGGAATTTCTTGAGGGCCATCTTTCTCTAGCAGAGTTGGTGTATGAGGATACACTAGACAAGTACATCTGTCATTTCTAGTTTGCAATTCTGCAATGTGATGCAAAAATATGGGTTTGAATTTGAGGGCAAAAGATGCTTCAATTTGGCACTGCTTTTACTTTTTGTCTTCATGAGTGTATGTGCATTGTGTATTTTATATGCTTTCTCATGGGTAAATATCCTGCTGTGCAGTCCCGTCCTTTCGGAGTCTCTCTTCTCATTGCTGGACATGATGAAAATGGACCCAGCTTGTAAGTAGACTTGATCTTTTATGCGTTTCAACACAGTCCAAATGCTTGCAAGATCCAAAATTTCCTTTTCTCTCATGCCTTGAATATCTTTTATTGCTGGATGTGGAGGAGTTAATGGGATCTAATTTGGCGTAGAGTTCGAAATTCTTTCTTGTGATTTCCTAGGAGGATTTTTTCAGTTGTTATATGACTTAAACTGAATGTCTTTTTGCTTGTTGGCCTGTGCTTATCAATGTGCAATCCATGAGGACCTTGGGTTATTTACTCAGAAAAGGACCTTTTGGTTGACAGATACTACACAGATCCCTCTGGCACATTTTGGCAGTGCAACGCAAAAGCCATTGGGTCAGGTTCAGAAGGAGCAGATAGCTCATTGCAGGAGCAATATAATAAGGTATGTGCTTGCATCTGATAGGTGTTAGCAAAGTTGAAGTTTCCATACTAGGTGATCACAATCTTACCTGGGTGAATACATCAGCCTTTGTATTTGCTGCTACTCTTGAGAAGTGCTGGTGAATCAATTAAGATTGGTTGCTGCAGGACTTAACTCTTCAGGAAGCTGAGACGATTGCTCTTTCCATCCTCAAGCAGGTCATGGAAGAAAGGGTAAAGCATCAACTGAAATGCCTGTGTACTTTCCGGTGTTGAATAATTGTTGGCTTCCTCGTGTGCTCTTTGTAAGTGGATTTTGGTATGAATTTTAGGTGACACCCAACAATGTGGACATTGCAAAGGTGGCTCCTGCATACCATCTCTACACGCCGGCTGAGGTGGAGGCGGTCATTAGTCGACTATGAGTAGAACTTCACGTTTAAAGTAATGTTCTTGGCATGTGCCCACCCATAAGTGATTTTGAAGAATTCTTGCCTGTAATTGTACTTTGCAAAGCCAGAAATTGAAACTGTCGTCCTATTTTGGCTGGGTTATCATTCCAGGACTAATGTTGTGATTATACAATTTATGCCCCTAATTTGAATGGAATACAGTGTAGACAATTTCAACCGCAGGCAGTTTATGGATGGCCCACGAAATCTTTTGCTTTGATTTGTTGTCGTGCTGGTACGAAAATGCTCGTGTTGCTTCTTGACATAGTTACTCTGCTAAAGTGCACATGCATTAGCTTTGGTATTATATGCACTTCTAGTCCTTAAACTTGAAGTTTGGGGTGCACCTTAGGTAGTTTCTCATTACAGCCCGGGGTAAGATTTGCAGTTACAGAGCATAATTGGTGCTTAGCAAAACCTAACACGCGAGGGCAAAAGTACAAGGAATGGGCCCCCTTGAACTTTTCAGGACATCTCAACCCAACATATGCTTATACATTCGGGTCTCACAGGGGAGGGTCTATGTTAACTCGAAAGAGATTGCACTTTAGTCATATAGATATTCGCTCTTGCAATACTTATCTTTCTTACTGGGCTCTGATATGAAATCATCCAACTATCTTCCGTCTGGGGGTTGATGTTAGTTCGGATGCTTTCATGTGTCGATCTTACAGTTCGGAAATTTTCATGTGTAACGACATTTTGTACAGGATCTTAAAGTTCGGATGCTTTCACGTGTCGATCTTACAGTTCGGAAATTTTCATGTGTAACGACATTTTGTGCAAGATCGTAAAGTTCGGATGCTTTCATGTGTCTATCTTACAGTTCGGAAATTTTCATGTGTAACGACATTTTGTGCAGGATCTTAAAGTTCGGATGCTTTCATGTGTCAATCTTAAAGTTCAGAAATTTTAATGTATTACGATCCGTTTAAACTTAGAGAATCCGTCATCGGTGAACCATATAACCTCCCCCTCGCCTCTTGTCACACACATTCATGTAACAATGGCCACTTCGTCCTCCTTGTACAATCAATGCACAGAAGTCAGCTACCAAGATGAGCTATGGAGATTTCATTTTATTTAAATTTGACAAAACTGGACTTAATCAAAATGTTGCTTTCGACTGTCTCAGTCCCCAAGTGACGATGCAGAATGGTCTACGTGAAATTTGGATGCAGTCTAAACTGTTAATTATCAGTTAGCCATACTTAAGTCCGGAACAAAAGTTTCTCATGTTCGTGTTTAATTAATCTCGGGGTAGACAAATGCTCAACTCCTCGAAATGATAGAATGCATATTCTTTGGCAATCCGAAGCAAGTTTAGCTTTGTAAGGACTCAGAGATGATACTTCGTAATAAAGTGTAATACCGATCACATTCATGTCAATGACGGATACACCGCAGCCCAAATCTACACGAAAGGGAGGCGAGGAATCATACAGTGGGCATTTTTCTCTCTTCAGATCACGATAGCAATAATCATCATACTGTATTTGTGGTGTCGGCTAAGGAACGAAGTATGCACCCCAAGCCGGCCCTCTCCGTGAGTCTTTCGTGAATCTACAGGCACTGGTCACAGGTGGGGCGATCCCCTGTAGACAAGCCTCTGTACAGGTATCTGGCAAGCAACGAGAGGATCAAATTAATGAAGTAGGTTCTGGTTTTGCAGATATGCTGTACGTGGGAAAAGAAGAAGGCATTAACGAACGAAACGTAGCACACACGAACTACAACAGCGATAGCATTTGCACTATAAATTCTCTTACTACTCACTAGAGAAGGAATGCATGTTTAACTCCATCAAAGGCCTTAAAAATAACGGTAATCCAAGCAAGATGGTAACGATCAGATGAGGAATAAATAATACATGGGGAAACTCTGCTCTTCTCGAATCGGACTTATTGGCTAGCCAAACAACAAAACCAACTGGTCAATAAATATATCTACCTTTAATCTCAGTTAACCATGGTAAAATTAGAAGACAATGCTCAATTTGCTGGTCATGAGACCATAGTTGCATGATGAGCCTGAAGGTCAAAGTAAAATACATGTTAAGTGTACATACATAAGGCAAACAACAGATGCCATCAAATCCCATCTACTTAATAACTAGTCCTAAATGACGATGTTCACAGCTGTAAGAACATTCAAGTACTTTGACGATGACCTCAAGACAATTTTTGTTGTATACCATCTTGTCAGTTTAGACTAACTCAAGTACCAATAGCGATAAAGAAACATCCCCAGAGCCTTTGCATATAATTCTTCAAGGAGAGTTAGATAATGCTCTAAGCCAGTCTCAAGCATTGACAAGCCAATAAGTCATATTTGCAGTATCCATAGAAAAAGATAGGTTTCGAGTGCTGATGAAAAGAAGGAACATGTTCTCCAACCAGAAAGAAAAGTATCGTGCTATCAAACGCAATTTATCTGATCAAATGACACTGTTATGGACAGGAAGGAATTTTAAATACATTACTGCAGGGAGACTGGGGAAAACAGCATGCAATTGTCTTGTATGATCATTATATGCCAAAATTCAGTGAGTGAGAAGAACACACGAGACAAATGAACATGGTACTACTTTTTTTCTGGCTGAGTTGTGAAGACTATGGCAAAGCCAATAGAGTATGGCACCTTGGTGAAAATGGAATCTAAACCAGAATCCTGCAGAAACAAAATTATTCTACTCCTGCTTGAAACCGGCCTTGAGATCAAGCTAACCCCAAAAGTTGTCAATTTAACTCCTCTCTCCTTCCAATCACTCAGAACAGAAATACCATTAGATCAACCTACTCAGAAGTCTCAGGGATTTGATCTAGAAAGGAGATCTTTTAGGACTAGATTGCATGACTAGATTTTGGCACTCAATACAACCAACAAAGAAGCAACCAATAAGGACTTTGTCGATAAAATTGATGAAATGCCTTGTCTAGAATTCAGGGAAAGCTACACGTCATCATAGTTTTGAGACAATCTAAACCAGGAGTTGCTTCTGCTACTCTAGATCCACAACCACCCCAAGCATTAACACATATAACCCCAGGACAGGAGCAACTATCATTGAGCATATCTTACCATCTATTCCAAATTGACAACCTTACCTGCCCTGCTTTATCCTCTCCAGTCTATCATTCTTATACTTCGTTTAGAAGGCAAGGATGGGCAAGGATGGGATGAAAATGGAAAGAAAATTTAAATTTCTGTCCTCTCTGCACCAAAGTTTCAAACTTTACCCCAATTTTCCTTCCCCTCCCCTCCTTCCCAAACAAAGCATTGGTACTGATCCTTGGGAAGAGGCAACTAGAATGCCTAATACAAATCACATTGTAGCAATAAAGAAAGTCCAGCTTAGTCTGAGTATAGCCTCTAAAAGGGCTTCTCTTTGGGAATAGGAATCCCTATACACTCTAATTCAGTGAATTCACAATAAGTAGAGCAATCACAAGTGGCATAATTCAGTGAATTCACAATACAACAACACAAACATTTTAACAAGGCCTTAAATAGATAGACTATGATCAGCCAAAGCATACAATTAATAGTAGTTACTGGCGCAACCTATTCTTCATAAGCAAAATTGAGAAACTGATAACCTAAACCAAAGTAGTAGGCTATTCCTCAGCAACGTTATGGTCAAATTTCATAAATGGTAATTCTTCCAAGATCACTTCATTAGTTTGAGTTATTCTCACCCAATTATTTGTAGGTTTGAACACCAGAAATAAGAAAATGAATATCAAACTAAGTCGTTGGGGGAAAAAAACGTTAAGTCTTCAGAGATCCTAACGTGCCAACCCTGATGACACAGATAAACCAATGAACTGAAGAGACAGTTTGCTGTTTCTAGTCATTACATCACCCATGAATTCTTGATCTTTATTAAATATCTCTACCAAAAGCTGCAGCCACAACAAACAGCTCAATAATTAAGCCCTTCACAACCGATAATCATTAGGCATAATCGTCAGTACCCAATGAGCCCATGATCCTTATGTTAATCTGTATCAAGGGACTACAGGAGTACTCAAATGTCCCATTGAAAGAACAAGACAGTTGAGTAAAAAGATTAAGCCCTTCACAAACCCCCCACACACAGTGGCATTTTGGCATTGATATCACTTGTGCCTTCAAGCGCTACAAACTTAATGGAAACAAGAAAACCATCCCCTGTGCCTTAAATTGCTACCATCACTCCAAACATTTCAATTCCACGGTAAAGATTACTAAGCAAACACCAAGCAATAAATCCAAACAAGCATTGACAACAGATGGGTACAGAAAACAGGGAAAAGACAGCGCAACACTCACTTCATGAGGATGTCGTAGTACTTGGGATCCAAGGAAGAGAACAGGGCGTCCAGATCCTTTATCGCCATTATCGCTCTGTGCACCACTATCCAGTTCGCCGACTGCAAAGATTGCGACTTCACCACCCGGAAAGATCTACCAATACAAGCAGCAAACACCCACAAAAAAAAACAGGGCAAACCTTGCATCGCTCGTCCTGCGTGTTCGGAGGCGATCCTTCGAGGGCGGTCTTGAGAGCCTCCACCATCTTCAACCTGCACGCGACGAAACGAAACACGAGAAAATCCGGAGGTGGGTCAGCTCAAAATCGATCCGGCGAAATCACAGACGGAAAGGCAGCAAGAGAGGGATCGAGGAGGGGAAGTTTACTGCTTGAGCAAGCTCTCGATCTTGCGGGACTTGTGCTCGATCCTGGAGATGATGGCCTCCACGTTGTCCGCCTCCACGAAGTCGTCCATCGCCGCCATCATTCTGGTGAAGCGCCAAAAGTAACTGAATAAGCGGCACTTCATATAATGCGTCGGCAAGTAACTGAATCGCCAAATACTCAAAGAAGTTCTTCAAAAAACTTCTCTGTCCCTCCAAATTTTTTCCATATCCATAAATTTCAAAATCAGGGAACCACAAGACGCATTTTACTGACTTCCACAGAACTTGGCTCTCCGCAGATTTCCCTATGATGGTCTGGTATGGGTGATGGAGTCCCCACATAATCTTGGCATCAGTCAATGACGGGTCGAATATGGAGGATTCAAGAAGAGATGTGGTGGCGGCCATTCTTAAAAGATCATAATTGCACAAGCCACAACCTCCGCTTCGATAACGCTACATAAATCTAGTTCAGTTCTATCAGATAACCAGCGAAGCTCACAATCAACCTAGCCCTCAAAATGCATCGGCGATAGGCAAACAAGGAGCTTCCTTCCTACAGAGATCGAACGGAGCTGAACCTGCGTAGGGAGACATCACCGACTGCTTCAACCAGTAGCCTTCGCCAACTGCAGGCGGCACAAACAAGAAAAACCAGAAATGGTATCAGAAAATGGACCTCCAAAATTTCAAGGGAGGAAGGGGCGGGGATCGGGGATCGATCGACGAAGCGAAGAGAGGCGGCGTTACGGCGGCGAATGCTGGTGAGAGGAGTGGCCTCGGGGCGGGTGGACAGGCGGAGGTTCCTGGGTAAACGAGGGCGAGCCGGAACGCGACCGACGCGACGACCCATGTCTAGAACCCGAGCGCGCGCGCTTCTGCTTCTTCGTCTCCCTCTTCTGCTTCGTCGTTTCTCTCTCCTCCATTTTCGCCGTCGTGGTTCGACGCGTAGGCGGAAGCGGAGGAGACGGGGGCGATGGACTCCGACGCCGACGGAGGCAACCGGCGGAGGGCCGTCGGCGTCGGGGTTTGCTAGAAGAGGGCGCGACTTCGAGGACGAAAGAGAGAGGGGACTAGAGATCACGAGAGGGAGGCGGAGGCTGCGTCGGCGTCGGCGTCGGCGTCGGAGTCGAGGGCGACGGAGGCAACGGGCGGAGGCGGAGGTGGAGGTGGAGGGCCGGCGTCGCGTTTCGCTGGAAGAGAGGCACGACTTCGCGGAGGGGCGAGAGAGAGCAGCGAGAGGGAGGAGGAGGAGCGTCGGCGTCGACGGCGTCGGCGTCGGCGTGGAGGGCGATGGAAGCAACCGGCGGAGGCGGAGGGGAGAGAGAGGAGAACGCAGGTCTCGATCGAGAGAAAGTAAGAGAGAGAGAAAATCGCAGAAAATTCAACTGAGGAAGAAGAAATCTTTTGGGCGGGGAGTCGTGATCTGTCTTTTCTTCTGCAGCGAGCCGAGCCGAGCCGAGCCCGCCTCCTATTTTCTCGAGAGAGGAGAGAGACAGAAGCGCAGAAGACGAGAGAGGCTTGGTTTGACGACGTGGACTGACGCGCGGACAGGTGTCACGCTCTGAATGGTTCAGAGCACGGATTGCGTGGCACTTTTAAGGTACCCAATATTTTCTCAAGATTTCTAGTCCCTTCCTGACCAGAAGATTCAAGAGTGGAGACATGTGGCACCCACTTTTCCAACCAACGACACGCTGAATGGACCCCATTTTTCGGGTGAAATTAAGTTATTGGGTAAGAATGCGTCGTGTCACTCGGGACCCACCGCGCTAGAGCCTCTCCTCTTCTTCCACCTCTTCTTTTTTCCTTTATTTTTTTCTTCTTCTTCTGCCCTTTCGCTCCCGATAGGGACGACCACCCCTCCAGTGTCTTAGTCCACCCCCTCACCGCTGTTTCAGTCCTCCGTCGTCGAGATGGAGCTCGGTCGACGAACTTGGGCCGTGAATCCCAAAAAAAATAAGGACTCTTGAGCTCTCTCTCCACTCACGCTCTCTGCTCTCACTCCCTCCCGACCTCACCCGCCCTCACCCGCCGCTGCCGCCTCCAACACCTCACCTCTATCTTCGCCCGCTCCTTCTCCGACCTTCAGCGCCGCCACCTCCTGCCCAACTCCTCCCACGCCCTTTGCGCCCGCGCCCGCGTCGGCCAAGAGATCGAGGCCCTACGTCGTGTCGACGAACCACGCTGCCGCCTCCGCCTCCGCCTCATTCGTTGCCTAAGTCGAATCAGCCTCAAAGGGTGTTGTCCCTGTCGGAGTGACAGGGTAGAAGAGGAAAAAATAAAGGGAAAAAGAAGAGAGGGAAGAAAGCGAAAGCGAAGAGAGGCGAGACGGTTGTACCTAATTAAACTCCAAGATGAACTTTCAACTCGCTGTTGTACCTAGTTAAACTCCTTCTTACCTTCAGACATTCCCGCATGGAATTTTTTTCTCTCCTATTTCCAACCCACATCCATGCAAAATGGTGGCACCAAAAGCAATCCTTAAGATAGGGAAAAAAAATTAATAGCTTATCTTATTGAAACTCCATATCAACAGTTGAAGGGAGATGACATGAATATGAGACTATTATAAATCCCATAAATAAGCAATGTGGAAATATATAATGCTTACGGTGGAATAAAGGTCACAAATTCAAGTTGAACGAAACCAAAATAACTAATTATAGAAGAATTTGATTAAGGTAACGCACTTACTAGAAGTTATCGTTATTTCCCCAGGTGCAATTGGTTTTGGCCAAAATTCTACCTTTTAGCATATATCATCATCTCACAAAAAATACACGATGATTTACTTCAAAATACGCTACAACTATGAACTCGAAAGTGATCAACCATATACCAAAATGTTAAAAATATTGAAGAAGAGGACAAAACTTTTTTCATATTGTCTTCGTTGAATCTATTTTAAAGCCTAAAAAAGGAAACAATCGTGTTGATTCGGAAGCAAGTGTCTCTTTCATTTTAACCGGATGAAGAAACGAACCGGTTCGGAAGCATCCACCAATCATGCTTCGCCGCTTGGAAAGAAACTGTGAGAAACCGCAATCCTTATCCACTGCGTTGACTTCTTTGACATGCATGATGTCGATCAACCTAATCCGCATCAAATCATTATCGTTTCCCCTCTCTCTTCTTTTTGAGATCCTTTGAGTAACATAACGAGAAAGTATTGGGTGGTCCGGGACCGCCACGTCAGCGTGGTCCCGGACCACTCACGCGGCGCCACGCGTGCGTGGAGGGGGACAAAAAACCCGACCCGGACCCACCTCTCTGACGCTCTCTCTCCTCTTTCTGTTTTTTGTCCCCCTCCACGCACGCGTGGCGCCGCGTGAGTGGTCCGGGACCACGCTGACGTGGCGGTCCCGGACCACCTAATATTTTCTCGTAACATATATCACTCATGGGCCCCTTTTTAAGAAAACCTACAACCCCTCTCTTATTCACCATTTTTTTTTCTTTTCTTTTTTTTTCTTTTTTTCTTTTTATTTATTTATTTTGGCATGTGGGAGGCAACAAATGAAGGTTTGGGAGGCGACAACATCGGCGAGGGTGTCACGACTCTCACCAGCCACATGCAAAGGTCTTTTTTATCGAATTTGCCAAGGGCTCAACCCTCAAGGCTAGGGCAAGATCGTCCTCATCAAATTTGGTGAGGGTTTGGGAGGTGACGACATAAGAGCCGCAAGGGACCTCAAGAATGCAAGGACAGAGGGAGGGCTCGAGGTCGTAGACAATAGGGGGCTTGGGCTTGTTCTTGGACCAACGGCAGTGGCAACATGGTTTGTTGGGCAGTGAAGAGGGCAAGATAGAGCGATTCGAGAGAGAGACGAAAAGAACATATGACGTCGTTCGGCGTGATTTTGTCGACCGGCAGAGGCAACGAACAAAGGCGAATGCAAAGGCGGTGGTGAAATTAAAATTAAGAGAGAGAAGGTTCTAGCTTGTGGCAGGCCCGAGCGACCCGGACTAATATTGTTACATGTTGAAATCCCAATTTTACCTAACATTCTCTCCTTTTCTTTTTTTCCTTCTCCAACAGGATCATATTTCTAAATGACCATTAAAATAAAATGAAATAAAGTAAAGCACAAGGCATATTATAATTAATTAAATAATATATTCTTTTCTACATATTACAATCCCCCCACTTAATAAGTAAATATATAATGTTTTTCTTAATAATATGCACTAAAAAATAAACATGTCCAGTAAGATGGGTTTCTTATATAGTGTATGCATAAAGGTAGAATTTGCCTTGAATTTGTATGGTTGAATATAAGGTTAGTAGAATTATGGCTACACTATATTTGGGTTCTATTCGGAAAATATGAGTTCGAATTGGGTAGAACAATGAAGTTGGATCTCTAGAGCAATTAAGTTGGACTTTGAGGTATAATATCACTTTCTCTAAGGATTTATTTGCCCCCACAAAGTTGCTAATCGTCACCGGCAAATATCTTCCCAGATACAACAAAGTCTCAAAATGAGAATATTAGATAACAATTTTAGTATCTCTCCCGAGTCTCTCTAGAAAACAATTGAGAAGATGGCTATAGTTTTCAGAAAGAATGCTTGAAAATAAAATGATCACGCTTTGTTCCTCTGGAAAACCGACATGTATATATAAATCAATCTTAAAAACATAAGCAGCTCTTTGTGAAAAATTGTAAAGTAAACGAATGTATCCTTTCGGATAAAAAAAAAAAAAAAAAAACCTTTGCCCAAATGAACAAAGGTGTCCATTCGAAAGAAGTTGAAAAATGAACAAATGCAACCCTTAGGAAAATGTTGTAAACTAAACGAGTATCATTTTCAAATGTTGTTTTGAGAAGTCACAAACAAAAAATTCGGAAGAATAATAATAATAATAATAATAATAATAATAATAATTATTATTATTATTATTATTATTATTATTATTATTATTATTATTATTATTATTATTATTATTATTATCATTATTATTATTATAAATAAAATTTCGAATTTTTCATAATTTCCTAAAATTCTCAATAAACAAAAAACAATCTTTGAATTAATCAAAGTTAATAAGATAACCGTACAAATATATATATAAAATAAATGGGTTAGTGATAATTAAACCGTGGGCGCGCCAAGTGCTCAATATGCCTAATAATCGTACCAAAATCGCGTAATTATTCGTGCACTCGTACGCGGGTATGGTGGGGTCTAGCCCACACCCAATCTTTTCTTTAGGTACACTAAATAAACCTCACACTTATTAATTGACCCACTTCCTCTCACTTTTCTTATGTGGGGCAAGGAAACATACACTTGGTTTGTTCTACAAACAAACTTCCAATAAGTTCATCGTGCTTTTCATGGCAGCACTATTATTGGCCTTGGGTTGCTCCTAACTTTACCAAGTTACTCACAGGATTTACCTCACTTTTTTACTTATGAAGACAGCCTCACCAAGAGTGTTCACAACCGTTCTAGCACTCCACTTAAAAAGGTTACGAGAACCATTAATCATAAAGATTCAACCTATCTCATTGTAACCACTGGGGGTTCGCCCCAGTGGCCCCCCTTCCTACTTGGAAGGGAGAGGTGGGGGGTTCAAATCCCCACCTTCTCAAAGGGGATTGGGGTGGAGACGGTTTCATTTCAGGAGTGGGTTTCGACTTCCACGCCTTGCAAGGAGGCAGAGCAAAAGTCTGAGAGTAAGTATTAAAGTAGGATTAAAATAGGACCAACCAAAAAAAAAAACCTATCTCATTGTGAAATAAAAGCACATTAACTAGATATAGAATATAAAGCAATGCACTATAGATGGTCCATAATAGCAAAAATGACATAGATATTCCTTGAACTTTAATCTGATGTGTAATTACATTCCTGAACTCTTAATTTGTTTAATGTAATCTCTAAACTATTACTAATTATTCAATCTAGTCCCTAGAATGCATGTAAAGGTTCAATTTTATCTTCTCTTAATTCTGGTTAACGAAATATACTGATGTGGCTTCATTAAGTTTGAATGGTGGACCAAAAAAAAGTTACTCGTGGATTATTTATGTAAAATATTCATGTTAGATCATAATACAACACTTTATATCATCAAATAATGATGAACATGATAACGCCCTAATTTTATCTTTCATAGATGGAGAAAAGCATGGACATGTTAAGGGCCTGTTTGTTTTTACTTCTTTTTTCTGTTTTTAAACAAATTTTGTGTTTTTTTGTTCCAGGGAACAAAAAAAGAACAGAAACGCGTTTGTTTGCGTTTTTGTTCCAAATCTATTTTTTTGTTCCCGGGAACAATTTTGGAACAGAAACAAGAAACAAGAAAAAGTTTTTTCTTGTTTCTTAAACAAAAATTAAAAATACATTTTCTCTCTCCTCTCTTTTTCTTCTCTCTATTTTTTTTCTTTCTCTTTTTTCTTTGGCCGGTCACCGGCCTCGGCCATGGCTGGCGACCAGCCAAAGAGGGCCGGCGACCTTGCCGGGGCATCGCCGGCCCCAGGCGAGGCCGAGCCTCGCCCAACCACGGCGAGGCTCGGCCTCCCCGAGGGCCGGCGAGCCTCGCCGTGGCTGGGCGAGGCCACCGGCCAAAAGAAGAAAAAAAGAAAAAAGAAAGAAAATAAAGAAAATAAAAATATTAAAAAATTAAAAAATTAAAAGAAATAAAAAAAGAATACAAATTTACCAAACGTGTTTCTGTTCATTTTTTATTCCCGGAACAAGTTTACCAAACGCGTTTTTTTGTTCAAAAATTGTTCCCCGGAACAGAAACACTTTTTTCTATTTCTGTTCCCTAGAAATTTTTTTAAACAGAAGTGTTACCAAACGCACCCTAAGTCATCATTTTTAAATATCAAACTTAGCATTATGATAATTCACATTACCAAATAACGTCTAATTTATCATCTAAGCAAAATGAAGAATTATATTGGACATTTACCAATAATTCAAGAATTGTACTGAACAAATTGAAAGTCTAGAGATGTCATTATATATTGAGTCAACATTCAATAATCATTTTTGTCATTTTTTCTTTAAAATAAAATTAACCTTTGAACTCTCGAAGCATGATTTTCGAAGAAACAATTAATGTTGTGGACATTATATTGTAGGATTTTGTTATGGCCATCTCTCTTGATCGATAACGGTCCCAAGAATCACTTAATGCAGATCATTCATCCACTATGAACCTATACGTTGTCTCCTCAATGTGATCACAATGTTTGTTCACCCCATCGTAGGTCCCATCTCACCTTTATCCAGATCTCACCGGACTTTATCCTCCTCTTCATTATCCCTTTAGCCGACTCACATCTAAGGGCGCGTTTAGTAACGATTTTGTTCTCGGGAATAAATTCTGATCAGAAATTATTATTTTTTATTTTTAGTTTCCGGGAACCGATTCTAAATAAAAGAACATGTTTGGTAACTGTACAAAATTTCTTATTCTGGAATAGAATTGCGTTTGGTACCATGTTCATTGATTTTGTTCCAAATCAATTTATTTTAATTTTTAAATAATTTTTACAATTTTTTTCCTTTTTTCTTTTCTTTTTTCCTTTTTTTCTTTTCTTTTTTTTCCTTTTTTCCTTTTTTCCTTTTTTTTTTTCCTTTTTTCTCCTATTCTAATTCTTCTTTAGGCCGATCGCCGGTCCTCAGTAAGGTCGTCCCTCATTGGCTTGGCCTTGTCGGACCTCGCCCTAGCCTGGCGAGCTCGCCGGACCAGTCGCCGGCGACCGGCGGCGGCGGTAGCGGCTGGTGGCGAGGTGCACGGCGACAGCTGCAGACAGCGGCCAACGGCGATGGATGGTGGCAAGCGGCGGCGGGCGGCAGTCGCGAGATGGCGGTCGATGAAGAAGAAGAAAAGAGAAGAAGAGAGTTTTGATTCTCAATTTCATTCCTGGAACAAGAATCAACTTTTTTTTTTGTTCTTGATTCTCGTCCCAAACTGATTCTGGGAACAAATTTGTTCCCGGGAACAAAAATTTTACCAAACGCGATTATCGTCCTAAACTGATTCTGGGAACAAAAAAATCAGAATCTGGCACTATTGGGATGGTTACCAAACAGGCCCTAATCGTGCTGCCTCCCCTGTCATCTTCACCGAGCGAAATCGCCACCACCCACCACCCACCACCCACCATCGTCATTAGTTGATAACATTTAAGACACAAGTCGCGAGAAATTATAGTTCAAGAAAGTATATCAAAATAACAAGTTTACTAACATTAAACAATATGGATATATAGGTTGATCGGGTAGTGATAGTGAAAAAATTATTGGCATAGAAATTGTCGACGGGTATTGATATTCTCCGAATTATATATTGGAAAGTTAATAAAGTTAAAATTCACTGAGTTGTGATTTTCCTAAATCCACTCAACTCAATTTAGTAAAAAACAAGTAAAAGTAACAAATCGAAATAGCTTTTGCTAATAATTTTAATATGCTCAAAATAATTTTCTAGCTTATTGGTATTTAGAATGGATACCAATTCCATTTGTACTTATGGAAATGTGAAAAAGAAAATCATCACAAAAGTATTAAGTATTTTAACCCTCTCATCCAATAAGCCAATTGTCACTCTTTTACATGAACACCTCTTGTTCATTTTACACCCCAAGTTTTAATCCTAATTTTATCATGCATGACTTCACTCTTTTTAACTCTTACCCATTAATGCAGCTTGATCTTCATTCATGCGCCTACTTGGCTAACCCATCTAGTAAAAGAAACAAGTTACAAAACAAGGGAAGAGGACAGAAAAAAGATGGAAAATTAGGGAAGAAAACTACAAGGAAGCGACAACCAACAAAATAAAAGAAAGAGATGGAGAGAGAGAGAGAGGGAGGCCTTCCTCGAAATTTCCAAACAAAATTCTTGCACAAGTTATGACAAACTGAGGGTTGTTATGTGAAGGCTTCATCTATGAGTAAGCAAATTTAAAAATATCTCCTTTAAGGTGGCTTGGATAAAGGAAATATTTGTTGGGTTATCTTGACAACCAAGTTCTTGGACTTTGAATAAGTGAAAATTTTGGGAATTAAGCTAGATTATCTACTTGGTATTCTTGAACTTGATTGATTGATGTTTATTTATCTAATTTAAATTATGATATTAAGCATAATTGGACTTCAAGAATGGCATGTTCAGTTATTGTGATTTTTTTACTTGAATCGGAAAAATTTTCTACATGGCTAGAATATGTCAAATGATTTCCAAAAGGTTTGATTGCATCTTGGGTGAAAAAACAAAATGGCCTAACTAGGCTAAAAAAGGCATTTTCATAATTTCAATCGAATTTAGATATGTCCAAGATGTTGATGTCGACTGTCGAAGATGTCAACATCATCTGTCCAAGTCATCGACTATCACTTGACAATGATAATAAAAAAATTGGTCATATTTTGTATGAACAACAGGGTAATTTCAATATTAATGAAAATTGTAAGAAGTTACTTAAATCATAAAAAGTTGATCTTCTAAGGAAAATTTATCCTAGTGATCCATGAATGTATAAAACTTCCTATTAGATGACGATGGTATGGTCAAAAGAGGATGAAAGTACTTATGTTGAAATGCACGAAAAAAAATGATTGCAAAAGGAAATGCAAAGAGATTAGTGCGGGAGTATTTGCAATGGTGGTTAACGAAATATACATGACATTTATGGTTTATAATGAACTATGTGCATATGATGTCATGTGGTGAAAACATTTACAAGGGTAGAGTGAACTCCCTCGTATGAATATGTGTATAAGACTCTAACAAAAGACATATGTTTTACCGTCAAAAATGGGTCTCTACTAGATTAAGAGGAAATGACTTCCAAAATGATATGATTTGTGTAGCTTGTGATGTGTTATTATAGAATAGCCATCATCATGTAATTATACAATTGTGTAGATGTCCTTGTTGATATAGAGAACACCCGTGATGGATGGACAAAACTAAAATGATGGTGACGATGTAGCAAAAATGTGTTTCGGATCCCGTCTCCCATGAGTTGTTGGTAACAATAACTCGTGAGCTAAAATGCCTCATTAGTCGAGATGATGCCTACGTAGTGATGTGTAAGGATAGATGCTCACATGTGTACATTAGTGCGCATCACAAGGTTTCTATGTTCATCTATGTGCATTTAATTGTTTAACTGAATGTCAACTTATGGCATTTATGTTTATTCTGGGCACACATGGATAAATCGTGGATTGCATTATCTTAAATGAATTTAAATTATTTCTTTGGGAAGTGAATGTGATACCCATTATTTTGAGGATGTTGATCTCCTTATTACTAAAGTGGGCAAGTAGTGAAGAAAATTTGACATGACTGGTTAATGCTAACAACAACTTTTGTGAAGATGTGGATTTTTATACGTAATCATAAAAAATGAATTGGTGAACATGTTTGTTTGGTATTCGTTGAATTGTAGCGATTCCTCTAAATGATACGTGATATTACTTGTCTTGAATTCACGTGGTTTTGTTTCATACTAAGTGCAGTGAGATGATCTGAAATATTAGACTTAAAAGATTTCATTTACTTAGTTTAGGTTCACCCCAAATTCTACAAAATGTTGAGTTCAGAGTTGAGGAATATTTAGTTTAGTGCTTCCGAAGACATCTTTGAGGACTGGATCAGGAGTGTGCAACGAAAACATGGGAGTATCTTCGGTACTAAGGGTTTTGATTTGATATAATACTAAACAAAAATTTGTAGTAACTTTGAGGCTAAATTATTTATTTCTTCGAAGTTCAAATTCTACGGAAATTTCGGGCGTGACAAATTTAATCTAGTGTGGTAAGCATGGATAGAGCGGCAGCATTTGGTCATCTCATCCTTGGAAATAGCATATGTGATTGTAGGGAATGACATGAAACCCCTTATCAAGCTTGAGAAACAGTTCAAATCAAGTAGTGCTTAATTATTTGAGTTCAAGAGGATCAATATGTTCAACGTAATGAGTAAATAGCGAAATATATATGGACCTTTATGTCACATTGTCCAACTATCTATTTTAATTTCGAGTTAATATCAAGAAAAATCTCAAATTGGTACATGTATGACTAATTTATCCAAATTAATTTTTTGAATACTAAAAAGCTCAAACTTGTACATTTGTGACAGATTTATCTTAAACTAAATTTTTGACTGTCAAAAACCTCAAACTGATATATTTGTAACAAATTTACCATTTATTAATTTACGTTATATTGAATTAATATCACAAAATACCTGACAAATCAAAGAGTAAGACCACAAATTGGTATACTTGTCAAATGTCATACATAATGTAATTCAATAATTTGACAATAAAATATAACAAAAATTAATATGGGGTAAATTTATCATAAATATATTAGTTTGATATTTTTTATAATAAAAAAGAAGAATATTTTGATAAATTTATTACAAGTGTATCAATTTTAAAGGTTTTTCATCATATTAACATTTTTTTTTTTTTTGGCTGGTTAAACCATTCCAATAGGCAATATGAATGGAGAAAAGAGAAACACAACCACTCCCATCGTTTTCATGTTAGTCAGCACATCACTTGAATAAATCAAATGGCCTGCCGTGACGACTCCCACGAAGGCCAAGTCCTATTCCACTCTCCCCCACAGATGGTGGTGGCGGCACACCATCCTCGATGCTCTGTCTGCATTTGCTCGGCCATTTCAACAATGCTGAGTCATCTTGTTCTTTCTTCCACGTTCATCGGCCTGCTCTTATTATTAAAGCTGCGATCGGAGACAAAAGTTAAGGTTTCCACGATGGTTTTCCAAATCGATCTTGGAAATTGATGCAATGCCCATGTGACGTGCCAGAGAATCCAGACATTGCCAGTACTGCCAGCCCCCACCGATTTGCTATTGCTAGTCATTTTATTGGAACGTGCATTCAGATATGAAGTCTTTCCTAGGGATGTTTCCACCGTAATCTTACCGTCACATCTCTCGAGGACACTTAATAAATAACCATTTGAAAAGATTGTGCCGTTTTCAATACATCAACTGGTTTCGTGTTGTGAGATCGCGGCTTCGAAAGTTAAATAATTCTGAAAATCAAATAAGTATCTTGAAATCGCTCCTTAACATAATCCTTAGTTTATTTAAGGAGCAATAGCAAATTTTCCATCCCCCAACTGGACGAGAGCTAAAGTGTTGCATTACTTTTAAAAAGGATTGGGATTCTCCCTTTGAATATATTCTCACCATCAATTTATACTGCTTAAATGGATGACACGTGAATTTCAATGGCTAAGATCTGTTCTTTCTTTTTCTTTTTTTCTTTTCACATTTTCTTTTTGTTTTCTTTTTCTCCCTTCCCCAAACAACCACTTATCACTTCACATCGACCCTTGCCACTATGGCTTGTCGCTCAATGTACTCCATGTCTAGCCACCATAGGTCCACAGCCACCATCGCCACCTTCCTCTCTCCCCCACTCCCTCTCTTTCTCAAGATCGAGGGAAGTGGCTCTTAACCATCATTGGTATGTATTGCTGATACAATGTTTGATTTCAATTGTCGTGTTCTCATCTAGAGTGAGAAGACATGAATACAATTCATGATGAAATTGTGTTTGAATAATGTGAGTTAATTTTAACATTCCCCCTCACATGAAGAACATGAATACAGCTGAAGAATTGGAAAAATAAGTAAGAATAGGAAAATCATGTGTGAAAAGTTATTAAACGGGGCGCAAAGAAATGAAAGGGCCATGTCACATGCAAAATTTTAATTTGTATGAATATTAAGGGTGCATTTGGTTGAACTTTTGGGGAAAGTATTTGGGAAAATACAAATGATTTTAAATTAAATGGGTTTTCCAAAATGAAAATTGTGTTTAATAAATTGTAGTTTGAAAGCCTTTTGTAAAGTACTTTTGAATAAAATAGTGTTTGAAAAGATTACATTTACAAAGGACTTTTGTGATTAATAAAAACAAAAAAAATTATAAAAACAAAAAAGTTCGCTGGCGAGACAGGCGGCCGTCGACTGCCTCACGCAGCCCCCGGAGACAACCAACAAGGGCCGCCTAGGGTCGGGCGACCTCCAGCAAGGGTCGCCTGGGGTCGGGCGACCCCCGACAGCCCTTCACAGAGATCACTCAACCCAGATCTGGGTCCGTCGGAGGTCGCAGGACCTCTCGGCAACTGGCGCAACATCGCCGACCTCAGCCGTGACCTCACCGGCCTCTCAAGCTCATTTTTGATCAGCCACACCGCTGGAGAAGAAGATGAACGGTAGAGATGAATAGTGGACATGAGGCATTCCGAGAATGCTAAAAGCTCAAGGCAACCTAGGACCTACCTTGGGCTTTCAGCCTTGCAAATGCCAGCTTTACCTTAATGCCCCTTGAAATGTAGTTCCCAAACACCTTCATTTTGGCCTAAAGGCCTTAGCCCCCCAAAGCCCCTTGGAAAGTAGTTCCCAAACGGAGCCTAAGTCATTACGGTGAGTATGTATATGAAAGGATATGAGATCACTTCGTATTCGACAAATCATTTACGGCGTCATTTCATGAAGTGGTATAATTTATTTAAAAAAAATGTTCTATTGCAAATAAACCATTTTACTGTCAAAAAAGAAAAGGAAGCTTCTTTTATTGTTTGACAGCTATTTTTTTTCTTCCTTTTTTTGGTCGCACCATTTTTTTATTTTTATTTGAGTGGATGCTATCTTTTAATTTTAAAAGACGAACGTAGAAAATGTGAGAGGAAAATAAAGGTTTTGATTATTTGGGAAATGAAATAAGATGGAGGGAGCTCTTGTTTTTGTCGGAAGATGGAGGCAGTTGGAAAGTGATAATTTAAAACACTCTCTCGTGCTTACATCTCGCAAATTTGCAAGTGATATAGGGTGAAATTAATGTGTTTGTTTGGCCTTCATGATGTCTTGATATTTATACCGCATTTGTTTCGCAAAAAAATAGATAATTTTAAAAAATCAAAATAATTATTTGTATCACTTACAAACTTAAATAAACATAAAAATCTTATCGTTCACGAAAATATTTAGATATAAATTATTATCAATAATAAAAATAATTTTTATTGACTAATTATTTCAAACGACATAAATAATCATTTTAAAGAATTTTTTTTCAAATTATATATATTTCATGAAAAAAAATGGAATCTTGTTGAAAAGTCATGAAACAAATTTCTTATAGATAAAATAGAATTTTACAGCTTTTTTTATCTCATCGTCTATCCCCTTGTCCAAAGCCTAAAGCGTTATCCCTTCTGCTTTTTTTTTTTTTTGGTCGGACTCCCTTCTGCTTTACTTTTGTTTACTTTTCTTTTTCGAGAATCAAATTACGATGCTTTTTACTGTGGGCACGTGTCACTTTTCCCACAAAAAAAAATAATTTTTTTTAACCTTTTGTGTCACCGACGATATCTTTTTTAACCTTTTGTGTCACCGACGATATCTTTTTCTTTACTTTTTTTTCTGTCGGACTGTTTTTTTGGTTATTTTTCACCCGAACACATCTTTTCAAGTTAAGAAGGTTTATGTGCTAAACAAGTTAATAATATGAGAAATTTCAAAAAAGTATTTATGAGAACGGTGATTTCTATAATATCACCGATTCACTGTCATAGCTAAAAAAAATTCGGTCGAAACTGTCGTAGGTAAGTTATTATCAATTTCCTCAAGTTATTTTATCTTTTAAATTCTATTTACCGTTATAAATTCACCGTAGTTTCGACTAAATGAGAAATGGCCGATTCCAGCATGCCATGCCATGCCCACAAAAATTTATTTGAATTAATATATTGGTAATAGACTTTTCTTATGTACATAACTAGAAAACTATCATACGGATATATTAGAAACTAATTGGGTTACTAGTAAGGAATGAATATCAATATGGATCCTAATAGATGCAATATTATAAAAAGCTTATTAGTCACATGAATTAATTATTTTTCATTTAAAAATTTTATTCCGATACAACAGAATTACACATGATCAATGGATACACAGGATCTAATTTCAGTCCTATGTGTCTTTGCTCAGTTTCATCATGCCTAAAATGTTATTATATATTTTTTCATGAAAAAAGGAATAATAATAATAATAATGTCCATGAACTTTCATTTAATGTGCAATGTTGTCATTGGACTTTTAATTTATTCAATGTGATTCATGAACTACTAGTAAATGTTCAATATAGTCCTTCATGTTATTATTTGATGATGTGGACCATTATAAGCTAAATTGGATGTTTAAAAATGATAAGTAAACATGCCCATCTTTTTATCCATCTACTGTAGAAAAGAAAAATAAAATTAGGGTGTCAAAATGTCGATCGTTATTTGATGATGTTGATTAGTTTATCCCAATTACATATGAATATACGTGGATAGTCCACATGTAATTTTTTTTTTCAGTCCACCATTCAAACTTAAAGGATAGGAAGTCATATTAGCAAATATCATTAATGTGAATTAATGGAAAATTGATGATATTGAACATTTTTATATAATCTACAGATTATGTTGAACATTTACCAATTATTTAAGGACCACATTGAATAAATTTAAACTCTATGGATGACGATGTACATTTGACTAAAACTCATGAATCATTTGTGTCATTTTCTATAAATAAATAAAAAAAAATGATAGGGCTAGTCACAATTGGATGGGCAAGCTAGTCCTTAAAAAAGTGTTGCTTGCCTAGGTCCACATATTTTCCACTCTAGGTTAATGGGCTTGGGCAAGCCTAATGAGCTGGCCACATAAGTTCGAATATGCTTCGT
The DNA here is from genome assembly GCA_007663325.1 of Eucalyptus pauciflora. NCBI lineage: Eukaryota > Viridiplantae > Streptophyta > Magnoliopsida > Myrtales > Myrtaceae > Eucalyptus > Eucalyptus pauciflora. Next base: position 453,961 of record VMYD01000248.1, read on the forward strand.
AACTCTTTAGCTTCGTTTGTTTCATGAAAAATGTTACATTTCTAGAAAATGTTTTCTAGGGAGTCATTTTCCAAGAAAATTGTGATATTCCTCGGTATTAGGCTAAAATCTCAAAAAGAACTGGAATATATTTTCCATCATTTCGAAAGGAAAATTTGATTTTATTTCCTAATTACACTAACACTATCTAGGCGCTAGTGACCTGTGCATAGGCAATAAGGGGAGCCAACCACCAAGCATGGGCATTAGGATCTCGAGTCTAAACTCGACGCACTGGGGCACAAACAACAAGGCCTAGGCCTTGGCATCGATGGACCTGAACATGGGCACCGAGGTCCTAGGCATTAGTGTTAATGAACCTAGGCTTCGGCACGAGACCTTTGCTCGAGTGCTGGGGATACAAGCATAGCCTTTGTGGACTCGAGCCTGGTGTGAAGGATCTGGCACAAGTACCAAGGCCCCAAGCTTAGCCTTTTGGGGACTTTGGCCTAGCGTCGATGTATTGGGCACGGGCACTAGGGCCTTCGGCTTGGCCTCAATGGATCTAGGCGAGGACACTAGGGACCTAAGCAATGGGCACTAGGGGTTAGGGGTATGCAAAAGAATCGAGAACTACCCGGATCGTCGAGAACCAAACCAGATCGGATCGGAATCAACCATTCCCATGGGGGTCAATCCGGTTCCTAGTTCCAATTTAATAGAATTGGCGAGTACCCGTCCGAGTCCTGATTTATAGGCATGGATCCGCCTATCTACCCATCTAGACCAGACTGGTATATATATACACATACAAGAAATTTTATTTCAAATATTTAATTATTTGGGTTAATACCCTGAAAAACCTCAAATTCAAATTGGTACACATGTGACAAATTTACCCAAAACTATTTTTTTGACCACAAAAAACCCCAAACCGGTATACCTTTAACAAATGTACTCCAAACCGGTACACTTATGACGAATTTACCCTCTGTTAGTTTTCGTTAAATTTTATTGTCAAATTATTAAGTTAAATGACACATGATAGTTGAGTGGTATACCAATTTGGGATTTTACGCTCCGTTTGTTACAGTTTACAATTTTTGTGATTTTTTTGTGGTATTAATCCAATTTAGCATAGGGTATATTTGTCACAAATTTACCATTTTGTGGTTTTTTGCGGTCGAATAAATTAGTTTGGGGTAAATTTGTCATAAATGTACCAGTTTATGGTTTTTTATGGTCAGTCGGGGTAAATTTGTCACAAGTGTACTAGTTTAGGGTTTTTCATTATCAAAAAAATAATTTGGAGTAAATTTGTCACGTGTGTACTAGTTTGGAATTTTTCAGGGTATTAACCCTAATTATTTTGAAGTTTTTCAACTAAATATATATATATGTACGTATATGTATATTGTAGTTATTGGATATTATTAACTAATTTTATCTTTTGGATGCGTAATAGGATTAACCCCCTACTTTTCTTTTTCATTCTAATAATTCATTTACTTGTTTTTTCAACCAAAACAAAATAAACAAATGTAGAGGAATGAGAGGACTGATTGGAGATGTCCACAAAAGCCAATGGCTCATTTTAAAAGTATAATTGGGTCTTTCCTTAGCCATCCCATGATTATATTAGGTTGATGTTGAAAAAAGATAAATCAAGTGATTAATGTTTGAACTTTTGTGAAGTTAGGACTTTTAATGTGGAGTCTAATTCTCCATTTGTTTCTGGTGTCAGGAAACCTTAAGAGGGCCACACCATGACCTTCAAATAAATAAAGTTTTTAGCTAATGAGTATTGTCTATTCATTTTGCCTTTATAGTTTTCAATTTTTAATCAAAATAAATTGTTCGCAATTCAACCCGGATATAAGGTTGAACAAGTTTCGTAGGGATTGGGGATCGATTTCATGGATTCACCCGAGACCCGGACTGCATGGGCGAGTCTTGGTTCCAATTTTTTAGAGTTGATCCTCAGTGGACGGTTCCCAATTTTAAGATGGGAGTCGCCCACCCAGACTATGCTCACCCCTACCAGGGGCTTAGGCCAAACCTCAAGGGACTTAGACATGGGTGCTGAGGAACCGGGCACGAACACCAAGGTCATAAACCTGAGTGCCAGATAATGAGCATTAGGGTTTCATGCTCAAGGCAGAGTTTCTGGTTTAAATGTCAATATCTAGTTATATTTTGAAAAATGATTATAATTTTTTTAAAAGAAATTATTTTCCCGAACCAAGCACAAATTTTTCGTTGACTCATTTTCTAATCAATCCAAATATCGAAAAATGAGAAAATATTTTTTACGAAATAAATAAGAGCCTTCATATAACAATACAATGAATATGTAAGTGTTTTACTATGGTTGTCAACTTCTACGATTAGAAAAGTCGCTTCAAAACACAAGTATTTGTAACAACGTTAGAAGTAACAAACGCCAGTAACGAAACTTACTTGAAAATTCTCTACGCTTAGATTTCTTTTAAGGCTGGATATCTTAAACTCGAAGACAAGTAGAGATCTCATAAATCACGATTGGCCGGAGAATTAAATCAAGTTGATGTTGGTTGGCCACTACTCGAACAAGGACATGTTATCTTCTAACAATCGCTTTTTTGTCGCAGGTTTTCACTCTTTTGATGCGATCGGTAATCGTCCCTTCTACCGTGAAAGTCACTCTCCTTCTTTAGGAGTTCTCATCTATAAACTATTCCTCCTCCTTTCGGCCATCTAAAGGAGGAATAAATTTAGTCTTCATTCTCATCCTTCGACTTCATAAAGTGGCTCAACATTGAAATGAATCCCCATCAGTAAAACTTAGAACGAAATTTTGACGATTCTTCTTTGATGTTCTTTAAAATTTAGAGATAACTGCACTAGAAATCGTAAAACTTATCATGAAAATATAATTGAGTTCTAAAACTTTCAAAAAGTACAATTAAATTCTAAAACTTACCACAAAAATACAATCGAATTTTAAAATTTGTCACAAAAGTGTAACTGAATTGTAAAACTTTTAAAATGTACAATTAATGAAAGGACTTGATTTGAGTAATCTAACAATTTTGAAGATTTGATGCATTTTTAAAAAGTTGTAGAGCTCAATTGCAATTTCTTGATAAGTTTTGGGACTTAATTATACTTTATGAAAAATTTAGGACTCAACTGAACTTTATGCACTTACCTTTGAAATTTATAGATCTTTCTTTCATTGGGTTTTGAGCGATGGAGTCGTCTCCTTGGGCTTTTGAGTTCAAAATAAACGACATCGTTCGCCCAAAATCAGAGCATTTTGCAACTCTTTTTACCAACCAAGACCGACCCAACTTGTGTGGGCTTCTCCTTGTGATGCTTCTGGATCCCAAAACTCTCAAGTCCTGCTCCTTCCGTCGACATCAAAAAATGGATCTACAAACGTGACCCTGAGTTGTCGGCCCAATGTACACCACCGAATGTGCTCAGCTCTGGTTGCGTGCTTAATCTGTCTCCACGGATGTCACAAATTCGAGCCATATCATGATCAGGAATCGCTCATGAGTTTGTGCTTTCGAGCACTGCTATTTGCAAAGCCTTTTCAATCTTCCTATATCTTTCCTAAAGGCAAAGCTGAGGGAAACCTTATGTACATGAAAGTGTTATCTGCAGAGACAATGGTCCCTAATACAATAGGCATGCGTACTCCAGCATGGTAGCTTTTTGTTAATAAAGGAATTATCAGTATACATAGGTTGTGTATGCTTTGTTATACGTGATGGTTTTATTTTTAGCAACTAACAAATTGTTATTATCGTTACGGATGGGAGATCTTTAGAAAGTTTTACATGCCGTTTGTATCAAAAAAATAAATCCCATATCGACATATGACATAAGGTATCCACCTACGTGTCATTTGTATCTGAGCACATCTCGATCATCCTCCTTTGCAATAACAGACACCGCCATCTTTACTATCAATGTCTACCGACACTCTCGAACTTACAAGAGAGGGATCCGTTTTAGGCCTTCTGAAGGTGGTGTGTTTGACTATATAAGTGAGCTTCCCTCCCACATCACTTTTGTCAATAATAAGGGCACGTGGGTCATGTCATGTCCTCATGTATCTTCTTGCTGCTGCTCTCTTTCCTTCTTTGCAAGGCACGGCCACAAGCTTTGCTTCCTCAGCATATGCTCAACCTATCTCCTTGTCCTAGTCCTATGATCCTTCTGTGTGTACAACTTTCAAAGCATCCGAGGAATTTCGATCCCCATCTAGGAAATTGCAGATCTAGCTCCGCGATCTTCCATCCATGCTATTAGCTTGCTTGAAGATTAGATCACTCACAAGAAATTTCTAGCACAAACTGATGATCGTTCTGTACTTTAGGGGCTCTCTTATTTCTGTTCGATTTGCAATGTAAAACGAGATAGATTTATTGCGTCATAGACTCCTTTCACATTTTTAGAATTCTCTCATTGTGCAAATTAACTAGCAAGAATACAATACTCCAGTTATAGCGTAGGGTGGTCCATGAACATAGTGGGTTTTCTTTGGACCCCATCTTCCCACTCAACCCTCAAACTCCTTTTGAAGAATCGCCAGCATTCGATATCTTGGTGATCGGTTTATTAAGCAAACTAATCTTTCTTAGAATTGCTGATTTCTCATTTCTGAAAGTTGCCCATACGTAAGTTTAGCTGCTATATATTATAGTGCATAAACCAAAATCAAACGCAGCAACGACCTCTTCTTAACAGATATGAATGTCATTAATGTTTGTCATGTAGCTGACGGAGTTTATGAATTGCTAATTTTCTGAAGCAAACGATCGAAATGTGACGGCACACATACGCATTGATTCGACAGCAACGCTTAAAAGTGGTAATACTCCTAATCCAAAATGAGTAGATGATTACACGGCTTCTAAGTGATCATGTTAACGCCTTACTGACTGTGAAATAAGGTAGAAGTTGCAGACCACGTGACGGTTGTACGGATCTGATGAATGCGACACGCAATTTCGCAGTGGCAGCTCATGATTCTCTTTATTTGGTTCAGAGAGGGGACGCAAGTTCAGCTTTTCTCAATGTCTCGCATTAACTCGTGGATGGTCCCTGTTCCTTTTCTGGAGCCAAGAGAGGAGGCCATCGACTGCCTAATTCTAGATATCAATGCGAACCCAGTTAATAAAAATTAATTAGGGGTACGAGGTGCCCGATTCCTGTTACTCGTCAAAGGCAAATGCACCTAAATTCTGAGAGAATTGAAGTCACTCTTGGTGCACAGAGACGAAGCGTCGCATGGTACAATTCCTTGTATTTCTTATTATTTACTTGTTCGTCGGACGTGCGATCTCCTAGAGATTTGCTACGTAACGTGGGATTCTAGAAATTTAAATTGCTGCTATGACAGCTAATAGATCCCAGTTTGACTCTAAATTGAGGACTTGTTCCCTTGACTTGCAGGGTTCTTCTGCACATCTTGTTCATTAAGGATAAGTATCTGAACCGTGTTTCGAAGGAGCTCATATTCACCTTAATTCCGAGAGAAATTTGAGACGGAGAGTGCTGAGGAACAAGCATCGGATGAACGCGGAGCATGCCACGAAACGAGATAATACTAAATCTCTCTTCTGAACCCTTGGTTCCTGAATAATGCCTTATTGGATCATTTGTTAGCTAAATGGCATATAGGTCGCAGTTTGATTATAGATAAAGTGGTAAGGCATAGCCTATAATCCTAAGCAACCTATGAAGAAAGAGAGAAGGGATCGACGAGCGAAGATGGATTTGCGGTTGCAATAAAAAGGGACCCATAAAACTTTTCATCTTCGGTTTCTGGGGTTCCTTTCTGGGGCTTTTGGCTGTAAAGTTACTTGCGAATTGGGGAGACAGATGGGTTGCCATTCCATAATCCGATTGCTGAAGTTTCTTGCCTTGTTGTGTTCCTCAAGGACATAGAGAGATGGGATGGACCCAAGGCCTTACTTTGTTGCTGCAACGAATGACAATCATTTTCAGTAGTAAATCAAGAAGATGCGAACTCATATGGCTCTTGCACTTCCCGAGTGAATAATTGATCGATTGCCATTCTAGTCGAGTATTTGGGTGTGCCCCAGCTCGTGCTCGGTAAACGACAAAGGCGTACCCTCTGCCAGAAGCAGAAAGCAGTAGTTCCTCGCCTAATTTCTGAGTCCTTCGTCCGTGACAAAAAAATCTGGGATCCCGGCTACTTCTCTGTTGCACAATCTTTTTTTATTTTTGCCCTTTTTTTTCACGTTCTAGCGTAGCGTATAGCGATTCAGCAAAGAACCTCCGCTCCACTGCATTTATGTTTCAGCTAAGCTGGGTTTGATCTCGTGGGGTTTGAGATTTAACGAGATGGCATTCGCGCATTTGGTTAGAACTCGGAACAGTTTAATTTCCAGTATCAACGCATTTGGGTAGTTTTAATTTGGATGGATCGCTGATGAAAATTGCTATCCGAGTTTAAGAGATAAACTCAATTATCCGTTTCATGTGCTGGTGGATTGACAGAGAAAAAAAAGCAGAGCAAGTTCTAGACATTGTTGTTAAAGCGCGTTATTAGAATCAACCCAGGAGCAATGTGGACTGTAGTGTTGAAGTGGATGTGTCGTCTCTTGGGAGACTCGAGAAACTGCAAACCGTCGAGACTTCCAGACATTTTTATTTGCTTTCGGGAAGCAGACGCCGGATTAAACACGGGTTGCTGATCGAGATCTCAGATTCCCGCCTGATTCTCAGGCAAAAGAAGAGGCTTTGTTTCTCCTTTCTCAATGCGTTTCTCGTTTCGAAGATTCTCGGGAGAACCGAGACAAGACAAAAAGACAACCGAAGCTCTTCTCCGTCCAGAGCACACGAAAGGGGAAACATGCACAAAGCGGAATTGACGACCTTGGTCACAATACTGATAATTACATCAAAATCTCCAGCACATCAGATAGGTCAATTAAAGACATGAAAGAACCACCCCAAGTCATTTGCTAATCTAGGCTAAAGCCTAACGACCCCCCTCCAGTTCAACCGCAGAGCAGAGGCCGCTGCTTCTTGAACATGCAGAGGAAGAATTTTCAGAGAGAGACCCAACAGGACAGAAGCAGAGGGAGAACATTTTCCTAAACTTTTACTGGTTCAGGACCAACCGTCGACTGCAGAGAGTGCACAAATATTTACGCTTGACGTGAAAGCAGACGGGCAAGAAGCAGAATCTCCAGTGGCTCTCGACGTCGATGGCCTCCACCTTCCCTCCGCAGTGAGGGCATGATCCGGAAGCCTGTTGCCTTCCCAGTTCCTTTTCCTCCGCGTTGCATATGAACGCCACGCGCATTTCTGCTTGTCCTTCTTCTTCTTCTTCTTCAGCTTCAGATGGGGTGTGTTCCGGTCCGGTGCGAGGTCTATATATAACGCAGAAAGAAAGACTGACGAAGGAAGCCAAGTTGGAAAAGCGAAGGGACTTTTTCCACAGAGGGGAACGCCTCGACAAGACCCCGGGCAGGTGGCTTATATAGAGGTAGAGGACCAGGGAGGCTAGGTTGGAAATGGGGATTAGAGAGGGGGTTAAAGCTATAGGGATATTCGGCGGATCAAGTTCAGAGGTTTGACGACTTTTGGGGGAATCATTAATAGAGAAATGATCGCATCCTAACTTTCACTTATGCTCGTCTTTTCGGTGTTCATTTTCCTAGTACTCATTCACATGCCGCTGTCCTCTTCTTCTAGGGGTTCGAGAAACCATTAAGACGACATGACGCATCGAACAGTCAAAGTGAAGATGATTCAGCGAATTACCCGAGCAATACGCAATTATTTGTACGTCCATTTCATGAATGACCGAAGGACTAATATGCAAAACCACCTCCCGAAAGGAGGGCTGATTTTTGTAAATTTATTTCGTTGAAGACCATAGTAATTTTCCTCCCCCAAAAAATGACCATAGTCAAACGTCCTAGGGGGAAGGACCGTGCCTCCATTAATTGATGTATAGATGGAGAAGATATAGGTTGGACACATCACATTACATACAATTGTGGTTTCTGTTGCAGCATAACCTTACAAAAACAAGGTTTGCTTCAACAAATAGGATTTGTTTGCGCCTATCTGTTAATGCGGTGGGTTGTCAGATTGCATTTTTTAATTCAACGCGCCAATACCCACATACGCTTGTGCCCTCTCGTTGGAACGATATATTTTTTGAGCACCGTCCCCAACTCTACCCTCTTGATATTTTACGTCTAAGAGACATCAAGATCCACAAGAGGCCTGAAACCAAATAGTTAAGGAACTTACTTAGGTCTATCTTCGTATCCTTTCTTGCATGAACATTTTTTTTGTGCGTCTTTTTAAGGATCGGATAGTCGAATGTTCATAGAATTCAGACATAAATCTCATAAATAGTCTAGTGGCATCTGTTTGCACCAAAAAGTCATCAGATTGTTGATATGAGTAGATAGATTATTTTTTTTGGTCAAAGAGTAGATAGATGGTTAAAAAGTCGAATATTGGCAAGCACACAACCCATCGTGATGACCACATATTAGCATGTATGAGTGATTATTGCCAATTGGTATTAATATACAATGAAATATGGTTAATGAGGATCAATGGGGATATTGATTAGTAAGATTGATAAGCTATCAATGTGTTAAAAGAAAATTGAAGGCATATAGGGCATCAAGATGCAATTTTAAGTTTGAAGTTGCTAGAGAACGGAATAATTGAGATCATGGAGCAATGAACATACGTTTTTAAAATGAACAACTGACTAAAGGTAAGATCTTGGCATCTTGAGAACATGGGCAAAAAGTTTTCGGAATAAAAAACATGACTATAGCTGTAAAAGAACCATTCAGAGACCATTATGGTATACTGTTGTAATTACTCTCACGTGTACGTGGAATGTCGTCTCACAAAACAAACAATTCAAATATCATTCAATTTTGTTTACCTTTTCGTATTGCACTTTTAGTTTCCAGATTCACGTCGTCGATTAAATTCCGGCGTATGTCTTAGCTGTAGTTTCAAATCCAAATTGTTAATTAAATTTGGGCATGTATCTCTATCTTAGGTGTTTCGTCATTGATTAAATTCGGACATGGCGACTTTGCATTCTTAAACTCTATTTTGGATTAAATTTTGGCACTGTTGAAGTGGCTATATTTTTCAAAATTTTTTGTTGATTAAATGAGTTTATGTGCGCACATTTTCATATGGAGTAAATCTATTAATATCCTTACTCGTTTCTCGTAGTAAAAATGGAAGAATGACTTTTGATGAAAAAATATTTGGTCCAACTAAACAAGTTCCTAATCTCGTATAAAAAAGAGTGCCGTTGCTTAAGCTTAGATAGAGATTTTCGAGACACGCGACCTAACGAGTGGCTAAATTCTAGAGCCGGACAGAACACGAAATTCGAGTAAGGAAATGACGGAAGCGGAAATGAGGTGAAATTTGAAAGCGAAACGCGCAGGTGGGAGTCGTGGGGAGAGAGAGGGACGGGGCTATTGTTTCATTTCGGGGGAGGGAGGGAGGAAGGGAGGGAGGGATCGAGGGCGGCAGTCAATCCAACTCCCCCGATACGCTCTCAGTTGATTCCGCGCCGTCACGTCCGCTTCCCCTTCTGTGCCCCCGGCCCCTATTTGTCAAATCCAGACCAGAAAATTAAGAAAATGCTTTGAGTCGCACGCAATTCCGATTTTTCATCCATTAAACAAATCGATTTCAGTCCATCCGTCAAGCCGATCGGTCGAAAAGACTCTTGACACGCGCGAATTCAATTGGAAAGTCGCTTCGATCCAGCGCACGACGGCGCCTCGGCGGGCGACACGTAAGCCAGCGCCGTCCTCGTTTGGCCCACCGGGAGCGACCTTTGTTTCGGTCTTCTCCACGCCGTCCTCCGTGGGAATTTACAGCGTTGTTTTCGTGGGTCGCGGGTTTAGAAACGGTCCGAGGCGAGCTCCTCCGGCCCACGCCCGTGGTTTTCTAAAGGAGGACCACCCTAACGGTACGGTCGTCGACTGCGCCTCCCTGCGTCAGCGCCTACGTAGTTGCAAGGTTCCCTCGGGGCTCTCGGAACACAACAGGACATTTAAAACGGCAGATGCCATCAGTCGGTGGCCGCGACGAAGCAACCCCTGTCGCCTGTTTTCCCTGCAATTTCTTAATGCCGCGTGTAGAATGTGTACAGTAGTTTTTCTTTTCCAAGATAATTCTGTCGCCTGTTTTCCCTGGAATTTCTTGATGCCGCTTGTAGAATGTGTACGGTAGTTTTTCTTTTCCAAGATAATTCTCGAATACGTATATATTTTCCCTTTTCTCGTCGCCCCGCCCTGAAACTACTGGGCTGAGTGCGACGGTGGAATGTATATATGTCCTAAATCTAAGGTTTATGGACTTTTTTGTAATTTGCTCTCCACGTCTAAGGTTCACAAAAGAAGGTATATATATACACAGAGACAACAAGGGAAAAAGGGTGTCGCGTTTTATTAGGACACGAACCCCTCTTTCATGATATTAGCAAAACCATCATCTTGTATGTTCTCAGAGACGACTGGTATTAAGTCAGCTAAAATGCACGCATGGCATCCACGTGATGGACCCATATACACGTGTTCTCATCGGCGACACGTTCTTCAGCTACCTCCGCGGTGCGACCGCGACACCTTCTTCCAATATTAGCCATGTTGACCAACGATGCTGTTCTGGACCAGAGCTGGCGTTTCCTATTTCCTAGACACGAGGTTTGCTCGAGAGTCAATCGTAACATGAAAAACATGCCGAAACTGAAGCTTCTTTTTTCTTTCTTTTGCGTGTTTTGCTTTTTCTTCAGAACAAAAAGTCTGTCTAATGTGCAGTGATGTAATGTGCTCGGCAGCCCATCTCGCCCGTCACCTTCGTGTCTGGTTCCCGGGTGCTTCTCTTTGTGGTTTTTTCTGCTCGTTTTCTACCGTCATCACACAAGCCCAACGACGATCGAGAGAGAATGTTCTCTCGACATAGTCGGTAAAGGGCCAGGCCCACAGACCAGGCCCAATCGTGCAACCTAGCGAAATCAACAATCGTTAAGGTTGCTGTCGTGAGGGCCGAGGCGGGCCTGAGCGGCGTGGACTTCTTTTCGCCAAGCCCGCTAATCGATGGGCCGGCCTCTTCCGGATCGCGCCGGTTCGCTCCGACTCCGAGTCGGGGGAAAAGGGAATATTCCTTGTCATCCTCAGCTGTCCAAGCCTCTCCCCATTCGGATCTTCTCGGACCTCGGATCCGACTTGAAATCCGAAGTGGAGCCATCGTCTTTGCCAGGCTGCCAGCTCCCCCACCTCGTCCTCCCCTCCCACGCCGAAGGTGCCTTTTTGTTTGCGCTTGCATCTGCGTCTTCGGCCAATTCATCGTCGCTGCTTGGCTTTTCCTCAATCTTCTCGCTCTGTTCCTCTTCTCACTCGCCGGAGCCGCCGCCGCCCCCGCCCCCGCCCCCGCCCTCCGCCATCGTCACCGTCGTCGTCGGCGGACGGAGACAACCCCCCCTCCCCCCCGGATCACGTCCCATCCCCGGAGCCTTTCCCCGCTCTTCAATTTTTCTGAATCTCACTCCTCCTCGAGCGCTGCGGGAGCGAATTGAAGCTTGGCTAGCATGCGGAATCCGGTGGCCTGATCGTCCCAAATCATGTGGCTTGCCTTCTGGAGATCGAGGAATCGACTCTCCCTTGACGAGCTCAGGTTTGCAACGCGATACGCGTCGATTTCCGTCTTATATATACATACATGGATATGTATGTGCGTACGTATGTGTTTCGTTTGTCAAGTTTATTGCTTGAGCGGTTGCAAGGCTAACGTAACTTTGCTGGCGTACGAGTTGCGCGGTCGGTGTTATAGTGTGGATAGGACCTGAGTGGATTGCTGGCGATCGTCAATGTTTAATGTTCCATGAGACGGTTCTCTTACTTGGCGCGCGAATGTGATGGTCGCAGCAAAAGCTAATTACTTATGATTTCGCCCGTTCTGTGGTTCTCTTATTTATATTCTTTACTTCCCCAGTTTGCAGTCAAGCATGATGAAAATATTACTAGGAAAGTTAGCCTTCTTTCGGTAGGGATGTGGATATCTTGTCATTGGTTGGTCAGGCCTCTTTTGGTTCTCTGCACCAGTTTTGATGTCTTGATGACATGATACTGTAGAAAGAGTGTGCATCTTAGTCTTTCATATCTTAAATAAGATACAGTAGTGGACTGTGGAGTGCCTTCGCGAGAGTCTCCCGTAATGGTGATTTAATGTCCGAAAAAGTTCATATAAAGCTTACCTTAATTAAAGGAGCATCATCGGCCCTAACGTACACTGATTCAACAGTAGCGGACCGGACATCTAGGGGTCGATTTGAGATTGACTAGATAGATCTATAGTAACATTCTCATTATTACCACTCATGGTGTGTCAACGGGATTTGGAGAATTAGAGGAAGAGAATCAATGGTTGCTGCTGTATGAGGTTTGTATTAATCCATCTGCTAATTCCGTGTTAACGAGCTTAAGGACGAGCAAGTGCAACAGCTAAGATGTTTTGATGGATTCCGAATGAAACTTGACACAAAATTAAGGTGCCAACATCAAGTGCAGTATAAACCAACATTGCCGTGACACAACTGCATGACTCGGCACTATCTCTGATCGAAGGAGAAGCCATTCTGCCATACTTTGCAAAGTCCATGTTACGTTTCTCTCAAATGGCTCTTCAAAGGACCTCGATGCATGGTTACATGATGCACAGAGAAAATTGCATTTCTATGTCTAGTGTGTAGATAGATTGAATCATTGTAGTTGAGGTTAGTCCAATTGAGCATGTTCAGGTATAATTGAAACTTGATTCTATCTAAAGCTTGGTGCTTTGCAATTTAAGATATAATTTTAGATGAAATTCATTCCCAAATACTACTCATATGGCTGAGATGCTCAAGCTCGAGATGGTGAACCTTAGAAGTTCAAAAGGTTGTAGTTTTAAAAAATTCCGACAAACAACTCTGGGTTTCAGCAGTTTTATCAATAGATATCCGCTATGTTCTCTATATATGTTGGTATTTGGTGGGCTTCTTTTCAAAGTGTGTCGTTCTGAAAATAGGGTAGAAAAACAAACAAATCTTTGAATGAACAGAATCCACGATTAGGGTGACTGCGGTAGCCGTAGTCTTTTTGGGCATAATCCTAAATAGAAATAGGAACAATTGAGCTACAGGACTTTTCAGCAATAGAGGTCTTGGAGCCTTAATGTGTACATACATGTGACGTGTACATCTTTGAAGAGAATTAAGTTTGCATTGATTGGAGCAGTGTTGTTTATGAAGGCCAACCTTTTCCTATCTGTTGCAGATATTTAACTGATCAACTCTTTAAAATCCAAGTTGTCAACGCGGTGAACAAGGTAATGATGATAAATTATTAATTTGACCTTTCTAAACAGTGGACTCTTCTCATGCACTTTTTACTCGTATTTGATCATGTAGGATTTTGTCATTGAGGCCCTGCGATCAATTGCGGAATTGATAACATATGGCGATCAGCATGACTCTGCCTTTTTCGAGTGAGACTTTGAAGGTCTAACTTTTCTTATTAGAAAACTTCAAATGGGGATGTCAGCTGATTTTGTGCCATTCTGGTTGCTGCAGGTTTTTTATGGAGAAGCAAGTCATGGGCGAGTTTGTTCGAATTTTGAAGATTAGTAGACCTGTTGGTGTTTCACTTCAGTTGCTTCAGACGTTGAGTATAATGATCCAAAACCTTAAAAGTGAACATGCCATATGTAAATTTCTTTGTTTGAGCTTATTGGATTCCACTTTGAAATTAAGTTTGTTCAACAAGATGTTTAAAAGCATGTCATGGGGATGTTGCAGATTATATGTTCAGTAATGAGCATATCAACTGCCTAATAACCTATTCATTCAACTTTGACAATGAGGAGCTGCTATCGTACTATATATCTTTCTTAAGGTTTGTAGTCTACTTACGACCAAGATAGTTGGTAACTTCTCTTTATGTTTCCCATCCCTTTGCAACTGTAATTCTAACTACTACTTTCTTTTGTTCTCAATGATCCTGTATATCGTGGCATGTAAAGAGCGATAAGCGGGAAGCTAAATAAAAACACAATTTCTCTGCTGGTGAAGACTCAAGACGTGAGTTTGTTCTTTTCCATCTTCTATTTTCTTCATCCTGCCCACATATAGTCGTTGCTAACGTTTTCTTCATCATCTTTGTTAGTGAAGAATGGGGGCATCACTGTATTGCAATTTTCATTTTTGCAATTAGGAAAATGAGTTTGCGTCCAAGAATGGGGGCATCACTGTATTGCAATTAGGAAAATGAGTTTGTGTGCATTTTTCTCAACATAAGAGTGACAAAACCTATTGCACCAACTCCTTTCTGTCCCCCCCCCCCAAAAAAAAAAAAAGGAAAAGAAAAGAAATGAAAATCGATAATGGAAAGACTTTTTACAACTGATATTTGGGATCATCCCCTGATTCTGGTTCCTACTTTCTTTTACCAGTCGTTACTCCTAGCCTCTCTTCTTCAGTTCATTTTCCATCCCCCATTTGCATATGCTATGCAATTAATGGTTGATCGGTTATGCTAAATTAGCTTTGCTTGTAACCTTTAACTGAATTATAGATTCTCTATGTCAAGTCCAAGAATTTTCCTTTGCTTTTTTGCTCTCTCTCTCTCTCTCTCTCTCTCTCAAAATTTCTTTTGTACTGTGGAACATCTAGGATGACGTAGTTTCTTTCCCACTATATACCGAGGCAATACGGTTTGCCTTCCATGAAGAAAATATGGTCCGTACAGCCATACGCGCTCTTTCACTTAATGTTTACCATGGTGAGCTACTGGTTATCTCCTTATATTCTCACTTTTATGTTGCTGATGCTCCTTTTTTTTATGATGCCAATTTGTTAGCTCCATGTGTTTACCTTGAGATTTTTTTTTTTTGCCTTTAGTTGGTGATGTATCTGTGAATAGATTTGTCGCCAGCCCTCCACATTCTAAATATTTTTCGAACTTGGTCAAATACTTCTGCAAGCAGTGCTTGGAGTTGAGTGAATTGGTTTCAGATGCTCTGTAAGACTCTGGGGCTTCACCATCCTTTCGTACATCAAGGGAAACGCCCTGAAATGCTAAAAATAATTTTATGGTTATGTATGCAGAAAATCTACCCTGGAACCGGCATCTACTATTCTTGCTGTGGTGGATGAGCTTGAGGATACTCTGTACTATTTTAGTGATATCACCTCCGCTGGTATTCCTGATGTTGGGAGGTTATTGACTGACAAGTTTTTGAAGCATTTGGTGTTTCCGTTGCTCCTTCCTTCTCTGAAGACAGAACCAGCTTATGTAAATGACTTAACCTCTTGACTTCAGTGGCTTTGTTTTCTCTGATTTCTTCTGGTCCTCATGGTTCTTGTGTCCGCCAGTGTTGTTTATAAATACTAATTCTTAACTATGTATAGATATGAATTTCTTGATCCAATACCGTTATATTCTTCCAAATTAAACATACGGTGAACTTTTGACCAAATATATCAAATAAATTAGACTTGGATTGCAACTGAGTCTATTGGGTCTGTTTAAATCGGCTTTATTACATCCTTTGGCATCTGATGAATGGCAATGAATACAAGAACAAAAGGAATATTGGATTTTTTATGGTCATCTTATGGCCTTGAAGAAGAGTGCCCGTCATTAGAATGTTTTTTAATCATCGCAAGGTAAATCAAGTAATCATTGCAAGGAACCGACATATCACAGTGAAACGGCTTCCACTTCGTAACATCAACATATCTTCATAGCTACTATTTTAACATCTCCCAATAGCTTCTATAAAGTTGCTTACCCAGCTTAAAAGTGTTATATCTTAGAATAGGTTTTGCCCACAATACATTATAATGAAACTATAACACAACACTGTTGTAGTGCAGCTACGGCTGTACCAAACGAAATTTTAGTGAGGATATGATGTTGCTTATTTATCTATTGTTTCCCTTACCAATTCTATGAGTTGATTATATTATTTTTGATAATTCAAGCAGTGAGGTGTTCGATTCATGATTTGCAATTTGATTAGAGAAATGCGGTGGAAAAGTTGGGTTTTTTCCTTATAACATTTCCATTTTGACTAATTTATGTAGCATTAATCTTTTCTCTCTATCTTGGTGCTAAATAAGTGCAGGAAGTAAAGATTGGTTCTGTCACTTCTTTGTACCTGATTTGCTGCATCCTTCATCTTGTTAAGATCAAAGATCTGGCGAATAGTATAGCTGCTGGGCTTTTTTTTCCTCCGGAGGTGTTCGTTGCAAATTCTGGTAATAAGGCCAATGGTTTCTTATCTGTTCATGAACTTACCAATGAAAGCAAACAACCAGACAACGAAAGTCTTGGCAGTGAAAATGATAAAAAGTTGAAGGCCCATCTGGATGACTGTTCTAGTGGTACACAAGTCCATGAAGAGGCTGCCGTCAAGGCAAATGTTAGTATCGATTCCTCTGTTGCATTGAGGTAACATGACATGTGATTTCACTTTCCACAGATCCTTAACATTTGTAGTATTTGTTGTTTTGGATACACAATTGATTTTACAGATCTTTAGGATTGCCATATGCTTTTATATCCCTTAATTTAGGATTGAGAATGGAGTCAATTGTATATCTCCTATTTGTTTTGTGCTAGAGTAGATGAGATTGAAAAACAAATTGATTAGATAGAAGCTCTATTCTCTTATCTCTTATTGACCGTGCTCAGAAATTGATAGAGGAAAACAATGTTGCTATGCTTTTGGAATACTTTACCAGCGACATGTACATGAATTTTTTAAATTGTTGTCATCATTATTTTTTTAAATAGTTCTTAGAAGCAGCAAATTTCATGGCCTCTTCTCTGAAAGGAGGCCTCAGATTTTGTTAATTAGGGACTAGTCAAGACTTTTGTGAGCTTTCTTAACTGCAAGTTGTGGGTTGCTTTGATGTTTGATTGAGCGTCAGGAATTGCTATTCCTGGACATTGTAAGAGTAGAAAAAAACCAAATTTGATGAATAAGCATTACAGTGAGTATCTTGGGATTTTTGATGTCCTGGGTTGCACCATTCTGATGACTTTCCTTCATTTGTTTGTTCTAGAGAAAGTAAGGATTCTTGTGGCCTTTTCTTATTACCTGAGGTAGTGAGAAGGATTAGCTGATTAATTGCTAGGGTTTCTCTGACATGAAATATCCAAGCTGGAGAGATGCATGCTCTCTCTCACTTGTTGTCTACGGCTAAGACTTACTTTGAGAGCCAAGATAGATCTTTGGATATTCATGAAGAAATGTGAGATTATGCTGAAAGTATTTTTGTGAAGTTCTTTCAATGATGCACTTACTCAATATTTTGTGGACTTGTATAAGGACACCTCATTTAAGAATTCCTCATTCTGGGCTTCTCTTTATTTAAGTCACTGCTATATATCATTGATTCATTATTATATGACCTCTAGTCAGTACTCAACTCCCAGAAAGGTTATGTAACCTCTGAAAAGATGGAGCAAATCGATCATTTCAATTTCTTTGGTAACCGTTATAGCTTAAGCTTGGGTAGAAACAACATGAAAAACCATTGAATACGGCAAAGATACTGTTAACTTGTGATATTTTGAGTCTAATGTTTCGATTTTGTTACAAAGACCCAAAGAATGGAATAAATGTGCCACTTAGTGTTTTATCATGTTCTTATGCTGAGTGAGGTCCCTTTTAGAGTTTTCTATTTGGTTCTATGCTGTTCTATCTGAGGAAATGCTCAATTAGCAGACATTTGTTGCCAATGTTTACTCCATTTTTCTTTCTCTAACATTTATAACTTTGCAGGGAGACATTACTTTCGTACATCAGAGATGGGAACAATGTTCAAGTTTTGGGTTCGTTAAGTGTGTTGGCTACGCTGTTACAAACAAAAGGTTGGGCTGTTGTATCTTTCTAGTTACAATTCCTTATTCGGTATATACTGCCATTAATTATCAACATTTGCTGTTACAGAACTGGATGAGTCAATGCTGGATGCTCTTGGAATTCTTCCTCAGCGCAAAAAGCAGAAAAAACTCTTGCTAGTAAGCATTATTGTTCTGCATTGCTTTGGCACTCTTGTAAATAAATTTAGCAAAGTGCCTTGCTTGTAATATTCATCCTTTTGCTTTATGTACATGGTGGTTAAATGACATTAATTCCTAGAGTGTTATGCACAAAATTTGGACCTAAAAAAAACTAATGTTTGAAAATTCATTCAGTGATACTTTGAAGGAGTTGGCTGTCTGCTCAAGACTTGTTGATGATCCATTATATACCCATTGCTATTGAAGAGATGATCAAGCTGTTAACATTTTCTGAATTTGTTCTCATGTACATCTTTCATTTCATTATCACTTTTTCCTTCAATAAGTTTTTGTGCTGTTTTTAACTCATCTGGAAAACAAATTGTTTGTTTTTCAAATACTATTTTAAGTAGATGATATTTTTTAGTCTAGTTAACTAGGTTTGCTTCTCATACTCTCCCTTCTGCTTGAAGCCTGTGTTACTATTGTTCTCTTCTGTTCATTATCTTGTAGGAATCTTTGGTTGGCGAGGGTTCTGGCGAAGAGCAACTGTTTTCTTCTGAAAGCATTTCAATGAAAGATGGTCTAAGTGGTGAACTAGATGGTTATCTACAAAGAATCAAGGTATAAATTGATGTTTCCCCTCCTTTCCGCTTCAATTCTTGAGCCTTTTCCTTTAGCTTTTTGTGTCATTCCTTGTTGGTGTGTAAGTTTGATGTATGAGCATCACTTATACGTATGTTTCTGTCATACTTATGGCTTTAATCCCAGCAACCAATTTGGCATTTAATGGGAAAAAGCTCTCAATTCTTCTTGTTATGATATATGGAAATCAAATACGTACTGTTACAATGCTGGGGAAGAACTTCATCAAGTCTTTTCTGTGAAGTGTAAAACCACTTCTGTTATTATTGTTTGGAGTGTAACATATGATCTTATCGCCACTTGGATTAATTTGGGATCTGTGAATATTAGGGCGATTCTTGGGTTTTTAACTATCTAATATCCAACCTTGTCATGATGGGCCTTGTCTCTATTGTAGCGCCCATTCCCCGGTTCTTTGAAAAAAAGACGGAGAAGCTTAATTCAATGAACATGATGTATCTGTATCTCAAATTGGTGTTATTAATATCGATCTTATTATGATTGGTCCATCATATACTTCGGGCTCATTTCATAGGGAGCATTCCTTAGAAAATGATGTTCAAGTTTTGTAGCAACTATTCCCGTATCAGAATAAAATTTCCTTTTCTGAAGGTTGAAAATTTGGCTTTCCTTTGACTCCATGTCTCTTTCATTTCTTTAATTTGCATGGTTTAGTGATTACCTGAGCATAATATTTTGTTCTTGGAGCTCTTTTAGGTTAGGAAGACTTCTATTCTGTAGTGGGTCATTGTTGTACTGTTGGTGTCGTTCTTGGTTGTTAATTCCCTCTGTTATCTCTCTGAATACATGACACTAATCAAAAAGCAATAACTTCCTTACACTTTTCTTTTGCACTTGTCCTTCTAACAGGACCAGTATTGTGTGTCAACTTCAAGTACAGAAGAGAAAGCAAGCCCTAGGTGCCACAGATTTGAGGTAAGTTGGCTATTGAACAAAATTCTGGTTTTAGAGGCTACTTAGAATTTTCTTTTGTGATATGTCTATGTAATTTTTCCTGGTGATTTCCAATTTGCGCTTTGGTTAGGTTTCTGTCTCAAATACTCATCTAGTCCTTATTTCAGTTTGGTTTAGCTTGTTGGTTTTTGAGTTGAACCCAACTATTAACAACCCTGTTACTTAGGTAGAGATTTGTCTTTTGTGACTCGTATACATTGGCTAAGATCATCCTAGAAGTTTTGGCCTTTTATTTGTGAACCGTAAGAGTTATGCACTCTTTTGTTCTCGATTGTGTACACTTCCTAAGAAACTTTGCGCAATGATGATTGGATGATGAGCTTGTTTTCCACCACAATACAATTGTTTGACTATCTTTTTAAAATTTTGGCGCATTCTTTCAAGTTGAAATTGATGAATTGCAATTGATGAATTGCTTTTTGTTGTGGACCTTTCTTGAAGGTGCTAGATGCGTTGATCGCTCTTTTCTGTCGCTCAAATATACCAGGAGAGACGTTGTGGGATGGGGGCTGGCTTTTGCGCCAATTGCTTCCCCATGGCGAAGCAGAGTTTAGCAGTCATCATCTCGTATTGCTCAAAGTAAGTGTCATGTCTGAATTTAGGGGGAGATATAATCATAAATAGTAACCTTCCAGGAGCTGCATTTAATCACACTTGATGAACTTCTATTGTTGTTTGTTCTTGGAAGACAAAGTATTACGTGGTGTCAAAGTGACCAAAGCAGTCTTATCCACTGGGATGCTCCTTTATTTTGTGGAGAGAGTCTCTCCAAGCAAATCCCTAAGTTTTGACGAGTGCTGCTTTGATGAATTGTGGGTTTGCTGCTGTGATAGCATGTGCAACTGGAGTGAGAATGAATAAGCAAACTGCAGTTATAATTAAATTGCAAAGCATTGGCCCCTGGGAATTATGATATCCTTTGTGTATTTTGTTTTAACACTGGCTTTTGTTTTCCTTCTTTATTGGTTGATGCTATGGAGGTGTATTGTTTTTAGTTGCTATTTTTGCCATCAAACCGTGAATGAGAAATTTTGGAAGTTGTTATGGCTGACATGATCGGGTAATAGTGTGGTGAAGATGCAAACAATGTTTCGTGTGTCATGGAACTCTCATTTATTAGGTCTTTTTTTCTATTTTAATGACAAGCCAACAAATGTTGAGGACTAACTTGGCAGCCTTTTAATGCAGGAATCATACAGGAGCTGTACTCGTGCTCTTTTACAGGAGACTAGAGGATCGTGGCCCGATTTGGTCCTCACAATCATTATTAATGAGTGGAAGAAGTGCAAAAGAGGTATTTGACCTAGTTTCCAAACATTGTCTGGTCTCACATGTGGTTTGTTTATGCATCTGAAGAATTACATTCCATTTCTAGCAATTGAGGCTTCATCCCCCAGAAAGGAGCATAAGAGCATACTCTTGTCACAGTGGAAGTTCCATGAAGGTAAAAGTCGTAGCTATTCTCCCAGAAGATAAGATGATACTCACCACTATGTTTTTTTAACATCTCACTGGCGTACTCTTCGCAGAGATCTGTGTACTGTATAACTTTTCCACTTTGCAGGTGATTAATCTTTCTCTTTCTTTTAACAGAGGTTGCTCCGAGTGAATCATCCATCCCTGCTGGTGAAAGGATGTGTGAGGTGGTAAAGGTCTGTTTCTGTTTACAGCAACGTTTGATTTTCTTTGTTTTGTCCATTTCAGTAGTGGTGCGTGAGAATGATCTTCTCAAGATTCGTCCTCCTCTAAGGCCTCACTTTGCAATCACATGGATGCATTCGGATTTCTAAGAGAATATCTTGATATTTATTGTCAGCCAACTGATTCTCTACATGCCTAATAATTTCTGCCTTTTGTTTTAGGTGTTTGTCCTACTTCATCAACTTCAATTATTTTCCCTTGGTAGAGCTTTGCCAGAGCAGCCTTCTATTAATCCACAAGGCGATCACCCTGAAAATTCACGTGCAAAAACATCTGGACTCAATGTCTCTGCTCCAAAGCCTGGCACTGAATTAAAAGTTGGTAAGTCCAAGAATAAGTTCAAAAGTTTACTCTATTATGGATTTATCTAGAATTTAATGTTGCTGTTAACTGAAGTGGAGTTACAATGTTAAAGAAACTGGTTTTGAAGAGGGTACTTTTTTTTTTGATATAAAAAAAAAGTTAATGTTTTCAGAAATCATAGAGATTCATAATTGGTATTTGTTTTAATTTATGTTTTGCTGAATAGGAGTAGATCTTTCTTCTATGACTAATTAAATACATTGGGTAATTCACCACTCCGAGTACCTTAACACACTTGAAGACTGAAGGTTCTGACAATTGGGCTCAACTAAAGAGGAAAATGTAAAACGCTCTTTTGCCAGGGTTAATTCTTAAGGTTGGGGTCAAGTTCACGAGAAGATACAAGTTTCTTTGCTTTGTCAACTTTTCCAATTTCATACCAGTCAAATCTGCATTACTTTTTGTGTAAGATGGTGTTGTAGGATTATCATGTGGCTTACTTAATGTTGCTGCTTATGGTCATCTGCAGTTGATGCTCTGCCATGTAGGATTGCCTTTGAGAGGGGTAAAGAACGTCACTTTCGCTTTCTTGCTGTCTCTGCGGGAATTTCAGGGTGGCTTATTCTCGCTGAAGAATTACCATTGAAGCAGAACTATGGAATTATCCGTGTTGCTGCACCTTTGGCTGGTTCAAATGTACGGAAAGCTGGTGCAATTGTGTCGTTTCTGTTTTGTCACTTATTTCATTGTATAGATTGTGTTTGTCGGTGATGAAGAATCTTTTGTTCTCAAAGCTGGCTTCTAAATTTTGCTTAAATGGGTTTGCTTCCTTGTGTTTTCAGCCAAGAATTGATGACAAGCACCCAAAGTGGTTACACTTGCGAATCCGGCCATCCTCAATACCCTCTTTGGATCCCACAAAAACTTCAGATGGAAAAGTGAAGCCAAGAGCTATGGTGGATGGGAGGTGGACCCTGGCATTCAGGGATGAGGAATCTTGCAGGACTGCTTTCTCTATGATTGTTGAGGAGACAGATCTGCAGAGTAATGAGGTAGAGAAGAGACTAAAACCTTTACTCGACCTTGAAAATACCTTAGGTTTATCTGACATTTTTCGGCACGAGACTTCCTCTTAAACTGAAAGCTTTCCACCCAACAATTAATTTCTTGGTTTTAAGCTGAAAAAAATAGTTTACTTTTTGTGGGGGTGAGATTTATTAGGATTATTCACCCTTCATAGGAGACCTGTCTGTAGATACACCAAAATATAGATTAGCTTCCTCTGTGTCATTCTTTGTATATGAGTGTTGTGGCTGATTTTTTATTTATCAACCTTTTCCCTCTTCTTTAGCAGCTGCTGTCAAGAGTATGTATATTTCACCGGTCAAAAGCTGTAAAATCATTGTACATCTCAGACAATCTCATTAGTGAATTTTTTAGAGCAATTTTTTTCCCAAGATCAAGAGTTCCTAGTGTGTTCATAACATTTTGTCCCTGCATCAATGGTCTGCACTTCGAAAAATTGCAGTTACTTTTGCAGTTCTTTCTGGATTTAACGATCTGGAGAAAGCGCTTTGAATTTTTGGAATCTTGGGAGAGATTAAGCAAAACATAATCTGAATTTTGAGAGGGTGAACATCAGGCTGGGAGGTCAATTGCTTGAGATATATTAGTGCTTTGTGCAGGTGACACTCGGGACAGTGATGGTATAGGTTGTTGTCTTCTGAGTGTTGCCTTTCTACAGTTTTTTCACGTAACTGTTAACTGCTGAAGACAAGTGGTTCAGTGAAAATTCTCATTAACTATGCTTCTTTCAGAGTTTCCCTTGGAGTTCTGTCTTAAGCAGGGGAACATAACTCTTTCCTTGAATCACCTAAAATCGAATAACCAAATAATGCAGTTTTAATTTTCATGTCATGCGAATGCCCGCAACAGAATTGCAAGGAGAAGTTGCCAGTGGAATTTGCACAGGCCATAAAAAAGCAAAGGAAAACGTTAATGAGTGGCCTTGGGCCCTTATTAAAGCTTTTAGAATGTGCTTTGGAAATTTAGAATTTTCCTTTGAAGTAAGTTCATTAAAATACGCAAGTCTTCCATTTTCAAAGTGTTATTTCCATTTTTAGCTAACTCAATTAGTGCCCAAGGGGTGCTTTTGTTAACAAGATCCAAAAGCAAATATCAAGAAAAATGGAGGGCCTGAACTGGTGGCTGAAAGAGGGAAATGAGTTGGTTAGGGGTTTGTCAACTAAAGGGAAGTGATTGAAGACATCCTTGGCTCACTGAATGAAAAACATATTAAACTTGTACGATTATTCTACAGATATGGTCCAGCTAATGGCTCATCAATCGATCTGAGTAAGGTATGAAGTTAGGTATTGGAAATCAATGGGAGTATGCACATCATTCCCCTATTATAGACAAAACTTTCTCAGTGAACTAGGACTAGGACACTCGACAACTTTTCTAAAGCAGTGCAAGTATGATTATCATATCACAAATTGGGGGAAGAGAGAGAGAGAGAATTATTACGTGTTGTATGATAGGAGGACAGGTCCCACATCCGCCGTTTGATGCAATGATGTCTTGGTTTATTATGAAGCCTTTAGAGTCAAAGTAATGATGCAGATTCTAAAGAAAGGATTTTTGAACTAGAAAGTGTCATTGGCTCGTAGTGGAGAAGAAGATGCGTTCCTGTGTCTTTATAGAAGCCAATAGAAAAGGTTATGATGACTCCTTTTCTGGTTTTAAATGCCTCATCATACAAGTGACCACTTATTGCAGCAATACAGTGGATGAAGCCATAGGTGTCGATCTTGCTCAGGATAACATTATATATGCAAAGAAAGGGCTCTTTACTAACTATGGTTGCTAAGTGAATTCCACATCCTCCCGGTCCTAAGCTTCCCACTTTTGTTATCTTCTATTCCACTTTATAGCTTATTTTATGCACATTGTTAATGCACAATTGTCAACTGTTCATTATGTTTTTAATGTCGATTGTGGGTGCTGCCATCCTCACTCACTACATTTGATTAATATTCACAGATTCTTAGTGTGAGGAGTATGTCATGTGAAGGTTATATATTAACATGCTAGATGCAGACTCGTCCTATTGACAACTGAACTCGGTAAAGGTTAACACTAGAAGGATGATATGCACAATAGGGTTGAAGAAGAGAGAGAATCTATTTAGAAGTGGAGTAGGAAGGGACTTATATTGCTCAAGATTATTGTGCTCTCAACAGTGCTAGTTTGGTTTGGTTAAAAAGGACTAAAAAGATCGTCTGATAGCCTACTTTTAAAAGGACATGCCAATTATGAGAAATTGAAATCGACTAAGAATCAACTAGTTCAAATGCAAGGCTGAAAGAGCAATTTCAGTCCATACGTCAATCATCATGAAAGAGTCTTTAGATGGGGTCACTTTGTAATCTCGGAAGCTCAAAGCAAAGTAGATCATAATTGTGTAGCTTGGCACGGCCAATCCTTACAAAAATGTTCATGGAAATTTCTAGTATGTAAAGTTAGCTATATCCATGTAATCACTATCTCTGAGATTCAAATGAATTGTTAACCTCCTTTATTGTACGTGGAACTCCGAAACACATGATTGTTGTTTATCGTGCATGTGTGGTAAGGTTTTCTTTATGGCTCATCAATTCATCACACGCGCATGAGAGAGAGAGAGAGAGAGAGAGAGAGAGAGAGAGAGAGAGAGAGTCTACAGGGAAAAGGCTGACAACAAAGAGTGAACCAAACCAAATAAACACATCCCCTTATGGACATTAGCAAGTTACATAAACAGATTAGTCCCCGTAGGAAATTTGGATTTTCTTGGGCAGGCATGTGCTCAAGAACCCTTCTTCCAAGTTTCCTTCACCTTTACCCCCTAAACAGAGCCTAAAACTTATACCATCCCTCCCCTTACATGTGACTATTTGCAAGGCTGTTTGGAAAATGTCCTTTAACCATTTCTCAAACAAACTGTTCAGAAAAAACCCCCCACCAGCTACTATCTCCTCTAAAACCCCCTCCTCTACACTAAACCTAACATTATTTGCATCCCCGTATACCCCTTCGAAAGATTTCTTTATCATGGACAAGAAAAACTCCATCGTCTCCCTATCTCGAGTCAGGCTTCGGTTAAAGGTGAACCGGTTCTCAATCAATTCCAGGAATGTCTGCGGGCATTGGATTTCGCCTGAACTTTCGCGGGTCAAGTCACTTGAATTGGGGCTCAAGTCCTCTGATTTCCCGCCAGGTTCATAGTCCTCATCGGCCTTCATATTCAGATCAATGGCATTGAAGCTGGACTGCCTCGACAATACATCCTCGATGTTTCCTTTCTCAAACGAACCCAAATATGCACTCTTGTTCCCATCCGTTCTCGGAATTTTCATCTTATCTGACAAGCCCCACTCGGACTTCCTCTTGTGATTAGAATTGGTTGTTGTATCAATGACCTTTACAGTCATCTGAACTGCTGAACTCTGTCTGATTCGACCATCATAGCCCGTGGAGTCCCCACTAGTCAATATGAACACAACTTGACCTTGGTTTTGTTCTCCCTGGCTTGAATCTGTAAATTTTCCGGTCTCGAATCTGTCAGCGAGGTACCTAATGAATTGCTTGTCAGCCAAATCAATGTCTTCCACCAAAACTACAAGTTTGTCATCATTCTCTGAGATCCTCGCCTCTATTTCATCCGATGAGGCCTCCTTGTCATGCTTTGTTCTCATGTTCATCTGAAAAAGGAAATCAGCTGACCCAAACATTGACTCTGCAATCGAATGCGCCAACCTTCTCTTTCCAACCGTGTCATTTCCCAGAATCAGTAGCCAACTATCCTTCTTGGTGCATTTGGCATCGAACAAGGCCTCCACAATTGCAGGAATTGTTTCAGATTGCCATGGCACATTATCCTGAAGCAACCGTCGCATGTTACCTCGCAGCAACATCCTCTCAATATTCTGCTCTGCCAGTTTCCCCGGATCATCCAAAAGGGAATTGCCAAGAGTGAGAGTGATCTTCACCTCCTTTCCTTCAGTGTTCTTGAGAGAATACAAGTTCGGTTCTGGCCTACCATGCTTATTCTCAGTCCAGGCACCAGAATTGAACTCGATGGTACAGGACTGTTGCCGTCTGAAACGGGGCACAGTATTGGAACCCTGATTGGGCTTCAATGGCGAGCTAGCAAACGAGATTGAATTTGCATCAGGGAAGATGGTGCTTTGAGTAGGCCACCAAGGGTGTGACAATGTGCTGCAGTAGGCCTTCCCTACGGAACTTTGATTGCCATACAAGGTCGAAGTACTGTAGCTTCTTGTCCTGTCCCGGTGGAGTCCATGGCATAATCTGTTCCATTTTTCCCTCAGCTCAGCCAAGTCTTCCTGCAAATTACACAACTTTAGAGGTAAGTGCATTGCTAGAATGATGCACTCTTTACGGGTATGGATTATTAGTAGATAACTATAAATGGACAATGCAAGGTATAAAAGCAAAACCAATTTTGTACAAATGTACCTTGCGGAGAGCATCTTTGCCTTGTCCTAGAAGCCAGGATGGCAAAAGTTTCTGCTGATTAGATTTGAATAGGTCAGCTTCTTTCTCGTAGTTGGAGGTGCACTCAACACAGCAAGTGAGGCCATCTCGTTCCTCCTTGCTCAGGTGCTTTATTTCCAGCACCTGAGGTGGACTCGCCAAAGGTCGTTTTGAGTCGCTGTTGCTGCAACATATGGATGCATGTACACGTTAGAAGTGTTTGCAAGAAGAAAGGGCCTAAGTAGACAACAAGAAACCAAAGAGAGAGAGAGAGAGAGAAAAGTGTCCTCCTTAAGACACTCAAAAGTTGGAACTTATTTGTCTCGTTAATGAGAAAGTGTCAATTTTCTCATTGCTAAAATCTGTTAGTCTAATTATTGCCTCTTTATGTGTCATAAATAGACGCAACTCAGTTAAAGAAACTGAATGTTAGCAACTTTTATTTTTTATTTTACATATAAATGTAGGAAAAATAATATACACATAGGCATGCACGCACACGAAGGTGTTAATTAGGCACTTGGAAAAACCCATACCCAAGTTTGGCGAAAAATTCATGATCACCATAGGAACTGGCATGGCCTACTCTAGAAAAATTCATGTTCTTTTTTCCCAGATCTGTGTAATATTTTCTCGCGTTTCACTAACTCTAACAGCATTTTTTTTTTTTTAAATTTCATAGTCGGTAAGTACGGTCATGATATATTTAATTATCACTTCATTAAAGCTTTTTAGTGGGAAAACGAAAACCGAATATTTGATTTTGCTCTCATGGTTCAAGTAAGAAAGCTACAATATACATGGGTCGATCCTAGGACTTCCTGAATCCTAGAGTAATCATCGCCCTATCTCCGAATACGAAGCAGTTCCACAAAAACCGAAAGGCAAATTGCAGAAAGTCAAATTGGTCGCCGAAAGCCCAGACAGCCAATCTTTTTATGCTGCAGAATTTTCTTTTTCCGATCTGGAAAGAAACGTTGTCCGCGTTAAAAAATTTTGGGCTGGTGAGATTTTCCTTAGTGAAGAATAATCATGTTACAAGGTAAAGTATATGCTGACAAAAACAATATGTAAGAGACAGAAGGGACAGTCATTCACGCCTGTCTCTCCACAAAGCATACTTTTTCTTGACAGGCGCTTCAGGTCTTACTTCGATACCGTGCATCCGCAGATCAGTAAAATACAAACACAACGTTTCAAAAGAATGACTGAAAATGGAAGACACAATGATTAAAGCTAGATATACTATAATAAACCATGGGAACCGGCCAAAACCGAGAGAGAGAGAGAGAGAGAGAGAGAGGACCTGGATGCATGGAGGCTCAAACCGAGGCCGCCAGATGGAAGAGAAACAGCTTGAAGACCCCATTGAACTTCCAAAAGAGGCTGTTTCATTTGGCATTTCATGTAGGTCTGAATATTTGCCGTTGCGATTAGCCAAACTTTTGCACATGAACCTCCGCAGTAATCTTCTAATAACCTGCCCATCTCTGTAACAAGATGATCCACTGGGCTGTATACTACCGACACTTCACCGTTTTTCTCACCCCCACCATTACTAGTTTCCAAGGTCCATTTCAAGTCTCCCGTATAGATTATCACACCTCCACCACTTGATCCAGGTGCAACAGAATGATCATGAATCTTTCTCTTGAGTTCTGAAATGTTTATCTCCACGTCCTCTCTCTTCATGTACCTCAAGGAAACGGGTGCAAATTCGAACTTTATGAAGTGGGCCGATTTGAGCTCCTCAGGAACCTCTCCTTTCTCGATTCTTGCCATCAGCTCTCCAATAAGGCCATCATTCTGTGAAAAGCAGTCACCCACTATCACAACATTCCTTCTCTTATTCTTCCTCAACAGTACCTCAAGAACCACTTTGACGTCCTCCTCCTTCACAGGATTATTAACAGGATCTGTGACGAAGCAGTTGCTCAAAACTCTCTTCTGGGAAGAGAACAGAACTGGATTTTGCTCAGGAGAGTAGTTGAACAAGTGGGTCTGCCAGAAACTGCCACTAGGGTTTATGACCACTTCTCTCTGTTGGGCCGTATCGGCAGGCGAAGGGGAGCAAGGCGAAGAGAAGACCCCACCGGAGGAGCTGTAACACTGGAACACAGAAGACGCCGAAGAATCCTCTATGTTGCTCTTCACTGCGGTGCTAGAGAAGCCAGCCTCTCTCATGACCCGACTCACACTCGGGTCATCTAGGATGGATATGACCAGCTGTTCCAACTCGACCTTGATGGTCAAGAGAGGCTGTTGCTGCTGCTGCTCGATGCAACCCCTCCTCTGGTGAGCCTGGGCTCTCTTGAGGGCAGCGATCAGGGCATTGGAGAGAGAGGCCTGTTGGCCATGGAGCATTGGGCCTGGGGTCGTGGGAAGCCTGTTGAGCGCGACATTGAAGCAAAGCTCAAGAGCTCTGCATTGGAGAGGATGGTGGTGGTGGTGAGGATGAGGATGAGAAGAAGGTGGCTGAGACTTGAGGCAGGCTCTCCTCAAAAGGCTCGACCTTGAGCTCAGAAGGGTGGCAGCAACATGCAGGGGAGTGACCTGGGCATGGCCTCTCCTCCTTGCAAGGCTGAGAGAGTGCTTCAGGACTGAAGCAGCCTCTGCTGTGAGGGTCTGTTGGACCGTGTAAGCTCCTGCACGCATCACACTTGACCGAAACCCCCCCTCACCACCCCCCCTTTTGTGACCAGCTCACTGTTCTGGGGACTATTGTTGAGCTGTTTCTTCTCTGTTGAGCGGTGCGTGAAGATAACCCCAACCCCCCTAAAAAGAAATCTTTCTTAACTTCAAGTTAAGAGAGACCCAGAAAGCTGGCTTTCAGGCTCCGGCTTTCTTTCTCTATTCCTTTGTGTGGCTAAGTTGAAACTGAGAGTCCTGCAAG
Organism: Eucalyptus pauciflora; assembly: GCA_007663325.1. Taxonomy (NCBI): domain Eukaryota; kingdom Viridiplantae; phylum Streptophyta; class Magnoliopsida; order Myrtales; family Myrtaceae; genus Eucalyptus; species Eucalyptus pauciflora. The sequence continues at coordinate 484,084 of VMYD01000248.1, forward strand.
ACTCAGGAACGTTTCTCGAATGGGAATGGGTTGGTTCCTCGTGAGAGTCGTGGAAGAGAGAGAGAGAGAGACGATGAAGGAAGCTGAATATGTGGCTTTAGAAAAACAAGACTAGACCGAGCAGCCTTCTTTATACTTCTTCGCCAAATGAGATGAGAGCTGTTTATTTGCTTTATTTATTTCTCCCCTTATTGCTCTCTTTCTATTGTGTCTGATCAATATAGCTTTTCAGCCTTTTTATTTCCACTTATTTCTCTCTCTCTCTCTCTCTCTCTCTCTCTCTCTCTCTCTCTCTCTCTCTCCCCTTTCCGGTTTTTTAACTTGTCACAGACAGTGGTGGTAGTACCCCATCATTCTTTTGGGAAGGCCAAGGCCGGTCTAATTAATATCTCAGTAGAATCGTAGGTGCTTGTTTTGGTGATAATTAAGACTAAAGCCACTTTATAATAATCATTTTTTGGCTTCTGGGGACTTACAAATATCATCGGATGGGGAGGAAACTTTAATGGCATGATTTGGCTGTGCCTCTTAAGACAATCGAGTTCAAGATGATCCGGTGGTGATAGAAAAGCTGCAACAAAAGATTTTAATCTACAAGGGACTCGGTTATTTAAAATTTCCGTTTTCACTGCCACAGCATGCATGCAATATCTCAGTTAAGATTCAGATGGAATTGAACGTAATATGATAATGCGATGCATGCGATTGATAAATGTCGTTTTTAGTTTTTCTTTTTCTTTTTAATTGCTACGGAAATGTGTGTTTCGTGTGTGGGGTCCGCAGTTCAAAACTCTCTCTCTCTCTCTCTCTCATGAGAGAGCTTTTGTCCTTTCTTCTTTGCTTTTCTTTATTTTATTTCCCACATCACCCTTTGAATGGACAGAGAAAGCCATCAGAAATTCGAGAAAAAGTACTAAAGGGAAAAGGTGGAAAAGTGGCAAAGATTACAGGAGATCAAGCTAAACTCCCATCTTTTTTTATTTCCTTCCTCTGGTTCGTCATTTGTCGTTTATGCGTAAATATTTCACAATTTTGGTTTGATCTAAAGAGAGAGAAAAAGACGCTCTCTCTCTCTCTCACGCCAATCCTCGTAGAGGGACAGCATTTTATTCCCCAAGTACCCAAAAAGCAACCCTCTGTCTGCTATCCTACAAAGCATTATTGACGCGCTCTCTCTCTCTCTCTCTCTCTCTCTCTCTGATCTGTACTATACTAATCACTTTCTTGTCTTAAACACCTCCTCCTTTCTCTAACCGCCCACTTAAAACTCATATTACTTGCCAAATAAAGCAATGCAAGGCATCAAATTTACTGTTTTAGTGGTCGAGTGTCACGTTTGCACTTTGCCAATTAAGCATCTCCACGTTTCTATGCACGGGAGCTCTCTGTTACCTGATACCATTCCTACCATTCCCCCTTCCCCTCAATTTCTTTCGCGCTAATCTGTATGGTGCAAGACATCCACACTCAATAATGCATGCGGGCAGCAGTAGCCGTGCGATGCGTGTGAGGATTACGGAGGAGAAAGGTTTGTAAGCAAAGGACACTTTATAGTGGGTCAAAAAAGCCATCGAGAAAATATGTCTTGTTGAGTTGGACTTTTCTTGAAGCTGAGTACACCACTGCGCGCATATCAATCCTGCATGCAGTCAAAGTCGTAGAAATCGTCTGGTTCCCTATTCTTTCAATCAAATTCCAAATTAGTTAAATGCGTCAACAAAGAGAAAAGGCTGAATGATAACTTGCAGTAAAATCCCATATAATGAGTACTCTTCTCGTGATTGAAAACATCATGCAATGATGTCGATGTTTGATTAAGAGAAAAGGCCAGAACAGTGAGTAGTGTGTGATGAGGTGGGACATGCTCATCATTCCCTCTTCATCTTTAAAGCAATGTAGCACTCCATTAGTGCCTTGTACATGTATGACAACAAGAATCCTTGTGGGGTTTCCCATCGCTTGAGTTACATAAATTCTGATGCTATCGACTTCGAAAGAGAGTGCCAAATCAGTGGGAGGAGGAAAACAATCCCCTTATTTTCAAAGTGATTTAAAGTGAGGTAAGAAAGAGAAACGTTGGTTTACTCTTCTTACAAGGAAAGTATCGGTTTTGCTTTATGGGATTAACTGAGATTCCCGCAAAAATGTCTTTTTGAATCGAAAGATACAATCTTTCGGACTCCGAATGATTTGGTTTTCATTTTGCCTGACATGAATTCTACAAAGCACTAAAAGGATAAAACACTAACTACACTGAACCTGACATCCGTGCCCCACTCCCAGAAAGCCCAACCCCCCTAATTTTTACATGATTTTGCCACCGATGTTTTAAACCACCGAAATTAAGACGAGAGCATCCGAAAAAAAAAAAATCTCTTTAGTTGACTTCATATCTAGATCATTAGTCAAATGCTGGATTTTCAGACTAGAAGAGATATGATTTTTTTTTTTTTTACATCTCAATCCATATCATCATCCACACTCATTTTATGTGCTTATGATATAGATGTCACATTTGCTTCCAACTTGATGACCAATTATATGCAACTAAAAATTTGCATTCCTAATATCCTTCTTCTTTCTGCAATTTGAGCCTACAAAAGTAGTTCAAAAAAGAAAAGTCTATAGATGGAGAAAATGAAAATAAGATCAATTTTCTGAGGCATGAAAGCACTGCAATAAGCTCTAGTGGTTAGACTCCTAGGATACAATAGACCTTTTCTTTTTACTCTGCACTGAATAATAGAAGGAATATGAACAACACAATTATATATAAAACCCAACAAAGAAATGAAAGGCAAAGAAGGAATCTTCTTGTGTAGGTGTATTTTTTCTATTGTGGTTCGGAGTTTCTATTTATAAGCAAATGAAAGAGAGGGTTGGTGAGAACTAAATTAAATTAGCCAACTGTGAATTTAAAAATCAAGCAATTTTTATTACACCGATGGCTGTCAAAACTGTTACAAAATCATTACATAATAATGGCTTTCAAATTTCTAAAACCATTGAAATATTCAACAATCTCCCACATATTTCATAAGGTTTTGAAAAAAAAGGAAAGAATTATGTAAACTTATTAATTGAATGAACTGCATAGGAACTAGTGCCTTTTGGGCAATGAACCAAACCTAGAAAGAATAAAATATAATTTACAAAATTATTGGTGAAGTTTGAAACTTCTATAAACCAAGAATTTCTTTTTATGAATTGTAATTTTAACTAATCACATTACACCGCACAAATTTGTTGTACAAAATGGTTTTGTGCTTATCTATTAGGGATTACCCCAGTGGCCACCCTTCTCATATAAGAAGTGAGAGATGGGAGTTCGATTCCCCACTAAGGGTGAGGATGTTTAGTTTCAACCATGAGTTTTCACTCTTACGCTATAAATAGGTAAGACAAAAGTTCGAGAGTGAGTTGAGAGTTTGAGTTAGACAGACAAAAAAATAAAGAAAGTGGTTTTGTGCTGATAGGCCATGCATGTGCCTGATGTATTCATAAGTGCTCTAGAAATTTTACCAAAAATCTCATAGGAGCCGCCCTACTCCACACTTATATAGGTGATTCTATCAAGTGTGAACTATAATTCAAGACATCACTAGATCAACAAGTGATTTGTTATTCCACATATGGACCTAATTTATGGGATCGTAAATCACATAGGTTACTACTATTATTGATTTTTCTTAATTGGCTTAAATCTCATTCCTCTTGATGTATCATTAATTAATTTTCTTCCCAAAGGTTTAGTCTAAAGATCAACCAAATTCACTTTTGACTTCACATAATCAATACGTATAATTTTATCTTTAGATAACTGCTTTATCACATCATGTCTCATCTGGATGTCTATTTTTATCAATGAAAGTTTTATTCTTTGTAATGGCTATTGCCACTTGGTAATCACAGTGCCTAGACACAAAATGTGTTGGTTTCATTCTCAATGAAGGTGTCAATTTCATTCTTAAGGGAATATCTATGAAGAAGTTTTCTAATCGCTTGGCCTCATTGCTAGCCAATTCTAGAGTTGCAAATTCTAACTCCATGGTGAATTTTGCAATTATTGTTTGTTTGGTTGATTTTCAAGTTACGGCACATCTATCAAGGGTGAACACATAACTGCTGGTGGAGTTTGTCTCATTTGAATATGAAAACTAGTTAGCATCGTTGTATCTTTCCAATATAGTGGGAAATCCATCTTACAAAAGGCCATGGTCTATGGTTCTTCTCAAATATTTCATTACTTTTCTCAAGGTGGTCTAATAATCACGGTTAGGATTTTGTGTATATTGACTCAGTCTACGCACAACGTAAGTTATATTGGGTCAAATGTGGTTGATTAAATGCATTAGACTCCCAATAATTTGAGCATATTCAAATTGAGCCACACCATCTCCTCTATTTTTGTTAATTGGGTATTAGCATCATAAGGAGTACTCACAGACGTGACATTAAAGTGTTCAAATCTTTAAGTAGCCTCTCCACATAATCCTCTTGGTTAAGCATTAGGCCACTATCACTTCCTATGATTTTAACATTGAAAATAACATTAGCTTCTTCCAAGTCCTTTATGTCAAATTGAGCAGTAAAAAACATTTTGAATTATTTACAACATCAATGCATGTACCAAATGTAAGCATGTCGTCAAGCTAATAATAACATATTCTCTATCAACAATTTTTGTTTAAACATTTTTATCTACTCCAATTGAGGAAAATCAATTATTAACTAGAACTTGATCAAATTTTCATGCCATTTTTTTGGTGCTTGCTTCGACCATATAAAGATTTAAGGAGTTTACAAACTTTGTTTTCTTGGCTCCCTTAGGTTGCACCATGTGAATTTCTTCTTCTAATTCACCATGTAGAAATGTTGTTTTAACATCGATTTGGTACAAAAAGTTTGTAAAGAGAAGTTAAGGCAATTAAAACGTGAATAAGTGAAAGTCTATTTTTTGGAGTGCCATATTTATTTTGCTTCTTTGTACAAACAATAGACATCAAAAAATTCATTAGAAAGCATACTAATAATTGTGTGCCTACATACCTTATAAGCACGTGTCTATTGTTCCAGCATCTTAATATCAGTCAATTTGGCCTTCGCAAGAGGGAAAGCAACTCCATACACATATAAAGAAAAAAAAATTCTTGTCATCTTTTGAAGTTGTTGCAATTTAAACTTGAATCTTTAGTATGTCAAGAGATGGTTTAGCATAAAGCATATGTGGTAGTGCTGGTAGCACAACCGTGGCGCAATGGTGGTGATAGTGGCAGCACAGCGGTGTAACGGCACCGTTTCTACTTAGAAATCTATAAGGATTATCCTTAAGATTATTGGAAAAAAAATTGGAGAAAATGAAAATAGGATCAACCGTTGGAGGCGTGCAACCCCTCAGAGTATGACACTTGGTGCAATAGGCTCTAGCAGCTATTCTCCCATGACACAATAGACCTTTCTCTTTACTCTACACAGAATAATAGAAGGAATATGAACAGCAAAATTATATGTAAAAACCAACAAAGAAAGGAAAGAATGGAAGGAAAAGAGAGAATTTTCTTGTTTAGGTATATTTTTAAATTTTGATTGGGAGGTTCTATTTATAGGCATATGAAAGAGAGGGCTGGTGTGATACAAATTAAGTCAGTCGGCTGTGATATTTAAAAATCAATCTATTTTCCATCAAATGGATCGTTGTCAAAACCGTTACAAAACAATGGCTTTCAAACTTTCAAAATCATGAAATATTCAACAAAAATAAGAGTGCTTGCTAGGCCTTTGATTGAGCAGATCATTGCTAATGGCATGAATACCTTCCTCTGGCACGACTATTGGCATCCTGATGGGCCACTTCTCGATAAATATGGCAGGAGAGTTATTCATGATAACGGGTTATCTTGTCAAGCTAATGTGGACGCTGTTATCACTAATATGGATTTGGTGTGGCCAAAAGCAAGATCTGATGTTGCGGTTCACATTCAAGCTACTGTATGTGGCATTCTCTTTCCTGGCGATAGGGACGGTAAAGTGATTTGGAATGCTGCTCGAGATAAACTTTTCTAAGTTAATAGTGCCTGGTCTGTACTGAGGAATACAAGGCCAGGAGTGCAATGGCATCACTTGCTCTGGTTTCCTCTCAGTATATCTAAACAGTCTCTCATTTCGTGGTTGTTCATTCTTGAAAGGTTGCCTCTAAAGGACAGAATAATATCCTGGCATTTTAAAGTTGATCCACTCTGCCGTCTTTGATGCGATGCAAATGAAACAGAGGAACATCTACTCATGGACCGATCTCTCTCTAAAGCTATATGGGCAATTTTTCCAGTGGTTTGTGGCAAGAAGATTAGGACTGGTCGTCAACTCCTTTTGAAGGCATATCCTTGGGTTATATTTTGTATAAGGTAGCTCGATGCCTTTCATTATCATATTTGAAGAGCTAGAAATCATAGGATCCATAAATCTTATGGCTATTTAGTCTGTGAGATTACTCGTGCGTGAGATGCAGATTTTCTAAGGAAAGTAAGTAGCTGTTTGTTCTAACGCTCACAGATCTATTTACTTGGATTGGGGGATTCCCTGCATGTTGGTCTTGAGTCACTAAATCCAGTCTCACACGGTGTGAGATGGGTTAGAGAGACGTAAGAGCAGTGTGAAAAGGAGAGCGTGCGACTTTATACAATAAATGTTGGCAGAGCCATCATATGATATGTTTTCCTCGTCTCCGCACCCTTTTTCTTTCTCATCTCACTTTTCCCCCCTTCTCTCTCTCTCTCTCTCTCACACACACACACAATATTATTCCCTACTTCTTTTGCCTCGGGAAGCTCCCCAATCACTCGCACTTTGAGAGCGTGCAGGTGACGTTCCCGAAATGGGATTGCTTTTGATGTACCATGCAAAATCGCAGATAGCCTTAGGAACTTCCCATTATTTTTACACCGCACCACATGTATAGATAGACAGACGAATAAGATTGAGAGTGTTTGGTCTTTTGCCTAAAGCCTCGGAGTGAGTCTGCGACATCTTGAAGGCTTGGAGGGGAACTTCGGTCATAACCTGCGAGTTTGTAGGATTTTTTCCTCTGGCTATTAGGTTTTCATTATGCATCGCCCCAACTTGTTATTAGAGCATAGACTCTCATGATGCCGAGAGCTCTTTGTCGCACACTGCTTTCGTAAGTTATAGTGTTGGAACACGATAACATTCTTCTCATGTAGCTTATCTCTTTATGAACTAGTATATACACTGAATTGGGACAGATTATTTATGGTTCCACATCAATTAAAGTTTGACATTAGTTAAAGTCGTGGCCAATTTCATGTGTTGACGAGAAATTTCTACGAGGGCAACCGCTTTTTTTTGTCTTGTCATCGTTATCCTCTCTCAATTCATTCAAGATATATATGAGAATTTGTATAGGTGTAGGTTTATTCCCCTAGAAATCATCCCAAGGTTCAAGAACTGTGTTGTAGACACATCAATGGACAGTAAAAGGGGGAGTAAAAGAAAAAGTGGGGGTTGTGAGAGAAGCTTTTTTATTGATACTGAAATTTAAGAGACCGATTAAAGTGAAAGAAAACAGAGAAAAGAAAAGGTAATAAAAGTATGTTCTTTTCCTTTCTCACTTCACCCTTTTTTTTCTTATCTATACTGAATGCCAAAACCATGACAAATCTATCTCATCATTGCTGCCAACCCCTCTTTCTTTGTTCACCGATCCCCATGTCCAATATCAACTCTCTCTCTCTCTCTCTCTCTCTCTCATGTGAAAAAAAGACCAATTAACAATTAGCAAGATAGCCCAAGCCACTAACCAAGTGAGTTATTAATCACAATGGATGTCATTTATTACGATATTCTGCTTATGGAAATATTCATTTGTCACATGTTTGAACACGTTGCTTAGTGAAACAAAAAGAATGTCAAAATTCTTCTGATCTATTTCTTTAGCCCATGGAATAAACCATTTGATCCGCATTATTGTATGGTTAAAAAGGTATCCTTAATTGGAAGTCATCGTAAGTTTTATGATGCAACAAATGTAACGCCAACCACAATACTAGCACTCTAGGACAGTTAATCTTGTTTCCTTAAATAAGCATAGGTTCCAGGGCGGTTTCGATCACTTTTTACATAGCATTCAGGTTGTGTGTCAAACAGATTAAAAAGAAGAAAGGACCGGTAGCATTTAGGTTCCAGAACTTTTGGGATTGTTTGGCATAGGATATGTTTCTTGATAGGTTATCTTGTCTATCAGCTCTAGTAATCATGCTCGCCTCTAACACGCCCGCATAGAATGATATTTCCTGCTTGGTTTTTATCAAGCTTGAAGAACATGAATGTTCCTAGTACTCTCGTAATCAGGGGTAGACCCAAGCTAACTACAAATTCTTGGACTTGGGTGCGCTGCATTACGTCATGTCTCAGTATCAAATGCGTATACTTTAATAGCTTGGATTCCTTCTCTCCTTTCTATTTTTAATTTTATTTTGTTATGGTGACCGAGTATATGCTGTGAACATGTCCAGATGACGCAGTGAATAATTGATGGACAAAAGCTCGACACTGGACTGAGAATTGATGGACAAAGGCTTGTCTCCTTACAAACTCCAGATATTGCAGTGAATGGGGATAGATAGATGCTGCTTTTTTCTATTCTTATTCTTATTCCTTCACCTAGCTAGGGTTTGCTTGCTGTGACTTTGGTAGGGTACGTACCCCACATACTATTTAAAAAAATCCGGAAAAAAACAAATGAAAAATCTAGCTACCACTGGGAGACAACAAATAGCCACACATTCTATCAACAGTAGCCATCAACCCCACCAAAAAGAATGCATAGGAAAAGAACAGAGATTATTACCATCTCTCTCTCTCTCTCTCTCTCTCTCTCTCTCTGCGAAACGACTGGAGGAGTGCTGGAGCTAAAATAGACAGTTCAAAAATGCTTGAGCAATATAATGCTGGGGTTGGAATAGACTTGTCACGCACGCAGATAATTATGTTGTACGTACATGGTCTAGCATTTAGCAGCAGATTTAAAAGAAATATATTCGAAAGCAGTAATAGGTAATGCATGCACCCTACACAGAGACTGCACCGTAAACAGCAGCTTAGCTTGCCGGTGTTTCTGATCGCAAAGCTTGACGTGCCCTCCATTATTGAAAAGGTGGTCACATTGTTTTTGTGCCAACAATCTCTGAATCCTTTTTCTCGTGCAATTTCGTGCTACATTTGCGACGGCTGAGATGACTGCACTTGTTTGCAGGAACCTGTATACAGTTCATGGGTTCGTGCTACTTGTGGCCAAAAATGAGGATGATTTTGCAGTTGCAATGCAGTTTAAGTTGATCTCCGGCTTTTTGTTTTGCCCAGTATTTATTTCTTATGCATGATGAACAGACAAGTGATGCTCTTTTAGAGATAAGTTCGTAATCACTTAAATTTGCTGTTTAATGTCAATTATTACAGAACAAATGATTGCTAAATGATTGTGAAATCAAGTGAAATATGCCCTCTTTTTGTGGAGTATTCAAATTCATGTTTTAGCAATTAGCTAAAAGTAGTCTCACCCGAGACGTAAGATGTCAAAAGGAAAGCAATCCCCAAGCTCCTTATTTTTGTGGGGATTTTTGCTACCCGCTGATGAATTTCATGTATCAGTAAGTGTCTCAAAGCAGTTGGTAAAAAGAAGTGACCAATGACTTTTTCGTTCCCGGCGGTAACTTGTCATCACTTTTATGAAAATTATCAATTTTTCTGGTAGTTTTCATGCTACCAAAATTTCTAATAATTTTCCAATTTTTACTTTGATATCTTGTTAAAGTTTTGAGTTTACTATCTCTTATATGAAATCACCAAACTATCTAAATTTGAATGACTTTACCAAGTTTTGTCAAATTAAATTACCAAATGGTTCTAGTTTATCACATCTCATTTGAGTTATTTACTGCGTTTGATTTTTCTTTTTTGAATTTATTGCTTTTTTTATTGTACTATCAACTTTTATTTTCCTTGATTAGTGATCCATTGAATTAGTGATGACCAACTTAAATTAGTGGGAATCGTCACCAAATTTTCTGCCATCGAATTTTCATCTAGTGTTGAGTTACTGACTCTCATTTAAGTTACTTACAGAAGTTTTTTTTGTTTTTTTCAATTTACCAACTTTTTTTATCATCTACAGTTTTGTTATTTTTCTTTTCTTACCAAATTTTATTTTTATTTTTATTTTCAACCTTAATTAGAGTGATTTACCAACTTTTCTCCAATCATGTTAACAACTAGTCACAAACTTCCATTTGAGTTACCAAGTTTTCAATTATCAACTTTTCTAATAGTCTATCAAATTTCATTTATGATTCCTAACTACGCTTCAAATTTCTCAAGTCTTATAAAAAAAGTACTAACTTTAATTTAAGTTACTTATTAACTTTTCTCCAATTAAATTCTCAACCAATTGTCTACGTACTCCTATTTGAGTTAGTTATCCATGTTTATAATTTATCAAGTTTTTCATTGAATTACTTAATCAAAAAAAGTTGGAAGGTCATTTGAACAAAGCAAATGATGTCACATAATTGTGTTGGTAGTAAAGGTAAATAAAAGTTTTGTAAAAACAAGAGAAGTATTTTTTTTTTGTCAAAGGTAAGAGAAGTAGGTAATTTAAAATGAGACATGCAAACTTAGGTAAACTAACTCAAATAAGAGTTGGTAATGAATATTATTCAGTAATTTAATCAGAGAATAATTAGTAATCCCTCAATTGAGGTTGATAGCTTTGGAAAAAGAACTAGTGAATTCAAAAAATTTGTAACAAAGCAAATATAGTTTTTCAAACAATATGAAAGTTTCTATATTTAAATAAAAAAAAAAACTCAGTAAGCAACTCATATGAGAGTTGGTAACTCCAAGTTAGTTGGCAACTTAATCAGAGAAAAGTTGATAAGTCACATAAATAATTTTTTTTTTTTATTTCATAGGATTGTTAGTCAATATATGGCGTTGGCAAGAAATGTAAATAAAAGTAGATAAATGAGAAGACAAAAGAATTTGGTAATTTAATATGTGTATTTCAAATAAACATCGGTTACTAACTGAAATGAAAGTTGGTAATACAAACTCGTGTATAAATTAATAAGAGAAAAGTTAGTGATCACTCTAATTAGGGTTGGCGATTTCTATAAAAGGAGTTGGTAAATTTCTTATTTTAGTTAAGATAAATACAGTTAGTAAATCAATAGAAAAGTTGGTAATTTTAAAAAAATTTAAATACAACGGTAATTTGCTCAAATGAGAGTTGGTCAAAACTTCTAAGTAGCCTAATGAGAGAAAAAAATAGTAAGTTACACGAAAAGGATTGGTAAGTTCACATTAGAGTTGGTAAACTTAAAGTATTTTATAAGAAAAAATAAAAGTTGGTAAACATAAAAAAAAAAGAGTTTATGAATTAAAAAATCATATAAACATTGTTAAGAACTCCAATTTCAACTAGTAATCCAAAAATAGTTGGCAATTTAATTAGAGAAAATCTAAAAAAGTTTAGATTAGAAAATCCATAAAAGAACTGATAAATACAAGGTGGTACTAAAAAAGACAAATAAAAGTTCATCAAAGATAGGAAAAGCTAGTAAATTTCAAGTTGCTACAAGAAGTTGATAACTTCATGAAAGTGTTGGTAAGTTAACAACAATAAACTGAGAAATTAGGTGAATGGTGTTTTTGCTAATTTTTTTGAAAAATTTAATAACCTTTTGTAATGTTCATTAATATGGAAAAAAGGCCTTTTTTTTTTTAACGAAATAGTAAAATCCTCCCTAACCCTAACATAAGATGATATGTGATTTATTGGTTAACTTCCAAGAAAAATCTTTTTGAAGTCACTTTCTTGAAATTGTTGACATGTCCTATAGTGCATTCCTTATAGCTTTATCCCTTCACGAACATTTACAATCATAAAAGTAATACAGAAAAAGGATGTTGTGAAACCAATATTCGATATAATAGTGACAAAACCTAATGCAACGTCAATATCATCATTGGGACATGACAAACCGTAGAACTCTGAAGACCATATGTGTGTGTATGTATATGAATTGATTGCGAAAATTGAAATTTTGGGTAGTTTTGCTAGAAAGTACCTTGATACAAACATTTTAATAACATGGATGGTTTGGTCAGGGGTGTCTACCTCATGAACAGAGATCGATCAAGTTTTCCTCCACAAGCAATCGAAGATCACAATTTCTCGAATCACTCAAACTATTCATTGTATATATCAAATATCATGAACTTATAAGTTTTTCTAATTAATGTAACTTGACACTCTCGTGATTGTGTTGGGTGTATGAGAATTCATACTTTTATTGTAAATAAAAGTATTTCTAAAATGAAAAGGTGAAGTGTGTATGAAACATGGATCTACAATCTTAATTCATTCGGTATGTGCAATCAATTGTGGAGTTCTCTAAATGCTTTATTTGTGCTTGTTAGAATATTTAAATAATAAACTACATTTGCATCCAACAAAAGTTTTTGGAACAGTCGATTGTGATTCCGCAAAATCTCACATGATATCAGAACAGGAGCTCCTAAATTTCGAATTTTTCAGGCCTCTATTTATCTCCCCAATTGCATAATGTCACGATTTAAGTTAAGTCCAAAACCCAAAGTACCCGTGTCTAAGATAAGCAGGTAAGAAATGGGTAAATTGAAAATACTCTTTGCACTTAAGCAAAAGAAAATATTTTTTTAAAAAAGTTCATTTTCAAACAAACGAAGCCTAAAAATTGAAACTATTTTAATAAAGGAAATCAATTAAGCCACAAAAATTTCAAGGGCGGTTGCAGAGTTTTCTGGTAGTAAGAACTCCAGGTCCAAAAGGAATTAAGGAAATGAGTTTATTATCAATGGCGTATGCTCAAATTTACCATTGATTATATTTCAAAGTTATGTTCAAATTGAAAAATTAACTTGGCATCCAAATGAACTTATTGCTTCTAAAAATTTAGATATATGGAAGCAAATCGATTTATCTGTTTTGAGAAGTCACGAAAGACCAAATGGAATGTTTGGGAATTGAATCTCAGAAAGGTTGTCCATCTCCTTCCCCTCCCTCCGCTAATTAAGCCCCTGAAAAGGTATCTCCTCTCCCAATCCATCTCTGCAATATTGGCATTAAGTTTATGAGCAAAAAAGGCGAAAGTGTCCACGCCACTATTACAGTCAAAAAGGTGTTCCCTTCCTTTTACACCATCCATGGATCTTCACATTCCCCCAAAAAAAAAGAGAGAAAGAAATTTAAAATAAAAAAAAATATATAAAAGAGACATTTCTATCATTTTTAATCTTTTCCACTGATGATCGAATCAAGAAAAGCTTTTTCCGTATCCACCATATTCACACTTTCGATGGGAGGATTATGTTAATTCTCTCTGTCACAACAACATTGCACTTTAAGATCGATGAGGATCCCATTTGCAGGACAAGGGAATATTGTTCATTGATTTGAGCGTTAGTGCCCAGATTGCACCTATCTAGACAAAATTATATTCTATGGAACTATATAGCTAGCTAGTCTAGACAAATGCTAGTATACTGTATATGCGAAAATTTTTCCAATTCTCTCCTCTCTCTCTCTCTCTCCTTTTTTTTTTTTTTAAATTTATTGAGGAACAGGTTTGTACAGATTCATCGAGTTAAAAGATTCATGCACTCCAGTTTGATCTATTAGTAGCATTAAATCTTTTTCCCAAAAAAAAGGGAAAAAAATGGGCTGGAGATAGTATTAATTTTGGAACAAAGTCAAATTTCAATGTGAAAGTTTCGACTATTTATAGATAAAAGAAACCCTTTCTAAATTCAAACCAAATCTATCAAACAATTAAGAAAAATTAAAATTATAAATATTTTCAAAGCTCTCCTTCCTAGTGCCTTCGTGAAGATGTCTGTTAGCTATAATCTTGTAGACACCAACCCAATTCTATATATTTACTACGTTCATGGAAAAGTAGATTTGCTACAATATGTAAAGGAGCCTAAATATCACAATACATTTATGTAGCAAGTACATCTCAAATTCCTTGAATAAACAAGTTAGCCACTGGACTTCGCAACATGCATTTGCCATGAATCAATATTTAGTTTCTGCTCAAGATCTTGAGACCGTTGGTAGTTTCCTACTTCTCTAGGAGATGATACTTAACCCCCATTTATACACCGTACCTTAACACTCTTGGTGTTGCGTCCAAATGTTACTTCATTGAATTTTCCGTAAAGGGACTCCAAATGTTTGCCCGTGCATCCTCGTTTGCCAAGGGAGTTGTCCCATTCAAAAATCAAAATTTAGTATTTACCTAAAGTGCCAAAGTCATGGTTCTATCCCAAGCTAGACAGCTCTCTTGACCAACCAATAGTTAAGAGATTTTCTTTTTTTGGTCAAAACGATTGAGAGATTAAACCCATAAATAATTTATTAGTTTGTTTTCAGACCATGTGAAATCTGACTTTTTGATTGATTAGTTGTCGTGTTGGATGCATCAGAAGCCAAATCGAGGAATGACAATGAAAAGGGTTTGAAAATGATGCAATGGAATGACCTAGTACTCTAATAACATGTAAATTTGGAGCATGACAAATTTCAATATAGAAACTTCAACTTATCATGTCTCTTATGTATAAGTCTACAAGAGATGTAAAAGAATATATCTACGAACAAAAGTAGAACTTTCAAACTCCAAACTAAACTTTTATGTAATTGAAAGTAGAACTTAGGCTACCAAATATCCTAACACATAACATCACACAATTTATTTGTGAAGTCACTTTTTTCAATGTACATACACAGGGAGGAAATGTGATAAAAAGGCCAAAAGGGAAGGAAGCCATAACGCTCTGGAATTCCGTAATTCTGAACCAAGTCCCTTCGAAGTTTGAAGAGCGCATGCCCTCTCTAGCTGACACACGAAACACAACACAACCATCTTCTCTCTCTCTCTCTCTCTCTCTCTCTCTCTCTCTCATACAGTATGCAGCGGCTCTTCTTTTAAAGCAAAGCAACCCCATGACATGGATTCTCTTTGCCAGTACAAAATCCATAGATCGCTTCTCTCAAGAGATAGTACTAGATTCTATTTTCACGCTTTTAAACTTTTCCTCATCTTCAAAAATCTCTAAGGGCCAAGTTTATTTATTTTTTATTTTTAAAATAAATAAATATATATATATATACATTGTCTGTGTCCTACTGTCTGTCTAAGTTTTATTCGTATACATATGGAATATTCAAATTTTGCATGGGGATTGAATAACTCATGTGGTGATTGTGAACACCACTTTTTTTTTATTCTTCTTTTTGGTGGGTTTATCACACACCATTATTATAAGCTTTTTAAGAGGGCCATCACTTCCCACTCTTTGCTGTCATCATTGCAGCTGAGGTGGGTGGGCATACTCTGCGTTTAGCTTTTGTTCATCCTTTTTTGGAAGCGTTGAAGGAATGTCTCTTTGCTTGTGCTTGTGCCTCTCTCTCTCTCTCCCTCTCCCTCCCTCCCTCCCTCCTTTTTCTGTTTCTGTGCCTGCACTCTCTTTGGACTGTACTACCACTGCGGTTGGGAGTGAAATGGAGGAATTACCTTTCATCCATAAATTTTTTGGGTTCTTGCTAATTAGTACTCTCATCCACCTGACATTATTGCTGCATTATCACCAGTCCATCCCAAATGATTTCACCAGACCACATCATTGTTGTATTATCACAGGTCTATCCAGAAAATATTCCACTTTGAGCTAAAAGAAAAGATCGCCAGATTTCTTTTTTTCTAATACTTTAAACCTTGGGGGATAACCAGATAGATATAAAGGAATATACTTTGGTTATAATTTAGCCTGATTAGCACCCTTCTGCTGCGCAACTCTATGTGCTAAGCTGCCGAGGATCACGGTCGAAATGTCTTTCAAGTGCTGTCGAAGCTTTGTAGTTTTCCTTCTCCCTTCCGTCCTTTCTTTCTTTCTAATCATTCTTTTATATCTTTTGGGTTCATATAGCCAACAACACTTGGTGAAAAAAGGCAAAGATTTATTGTTGACGTGCGGACCCTGAAGTGCCTTAACTTTGCACAAATGGATACTTAAGTGCCATAACTTACGAAAGGTACACTTTAGTGCCAAAATCGGAGTAAAATGGATCACTTGAGTGCCAATCCGATCAAAGTCCAGCCAAAACGCCAACGTGGCATTTTTCCGGCGAAGTGAGCCCAAAACGACGCCGTTTTGCTCGCTGACATGGCCAAATAATGCAAAAACGGTGTCGTTTTGGGCTGACGTGGTAAAAAAAATTAATTAAATTAAAATTAAAATTAAATTTAGTTAAAATATTTAAAAATAATAATTTTAAAATTAAATTTGGTTAAAATATATATATATTAAAAAAAAAAGGAAAGGTGGGGAGGTGGTTGAGGGATTAGCCCTCAGCCACCGCCGAGAAGGGCCGACAATGGCGGGGGGAGGGTCGGTCGGGGTCGCCGGGCCCTGGCCAGGGGCTAGCGACCTCGGCCGACCGGCGGCGAGGGCTCGTGAGCCCTTGCCCCAAATCGAGGCGAGGGTCACAGCCCTCACCCAGATCCGGCGAGGGTCGGCCCCGGCGGGTCGCCCCTCGAAGGCTCTCCCCACCCCCACCTTCCTGGCGACGCTGAGGGCGATCCTCACCCCCCCTTTTCTATTTTTAAAATAATTATTCTTTAATATTTTAACTAAATTTAATTTAATTAATTTATATATTTTTTTTTTACCAAGTCAGCCCAAAACGACGTCGTTTTTGCATTATTTGGTCACGTTAGCGAGCAAAACGGCGTCGTTTTGGGCTCGCCTCGCCGGAAAAATGCCACGTCGGTGTTTTGGCTGGACTTTGGCCGAAGTGGCACTTAAGTGATCCGTTTTTTTTCAAATATGGCACTTAAGTGTATCTTTCGTAAGTTATGGCACTTAAGTGTCCCTTTGTGCAAAGTTATGACACTTGCAGTGTTTTTATCCCATTTATTGTTGTTATGGTCGTGAAGTGGAAGACCTTGTTTAGACTTCTGCTTGATGTCAGCTAGAAAGAACGGAACTGCGATGGGCCAAGCCCTACAAATCCAGAAAAAGTGAAAAACGATGGGCCAGGCCTTCTTAAGAAGTAACTATAGGACCGTCATCAGTTAACTTATGATAAAAATTGTATAGATGGCCAGTACTTTGAATAATTTGTCACGCGATTTTAATAGAACTTTTCTAGTAAAAGAATATCGACAGATACTGTTCCAAAGAAATCCATTTATCTACTGATTGAACAGGCATCTCACTGCAACCCTCCGAAGGCAGGACTCTTGTCCCACATCGAAGTCATACTTTACATATTTTGACCCCAGGTATCTGTTTATGGGAAAAAAGAAAAATCACTACAAATAGTTTAGGTCGTTGAGAAATTCGGCGGTTGCATTGCTCCGTGATTAATGAACTATGGCTCTCCCTTGGAAAATATTTATTACAACTTTTTTCAGCTGAAGAAAATATTTATTACAACTTCCCCTGATAATTGAGAGACCCCAGCTCCTCTCTTATTTTGATTTCATGAAAAATGGCCACCTGCACATACCCTCATGCATCTCGTAGGCCCAAAGACAAAAACGAAAGGGGTATATATGAGTAAGTTAGAGGATGGTGTGGGTTGGGCAACAGACATTTCAGGGCAAGAGACTAGTTATGTCCTGTTCTATCTTCTTTTCTTCCACCAACCCTTGTAGGCAATACCTGTTCACTTTTGCTCAACCTCTCTCCACTGGTTACCGGGGAACGATCTTCAAAGGATGGGCTTCTGTGTTGAACACCCATTTATCCAGAGGGATCACGGATGGAGGCGAAAACAGGAGGTACAAATACTTGAGGGTCTCTGCAAGGAAGAAGCTCTGCATCAAGTTGTCCTTAGCACCGGTATTCACCTGAGCAAACGACACAGAAAAAGGATAAAAGTCAATTTCAACATATTCATTTGGTTTCAGATTCGCACACAATGTAAAGAACTTCCCTTGAACATGTATATGACAAGTGAAATGCTTAGGATACTTCAAGTTTCATGATCTACTTACGTTTTTCAGCCCGACGTATCCGGTCTCTAAGCGACTGTTCTTCTCAAATGCTTGGAAAATATCCCAACCCCAATCTTGATACATCGTGTTCCCGGTGAAACGCCAAAGGTAAAAGAGCGACTCGACAGTTTCGGGCCTCATGAGGTTATACGGAATATTAACACTCATGTCCTATAGAATTTCATTCTCTTCAGACGAAATACCCGAGACATAAGAACTCCATAAATGAGGTGGATCAAAGGTAACGTACCTGTCCAGGGGGGAAACCGTAGTCCTCTCCTGCCAATTTTGTCTTTGTTATCTGATAGAAATTGTAGCATGTCTTCCCAATCTGCAGTCCATGATGGACAGAAGCTCAAATCTCAAGCACCGTCATTAATCTACTAATTAACCCGAAGTTGTTGCCACATAGAAAATGACTGTTTACAAGGTATTGGCGATATAATATGTGCTGTATAATTTCAAGTATGGATAGGTAAGTCATACGGCCAAAGAAAAGGGTAGCAAAGAGTACACTCTTTTAATCAGTTGATTTCTACTAGGCTCATTCTTCAGCTACCCTTTGGGATTTCATAAGTTCAAACAAATAGCAGCCCTAGTTTTTTTTTTTTTTTGGCTCCAGTTGAAAAGCAAAGATTCCAGAATCCACCCCCAAATCCTACAGAATATAGGGACTTGAAGTTAGAAATATCCAGGAAAACGAAGCTTCTGTGCTTTTTGAAAACCTCAAGCCTCTGCTTGTTCCCACATGGTCACACTGGAAGCCCATCTTGGGGAATGGATCCATATTGAATGACATTCAATTAAGCTTTTCAAATTGAGCAGTAAATTGAAGCACCGGAAACTATTAACATGGCAGCCAGAAGCTCAAGCATCTTTCACAATTCCAAAAGATTTTTATATGGACTAGGAGGAATCACAAGGACAATGGTATCGAATAATCCCGATGTTTGGTAATTGATAGTGCTGCTTTTTACCATCTCAGTTATAGTAAATTTAAAGACAGCCTATATATTCCTTGCATTTTGTTCTTCGTTTTATATCACCCAGATAGGCAGTCACCCAAACAAGAAGAACCTAAAGTTGCCAGGCAACCTCTTCTCTTCTAATAACGATGATATTACTGGATTTAAGGTGTCACTCGAAAACTCTCAGTACCTTTCTTGGACAGTTATAATTTCTGTGACCGAGACAGATAATTACCTCTTCTGCAAGCGAAAGAATAGTTTTAGCTTTTCGAGGGTCGTCAAAGCCAGAAGATCCTAGAGCCAACATCCCGGAAGCAAAGCAAGCCAACTCATTCATCTGAAGTCACAAATAATCAAACTATTAGCATGTGTGGCACAGAATACAAGAGAAAGCTCTGGTGACTGGCTTCACCGACCTGAGGGATCAGCATATTTCCATTCTTCTCACATATGTATGCATAAGCAGAAGGGGTTGTTTTCCTGACCAAGCTTTGCAAGCCACTCATTGAAGTCTCCCACATCTCCCTGTCCCAGAATTGTTAATAGGAAATACTGAGAAAACTCCCCAAGAAAAGAAACCACTCATCATTTAATTGTATGGTTGTGGCAGCACTTTTCAGTTTTGAGGCATGTCTATCCATATTTCAGACTGTAACGATCTTCCAGAAAG
The DNA here is from genome assembly GCA_007663325.1 of Eucalyptus pauciflora. Classification (NCBI taxonomy): domain Eukaryota; kingdom Viridiplantae; phylum Streptophyta; class Magnoliopsida; order Myrtales; family Myrtaceae; genus Eucalyptus; species Eucalyptus pauciflora. The sequence goes on from VMYD01000248.1 coordinate 503,841, forward strand.
AGTAAATTTTTCATTAATTAATCACCTTACATATGATGATATGATTGAGCAGCTGTGATATTTTATCCTGTGTTTATTTTTAAGAAATCGATGTTGCATGAATAGGTAATTTAAGGGCCCTTTATCTAAATATAGGTCATAAACAGCCCAACCAATGACGAGAATAAGAACTACATAATTGATAGTGTATGATGCTTTTAGAAGTCCATGCAAATTGGAAAAAAATGAGAGGAAGTGTGGAGTTGAATCTTATGGTATTACATATGGCTGATATTTCACCCATATTCCACTGCAATCTCTGTGGATTTAACTACCTGTAGACATTAACAGCTTGAGTTTTATTCCCCTGTATCCACACCTTGAGTAAATACTCGTAGAAACTGCAAAGCACATACAACATAGAGTAAAATGTTTTTAAGCAGAGATATAAGTGAACACTATTCGTACAAATGAAACGAGGAATCATACGCAGTGATAGGCTTCAACTTCCAAGGATATTATGTAGGGGTGAGCATGTCGGGCCGCCCAAACTGGGAACCTCCTAGACCAGACGGAACCAACCAGTTTGGTCTGGTTCCTAGAGGGATCGGTCCGATTCTCAATTCCATAAAAATGGAACCGGTGACTGTCGGTCCAGTTCCCGATTCCAAGGGGGAAGCAGACCAGACTGGACTAGACCGATGGACCAAACCAACTCTTTCTTTAATATATTTTTTTATTTCTTAAAAATAGCAATAAAATCTAAAAATAGTAAGAACTCTTGTATTTTTCTTAATTTTTAATTTTTTTTTGCTAAGTGATCGGTTCTATGGGACTGGAAAGATCAGTCTAGTCCGGTTCCTGGTCCGGTCCCTAGTCCCAAAAATTGGGAACTGGTCCTCCCGGTCCAATTCCCCATTCCTAGGTGGAACTGAACCGGACCAATAACCGATCATCCCTACTATTATTTAAGTCAATTGGCAGCTACTATGAAAATTACAACCAGGACAGTGTTTCCAAGACGAGAGAAGTATTAAATCTTTCCAAGCTAGTGACGAAGATGATTTTCCTAATCCATATTTGTTGGAGAGATGATCTTTCCAAGTAATGATGGTCTTCGACTCGTGGTACACGGTGAATCCATGAGGATGAGTTGAGCTTTTACAAGGTAAATGTTCTGTTCTGACATCACATTTCATAGAAAACATCTCGCACATGCATTGCATGAACATCCAGACCATGCAAATTAAAAATTTAATGTGATGCAAAGCAAATTATAGCAACGTATTCACATCTTCAATGAGTCCATCTGTCATTGAAGCACCCAGCTAGATGGGTTCGATTGATTTTTATGCACAATGACTATAAAGCAGCAGTCTAGCTCATCAATTTGAATTTCCAACGACCGCAAATCGTTGAAATTAATCTATAATTTGCAACTAATAGACTGCTGGTATCCGCCATTCTAGTTCATACAGGCTACTGTTTTGACCAAAAGACTTCGAGTAAGCACTGAGGTGTGTTATCATTACTCTTTTGACTTCAACCTGCATGTAAATATTAAAACCTCACAAAGCCTGTCAAATACCTGTCACCCATGGCACCAAATGTGATCAATGATGGAGATGGCATCCCAGTCTGAGGATTAATGTATATAGGAAGCAAGCCATCAGCAGGAAAATTTTTATGAAATACTTCAATGACCTTCTCCACCTAGAAAATGGATAAGAAAACACCTAAACGACCACGAAAAGAGTGTACTCACATAATATGTTCAAGATCTTCTACTTTTGCAGTAAATAAATAACTAAATAGCTCTGAGATAGTTCAGGGGAGTGGCCAGTCTTTTGATGCCACCATGTCTAAAACAAGAATAAAGTGGACTCGAGGTAGCTATAAAGTGATTGCCGACTAAAATTTCAAAGGACACAAGATCTACAGAAATAATACCTTCTCCTGGTACTTGGGTTGATTTGTCCTTTGAGATAGAGCGATAAACTCAAGCTGTGTTGTCCCCACTTCAGCCAGAATACTGTTTCCCTAGAGATGCAAAGACTAAATCATGTCATCACCTTCTATAAGACAACTCAAAAGTGAAGGTTTATGCAACAGATACATAGCAAAAAGTACATATGGCTGGCATAGGCAGATGTCCTACTGGGGTTAAAATATAGTATCTTAAAGAACTCAGTTGTGAAGCATCATTATTCACACTATTTGTTGCATCTCATAGTTAATGGTATTTCAAACTTGATGCAAATGGTGAATGATCACATAAAGACCCAGCATCTAGGCGCTTGATGAGCCAGCAGTACATATAGAATTGGTTTTCTCAGCCTTATTTTATCAGATCAAGATGGGTCTGCAAAATGTGAATGTAATCACATTGAAACCTTAGTCCTTTGGTGTCAACATCATGGGAGAATCATGTCATAATCGGCATCCTGTTCTCATTCAATAAATATCATTGCTTTTCCACTCAATATCAGGAACTCAGAAATCGTGGCCGTTAACCTTTCAGACCATACACCAGAGAATGTTCATGAAAATATAAGGACGTAGTCTTGTGGGGAGAGAGAGAGAGAGATGAAATCTAATGGTAAGCACGATTCAGGAGAAGCAGAGGAAAGGTTGATAAATTACATTGGGATAATTCTGAGCTTTTCCAGTAGCCAAGTTGATGCTGTTATAATTGATTCCAGAAGGTGTATTCCATGCAGGCAACAACCTATCTGCTACATCTGTAGCTTTCTCCAGGAAAACTTTGTCCCCAGAAAGATCATATGCACTCAAAAGTCCACCTACCATCCTGCATCAGAACAAGCAAATTTACCCAAAAGACGACAACAAATGAATGCAGGCTATTGATTTCAAGTGAGGGTTAGGGTTCTCCTCCAATCGCATGAATACAGAGAGAGAGAGAGAGAGAGAGAGGGCTTCTTATCTACCTTATGTTTGTCTCAAAGACGCTGGCGTTATAGTTCTTGTTGAAGTTCAAGGAGGTAGCCACCCAACTGCAACGTACGCCATCAAGTATTAATGACTAACAATGCCAAATGAATGCAAAATCGACAATTAAAGAGCATCTCAAGGAGCGAAAGACAATGCATCTTCTCCACTTTCTGCTCTTTTCTCTAGTTCTATCTGCTGTTCTAGAAACATTTTTGTAGTGATGGATTTCTCAGCAGCATTTCTCCCTTAGTGCAATAAAGCTTAGCTTCTTATTGTCATTTTTGTAGGGATCTCAGTGTTTGTTGTATACAAATCAAAGGAAAGTGACACATCAAACCGATCACACTTCAAAGAATTTCCAAATCACATGAAACCAACTTAGAAAGGACACCAATGCCACATACTGGCTCTATTATATTTGACTTTGTCCATATAATTCTCTGTTGCTGTCAATCCAATATAAACATTTTGCATGAAGAGATGGTTCTTACGACTTTCGAACCAATTTATTATTTGAAGTCCAGGGAAGGAGAAGGATGACACTTACTCTCTGGCTCTCTTGAACTGCTTATCAAGTCCCATGATGAACAAGGTGTCAAGAGCATCCACGATGGTCACTCCCAATCCACCAAAGCTGTCGACCCCATTCATCGTCTGTGGCTGTCAATGCAACAACACACGATGGCAAACTTCAATATGCAAGCCCACGTTAATCTAGACATAAACAGCCTTAAGAAGACATCATCCTCATCCACCAAACCTGAAGCTGATCAAATCCCCAGGCATACTTCTCATAAGAAGTCCACGCATGAAGCATGGCATCTTTCACCTTCTCTCTCCTTACACTCCCGGAGACTTTCCCGTTTGCTTCGAGATGCTTCCTCGAGAAAGTGCGATGGTTGCATGCAACGTCAGAAACAGAAAGCAATGCGATCAAGGCAAGTGCTAATACTTTTCCCAGTTGAAGGTTTGCCATTTTTCAGACCAGCTTCCTGAAATCTCTCCTGCCATCTCAATTTATACTATGTCATTGAGCTGGAGATGAGTCGAGAGAGAAACAGCAAGGCAGTAATATGATTGGATATATCGCCAGACTTGTAGTTCTTAGATGTCAGGGACCTCGGGTCCGGCCAACGTCAAGATCGAGTCTTGTACTTTGCTATCTGGTTTGTTTGTTACTTCAACAATTAGAAGGTAAGGTGAGAGTATGCATTAGAGATACGGTTCTTTTCCCTGGAGTGATTGAGTAAATCAATTTAGTTGTGAATCAAATCATGTACAATTAAAAAAGTATTTTTTTTTTCTTTTATTGTGTTCATACATTGTATTATAAACAGAGCCTTATACATGCAAGGTTTCTATCAGAAAGTAATATTCTTTTTATAGATTTCTCAAATCCTCTGTTTCTTCTCGTGTCAATTTTTTATAACTTTATCTGTTAATTATTTTTCATAGCTTGTGCTGAAGAGTAAGTGCTTCACGATTCCGTTCCTTGGCTGGACTTTGAGAGGCAGGCTAGAAGTGGTTCAGGGATGCCTGTGCGCTGTCCCTCACACTCTTGGTTTCCTCGCAAAACAAGGGCTTTTTTTCGGTTTTCTTGTGTTATACTTCGACCCAGCAAGTAAGTTCTGAATTTCATGTTTGAATGGGCTATTAAATATTCATAAATGTAGATACATATGGTTGGAACTTGGAATTATCCTTTAGTGCCGGCCTCATTTTTATGCAGCCATTAATTCCTCCACCCATTGTAGGAGACTTAAGAAATTTATCAAGATGATTCGGTGGAAAATTACCAAAAATCTTAAATATATTGTACGACGGCCAATTTAATGTTGAACATTTCAATTTTGCTAATTTAGTTTTAAACATTTCACGATTAGCAAACATAGTCCTTTTGGTCAATTTGACTAGAAATTGCTAATGTGGAAATTAGTCGTCTTAAGTAACACGATTGATGCCTAATGTTGACAATTTTTACAATTTTAACAATTTTAATAGATTTTTTCTTTTCTTTTTTTCATTGTGTAGATCGAGAAGGGATGCCACCCGACCCTTACCAACACTAGGCAAGGGTCGCGACTCCCTCAATTGGGGCCAATGACCTCCATCGGTCATCGTTGATTCTAGAGATTGACAGATGGAAATAAGAAAAACAAATAAAAGAAAGAAAAGAAAGAAAAGAAAAGAAAAATCAATTTTTTTTTAAATGAAAAAATTGTCCACATTATTGTTAATCATGCCACATAAGACAACCAACTTCCACATTAGTGATTTTCAGCCAAAATAGACCCGAATGATTATATTGACAAATCTTTAAAAGGTTTAGGACCAAATTGATCAAATTGAAAAAGTTTAGTATTGAATTGACATCTGTAAAATATGTTATGACTTTTTCTTGTAGTTATCTTGATGAGTCGACATGCATAAATAAGTTTTATTTTTTGTCATTAAATATGATGTTAGATGTAGGGAAACACATATTGTTAATTTGGAAATACAAAGTTGATATAATAAAGGAGATAAAATAGGATAATTACATAAACGATATCTAAATTTTTGTCTAATGTGCAATGTCGTTCTTGAATTATTAATTTGTTCAATATATTTCATAAATTGTAGCTCAATATGTAACATAGTCCCTAAACTTTGACTTGTTCAATATAGTTCATGAACTATTGGTATACGTTCAATCTAGTCATTTGATAAAATAAAAATATCTACTTCATCCTTCCATTAATTCAAACTAACAAAATTTATTGATTTAGCTTTCAACTCTATAAGTCTGAATGATGGACAAAAAAATAACATTACATGGGGACTATCCACATAAAGATATTTAGCTCAAATCAAGATATAATAATTCACGTAATCAAATAATATGGATAATATTTTTTTTTCCAAATTAAACAAATTAAAAGAATAATAATATTCTTATTTGGGTTGAACATTTTTGTGAAAAATTCACTTGTAATGTTTTTTTTTATCCACCATTCAAACATAAGAATTGGAAGTCAAATCAACAAACTGTGTTAATATTAATTAATGAAAGAATAACATTGAACATTTTCCATATATTTCAATGAAAAAATTGTACATATATTGAAAGTTCGGAGATCATATTGAATAAATAAAAAATTTAAAAATGACATTACATACCAAGTTAAAGTTCATGGATCATATTGAATGAACTAAAAATTTATTGCATATTAGGTTAAAATTCAATGACCATTTGTGTCATTTTCTTGATAAATATTTTGTCTTGAAATAGAAATAGGGATTCCCATGATGTGTCGCGACCTAACCCTCTCACGAGAAGGGAGTTTGTTAGGTTTAGGGGTATTATTAGCTTTGGATCAATGGCCTTCAATTCACTCAGTTTTCCCAAACTCATACCTCGCACGACATTGGGCATGCAAAATTTTGATCAGTCGCCACTAATCAAAATTTTAACAAAGTTGTCGCCACTAACCCTTTTTAGGGGTCAGCTTAAGATATGGGAAGATATTTTACTATTTACACAACTAGAGATTTTGGAACCCGAGGACTTGATTACGTTGGCTCTAAGGCTAATGCCCTTTCGATACATAACCTCATCATGTGCTAATTAACACCATAACAGCCTTGTCAAGAAAAATCTAAAGTTTGCCCTAACCATTCTAAAACAAGAAAAATATTGAAATGCATAATCAATTATAATAATAAAGGAAAGCACATAAGCATCCTAATATCATCCCTAAAAATAAAAAGACAATACAAAACAAAGAACCCTATTGTAAAACTCTAAGGCTTGTCCAATTTTTGGGTTCCACTTTCAAGGGGTTTTTAATCTTTCTTAATGTTTCTGGTTTTTTTAGAATGTTTCGAATTTTTTTTTAATGATTTATCTAATTTTTTATAATTTTCTGGATTTTCTGATTTTTTAATGATTTTCGAATTTTCTAAATTCTTATTATTTACTAAAAATTTTTTTAAAAAAATTATCATTTTCTATTTTGAATTAATTTTTTAAAATATTTTTCCGAATTTTTAAATTTTTAAAATTATTTAGTATTATTATATTCCGTGAACGGGTTTGGATCAGGTTTAGAGACCCGACCCGACCCAACTAAATCGACCCAAACCCTTTTGGATCAGTTGGACTAAAAACATTAACCCCAAAAGCCCACTCGGAATTAATTATAAAAGCCCATAAACCTTTTTAAACTCTTTTTTGGCCCACATTTTGAACTGAGCCCAGCCCACAACAGAACACCCCCTAGCCCACTCTTTATTTTTTATAGCCTTTTCATTCTTTCCTCTACCTTTTTATTTTCTTTTAATTCTTTTCTCTTTTTCTGTCGACCACAACCATGAACAAAAAAATGTCTATCCGAAACTAATCCCTTTCATCTTAGCCTTTCTAACAAACAAACAATCACCCGTACACTATAAAGCAAAAAGATAAAGTGAGTGGGATGGCTTGAACCATGAACTTTGCCGGCGAGAGAAGGAACAACTTTCGGGTAGGTAGATATGTATACACATTGAAATCGCATGAGAACAGACGAAATGCTAGTATTAGCAGCAATCGATCTTGAATGCAGACGTGACTTAACATTCGGCTTCTGTTAGGCATTTTATCAAACATGCAATATGCAGATCTTTCAATGTTTTTCCGTTTTAATTTTAAGAAGATTCTCGGTCTCACACGTTACACTTAAAACGCCATGGTTAGCAACAAAGCAACTTCGTTTTATCAAGATCTCTTCAAGAAAATCAATCGAACCGAGCATGTCTTTCTCTGCGAAAACCGAGACAAAGTAGAGCGTTTGGAGCGAGATCGTACGTGATTTGGGATGGGTCTTAGTCGTCTGTGTGGTCACTGGCAAAGCTTCGATGGCTCGGAAGGGACCCCTCAGCGGGCGTTTCTTCTCCGGCGAACCTCCTCTCTCCCCGTGATATCTCTCTATCCCCGTCTTTGTAATCTCGTTTCTGCCCAGGAGAAGGCTTTTCCCCCCTAAATGCGACTTTTCTCTCTCTCTTCCAGTCACCAGCGTTTTTCTACCCCTCTGCCAGCCGAAGAAAACGTTCTGCCCTTTCCACAAAACCAGTCCGACCTTCCTCTGGAGCGTTCCCTTGCGAAGCTCTCCTCCTCCCTCACGCCTCTCCTCGTGCAGTCAGCACCAGCGTGCCCCGTTTTAGGCTTTTATGGGCTCAAAACAAGAGAAATGAAGATGGGCCTAAAAAGAAAGAAGCGAAGATAGGAGGGGGGAACGGGCTTAGCGGGCTGAAAGTCGCTAAGTGGACCGGACACACCGGCCCACACGACTTCGTCATTTCTTTAATAATTTTCTATATTTTTGCAAAATAAATGGATATTTAAAACATTGACAAAAATTCGGGTGTCCACACGAAGTAATTAGCTTCTTGCCATGGCATGATGCAAGATGGCCTGAAACATGAGTTCGGCTAGGCAGGAGAAAATTCAAGTGGAGCCCAGGCCACCTTCAAATAATCGTCCTATTGATTGGAAATCAGGGTCTCGGATCATCGAACGAGTTAATGGACCCATTCATACTCAAGAGTCGCTGATCAGATGCCAAGCTCCAAGCTAGTCCTGAAATCTGGATAAATGTATATACAAGTTCCATAGTCATTGCCAAAAGCGCACACAGAAACAGGAGGACTCCCCCGTCCCTTGGTTCATTAGGTCATCCTGAAATTCTAATGAAACAGAACTTCGGGACATATTTCCTCTCTAGAGAAGATGGTCAAGATGCCTCTTGAAACCAGTAAAACAGGATCCCCTCAATTATAGTTGCAGCTATTCCACTTAAGAACAAAATCAGGGGTAAGAGGGGGTCGAATGATTATGTCCAAAATGCAGAAGTACTGCAATTTAGCCAAGACAGACTCTACCCCTCTTCTGAAGCAGGGAGCTTCCTTTTCAGAATTTCATTTTCCCTCCTCAAGTTCATAACCTTCTGCTTAAGTGTTTCCACCTGTCGATTTGTAGCCGAATCCCGTTGCTCTTGAGCAAACTTTGTTCTGGTTACAAGCACTGCAGCAAACAACAAATCTATTACCCCAAAATGTAACATGTAGATGGTTATTCCCTAGCGTCCCTTTTCCAACATACACAAAAGGGACCTTACCCATACAACTAGATCCACTAAACGACCTCCCTGTTACTGTAAGTTATTTGCGTGTTGGCATCAATTCATACGAACCTTGTTGGGTACGTACGGTGGTCCAGGATAGGCAAAAGGGAAAGATCTATTGTACTTGAAAAGAAAAATAGAAGTGAAGCAATCACTGACGCACATTCCTTTTCCAGATTATGAAGTTTCTTGATCAAGTCTTTCTTCTCCTCCTGCTCAAGTAGAAGACAGTCCTTCAAATCCCGAATCTCGAGTTGATCTGCAGAATGAAAAACTTATGATGTAAGAGTGAAAAGTCCTAGTGTTTTCCCAGAATTTAGCATAAACATCTAGGAACTTACATTTCGAATCCAAGTCAAAATGGAGCTGCTCTAACCTGCTTGCTAGAGCTTGGATATGGATTTTATGTGTTGTTAACTCATGGCGGAGTTGATTAATGGTTGTTTCATGCGATGCTTTCTCAGTTTGAAAGCCTCTAGCATGGAATAGCATTTCAGGCCTTAGAGAATGAAGTTTTGTGAAGCAGCCAATAAATAAATGAGAAAACTCACCTAATCTGGGCCTCTAACTCCTCGACCTTAATTGTATAATCTTGTTGCAGCAATTCTATAGATCCAATTTGCTCCTGCTCATGGACTCCAGTTTGTTAGGATCATGACAGATCATAGTTTTTCCTTGGAACTCAGAATGTCACAAACATTAGAAAGATCCATTTATCTCATTAATGTAGGGCCTATATGGAAAACAGGTTGGTCCCCATTGCAATATGAAGAAAAGTTTATATCAGAAGCAGCCTTACATACATTTGCTTTACGCTGGTGTTCATCAATCAGCCTCTTTATTTCCTCTTCCAATCTCTGGCACTTAGTGCGACTTTCGAGCTGCAAGTTGCTTTTCAAATGAAGCGATCAGAGGAAGCCAGCCTACTTACTAACTACTAGTTATGAAGCCTCATCATGGCTATCATCCTGATGAAGATTTCACAATGTTACTGGAATTGCTAATGATTTTATAAATTGAGAAATTTGACACCTGATCAGCCAGATTGTTCATGCAACTTGAGTACAGCTTTGTCAGCCTCTCATTGTCTGCATTGTCTCATATCCAAACATCCCAAAAGGATTTCAGTGTAATTGCTGGAGATCAGACAAAATGCAGAAACTTTCATAACCAAAAGTAATGTTCGTGACTGATGATATCAACTTCGACACCACAGATGATGCAGCAATCCGTAAATTCCGTAAACAAAGTTTAGACCTCGGATCCATTCCCACTAGGAGTATGTTGGCAAAAGCAAGAGTCCGGTATATCTCCAGCTCAACCACTTGAACTCAATTTTTTCAAAGAATTTGGGGAATGGGAAGGGGGAAAATCTATGGCCTTGTCAGCTCCAATACTCAGTGCCAAGGCGGAGTTCCAAAGTCTACCTATAACTCTACCTTCGTCGTAATTGAGCATCAAGGTCCTTCTACATCTCTGGAACAACAGGACAAAAGGAAGAAAATTCTTGGGCAAATGCCACCGCAGCAATCATCCTAGCTATCTGCATTGTCAAATCGACAATCGCCATGGCCATTTTCGTTCTTCTAATACAGGAATTACATCAAGGAAAGATTACTACAACCATGGAGACGGCGTCAAACCAACCATTCGCGGACTGCCAGACTCGGGACGAAAACGAACCTCGTCTTAGGCCGTCGCAAGCGATTTCAAGAGCTTCCCGCCTCTTAACCTCGGCATCGCAGCTCAACCTCAGCGACTGGATCTCCGCCGCTCCTCTCTCAAAATCCTGAACAAAGAGTGACGACCGAAATTGCCTCCGTCGGACTCACTAGACAAGACGCAGCAACGATCGAAGAAGCGAATGCCAGGCGAAGCTGAAACGGAGAACGAGCCTTTACTTCGTAGATTTGATCGAAGGTCGAAAGGAGCGTCTCCGCTCCGCCGTCACCGGTCGCCGCCGCCATTGCCGCGTGCTTGAGTCTCGCCGGCGAGGTCGAACTGTCGAAGACGGTGCTGCGCAACGGCCGCCACCGTGGCTTCAGTTTGGAGGAGGCGGAGGCCAATCTCTTTCCTCCGAAAGATTTTTTTAGCTTTCGAGCTTTTCCTTTTTCTTTTCTTCCTCTACCAGTAAGCAAAACTATTTGTCCTAATTAAGTAGAAAAGAGTCAGTAAATGTGCAAAGCGGAGGTCTCATCTGTAATTTCGCACACAAAATCACAGACTACTCCAAAGCGGGGTACACATCACCTAAGTTACAGCTTTGGAATTTAGAAGGAATGTTGAAAATTTGTTAGCAATGTTATGAGATTGTCAATTTTTTTTGCGACTCCTGAATAAGCGGATATAAAACTGAAAATTACACAACAATCCTACATCATAATCAAGAGTTTCGTAATCAAGTATAAAAGAGTCATAAAAAAAAGGATAGTGCGATGTGCTGGTGTGCATTAAAAATATCCCTCCAAAGCCGAGCAAATATTAGGTTTATAGTATTTTTTCATTATTTAGAATTCTGATAATCATAGCTATCATTGTACTTTTATAAGGAGAGATTATAATAGGATCCATACAAAGTTAAGAAAATGAATGGTTCTCTAAAAGCCACATTGAAGTGGTTCGACCGATAAGATTCGCACATCATAAATTTAAGTTCAAGCCTCGTTGTCGGTAATTCTCATAGGCAAGTGATCCGTAAATTCATCATAAATTCTTCTTGAGTTTGCCGTATGGTCGGCACTAGCTAACCTCCCTTCCTCCTAAACTGTTGTCTATTAAAAAAAGAAAAAATCTCTCTACGAAAGCCAATAAAATGAAAAAGAAGAAAAAGCAAGATGTTCACTTATTCTTGTCTCGTTGGGCATATATACGGAACCCACAGGTCCCGGAAGTAGGACACAAAAAGTTACAAACACCCCTTCCAGGAAAGCATCAACTCCCTCCCTACCAAAATCAGAGCACGATCACAGAATGGAGTCCATCGACGAGGAATTCCGTAATTACTGGGAAACTCTCATGTTCTTCCAATCTGAAGAGCTTCTTCACAAGTATTCCCCTCTGTTCCCTCCCTCCATCTCACCTAGAAAGCATTCGCGCAAGACACCCTCTGTTTTGTCCTGTCTCTCTCTTCTCACAATGTTGCTTTTGTTTTCTTTGCTCTCTTTTGCTTCCTCTTGCGGCAACTCTGCAGCTGCGTCAGCGAGGCGATTTCCAGATTCAATGGCCCGAGTTCGCCGGACGCGGCGGCGCTGCCGGTAGCATCTAAAAGCATTGACCTGGAAAGAAATAGGAGGAAGAAGCTCAATGAAAGGCTCTTCGCACTCAGAGCCCTCGTACCCAAGATAAGCAAGGTCGCTCCCAGTACCAATTTATATGTTCATCATATCGCCATCAGCTTCGGTAACTGTAGTTTTGATCTGTTATCTGAAAGTTGAAGTTTGAATCGAGCTGTGCTGTTTGTGCCTTGATGATGACAATTTTAGATGGATAAGGCTTCGATAGTGAAAGATGCTATTGATTACATCCAAGACTTGCGCGAACAAGAAGGAAAGATCCGAGGCGAGATCGCAGAGCTCGAATCTGTAATTCTGAAGGAAAACCCAGGCTTTAAATTTGAGGGAGAACGATCGCCACCGGCCCATCCGAAATCTAAGAGAAAGAGGGCGAAGCTGCGCCATGATATTTCCAAGAGTCCAGACATCACTCCAATCGAAGTTCTTGAGGTAACTCTGTCTCTGTCTCTCTCTCTCTCTGTGGGCAATAATTACCCGGTGTATGCTGATCTCAACAACTATTCAAAAGCCCCATACTGAAAAGAAATCTGTTGCAGCTAAGAGTGATGGAAGCTGGAGAGAAGAGTGTGGTGATTAGCTTGACCTGTAGCAACAGAGGAGACGCGATGGTCAGGCTCTGTCAAGCGTTCGAGTCTCTGAAGCTCAAAATAGTCGCCGCCAACATCACCGCCCTCCCGGAGAAGCTTTTGAAGATGGTGTTCATAGAGGTACGTGTTCAATTCCGATCCAAACGAGGTGCGCCTGGATTGATCATGGGCATACATTAGGTATCGATTTCCACAAGTAGATGACGATGCATCAGCATATAAGGATCCCGTGAACATCTAATTTTGTTTTTTTTTAGATCATCATCATTTGGGTCATCTCTTTCTTGCGGAAGATCTTCTGTCCATTAATTTGCTCGACGGATCATGATAAGCGCAGCAATAGTAGCATGAATAGGTATGAATGTCGGGGCATAGACGGAGGTGGAAATTCCTGAACCACTCAAATAAGTGGATCCGCCAATAAGCAGCACTTTTTTGTCATCTGAACAATGATCAAGTGCAGTTTATCAATAAACTTTAAACAAGTGGGATTAGGCATGTTTATTAGTTTTTGGAGTGTCACCCACCATTTCATTTACTCTTTGACGAGTAAGGTACTTATCAGTAACATCATCCCATGCAATGTAACCCAACCACCTTTCCACTTAATGTCAATTTTCCATATCCGAGCTCCTGCGCAGCATCGATTAAAGACAGTGGACTATGAGACACTGCCTTCAAACGCATATTGATTTCTTTCATGTAACAACGAACTTGTATCATCTGGGCATTCTGGGTTTAGCACGAATGGCAAGTTAGATAGATTTGCGACAGGAATGCATGAAAATGGTTTGCTCTCGATTAACATGTGTATGCTGTCAACCTCCTAGTCCTATTGAGGTATGACATAAACCAGAAACAAAAGAAAGGGATGCTTTCAAATTCTGTCCATCCAATACTCAACTGTCCGAAGCACTTGTCCTCCCCAAGCCGCCGTTTCTACAGACGGCCGTCCACAAGAACCAATCACCTGATGTCCAAGATCTTATTCATCATGTGATTTATGTGCTGATAATTTAAAAATCTTTAAGTTGTCTTGCTAAACTTGGGGCTACGACCAAAATCCTGTGGAGATCTTGCAGTTGTTTTTTATATTCCACCCTCGTTTATCAGCTGATGGTAACAGCTTAGGTAGCGTGGCTCCACTTTTGGCATGCTCGATCAGGTGACATGTACTCGATAATGATGCCGGGTTCCCATTTATAATGAGAAATGAAGTAGTGCTGAACAACGTGATGACTTGTGGAGCTGGATATGATGCCCGCCCTTGCTTGGTCTCGTCCTATAATTGCTTCACATGTCACGTTTGATCTTGTCTTTGTCGTAGCTGAGGCCATTGCAATTGTCCCACTCATCATCTCTTCCTCTTTTTGGCAGAAGGAAGAGAAGCAGGGTAAGGAACACATTCAATCCAGAATACAAGCCGCCATCGCAGCTCTGAACAGTCACCATGCCGAGCCCACTGATGCAAGCATGAATCAACTTATGAGCCGAAACACATAGAAGGGTTCGATTCCATTAGTGCTCACAGGATGTCATTCTCAGCAGCAGCTCATTACAAAGCTGATCATTGCTTAGTGTTCAAACTGTGAATCTTATCTACTTCGATAGCACGGCATGTCGAATTCTATGCTTTGTAGACAATAAGACGCCTTGCACATCCAAATTTAAAGCTAAAGGGGATGAGATTTGAGTCCTCTTTATGACCGAGGTGGCCCTTTAGGGAAAATGATTGTGCTCCTTTTACGTTTCGTGTGATAATAAAATTTGGTTTCTTTCACATCTGCGTGTTCTATAATTGAGGCCCGGTTTGTTGGATATGCTTCGAAAACAACGATAAAGGCAGGGCCGTACCTTGTCTTCAGATATAGGCAAGGGATAGCATCCCACGACCAACCATCGGATCTATGATCATGGTAGGACCAGATTTAGTCGTTCGTATCCTTAAGCTAAGCTTATAAGAAAAGAAGGAAAACGAATTAAGAATAGCATCGTCCCAAATTATTGACTCTCCTTTTCATCCCTCGCCTTCATCATTATTGTCGAATTATTGCCGGTCGAGATGCATTGAGATTGACAACAAAGACGGAAAGGGAAAGTGTAATAATATGGCCCAACAAGCCAAGCCCAAGCCCAACTCTCTTTCTTTCTATTAAGCACAAGAGGAGAAGAAGAAGCCAAAGCAGAAACAAGGGAAAGAAAAGGGGCCACCGAGAAAGAAGAAAGAAAGGGACGGAAAATTTTCATGCACTCATGATCCATATGACTCGTCAAGCCAACTCAACTCCTTTTTGCAATGCCGGTAAGTGATTGAAGCCTCTAATTGTTTACTCGAACGAATCGTCACAATTATGGTTTGAAATTCGAAATTATTGAATATTTGTATTGTAAAATCCGATTTTTAAGTCGTTGAACTATGTATTTTTGTAAAAATGATAGTTTAGGGTGATGTAAAACTATAATATTTTACGAGTCTTAATTTGAGTTTATGATTTGCCCATAATGGATTTTTCAAATTTGGTGCGCATTCTAGATACAATATCAAATAGTAATTTTGGGCCTGAATTTTAGCCATTTTCAGTGAGGTCTTGAGGCGACTGAGTTGGGGTTTTTGTAGTATATCGAGGGCTTTCTAAAGACTATAAGATGGCTTACTTGTTAGGAATTTAAGGGTGTCGACCAAAGTAATCACCAAAGTTGATTTTCGGCTTTTCCCAGTTGAATGATAATTTTTCTTCTATGAGTTTGTAAACACATGTCTTAAAAGTTATGGAAATCTGATGTATTATAAGTTATTGAAAGCATGTTTAGTTGCATAAAATATAGATGGAGAATTTACTATAATTTGGTATTTATGAATGATTTGCCAAATGTTTTTGGAAAGTTGTTGCGAAAGGTCATATGTATATATATGTTGATTTGTAAACTTGATTTATGAAATGTGTTCTGAAAATGTATGTAAAATTTAGTCTTATTAAAAAAACAAGTTCTGAAATGATTTGAGAAATACTTTTAAAAAGTATTTATGGTGAATGAGTTGGGTTGTAGAAAGATTATATGTTTTGATTTGTGAAACTTATATTTTGGTTTAGTTTTATGAATTGTAGAGCTTGTTGTGAATTGGCGTTGATGCTCAATGTCGTCGTGAGCCTAGTGAGGGGCTTGTGGTATACGTATACTAGTCTATGATAACTTTTGTGGGCTAAACTACGTATTAATAATAGGTAGAGACCTAACCAAGAGAGAAATCTTTATCATCTTATCACGGACGTTATGCATGACCGTACTTTGATACTTGAGCAAAAGATTAATTGATGAATGGCCTATCGATGTGTGGTTTCATATGAGATAGATCAATGAATAAATCATTGATGCGTAGCATGAGATTAACCAATGGAATTGACCATTGACGTGTGTTTTATGAGATTAGTTAATGAAATGGACCATTGAGATATATTTTATGAGATCAATCAATGGATTAGATTATTAGTGTTTGCTTGCTATTATCTTGGATATTTCTACTTTGAACATATTATGTTAGAGTAAGAAATATTACATTTTTGGTCTTGAAGGTTTGTTTGATTTCGGTTTTTTTTTGTGAAAGTGAGTTATATTTATGTTTAAAGTGCATAGTGATTGTTCGATCTGCTTAAAAGAAATATATCACTCACTAGATCATGATAACTTATTCATTTTTCTTATCAAGTTTTTCAAGTGCCTCAACTAGTGATCGATAGAGTGAGAGCATTATTGCAGGAACTATTGCGAGTTGGATATTTGCGGTAGAGTGTGAGGCCGCGTCCTTCAACGAAAGGATGGTCGTGTTATCCCCCCATCCTATAGGATTTGTAGTATGACAGAAAAGTATGGACGAATGTGCTCAACTTGATGGGGATTGAACACGGGCTCAGTAGTTCTTTGCAAAATGGGATAAAAACAATATAATAGAGTGACACTAGTGTGAGACCGACGCATGTATGATTAGTACAAAATCGACTCTTCTCGATCTCAATTTTGTCGAGTGAAGTCGAGGTGTTGTGTATAAAATACGACGTGAATTACACACTCTGAAGTCAGAATTGATGCACAAAACCAAGAAGTAGTCGTGAAACGTGGATGTGCACGGAAAAAACTAAGTTTGCTTCTTGGGTAACGAAGATGTAGTTGTCAACATTAGCAATACCCAAAAAATGAAAAAAAGGAGAAGCAAAATGGTGAAAGCCCAGGCCCAATTCCAACAGGCCGACTTGACAACAAAAGCCCAGCCAAGGCCCAATAGAGCCTCCGTGTTGGACGCTCTTTACTGCGAAAGCATCGCGGAAATCCCAGTTTCTTCCCCAGTCCAATATCTCCTCCCTCCCCTCCCCCTCCTCTCCTCCTCCTCCCCCTCCTCCTCCGATGGAGTCGTTGATGGTGAACTACGCCTCGTCGGACGATGACGAAGAAGACCGTCGCGACGAACACCAACCTCAGCCGCCCTCTCGCACCTCCTTCTCTTCTCTTCCTCCGCCGAAATCATCGTCTTCCTCCTCCTCCTCCGCTTCTCCCTTCTCCTCCCTCCCCCAACCCAAGCAAACCCTAACTTCTCCTACTGCTGGCCCCGACGCCAAAGCCGTTCGCTCCGATGAAGGAAGCTCGCGGCCTCCCGCTCCGGTCGCCTCCGGATCCTCCTTCTCCTCCTCCAGGCTCTTCTCTTCGCTCCCCCAGCCGAAGCAGCGATCGCCGTCGGACCTTCCCCCGGCTGGCGCGAACGCCGGCGCGAAGCGGATCGTCCAGTTCAGGCCTCCCGTTCTCCCTTCGCTCGCGAACCCTAGCGCAATCGACGATGACGAGGAAGAAGATGACGAGGGTGAGAAGGAGAAGGAGCGCAAGCGGCGGCGCGAATCTGAGTCCGCGGCTCAGTCTTCCTCCGTCATGTCCTTCCTCTCGAGCATCCCTGCACCGCGGAACTCGTCCACTTTGGGCGCCCTTCCTACCGCCGGGTCTGGCAGGAGATCGGTCATTGAGACCGATGCCCCTGCTGTGGGTTCTACTGGCTTGGAATCGAGCAATGGCGGTAATGATCAAAACGTCGGTAATCATAGCACTTATGAGACTTACGATTCGGGGATTGATCAAAATGGGGGGGCTTATGAGTATCACAAGGTTTATGGGAGTCATGAAGGGGGCTATGATCAGAATGCCAGCGGGAGTGATAACTCGTACTACGGAGGATACGAGAACTATGGTAATTATGGGGAGTACGGAAATTATGCGAATCATTCGGATTATACAGCTGTGGCATCCACTGGGGTGGTGCAGGGGATGAGCGACAGTGGAGCGAGAGTTTCAGGGAAGAGAGGGAGGAATGAAGTTCCAGCGGAAATAGTGGAGGTGAAGCAGGACGAGTTGATGAAGAATCGACCTAGGCAGGACCAAGCGAAATCGACAGGGATTGCTTTTGGACCTTCTTATCAGGTATGAAGACCAGTATCAGTACTATCATCTTATATTGCATTTGCGATTGCTTCTATTAGTTGAACATTTTGTTGGATATCCTGTGGGGCCGTATGATTTATAGCAGTTCAAGTTCAAACTAGGCATATTGCTGATCCCATAACCTCGTGTAGTTATATGGGCAGCGCAGCTTGTTCCAGGCATTCTAGAAAGGAGGAAGGCTGAGTTTCTCTTCCTAGTTCGTATGTGCTGTGAGAAACTTTGGTGAAGCCTATGTTCCTAGTGGATGTTAGTGCAACTGTCTAATAATAACTCTTCATTAAGAGAGCGGTACTTTTGTTGGAAAAGAGAAACATATCAATTGCAGTATCAGTAGAACATTAATGCTCCCTGCTACCCCTCCAGTCGAAATTTGATTACCATTGTTACTGTACTATAGATTAGAAGAATTCTATGAGTATTTTATCTTTCTTCCTGACATTTTGCTTCTAGTCACTGCTGCCATAGTTTTCGTTAGCATATAATGTACTCTCGTATATGTTTCTGAGCAGTGTCTGCTACATAGATCTTGGTACTCCATTTCGTTTGACCTGATCTATACCCTCCATATATTTGATACTGAAGAAATTTCAATTCTCCATATCTTTCTAGCTTTCTCCTTCCTGAGCCTTTTATCTTGTATCTTCATCATTAACTTCACATCTTCTCACGGATGCCTCTAGACAAACCATCCCAAAGGAGTTCCATTCCTATTATTTTCTCTCATCTTGTCGTCAACCGAAGTCATGCCAACTATTTTAGGGATGCGGTAAATCCTAATTATATCTTTCCTTGAGAATCCAGGCAGCCACTAGACAATTCATTTTCACCAAACTCATTTTCTGCTGTTGTTCACATATTGGTGCCAAACTCCGCAACATTGACAATGTTGGTGTTGTTGCTGGGATATTTTATTGTGGTACAGGATACCATATGCGCTACTCTACTTCATCTATTCTTCTTGTTTCCATGGTAATATTCCCCTTTCTCCTCTTTTTTCAAAACTAATCGAATGCCTTGTGCCGTGCACAGGATTTATATCTCCTCGAAATGTTCTGATACTAATGTAGTTGTAGTTGTATTCCCCTTTAATTAAGTATACGATGAAAACCAACCACTATGAAGATTATTAAAAATCAATCCCACGCAGAAGAGGCAATGTCTAAATTTATGATTGGATCCTAGTTAGATTTCAATCAAGTGATTCATCTACCTTATAGAATTGATGGGACTTAAATGTCAGGTGGTAAATCTTATTTGGCATCTGTCCAGTGATACAGAATTTTTTTAATTTTCTCCATATTACTCGGAAGTAGAAGTCTCTCATAAATTGCATTTTTTAGTTTTAATTAGCTTGAGATTCAGTGAAGTGATTTCAGGTTAATCTTAACAATGTTATTGTTAATTTATGAAATACAATGGCCTATTTCGTGACTTTGCTTAATTGGAATGTCGATTATACTTTATGGACTGTTTGTTGCTATTAACTGATTTTTTCCTACATACTGTACATAACTATCAAAATGAAAATAACGATAACGAAAGTTATTGAAAACATATTTTTACATCAATAATGGTGATCAAATTGGTAGGAACATAGGCCGATACTCAACAGCTTGTGTTTCTTATAAAAAAATTACTCCGAAGATAACTCTGTAAAAAGAGGTTTGTGAAGTTTAGTATGCTTCTTTTTCAAGATATGTCAAATTAGCATTTTCTTCCCATGCAGTTAAACAGATCTTGTTTGATAGCACTCAAAATCTGATTTCTTCAACCTAGTTCAAGCATACCTATAATTCTGACTGGATTTCCTCACTGTTGATTGGGATAAGTATAGTAGTGATTTTGTATAAGAATCAACATGTTCGAGCAATTTGGGGTTTTACGTCAAAAGTATTGAGTTATTTTTCAGACAGAAAATTAAACCCTCCCCCTGTTTACCTTTGCCAGTTTCTTCTTTTGGTTGAACGAGCTTTGATCAGGAGTGCATTAAACTATTGGTTAGTAGAGTTGTAAAGAGGGAGAATATAGCCACTGTTTGCATGGAAAGTGATAAGAAAAGAAAGGTGAACAGGAAGATGGTACTTTCTAGGCGTTTCTTTCAAGAAACCTCACTGTTGCCACTGGAGTTAGAATATCAGATCTACCTTTGAAATAGCACCTGAAGAAGTATGCCATACAGATCCAACGTTTTAAGTTACTTGGGTGTGCTCAGAATCCTCACTGCTAACAATGCATTCAAGATGACGTCATATAAACGTGCTGTTCTCTATAGTGCTGAGAAGGGAGGAGTCTCCTGTTTGGATGCATGGGAATTGCTGTAGTTTGCATTGCGTTGAAGAATTGGAGATACATGCCTACATATAAGTGCTTGTAGGAGGTGGATAAAAATGAAGAAGCCTCTAAAAGCAACATTCTTAAGCATGGAGTATAACATATGGTGTTTTTAGTTTTCAGCTAGGAAGAAAAATTCAAAATCAAATTAAACTTTACTTTCAAGACAAAATGACAAATTATGAAATAACATAATTTGGCAAGTGCAGCTGCTAGGTGGTTAATGTTGTGTAAACCCAGATGAAATAGTGGCTAGGTGTCAGTGTTTGGGTAGAAGAAAAATGAGATTGTGTGATTGATCATCAAGCATGAAGAAAACATGCTCGATCTCTCTTTTCTATATACAGTTTTTAAGTGGTTGCAGGCTAGTAGAAAATACTTATCTCTAAGAAGCTGTTGGTCTCCATTTTGAACTTTTTTCCTTCTCTAAATCTGCACTGGCCTCTATTGTCATTGAACAACTTGACTTCTCCAGTTTCTCCTTGTAATTATATTTGCATTTATTTGTCAGGAATTTTATTCACTAGCATAGTATGATAAGGATTATCACTTTGGCTATTCTTGGTAAGCTTGCTTATTTCCGAGCAAAGTTATAAGGATTTGAAACTAATCATAGATGTAAGGCTATTGCTATTGGGAAATGCTTTATCCTTCTAGCATCCTCTAATTGAAGTGACCTTTCTACCATCAATATGCTTCTAGGCAAGCTTATATACCTTTCTCCTCCAACGCCCTCCAAGACTTTCCTGAGAACCATGTCCTCAGCCTTTTAGAGATGTGTGAAAAATCATGGGCCGACCCTAACTATGTCCTTTTACTCATCCATTATTAATAAGAACAAAAAATAAATTAGGAATATAACAAATCAGTTTCTAAGCTGTACAATGCTAGGGAATTCTACTTTACAATAATAAGGGTGAGTTGCACTTATTTGTTTTACTATTGCTTTTAGTCATCAGGCATTCACTTAGACTGTGACTGTGTATTTATTTTCATGTAGTATGTAGTGAATTGTCTTGAGGACGCTACTGTATGCCGCTATGGCTCTCTTTGCTGTCTAAAGCACATTGTTTTGCATGTGCAATTGTTTTGGTTGTGGTCTAAATAAAACATTGTCTATCATTCAATTTTTTTAGTGGCTTGGCAATGTTTAAAGTTCTGCTTGCTTTGTCTGCTCTGATGTAGAGTTGTTAAACTAGAACATAACTAGTCCAACTAACGATGCAAACCATCTTTTATAGTTATGTAGTCCCCAGTGGAATGCATCTGACATAAGGATTTCTTCAGTTTCTTGGAATAATTAATAAAATCTTCTGAAGAAGAAAAGTGGAAAATTGTCAATCTCCTTTGCAGAAGGTTAGGAGTTGTGTCTGACCAGAAAAGGGAAGTTTGAAGTTGTGTCGGACATACCATTTGCATTATTGGTGTTCATGTTGCTGCCTATACATGTGGAGTACTTCTGGAAATGAGTCTATTGTTTTTTTTTTTCGGTTGACAAAATGAGTCTATGGTACCCATATCGCATCACTTGCATATTTGAAAAGATGTCCATATAAATTTCATATGCTTTGCTGAATATCCTGAAGCTCCTTTATAGCATTTATAGCATATGTGTGTTCTTCGTGCTGACCTCTTTTTGCATGGAACATTATTAGCCTGCTTCAACAAAGGGGAAGCCTACCAAACTGCATAAGAGGAAGCATCAGATTGGTTCTCTGTACTTTGATATGAGGCAGAAGGAGATGGAGCTTGCAGAACGGCGTTCCAAAGGCTTTCTTACAAAGGCTCAAACGCAAGCAAAGTATGGATGGTAATATGTGGAAGGTATGGGCGATTCCAAGAGGATGCCTTGAAAAAGTGAAAGCTCTGGAACATGATGTGTCCATGGACTGTCATTTGTGTAGAACGACTGTTATCATTTTGTATGTACTTAAATGTTTCAGTTTGGAAAACTACCGTCTCTCTGCAGGTGGAAGATGAGCTTCCATTTGAAGAAAGTATTAGTTGGGCGATGTTTTAGTTCGTCAGAGTTGCTGTGTTGGATGCCGTTGCTGAGACAGGAGGATGGCAACTTGGCGGAAGACGTCGACTGACGGGGCCCTCGTGGGAAACGAAGGGCCTTGTAGCTTTTCTGGGCGAGATATTATGTTCTGAGCCTGTGCCCGAATTCCGTGTACGTGTCCAAATGGCTAAAAGTTGACTGTTTGGCGTATGATTTGGATTTATTTATCTATTTATTTATTTATTATTTTTTTTTGGGGGCGGGGAGCACATGATTTGGATTGAATAAATAATATTAACCGGAAGAAAAAAAGTGCACGGGTAAAGGGCACTAGTTCTTATAGAGCTAGACAGTGGCCAGGCCAAGACTGGGTGAGTTGGGCCTAAACCGTGTTTAAAGCCGACGCCTAAGCTTATTAGTCCTCTATAAAGAAGATATTCGCCTGAGAACCCAATTTAGAGGTTAGGGCCCAATTTCCCCAAATGACATGGAGGGCCAGCATTTAGCAAGGCCTTTAATCTAGGAATTACAGACGATACAAAGCGAAATGGGAGGAACATACCTAGGTGACGTGTTGGCCCAGCTAATATTGGTCCGAATTCGAGGGATTCCTAAAGTGTCCATGAAGAGCCGAAAAGGAAAGAATTGGGGCCGATCCTATTGAAACAGCGTCTACTTAGGCCGAATAATAATTGGGCCTACGCGCCCATGTAAGAATTGGGCCAGCCCAATTAGAACTCGGGCCCAGACAATATGGGCCAAATATGAGTTTGGGCCAATGCATGTCTAGGCCCATCTAGAATTGGGCCCAAACATGCCCATATAGGCCCATTTATAAAAAGTCAGGCCCAGATGATATGGGCTATACGCGAGTTGGGCCCAAGCATGGCATCAAGGCCAAGTAACCCAAAAGAGCCGAATAGGCCCAATAATGAGAAGGCCCAAATAGAGCCCTGCACAATAAGAAGAATTCAGGCCCAGGCAATATGGGCTCAGTACGAATTGGGCCCAAGCATGGCCTCCACCTAATAAGAATGGGGCCCTAACAATGGCCTAGGCCCAACAAGAATTAGACCAGCCCAATTAGAAGATATTGGGCCAACACTATGGGCCCAAGACGAGTTCGGCCCACCGCATGTCTAGGCCCAAACAGAGCCCACATATGCCCAATTACAAAAAGCCAGGCCAGACGATGTGTGCCCAATACGGGTTTGGCCCAATGCACGTATAGGCCTAACTAGAACTTGGCCCAATTAGAAAACTTAGGCCTAGACGATATGTGCTCCACACGTATTGGGCCCAAGCATGGCCGTCCAGGCCCAGTAAACCAAATAGAGAGCACTAGGCCCAAAGGGAGCCCTGCCCAATAAGCAAATATTCAAGGCCCAGACAATATGGGTTCAGTACTAGTTGGGTCCAAGAATGGCCGCCTAGGCCCAATAATAATTGGGGCATAACACTAGCGCAGAGGCCCAACAAAAATTAGGCCAGCCGAATTAGAAGAATCTAAGGCCCAGATGATATGGGCCCAATTTACGTCTAGACCCAACCAGAATTGGGCCCATAGAGATCCCCCATCTAGGCCCCATTAGAAAAATCTCAGGCTTAGACGATATGGACTCCACACCAGCTGGGCACAAGCATGGCCGTCTAGGCTCAGCAACCCAAATGGAGCCCACTAGGCCCAACAGCAGTATCCCACAACTTTTAGGCCCATTCAATATGGACCCAACTCGTATTAGGCGTTTTAGGCCCAGAAAATATAGGCTAAAAAAAGCCCATAATGGGCACAATATGTTTTGGGCCGTCAGATAATCTACCCGAGCATTCATTACCCAGAAAGCAAGAAATAAAAGCACAATCTAGGCTTGATGAGTTGGGCCCAAATTCTTAGCCCACTAATACAACCTGAGGCCATGCCTAAAGAAGGCCCACTGAGAATAAGGTGATTGGGAAACTGGGCCCGTACCAGAATCCTGCTATGTCTACTGCGCTGAAATGAAGCAGAATCCTCCTACGCCCAGAAATGCCGACCATCAAGACCGAACGAAGAGTGATTTGGGGCCTAAAGAGCGGGCCCATGAAATTGGATTACTCTTTACCTCACCGTCAGCGTACACATAATACAAATGCCTGGCAAAAGAGGGATACAATTAACACCGATCAATCTTCCACAACCATGGGAAGTATGGACAGCTTGTCAATCATTTAAGTTACATCAACTCCCAATGGTTTAGCACAGCCACACCGCAATCGCATAAAATGAAAGTCTTACCAATCCTTAAGAAGCTCATTGGCAACATCCTTATAGCTTACTTTCTTTTTCTTGTGAGGCTGCTCGACTGGATCAACCAGCGGCTTCTCCCTTTCGACAGACTGATCGGTTGTCTTCTCCCTTTCAACAGATTGATCGCTTGTCTCCACCTTTCTCATTCCAAGGCTCGGGATCATGTCCAGTAGCATAGCTTCAACTGGGTCACTCCTAATCTCAATCTTCCCGATGCATTGGTCATCATGCTTCGCCCCAACTTCCATTTTCTGACCATCGCTGGACATTCCTTCCCCTGGATCTGCATTCCCTGACTCTTCTGTCCTGCCTCCTAGTAAAAACTCTGAAATCTCCTTTTCCACATTGTCTGGACTTTCAGCCATCTCATCCTTTAAAGTTTCATGAATTCTATCGTCTTTTATGTTTTTCATATCTGCGTACGCTGTTTCAGCAGCAGAACTGCTTCCATCAGATTCATTTCCCGATATTTTTGCAGGTTTCTTTCCAAGACGTGTTCGCTTCCTCGCAGCTTGATTGCTACTAATTTTACCTCTATTTCTGTTGACGGTAGCAGGTCTTCCTCTTCTTCTTTTGCCACCAGTCTGGTCTTCTGAAGCTGCTTTACCTTTCACATCTACCACCGCCTCCACAAAACATGATAACTGTTCCTCCTCTTTGGGCAAGGTGGAAACTGAGTTCTCTTGACTAGCCTCATGTTTGCTGAAGAAATAAACACAGAAGCATAAATTTAATGCAAGCAGTATGACAAGTAGTGAAGACATGGCGAGCAAAAAATTTACTGCTAGTTACTTTGGTAAAAGCTGGTCCCTCAGAAAGGAAAGCCTAGTACAAGTACAAAATATTGAAACTAACAATAGCTGGTATAGTAATCACAATCAGAAAGCATTAGTCCTAAAGCATTTCAAGCATTCGGTCTAGGAGAGAATATTGCTCCTGTAACACCTAATAAAATTGTTTAATGAATCGATGAAATGTTATATTCTCTGATGATTTCCTTTCAAGGTTCATCTTGTTGATTTTGTTACACAAATAAGCATTTACCCCCATAAAAGAAAAAGTTAAGCAAGGTATCCTCAACGTTAAATTTGTCTGTTATGTATACAGTGACATTTCTATAATTTTAATGATCCTACCCTCCACATCTCAAGGAACAGAGTGATGGTCCATCCATTCAACAGCCAGTGATACAGCATAATGGTTATAGCAGAACAATGTGCTGTTCAGGTGATTAGGCTGCTGAGTGAAACCCACCAGTCACCAAGACTGAAACTTCCAATTGGCCACTTGAAGCCACTTGAAGTTTCTCATTTTAGTTACTCCTTTTAAGGTGCATTTATTTTGTGGAAATGATTCAATATTTTCCTAAAAATGATCACTTGTTTTGCTTACAAAAATGAAAGTACAAAAAACATTTTCATCATTTGCAAAATATTTTAGAGATCAATCATTGTCAATAATTAAAAAAAAAAAAATAGTTGACTAATTATTTCAAACAATACAATCAATTATTTTTAGGAAAATAATTTTCAAATTATTTATTTTCCACGAAAACAAGGCCTTAGTTTTAGACTGAACTATAAACACATTACCGACCTCTCATGGATGCAGGTCTTACCTTCCATAATATAAAGGATAGACTCTTCACCAACGTTCTAGTACCAGTACATACTTCATTGAGCAGACGGAGCAAGGGGTAGTAAAAGACGGGCATAAACTACAATCAGAAGAATTTTACAACACAGACTTTATTTCGAACAGTGACCACCTTCAATTTTTTCAGCATATGCATTAGCAAAGAGAAGTCAATGATAATTTGGATGATCCCTAACAACCTTTCCAGTAATTCTGAAGCCAAAAAACGAGAACTTACAATATGTTTGAAAACCATTTTATAAGAGTTAGGTGGCTTGTTAAATCAAAAATTTTCTAACACACGAGGGGAATCTTACCACAGATTCGATTCTAGACCTACTGGGCTCTTCATCCTGCAATTAATTTTGTAAATGTGCCGGCATCCCTTAGGCAATGAAATACTTAATTTCAAAAGCAAAACAACCGCCTGTAAGAGACATAGATTCTTCTAGTCATGATCATCAGAAATTTACTATTCCCTCACCCATAAAATTTACAATAATCTTTTCAAGTCACCAACACCATCAATAATTTCATGTAATCATGATCATAAGATTTCCAATACTACCAGACATAATTCGGCATATTAACTCCACCATCACTTAACGAATTATTTTTGTTTTTATGAATCCTTCATTAATTATTTACTCAAACAAAAAAAGAACTCCTACATGGATGATTATGCAAGCTCTTCATAAAGCTAAATCCCTCAATTTCTCTTCTATCCAAGCATGGAGATGAATGCACTCACCAGACTCCCGTGTCTGACTCTTCTATCCAAGCAGCGTCTGACTCTTCTGTCCAAGTAATTTTCAAGTCATATGGATCCTCAGGCAATTTCTCACCTCTTTCCATGCAGTCTTCCAACCATTTGAAATCAACTACATGCAATCTCTTCTTTCTTAGAAGACGTTTCTCTGGTGCCTTTAAGCTGTGGAACAAAGAGATATTGGACATCGCGAAAGAGACTCCCCAAGGAGGAACCAAAACCATTTCAACACATGCACAGGCACACTACTTAACTTGAACCAACTAGCTCCCCCAAAGCTATCATATAGAAGAGTAATGCTCATGACTACAGATAAATTTACTGCCTCAAGGATAGAGTAGAACTTCAACATATTTGATAAACTAGCTCAAACCCATGCTATGTGGGAGCCTGTAAAACTCGATATACAGTCATCCAATTTTCCTACTAGCTTTTTCCAATAAAAAATTTGAAAATCATAATCTAGATTACTTCAAAACCTCTCAATATATTTCAGTTATAAAAGTAAGGAATGTACACGTTTTTACTGATCCTAATATGTAAAACTGGTGATACCATTTATGCAAATGACTTTTAAGTGCATAATATATTTACAGAGAGAGTACACCACTCAACAGTAGTAGATTTCAAAAGTTACAGGATCAAACACCAAAGAGAGAGAAAAGGAGACAAGAAAGGGAAAGACAAATGAATTAAATGTAGATAAAAAGGGAAAAAAATGAGAATCCCCAGTCATCGAAGCAAGCAGCAAAAACAATGCCACTTGCTTGGAATGGGCAAGTAATTCCTTCTCTTTACTCTTTTTATACTGATGCTACCCGTTGAAAATAGAAAAGAAGAGGTTGGGTTGTCAGTTTACTACATAAATTGAACTTGTATGGTAAGCCAATGTTC
Organism: Eucalyptus pauciflora; assembly: GCA_007663325.1. Lineage (NCBI taxonomy): Eukaryota > Viridiplantae > Streptophyta > Magnoliopsida > Myrtales > Myrtaceae > Eucalyptus > Eucalyptus pauciflora. The sequence continues at coordinate 532,191 of VMYD01000248.1, forward strand.
AAAGGTAATTTCTCTCAGAATACTTAACTAATTTGTAAACAGATGCAGATTCACTTCTTATAGCAGATGAGCCACTGATATATAATGAACTTTATGACAAATTTTAAAGCGACATTTGACCAAGCATCCTCAAAAGATTTCCATACAGCATGAAATGAATTACCTTCTCAAGATCACATCAATATCAACTGAAGTTCCAGGTTCTGACACTACAACCACATGAGTAGCATTTCCAAGATAATTGCTGACTTCGCCACCGCCCCACAATACTTCCAGTTCCAACCTCCTTTGCATTAGCCTCAACAAGAGATCCCATTCCGGTTTTCTTTAACATAAATGACAAACAGAAAAAGATGGAAGCAAATTTTATGGCATAACATTTAGAAAAAAGTAGAAAAAGTTAGTGCAACAATGTATTCAGTAGTCTGAATCTAAATTTCTTACAATGCCTTCATTGAAGAATAGAAGTGAATGCAGCATCCGTGAAAGCGTGACCACCTCTCTGATGGGCAGAATTTTTTCTTGTAATAATTGACACGGTGAGGGTCTTCTGATCTTTCCACATTATTTAAAAGCTGAGAGATAAAAACAGCGAATATCAAATTTACTATTCCAAAAAGTACCCTGAATTTATCAACATTAGAAGCTCAGGAATGTCCATAACAAGAGAATGCCCATTGGAAATTCTCAACCATTGTGTGAGGTTTCACACATCACATTAAGCTCGTAAATAACTTGTATGTGCACACATGTGCATACACGCAAAAGAATCACACATCATTTGTTTGCTTACTTGTTTGATATCTGCAAGTTCAAGATCCCAATAGTAAGAGTCAGAAAACTCATCAATTTCTTCTTGCAACTTCTTTTTTGATATCTCAGATAGGAAGAGAAAGTACCTTCAAGGTAAGAGTCACCGTTTAATATCAGCCTTTATTTAAATTTGGGACTAAAGGCTTTTGAAACACCCATTTCAAATGAATGGCATATAAAAGTGTAGCTAACCTTGGCTGCAGAGGAAGAAGCTTTTTTTGTGAACAAGAATCGAGGACCCATGAGTAATGGATAATATCTTTTCTCTGTTTTGCTGCCTGAAATTTGATCCCTGTCACAAGCATTCCTTCAGTAAGTACAATGGAAACCAGCTAGGAGATTTCCAAGAATCAATTGCAGATAAATACATGACTCTACAATGCTAAAAAGAGAGTAACAATTTAAGAAGGCCACAGAGAGAGAGAGAGAGAGACCCTTGCTTTCGGCTGCAATACAGTGGGTAACCGAATCATTCAGATTCATGGAGAAAGTGCCGCCATTCTCAACAACCATTTTATGCAACGCATCAAGAGAAATGTTCGGAGGAACATTTACAAAGTCTGAATAAATTCAAGGAGATCACAAAGCTTCTCAAAGATGAATAAAAAAGGACGAACAGCCAAAAAAAAAGACCCCTAAAATCTTATGTTGTTGACATTGCTAAGCAAAGAGTAGCAAGGTGCATCTCACGTGAGGGACAACAAAAATAGTGGATTGGAGCTGCTATGCACAACATGTTAAGTCAATTATCTCCCCTATACAGTTGGACTTCCAAGTTGCAGGCATAGTTGTCAGAATCTAGCCCAATGAAGGCTAACAAATTCTATAACAGAAATATATCAACATGTAAACACAGAAATATCAATTGATTCATACCTTCTCGATATATCAAGATTCAACAAAACGAAATGAACCAAACAATTAAACTGATTCACAATGATTGTATTACGAGAACATCTTCAGATGACTGAGAAAAGCAGAAACCATGACCATATGAACACATGAAATCTTTTCCAAAAGTGATTCCATCCCACATCTTTATATTTTTCTCCAAAAATACCGTCAGAAAAGTATCTACCACATACAATACCAAAACAGCTACTGTTCAGGTAGAAGTGCATAAGGGAGTGTGCTGACTACAACTAAAGTTATAGAGTATATGTAAAAATGAAAGATCCACTACCCTCTTCCACCAGGATAAGGGAGCAGTTACATCATACCACCAACTGAAAGAATAAAAGGAAAACCAGCGCTCAGAAAGGATACAGAACATCAAATTTGAAAATATCTGAGTTTCCCCTTTAATGCCAGAAATGTCAGTTCGCATGAAATGAGATGGTACAACGGTCAAGTTCCTTTTGTCTCCCTTTCCTTTATCAGAAGACCTCTTACGCTTTAGCCCACTTGCCAGCTGGCCTTTGTACTCCATTCCCCCCTGTGTAGTACCATTGCCAGAATGAACTAGTTCCACAAAAGCTGCAGCCTCAAGGGGAGAGAAGAAAACCAAATTCAAACAATTCTTTTCTCTTAAGTTGAAGATTTAGATCGGACAAGAAAATGGCTAGGGCAAAACACACATCATCATATATGAGATTACTTACATTGGACATCAAGACACTCATGCCAAGCCTTATCCAATCTAACTCTGTCGATTCGTGGAAATCTTAGACCGTATGGAGCAGCAAACACCTACATCAATGAAACTGAACAATGATCAATCAAAAAAGAGCAAGCAAGCAGCAGATATGGCAAAAAGCACAGAAGTTAACTTTCAGTTCACAGATATTTGGCTTAAATACAGAAATGTAATAAACATGTAAGTACAGACCTCAGAACTTATAGTCCGGATGTCACTGGTTATAGAAAGTATAATGGATCTGTAACAAAGAAAAATACACACACATATCAACTAAAAAATATAAGAATGCTTTTAATATCAAACAACCTCTAAAATAATACTTATGCCATGCCAATGCACACGTGTGCTGATACATGAGAACACATAACAAGCACGCTATTTAGAGTAGTAAAATGACTAACTTCTCAGGACTCTCGACCCAGACATCTGGCCTTTCCTTTGAATGGTTTGTCACTTGATAAAAACTTGGTGGCGACTGCTTAGGGAATTCATACTTCCTGAAGAGAAAATTGAGATTAATCCACTTATTCACTATAGAAGACCAAAGAGAGGAAAATCTTCTGGTATGCACAGTACAAAACTGGCTTATCAGCGTCATCTTTGTCAGACAATTTGCACCTTCGTACAAGCAGTCTGTCATTAATATCTCTTTAATGCATTAAGACAAGGCAAGTAAAATTGATGATCCAAGAAATTAACCTGGAAAACTATATCGTAATTGTTAAGTTACTTATTAAGTTTTCTTTATTATCAGAGTTTTATTTCCTTTTTTACTTACATAAGGATATTATTGTTATATACAATTTATATTCAATATAAATACAATGGGTGTAGGGTTTTTGTGACTACAGAAAACTATAGCCCTCTCTTTCTTTCTTTTACGTTCTCCTTTTCCTCCTTCTCTCTATTCTTTCTCTCTTCCTTCTTTCTCTCTTTCTACTTGCTGCGGGTTCTCTGATCAACTTTGTGACATGGTATCAGAGCGGGTCTAACTACCTGATTACTTGATCCTATTGCTGGTTTGAGAGTCCCCTAGGGTTGGTGCATAGCCACCTAAAGCTGTAATTTTTATCTGTTTTCTCTTCAAGTCTTGATACATATAAGTTCGGAAGATATCAGATTCGTCAGGTTCGGTTTGTGAACATGGATTACAACACTTACTAATCAGCGGATTCAAAAATTAGAGTACTTTATTGATTATGGTTGACTGGTCTTGCTGGGTTTCCGTCAAGCATATAATTATTTGAATCGAGATTTCTGTGGTACATATGTTTATATTTATGACTCCTACTGCTACTACTACTGCTGTTGCTACTACTGCTGTTACTTCTGCTGCTGCTGCTGCTACTATTGTTACTGCTACTATTGCTGCTGCTGCTGCTACGTTATTACCTGCGGCTGCTACTACCGTTGCTACTACTATTGCTGCTGCTGCTACTACTATTGCTACTGCTACTACTAAACCTCATTTTTTCTTGGGTTGTAGTGTAAACAGTATGTGATGTGATGTAGCTCGAGTAGAAAGTATTGATTCATTTCTCAGGGCAAGGATCTAGGGTTAGTGCCAATTAATAAGTTGGATCAACTTCGTAAGTGTAGTCTATTTTCGATTGATCAGTTGTGGATTCTTACACCCACCCTTTTTATTATATAGGAATGACTGCTACTACTGCTGTTGCTACTACTGCCGCTATTACTACTACCGTTGTTGCTACTGTTGCTACTGCTGTTGCTGCTACTTCTGCTGTTGCTACCATTGTTGCTACTACTGCTGTTGCTACTGCTGCTACTTCTGCTGCCGCTGCTACTATTACCGTTACTGCTACTATTGCTGCTATTGCTACTACTACAAGCATATAAAGTGCTACTACCATTGCTGCTACTGCTGCTGTTGCTACTACCGTTACTGCTACTACTACTGCTACTACTACTGCTACTACTGCTACTACTATTGCTACTACTGCTATTACTACAAACGTTGTTGCTACTGCTGCTGCTACTTCTGCTGCTGCTACTTCTGCTACTACTACTATTATTACCATTGTTGCTACTACTATTGTTTACTTCTGCTACCGCTGCTACTATTACCGTTGCTGATACTATCGCTGCTACTTTTGCTGCTGCTACTACTATTACTGCTGCTACTACTACAAAGTGCTACTATCGTTGCTGCTACTTCTGCTGCTATTGCTGCTACTGCTGCTGCTACTACTACAAGCATATAGAGTGCTACTACCGTTTCTGCTACTTCTGCTACTACCGTTATTGCTACTATTGCTGCTGCTGCTACTATTGCTACTGCTGCTACTACTTCTGCGGCTGCTATTACTATTACCGCTGTTGCTACTACTACTACCGTTGTTGTTACTATTGCTGCTACTGCTACTTCTGTTGCTGCTACTTCTACTATTACTATCGTTGCTGCTACTACTGCTACTATTACTACCGTTGCTGCTACTGCTACTACTATTGCTACTACTAACTACTATTACTATCATTGCTGCTATTACTGCTGTTGCTGCTACTACCATTGCTGCTACTACCACTACTGTTGCTACTACTACTACTGCTTCTACTGCTGTTGCTACTACTACAAGCATATAGAGGTTGATTGTCACTTTGTCCGAGATGCTGTGAAGCAGAAGCTGGTTGCTACTTCTTACGTTGCCTCTAGAGATCAGTTTGCTGATATGTTTATAAAAGCATTATTTCGTCATGCTTTTGTTGCTGGTTGTTCCAAGCTGGGCATGGGTGACCTATATACTCCAGCTTGAGGGGGAGTGTTAAGTTACTTTATTAAGTTTTCTTTATTATCAGAGTTTTATTTCCTTTTTTATATTATTGTCATATACAATTTATATTCAATATAAATACAATGGATGTAGGGTTTCTGTGACTACAGAAAACTACGACCCTCTCTTTCTTTCTTTTACATTCTCCTTCTCCTCTTTCTCTCTATTCCTTCTCTCTTCCTTCTTTCTCTCTTTCTACTTGCTGCAGGTTCTCTGATCAACTTTGTGACAATAATAAAAGCTAATGCAACAAAAAAAAGCTAGAGTAATTAAAGAAAGAGATCTGAAGATGGACATCTACATTGCTTTGTCACTATTATCTCATCATGCAGGTTAGTAAAGAAAAACGCCAGAGCAATGTCTTCCTGTAACATCTACCTGATCAGATAAAAAGGAGTCTATACCTAAAGTATGGCTTTAGTTTGGTGACAACAGCCTCGAGTTCCTCATCAGAAAGTCCGGTACCCACTCTACAAAAGGAAATGAATCTGCAACAAGTTCAACACATGGAATTATTCATATATTCAATCTGTTTTGTAATCGTATAACATCAATGCCATTACACAATCAAATAGCACAAAAGAATATTGCCAAATTCTTCTATCAATGTGCCATTTTCTAATTAGTTAGGAAGAGAATGGCATAATAGAAAAAGATGAACGAACAAAAATTGACACATCGCAAAATATGCTATTCACACAGGCAACTCATATACTACATGCCATCAAATAACTCAATCACAGGCATGTTCATGCGACAATATATGTATGTGGCTCATTCATCCTTGGCTACATTCATTCAACAACTCTGCCCTTTTTCTTCTGAATGCAGCAAAAACAGTAAAGATTTAATTGGTCGCCGAGGCTACATCAGATATATTACATAGGGAAGGATACAGTTAAGGCAAGTTAGCAACCAAAAAGTACCGTCTAGGATATGTGTTTGCAGGTGGACGCTCAGCAAGACCAACCAAAAATTGAGCCACCTGCATATCAGTAGAATCCATATGTTATTCTTAACTGAGATACATCATAGAATGTGACAAAAGATTAATGGACATTGCACTAAATTGAGAAATCACCTCCCCTCCACGACGCCCAGATCCATAGTATCCTCCTATCAGGGCGTGAGACATGAATATATAATCAAAACAATAGGATGTGATGCTCCAAACAGGAAAGTACTAGCTCAACAAATTTTACCTATGATAAGAACATCCAAATCAGTACTAGCATGAATATACTCTGGCTTCAGCTTTAACCACTTTCCACTCCGATCACCTGGCTCCCATTTGGAACTGAGATCTTTCAAGACAATTCCTTCATCTCTAAAATCCAGAAGTACTTCGATTAGATAAACACATCTAGACCATATATCATAATCTTCCAAAGTACGTCAAAAGATGGTCACACACCTGTCATGTGATGTTTCTATTGGAAATTCTTACGCCAATTCACAGTTAATAAAGTTGTTAGAGGAAAGCATTTTGCAAGAGCCAAGTCTCTAGTCTTCTAAACCTCTACAGGCTACTAATCACCAAAATTTCCTATCCCACACTGCTAATGCACTACTTAAGTTTATTGATCCCCATCACTACAGCCTTACACAAGTGCCCCCTTTTCAGGCTCTTTTAAACTAAAATAAAAAATTGATCCCCACAAACATATTACAACCAATGCCCTCTTGCAGGCTTCATGAAGAAGAAAGCCAGAACAACAAATCACATGCAAATTCTGTGAATATAAATTTGTATTTATTCAATAGTGGTTAGGGTTAGAAATTTACATGCTATGAACTTATGAGAGACCAAAAAAAAAAGTACTTTTCCAATATCAAAGCATATTTAAAGGAAAGCCTTGTTTGTAGCCCAAAGTTAAAGGAGAAGACAACTGAACATTTACCTGTTCTCAATTGTTTCTTTGAAAAACCTCTCAACATCATCCATAGAATGCGCAATAAGAGTCCAACAAGGCTCCCCTGAAAGCCAAACAGGAGAACTGCAGTTAACAAGAATTTACCTTGTCAGAATGTGAACAAAAATGTCAGATTTATTTCTTACCCCTAGGACGCTGACTGTTGAGGCTATCGTCAGGTACCAAAATCTCCAAACGACCCTTCAAAGGCTTCACAACTTTTCGGAGAAGCTCATGTCTTTCCTTCAAAGTTTGGTGAATAACACTGGTATCCCCAGCATACAGGATGTCAAATGCAACATCTGGTCATGACCGTGTTAAGAAGAACAAAATGTATGGTCTTCTTTTGGATTCGAACTGATAATTTGGTATGAAGGACCAACACTCTTGAACTTTCAACAATAATAGTGTGTAAAAAGTCAATCTTACTAGATATAGAACTTTTGCAGGTAGAGGGTGATTAAAAGTTGAGAACAATTAAGCAGATAATAACAGTTTGATGATGTCTTGCATATGAAAATGTCCTTTACATGACTACAATTGCCAAGAGATGCAGATTAGCATTAGAAGGAAATGATTATCACCCCTTACAAAGATTCTTCTAACTCTTTATTAGCAGCTGCCATGTGGAAAACTAATATTCCAATTCATTGGTCCACTTACCCTCACTAATAGTAGTAACATGATAGAGAAAGATATGGACAACAAGTGTTATCATTGATTTCAAGTCTGTGGTTTGTAAGTTACATAGTGCTTGTTCAAGGTTAAGAGGATGACTTGAGCTATCACCACAACATACTGAAGTCCGTAAGAGAACGACTCTCCCTCCCTCCCTCTCCCTGATGGCTCTAGGTCACATGACATTGGAAAGCAATGTCATCTTAAATACATAACATCTAGATGGGTGAAAATGACGGAAGAGGCACTTCCTTTAGCACTCACACCTATTATAATGCTGTCCAGTGATTTTAGACATGATGACAAGTGACCATGGGGCAAGTAGTGACTACAAATGTCAAATGTTATAGGAAATCACTACACTGTGGTTTGTTCGTGCAAATTCTCTGTATTAAGTCTTACTATCCAGCAATTACATTACACACAACAACAAACATAAATAAATCAGCAGAAAGATGCTTGAAATAAAATGAAAATCACAGTGAGAAAGGGAAAAAGAGAAAGCTTAAGTGAGTTAAAGAGCTTCATTGTTATAGTTATAATGGTATAATACCAAAATCCGACTTCAACAGTGTACTTACACATGATTCATTAGACGTGCTTAAGACTGTCAGTATATTCTACCCATGAAAACCAAATGAAAAGATCTGAGATATAGGCCAAGTCACCCAAAGGATACAGCACAACTGCATTCACAAGGGAAAATTTATTAAAGTAAGAACAGTTCAGCAACACAAAAAGTGAGCACATTCGACAAGTTTAACCTGTCTATCATTGTCAAGCCCATCCCTTGCTGCCTTTGCTGTAGAAAGACGAATGAACTTCACTTAAAAAGGAAAGATACTCTCCCCATGATGTAAACACCGCAAATGGACAAACATTTTCAGATGATATAAAGGTCATAGAGGGAAACCTATTTCCTGATTTGAACCAAACTCGGCAAAACGATTCGCAGACTTGTCCCAAACCAGCATCTCACCATCGAGGATGCATCTGAGCACAGGATAAATATGAAAAGAACACTCCAGCTCAGGCTCATTTGATCCATCAAAGTAGATGTCTATAAATCTTTCCAGAAATATGTAAAGACAAATATCAATAATGATATGTGGGGCATGCATCCTATCATTAATAAGAGGACCATGGTATCATTAGTAAGACATGGGAGCAGCAAAAGCTTTTGGCACTTTTCATGCAACCGACTTAAAATTATCATCCAGTCTACTAGCGCTACTTATGCATCAATTAGGTTTAACTCTGTCCAGTCAGAATAAAATCTGCATGCTAATTGAGGAGAGAAAATGACAATAGGCTAACATCACTTTATGCATCAATCAGGTCAATAGACAAGAACCTAGTCCTTTGCATTTTGTAGCCAAAATAGAAAAAAGATGAAAGGAAATAAATCTACCCCAATGCAGAAAGTAAACACTTTAGGAAATCCTAAACACTGCTTACCTGTCAACCACAATATTATTGATTATGATGTCCGACATTCCTGGTCCATATTCTGTGTGATCCAGAAAATTTCTGCACATAATGCACCATTTGCATGCCTCATGAGAAAGTAGAGAATGCATTACCGAAGTGAACACAAGGTAAAGACATGCTGCCGTAAAGACTTGCCATTATAAACAAAGTCTGTAAATTCCTTTTTCTACTTCTCTTTCGGTCTAGTACTCTAAGCTGACTGAATGCATGTATGTTTATGTCCTCGTGTCTCTGTGATAACAAGTGTGATGGGTAAGCTTACCTGGAGAAAAAATGTATCTCAGATCCATTCTTGTGAACTTGGATGCGGTCACCATCAAATTTGCACTCCACAACCACTTCCTTTCCATGAAGCTATGTATAATGGAAATCCTAAGTCAATAAGAAAGGCATATAACAGACATCCATATCTATAAAACAACCAATCTTGAAGCCAACTGGTAAAAGAACCAACAAATTTTTAAATCGGAAAAAGCAAATTCTAATGAGCAAAAAATTAAATTGTTAATACAGTGAGCAGCTTAATATAATAAACATATAACTGCAACAGAACAATCCAATTTCCTTTCTTTGCTTTTTGACTTTAAATAAGCAAATGCAAACTGGAAGATAGGAAGCAAACCCAAGACCTCATCAAGTCTTTGCAAGGGTTGACCACCACTAGGTCAAGCCCTTGCAATCTCACAGAGAAAAATATCATTGACTAAGCCAGAAAAGCTCCAAATGAATCAATATCAACCGAAGAAAGCTGACAGCAGAAGTTAGAAAATGAAACACATAAAAAAGGTTCAATCCATCATAAATTTCAGCAACAAGAGTAAGATGTCAGGCCTTTTTCCATGCAGCAGCTGCATTGCCAATTCTCATTGCAAGTTGAGGACGAACAGCTTTGCCAACTTCTATGTCCTGAAAATCTGGTCCCAGTGAGAGTTGTAGATAACTGAAATTATAAGCCAAACATGATAGGGGAGGCATTGGTGAATGTAAAAGCTTCCAATTATAAGCAAATGAAAAACATAAAGTACCAAAAATATATTATGGGCAACCCAGAGAGGGCCTAACTATATAATTTAACACAAAATCAATGGATCAATATTCATTTAAGTTCAATCAAGCCATTTCTACTACTCCTTTCAGTATATAGCCCAACTGAAACGATTTAAACAGAGGTTTTTAAGGCCGACAACCTTGCCATGCAGAACTAACAGCAGCCTAATTGCTACGATACCGAATCCATGCCAAAGTCCCCATCCTATACACTCATAAATTGGGTATCACACACAAAAAGCCATTTCACAGTGATTACCCCCTTTCCTTCAACAAAATATGAGTTGTTCGAAATCCTTTAGATGCAAGATATACAGCAAAACATTCTGCTTTTCCTTGGCAACCACCCTTTAGCCTTCATCTAGAGGTAAAAAACAACACACATGCTACTTACAACTTCAAAGCTACATAAATTTAGAGCAATCTATTTAGACTTATCCCCAGTGCACGCTATAAAATGCATACATGAAGTACCATATATCAAGGCTCACAGTACCAAGAGTAGACCAACGAACACAATTATCACATTGCATGTTGAGATAAATTCTTTCAAGACATCTATAGATCAAAAGGCACTCACAAGAACAAGACTAGTCTTTTCGTGGGTTTACTTTCCCAATTCCAGTTGAAGAAGATATTTTAATTCTCTCGTCATATAGCACATGTCTATGCATACCAATATATTATATCAGAACCTAGAAAAAAGCTATAGCAAAAATAAAGCACATAGTATCTGCTTGCTTTCCCTTGTCAATTTTCGAAATCCACAACAGCTTCCAATGATGTCCTTTGCAAAAATAAAAAGATCAATTGTCAAGCAATATGAGTTCTCCAATATAAGCTGGGGCAAGTTTTTCAAGCAGCAAACCTGGCGCTTATGCCGTTGGCCACGATCTCTAAGCTTCTCACATACCAATTTCAAATCACACGTGACATTGAACAAATCCTCAGCATCTGGATGAAATTCGTGAAATATGCTCTTTTCACTGATGCCTAACTTCAGATCTGCAGCGAGATACATAAATAGAAATGACTAATTACTGAAATGCAAAGAGTCTAACAAAAACTGAGTCAAGAGACAACACCTTTAAGAATTATCATGATAATCCACTTCATCTCCTGGGCATTTGTCTTCTTTATTAAAGTAGAAAGAATTGAAGTCTTTTCTGCCCTGTTCAGAAATTTCATAGAAGGAAGAGGCACACAAGTGTAAATAGCAGTATAGCGCCCCAAAGGCATGAAATCAAATGAACACATTGCTGTGTATCAACTAAATCAGAATGAGAAACTTTATGCCTTAAGAAAGACATTTTAATCAAATGCAAAAGCTTCAAAAGTATCTCAATAGTATAATACAATCAAACAACTTGAGAGTACGATTTCCACAGGGAACAACAATGAGAAAGTAGCCTGCCTGTTTTCACTTGATGCCAAACGGTCAAGCAAATCATTTAATTCCCTAATGGTTAGGCCCCCAGATGCCATTCCTTGCCTACGCTGCAGCACCTAGTCCAAAGAATAATTGAAAAAATAAAATAAAATAAATAACGTCAACCTCAGAGATCCATTTTGATGCCAATGACATTGCTAGAATTCCCAAGGAAATTAAATCCAGAACAACAATTGCCATGTGCAATAACTCTGCCGCTTAAATGATAAAACCAGTATTCAAAAGCATGTTTGCCTTTATCAGACTCGTCACATCAATGAACGGAATAATGAAGCAAGTTAAAACACCAATGGAATGCTCTTCAACTTCCTATAACAATGGTAGTTTATACTAAACGTTTCTCATGAAGAGTACTTACTCTATTTTCCACGACTCAAGTCACCGTTAAGACAGATTTCCTAAGAAATGGCCAATATACCAAAATCTAAATCTAAATCTCAACACATGTCCATAATGAGAGCTCAAATGGCAGCATTTATTCCTCCCAAAATTTAAGACCAAAATCACGTGCTAACTCTCGTATGACGACCTAACCTATATAGAGCAACATCAGCAGCAGTAGCAAAAGCAAAACCAACGAGCGATGGTATGGTCTCCGACAAGTCCGAAACGCTATACCTCGGCGGCAACGAGAGCGAAATTGCCAGCATTGGCGCCGGACTTGGGGCCACCGCGGCGCCAGTTGAAGAGGCGGAGGGCGTCCTCGGAGTCCCGGGACATGCCGAGGGCGTCGACGAGGCAGGTGGCGAGGACGGACTCCTTGAGGCCGTAGCTGCCGCGCTCGCGGTCGAGCGAGGGGAGGATCAGGCGGATGGCACCGAAGTAGTCGCTGGGCTTGCAGAAGGTGTCGAGGAACTTGCGGAACTTGGAGCGCTTCTGGGCGGCGGACTTGCTCCTCTGCATCCAGTTGAAGAGGCTGACGAGGACGCTGAGCTTGGTGTCGCCGGACATTCTCGACGGCCGGCGGCGAGGAGAGCGCCTCGCCGGATCGATCGAGCGAGGGTTTTCGGAATAGGGATGAGATTTGGGGAAGACGATGATGAACGATCTGGTTGTAGCCGTGGAGAGCAGAGTGGGAGTGGTGCGTTGCGTTTGGGATTTGGGAAATGGTTTCGAGTTTAACCGCCAAATGAAAAAGCTTCCGGAGCACGCGAGTTGAGAATCGGACCGGCCGATGCCAGCTGGATCGGCGACGGTCCGGTCCGGGGAACATGAAAAGGCAATGCATCTTTTGTAGGGTGAAAGGACAATTGCAACTTGAAATATTTGCCTATTATTGAAATTCATTGAAACGCAAATTGCTTTTATATTATCTACGCTACTCCTTATCATCTGCTACTCTTCTAGTCAGTTCCTTAGAAATTATTAGATATTGTTAGCTTGGAGATTTAATTGAATAAAAGACAAGTGAAAAAGTTACGCGATTTTAATATTTTTCTTTATCTTAATTGTCATAATATATATATATGGCTAGTGAGTTTTTATTGTTTTGGATCGAGGCTAGTGAGTTGAGTTAATATATTCAATGTACTTTTTATGGCTCATTTATTTACTTTGTGATTTGACAAATCAAGTGAATGTAAGACATTATAAAGAGGACATGATCAAGTCTATTTACCATACTAATTTTCACCCTCCATTCCTTAAAATCGACTTTTATTATTCCTCAATATCTTCCAAATATTATTTTCGATTTTTCCGGGTCCTACCACAGAAGCGGATTCGATAGCTGGAAATCAAATAGCAGCTAGTTCCTCTTGACCACAAAACACATGTAAAAGAACTTGTCACCTTTTTTTTGTTTTTGTTTTCCTTTGCACAATGGAAACCTTTCCTTTTAATTTTTAATTCATATGCTATTCTTATTTAGAAATACTTTAAATATATCAAAATGTGTAGTTTTTTTTTCTTTTCAGAATGTGCAGTTGGCAAAGTTATAAAAGTTCTTTTTTTTTATTATTAAAAAAAATTTACGTTTTTGTATTTTGGGAAGATAAGAGAATTTTCGATGAGGACTGCCTAAAATAAAGCCCGTGTGTTCTTGGAGTTGGCCCAAAACCAAAGAGGGCCGCCGAAGCACGTTAAACCAGAGATTCCAGAAACGTCGCGAGGATACAGCTCCGAGCCATTGCTCCTGAAGCAGGCAACAACCGATCAAAGCTCGTCTCAAACTGCAATCGAATCAAACCGGAGAAGAAAATGGCGGTGATCGAACCCGAACCCGAACCGGCGAAGGTCGCCGAGGAAACTTCGGACGCCGCCAAAGCATCCGCCAGCCATCCGACGGTTAATGCGGACTCCGACGGCTTCGAGACCGCCAGCGAAGGCGATGTCGACGCCGACGCCGACGACGCCGCTGGCGACGGCGGGGGTGACGGCGGCGGCGGCGCTGACCTAAATCAGCACCAGGAACCGCGAGAAGGGAACGATGCCGCGGTGGAACAATCGACGTCTCGAAAGGACGATTCTCAAATTGACGCCGCGGACGATGAGTCGAATCAGGTCAGTCCGTGATTCCGCTTGGTGCATGCAAGCTCGCGAATCTGTCATTGGGAGTTTTCCCTCTATAAGATGTCGTCTGGTCGATCCTTCATCAAACTGGGCAAGTTTGTCTTTTGATTGAACGACTAGACGGGAACTGTGTGGGCGATGCTCGAGTTTGAGTTTGGTAATTAAGGCGTGATGTTGAGAATTTTGCAGCTTCCTCATTGGATTTGGATCCTTTTGGATGATGGAACGTTTTCCCCCATCTTGTCATTAGGCAAGCCAGTGATGAAGTGTCAGATATGAGTATTACGTGCTAGAAGTCTACTAGTTCTATTGTTTAGGCTGTATTTCTTCGAAGATTGATAGAGAGCAGATGAACACAAAAAGAAATTCTGATGTGAAGGGCTTTGATTCCCTTTTGCGTCCGCACATTCTCCTCATCAGTGTACTCTCCCTGATTTTTGCTTGCACGGATTCTTCATTGTCTTATTGAGCTGTTGGTGTCCATTTTCCAACTCAGTTGAAATTTGTTCAGAACATCTTATGAGAGTAGACTGAAGGAACAGCCAAGTGCACTTTGAAAATTCATGCTGTTTAGGTTGGTTCCTATTAGAAAAATCGCAGTTTTGGGCTACCTGAAGGCAGATATGAAGCATAATCTCTTCATTCGCAGAGATATTTTAGTAGTACTATCGCAACTTGTGAGCATCCGAGTTTCTCCAATTATCTCAAGACTTCAATGCTGCATTTTGTCTTTATAATGTTATAATGTTTTCTCTAGGGATAAATAATTAACATTGTGTTTCACCAAAAAAAAAAAATAAGTAACATTGTTTACATATCTCAATGAATAGCAATTGGGAACCATTATGATATTCTATTTGATAATGAGGTTCAATACCCTAATTCCACCTCCCCCCAAAGAAAAGGGGAAACAAACAATGAAATGAATGTATTATCGTTATTTTTCTTGTCAATTATGAACTCTCTGTCTGTCTGTCTCTGTCTCTGTCTGTCTGTCTGTCTCTCTCTCTCTCTCTCTGCGACACAAACTTTTTGTTACTTTTTCTTCTCTTAATAAATGATGTTTTTCCTTTTCAAAGCAGATAGCCTTAGCACAAGCAAATGAAGCAAAGTTGGAAGGTAACAAACTGTTTGTCGATAGTCAATATGAGGAGGCATTGTTAAAGTATGAGCTCGCCATAAAGGTTGCTCCAGACATTCCTGCGTCCGTGGAACTAAGGTCAATATGTCATGGCAATCGTGCGATATGTTTCTTGAAAATGGTATGCACCTTTAGCGATTAATGTGACAGTGTCATTCTTTTCAATCTTTGAGTGGGAAGGAAAAGAATTTCATTTGAGAAGCAGCCCACCTGCTGTCAAACCAGCGAAAAGAGAATTTGCAAGCATATGGATGCACTCCTAAAGCAACAGAATCTGAACCTTCTTAGCAATAAGATGCTACAACTTTTAATGAGATTGTTACTCTCCTTGATGAAGATTCTTCTGAATATTTTTGATGGAGCAATCTAAGCCTAAGGTGTTCCATTTTTTCACTTTTATAGCCTTCAATTGCATGCATATGGATGCACTCCTAAAGCGACAGAATCTGAGCCTTATTGCCAATAAGATGCTATAACTTTTGATGAGATTGTTACTGTTCTTGATCAAGATTCTTCTAATTATTTTTTATGGAGCAATCTAAGCCTAATGTGTGTTCCATTTTTTCGCTTTTATATAGCCTTTAATTTTCTTCTTCTGTGTTTCAGGGTAATTATCAAGATACAATCAAGGAATGCAACAGAGCATTAGAACTGAACCCTACATATATGAAAGCATTGGTCAGGAGAAGTGAAGCTCATGAGAAGCTAGAAAATTACGAAGAAGCTCTTGCTGGTAGGCATAAATTTGAGATGATTAATTCTGCATCACTCTTCTGCATATTAGAGTGTCAATCATTCACAGCTTTCTTCAACTCAAATGTTAATTGGCTATCTTCATCATACAGTAATGAACATCTGCTGTTCATGCTTCCTCTGATTCTCTAGTTGTCAGTCATATAAAGGGCACATATGTTGGTAATGAAGTGGATTTGGGCAAGCATATTGATTGTTTGAGGGTTTGTTATTGGAGGAACTTGCAAGTATTTAAGATTATAGAGTTTTCTCTGCATTATTCTCTCAGGTAATTTAATTATTTTGTGTAGGATGAAAATTTGTGACAACCACCAGTTCTAGTCCCTAGCTCCTCGTATTAAGTGGTGTTGCCACCTTTAAGGTGTTTTCAACTTCTGATAACCATTGTCTAAATTTGGTTGAACTGTAGAGAGTGCTCGTGTGATGTCCAACTTGGTCTTTACATCTTCCTGAACTTCTTTTCCTAACGGTTTGCAGATAACAAAAAGATTTTGGAATTGGACCCTTCAAACAACCAAGCTAAGAAGGCCATTCTCCACTTGGAGCCACTTGCTGCGGAAAAAAGAGAGAAGATGAAGGAAGAAATGCTTGGTGAGTTTGATGAATAACCTCTGAGACATTAACTTTATTTGCCTTCAATCAATTACTGAGTAATTATCTTGGTTTATATGATGAGATCCACTTAAAAGAACCAGAATACATCTTTCTTTTAAACTTGTGATGTCTATACAGAATTTGTCTATGCTCCAGGTAATACGTCTGGCGGAGTATCATGTCTGTTAACTGATATTGCCTTGACTTTAGTGTTCTGTTCTGTTGTGAAAAAACTAATCGTGCTGGAGCCTATGTTCTCTTCAGGGAAGCTGAAAGAGATGGGGAACTCCGTGTTGGGCCGGTTTGGGATGAGCGTTGACAACTTCAAAGCTGTTAAAGATCCAAACACTGGCTCATACTCAATCTCGTTCCAACGCTAGGCCAGTTTTTGGTGATTAGTAACGGTATCTTTTTCATCTTAGAAGCCAGTGGAGATGAAGGAGGCCAAGAAGTATGATATATGGGAGGCGATCCTTGCCTAAAATGGACCAAACAGGCACTTCAACCGGGCAAATGAACAAAAAGACGGCTACTTCATGTGCTTAATGATGATGATTTGAGAGGAAACTTATGTTTTGAGATAATAACATTGCTGAGTGTGATTGGTTTATGAATTCTTTTGTCTCTATGATATTTCATGATTTTTATCAGCGATCATCCTTGTGGCTTGCTTTCGAGCACATTTCATTCCAATTGGATCACACATCCATCAAGTGTGGAAAATTGACTCGACTCAACAAACGAATAGATAGTGCTACCAGAAACGTTACCCGCCAAATTTTTCTCAAAAAAGTTCTCGTCCAGGCACTAAGAAAGTGCTACCAGAAATGTAACCATTCTTGGACTGTTATACCCTTGCCAATCTATTTCCACCCAAGTCACTTTATCATTGTTGTGGCTTGTATCAAACAAAAAGTTAGACGTGCTACAGGAAATGGATTCGCCCCGCGCCATTTAGCATAACGGGACATCTAACCATAGATTAATCCACTTGATTTGTTATATCCAAGCCCCGCTCTACTGATCAAAGAGATCAAAATGTTGGCTGTTAACTGGAGGGAATACAAGTGCAATATGTTTTAGTATACCGCATAGCTATGTAGCATCGATACGAACACGTGACACGTCATTTCTTAAAAATAGAGAATTTCGACACGTTCCGACACGTTATATATTAAATATATTTTTATATATAAATACATAAATAAATAATAATAATAATAATAATAGCCTAGAATTAATTTACATGAAAAATATTAAATAATATAATTCATTATTTTAATTTGTTACAATAATACATAAAACTTAGAGGAAAAAAACATTGTTTAAAGAAAAATGCTGAAATGATATTTTTAAATTTATTTATTTATCATATATAGTATTTTTTATTACTTCTTTCATAGTAAAAGAATTTTTAAAAAACTAAAACAATTCTAAAAAAAATTGACCCGTGTGTATTTGTATAGCATTTTTATTACTTCTTTTGTGTATATTTATATTTTGACCCCACAAGTATTAGAAATTTTTAAAAATTGACCCGTGCGTGTCGGAGTTGCGTGTCGGAATTCTGGACTCGCGTGTCGGAGAGAGTTGACCACGTGTCGGATTTTTCGACACTCGTTGACCGCGTGTCGGGACATGTCGGAGCGTGTCGGACACGTGTCGGAGTGTCGGACACGACATGAAGGCTTCCGGAGAGTGTCCATGCTACATAGCCGCTCAGCCACTAGAGAGGTTAAGAGATCGCATGACCAGGTTCATAACCCCGGCGCAAAGTAACTCAGGAACTCAACTTAGAGCACAATTGGTTATCGGCTGCTCTTAGACTTAAAAATTCATCTTCACATGGGAGCCTGAACAATAATGCCTTGAAACGAGGAGAAGAAAATAGAGCAGGAAGAAGGACATTTAAAATTTATGACCCGAATGTACTCTGTAGTTGATTCAATGCAGTTACAAGCTAGCAGTCTGTGATGGTATCTCCCAATGGGGCAGATACAGCAGAAGTATTTCTAATAGTGAGCTTATGCACAAAGCATCGACCATTCCAGGGATCTCTTACGGATGTTGCTGGTCAAAAAGTTGAACCGTTGAATCCAAAAAATGATCTCTGGACATAAGCAAATATAATATGTTAGCTAAGGGTAAAGAAGATGCTTCAGGTTAATGAGTCATCGAAAGGAAAGGTTCCTATTGCTTCTGAACTTTTAAATAGTATTGTGCAGACCGAGAACCGTGGAGATTGGATTTCATAGTTTTGAGTTAGAACGTGAATTTACATGGACAATGATTTTTGTTATGCTTTGCGGAGACAGATTTTCCTCTCTTATTTGTACAAATTTATTCCCCAGAAATTTGCTAGTGATGTTTGAACCTTTAAAATTTGCTTTCATTAAACCACTTCACTTCCTAAACCACCTACCTTACCGACTTTTCTCTCCCATTTTTTGTGCCCTCTTCCTCGAGTTACATAATCTCTAGTCAATACCTTCTTTTGGCACACGCAAGCAAATGTATGTCCCTCATTGCTAGCTCTAGAAATCACAACTCTCTTTACCAGCACTTCTTTGCCAGAGCAATTGCTAAAAGTATTATCCAAACAGGATTTGGCAAGAGAAAATCATGTCCAAGTTCCATCCATGGACACAGCAAATTCATTATTATGCCTGGACCTGTTAGTTTGGCAAGAGATCTAACGACACTCCAAGAGCAATTCAAGATGGAAAAGAGATGCATAGTATCTAGTCACCATTACGCTAGGACTTCTGGCCTGATATAATATGTTTTGTTAGACCAACAGAACAATACTGTAGCAATAGCAAGATAACAGCACATTTGTTCAATCTTTCTTCCTCAAACAGGTTTCAAAAACAATCTTTATCGCCAGAGGCTGAGATTCATGAGTTCTGCCACACGAAAATTCCAGTCCCACGGCCATGAGTAAAATAAGGGACAGTCCCTTCAGTTCACCCTGTACAAACTAGCAAGCCCACTCACTGTTGCATGAAAGGATTCACTCCAACCAAACTGTAAATAACTGTGATGTATGTATGCATGTGGAGTATTGATCGCATGCATGAATGTCCTATTTGTCGGCAAGATAGGATTGCATGATATTCATTAATCGTTCAGATGGAACCATGTGGTGCAAGCAGAGAAGCAAAAGCCAAATAAAACAATGCAGACATCATTTTCAGTGAGCAGAACAATGTGAACTAACCTGAACATCATACAACTTGATGTAAAACCGGGAGCAGTCAATGGAAAGCTTAGTCTCGAGTATCTCTGCAATGGTGGAACTCAACTTGCCGTTGACGCTGGGTCCGAGGCCTCCAATGGATATCAATTCCCCATATGCAGCCGGGGCCTCAGTACCAGCAAATGCAATGGGCACAGACCCATTCAGCAGTATCATAACGTACTGCACGACAAACAAAACCCGACCCATGTCTCTAAATCAGTACAGAGCCCCATTGCGAGTATCAAAATGAAGTCTTTTGCGTCGGTTGCTCACATAGAAATATCGTCGAACAGTGCGTGAGCAGTGCAAATAGCACGTCATCCGCAAGTATTTAGGCGCAAATGAAAACGAAAGGAAGAAAAAAAAACGGCACTTAACAGACTCAGGCTTGCCGATGATCTTAGCGACCGCTTTGGTTGCGTCCTTGAGAATGTCAGAGGCGACGACCGTGTCGACCGGCACGTTGGTGTACAGGTTCAAAGTTGGCATCTCTCTGTTTCCCTTTTTGCCTTCGAGAAAGTTAAGAGAGTGCTTCTAGTTTCGGGCGAATACAGGATGAATGGATGGCTCTCGAGAAGATAAGACCTCGTGGATCTGGAGTGTTCGGCCTCGTTTCACTCTTCCATCTACGACGGCCAGGTGAATGTGGACCGGCTTTTCTTATTTGATTTGCGCCTAAAATATAAGAAAATAAAAGGGTATTGTCCTCTTGTTTTCCTTTTTAAGATGGGTAATAACACAAGTATTTCATAAATTTTGATTCAATGTGCAATATAATTCCTTATTTTTTTTAATTAATATGATCATAAACTTTAGGGAAATTTCCAAATAAGGACCCGAAGTTGACCAATTTTCTCAAATAAGGACCCAAAAATGAACTTAGTGTCAAATAAAGACCTAAAGTGGACCCATCGTCTCAAATAAGGACCCGAAGTTAGCTAATTTTCTCAAATAAGGACCCGAAATAAATTTTGTGTCAAATAAAGACCTAAAGTGGACCAATTGTCTCAAATAAGGATCTCAATTCTAAATAAGAACTTGAGCTTACTGGTCCGCCAAATATTCGCCGGCTATCAAGCACGTGACACTTCCGATGACCAAAGTTTGGGCAATTTTGTCTAAAAAAAAATATAGGGAAAATTAACAAATCCTAAAACAAAAAAAAAAAAAAAAAAAAAAACCCTTGGTTTTCCACGGTCTCCGCGTTCCTTGTACCCATCCTCCGCAAAGTCGAAGACTCAAATTCTCCGTCGATTGAGGCACGAATTCAAAAACAAGAAGAAAACCAAACGCTTTTTCTTTTTTTCTTTTTTTTTTTGCGGAGACCAAAATTCTTTGTCGGTCAAGCAAGGCGAGGAGCAACGAGGGAGAAGAAAGAAGAAAATGTAAACATCTAAATAGATAACCTAAACTTAATTAATATAGAATTTTCCATTTTTTTTTCCAATCACAAATTTCTAACAAAATTGCCCATATTTTAATTGTCTGAAAATGTTTACTGCCAAGCTAAGGTCCTCAATAGAGATTAACTTGATCACTTCAGGTCCTTATTTAACATAAAATTCATTTCGGGTTCTTATTTGAAACAATGAGTCCACTTCGGGTCCTTATATGACACAAAGTTCATTTTAGGTCTTTATTTGAGAAAATAGATTTACTTCAGATCCTTATTTGAAATTTTCCCTAAACTTTAATTTAATGTGTAATATGACTTATAAACTTTTAAATTGTGCAATGTAATCCCTAAATTTTTAGTGCGCAATCAATTAGTTTATAAACTGAATAAAAAAATTTAATGTCATTCTTTCATTGTTTCAAGATTAGGGATAGCATCAAACATTTTTATATAGTTCATGAATTAGATTGAACATATACCTAAAGTTTAAGGACCGCATTCAAAGACCATATTGTATATTGGGTAAAAATTTATAGACCACATTGAACAAATTAAAAGTTTATAAATCATGTGTCATTTTTCCTAACCAATTTATATGACCATTTAGATGTCTAAGTATCGATTTTCTCATGGGTATATTGACCATGAAACTACTAAATACAAAAGTTTGTACTCGAATTTTGCATTGTTCAATTTCCCTAAATATAATAGAAGCTCCAATGATGGCATTCAATCTGAATTAATATGATTTACCAAATTAGCTTTGATCGTGACAACCGAATTATTAGTATGTAATTTCCGAATTATCATTTATGACTTTCTTTTATCGAGAGAAGGCCATAATTCGCACTTGTGAGGCACAGAGCTAGACATGTTTTCTGAATTAATATGGTCTTTTTCAGGGTGTTACTGCTCGGAACAGACCAGAAATTATTGTTCGAAAAGGACATGGTTTTCCAATCCATTGATTTGTTTCGAATTCTAAATGACATCGAACGTGGTCAGAGCTCACGAATTATCGGTCATGGACAAAGCAAATTCTAAAACGAGAAAATGAAGATACAGGATAGACGATGAAAGACGAGCCTCGGTTAGCAGAGCAGAATCGCCATGCTCTTCTCTATAGCTGCTGTTCAACGATCTGAGTAAAAATGCTTGTTTCCTATCGAAAGGTTTTATGTTCCCCGTGAGATCACGACACAAAGCCTGATAAAAAAGGCATCTCGGGACTACATAACAAAATGATGAAGAAAAACAAAACCAGGACCATCTTCTTAAATCTTCTATTTATCTCTAAGCAACTGGTAGGTGGTTATCATCCTTTCATCTTCGACACGGATGTACTCGCATTCGGTCTTCTCACAAATCGACCCTGCAAAAATTGAAGAACATAACGTGGTTAGAGAAGCAGCCTCTTTCAGGACAGTACCTCTGCTGGCAAATGTCAATGTCTTGTCTGTTATCTCACGGACTTAAAATCTTTGGCAAAAGCAGATCTACGTCTATTCCGTGTGCATGTCTTTGGACAGTGAAAAACCTTGCCAAAAAATGAGAAGGGTCAAAAGCTTTTGCACGTTCAGATCGACGCAACTTCTAGTATTCTTGAGGGCAGGAGAAGAGTATTCTTGTTCATGCTAGGTTTCGTATCATGTTAGGTTATGGTTCTAATAATCGACGCAGATTCTCTCTGTCTCTCTCTCTCTCAAGGAAGAATGTGTTTGATGGGGAGGACCCCGACCGGATTACCTAATTACTCTCTATTCAAATGCAGACAACCCAGAGATAATCGGGTCATATGTTTTGGAGCTGCAAAGAGATGATATATACCTTCATTCTGGGGCGTTGATCAGCATTAACTTTTCTGACTTGATACCTAATCTTCTTGGAGAAGAGGCGAGTGCGCCGCTTCTCCTTGTAGCGCTGAACGCTTGCTTCTCTCAGTCCGCCGCTCTCCGAAAACAAATCAATCTGGGCCAACCTCGCCTGTCAATTACACGGAAGATATTGAGCCCAAAATAGACAAAAAGGTCAATACAAACTTATAAACAGGAGAATCTAAATAAGGATACTATGAAAAGGATGGGGACGAAAGGAATTCACGGCTCAGAACCAAATAGCATATTCATCAGACATTTGATTTATTCAAATCAGCCATCTAACGGAGTAGACTTTTCCCAAAAATCTTTCTTTTAGGGAGTCTAATGAGCGCATGATTGGTAGCTACAAAACAAAAACAAGAGTCGGTCTGGTGACAGTGAAGCCGTGTCCCACGGACTAGATTCATGCAGAGCTGGTCCCCCCTTAAGCGAAAGGCCTGAAACTTTCTAGTTGTACTTGGAATCATGTACGAAACATTCCCTCGTTAGCAATTAATAATTACATATTAGAAATTAGAATCAGGGTTTTAGGAAAAATGTAATCTTTATGAAACGCCACCGGTGAACGAACGGACTGCAACTTGGCAGTTACCTCTAGCGCGAAGAACACTGAATTCGTCAACTAATCGAGCCTGTCTTAAGTGAAAAAAAGAAAGCATTTTTTGCAGGCGAGAGGGATTAGAGAACGTACAGAGACGTCATTGCCGGCGCCGTCGGAGTCGTCGGGGAACGGGGAGCCCTTGCCGGACCAAGCGTCGACGACCTCGTCGTAGTTCAGTTTCAACAGCAACCCGGCCATCGGCTTCGGAGTCGGGTCCTCTTTGGGCGGCTCCTCCGTATCCCTGGACTCGGCCGCGCTCTTCTCGACCTTGCTCCTCTTCTTCTTCTCCGCCGAGCTGGAGCTCCGGTTGAGCTTCGGAGATATCTCGTGGACATCGACGGTCGGGGAGTTCCACCAATTCACTTCGCTGACGTCTCTCCACGCGCTCACTCCTCTTCTCATTCCGAATCCCGGAGTCGGTCGGTTCCCATAAACCGGGTCGCTGTAGAACGTTCGATGGGACGCACTGGTGTCGGCGCTGACATTTCCCATGATGCTGTCGATGATCCCTTCCTCGATTTCCTCGTCCAAGATGGATTCAGCGTCGAAATCTTCTTGGAACCCTTCCCAGCAAGCGTCCAAATCCGAGCCCTTGGATTGGATTTCGTTCTCCCCTGGGCTCTGGCAAGGCTTTTCGCAAGAAGGCGAGAATTTGGGCTCGAGTTGGGAAAAGCACTTGTCTTGCTTCGGCTGGTGATGCGGGAGCAAGTACCCGGAACCAAAATCATCGTCCACGACTCGAAAAGGAAGCAACAGCTCCGAGGATTCATCAGCGAGGATTTGATGGGATTTGGCGGATTCACGTGGATGGTTTTTCAGGTGTTTGCTGGAGAAAATGTTTGGATAGGCGGTGGAGAGTAAAGCAGCCGCTTCATTGTACGTCTGGTTGGGACGCTTTCTCTGTGTCCGGGGCTTCCGGGTGCAGATTGCAAGCGGTGAGTCGCTGGATTCGGAGATTGTCGAACATGGCGATGATGATGTTTGCGAGGTTCGGGTTGATGTTGTTGGGGATTTGATGATATCGAGATCGAGAGCATAAGTTCTGCTGCCTCCGCTTAGACAGGAAGCCATTATTCTGGAAGAAACTTTAACTAAGGAAAAGATTGCCAACTTGAGTAGGAATCAGTGCAATGGGTCAAGAAGTTCAGTCGGACTATAATTCAAGTTCTGACCAGAAAATCAACCAATTGTGGAAATAGTAGATTGTCTGGAACAGCAAAAGCTATCAGAAAGAAATTGTGTAGATGAGCTAATCGGGAAGGAGATCCACAGAACCAAATTGCAGAAATAATAACTAAGCAAGGGTTCACCTTTACTCAGAATTCACGAGGAAAAGATTCAAAAGAGAGTACAAGAATGTTAGACCTTGTTACCGAAGCTCTTGCCAAAAGAACTTCAGCTCAATCAGAGAATTGTGAAGTGAAAACCTACACTCATAGGGCGATTCAGCTCTAAAATGAACTCAAAAAGGCCATCAGGAGAGAGTAATGTTTGAAATGCTTGGCATCTGAATGACTACGTACTGACCAGAGAGAGCTAGCTCTTGTACTCCGGGGACACGCTCAAAAGAGAGAGCGTCACAAAACCCTAGGAAAACCCAGTTATATATCTGAGCTTTCTTGACTCAAGGCAGGCGGGTTTAGACAAAAAAGAAAAAGAAAAAAAAAGAAGAGGAATAAGAATTTAGAAATATCTCAGAAAGGAAAATTATCCAATGACGGAATCAAAGACTCTGAGTATGCCACAGTTAAAATTTAGCAGAGAGATGCGGAGACAGACGAAGACAAGGTGTGCATGCCATTGTGGATGTGCATCTGTTATATCTACAGAACTCTTAACGGGTCTCTTTTGCTCCTCCCCGTGACCTCTCTCTCTCTCTCTCCAGAGAGTACATTAGAGAAGGGAAGGGGAGCAGAGGCTAAGTGTCCTTGTTTGAGCTAAGAGAGAGAGGGGGAGAAACAGGGGAAGGGACAAAACTCATTATCAGCTCCGCTGTGTGAGGACCACCCTGTCAAAGCTCTCTCTATCCCCATCTTACAGGGCTTAGCACTTCAATTATTTCTCATCTCCCTCGTTTCCTAGATCGACCTCTTTTCCAACCCTCTTTTCACCACCGGGCGATCAACTATCAGTTTACCGTTAAAGAGGTCTTAAGAAATTGTAAGGACAAAGATTGTTCTTCTCTTCTTTTGCCCCCCTGAAGCATCTGAATCCATCTCAAGGCATGGTTTTCTAGTCCTCGAAACCCCACTTCTCTTTTACCTGAATTCCCGCTAAAGACTCAGTTTTACTTCATATCTGTGGAAAACCGTCGGTCCAAAACAGACATCGAGAGAATTCTGAAATCTTGCCAACTTGGCGTTTAGTAGGAGTCCAGAGTTGCAAGGACATTCTGATGACGTGAGAAGGAACGTAAAGCCCGCGGCTACGGGCGTTTACAAACTATTTGAAATTCATTAGAACATCCCAGATTTCCTCAACCCAAAAAATTATGCCGACAAGTAAAGGAAAAAAGAACACAAAATGAGGACTTGGAACTCGGATTGGATTTGCAATATCATAAGATAAGGCAGCAGAGCACTCGGAGGGAACGACATCCTAATCATGGGCGCGGATCGTTGGATCTCCTGATTGGATCTTTTCGAGGATGTGCCACCCATACCACCTGCAGGACCCTAGAAACTCACTGACAAAAAGCCTTCTTATCTGATGACATGGCGAAACATCACTGGCCAGCCCAGATTTCCTAGGGCTGACGTGGACTTCCTTTTTTGTTTTCGGGCTTCTTTTTCAAATTTGCAGGATTTCACGTGTATCTAGGAGGGAGGAGGCGTTTTTTGGATGTCATAGCCTCATAGGGGGAGGAGAGAGAGAGAGAAGAACGATGATTTGAAAGCTTTTTGGTGTCTTTTGCCATCTTTCGTGTGGCATCAGACAATCATACGTTGGCCTTCTGGGGTTCAGTGGCTCCTGATTAGAAATTCTTACCTATAAACCATTCGATCGCCCCCCGTTCTTATCTCTTTCCGTTCTTGCGTTTTTTTTTTCTTTTTTCTTTTTTGCCGTTTTTGTTTCTACTGAGGAAATGTCTTGTATCTAACTAATCCCCTAAATAAATTTGAAAATTGATGTGCTTGCAAAGTCAAACTGCAAAAAGGGCAAAACGATAAGAAGAAAGTTAGGGCCCGTTTGTTTTTGTTCTTTTTTTCTGTTTTTGAACAATTTTCTGTTTTTTTGTTCCTGGGAACAAAAAAGGAACAGAAACGCGTTTGTGTGCGTTTTTGTTCCAAAATTGTTTTTTTGTTCTGAAACACAACAGAACATTCTTTTTTTTTTCACGGCGTCATGCGGGTGGCCAGGTCAACCTGCCATCCGAATGAGGCCGAAGGCTCGGTTATCGGGGTCGGCTAGCCGGTAAAAAAAGAAAAGAAAAAGAAAAAAAGGAAAAATAAGAAAGAAAATAGAAAAAATAAAATAAAAATATTAAAAATTAAAAGAAATAAAAAATTATACAAATTTACCAAACGTGTTTCCGTTCATTTTTTGTTTCCAGAACAAGTTTACCAAACGCGTCTTTTTGTTCAAAAATTGTTCCCCGCAACATAAACACTTTTTTCTATTTCTGTTCTCTGGAACAATTTTTAAACAGAAATGTTACCAAACGCACCCTTACTATTTTATATGTATAAATGAGGCTCATCTTCTTCACTAAAATGAATGGCGAGCTTATTTCTAGCAAAAAAACTGAAAAATGAACGGTGAGATTATGCACGAATTCCATAACATATACTGCTGCCATGATTCCCTTTATGTTCTAGAATTCTTTTGCTGAACGTGTTCTGAAACCTAAAAAAGATCGATCTTGGTATTTTCTGTTCCTTAATTCTCTTTTTCTATGTTGTTTGTACTGCAACTTGTAAGCACCTTTAAAACTCACTTGCATGAAATCTGTATCATCTTCGGTTTTGTGTTTCTCCATTCGCACGTGATAGGGTTGTGGTGATGGGTTCGCCATGTTAGAGGTATGCTACGTCAGCAATTAGCCTTGCTTGGCACTTAAATCCAACATTCCAGCAGTTGGTAAAGCAGCTGCTAATCTCGTCGCCACTCTTGTTACTAAATGTTCAACGCAATTCATAGACTAAATAAAAATGTTTAAAAGTTTAGCGACAACATTTGACATATCAAAACATTAAGAATGACATGTCACATTAGACCAAAGTTCAGAGACAATTTGTGTCATTTACCCTCCCGATTTCAATTTTAGCCAAAAGGGGTTTTAGGAGGTTTTGGTCGCCTTCTAATTTTTACCAAATAAATAAATAAATTTAATGCTCACTTATTTAAGAAGAAGAAAATGGCCACTTATGTTTTAACTTGTGAGCTGAACAACTAGTCAAGGTGCCGACTGATGAACAACGAGTCAAATGGCAGGATCTACGATGAACCACAACGTGCGAAATTTTCCTTCAAAAGGTGTTAAGCTTACTCTGATGAGCGCGTTCCGATTTTTTATTTTTATGATGTTACACGGCATGCTCATTTTGCACTTTCCAGAATTTAAGGTATTTTTTTTTTTCAAAAATATTTGCTTTCAAAATATCCAGAAATATCTCCAGTGAAATGCCATCCTACTCTCTTGAAATGCTTTTGGTTTCTTTGTGTTTCCTCGGCCAATCAATTCAGACCACAAATGTCTTGGGGGGTTTCCGCACTCGCACGCGCATCTCATAGTTGCACCCTCTGTAGGTATAACTTTCGCACTTAAACTGGTGAGAAATAACCCATGCAGATCTAAGAATATCCCCAAAAGTATCAACATTGACAGATAAAATCATTGAATAAGGTTTATCCTAAATCTCGAGGATACTTGTTTTCACTTCACCGCACTCCTAAGGAGATTGGTAATTGTGCAATCACAATTCGTTTTGTTGAGTAAGAACTTGTTTGGCAATTCTGTTCTTTTGTTTTCCGGAACGAAAAAAAACAGAAATACGGTTAATAATTTTTTTTTATTTCCGAGAACAAAATATTTTTTTTGTTCCCAAAAATAGATTTAGAACACAAGAAGTAGAAAAAAGTTATTTCTTATTTCCGGGAACAATTTTTAGAATTAATTCATATTTTTCTCTTCTCTCTTCATCTCTTCCCCTTTCTTCTCCTTTCTTTTGGCTGGTTGCCAACCTCGATTATGGCTAGTGATTGACCAGACAAGGATCGGCGACCTCGCCGAAGTGTCGCCGACCCGAGCCTCACCAGCCGGTGCGAGGCCAACCTTGCGCTGCTTGGGCGAGGTCGAGCCTCGCTGGTGGCCAGGCGAGTGTCGCCTAGCCATCGGCAAGGCTTGGCCTCGCCCAGATTTGGCGAGGCTGAGGCTTGCCTTGGGCGAGGCCAAGCCTTGCCGGTGGCTAGGCAAGCCTCTGACGAGCTTGCTGGACCTTGCCCTAGCTTCGCGAGGCTTCGGCGAGCTCGCTAGACCTCGCCCAATCGGCCGACGACTGGCTACAAATAAGGAGGAAGAAGAAGAGAAAAAGAAAAAGAAAAAAAGAGAAAAATTTAACAAAAGTTTTAAAAAATTAAAAGAAACAAAATAATTTAAGAATCCTATCAAATTCATTTCTATCCCAAAAATATAAATTTTGAACAGTTGCTAAGCGCATTTTTTTGCTCAAAAATTGTTCTCGAGAATAGAATTAAAAAAAAAAACCATTTCTAATAAAAAATTATTTCTCGGAATAAAATCATTACCAAATTCGCCCTAATCTATTCGAGGCCAACACATTGATTGCGAGTTTTGATTTGAATGTGAAGTACGACTTAGGATAGGCATAGCATATCCTTAATCATATGTTTCTGGCCACAAAAGAGTCAATGGTGAATTCCCAACCTGATGACAAGACCTTATCTGCAAGTCAATGAGATGGAAATCTCACAGCCTTAGAATTTGGTAAGTACACACCAGAAGGGCTTCATGTGATTTGATTCCTTCATTCACAAGTTGATGCTGTTATTGCTATCATGTCTATCTTCAGCATCTCGAGATAAAGCAAAAATCAACCAAGGCTTGATAACTCTCAATTAGGCCGGCTGAAAAATCGCAAGACCAATCACTCGAGGACAAATCCCAAGTTTAATCATCCTTTACACAAGATGTCCAGAAAACCCAATATAATGATGAAGGTAAACGAAATGACATTTGATTAGTGACCGTGGTCGATTGAGAATGCCGGTTCAAATGTCAAAGCATCTACCATCAGATTAGAAATATCAATGCACCAGAATATTCCAATCAACCACATCTCCCGGTGGGAGTCAAACTGCATTTGAAGATGCGTGATCACAATATAGCTACCGGCAGCTTACTACTGCTGACAAAGCGTAATACAAGCATACTGGACATGTAAAGAACCGAATTTGAACTGATGATATATCGTCTTATTGTCTAACTAGGAAATCATGGTTCTTCTAAGACTATAAACAATGCAATGTAACTTCACCATTTGAAATCAAAGGAAATAACTTGCATGGTTGATGCCAAAGTTTGTTTAATATTTGACATAATGTACATGAATCCTTCAAAGAGAGACACCATGAAATTAGCAAACCTAAGCATACCTTCCATGTTCCACTTTCTTAAAGACCATTAACCATTTCCAAAAACTGCATGTCATAAATCAAGACCCATAACTTAGCATGGTCTAGGTAACTATGTCAGCTTTGATGCAACAGGTAATGTGAGTCATGTAAGATTCCAAAAATGAAAAAAGGCCTTTCTTCCAGGAAGATCATGACCTGCTCTCTGTAGATCCTCCAAACCATGTAAAACAGACCTCATGAAACCTTTCCCCAAGTATAAACATAATTTAGGGCACCCTACGATATCTGATGGGACAAAATGAATAAATACAAGAAGTGTCTTGGGGACCATCTGAACCAACTATATATCATCAGTATGGAGAATGCTGGAAGACATACTTTGTCAGCTACAGCTCCATGCTTCGAAAGCTTGGAAATCTCAAGTCAGCACACAAATGGCATCACTAGCACTTTCCAACCTAGCTCGAAATTTTTTCTAATAGCAATTACTTGGTAATAGGACCAAAATTAACAAGGGATTGACCAAAAGAGTATGTCATTCATTAAACTCTAAAGTCTGGAGTTCTAAATAATTGAAAGTTCTGAGTGACCAAGCTGACCAGTAGTATCTTGAAGATGAGCAGGTGGATAAGGAGATTTAAAATTTGTTTAGAGGATACTTTCAGCACTAGCTTCGTGGCTTCAGTCTTGACCAACCTATTTCATCCTTAAACTGAAGATGCATAACATGCATTCAGACAGTGCAGGTCAATCTTTGACCTTTTGATAGTTGACTTGGAGAACAAGAGTTTTCTGGGTACTTTTTCCTTGCACTTTTACTGCAATCACTTCTACATATTTCAACGACCAACATCATATCTGAGCAAGAGCATTGTCCAGTTATTTAATCCAATCGGCATTTTATGCATTATACTTACTGACTTGGCTTAATGTGTTCAATTAAGCACATTAAGCTTCAGATGTCTTCTTTTATGAAGTAGTCGTTCATCTGCTTCAAATGTTGCATTGATTAACTTAACCTGTTAAGTTCTTACACAACTTTTGTTTGTTACTAAGTTCATAGTGACCCTCCAATGATTAACTGTAATCTTGAGTGTCACTCAACTATTGAGAGGTTTCAGCAAGTCCTTCAACTCTATCATTTTGAATTCTAAAATCCTCAGAAGTCAGGTTATATTGTTCTAAGAAAAGGTTCATAGGATTTGCTTAATATAACTAATCCACATTCTTTAATAAAGAAAAATAAGGTAAATGTTTGTTACTTATAGAAAGGCATTCAATTAGGCAAAAAAGGAAAAAGAAGGCATTCTAATTTCTATAGAAGGTCTTTAAATAAACGTCTCAGGCAAGAGAACAGTTTCAATTTACAAAGCACGACACTACTGCTACTCGCCCATGATTCTCTACCCTCTCTAGAAATTGATCTGAAAAGGTTAAGCATGTTGAGTAAGATAAAACAATTGATTGGTGTTATGTATCTTGGTCATAGTCAATTAATTATTCACCATTAATATGACCAGCAACGTGAGATTTGAAAATATTAGAGAAAATGAGAGGAAAAAGACATATGAGTGGATAATAAACCAGTCACATCATGGAATGAGCACAGTCATCTTGACTGAGCATATAACAGAACACAGTGATCTTGCCAAATATACAAAATCCAGAATCTGGATGGTGTACTTCAATCCAAAGTCAGACATTTGCTCCTTTTTAAATGTTTAGGTGTAAATGCTAAACACCATGCTATTTATCAGCATTCTTTTCGCGGGTTCCCATCAAGTCAGATCTCTAAAATTGGCAGAGAAATCATCTGTACTGCTGCTTAATTTCATTATACTTTCGTCAAATAGTACTGGAGCCGATGATTTTACACACGTAAAGTTATGGAATTGTTTAATTTAATTAGACAACTCGGTCCAGCTCCACAATCAGCAATCTGGCATTCATTAATGCAAATGACACAGCCATAATGATCTAATCAATTGGTTTGAAAGACTTTCAACTGAAACAGGTATAAAAGGGCAAGATGTGAAAGGAGGAGTCATGTACCAACCTTTTGGTCCAAACTCCAATGTTGCATCTTTAAGAGTTGAAAAGATTTCTTTTCCACATATAGATGGATAAAATCAAGCGCTTGCTTCCCTTCCAGATGCAAGAATTGAGCATTTCCAATCACATTACAATGAATATGGGGAGGGACATGGTTGAAATCAAACGCATGATCATATGAATCTTTGTTTTTACTTGTATGATAAAGATTAACAGCTCACTTGCCATAGGACTTTGTATCTATGTGTCCAATTGATTTTCCCACATATTTGGACAACTCAAGCAGGATCAAGAAATGCTCCGCCATTTTGTCAGCTTTTGATAAGCAGCATGTTATGCAGCTAAAATGGAGCTTCCGCTGGTAGCAGAGGTCTCACCAAGAAACTCTGATCTCAACTGCATTAATAGCCTGCCCAAATAATTTAATCCTTCTCCTTCCCTTCCTCCACCCCAAAAGAGGTCATGTGGTGAAGCTTCAACAAGAACGGAACCAGCAGTTGAGAGAAGCATGTTATTCAAGTGGGGGTAAATTGAGAACTTGCTTTTCAAGGCTCTGTACATCACATCGATCTTCACACTCTCCCAGTCAGATCTCACCTGCATTGATGCTTACAAAAGTTTATATCTCGTAACTAATAAGTTTCATTTACCAAGATCTCAAAGTTCGTCTAGTAAAATCGTAATATATTCAGGACGCCTTTCTTTTCCAAATTTACTTTTGGGGGAAAAAAATTTGCATGTTCTTTTTGAGCTGTATTATGTTCTTATGAAGAGCATCGCATTCTTTTCTCAATTCTCATACATTTTAGTCACTTCGATAACCATTTTCATGCTTTTGTAGCTTATGAGCCTTAATAGGAAACAACATTTCTCTATGTGCTAAACATTAAGTGCGAAACATGATTTACAAAGAGGACGAAAATCAAAAAACAAATGGATTAACCGGATTTTACATTTCTCATCTTCAAGCAGAATGTTAAAAGTTCACAACTAAAAAAATCAGGCGCTAATCACAAGTACATAACAAAAGCCAAAGTAGAGGGACTATAAAGCCATGCAAATTCTTGGCACAAATGTCTGAGTTTGTAAAAAAAGTGTAATCAAATCAAAGAAATGGGTGGCTGATGATTTTTAGGCTTGAGAATGACGAATGAAAGCCATTTGAAAATAGGGAAATTGGGGATACCAGATCTGGTTGCCGCCTCTGCACAGACCTTCCCATTCTGGCTGCCTCCTCCGGACTTTTTGCGGATTTTATGTCTTCAACACATGCTCGTGCAAGAGGATTGTCCACTCCAACAAACTTGTGCGCCTGCAATTCAACAGTCCTGGAAGATTATGCATAGCATTTGATTTAGAAGGTAATTTTTAAGGCAAAAAGTAGGATTATCAGTTACCTGGTAGTAGTGCTCCACAGTTGACCAAGTTGCATAATTACCATTTTCATCTGGCATTTGAATCGGATGAGGAGAAAAACTTGAGAAAGCTCCATACGGATCCCATGTTTTATAGAAGAATATGATGCTTGAATCATAAGGTGTAACTGTGGGATCAATAGCAGAAGTCTCGTCCGCTGATGGTATCACAGGTGTCAGGTCAGGTATGGGCTGAAGAAATCCGCTCACAAGCATATCAGGTCCAACCTATTTAAGTAAGGCCATTAGAGGGAGGGAGGGAGGGAGGAGCAAGCCAAGATGGAAATGAACAAACAAATTCTGAATGAACTTCCTTAGTCATGAATTATAAGAAATAGACGTGTTTGTAAAATCTATTAAGCATCTGGACAGCTCTCTAACCTGGTCATTTCATATATACAGTCAGTGGAAACTGCCTTGTTATTAGCTGTTTGAATACTTTTATTAGCATATGCAATTTCGCAGAAGGATTCATTATAAGGGTCCACAGTAAAACCATCTTGAAGTTAGTTGGCCGGTAATATGCAGAAGGGATAACATAAACAAATGTAAGCTACACCCCAGGAGAAAGATGAGTGACATAAGTACAAACATGACTCATAATTTACCTGCTCATAGCAAACATCAATCAAATCTAAGGCTTGAGACATTTCTACCATCCCAAGTTCACCCACAGGTGATGGTGCATTTTTTCCACCAATAATTTTAGGAGCTACAAATGCAAAAACCTGCATGGTGCAAAACATATTAGCAATCCGAATGAGGCATAATCTATTAAGAAAGCCAGCACAACTCGACAATGTCACATTATGTATATTCATCTCAGCATTTGCATCATCCAACAAAATCAGCTACCAGCCACCATTCAGCTGTTCTGTTACCAAGTAGAGCTTCCTCTAAAACAATAGAAAACCCATACAAGTAGGAGCAGAAAAATTATAAAACGTCCTGAGGGACTTCAGAGGCTTGGATAGCACCAAGCATACTGAACAATATGAGGGGACATCACAATACTTGCTCGACCTTGGTCCAAGTTAAAATTTGTCCTATTATTGTGACTTAGGGTATTAACCTTTCATTCTAAACTCCTCTAGAAGGTAAGGTTTGTTTATTTGGATTGTTTGCATTAGCCAAGGTAGTTCTAATGAGTCAAACCTTTGAAATCCTATAAATTATTGGTTTCCCATCACAATTCACAACTCATTCTTTCACCAAGTAGTTAATTAACACTTCCATGTATATATTACCATTAGCTGAATCAAGAACACAAAGATGCTGGTACCCATTGTCAAAAGAAGAAGGTTGAATACCTTGTGTATTACCCCAGACGAAATGGCAGATGCAGACAATGTCCCTCCGCACTCCCACAAAATTGAAAGGTAACCACGTTCGTAGAAATACTCCATCACATCTCTTGGATTTAAAATATCAAACTCAACAACTTCAACCCCTTTGGATGCTAAATATTTCTGGAAACTCTTCCTGGCACCTCTCTGGGTTACCACTATCGTGGATACTTCAGAGATGTCCCAAAGGTTTGCTTCTTCAGGAAGATCAAGAGTCTGTGTCATCACAATGCGCATGGGCAGGTGCCCACCACCATGCCTAGCAGTTAGGCGTGGATCTGTTTCAAAGAGGAAGGGCTTTAAAAGAAGCAAATAACTATTAAAAGGCTGAAAATTTCACAGCCTAAAAGCTGATGATACTCACTGTCCCTACGTACAGTATTTCCTCCCACAACAATTGCATCGCTCCTACCCCTTAGCTCAAAAACTCTACTCCTAGACTTTTTGCTGCTTATCCATGCAGCATGTCCACTACTGGCAGCTATCTTTCCTGTGTAAATCTAAGAGAAACAATCAGCATTTCCGAGTTTCTTGGCAACCTCATGTAGTTTGAACAATTGCTAGACAAGAATAAAGATAATGATTGCTGCCAAAACTAAGAACCTTACCGTCAAGGGTCATGGCATACTTAAGAACAGAAAATGGAACTCGAGAAGCAGCTTTATAAACCAAAGGAGCATTGACAATGCGGCATGCTTTTTGAGCTTCCTGCACCACATGATCCAGGATTGTAAGATATGCAAGACGGTACATGAATTTTGCAAAAAATCACTTTCAAATAAGGTGAAGTACTCAAGATGATGAAGTGTCAGAAAATTTTCTGCAACCGTACAGGTTAATAGTTACTGTGACCACCGAACCCGCGATAATCCCTGATAAGGCTATGCTGTCCCAATTTGCAGCATACATCCCAGATTTACAATCCGAGTAATACCTCCTCATAGAAAAACTTGGAGAGAAAAAATTATTATTTTCATTTTATAGATTTTTCCAGTAGAATGTAAAGTGTAATAATTTAATTTAAAGCTCTTGCAATCATAGAAAATAACTTGGACAATTTATTCCATCATTAACTGAAATCATTTCATCATCAAACTTTCGTTTTATTTGTAACTTAAAATCAAAAGCAACTCAGAAAATAATTTAATGTCCATATCACAGTAATGATTCATTCATACACATGCTTCTACCTGCCCAATGATGGCATGACACCAGCTAGTAAACCGACTACGCATAACACTCATCTACCAGATTTTCAACTACTAGCATAGCTCGTTACCTCTCTTGACAACTATCAATAACGTACTGGCTGCTGATAAGGTAACCACCTAGCACCTAGCTGGCATTTCACCACCCCCACAACTTCAACACCACCATTCTAACACATCTTCAGATCAATCCTATTGATATACTTCTCTCCTCTATATGCTTATTATTAGCTTTGAAAAGACAGAACTGTAGTGGATAGAACATGGTTTCGTCGTCAGCAGCATAAAAGCACCAAGCAGCAAGGTTTTACGCATTCTACGGCCTTGTCCTTGCAACACTATGCAGTGAAGTCACCGATTAGGGGACCCAAAAACAGTCGATCAACATGATTCCCTTACTATAGAAGGTAACATTCGATATAAGGATAAATATGATCAGAAAAGATAGTTGAATGTGAATCGTAAGGACAGAAACATCAAACATATCAGGTCTAAACAGAGGCTGGAGCTGCTCAAGATTTTCTCTAGCAATGCTAGTGAAGGCCACAGAAATTGGAAGACTATGCACAAGAGAGTAGGGCGAGAGAGAGAACCTCAATGATTTTACTCTGTAGATCCTCCCCGAAAACATCGACCTGCAGTCCCTGACCTCTTAATGCGCGTATAGCATTGCCCCGCAGATGCTGTAGCGGATGCCTCATCCCAATAACTACTCTTGTAATACCTGCCTAATTTTCAAAACCGTGTCGATCATCCCATCTCCTATATCACATTCATAATTCACAAAAAAATAAAAGCAAACGCTCAATGCTACAGCAACAATGTCCTCTTGCTTCCTCAAATATCAAGAGCCAAGATAACTCCATCCCCTCGAGAATCTCTTGAATGAAGTAAGTCATCGATATCTCAACTTTAATTTCAAAATATCCACTGTACATACTCAGATCATAATCAAGGCCTAAGCGGAAACGTGAGGACTTCACCAATGCAGCGAATCGACAACATCACAAGATAAAGACGGAAAGCCCGCTGTTGGCAAACCTGGACAAAAGCGGAAACAGCAATATGATCACCATGGCAATCGCCGGGCTCCAGATTGAGAAAAGCGATGCCGCCTCTGCAGCGCTCGCCGGCTGCTTCGACGGCCTGGACCTCGGCGGGCTTCGTCCCCTGAGCGTACAGATACCCCTCGCCCACCACGTCTCCGCCCCCGCCCCCGCCGCCGCCGCTCACCACCAGGCAACCGACATTCGGGTGCGGGGAGGTGAAGCCGGCGGACTTGTCGGCGAGCTCGGCGGCTCGCCGCACGAGCGCGGCCTCGAGCGCGTGGTTGCCGCCGCCGCCGCCGCCGCCGCCGCAGGCGACGGGGCTGGCGAAGGCGGCGCGGGGCTTGAGGATGATGGGAGAGAAGAAGGAAGCTCCGACCGCCAATGCCATTTGACACTCGCTCAGCTCAACGATTGATCCCGTCGGAGAGGAAGTGACGAGGACTTCGAATCTATTATAAAAAAAAAAAGTTTATTTTTATGTTTAGTTTGACAATGCTAAACTCTAGTTGCTTCCTTGTTCCACATTTAATTCTCGAGTATCTAAAACTTCCATAATCGCGACTTTAGAATAATAAGAAAAACTGAAAAAATAAAAATTGTATAAACGACATTAAAAATATTGATGATAAAAATCGTTGAAGCGTGACATTAGTTCAACATATGCATTACTTCCTTTCATTAAAAAAGTTATTAGTATGGAAAATATATTAAAAAAAATCCTACATTTTATTTTCAATCGGAATACCAATAGCCTGAACTTTTTTCATCTCACGGATATCCTATATTTATACTAATAACTCAAAAATTATTTTTACAATACAATCTATAATGATCATTAAAAATCCGATATGATGATATGCATGGACAATGGCAGGTAAATAGATTAGATGGTGTCTATGCACATTTTCAAATTTGCTCAAAACGAGATTGCAAAGAATGATGTCCAAGAAAAGACAACGTTTGTCTCTCATTCTTTAAGGATAAAACGATGATGTCCAATTTATATGTCATTTCCTTTTCATGGTGCTCTTTTGAAGAATCAATTTGGGGCAATGTCAGGCAAGTTTAGAGTTGAGGTTCTGTGGATAAATTGGGCAATACAGAAAAGTTTAGGGTATTGGTGTTCGACAAGGAAATGTTAGGATTTTTGGAGAGATTTTTCATAATTATGAACATGGATGACAAACTACTTATTGGACAATCCATTCAGAAAAATGGGGTACATGAGAACTTCACGTGAGTTTAATATTTTCCTTATATACACTTGATACTGATGCTAGATTTAAGTATAATTATCTATTTAAAAGTCAGAAATGGATGGATCAATGTGGTTGTTAGCATTGCATTTGAAGCATTTCCAACAACACACTCGTCAATAAAATGTTTCACAATAGCAGCACGCAACGAGATAGGCGTGGTTTTCATACTACAAAAAGCATTGCCAATTCTTAAAGCCCTACATCATAGCATACAACTATAGTTTTGATTTGATTCCCAATATATAGTTAATTGTGGCTAATACCTAAAATTGCACTTATAACTAGGGGTGTGCAGAATACCCGGGAACCGCCCGGAACCGGACCGGAACCGCCCCGGAACCGGCGGTTCTTGAGGGAAACGGTCCGGTTCCCGGTTCCAATTTACGGGAACCGGTGGGTACCGGTCCGGTTCCCGGTTCCATGGGCGGATCCGCCCGCCCGCCCACCCGGACCGGACCGGAATCTTTTTAATACTAAAAAAAAAATTATTAAAAGAAACTCTAAATCTCATCTTATTCCCTTCATCTTCAGTTCCTAATCCTATCACCATTTCGTTGCGTTTACTTCTCTCGCCGTCCGCATCTCCACGTACTTAAATTTGGTTTTCTTTCTTTGGCTTGCTTTGATGTCACGTAGTCGTTCTATGTTAAAAACCAAAATTGTTTCGCATCAAGATTGGTTCCATGGATCCACCCGGGAACCGGACCGGACCGACGGTTCGGTTCCCGGGTGGATCCATGCAACAAACGGGTGCATCCCGGTTCCAATTTTTCGGAACCGGTCCTTAGCGGGCGGTTCCCGGTTCTAGGTTGGGAACCGCCCGCCCGGACCATGCACACCCCTAGTTATAACCATCATTTTGCAGTAATGAAATGGCTAAAGTCCCAACTGTACAAGGTTTTAACTTCACCAATCAAGATGGGATTATCCTGGAAATGGCCAGCCAGGGATCATGCATCAGAAAAGGCAATCTCAGAGTCTGGACATTTGCATATCTGTGCGCTAATTCAGCGTTCACAACCCTTTCATCATGATGCTTGCATAAGTGAGGGGTACCAATTTCCAAATTTAATCATCGCTAACCAGATAGAAACAGATGGAATAGCTCTTTATGATTAAATGTCATTAATCATAGGGAATCATGTTGGCATTTCAATGACAGATGCTTAATGTTGCATCTCCATTTGAATGAGGATGGTAGATTTCCAACAATCCAGAAAAGAGTCAGAAATTTGTAGGAAGATTAGGATAGAACCAATATGGTTGTTATGCACTAAAAAAGCAAAACTAAACATTTGGAATACATGGCAACAGTTGGATCAATGTAACCCTGTCATGATATACTGAAAATGCTTTTACAAAGAGCAAGCAACTAAAGGAGGGTGCAAAAAATCAAGCTCTCTCCTTTATTTCTGCTACTGGAACATATACTACATGTGATCTACAAGTGTTGAATTCATCTGAAGCCTTGGATTCACTCGACTGATATGTAAGGATTCTCTTCCTCAGACTATCTAGCCTACTTCTAATTTTACATAGCTCCTGCAACTGAGCTTCTCTTTCTCGTAATCCCTCACTGGCTGCGAAGTCAATCCTCTTCCTGTCCTTTGGTTTTCCTTTCAATAGCTTTATTTGTTTCAAGGACATATTGTCATCGAACTCAAAATTCTCCTGACACAGCAAAGTCATGCCTGAGTTCTGTAACAGTCAAGGGACTAGATATGAAGAAATTATCTGACGCGTTCCTGAGCAAGTAAATGCACTTATAGTTTCTGGCATTCAGCTTCATAGTAGTCTGTGAATCATGGCACCGCTAAGTAATTGGAAGATGGTATTTTCAGTGGTCAAGAAAAAATCTGACGAGAGAGGCTCATAAGCTGAACAAGACTCACTCTAATTATTCCGTGGAAAACAAGTGATCTGAAAAATATTTTCATAAAAATAATCGCTCGTATCGCTTAGAATAAATATCTAATGAAAAATGTTTTCATTATCAACAGCAATTTATGTCTAAATATTTTCGTAAATGATGAAAATACTGTTCGTTCATTCACTTTTATAAGCGATCATTTTTAGGAAAACATTTTCCAAATTACCCATTTTCCACGAAACAGACGGAGCCAAAAAAAAATGAGGAAACCGAAAGTTTGTCGATAATTTTTAGTTCATATAAACAATTGCAAACTATATTAGGTCAAAAATAGATTGCAGCTACTACTAATTGGTGACATCCCAAAATGATTTTTCACATAGGCAAAGAGAGGGAGAGAGTACCATATAGCTATGTTCAGGTACCGTAGGTGAACCCTTCCTGTGTATTGGCTTCATACTCTTTTGCTGGACGACTTTCTCAGAATTTTGAGAGGAATGGAATTCAATGTCTGTTGAGGCATCCTTAGATAAAATAGGAGCAGCCCCTTTCTTCATTTTTGCTAGTTCAGATTCTTTATGCTTTTGCGGGGATTTTGGAGGTTGATCAGCACCCCCAGCCTATTTATCAAGGAATGAACAAATCAAGCATAAAGCGAAGTAATTAACTTATAATTAGAGATCCTGAAAACCATTGAAACGCACCTATGACGACTAATCAACTCTACAGTTGGACAAATGAAGAACAGGACAACAGAGATTCTGAACTGATCTCTTGCCTATATTATGGAGTGATAAAATAGATCGAAACAACCAAACTAAAACCAAGAGAAAGTGGAAAAATTTGACACAACAGAGTATAACTGCAAATCAGCTCACCTTTCTTGTTTTGAGCGCCATGTATCGTGCATTCTTGAACCATTTGCTAACCTGATAAAAAAAGCCATAAAATGTGACAATGTGAAGATACACACAGATCATATCTTAGATGCATAAACTATGTTCTCTCATCCTATTTCTTCAATGCTTGTTTCCAATACAGTAATCCACCATAAACAGTTTGGTGTACCATACAAAACAGTACCGATTTTCTAAATCTAGACTTTTGACAATTGAATTTGATTTTTCTTTCTTCAAGCTCTTGCTAACCAAAGATGGCCAAATATAACAGGAGACTAGATGCATAAGCGTTATATTATATTCATGCTTAACATTCTGATTTGATTCAGACTACAGGTTAAATTCTGTGATTAGACTGCTACAGTTGTTATGGCATGGGTACTAAAGGGTTGTCACCGTTGGTTGCACAAGGAAAGAATGTAAAGAATCAAAATTACTAATTCTCTGTCAAAACATATAATCTCAGTGCCAATCTTCAAAACAAATTGTTTGGGCTAACTTCAGGTCCAATACATCACCCATCCAAATAAATCAGTAATAAAAATCTCAAGCAATAAGATTTTCAAGACAAGTATAAAAACCTTAATTTTTGTGAAGATGCTGCTATTGCTCATTGTCATTTGTTTAAAGGATTTCAAACTCGCCTTCACAGAATGGCTATAGTCTTATGCAAATGCATTTTCAAGGGTGACTCAAATCTACATTCAGGTTCATCAATCTCACTATTGGCAACGGTTTATCTATTACCTTCTCAGGTTCAAGACCAAACTCTTTAGCAAGATTTTCTTTGACAGATCTTGAGGGAAGTTCATTCTCTGCAAATACTTGGCGAAGCTTCTGATGCAGTAGTAAGAAAGTAGACAGTAAGTATGTATCGCGTATAGGGACAGTTGAGAACAATAATGAAGAAATTTGAAAAGCATCCCTGCTGAGACATTTGTTAGTCTTAAATTGAAACCATGACTACCTCAACTGCAGTTGGAGGAATTCTGAAAATCCGCCTTCTCATTCTTGCTTCTGCAGAGAGTTTCTTATCACCTTCTGAGGCTTGGTCAACGAATGGATTGTTTTTCTCACTTTCACAGAGAGTCATGAGGGTGCTGGCTGCATCTGTTTCCCTTTCTCTTCTTCTTCTTTTATTAGGACCCCAGTCTTCATCTTCACTGGCTTGTTCACAGGCAGGAGTATCCTTACCGAACATTTCCTGTGGAGAAACAACAATTACATTCACTTGACATAACAAATATAGAGCTAGAACTTTTGCGAAAGTAAGTTTCATTAACTTTATTTTTCTTTCCACCAATTAGAAAGTTCCATCACCCCCACCCCACCTCCCCCCCTCCCAAAAAAAAAAAAAAAACATTTTCACACTCATTTATATCATGGTTAACACACTGTTCTCTTACTAGGTCTGGTATATGTTGTATTCTCCACTTACGGGTAACTAAAGATCAGTTGACTAGTGGGCAAACATAGTCACAACAAAATTATTTCCAGACCCACGCAAAAAGCTTTCATTTACAAGGCTAACAAAAATGAAAATATTGAATATTAAGCCATTGTAAGGTTTGGGGAAAAAAAAATGCTCACCTTATAAAGCTGCTTATAATCAACAGCATTTCGCTGTCGTGGGCCACATACAGTATCATTGTCCGTGTCCATTAATACATCAGACCCTGCAATGTTCTCAGGATAGCTAAACCCTCCCTCACCTGATATTGTTGGTCCTGACAAAATTTCACCATCTAATGACCAACTCAGGCTGGTAGAGCTGCTTGTGTCGTATGATTGAGAATCATCATTGCCGGCACAGCTGATGCCGGTGTTCGTCATCTTTTCTGGGTCATAGTCATCATCTTCAGAGTCATCTGAAGGCCACTTTTCGTCTAGATCAAGCACCTGAATTCCCCCGTCAGGCAATGCAGCTTCTTCCTTGAATATATCCTGTTAAGTCAAATACCCTCTTCATTGCCTCAGCCACTATGCAGCCAAAAGACTAAAATTGACCTCTTACTATCAACAGTATGTGACCTGCCAGTTGCTGTCAAGAGAAAAGTGGGTCCCCAGATGTGCATTTGTTGACTCTATAATTTCCATCTTACACTCGCAGAGTCTGCAAAACCAGCCCTGATCTCCTGGGGGAACTGTAAAAAGAAAATCGCACAAATTACTTCCCCAAGATGTCCATGACGTTCAATAGCAATTGCATGCAGTAGCAAAAAAAAAGGCTAATAGAACATACTGCTTTCAGTTTCCAGTGGAGGATCAAGACATTTTTGATGAAAAGCACAATTGCATGTCCCATCGCAGAGTATGATATCATTATCTGGGAAAGTTTCATTTGTCTTGCATTTCGCACAGAATATCTGTATGGTATTGTGACAACGCATGAGCATGTAAATGTAGCTAAGACTGATGAAATCAGAGCGTGTTCAACAGAGAAATATCCAATGCAAATATTCCAGCAGCCAGATCCTCTAAGCAACCAAAAGCTTGCATTAATGCTTCAACTAGTGATGAACAGAACCAGCAGCATGCTTACATGTTCATGGTGAACAGAACCATCAGGAGCAATCACAGCGTCTTCAATGCTGCCCACTGAACTAATGGAGTCTAGCTGTCGAATAGCATCACGTATTCCAAGTTTGCAATTCAGTATCTGCTTCCTGGCCCTTTGTAATTCCTTTGTTGGCTTGATCTTT
The DNA here is from genome assembly GCA_007663325.1 of Eucalyptus pauciflora. NCBI lineage: Eukaryota > Viridiplantae > Streptophyta > Magnoliopsida > Myrtales > Myrtaceae > Eucalyptus > Eucalyptus pauciflora. Next base: position 576,525 of record VMYD01000248.1, read on the forward strand.
TCCCGACTGTAACAGAAATTAAGAAATGAAACATGCTACTTTCTTTTCCATAAGATGGTGCCCCGAGAAACACCACATTGTGTGTTGGCTGCATCATTCGGCATGCTATCACTTCCTCATTAGTAAATAAGCAATAAGGAGGGGACAAACAAGTACCCTACGGTATGATATATCAGCAAAGAGTCATGCGATTAACCATGTAATTATAACTAACCAAAACTCTGATCAAAATGTGCATTCACCAGTTAATATCCTTCGAATATAGAAATTTGCAGCATTAAGTGTTCTTATCCAGTGACCTAGTCTACATACATTCTCAAGGCACTCTCATAATGTCGGAGAGAGAGAAGGCAGGCGGGCAGGCACCCGGAGGAAGTTGAGTGCCTACTTTAGAGTCACCAACTAGTGTGATCAACATAAACAAATCCAAAAGTATATCACATACTCCCTTCACTATTCATTTTGTGTACAGGCAAGCAATACTTATTCGTGAAGTGCACCAGTAATGCTAAAACAGAAGTGTTGATGATACAGTATTGCAAGTCAGAATTATAGCCAAGGAATCATGCAATCTCAATATCTTTACTGTTTGTATACATCCACACGTATTGTGGAAAAATCTGAAATTGAAAAAGATGAAGATTGGTTAACGTTACATACCTCTGACCTTTCCACCCTTCACCAGAGTAAGCATCAATAAGGTTCTGTTCCAGCTTCATTTTTATAAGAAGGTATCTTGTTCTCCTCTGCAATCGTGAAGCCTCATCTAACTTCGAAAAATGCTTTCTCATTTTCTTCTTCCTCTTCCTTCTCAGCTTGTTAACTTTGACATCCTCATCGGTGTTTTGCACATTTTCGTTAGAAGCAATAGGCAGCTCTCTTTCCGAAGATGGAGGGGATGAAAGCTTCTCAGGAACTATTTCAATTTTCTTATGATGAAAAGCTTTTAAATTTATGAGTTTGTCTTTATCGGAGCTGTTCCTACGCACCAGTCTCTTTCTGATGGAGTTATTGGCCCTCTTCTTGGCAAGGGTTGAGCCTCTCGCTTTTACAGAAGATTGTCGTTTTTGTTTGTGCTTTTTCCTTCTCCTATTTCTCAATATCAGCGAGGCAAGAACCTCCGATCCAGATTCTGCCTTCAAAAAGCCTTCTTTTTGGGCAAGATTCTTTCTGGAATGCATGATGACCCCTAAGTATTTGAACAGAAAAAAATTCAAGCAAGAGTAAGTGCCGTTATCATAATCAGTACGACTTCCCCCACCCATCTCCACCCCCCCAAAACAACACCTTCCTCCAAAAGGGGAAAAAAAAAATCACAAGTTAATTGCAGTAGCAGTTAAACAAGAAATGTTGATGAATACAGGTTCATGAGAATCAAAGAAGTCCATCCTAACTCCAAAGCAGACTGATCTAACTGTCCTCACGAGTGGGAAGCATTAGATCAACAACTAAGAAGAATATGTCCAGTCATGAGACACGATAAATCTGTGGATTGGTGCTATGACATTCGCTCATTGGACACCATCATAAGCACAGACACCGACCATACGACCCAACAATCCGACATTATCTCACAGCAGAACCAGAGAAATTCCTCAACAATAAGAAACTGATGCAACCAGAATTAAACAAAACACCATTAATTTTCTTTACCCAGCAACGGAAATTGAAGTCCGGTTGAAGTCGAGCCATAAAAAACCAATTTTGATAGCGTGATCAAAAGGCATTCTCGCTTAAACAGAGGGGAACGAAAAGACGCTGTTCTAAAAACGAGAGGAGAAAAAGGTAGTCCTCGAATCTTGGCCATTGGTGAAGACCAACCGGAAAGGTGCTACCTTGATCCCAGGATCAAACAAGCATACTTGATCGGGCACGACACTCGTGAAAAAAGAAGGCATACCACCGAAACGAAGAAGACAAACCAGCCAGTTTTGCGACGATCAATGCCATGGCAATTCAACAGACAAGAAACTCAATTCCAAAACGGCACCATTAAGGCGAGCTCGCGACGAGGAGAGGCAGGCGAAGTCAAATAGACGACACGAACAATGCATGAATTACCAGACGAGCCAAGAAGATCTCGATTTCCGAGTGGTCAGTAGCGACGGATTGCGCGCATCTGATCCGCGCGCATATACAGGACGGACGGACGGATGGCAACCTGTAAAGCTCGAACCTTTTCGCAAGCTCTGATTGATTTGGGCAGGCACGACGAGACTCGACGAAGGACTGGAGCCTCCTCAGAGATTGGCGAGGGCTTCTTGTTTCCGACCGACAATGTTTCTCCGCCGGTCCTGGTCGGCGGCTAAGGCAGCCCTTCTCGAAGCGCCACCCCTCGTTCGCACACCTCTCTCTCTCCTCTCTCTCTCTCTCTCTATTGCTGTGTAGCCGTTTCTTGTTTCTTCGATAATGACCTCTGATTTTTCTCCGAAATCCGGTGCATTTTATATTCGCGCATTAATCTGCTTTTACATTTTTAGGCATTTCCATCTGGATTCTGATTGGGACTAGTTCTAAAAAAATGATTTTCGTGGGAAGAAGATGAGTCCCGTGGTGCTTGGTGCTTGTGCGTAATTGATCGTGTTCATATTATCAAGAGTTGGTGCATATTCAGTAGTCGCTATTTTCACTTTATAAATATCAAAACCAATCAGACGGTTTGCCTTTTTTGCTTTTTTATTCTACGAATGTTGATTTTAAGGAGTAATTATACTTTCTGAATCTTTATTACTCAACCTAAGAATGAATATTTGCAATCCTCAAATGCTGAAGGTGTACTTAGAGTGATCTTTTATTTAATTCCTATGGGGTGAAAATGTAGAGTCCGTCTATGCATTTTCTTTCCTTTTGCATCCTCTTCCTCAAGGATCACGGATGAGGGGACCCCACGAGAGCTGCCGATTCTAACTACCATTTATATATAATCCATACTAGATTTGACCAATGACCCGTCTCGTATATTGTTTGCCTACTTGAACAATATGATTGAGCTATCAATATTTGGATTGGTAAGGAACATTCAGTTTGAATAGCGCATCAGATGATTTCCTCGAAAGCGTGTCCTCTTAAATCGAGAGTAATTGAACTTCCTACGATTCAGATTGAGCTCTGATAGCCTTCTTTCTTCTCATTCAACCAACAACTTTTTGATGGAATTCAAGTATCGGTAATCATTTCCCTAAGAAAAATCTGCTCATGCTAGAGTTTCCTGCATCAGCTCTGCTTGAGGTTATGATGCTCGAAAATCCATTTTTAGCAAATCAGTAATTTTGTAAGCTAGCATTTTGGAACAGCGCCGACTGAAACTATGTCGTAATGCTTCTGCATTGTTGTGATGCTCTAAGCATCTATAGAAGCAAAACTGGCCAGACAATCTCTGTAACTCACCCTTCATGGAGGAAAAAGAAAAAGATGCATCACTATTTAACGGGTCCCATTGGACTAAAATTTTCTACTGAACTAGATAAAGAACCTGACAATTGGGAAGAAAAAAACACCAATAATCAGCAGTGAGGTGACGAAACCACCACCATTTTCTTTTCAATCCTATTCAAAATTGGACAGCCTTGGGTGTAAACATATACAAGGTAACCAGACGAGACCTGCACTGATAATCCTAGACAGCATCTATAGCTCAGTCCAGGGATGCCGCAAGCTTTTCCTCATCTACATCGAAGGCTTTCCTAGCTTGTTTTAGTTCTTCTTGCATAGACAGCAACTCTTTGCAGCGGTTAAGCTTTGGTGCATCCTGCAGGACCAATATTTAACGATCTTGCTTTCAAAAACAGTATATCAATGAAGAGGATGAGAGCAACGGGATGCAAAGTTTGTTCATTAATTACTTCCACAATGTCAGTGAAGATAACATTCCACCATATAAGGATGAAAGAGCATGCACCATGATAGTAGTAGCCAACAAAAACACAACGGAAGGGTGACTGTGCAAGGTAATAACTATGCTGTTCTAAGCTATATGCCATGGTTTTGCAAAAGCAGCTTGACTACGAGGATCAAAATAGATGAGGCAAAAGTAAGCTATTCTGAATTTTTTTTCCCAAGAATCAATGTAATTCATACACCCCATCAAAATGGGTTGGAGATCCGACATAATTCAAAACACTAACATGCAAAATGAGCAATAGAAAAAAAATGAAAAGGAAAAAAGTACTTTGCTGACCATACCTTGCGGACTAGGTAAAGAAAATCCTCAACAGATAGCTTTCCCCTCTTTGATCCCATATCCTGTGCTTTATGTGCCTGCACATCTCAACACAGCAACTTAATTTTTTGATGCCTCCTACAAGAAATGCAAATGCCATAACAACAGTACTTACAAAATCTGTGACGTACTCCACCACAATGTCCTCAACAAGTGCCACAGTTTCTGGAAGTGGCTGATCATCAAACAAATTTAGCTGAGTGAATATTTGACATTGTATAGAAAGGACTTGAAGGGACAATAGGTCTCCACGCATTTCAAAGCAAATCACATGTTAATTACTCGTCAACACCCAATGGAACCATCTGACAAAATATTCTCTAAACGTAGAAAGAAAACATTTCAATCTTGAACATCCAGAGTTTGACAAGGCATGTGACTTTAAGATGGCTTAGACATCAACTTCTTACAGCATGAAGAAGCTTAAAAACAGGTAAGATGATTACCTAGCGAATTACTCCAATGTTTTGGCCTACCGAAGCAAGGTATTCCATGCTTAGAAACAATAATTCTTCTTATATGATTAATAGTACAGAATCTTCTTGTAAGCTCTGATTCAAGGACATTGATAGTAGTACATCTTTCCAATCATCCATGAGAAAAACCTTCCACCCGAGGTGTTCTACAATGTCCATAAATTACTGATCAAGTTCTATGCATTTGGCTAATGTATATGCCAAGTGCAGGTGCAACCTTCAAACTTCCTATAACAAGTAGGAAAAAATTATTGCTCCTCTCAAATTCTATCATCGGTACCTCATATGTGCTGTCCAACGGAATAACTTGCAAGGTAATCTATAACAATAGACATCAGGATCAGCAACTCAATAGCTTTTCCCAGTAAATTGGTCGCACATTGACCAAAGGAAAAGAAAGGGATTGATACACAGGTGGAAAAAGGGCCTGGCTTTCAAATGATACTTAATGTCTAGATACTTGTGACATGCTGATTCAACAACAAACCCATCTTTTAGCTTCACTATTATGGAGGTCACTTGCCGATTCACACCCAAAAGAGGCTTTCTAACAAAACAAAGACAAAATAGCTAGTTGAGCTCGGCTAGGCGACATAAGTCCATCGCAATGCCTTTTCAGTCAGAGAAAAGTAACAACCAGTCACACGGCATACATCACAACTACCCAAACTCCCAGAGAAAGCAAGAGCCCACTTTTGGCAAAGTGTTCCCTGCTCACTGTAGTTGAACTTGAAGGAAAGCCAACATAACCTCCAACCACACAATATGCGTTTATCATCAGTATTACTATATACCATGGTTGGTCTTGAGTTCAAATCTAAGCAACCATACTTACAGTTACAGTGGTGCCCATCGACAACATATAAATGGCAGCTCGTTCTTCAGCTTATTTTTCCCACACTATTAGCAAGAAATAAGAGTAACAATCCACCCTGCCGGATGCAGTTCTTTTTAATCGTTTCTCTTTGCACACACACGCATGAGTAGGCACGAGACATCAACAAGGGTATCGCCAAAATCACAGATTTCGCAAGAGATCCGTAAGAAACATATCTCTTTGCCACGGAACAAGTAATCAAGAAGACTCTCACCCACAAAATTTATAACCTTTCCCTTTGGGCCGTGAATTGATGATCTCCAAGGAGAAATCACAAGAAGAAAAGAAAGAAGGGGCGATTCCAAACGAAGCGACGAACGAGACAGGAGGCGGAAACTCACGTTGGGTTCATCACCGAAGCCGTACATCATGTGCTGCACTGGAATTGGGTGGAATTTTATAAGTAACAGCGATAACCGGGAAAAAGATCACGAGAAGAGAGGAATGGACGGAAAGCATACGCTCTTTCTGGAAGATGCCGCGCTTGCGCTTGGAGGAGCTCTCGGAGGGCTGCGAGGAGGAAGCGGCTCGCGCCTTGCCCGACGAAGACGCATTCATTCTCTCTCCGCCCCCCCAATTATATGCTTCAAGCAAGCCCGATCGATGACGCTCTAGAACTCGCTAGGAAGAGAGGCACGTATGGATCCAGCAGCGCGCTAGAGAGAGAGAGAGGAGAGGGGAGGGAATTCGGGGCACCCGGTTCGGAGATTCCACGACCGGAGAAGATTTGAGAAGGGAGGGCGAAGGCCATATATCGAAGTCCGGTTGGTTGTTGATGGAGTTGTGGAGTTGGGTGGGCCTGAAATTGATGGGCCGGGCGGAGTGGAGTCTACTATTGGGCCTCACAGGGAGATGGAAGAGGAGATCGAAGCCCATTCGACAGAGCCCTGCTTTAGCCTTGAATAGTTCGTGCCTTCAGTCTGCCTATTTCCAATTCCCTTTCTTTATTCGTCGCCTTTTGAAGCTCGATCGAACGCATTTGTCTCTCGATCCTCTTACTTCCACTTCCCTTCCTCCCTTGCATTTCTTGGTTCGTCACGCCAACGTGGACACCCCTCGAATCGAAATAGACATTTGCTTTAGTTATTACGCGCCTTGGGGCTGGGCCGAAAAAGATTGGACCCCATTCAGACGCCTCTTTAAATTTGAACACTAGATAATCTTTATTGACACTTGTCAAGCAATCGAATAAATAAGTAAAAGCTATCACGACTTTCCTACTCTACTATTTCTCATGTACGCATACTCGAATATTTGAAACTCCAAACTTCATTGAAACTTCTTAACAAGGCATTCGTCATGTTGTTTGTACGCTGACGCTCCGTTCAAAGACAGTGCAGCCTACGGGGGCACAACTAGTTGATCCTTTCGGTCCATGTTCCCTCAGATTTGGAAACGAGCGAGAGCGACAGAGCTCCATGACTCATTAATTTGGCTTCCAACTGTAGAGATCAATTGGCCAAAGGCGTGAATTGTCAAAGTTCCACCATGGATTTGCTCAAAGAACAAAGGGAATTGTCTCCGTTTTATCTCTGAAGATGGATTGATATGTACACTAATTCCTGGAAAGAGCATGAACCAGAAATAAATAACACCGAGTAACAACTAATATCTGTTCTTTCCAACTCACTTCGTCATCATGGCAATGGTTGCCGCGACAGCATTAACAACGCAAGACACACCAGGCTACCGCACGGTCTTCACCGAACACGATGAGGGGCACTTTCCTCTTCTAGTTCGTTTATGCCTTCCCATTATCAAGGGCATTCTAGAGATGAAAATTGGGATAGCAATTGTTTGAGAATATTGACACCGCGATGCATATAAGTACCTGACTTCATACATTGTCAGCAGGTAATCATCACCAGTAAAGCCGTTCGATAGACTGGGGAGATGCAACTGGTTCGGCCTATTGATTTGTGAAACAAGCAGCTTTAAAGAAGGTAGTGTGACATCCAGTTCAAAACCATACATACTTATTCAAGCATCAAAAACTAAATTAAGAACCACGCTGCCATCCAAATTCAAGAGCCAGTTGTCATTCAACTCAACTTCAACATGTGTTTCCATCCACCCTTATAGAGAAACTAATGAAAGTAACATCCGCAATGTAAAAACTTACACAAACTGACACAAAGTTCACATTATTTGGGTGCACCATTTGGTGAGCTGGACAGTTCATGTCTTCCGAATGATAATCAGAAATTCGGAGATAGAGAGAATCAACACATAGTAACCATTTTGACCCCTGCAAGGAAATAGAGAACAAATTGTGAGGGGAAAGAGTAATAACTGGCAGATAAAAAACATATGCCCATATGAAGTTATTGTGGTACAGGAGAGAGGGCAGAGAATGGCATAAAGAAAAAGATAGACAGCACTAAGCAGAATCAGCAAGTACATCATGGAAATCAACCACATAATCACTAGGCCCAGAGAAATCATAAGTCCTGCATACGTCAGGCTTTGGATTATCACAAAGGTACAGCTCTGAAAAAATTCTCAATAAACAAGTGTTGCATATACACACGCATACATATATATATGCATGGTGCACACAATAAGTCAGCTCAACTCAAGCATTACTGAATTGGAGATGAAGTATCAACATGAACTCAGTTCAATCTACATGATAACAACCTTTATTAATGAGGTCGGAGACATGAACCTCTTAGAACATCTGACTAATCACATGACTAAACACACATAATGTCTGACATTAGCACGAAAACATCATCGGATATTCAAGCTCCAGCTGATTCCAGCACAAGGGCCAAGTCGATTCTAGTAAAGGATTCATACAAGTGGATCTTGACTCAAGTCCCAAGCCTCACATTATGTGAGTCAAGCCAAATTCCTGGAGTTCATAAGTGAACTCAACCCCGGCTGAGTACATTGCAATATCCCATAAGATCGACAGGCATGTGCACTTCTTAACATTCATATTGGTATATACAATGCACAAGCCAAGCCTGATGACTATAGTAATTCACAGAGGGTGATGCTCAAAAACATGTCAATTTCATATTGATGCACAAGTAGAACAATTCTTTCGGGTAAGTTTGGAGACCCCTTTATGAAAGCACCTTTGATGCAACTCTGTTGAAAGGTTGAGTAATTAAGTCAACAGATAAACTGAGAAAAAAAAGCCAGGGAACTGAACCCATGACTTAGAACTTCTATCAACAGGGGATAGAGTCACCAAATCTCTCTAGTTGAAGAAGACAGATACTCCAAAGCAGCAAGGCTAAGGCCAGCAGAGGGGACAGGAGATAAGAAATTGATAGACTTAACTCATGATATGATGCTTTTAACCATAATTCATAAAGATGCCCCCCATTGACTTAGAAGCTGTTACTTATTGAACAGAAAATTGACAGAAGCTGATGATAGCAGTCTATACATTGTTTCCCTAGAATTTCAAACGATCTCTAAGGCCTTAGCACACTGCACCTCATTCACACCATACCCACCCAATGCCTTGCTATGAAGTGGCAAAGTCCTATGTAGGTGTGTTATTTTTCTTAAAAAGAAAAGGAACAGTCAGTAAAATGCTAAAAGGGCATGTTGCTAAGGTTTGTGATAACAGAAAAGAGAACCTCTAGGAAACACACTGACAAGAGAAAATAGAATAGTCATTATTCTGGTCTTGCTAATCACTGGTTGCTTCCCAATATCTTCTCTCGATTTTGTCCAATATTAATTAGAGTTCTCTCTTACTTACCTTTTAAGTCCAATAAACTGATACACTAATAGGAAGAAGAAGACCCATAAAAACACGCCGCTACTTCATTTCCACCTCTTTTCTTCAATCGACATTAGGACCAAGTTGCACAATTCCATGTATAAATGGCAGGATAGGAAGAAGTTCCAAATCAGTATGCTCCGTAAGATGAGACCCTATAGTACTGACGGGATAATCGCAAACTAAAACGACTCCTGAATCAATGCACCCACCAGATTACCACCTTTTCAAAAGTATATTGCCCAAGCACCAAAATAACACCAGGCGGGCAGAACTAATAGTTCTGCAATAAGAGGCAGCACAGGAAGGCACTCCACTCACCAGAGCAATGAACATTACATTGGGAACACTGGGATCCTATTAAACTCAACAACAGCATAATAATTATCAATCAATTCTAGAACCTGATATCGAGTTTTCCTAATCAACCAGAGCTCAGGCCTTTGCAAAAACTCAACCGCAAAGACCTGCCAAGGATCGCAATGTTCAAGACGCACCCAACCCAATTCACCTCGTGTTTCAAGAAAAGAAAAATCGAACCAACCTCGCTCATTTCCCATCGTCTATAATCAAATCGTAACAAATCCACGAGATACCCACGCATACCACAACGAAGCAAAAGAATGCTTCAACTCACACTTCAACGAGAGAATAAAGCCAACAAGGTCGCACGACATCAACTGAAACCCCAATGCGGTACACCCACGACCGCAATCACGTCAATGAAGAGAGCCAGAATTCATCGAAGAACAACAAACGAATAACCCCAATCGGATCCAGCCCAAAAAAACGACCGCGAGAGGGGCACAGCCAACAAACCAATCCCCCGATCCGACGGCAAACGCACCTTACCCCGACGAGCCGACGGATGGATCAGTGGGCGCCGCCGTGCTCCTTGGCGTGCTGCTTGTGCTCGAGGTGGCGGCGCTCGTTGGGGAGGGCGACGAGGTAGGACAAGGCCATGCCGCCTAAGCAGACGTGGTAGACGGGCTCGATGGAGTCGGTCTCGATGTACTTGGCATGGTACTTATCGAGGCCCCTCTGGATGGACTTCTTCACGTAGTCGATCGACAACTTGGGCTTCACGTGGTCGGGGATCTCCTTCACCTTCATCCCCCTGATCTCGTTGAAGAACTGCCTCAACGCCATTGCTGCTGCAGAAGCTTCTTCGTTCCTTCTGGTCTCCACTAGGCAAACCCTAATCCCGGATTCTCGTCTCCAATTTCGATTGGGAAGATGTCGGAGGAGGAGGAGAAGTTAACGGGCTGACTGGATCGATTGATAACGAGTTGGGGGGATTGGAAACGGTGGGTCCCGCCCCATCGTACGGCTGGGCTTTGCTTTGGATCCGGTTCGGTCAATATTGGGCTCGCATGGGTAAAAAAGTCAATGAGATTGTACACGATCCACGCAAGTTCTTCTTTTTCTTTTTTCTTTTTTAACCATTTTATAGAAATCCCCAATCACGAATTAAATATTAAAGATTAGATGAAAAAGTTTGCCTTCCGAAGTTCGCTAATTTTTTATAGAGTTGAAGTCGTTAACACGTTGAGAATTATTGGTTCCTTAAGACGGTCGAACTTACGTCTTCACTTATGTGGAAGTTACTATAGAAAGTGAAGATTATTTGTTTTCCTACCCCAAAATTATTCTTCACTTATAGAATTTGTTAATTATCTCGAAAAATTAATGACTGCAAAATGAATGATCTCGAACTTATTTTTTCTAAAATTATAGTTTATATTGTTTAAAATAATTATTTTTCGTTTGCGTTATAAATGATTATTTAAAAAAAAATCATTAATTTTTATGAAATAAATGGAGTCAAACCGTCGACCTATTATAGAAAGAGAAATTTTAAATTGAGGGGCACAATGATGTTGGAATAACAATAGCAAAATGTGAACAGAGAAGATAGAACCTTCCTATGGGGATCAAAAACGAAATTTGGGGGAAACTTCAATTTGGAAAAAAGAAAAAAGAGAGCGAAACGATAAAGCGTAGCGAATCTAATGCCCCTAATTCCACACGTGCCGATCGCCCGCAAGTCAATAGTCATCCGCTTCCCCCGCGCCTACCTCCCCCCTCCCCTGCAGCATCCACCCACTCCTCCGACTCGGAGTCGCGTGACTCGGTCGTCTCGGTCTCGAACTCAGCTCCCTCCGCCCAAGAAGGACAAGAGAAGCAGCAATGGCGAGGCTCCTCTCCCGCGCCCTCCTCCGCCCCTCCCTCCACGCCCTCAAGCCCCCGCCGCCCCCCGTCGCCCTCATCGCCCTCCGCAACCGCTCCAACCGCTCCGGCAAGCTCATCGAGATCGACCTCGAATCGTCCCTCGCCTCCGCCTCCTCCTCCTCGTCCTCGTCTTCGGCGGGGGCGGCGGCTTCCTCCTCGTCCGCCGCGTCGGACGACGAGGGGGAGGCGTTGGGGTTGAAGGGCCTGGAGGAGGCCATCCACTCGATCGTCGTCCAGAAGTCTACGCCTGATTGGCTCCCCTTCGTCCCCGGCTCCTCCTTCTGGGTTCCGCCGCGGCGGCGGCCGGTCAACGTCATCGATCTCGTCGGGAAATTGGCCAGGCCGTTGACCTACGAGGATGAGGAGAATCTGTCCTTCGCCACCGTCCGCGGTTGGCCCAGCTTTGAGTTTTTGGCACGACCAGGTTAGGGTTGAGACCCCCACCTAGCTTGCTTCGCTTTCATGTTATCGCAAAGTGTTAAAAAAAATTCTTTATTTTTTATTTTTTTACTAGCTGATTGTTCGTTAGCTAATTGTACAAGCAATTGGAGAAATTCTGGATCGACGGTGGATGATCTATTTATTGTTCATGAGATCGATTCTCTGGATTTCGAGAAGTGAATTGAAGTTTGCAGAGTCCAACAAACGAAATTGTCGTGCTGAAATTTCAATTCTCTATCTGGAGGTGTCATAAGAAGTGACAGTGAGTGGATGCTAAGTAATTCAACCAAATTTCGCCCTTGTTGATTTGGATTGACAAGGACTTAACTGTTGCTAATTCAATTCAATTCGCTAGCTGAGGACATAAGATTGGTATCATCATTTGCAGTAGCGATACTTAAAAGAAGTTATTTCTTTGAGGGGGACAGCTTTTCTGACTTGCCAGCAAGAAAACATGAACATTGTCATAGCTTAGATGTCAAGATGAGAAAATCGTCATGAATAGTTTGAGAACCAGAGAAATATGGAGAAAAATTTAGCACCTTTTATGTGATTAGTTAGATAGTTTGGTTTATCAATGATCTGCTTGTGTTTGTAACTAATAGTCATCGGGTGGAATGAATGGAAGATTATTCAAAGAGTATTAGTGAGGTGCCCCAGTTGATCATTGGTCTGCTTGCGTTTGTATGCATTGGCACCTTCCTTGGGGTATTGCCTTTTTTTTTTTTTGTTCTTCTTAAATCTTCTACTAGGCAGCTCTGAATGATATTTTAAGTTTCCGGCTGCTTATGCTTAGTTGTTGGATACTGACTACAGAAGCTGGTTAAACTGCAAATTGCTATACCAAATACTTGTTGTTTTTCCTGGTTGGTCCATTCTTTTGTACTAAAGTATGACACTCCATAAAAAGAAAGAGAGAGAAGTGGTGAAGATAACTTTCTTTGGGTATCCATCTTTAAGAAAGCCAACTCGGTATTATGACCAAAAGATTTCTCACAATAAGAGATGAGCCCAATCAATTGTAGAAACTTTCAAAAATAAGCAGTTTACAAGCATGCAGGTACCAGAGGGTTAAGTCATTGATCCTTGGTTTGTTGTATTTTTGACAACCTCTAAGCAATGAGTGATGTTCGTGATAATTTCTTCCTGCGCAGATGGTCGATCAGCATGTGCCCCGAACACAGAGTTGGGAAATGAGTTGTCTAAGGAAGAGGTAGTAGAGATTAAGGTTTTGAGTACCTCAGAAGACCGTGAATCCGATGATGAAGAATGAGAAGCATCGGTGTCCCAAAAGTCATGGTGGCTAGTGGGGTAAGTCGTGCCTGCCTTCTCTGATCTCAACTTAGTTGAAGATCCTGAAATGTTGGATTGGATATGCTCTTTACGCTTGCTGCTTGGCTTATGTCTTCTGTGTATCTGGCACCTGCTGTCGTGCATGGAGGGATGCGCCACATTCTCTTGGTGTGCCATCACTGTCCTTCCACAAAAATTCATGAAAAATGTAGTTTTTTTAGCATTATAGGTATCAAATCAGAGGCTTGTCTCTACTGATAACCCCCTTTTCAATTGGCGTATATGAATCTATTTTGACCATCAGGAAATTATTGCCTGGACTGTCTGACTAGCAAATAGTTCACAAAACAACTTACCAAACAGTCACAGAAAGAAATCTGCATAGGACCCTGTATTTGAACCATAGAAAAAGCAACTAACCTAACACGTCTGGTTGTGGAACATGTTGGAATTTTCTTTTTGGCCGAAGGAACATGTTTAATATTAGCCAAGTTCATTAGTGGTGGAGTGAAGCGCTGTAATGAATTTGTGAAACGTGAGGTTTCTTTATACATGGTAGACTTTAGTTCCGACTTGAAAAGAAACATTAAGTTGGTACCGAACCCCAGTCTGGAAAGAGGATTTATCGGATCTAAGGACCTTTCTCTGCATTCTTTACTTAGAGAGCTAATTCATTTCTTCTTTCTGAATCCGCTGCAGGATCAAGTGCTATTTAGGTATGGAACGCAGGAGGCTATGAGAATAAGATGGGCGGTCAAGAAGCACGAGTGAGCAGACTGGAAGTGCTGTACATATACTATTTAGAATGATTTGGGGGACAAAAATTTTCATTTATCAATTCGAACCTGTCTGTTTTCATTCTATTTCTATCTTCTTTGTAAATTATCATTCACTTGCTGCAAGCTTGCAATATATTTGATCGTTTGAACATTCAGTTGTTAGTCTCAATTTCTCGTTCTAGTAAATCTTCAAGACACGTGAATGCACGAAAGCTCGAGTACATGGAGTTAGTTAACAGGTATCGAGCATTACAGCACGGAGGTGGTTGTGTCCGAAAGTTTCCAATACCATCTTCTAAAGAGTAAAGAGGTTCCAAGAAGAAGCAACGGCCTAAAGAAGAGGGAAAAGTGCAATGAGGAGCAAGCATTTTCACTAGCGTGGTCAATATCCCAACAATTTGTTTCTTCAGCGTAAGAAATGAAATGTTCTTGTAATTTGAAACGTGGTTTGGGGGAACAAACTTACAGGTAGCGACATGGCAGTAAACGTTCTTTTGGGTTAAAAGTTAAAACATGTTTTAAATTTGTTAAAAAGATTTGCATTGGGTTGAATTGTCTCCTCTATCGCAGCAAACGATGTAGTTTCATGGTAAAATGTGACCTGTGAAACGGGTTGAACGCTTATCTAATCTCTAATTAAAAATCATAAGAAAAATTAAGAATAATAAGGCTCGCTAGTGCTAAATTGCGTTGTGTCAAAACCCTCTAATAGAATGTGTGCTGCGTGTGCCCAATGCATTTTGCTTTGATGGGACAAAAAATGAGAGAAAATGACACAAATAGTTTTAAACTTGATGTGCAACGTGGTTATTAAACTTTTACTTTATTTAATATAATCTCTAAATTTTAACATAATGTGTAGTGTGCTCCCTAAATTTTTAATTTGTTTAATGTGATATCTGAACTTTTGATACATATTCAATTTAGTTCCTAAATTATATTAAAAGATTCAATATTGTCCTTGATGGAAGGACGATATTAAACATTTTCATGTAATTTAAAGACTGCATTGAATATCTATAAAAAATTATGGATCGCATTGAACAATTAAAAATTCAGGGACCATAATGCACATTAGATTAAAGTTCAAGATCACATTGAATAAATTAAAAATTCATAAATTATATTACATAATAAACTAAAGTTTACGGATCATTTATGTCATTATTCTAAAAGTAAATTGTCCATACTAGTACAATGCTTCGCGTGGATAAGTGAAGAGACGGAAAAACAACGAAACCTTAATTTCGGTAGGCATGAGAAAATAACGTTGGCATGTCTCATATGTAATTTCGCTAATTCGAGAAAAGAGAAAGTCATTTTGATATGGACAGAGAGACCGAAGCCATTTCTCCTCACTGCAAGAAGACTGAGCAATGACATTTCAATGACATTTCACGGTGCTGACATGGCATGAGCCCATTGGTTCAGTGGGGATCCAATGACGAAACCCAGCGGACCTCCCTGCATTCGAGCTCCTTTGATCGCATCTGCAAAATGGAATGATCCATAAGCCTTTGCACTCGCACCGAACGATTCTCCTTGCGCGACAAATCTGCAACAGCGAAGAGGAGGCATTTGCTTCGATGGCGGAAGGGCCCGACGCGCCGTCGTCCACGTCGCAGCCCCCGCCTCCGCCTCCGCCGTCGTCATCGCCGGAGAAATCCCCTCAAGGCAATATCCGGCAACAGACGCAGGTCTTCCTTTATGTGCCAGCCGGCACGTCTTCCTCTCGTGTTTCGCCTCCTTAGAACTCGATCTGTTGGATTTGCGGTGGCTAGGGTTTTGGTTTTGGGGGATTTCGGTTGCTCGATCCTTGTGGAATGTCTTATGTGCAGTGTCTATTTCTCTCTATCCGTCGTGAAATCACGCTGGATTTGTTGCTTTCGCGTATCTGAGATGTGACGGAAAAATAAGCGGCTCGATTGCTTGGACCTACTGTGCATTATTTGAAATTTTGCACAGGCGGTATATTCGAGTTATGTATTAGGTTCAGACGCACCTGTGAATCGGATGAGCTTAACGTTTGGTTTAGAAAAACCCGCTTCCCGCTGCCGAGCTCTGTTGTCATACAGGACTGCTTCTGTCGTCTGTTAAATTTGCTCGTGGTTATGAAATCATGTTGCTTTTTGGTTGATTGGCAACTTCGGCGGCACCATTTCTTCGTTATTGTCTTATCATAGAGTGCTTCAAAGTAGTATATAGACTCTGGATCATATTTGTACTCTGCGTCACATTCCATCTTCTGGCCTTTGTGTTCTCAGGTTCCGTTATCCTCTGCTTTTCCAGTTCCTGGAAATGGTGGTATGCAAATGTTCCCCGTCTTCTATCCTACCCAAGGTCCCAGCCTAAGTAATTTGCAGAATCAAGAACAGACAAATAGGGGAGCTGGCGTTTACGCAGTTCCAGTTTCTCCGTACCTTGGGTTTTCTGGACTTCAATCCAACACTCTCATCCCTCTTACCTATAACATACCAACGTAAGTACATCCGATCTATTGTCTGTTTGAGGACGTTAAATCTATTATAAACTTGCTTTAATTATTTTGACATGCATCGTTTATGTTAGGTCTATTTGGTGCTGTTGATTGGTCTTTCTGTAATTAATTTGTAATCAGGAAATCCATCTGTAGTATCCATCAATTGAAATTATCTGAATGCTTGCCTTCATGGTCTAGAAACCTTACCTGAGAAGCAGTTCTCCTATATATTGCTCAGTTCCTTTCTGCCCCCTCAAGCGGACGATTGCATAAAAGTATCATCTCCTTATCTCCTATATACTATTTCATGAAGTAAGTGGAAAAACATGCTCTTTCTATCGCCTTGAAAGTGTGTCGTATGCAGTGTTTTAGAAACTGGATTGGACCGCATTGTTCAATCGTGTACAGGCCCGTTCTCTGATGTCAGAATCTTATATGCCTGTGGCAGTCAAGAGCCTGTCGAACTGGCTGAAACCAGTTAGACAGGTCATGCAGTTTCAGTTAAAACAGATTTTCAATCGGTTCTTTGACTTTTTAAAATAAAGAAGAGGATGGGAGGACAGAAGTTTTCCAATCATGCACGGATGGAAGTCAATTTGGCAATTATACCACCTTAGCCAATTACCTTTATGTATTCTTGCTAATGTACATATATAGAGTTGGTTAATTTCCCATTTGAAAAGGATTTACAAAGTTACAGGCTTTGAGTCTTGAAGTTGAGTCCTCTTGATACACATTAAAAGCCCATACCAGTTATAAGCTGAACCACACGCCTGGAACTTGTGCATATATGCAGGCTATTATATAACTTCAACTCATCTCACTTTAGACCAGCCAGTTTGTCCAGTTCTTCTGGTTGAATCAATCGGTTCTCCAGTTTGGCCTTCTGTAAAGTTTTTAAAACATTGGTCGTATGTCTAAGTTTCTTAAGGTTAAATGTCTCATATGAGCTTTCATAAACTAATATCTGCATTGAGTTTGAAAATAGGATGAAATTTTTTTTATTTAATCATAAATGATCTTTTAGTACTTTGTTGCTCGTGTGCTTATAGTAGACAACTTCCTGCTATTTTGGTTAAAATGGATCTTTGACCGGTTCATTGACTTTATAAAATAAAGAAGAGGGCGGATCCACCTAAGTCTTGAAATTGTGCATGGATGGTAGTCAAATCGGCAATTATACCAGCTGATCCAATCTCCTTTGCATACTTAGTCTTGCCAATTTACATTTATAAAGTTAGTTTATTTCCCATTTTGAATAAAAATTTCGAAGTTATAGGCCATATGTCTCAAACTCGAGTCTTCTTGATACACATTAAAAAAGCACAAACCAGTTGTGCTGTGCCACACGCCTGGAACTTATATGCGTCTTTTTTTTTTTTTTCATAAATGTATATTGCCTATTATATAACTTCAACGCACCTCACTTTAAACCAGCTGATTTCACCGGTTCTCCAGCATCGCCTCCGGTTTTTTACACATTGGTCGTATGTCTAAGTTTCTTAAGGTTGAAGTTCTCATGTGATGCATCAATACTGAGAATCAGATGAAAATATTGATTTTCAATAATAATTGATCTTGTTATCCTTTGTTGCTTGTGTGCTTATAGTAGAAGAGTTCATGAGGCGGGGTCAACAGGTGAGGAACAGGGGCAGGTGGGCCACCAGCAACAGAACCCCCAGCAACAGCCTGCACCTCAGAGACAAGTTGTTGTGAGAAGATTTCAGATTGCAATTCAGCTTGATTTGTTGCTCATTTTGAAGCTGGCTGCTGTGATATTTTTGTTCAACCAAGATGGATCAAGACAAAGGCTGGTTGTCCTTGTGTTTTTTGCTTCCATCATTTATCTGTAAGTGTCTAGGCCTACTGATGAGTTTGCAGATTGTTGCATGTGAACCTCTCCATTTGATTAATGCAAGGACTTATTTATTCGTTGCCTTATTTGTTTAATTTCTAGTATGGGAATCTTACTTATAGATGGGGGAATATTGCACTTTTATCCTCCTTGATCTGGTTCGTTATGTTATTTTGTCACGTGCGCCAATTAATGCATGCTGAGGAATCGTTGTCATTTGGAATCAGGGAATAAGAGACTCCCAGAGTTCTCATTTTGTCTTGGATTTCATGTTAGCAACATCTCTATTGAATGTAAAGCTGACTTTGTGGACACTGGCTGATGTAGGTATCAAACTGGAGCTCTGGCGCCATTGATTCGATGGCTTTCTCAAGGCATGCAGAGAGCGGCTGCACCTCCTCATCCACCAAGGCCTGCTGTCAGGGCTGAGAATGACCCACCTGCAGGTCAAGGAAATGAAAATCAGCCCCTGGCAGGTACATTTCATTCACAGAAATGCAAAATTCGTGCATTGTCAACCTCAATCCAGGGAAAGTTAAAGTCAACTCTACGATATTTCTTACAGTTGATGCATAGAGTTGTCTCTTAGAGAGTCAATTCTTAGATTTTAGTACCTTTTCCATCATATGATGATGTCCTTACAAGTCCCTTATTTTGTGAAATTAACTCTATATCTCCTAGGGTTCTACTGTGTTCTAGTAAATCATTTCTAGAAGCCTCAGAGTAGAGAAATCTATTCAAAAGAGTTTAATTTCTGCTTCCATGCATATGACGGTCCATGTACCTACTGGCTGCTTTGTGAGATACGGGAGAGATTGTCATGTTTTCCATGGAACAAGGATAGACAAAGCACTAGTAGTGGTGTTTGGTATATGACAATTGTGCCCATCAAATTGATGTTTTTTTTTCTGGTCAATGCAAATTTATATTTCCTGAAATGTAATTCAGTTGATGGACAAGCTGGCGCTGAGAACGAGAACCGTGCGGTGGAAGATGATGGAAATCAGGCAGCTGAGAACCGGAATGCAGCAGAACCAGGTGCTGAGAATGGGGCCAATAATTGGTGGGGGATTGTGAAGGAAATCCAGATGATTGTCTTTGGTTTTATCTCTTCCTTGCTCCCTGGTTTTCACAACATTGACTAGGTTAAGCAGTTTAGCCAAGCGGTGGCTTCAGAGGCTCGATTTAATGCTTTTTGTGTTTTGGTGTTTTTTTTTTTTTTTTTTAAATAAATGTACAAAAGTCATAGCTGGGTCTGTGTTGATATAGGAGGAGAGAGATATATTACAGGAACAGAAGGATCTTGGATAAATTGGTTTTTAACCATTTAGTTTGTTCTCCTTTTATATGAAACATATATCAATCCAAGGGATTTGCTTAAAAGCGTCCCAAGTCTCGTCTCGGGCTGTCAAAATGAGTCATAAGTTTAGATTTTAACTCAATTTTGTTAAAGTGAGTTATATATCAGTCAACTTAAATTTGAAATATAAGTTCCTGAAAAAGATGGATTTTAATGGGTTTATTATAAGTCCACTTGTAGCCCACAATTTCAAGATGGTAAACCAAGTTAAAGTACAGGTCTCGGTCCCTATTCGATCTTCGCTTCTCTCATCTCTCTCTCTCTCTCTCTCTCCCTCCTAGATTCCATCGATCACAATTTGCCAAATTTTGTTCTCCGTGAGCTTTCACCCTCCTCTTTTATCCCAATTGATAGGCGGTGCCGATGCCCTCGCTGCCTATCTCTGGCGTCGTTGCCACCCATCTTCGGTAGCCCAACGAAGAGTCGAAGTCATCTGTCTTCAGCATCGGTAGTCTCTCTGTTTTCTGGTTGATATGACTTTGCACGTGTATAGTGGGCAAGCTTCGCTTCAGTCTCTCTTCATCTCTCTCGTCTCACGATCCTCCCTAAATTCCCTTGTCGCTCACTCATCAGTCATCACCATCAGATTTGCCGTCGAAAGATCCTCTTGAAAGCCGCTGTGTATGATTAGTGCTCACTGGCAGAGGGACTTGACATGATTCATTAATTTTAATAAAACTATTCAGGTTGGAAGGAAGAGGAGAATTCTAAACAGAGGTTAAACGTTCCATCGACTTTAGATACGTTGGTAATGACCCACACAACGTCAACCCGCCTACTGTCCGCTTGCCGTCTGCTCATCGTCAACCCGCCCCCCATTCCGCTGTCCGCCCGCCTGCTCACCTGCTCGCTGCTAGCATGCTGCCCGCCCGCCCGCTCACCATCCGCTACCTACCGTCTGCTGGCGCTTTAGAGGGAGAAATTTTGTGTCGTTATTAAGCGAATTTTTATTCGGGAAATTTTTTTTTGTGTCATTATGAAATGCGTATCTTTACTCAGAAACTCATTTGAGAAAAGAAATAGAAAATTTTGTTTCTATTTCAGAAATCAATTTCTTATCAGGATAGTTATTATTCGTGCTCTAACTACTGCCGCTTAACTTTATCTCTCTCGTTGTCTTCTCTGTCAGGGTCACGAGGGAAGATTCAATATCGAATTTTCAGATTGACGTTGTGTAGGTCATTACCAACTCCTTGGATGTAATTGTAAATGCCTGGAGTTATGCAGTTGATGATTTGTTTAGGACCTGGGCTCCCTTTTGGTTTTGCCCGCTGCTTTGGACATGGCTTTCAGTTTTTTTAGCTCCCTTTGTATATGGGTTTTGCACCCCCTTGCGGCCCTGTAACTCATCCTTTTACTTTAATAAAAAGGTCAAATGACAGAAAATTAGTGCGTTATGTGTGTGTCACAGAAACGGTTCCCAAATAGAGAGGAGGTAGAGCTAAGAGATGCATGCCGGCCACCGTGGCCGGCCGAAGGACTTGATTTGCAACTTTGCATATGTGAAGATACAACATCCGTGTGTACGATGCAGATGGAAATTAATGGATGTGATGCGGCGGCATCGTCGTTGGATGGGAGAAGAATACGTGAAGATTACCTATCCACTAATGAAAAGGAGGCTTGGCATTTTGAAATTTCAAGCCATCCCTTAGAAAACAAAAACATCAGTAGATTTCCCCGTACTGCTATTTCCCAGAAGAGATCACGGTTCAATTTGCATGGTCAAGGTGGAGAAAGCGATTTCCTATTACAAAACGTGTAAATGAAGCAAGAACATGGAAATCTAGTTTGAACGCAATTGCATTCACCAGACTTGAGAACGATAGGCATCATCTCCTCACTTCCAATTTCTAAGCTGCCATATATAATTACATGCAGTTCTCTCTTCAAGATCCAAAAATATATATATATTCGCCGGCAATGTTGGAGGAGCCACAGGATATCGACCGTCAAAGCACTAAGCAAATAATAATTACAAGAAGATATATACAAGCGAGAGATTTATTCCGCGCCTCACATCTCGGACAGAAGATTGCTAATTTTGCGAAGCTCCTTGAGGGCGCTCATGGCAGTCACCTGCCTTTTTCCAACTAATAGATTCTTAGAGAAGTTCTCCACTGAACCAACCTGGCCCCGATCTTGCTGAAAAACTGACTCGATCACCTGCACGAGATCACGTGACCATCAGAAGTTGGTTTCGAAATGCATTTTGAAACCCAAAAAACTCATCATAGACATATCATTTCCAGAAACTCAATCAAAAAAAGCGTATAGGAAAGTTTCAAGATCAACAAAGCAGCATTAAAATTGGAACCATCTGAATTTTCACAAGCATCTGTAATAAGCATAGAATCTTTTGCCATTGTCAGGCTTCCTTCAACCTCCTCATGTACTATAATGACATGCGTAAGTTACTTCATCATAGCTCTTGCATTTGTCAAATGAAAAACTTGCTCTATCATAGGGTATCACAAGCTGCCGTATCCAGCAGAAGTAGTTTCAGTTATAAACC
Organism: Eucalyptus pauciflora; assembly: GCA_007663325.1. NCBI lineage: Eukaryota > Viridiplantae > Streptophyta > Magnoliopsida > Myrtales > Myrtaceae > Eucalyptus > Eucalyptus pauciflora. The sequence goes on from VMYD01000248.1 coordinate 598,796, forward strand.
TAGCAGCTGTATCATGCTCAATCTTGCTTCACCCTCATGAAATTCATCCCGTCTTTCCCTCACCTTCAAGCATGCTCTAGATCTAGAGTACTGAGAAGCAGCGTATGAACATAGGCTAGAAAGACAACAACTTCACTAAACCATATTTAATTCATTTGGCATGACAAACAAATATAACTTGCAAATCACATGTGCAAAAAGTAAGATGTCTGCCCCACAAATTTGTCTTTTCTATGAATGCCATACCTTTTCCTTTTGTGGGATTTGCTATATTTACACAGGTGAAGATCAATGAGAAGAAAAGATACCTGAATAGGTTCAATCATAGACTGTCCCAGATTCCTCAATGTACCGATCATATTCCCATCAATGGAATCCCCTTTAATATCACCAGAAGAAATGCTGTGATCAATTACAGAATGATCAGCTGCATCGTGATATATGGTTTCGACATCAGTAGATTTTGAAGCCTCAGGAGATTCCTCTTTATTAGATGTCTCCTCAGCACTAGCATTCCGTCCGAACTTCCAAAGCCATTGGAATTTACCAGAGAGAGGCCTCCGTTCCTTCACGCCTATTGCAGCTATTCCTGCTGGATTGTTATTTGGTTCAGATTTTAGAGAGGTGTTGTCGGGAACATCAGAGACAGGTAGAGGTGAATCCTCCACTGTACAGCCTGTGCTTTGCAGTTGATCATCACGTTCATCGAGGGATAAGTTCGAGACGACACTGCTTTTCTCAGAGTCATTCTCATGGTCGATAGGGCCGCTAAGAGGACTAACTGGGTCAGAGAATATCGAGGAATTCTCTTCGCTCCTGCAATTGGCACTTAAACGTCTCTCCTCATCGGCACAACTAAACTCATTATGGACTTCTGATCTAGCCAAACCATCTTTAACAGAGAGATGATCCTTCTGACCTCCAATTTGATGGCTGCTCCTTTCCTCAGCACCTTCATCAGAGCCAAGCTGCTGAGACAAATCTTCCAACAAACTACGCCTCACGGATGTCCTAGTAACCTTTTTGATGTTCTCGGCCTTAGCTGGAGATGGATCAGACTCCGTTCTGGAAAGACCCAGTTTTACTTTCTCAGACCATCCCTTTTTCTTGGTTGAAACTTGTTTCTGTAAACTATCCCGTTTAAGTTCTTCTTCTTTATTCTGATTCCTCCACATCACTTCCCAGTAGCTATGAGGTACCAAATTTAATGGAGTTCTGGGAGATATAGAGTCGGATGACAGGCTATGGCCTCTACCTACCATTCGCTTACTCCGGACAAAAGCCCCACTGGACGAAGAAGCGGTAGAAGTATTAACTTCCAGAGCGAGCGCCTGCAATGACCTCGCCTTCTCTATCAGTTTCATTAGATCGACATTCTGAGGGAAATTCAGCAATTTCTGAAGACAGGAAGTGGCATTCTCAGCAGCAAGCAGGGAAGATCTCAAGTGAAGGACCATAGAAACGGCAATACCAGCAATAAACACTCCTCGAGAAGAACTGAGAATTCTGAAGCTAGATCCTTCATCATCTTCTGCAACTATGTCCATTTTTCTATTGTCTTGTGCAAAGATCTCATCCCAGATTGCCAAAAGGTCTTGGAGTGAGAACTCACGACCAAATAAAACACGTAGCCAACGAAGTGCGAAGTATTGTGGCTCAACCCCCAGCTCAACGAGGTGACTGTGTAAAGATGAATCAACGGTAGATAGCAGATGGTACAGTGCGGCGGAAGCCTCAATTACGGGAGGCAAGGCAGCCTTAGACCCACATGCAGGTGAGTGTGCAAAGAAGTCTGCCATGGCTACAGACCCTTTGACCCCACTCATCAATGCATCAAACATGCAGTATGCATCATGTTCCATAAATTTTTCAGATAATACAATGCCCAGTTCACCTTCAGCCCCATAGGCATCACTTAACAATATAATCTTCTGTATCTCGGGATCAAGCTCATTGATACTCCTCACCTTGGATGCATTTTCTTGGGAACTTCCATTCTCCAGAGTATCGGAGAACTTTTTGAAATCGAAATTATATGTAAGATCATTGTCATGAAATGATAACTCATCAAACTTGTCAGTGAAGTGCTCTTCATAAAGTTCTCGCACTTGAGAGAGACGTTCAATGTCAACGTGGAGAACATAGACCAATGGCGCCAACAGTTCATGCATCCCTGCAGAAGAAAAAGTGACACTTAATGCCAATGCCAAATTCATTGAACTTCCTATGTGTGAAATGCCAATATCTTAAGCATCATCAGATTTATCTAAGATACTTCCAATACTTACTTTATTTCTATACCGCTCAGTCATCGAAACAAATAAAGAAATGATCGTAACTATCTTTTATGCACGGTATTTACCCTGTCTGTAACCATATTCTGGATGTCTAAGGCACCACAACAATAGTATCCTTCTTAGCATGCCTTGGCATCCCGGTGTCTGAAAGTAACTCCCATCTTCTGGATATAAGCGTAATAAATCTTGATCAACCATCTTCTCCAGCTCAGCATTCCGAAAGAAGCGACCCCAGCTGCTGTCTGGCAATGGATAACGAACAGCTTTTCAATAAATTAGCAATGATGTAACTTAACAGGATACACACAATCTAATGTCTTCTCCTACAACAGTTACGACTAGACTAAACTACAATTTGGAGAAACCACATTTACGCAAAATATGGGTGCATGGGACCACATCATGTTATGTCCCAATTGTCGATCTGATATCCAATAGCTAAATTTTGATTATCCTAATTATGCATGCGAATGTCACCCTTCCACTTAAAATATGGGTGCATGGGACCACATCATGTTATGTCCCAATTGTCGATCTGATATCCAATAGCTAAATTTTGATTATCCTAATTATGCATGCGAATGTCACCCTTCCACTTAAATCTCGAAAAGCAAACCAAGTTCCAAATCCTCAATGTTATCCACAAAATGATCCTCTGCAAAAGGATCCTCCTTTTCTCTATATTTTCTTTATTCATGTCCTTGGATTGGTTAGAATGTATGAACGAGCAAATTTTACAAGAAATTTCATTGTAAAGTATACTAACAGCTGTTTACAAGAAGATAAAATGAACATATCGAGAAGGAGCACATCAGTAGGACTAGAATTAACCTGGGTTTTGTGACAATGGATTGTCCATTGCAAGATCAGGTGAATTACTTCCATCCTTTGAAATATGCAGATCCACCAGAAGGCGCCTCCTCAAACTTGCATATCTGAGAGATGTAAACATAATGAACATAAAGCAATTAACCAAGACCAGATTGCAAAATTACATCCAAAGTTCTCATCTGATGACTAAAGCCAGCGATAAATTGCATTTAAGCAGCATGCTTATGATGACGAGGCATTCCTGTAATGCACCCATGCGGACTAGTGACATTAACAAGTTTTGTGCTTTAAGTGGATGGAATAATGTCCAATCAAATCTCTTGACCGCCCTGGTGGATTATACAGCGACAAGAAAGATTAAATAAACAAGCAAAGAGTCCACCAAAATTTATTCATAGATCTAAAACCTAATCCTACTTCTTTTTCCACTTTTTTACATGAATCCTGGGTTTCAATCAACTGCAGCAGGGCTCTACAGAAAGAGAGATGGAGTTGCAGAAGAACCTTCCTATTGTTCAATGTTATTCAAGACTGCGGCTTCACCTTATAAGCTTCTTTGGGTTTTTTCGTAGTGGTTCACACTAAACAGGTCTAAGATGACAGGGCATGTTAACCCCCACAAGGCTCCATCACCACAGAAGGGAATTGTAGTCTATCGAGCATAAGCTGGAAAGCAGATGACCGAAATTCAAAACCTCAAAATGCACGCAAGTTTTCATTACTCGCTCAAGGACGTGGGAGATCTATGGACAAAATCACCATTCATGTGTGAACACGGAGCTAAAGCCGACATTGTTATTGCTCTTCCATGTGGCACTTCCACTTACAGAACCGTGAGATGAACCTTACCCAGCTTCCACACGATGAATTCCTTCCCAATTTACAAGCTGAACCCAATTTGTTTTAGCCATGAAAACAACTTGGGTAAATCTCGAAAACAAAAATAAACACATAGTGGGAAAGCGAAATTCGCACGAGGCAAAGCACAATGCATCCGGAGCTCTCCATCACGGTCCAAGCAAAGTTGCACACATCAAGTCAATCGAAATTAAAGTAAAAAGAAGAAGCTCCGGAAGTTACCGTCGCCTAGAATCGGCGGTCACGCGGCGGAGATCGTCAATCGAGGAAGACGGGGCGGCAGGTACGACCCCGAGATCCAAACGCCATTGGACTCCTCTTAAACCCTCAAAACGACGACGATCCGATGACCCCCCACTCTCCAACCTCGGTGTCGATTCCGACATGCTTCTCGGAGAACCCAAAAACCTATCAAACCCAGAGAAAAATTTCCCAACTTCTGTCCAATGACGAAAGAATTATCGAGCGAAAGATTTACAGTTTCGCAGAAACGCCAAAAGGGTCGCCGGAGAAGGAGAAAAGAGAGGGAGGGGGAGAGAGAGGAAAGGAAGGGAGGGTATCAGGGAGATGAGCTAGCGGAGGAGGGGACTTTGGGTGAAATTGGAAATAGCCAACGCGAGACGACGGGCCGGACCAAAAGGGGAAAAGGGAGTATAAATCTGGGAAAAGCCCTGTGGAGGAGAAAGAGAGAGAGAGGAGGAATTACGTCTGCGCCGAGATAATGGTCGAATTGGACGACACCTCCATGTCCATCTCCTCTTCTTTCCTCCTCCTCCTCTTCTTCTTCTTCCCCTTTTTGTCCTTTTCTCGTCCGACTAAGAGAGAGAAAGAAGGACAATGATTCGTTTGTTTGTTGGCGCAGAGCGAGAGCTAGAGAGAGAGAGAGGCTTGACCTGTTGGGAAGGTGAAAGCGAGCTGTCGTCGTCCCTCCTCTTCAACACCTACAACGCAAACGTGAAGCTCATGGAATCGCTCTCTCTCCCTCTCTCTCTCGATCTCTCTGCCTCTGCTCGTGGCATATGCGCAACGCCCCACGAGGGAATATTACCATTTTACTGTCCCCCATGTTTTTCTCTCGGTCGGGTCCATCCATGAATGCGCTCCAAAATTCTCTGCTTTGCTATCCCACGAACGGCTTCCGGCGGTGGTTTACTTCAATTTTTTTGCCTCGCCTTAATCCGTCAAAAGAGCAAATTCTTTTTGGCTCTTTGTTGTCCTTGTTTCCATCTTTTTGAATCCGACTTTCATAATTTTATATTTGAAATAGGGCGGCGCTATTTCCACTCTTTATATGATTAAAGCCAGCTAAGTTCCAACAAAAGTACAAAAATTGCCCGGGATCATTAAATTGTAAATTAAATTGGTTCCACGAATTTATTTACTTCCCTTCTTTTCTTTAGATTCTAACTGGCTTAATTAAGGATTTCACATACTCTGTTTTTGCGTATTGTTGGGCACTACATTTTCTTTTTTATTGTTAGATTTTATTTCCATAGAGATTAGTTTAATTTTCAAGAAACCTAATTCTCTTTTACGTTGTCGAGCAAATTTATGGACCGATTTTCAGATAAAGTCTAGCTTTTTTTTTTTAAGATATACAATTTTTAACAAAATGACTTGTTTATAAACTTTCACTTTTATTATGCATATCACCATAAACCATCTAGTGTAACTTTAAAAATAATTGTACTTATCTCTTATGGGTAAAGTCTTATCCGGCACATACAAGTAGAGTTCATTGGCAAAAAGAGAGATTAGTGAACTAAATATTAATTAGATTATTATAGTAAAGAAGAAAAGTTTCAACTGCTTGATTAACCATGGTAGTGTGTGTGCATATATACTTTTTAATTTCTGTGTATATTATGTGCACATGAATCTATATCGACTAATGCAAATGAGTGGGAAAATGTAGATGAGAAAAGTTCACCTTGTATAGATGAATCTAGAATAGGCATGTGAAATGAGGTAGATTTGGTCAAAAAAAGCAGTCTGTAGATTCCTTCAAGTATTTTTGTCTTGATCCCATGATTGAAACACAACAAAACATATACTTGAGAAAATACATAAAGGATGAAAGAGCATATTAAAGAGTCAATAGGAATGGGACGCTCAATAATGCAGAATCGATAGAGACAAAGTTTCCGGGAAGATGGAGCTTGACCCATGCCGCATAATAAACCCTAGATTTTCCTGTCCTTTATCTTCGAAAATAATAGATAGTGATAATTGGGAAATTGGCGCTAAGAAATCATGTTATCAATTGTTTAGTTTAACTTGCAAGAAACCTCATATTCTTAGCTAATTTTGGTATCTTGAATGATACGTCATAGTATATATAAATTCATTCTTTGGGAAAAAATCAATAAAACTTTAAAAGCATGTGTTTGAAAGTTACTAAAATTTTGCGTACCAAGAAAGTCCATCCTTAGAAAAATAAACCCAATTTTACGTAAATTCATCTCGGCTACAAATTGTCATATTTCGCAATACATATATGTTTTTTTGGAAGGTTTCACTATTGACGTCATATTTAAGAATACCTTGTTTATTTTGTAGGTATACATTGTTTATTTTTGGTAGGTATGCTGATGTCGTTTTGCAAATAAAGATGACAACTTGACCATATGCTTCAATAAATTAAGGAATGCTGTGTAAGGTCCACGCGCCATCCCGCCCGGTCCCTCCTTGATTATGCGTTATTAAATATCAGAAGCACAAATCATTATACCAGGATTCAGTTGGTTTGGCCTAGTTATAGAAATAAAGTTGCACTAAGAACAGTGACCGTCTGATAGCTCCATGATGGAGCCGACCACCATGCGTCGATCGATCTCTCCTGATCATCTAATTGGCTCTGTCGTACAATAAAGGAACTAATCTCGTCTTTACGTTGCGTGCATGGATTTACACATTATGTCCGTTTGATTCTCAATATCATCGAGTACAAATACTACACATTACGCGTGAAGGTTTTCCAATATCGACAAAGAATAATCCCTTTGAATATTACAAGTAAGCAATCAATGTGTTTTGATCCATCGAATCCTCGATTTTTTTAGGACAGCGAATACAATTTTACATAGCGGTTCCCAAATTATCATTTTTGTTTACGATATCATGTTGTTCTCTAATGATCGGAACTTAAAATACCGGGCTTCACCACTCCAATTCTCACAATCATTAAATAATGTTTGATATATTTGATTATTCTTCCACCAAATGAAAGCTTTGGCATAGGCATGTCATGCTTCTCTATTCAGCATCCACAGATGTAGAAGCTGGTTTGATGTGGACAACTCTCTCTCTCCCTCTCCTCAACTCCTAATGCCACAGAAAATAAATTTTTGTAACAGTAGGCCGACCAAGACAAAATAGTGTCATGCATACGTACGTTGGGAGGAACTGTATTATATTGCCAATTGCTATTTCCCTTTCCTGTTCTAAGTTATTAATCTTGTGTCGGCACGTAGTAACAATGGTCCTTGACTAAACGGATCCTAATCGCCCCAGGCATTCTGGGAACCCTTGGCTCCAATGCCAGATCTGCTCGTGTCGGTTCACACGCTCCTAGGGGCTCTCCTTTTCCCCTCCACTTTTTGCATTTTCGTGCTTTCCATCATGAATGTTTTGCTCCTCATCTTTCATGTCGCATCAACAATGGCCGCCCTCTCTTACGCTCCTTGACCCCCTTTTTTTTTATGCGCCCGTCCACATTTCAAACCCTAGAAACCAAAAGAATACGGATCATTCATTACGTTGATTTTATTCATAAGTCTCAGATCCAAGCATTAATGGTGATATCAACATATAATTTTAGTGCTCGATGGTCGTGCCAAAGATGAGATAAACTAATGGGTTTATGGGTAGATCAACATATAATTTTTTAGTGCCGTACCTTTAGTTTTCTAAGGGTTGAATAAACTAAGTTCCAAAGCATTGATGGTGATATCAGCCCGTGTGATAATTTTCAATATTCTGATTAGCTCGTCGGACGGTGCGGATGTGAGAGCCTCACCAAGTAGACAATTTTATAAAAACCCTAGCCTGGCAAATGGGAATTACACTATCGTCGGTACTCCATGCGATCACGTAAGTTCTACCGTTCCCCGTCAATTGAAAATTCCGAGAAAACCCAAAAAACTAAAAGTGGGCGGCGCAAATGATTAATCGTCGTTGAACGTCGTCATCTGAGCAGGTCAGGATCAAACGCAATTGTTTATCACACGCAGCCGAAGATTAACCAGTCAGAATTTGAACGAGTCACGAGTCTCTATCTTCTGCATCATTCTGTCAATCAGATTGGCGACTTTTTCACAAAAAAAAATAGAAAAAAAAAAGATTGGCGACTTTTCTTGAATGGATATGCACGTCTCTCTCTCTCCATAAAGCAATAAATTAGTGTAATTAATATAATCTTGAAGCTGAAGGAAATAAAAAACATATAGAATTTGTTGTTGCGGACCATGTGCCAAAAAAAATAAAATCTCCCGTTGTAAAAGAACTATATTATATTAGTTGTGAGGAAACCACGGATCACGGAATTTGGAATGAAATCTCCTGTTCACGAGCACGATCGAGATATCCCCAAATCGAAAATCTTCAGGGGTTACCTTTACGTGTCTTCTAATTTCTTCCTCCTTCTAATTAATGGAAAGTCTTGAGACGCAAGCTAAACAATTGACTAAACCTCAAGGAGGCGTTTGTTCTGGAAGAACATCATTCCCGAATCGTTTGAAGGACTTGGAAGAGGTCCCACCATGGTAATATAAAGAGGGGAAATTGCCACTTTTTTTTTTTCGCCGAAAAAACATTTCATTTTCAAGAATATGCAATAGAGAAATGCAGTCCCATTGCAAATCAAGACAAATCTAAAACATAATAAGCCTTAAATAAGAAGATGAATAATCGGAACAAGATTAGAGGTCACACGTTCAAAGAACAAATATGTGACTTCTTCGATCCAAAATCGACGGCTAATTACCAAATCCATCTTTAATAAATGATCATATATTGAGATTTCCATATGTTATTATAGCTTTATCTTTTCAGCAGTGCACGTTTACATTCACCATCCCTAATATGATTTTCGTTTAGAGTAACAAGATTGAATGCGTATAAATCTAACGCTCGTGAGAGCAAAACATTCACGAGGCTCCTTTGATCTTTTTCGAAACTAGACTTGTATACCAACGAAACTTGAGGGAAGCGAAACTCCGAAATCATTAAAAAAAAAAAGAAACCCCAAAATCTAGACTATATCATGATAGAAACCTAGAGAAAACTCTTCAAAATGGGAAGAAAGCAAGAAAAAGAGACAGAGAACCAAATATGCTAAAGAAATAGGTTAAAAGGGAGGGAAGAGAGAGATCTACCTCGAACCTCCTCTCCATGGAGTTGAAGAAGAATGCTATGTGAAGATGAGAGGAAGAGGAGAGAACCCTAGGGAGGAGAGAGAAAAAGTGTTTGGAAATTGCCCAATATAAATATATTGTACGGATGGCTGGCGATTAGTTTTAATTTTTCGTTAAATCTCTATGCAAAATTTCAATGTAATCATTTTGATCAATTTTTATCGGAAATTGTTATTGTGACAATGTGCAACGTATGATGATTGATAATGACTTAACTGTAACGTCATCCATTTTTCGTCAAAAATTGATCGAAAGGATTATAGTAAAATTTCATATATAAGATTTAATGAGCAAAATTGAAATTTTAAAAATGAATTAGCATTCGTACAATAAGTAGCAACAAGCTCTATATTTAAAAAATCAAATTTGATCATCAAGTCTGAGTAGAGTAATCAATACTCAAACGTTGGAGCTTATTCCGACTCGAATAGTAAATTGCATCGGCTCGATTAAATCAAATTCACCCAACAAGCTTTTCACTTTTAGTATTTTGTCCATTTCTTGGATTTATTGTCCTCTTTCATGCAGGTCCCGTACGATTGAAACGTACGTAGGAGCCAGCTCAATTTCTGGCTTTATCATCCACCTTTGGTACCATGTCTCATGTATTTGGACCTCACCTTGCTTAAAATGCAATAGCCATTCTGGATAAAGATAGGAAAGAGAAAAGGCTTATCACATCTGGAGACCCTATTAAGTGATCCATCGTGGAACTCCTTCGCTTGCATCGAAATTTGGGTGAGGAATATGTGTTCATGTATCGAATTAGGCTAATGAATTTGCGTCGATTCAAGTGATGGGGGAAAAAATACTCAATCTGTCCTAAATAAAACACGAAAATTGATCACAACAGTTACATTGAAATTTGACCTTAAAGTCTATGACTAAATTCGTAAGATTGAAAAGTTTGGAATTGAATTAATATCGGTACAATATGTTTATGACTCGATTGATAAATTTTCCTTATCTAGGGTGATGTTAAAGTGTCATTATTAAATTTCCTAGATGTTAATTTGTTTTAAAGGCACGACAATTCATATTATTATTGAATCTTTTAATATCGTTATTGAATCTGTTTTGTATTTGCTTTCAAACATGTGCAAAGTTATGTCTTTTCGTGTTAAAATGGGACAACCTTGGTCAAAAGCGACAGCTGACAAGGGGGATCGCGGGCTTAAACAGGAAAAGAACATATAATCAAATATAATGAGTATGTTTGAGCTAAGTCGATGAGTGGGAGGTCTTGTCTTCCATAAATGAACTTTAATTGCTTTTGCTATTATTCGGACAAGGAGGTGGCAAGTTAAAGAGAAGTAGATATTGCTTAATTAATCATGATGAAGATGATTTTGGAGACATGATGTCATTCTTTTTCTTAACAAGGCAATCTCTTTTTACCTTTTAGCTTTTCCTCGGTAGACGAAAAGATGTTTTCCATGTGCTGCAGTGACTTTGTGTAGACTTACTCTCATTTGTTCATAATTCGTTGACATGAGAATTGAGGTTCTTTAAACTTTATCTTTATTTGAATTTAGGTAAATATTTTTTTTTTATCTAAACTCGTATTATATCTATTTTACAAATTACTGTGTGTACAATGTATTATAGATCACGAAACTCTGTTCTATGATTCATGTATCCCTACCACAGCCCCGAGAATATAGAGAATCAAATCCTCGTCTTCCCCTCAACTAAAGACACCCCACTTTCCCCTTTTTCAATGGGACCTACCTAAATTTGGACACATTATCTATCGAGCCAATGGAAGGCCTACATCTATTATCCCATACCCTTACCAAGCATGATTTTGTCCGCAAAATAGAAGGTGGAGCATCACCAACTCACTCTCGGCCACAACCTCTGCTTCACAACACCGCCAAGGCGGCCCTGCCCGTCGCTAAGCTTGCCATTGGCCACTTCGTGAGCTCCCAAAGTCTCAATTCGAGAGAAACTACAACTATTGTTTTCAATTGTTTCTCATGAGAGACCCTGGAGAAATACTATAATTGCTATTTAGTATTTTCATTTGAGACTTTGTTGTATCCTGGAGGAAATTTTCCGGCGACCATTAGCAGCTTTGTGGGGGCAAATAAATCCTTAAAGAAAGTGATATCACTCTTCAAAGTCCGACTTGATTACTCTAAAGATCCGACTTCATTGTTCTATCTGTCATATTTTCCCAACAATGCCCACTTAGTGGCTCAGTCACTCCCATCCCTTTGCAACTGTCAACCGGGGTGTGAGAAAGGGGCAATGCGGCAAATTAGCAAGCTTAGCAGTAGCGACGAGGAGGTACATTGTTGATGGGACAGCATTGAGCCACGACAGCGACAAAATTGCGATCCATGGGGGCTTGGTTGGCAAGGACGGCTCGATTGGTTGGAAAGTTGGAGAGAGAGAGAGAGGAGGAAAAGAACTAGAGTTTTTCTTGGATGTGGGGCCTGGTGTGTTAATTCTTCAACCGAATGAGCATATTTTAAATCAAAAGATAAATATATCATGTAAAGTAATTTCGTCACACTAAAGAGTAGTGTAACTTAATTTACTCCCCAATTAACCAAAAATAATTGGAAAGATATTCCATGTTCAACATCCTTTTACTACATCATAAGAAAGGTATCTAGAATATTAACTTTAGGGCAGGAGCACCGTTTCATATTCGTACTTGCGACGTAGTTCGGAGAAAAAGATCTTATAAATCAAGGAGGGGTCCGCTTCCATCTGGTCTTACTGACTGAAACAGAGAAAAGTGCCATCTAACATTTCCACCAACTCACCAATTCTCTACTCCATCTCATGATAAGAAGATTGGTTGTTACCAATCGCAACTTCAAGCCATGACAAAGAAGCAAGGCCAGCTGGTTGGCTTTCAGTCTGTACTTGCTTTGACACCATAAATGATGTTGATTTGCTCGTCATATATCATATGTATAGTGTCGGGATGCGCAGTAAAACTCGAGATAAGTTCAACTCTGAACTCACGATATATCTAGTACGACTCAATTTTACTGAAAATCTTAAGTAAAAAATGTTATGAATCAATTAAGATATCTATTAATTATTTTGCATTGTAGCACGACTTGTTTCGCCTAACATCCTCGTGCTATGTACCGAGAGGCCGAGAGGTCTCAATCGCCTGAAGTTCCATTGAATTTACGACCTTCGAGAAAGCAAAAGTGGAGATGGAACCAAAATCAGCGCATGGGAGAAGATGCTTTGAAATGTGGGTCAAAAGTCACCATCGACCTGGCTCACCTCCACCGCACCTACCAAGCCACCGCTCAGAAAATGCCGCACGACTCCGGACGAGGTTTTGACGCGTTCGCAGCAAGAACTTTACGAACAGAAAAAGAGGGTCAACCATAACGGCGATGGTGAATTCCAGGAAAGTCCCTGACAACCTCGTGGAATTCGGATCCGAGGGTGTCTGACCACCGACTGGCTGATCGCTGTCGATTCCATGATGTAAAATGAGGAGGGAGGCGTGGTCATGCGCCGGCTATCGATTCAGGACCACACTCTGCTACTGGCGAAAGGGGTCCACCCGATGCACCGTCATGTCTTTTGCCACTCATTTTTCGCGTGCTGATTCTTCTCTCTGGCTGCCATTCAAACTTCCGTCGAGCGAGGCTACACGCGCCGTCTCATTTAATTATTTGCCGACCATTTGCAATGTCCTAATTCTCACATGCACGACGACCACCACCACAATGACGATGGTGAGGAGACGAACGAGAAGCCCAACAAAGGCATTTAATATTGGGCCGTGAATGGGAAAAGGAGGGATCGTATCAAGTCATCTTGGGCCAGATTCTGCGGCCCGTTTCGAGTTCGCCAGTCCATTTCTGTATCTCCGTTCGGTCGTGTGCCTCTTCTACGACTCAGCCAAGGGACAGCACTCCAGGATGCAGCTATTACAACTGCAGCTTCGCGTCCTAGCAGTACAGGACTAACGAGAACATTGCAGGTATTTGGTCATGTCTTTTTCGCTCTTTCCGTCTTGCCCCTGCTTCTGCTTGCTTGTTGTCGTCCGTTTCTTTTATCGCAGCAGCATTCTTCATATTGTCAATTCCCGCAAACTGCGTGCTTGTTTGGGTGTCCTCGAGAATCGGCATGTACTGGCTAAAAGTTCGTTTTTTTAATTCGCCGGTCCCTTCGAGTTTAGTCGCTTCGTTATCATTTTCATGCTGCGCTTGTTTACAAGCCACGGATATTTGCACGCTAGCTGTTCGACGAAATGCTTACTTGCGCACCACCTCTCTCTCTCTCTCTAAATTCCTTTCGAACGTGGGTTCAATTTTCAAGTCTTCGTTTGCCCTGATTGTGGGTTCTGTAGAATTTCATTGCTTTGTGCTTGTATATCTTGGTCAGAATGCATGGACAAACTGAAGCCTTGGGATTAACTTACGGTTGACTATTAGGCCAGCGAGTATGATGTGTTTAGGTAGCACAGTTCCTTGTCAAAATGGCCATCGGTATAAGGTCAAGCCTGTCCATTGATGAGCATTTAGTTTTCAAGAAGAGAAGCTCTTGTTTTGCTCGTACTAGGGACTGTGTGATCGCCGTGTGAGTTTGTAATGATGGATGGCGTGATCTCCGATTTAAATGCATCTCTTCAATGCAAGTATACATACCTTACACTAATAACACAAGCACCCGGGTGTTCTACTTCCTACCTTTTGTGCGATGCGTCAATCGCTTGATTCTTCATCTCATCGCGATGAAATGATGCTATGTCATAAGAACATAAAAACTTACTGTGGACTTTATTGTGATGCAGCATTCGAGGCCTTCAACACAATCTGATCAGGAAGTTTAGTTGGAGTCACTGGAAGGCGGATCTAATTCTTTTAAAACTTAAATGGGCGAACATTCAATTTTTGATAGGATGATGCAAAATTTCCATGCAACATGCAAGTATGAAATTCATCCTCTTTCTTCATTTTATTTCCTGTGTTTGCTCATCATTCTTTACATTTGAATATTGAGTCTATGAGAAGTTAATATTTGCACTATTCTGCATGTTTGTGAAACCTCCAATGGAGATACCCTCAATTTAAACCCCCAGCATTATTTGTATGTGCTTTATCTATTTAGCAAGCATTCTTTTTAGTTAAGAATGGTGAAAATGAAGAACTTGATAACCTCGATAGTGGTGCTTGACATAACCAACAATTATGGTTACAAGTTTTTAGAGTGTAAATGCTCAAACACGATTATGATTTTTCAGTCAGGCATGGCCTTTCAAACTCCTGTGTGATCAAACATCTTGTCCATAAATCTCATTATCAGTTCTTATTTTTTTATAACAAAAACTCCATAGATACTATACTGGTTATCCAAAGGATCTCGGACCATCACGTTTGATTCATTTTACATCGGAACGTGAATTTGTGCAACTTCTTCATCAAGGCCATCCTGTGGTTGTTGCATTCACGGTCAGGTATCTTGTTACTTCTGCCTCTTTCATTTTTCTCCTCCTTGACATGTTTCCCCCATGGTTGTGACCATACTGATGATACAGAGGTAATTACACAAAGCATCTGGACAAAGTATTGGAGGAAGCAGCTGTTAATTTTCATCCTCATGTGAAATTTATGAGGGTAAGTCAGTTTTTGATTTACGTGCAGTGAACATGTTAGCCAATAGGTCTTTTTTATAATGTTGCCATTAGTTGGCTGCTCTACATTAATACAGGTACCGTTTCTTTTGAACTTTTGATGCTTCAATTTTCCTTGGTTGTTCAGAGCCAGTTTTTGGAAATTAGTCTTTAAGATGAACAATTAACTCTATGTGCTTCTGTTTCTCGTGCACTCTTTTCAGGTGGAGTGTCCAAAATATCCTGGGTTCTGTATATCACGGCAAAAGAAGGAATATCCATTTATTGAGATATTTCATAGTCCTGAACAGGCAAGAGGAATATCCTTATGTCACATAAATTTTGTCATTCTTCTATCTCATTTCTACTGCATTATTGCCGCCTCTCTACTTTGTTTTTTAAAGTCTTATTTTCTCCTTGTTAAGATGGAGGATCATTTCAAAACCGAGACCACTCAATGAGTACCTTTTATCTGGAATTTTTCAGAAGCATTGGTGATCATGTTGGGATTACTCATTCAACTAGGATCGCTATATCCATGAAACTTATATCCCTTTTTTCTCTTTTGAATTTTCCTTTGTTTGGTTCCAAAAAAAAATGTATATTTTTGTTTGCAATGCATGAATGAAACTGCAATATGCAGATGGGGCTCATATATATCACTATCAACTGAACTACTTCTTGGTGTTTTGGTTAAGCAGGCTTCTAATGAGGGAAGAGTAGCTGATCCTAATATTACAAAGTACTCTGTCAAGGTTCTACCTGTAAGTTTGAAGCTTGTTTGATGTGTAACATCAGTGAAGTGATGGTTGCTTAAATTTATGTCATGCATATCGCATTTATAATTAAATTAGAGTTGGGAGGACCTTTCACTTATAGCATATTCTAGCTTTTCATCCACCACATTTTCAGAATAAAATGGAAACCACTTGAAATAAGCGAGTGTCAAACATGCTCGTAGTTGGGCTAGTGGATGTGGTCTCCACAATGGTTAGAAACTTGGAAAGAATCTGGTTGTCATAATATCCTCTTTCACCTTTGCTTTAAGGGTTTCCTGATTCTATCCTTCTCCTTTTCTTTTTCCCAGTTCAATTTTGACCAAAGTGTGTACGGGTTCAGAGAATTCTTCAAGCGCCAAGGAATAAAATCATCAGATCCTGTTTAAAGTTGGCGAGGAGTATGGTTTGCAACTTAGGTAATCAAGGCAGCCAGTCCTCCTGTAGAGAATGAATAAAGTTTCTGTACATTTTGGGTGCTCCCCTTCATGTTCATGATGTAGCCATATCTGAAGCACGAAGAATCTATTGATAAGTACTTCAAAGTTCTCTGGTTATACTGTGTAGCCCTACTTAACAGGCTATTAGGCTCAGATCTTTAAATGACTTGCGTGAACAGTGCACTGTGGCATTGGATATTATTGTCAAGGGACGTGGAAGCGACATGCTTAAGCTTTTGGTTGGGTTATATGACAGAAATTCGGACCTTTGAATGAGGAATGTTTTTCTCCCTTGTGTGTTCCTTCATTTAAGTAGCTGAAGGAACCCAGGTGCAATAATTCTTACCAATTTTGGTATGTAGGATGAATATTTCCTTCCACAACTATAAGTAGTTAAACAATCCCTACCAATGGTCTAAGAAGATTGTGGGTGGTAGGCTGAAATTCTGGTCTCTAAACTAATATGTTGGACTTTTTGCATTCCTCTTCCTCTTATGATATGTTGGTTTCTTTTTCATGTTTTAGTTTACAAATCCAATTCATATTAGGAAAAATCCATTTTAATAACCCTGCATGGACCATACTGTGAGGTTCAGTATTTGGCGGTTGTGGTTGATTGGAACTTAAGTTGTACTGAGGTGGTTGTGGTTGATTGGAACTTAAGTTGTACCGAAGCCCTACAAGTTATCTTACAGTCTTTACGGTCTGTAGGCACTAGCTTTAGGGTAAAGCCTACCATTTTGAGCATATTATCATGCTAACAATTGTATCACTGGGGCTATATCTGGTTGGCATGCTGTCTGGTTTTGCATTTCAATTTTTACCAGCTAGAAACTGTCAATGATGTTATACGTTTTTGGCCAGCGGTGCTAAGAAATAATTGCATCTACCACCGCCAACCAATGGATAAAGAGAGTTCTACCAAAATATCCAAACGCCAAAGTAGATGCATAAGTTAATTTTATACTTGATTTTTCACCACATATGTAAGAGTTGGTGGCATATTAAGCGAGAGTTCTTTCAGTGCTAAAAGAAATCCACATGATGGAACTTCACATTACGCCAAACATCACATTGGTCTGATCAAAAGATAAGTATCTTCAACAACCACGAGTTCACTTGAGAATCGATAGCCTCTCATGTGGCTTTTTGTGCATGTCTCGGGTGTCAGCAACTTCGACATGATTGAAGATCGCGATCACAGCTAAATCAAGCAGCAAACCAGGAATTCTCGTTTCTCTGTAATAATGTACACGCACGAAAATGCGAGCTTACATTGGCCAAGGATGAAAGCTGGGGTATATGGTGTATGACTCCATCCACCCAAAATCTCTATAGGAAGTAGGAACGACTCAAAAAGCAACTCAGGGGGCCAAAAGTGAACAAATCATTCACTTCGTGTCCCAAACTTTTTGTTCCTGTTCTAGCTGTACTGATAATTCAACTCCAACTTCTTTCCCGAAGGGGAAGTTCATTGTCGCGTGCCACATCATCACGCCGCTGTCTTCTGTCAGGAGTACTTCTCCTGCAAATCCGACTCGCTTCTCCTATTAAATGACCTCTCTAGAATGGGATCCAAAACTGGCCTCCACGATTTAGCTCCAACGGACCACTGCCCTGCGACGGCGGCATCTGCACCCAATAAGCGGGTCGGGCTCCGGCCTGGTGATCTGGAAGACGGGCTCGAGCCCCATGATGGGTCAGTAGTGGAATTCCGACCGGGCGAGTTCCACGTGGGACTTGGATTGATGCTCCGAGCTGGAGAACTATGTCCAGGACTAGTGCCATTTGGTCTCCCTGGGCTAGCCTTTGCTTTCACCATGAGTTTCCTCGCCAATGCAGACAAGTCCATGGGAGACAGGTTGGCCTGAAGAGCAGAGTAGGGAAGCAAGAAGTAGATGCGGCCTGGCTCCAGCGAGACGTGCGGCTTCATCGGCTTTGACCCGGCCGAGATGAGCTCGGCCGGGGTGCACAAGAAATGCTTGGGCGACTTGCCGGTGACCTCACCTACCGTGATGGGCTCCTCAAAATCTTCCACGAAGCCATTCCAATACACCACCCGGACTCTCTTGTTCCTGCACGTAGGTAACGTTGCCGATAATGATCTGCATGGCGCGCAATTACCCATAATTTCTCCTCGATCGCTATGCTACCCTTCAACAAAATTTGCCGAGAGAAGAAACAAAAGATGAATAATCACAAAATGAGGATCGGTGGCTTTATAACATGGACATGCGTGCTCGGCCAGGTTGCTAATGGCTACTTGCAAGGAGATAAAGACAGAAACGAGGACTTCTTCTTGTGCTGTGACATTTATGTTTTGTGCATTATGGAATTGCCTGAAGAGAAGACTTTGTGAGAGTTGCATAGGCGATATCAGTGGGACGGCTTTCGTGCTGGGTCAGGGTCTGGTCGCTGGCCAACTACTTTGGTTAAAAGTTGTTGGAGATAGGTCCTAGCTGGCGGGACAAGGGGATGTTTTCGACTTCTTCTCCCATTGGCAAAGCCTTCGCATGCACCAAAATGCAGGCTGGATTTACTTTATGATTCACATTTGAAGTTCGTCATGTTATTTGACAAAGTCTTTCTCTCTTTTTCGATGAGCATTTCTATATTCCAGCATTGTTCTCCAGATAGTCGCCAATTGAGGATTACCTCATATCACATTTAAAAAGGCATAAAACTTTTGCACGTTTAGTAGTGTTTATCATATCATAAGGTGGCACGCCTAAGAAACGGAGCTTTGCATATCTCATTTTTGTTTCTTGCAAATTGGATCTTTGAAATTTTGTGAGATCGTTATCAACTGTTTTAAAAGTCTAAGTTTTTAGATGAAGGCGTTATTCAATATTTAATTATTATAATACTCGATATTACACATAGATTGGATTTTGGCCTAAGCTTGAAAATATGTAATTGGGGAGGCAATAAAAGATTTGAACTAAGAAACTTATGATAAGATATCATGTGTTAATTTTGTTGGATTACTGTCAACTATTCTAAAAACTTGAACTTTTAGACGAATGTGTGGTCTAATATTTAAATATTTTAACATAATCAAAGACAAGTTATAAGCCGCCCCACAGAGCTTTTTCACACAGTGCATTTACATTTTCAACGAGATAAATGAGAAAGCATCAAACTTCTCCATCCAACACACGAAGATTGCAATGCATCAGTTAGTGCAACCGGTGCTAAAAGCACTAAAGTATCGCATTGTGAAAGTTAAATTGCCCCTTTAACCCTAAATGACATAAATCAAACACAAAACCAAAATTAAATGCCATTGTCAAAATTTTTATCTCAAAAAAATAAGAAAAGAAAAAGGAAAGAATCGGGCATCTCTCACATACTCTACTGTACTTGGTGGTAAAGGATTTGAGTCTTTATGGAGCAGAAAGGACTCTTCATCCCGACGACTTATCCTTGTTAACTTACAAGAAACTAAAAAACCTTAAAAGATCGTGTCAGGTTGTGTTTGGTTGATGCTTTCCATCACTAACAAGAAGACAATGCCGATTCTCCTAAAATATTGTCCGGAAGCACAATCCCGAAAATCAAGGCATTTACTTTTGGGTCGATGTCATCAACGGTTTCGGTACAACTTGATTATGGCGCCCCATGGCGCCCCGACAATTAATATCTCCACCAATAAGCTGTGGTGATTATCTTTACCCTTTGTCGGTTTCTTGAGCTGGTCAACTCTCTAGTGGGAAAAGCTTGGCAACCAGCTCGTTTGAGATTGAAGGGCCATGGAGTTTGGTATAGGATTTCTAGGTGATGATGATGGAGTCTTTAATCACGACGGCCTAGGGGAGACCGTGGGGCTTCGGCATCTTTTGTCTCGACGTGGTGACCAAGCATTCTCGGCCACTTAATAATTCGAGCTACACTAGAAATTTAAGGGGAAAAAAGAAGACCAATATCACGAAACGGGAAAAGAAGAAATCAATTAACGGGTCATTAGTTGTCACAATATGTAAAATGATAAAAAAAATATGCATTCAATCTGATAAAGAAAAGAACAATTCCTCTCGTGCTTTCCATGTCTAGGTTTTTTGAATTTTCGACCGACCTAGCTCTCGAAAGGACTTCATTAATGATTATACAATGTGTTATGGTGTTTGTAGTATTACAACCTAATCAAATTGCTTGCACATTATCGTAGTTTTCATTGAGAGATAGGAATAATGGTACCTTTTTAATGAAAATAAGACACATGGTCGTGCAAACAATACTGCGGTAGCCTTTTATGAGATCTACTTCTCCTTACTGCCTTTTGCCTATAATATTTATGCGGACCTCTTAGTAAAGAGTTGCATTTAGTTATCTGATGAAATTAGCTACCATTGATTTCTGTTTTCCATATTTGGGTTGCATTTAAAACTGGACAAACAGGGACTTTCGTCTTAATCCAAACCTTAATGAATTAGTGATGGTTCTTTCTTGGGGTTGGGAAATAAGTTTCTCCCTCAAAAAGTCATTTCCTCTAGTTTAACTCGAGAGACCGAATACAGAATCAATTATTGCTCAATAAATAGCTCATGTTTACAGCATAAATCACGGAAAAGCACTCTTTTTATCCAGATAGCGACAATCTATCCTTTGAATGAAGAGCTGCTTTCCTAGAATGTCATACCCGATGTTATGGTACTGTTGTGCTAACACCCCAATTAGAGACAAACCCCGGAGCGTGAGATCCGATTGAATCACTGTCATGCAAAACATGGCCGGCGTTACTTGGAAGAACATGTTGTTGATGTCGAGGATTAGTTCGGCCCCGTTTTCCAAATGAAACGTCACGACTGGAAACCCCTGTAGATCCTTCCCCATGGTCCCCGCATAGCACAAGAGCTCTATTTTACGCCCGTATTTCACCCGACGTAGGCGTGGGTCCAGCAATCTTTGAACTTCATTCTGCAATGGGACGTACCCATCTCCCTTCAGCCAGGTCAGTCCTGATCCTGAGTCTAAAACAACTCCGCCCTCTCCGGAAGGCGCTCTTTTGAATGCTCCAGGATCGATCTTTAGCCTCGTCTCTCCGACGCTTATGCCTTGGAGGTTCACGTAATAGTGACCCCCATACAGGTCGAGGGTTGTGGACTTGCCTTCGAGCACTGCATCATCCCCGAGGACTAGTTGATTATATGGATACTGCGGGTCATGCACGTCGCCTAGGCAGATGGAAAATTTCAAACCTACCTGTTGAATAAAAGAGAAGTAATAATTGTAACTTAACCCTAATAAGCCAGATTGTTGCCCATCGACGCTGCCACTATTCTCATGACCGCACCCGATCTTTGTAATTGGTATTACCATTGTTCCCTCATCAGATGTCTCGAAAGTCACGTTTTCAGTCGCAAGGTTACCGCGTGTGCTGGCTCCGTCAATATACTTTAAATTATAAGTACAATATTCTTTATTGCTATCGCACTCATGTGTAGAGACATTACATGCGACGGAGTTGCAATGGATATTGGAATACGATGAGGATCTGCCGGGATCGAAGCGAGGAAGAGATTGCGGGAAGCAGGAGATGCAGGGTTCGCACTGAAACCAGAAGAGGTTGCTTCCGGTGTCGATAATTAAGAGCTGTGGTACCGGTGGTGTGCCGACGGATAACTTCACGAGGAACGCAACTCCTTTATTATCTGCAATAACACCGGCACGGAAGGCGTAGTCATTTGGAGCAGCAACTAGTTTGCTCAAGGAGCGAATGCGGGCAATTGAACCATCGATGGCACGTTCGACTAGATCATAAGCGGTGGCGTTTGGGTTGTAATAAGGAGAATGGAAAGAATGAGGGTGGATAAGTGCCATGGCCATTCGCGGAGGTTTCATGGGGTTGGCCTTGGAAGCACCATTAGTTAAGGATGGTGACGAGATGATACTGATTACACATACCAGAAGGACGACAGCGCGGGGCGATGTCAGTTTAAGAGCCATTTGGCAGATTCCTCTTTTCTTGAACGAGGTTGAAATGATACTTGACAGAGCCGGTCTTGCTTTTTTTATGAGTGCTTAATGGAGTTGCACTTAACGGTTGGATCTATTTGTGGCAAATTGTTTTAAAAAACGAGGACCCCAGCATTCTTCCCATTTTTAATCTTATATTCATTGCATTGGCATTAACTCAGTTGCCCATCCAAATATGAACCGAATTAATAAAAAAGTTCAATGCTTACTATGCAGATGTCAATTCAGCCATAAACTTTTCAATATGACTAATTTAGTTTTAAACCTTTTGTCAATTATCCAATATAACCCTAGTGACTAATATTGGTTGGAAAGCATTGTCATGGACATCAACATTTTTATATGACATGATCGGCATTGATATGGATAAATTTTACAATTTTTTAATTTTTTTTTAAATTTTCCTTTTTCCTTTTTTATTTTTTTCATCGGTAGCCAAGGCCTTGCCAATGGCTAGCATTGGTGAGGGTTGAGATGCTTGCCAAATGCTAGTGAGGGCTGCCTCGTCAGCTTCGGCAAGGTCGCTAGCAACCTTCGTTAGCCATTACCAAGGCCTAGCGATTGATGGAGCGAGATAGGGAAAAAAGAAAAGAAAAGAAAAGAAAAGTAAAAAAAATAAAATAATAGAAAATAAAAAGTTACAAAAATTGTTCATATTAGTGCCAGTCACCTAAAATAGTTGACACTGATTGGACTACCATGTTAATGATTTCCTACCAAAATTGGCTAAAAGGACTACATTAACAAATCGTTAAAATATTTAGAACTAAATTATTCAAATTAAAAGAATTATGATTGACCATACAATAGTCTTAGGACTCTTTTGGGTAATTATCTGCACAAACCAAATGAAGTATGAAAGCTCAAAGAAAAATGAGAAAGAAAAAAGAAGATAAAAACTATGCATGTCCGAAAATATTGTGTGCTTGAATTTTGGAAAATGGTGGTAAAATTTTGACGAGGAAATGATGCATAGTGACTCTAATGCCATAGATGGAATCCTTCAGGACCATGCAATTCAATGAAGAGGGAAGAACAGAACAGCAAACTACACTCGTGAAGCTTGTTCCCTGTTTTGCTTGCCAACTAGTAACTCCACACCTTCCAGATGACACGGCACACAGCAGTAGCTTATCCATGTCATTTAATTCGCCAACCTTAGTTTAATCTAATCACCTTTAATATTACTTAAACAAGAAACAATTAATGTCTTACCATATCAGTGATAAGAAGGCGCACGATAAAGTTTTCATTGAATTTCACAGTATATATCTATATCACTACTTTTTACCGTTAATTTTGATGTGAACTTGCTTGGGTTAAGTCCGCATAATTCACTCTGATGAGTCTGTAAGCTCTATTTTCCATATTTTAATTGCATTAAATGCGAGACTATATATATATTTTTTTTGGTCGGTCCTAAACCATTCCTATTCTAACTCTCACTTTCAAACTTTTGCTCTGACTTCTTGCAGGGCGTGGGAGTCGAAACCCACTCCTGAAATTAATTCATCCCTACTCCAACCCCCGGAGAAGGTGGGGATTCAAACCCCCCACCTCCCCATTCCATTTTGGAAGGGTGACCACTAAACCCAAGTGGTTTAAATGCGAGACTATTTTATGGAAAATGACCTTTGCCATTGTTTTTGATAACTCATGGGTCTCGTTGGGATATAATACGTGGAAACGATAGGATCTTGTAATTTACGTCAACGCGAAATTACCAAAGAAATAAACGAGAAAATAAGGACATCAGAAATTTACGTGGTTCGGTCCGAGTATAGGTACCTACGTCCACGGGGAGAGCCGGCGGCAAATAATCCACTATAATCAGAGTATCAGAGTTTACAATCACTCACACGCTCAAGTGTTTCCCACACATAGATTTAACCACAAACCCAAAATATTTATAAATAAACAACTCACTTAGGTATAAACTCACGATACAAAATTACCATGCATTCAAGCTCAAAATACAACGCTCTACGTACGCTTGGTTTGCGTACATACGAAATCGCGTATCTCTTAAAAGCTTCTCGCGGAGGACTCGCGGGTTCGTTGATCGTCGTTGTGTGGCTTCGTAGGGTTTCTTTCGGCAGTCCAACGCGCGCACAAAAAGAACAATTCTATTCTTATATATGTGTGCCCAAAAGGTCAAACTCTTGACTTGGGCCCACCATCCACGTGCAGGCTTTCTTTCTTTTGTTTCCATGGCCGAACAAAGAAAATCCGCGTGAAGAATTGCGTGTGTGCGTGCGTGCCATTTGGACCCCACCTGCATAACAAAATTATTCGGCCTCCTTTGCAACGAAAAAGAAAACTTTGCTGCCCCTTTATTTATATATATATTATTTCCTCTTTTGTGCAACTTCAAGAGTTTAGCGAATCGCGTTTTGTAAACGCTCAAACTCGAGACATAATTTAACATGTCTTTTATCTACGGGGGTTATAATCTCTTCGGAACCATCTGATATCTATGAGGGTTATAGTCTCTTCGGAGCCATCTGATATCTATGAGGATTATAGAGTCTCTTCGGAGCCATCTGATATCTATGAGGATTATAGAAAAGGGCCTATGCCATCGGTCCTTTAGCTACGAGGGTTGGTGACGATGATCTCCGAATAGCAAGCTCCTTTCTCTGTGATTTATGCTTTATTGAGCTTCAAGTTTATTGGTTTATTCTGCACAAACAGAATTGATGACAGATTGGATCATTCTTTTTCGGTAATTGTACTTGATCCTCGATCATATGTTTCTCAGTTAGGATGGATGCCTTGAACAAAATTTTACCTTCTATTTGGTTTCAAAGTACTAGACTGTTTTGGGTTACCAATCTTCAATTGAGCTACATACGTATTTTATTTTTTAGTTTATCGAATTTTGCAATAATTTATTTTTCTTTTTTAGAAACGTCTCAAAATTCATTGACTCTTATATGAACTTACCGACATTTACTTCTCTAATTTAGAAACGTCTCAAAATTTTGCTTACTATCGTTTATTTACTTCTCTAATTTAGTAACTTTTATTGAGTCTTTTATTTATCCTACTTACCAATCTGTTAAAGTTATTGTCACTTTT
The DNA here is from genome assembly GCA_007663325.1 of Eucalyptus pauciflora. Taxonomy (NCBI): domain Eukaryota; kingdom Viridiplantae; phylum Streptophyta; class Magnoliopsida; order Myrtales; family Myrtaceae; genus Eucalyptus; species Eucalyptus pauciflora. The sequence goes on from VMYD01000248.1 coordinate 624,068, forward strand.
AAGAAATTATTGATTTTTAATTAAAGTGATTTACCAATTTTTCGTTGATTAAATTGCTATCTTGTTTAATTTTATTAGCTCTTATTTGAGTTAATTATCGATTTTTATTTAATCATTCTAAATTATCGACTTTTCTCACATCTCTGATTAGATAACTTCTCTTATCTTTTACGAACCTCTCTTTAACTTTCCTGCTAATGGCTTAAGCTCACAACTATCATATGAATTACCACGTTTATTTGAGTAACTTACAAACTTTTCTTTTATTTATAAACCGGTTTTGAGTACTCCTTTTGAATTACTTGCTAACGTTTGTTTGCTGATTTTATTTCAATTTACCAACTTTTTCTTATAGTTTGTTAAGTTCTATTTACATTGCTTGCTAATTTTTAGATACATTCATCAACAAGTGAGTGAATCAGTGAATTTCGTTCATAAATCCTAGTCTTATTTTCCTCACAACCAAACCATTTTTTACATGCAAACATAGAATCTCATCAAATCTCAGCATTTACATATCAGCTACAAATGCTTCTCGGCCAAATTCGAAGCATACAAGCGTTGACGCCCATCAGGATGGATCCAATTTCACTCAGATGTTTCTTGGCCAACTTCAGCAATATTCAAATTCAAGCTTGTTTCATATAAACATCGGAAATAAATAATCAACTGAGACCTTCGGAAACGAACTTTCGAGGGAGCAATTACCGGATCTGCTTCTGATGAGGGCAAACAGAAAAGAACTCCAGGTTAAGTAATGGAGATAGAGAAATGAAGCCCAAGATGACATTACACTCGATCAAATCTGGACTCGGACGTTCATTGATGCAACTCAAGAATTTTGTTGAACACGTTGCGACATTAAACGTTCTCTCGGTTAAACAATAATCTGAACTAAAAGTGGGGTAATCTCCAGGCCATCGATCCGAGCAAATTCAAAGAATCATGAATGCAAACGACATCACAAGGTGAGCTGAATGCTGGAGCAGGAACACTAAGATTCAAACAAGATTGAGAATGAGTATGCGCAAATAGGTGCTGTCAAGAGCATCGATCAGGACCAAGTGATGATACTCTCAGACAAATGAAGCACAACAAACGCTCAGAATTTGAGCCGGCGAATGAGAAAGGAACGAGCAAAGAGCACTTGGAGCAAACTGAACGGAAGACAGGGCAGAACACAGGAGGCTTCCAACGCGGTCGTGGAAGCGGCGAGTGACTGGCAGCAAAGGTGGTGGTTGCTGACAGACTGAAGACGACCGAGAAAAGTGTAGAAGCCACGGGGAATTCAGGAAAAGGCTGAGAACAATGCTATGGACTGAAACGAGTTGATCTCGTTTCTAGTGGAAGAAGACCAGAGACATGTATATGAAGGAATTAAGACGGCTAGATGAGATAGAAACGGGAAGAGAGGAACCGATTCTGTTAGTGACCTCCTCCTTCCTTGGCGAAATGGCTCTCTTCCCACGTATCGATTGACTTGTTATTCGAACACAAAGCAACCTTTTCTTTCTAATCACACGTGATCATACAATTAATTCGAGAACACTACAGTCGATCCTTTGGAAGAAGATCTTGCCCTGTCTGATGTTATACCCTACATTATAGGACTGCTGCGCCATCACTCCGATCATGGATTCGCCATTCATTTCGGGAATTATTGGAAGGATGGCCATGCACAAGACACCCGCCCTCAACTGGAAAAACATGCTGTTGGTGTCTAAGCCGAGCTGCGCATTGCCCGAGAATTGCAAGGTCACCACTGGGAATCCGGTCAGGTCTCTCTCCACGTTCCCTGCGTAGCACAAGAACCTCGGATGACTCACCCTGTTCAGAATTCCCGCCATCAAACTCTCGACCTCGTTCTGCAACAGAACATACCCCTCTTCCTTCAGGAATGTGAAGGTGGTTCCCGTGTCTATCATCACTCCTCCCTCACCTGAAGCCCCTCTTTGGAATACCCTGGGGTCGATCGGCAGCTTCTTCTCTCCGATGCTTATACCTTGGAGGTCCACAAAGTAGAAACCCTTGTCAGTTTGCAAGGTCGTAGGATCGCCTTCTATGATCGCCCCGTCTCCCAAAATGAGTTGATTGTACTGATACTGGGGGTAGTATATGTTGCCGATGCAGTAGGAAAATTTGGAGCCTAATTGCTTAACCGGAGTTGGCAAATCGCCATTGCCATAGCTTAGTCCTAATATCCCGCTTTCTTGCCCATCCGCAGGGACTCTATTTATGTGGCTGCATCCGAACACCTCAATCGGTACCTTTACCGTGCCCTCGTCGGATGTCTCAAAGGTTGCTCGTTCAGAGGCGAGGTTACCAGCTGCGAAGGTTCCATCAAGATATGTCCTCTCGTAAATGCAATACCCGCTCTTAGGATCGCACTTGGCCGTAGAATTTGAACAAGCTGGGGAACTACAACGAATATTGGAGTATGTGGACGATTTGGCGGGATCAAAAAGAGAAGGAGACTGTTTGAAGCAAGTAGTGCAGGGCAGGCACTGAAACCAAAGGAGGTCACTTGCCGAGTCGATCAGCAAGAGCTGCGGGACCGGTGGCGTACCGATGGATATACTGGCGAGGAACCCGGTTCCGCTAATGGCCGGGACAAGATGGGAACGAGCGTCATCATCATTCGGATTAGAAATTATTTTGCTCAAGTAGCGGATGCGGGTGAGCGAACTGTTAATGGCTAATTCAGCTCGCTCGGAAATGGTGGCACTTGGATTGTAATATGGAGAATCTATAGAATCGTGGTGGACGAGCTTGATGGCCATTTTCCGAGGTTTAAAGGGGGTGGTCATGGACGAAGCGACGTTAGCCAGGTATGACGAAATGATAGTGACAATGCAGATTAGAAGGAAAAAGAAATGAGCTGCTGTCATGGTAGTAGCCATTAGCAGAATCTCCATTTCTTCATATGATTTTGATGAGCAGTACCTTCTCGATATAACTGTACTTCTTGGTGTTGCAATTCACGCCTGGAATTTTTTATTTGGCCAAGTCCATAAATGTCGAAGTTGTATAATGCAACATTCATTGTGGATGCACAGCTCATGTGAGACGCATGCACCGAGGGATATGTTTTCACGGTTGCTCAAATATGACATTATCTCTCCAAATTGTTCCTAAACTAGCAAATACGCGCGCGACAGGGTTGAAATATTTAACCAAAATCAAGTTAAGATTTGTTCTTGATCTGGAAGATGTCTCCTCGCTTCTCATTCATGATGTGTTCTGGCACTCTGTTAATAATTGAATGCCGCTCTTCGCATCCATCTTGTCTGTCTATTTTGCTTCACTATTGATACGTGCGGTTCTTTGATCTTTTAAACGAGTTCTGTCGCAATTTGTTTACAGTTCTCTTGCTCAATTGGATGGTTCGATGAGTAACGCGTACGGAATCTGGTGTAGCACTCTTTCTTCTGATGCCAGTAGTGCTTACTGAGCTCGTTCCAGGTTTCTTTTAAGCACTCTTTTGTCTGTGATTTATGCTTTGTTTAGGTACAAGTTTTGTTGGGGTAACAGGGGAGATATGCTTTCCGATAACAACTTTTGTCCGATTAAAGTACTAAATAGTTTTGGGTTACCAATCTTCAACTGAGCTACTTATGTATTTTGTTTTTTAAGTTTATCAAATTTTGTTATCATTTGCCATATCTTATTTGTCTTTTTTACAAATGTCTCAAAATTCATTTACTCATATTTAAACTTGCCAATACTTAGTTGTGTGATTACTAGCTTTTCTCCCATTATCTCACCATCAAGTTTTAGTTTACCCACCGACACCACTGTTTATTTACTCTTCTAATTTAGTAATTTTTTCTTTGAGTTACCAACTTTTATTTATTGTGCCTACCAATCTGTTAAATTTTACCAACTTTTGGACGGAGTCAACGGAAAGACTTAATTGCACCAATTCGACAAATTGGACGTCGGCATTTTCTATTGGCCACATCGGCACTTTCTGTTAACTAAATTGGATGGAGTCAATTGTCATTTCGTGATAAGTTTTACAACTTTCAGTGTACTTACTCTTTAAACATTGGTAACTAATTCAATGAGACATGGTAAATGAGAGCTGGTTAATAATTTAATTAGATAAAAGTTGATAATTTACTTAAATTAGAGTTAATAAGTTCACATAATATTTGGTAAATCTAACACATACCTTAAGAATGATAATGAAGTTTGGCAAAAGATTAGAAAAGTCGATCATTAAAAGAACAATAAACTTGGCAAATAAGTCAAATGAGAATTGGCAACCCAAATCTAAATAACTTAATTGAAGAAATATTGGTGAGCCACTACAATTAATGTTGGTAATTTGTAAACTGAGTTGGTAAATTTCAGGTGTTGCTAAGAAAGACAAATAGAATATTGATATATTAATGAGAATTGGTAACCTAATATTTGGTGGTAGTTGAATGGAAAGATGGTGAACCACGCAAATTAAGGTGGGTAATTTCCAAAAGAGTTGATGAATATAAGAGTTGATTATCTAAAGCAAACAAAAGTTGATAATTCACTCAAAAAGGTAGTATATTTATAATAAATTAATCGTTCGCAAGTAACTCAAAAATCAATTAATAATTCAATTTGAGAAAAGTTGGTAAGTCAACTCAGTTTAGGTTTGTAATTGCATAGAGGAGTTAGTAAATTTGAAGCCTTAGCAAATTATGAAAATAAAATGCGCAAACTTGTTAAGAAAATTGTTGATTCATAAATATGAAAAAAGTTTGGCAATTTCGTAAAAGTATTGATGCCAACAAGATACTTAGGAAAAAGATCATTGCTTATTTTTTTTGCCAACAATTTACCATGAAGGTTCCACATTCTCCATGGAATTTTCAATTTGAGGTATAGTTACTGCGCACCACTTGTAACTTGAATGTGTGAGACTTGCAAGCTCATCATCGCAACCTCGTCAAATTGCTACAATTGGGACATTTCTGCATACCAAGGTGCTGCAAGCTGACGATGCAATATGGGTTGTACAAAGGTTAGCTCATGACGCGAATTAAATTGCGACCTTGTGAAAGATAGGTAATTCCTTTACCACTAGACTAACAACTTTAAAATATCAGTTAAGTTCTTCTCATCTGAACACCATTTATCCTCGAAGCAAAAGTAACTTTTTCTTTCTCAAATGGTCATTCATATCCCTCTATTCTTACTCAAGAAAATGTTGGAATAGATTGATAATGTATAGTAGGATATTTTTTAATCACATGTAATCATAAAAATGATTTGAGCAAATCATAGTCAATCCTTTGGAAGAAAATCTTATATAATTGTACTTTTCGGCGTTGCAATTAATGCATGGATTTTGTTTAGGCAAAGGTTTGGATGCGCCCACATTGATTGTGGATACACGTCTCGTGCGAGATAAATGCATCTGGATTTATGTTTCTCGGTTGCACAAATGCGAGATTATCTCCCAATTGAGCAATGAAACTCATCGTACCTATAATTTTTAAGCAACGAGCTCAGTGAGGAAATTTAGAAAGTTGGTTTCCTTGATTTTTTAGTGGCCGAGTTGGCCCATCCTAATCAATATATTCCACATTAAATCTCCATTAAATAAGTTACTGATCTAATTGTTTTTCTCTCCTAATTGTTTCTAACCAGCAAATACGCGCACGAGGTTGCTTGGGTGAAAAAAATTGAAATTGGAAAGATCAATCAAAACCAAGTAAGGATTTGAACTTGCTTGGGGAAGATTTCTTCCCGCGTTTCTCTCATGATTTGTTCTGGCACTCGTAATAATTGAAACATGACTGGGTAGTTTATTTCGATCTCCGTTCTTCGCTTCAATCTTATCTATATTGTCGGCTTCTTTACTGGTACGTGCGGTTTTTTTTCCTTTGTAACGAGTTTTGTTATATCTCATCAATCATTTTGCTCAAGATAATGGTTTTTTTTTTTGGTCAAAAGCAAAAATATATTATAAACTGTTACTAGAGACAGAGTTCGGCATTTCCGAGTACAAGAGATCTCGCAAGAAGGAAGGAGGGTGATGTGCCCAATATGAGGAAATAAGGGAGGCCCGGTGGGCTTTCGCGGCCCGGTCCGCGACTGCATTTGCTGTCCTTTTGCAAAAGGTAATAGTGAGATTAGGGCACCGAAGTTGCAGCCATCGCGCCTCTTGGAGGATGCTCCTGTGTTCCCATGGTGTTGTAGTTGGATCACGAATAGCTTCTGCAAGAGTGCGACAGTCCGTTTCCACCTGGACATGATCCAATCGGCGTCCTCTCTAAAGCAAGAAATGCAGCGTGTGAGTTAAACCAAGCGCCTCCGCCTGCAATGCCGAAGAAGCAGTCACCGTCTGCGCGAAGCCATCGATCAGGACTCCAGATTGTCGCGACCTCTTTTTTTCCGGCGCCCGATTGGGGCGGGCGCCTAGCGGAGGCTAATGGCTCGGCTAGGTTTATTAAGCCCGGACTCTCCCAAGTCCACCAATTCACGACTTTAATAGTCTAAGTTTTTAACCTGTAAGTTAATTTTTAAAACAATTCACGACTTTAATAGTCTAAGTTTTTAACCTGTAAGTTAATTTTTAAAACGGAGTCGCCACTAATCAAATTGGGGTGGGTTGATTAGAAACCCATGCGAAGTATTGGGAGAAATACTCGCTCCTGCGCAACCAAAGAAATTAGGATCGGTGACTTGATTACACTAGTTAATCACTAATGCCCTTTCGGTACCTAACATTGTTTAAACCCTGAGGTTTTTTGGATGTTTTAGGGCTCTTCCATGCATTTTTGGAAAAAACATTTTTGAACCTTTTTTTTCTAATTTTTTTGGACATAAAAGGGATTTTTTTGGATTTTTGGTATTTTTTGGAAAATAAAAGTCTTTTTGGCTTTTTCTGAATTTTTGACCTTTTTTGGATTTTTGGCATTTTTCGGAAAATATGAAATATTTATTTATTTATTTATTATTATTATTGGAAAATAATTTTTTTTAATATTTTTTGGAAAATAAAGTATTTTTGATTTTTCTGGATTTTTCTGGAAAATAAAATATTTTTAAATAGGATTTCTTTCTAGAATGACTTTTAGCTTGAAGGTGGAGGAGATTCATTAGCTCGCTATTTAGTCCGAATCGGTGAAATGAGGGAATCTATAAAAATTATTCAACAAGCTCTGGAAGGAATTCTAGGGGGGCCCTAGAGCACTGTTTCGGTGCGGGCCGCGAGAGCGGTACCAAGCTAAAGTTCCATTAAAGAGCGTTTCCACGGGGTAGAACCTCGTCAGGGAATATAAGGTTTTCATGAGGTTGATCTTGAGCCGCCATCCAAGCACGAATACCTTTGTTTAAGAGAATATTTTTGGTGTAGAAAGTTTCAAATTCAGGATCTTCCGTTGCACGGATCTCCTGGGAAACGAAGTCATAGGCACGTAGGTTCACCTGTCCTCCTCTCTTTGAAACAAGGGGTCTTCTGGTTTTGTCAGTGCTTGAAACAATTTATTTTTAAATATTTTCTGTTTTTTTTGGAAATTAAAATAATATTTTTCGAAAATAAAATATATTTTTGATTTTGATTTTTTTGGAAAATAAATTATTTATTTATTTAAAATAAAAAAGCCAATCGCAGACGGGCCCGCGACTCAGATTTTTTGCCTTTTTTTTTTTTTTTGGGTTTATAAAACGGCGCCGCTTTGGGGGGACCGGCGAAAACCCTATCCGGTTCCCCCGACCCGGGTCCGACCCAACGACTCGGGTCGCGACCCGGAAAAAATCGGGAACCCTAGGGTTCCCGATTTGCGGCGCTGAGGAGGAGGAGGGGTGGATCAACGCGGCGACGGCGGCGCCGACGGTGGTGACAGCGAGGGGGGGAGTGATGGCGACGGCGGTTGCAGCTACCTGGCCATGGACAGAAGTTTGAGCGGCGGCGGCAGAGGGCGTGACGCCCCTTTCCCTTCAACTTCCCCCTCTCTCTCTCTCTACCCTCTCCTCCGACGAGGCCCGGATCTGTGGCCGTTCGACCTCAGACCTCCCCTGAAGTCTCTCAGTGGGTTGTCCGAGGTTGGCAAGCCCCAGATCTGGCTCTCCCTCCCTCGATCTCTCGGTGCCCTTCGTCGACGGAGATGGAGGGCCTATTTATAGGCCGAGGGGCGGCCGGTCGACGGAGGTGGATTGCCGTTCTCCACAGCCTTCACCGGCCGAACCAGCGTCCCATTCGACACCAGCTGCCTCTGCGCGTCCCCATTGGACGCCAGTCGGCCCTGCTCCACGTGCGTCGCCGCTCGTATGCTCTTTCGGAGTCGCGCCCTTCGCGCGTGCGCTGCAGAGGCGGACGGAGGAAGAAGATGACCCAAAGGGGGTCGGGTCGGAGGAGGATGGGCCGTAGGGGCCCATGCGGAGGGGGAGGTTGCTGCTGCTGCTTTTTTTTTTTGCTTTTGTTTTGTTTTTTTCTTTGTTTTTATTATTTATTATCTGAAAAAGGAAAAAAAAGATAATTAATAAAAAAAACCTAATTTAAGAAAATGAAATTTAGGCGTAAACATAGATGAATCGCGGCAAACGCAGGCGATTGAAGAGTCTTGATGATGAGGTAAGTAAGCTGCATCAAAATTAACTTTAAGAAATCCCCTGACTGGTGGGTTCCAAGTCTGATATGAATCTTGTTGTTGGCTTCTCCATCGCTGCCGGTGGTGTCCAAGGTTCAAAGCTGATTGAACCGCTGTCAATGCAGAAGAGACTACTTGCTCGACATTCGGACGTTGTTTTCTAAAGAGAAAGTTATTTCTGGCTTTCCAGATAAACCAGAGGAGAGTCGCCCCAATTTCGAAAACAGGTACGTTTTGCTGTGTCTCTAGAACTGCGAGTAGCCATCTTTCTATACGAGTAACATCTGTAGGGTCATAGTTGAAATTGATCTCTTTGTGCAACCATACTTTCAAAGTCCACGGACATAATAGAAATAGATGCTCGAGTGTTTCGGGTACCTGTGAAGTACACAAATAGCAAATAGGGTTGGAAATTATGTGTCGCCGAATTTTAGCCAGCGAATGAGAAAGGAACAACTAAGAGAGCACATGGAGCAAACTGATCAGAAGACAAGGTAGACCGAATGAGGCTTCCGAAGCGGTTGTGGAAGCGGCAAGTGACCGGCAGTGTTGAAAACATCTAATGAGTAAATAAATTTATTTGAGGTGTGCAAGTGCAAGCACTGTCCTTAAAGGATAATTCCGCCCCTCGGAGTTTGAAACTTGGTGCTTCTGATAGCTATCCTCCCAAGATACAATAGATATTCTTCTATATTCCGTACTGAATATTGGAAGTAACAGAAACAACGTTGTGTATAACCCAGCAAGGAAAATGAAAGGAATTTTTTTTTAAAGAAAGGACATTTTCTCTTTGCATTCGGTGTATATTTCAAGATTGTCTTTTGAGATTTTATATTTATATTCAGACAAAATAGAGTCGTTAAAAGAGCCGTTGCAAAATAAATTAAATGTTACAAAACGATTGAAAAGCCGTTATATGGTCGTTAAGAAACCGTTATGTGACCGTTAAAAATAATGATGGTCTTCAATGCAGCCATAACTTTTATCGAAGCTATTATTATAAATATTTCAAAATATTATTGAAATCTCCAACAGGCGGTGTTTGCTGGCGGTCTGAAGGCGACTGAGAGGAGTGTAGAAGCCGCGGGGAATTCGGGAAAAGGCTGAGAACAAGGCTATCGACTGAATCGAGTTGATCTCGATTCTAAAGGAACAAGACCAGAGACACCTATATGAAGGAATCGAGACGGCAAGATGAGAGGGGAACGGGAAGAGAGGAACCGGTTCTGTTAGTGACCTCCTCCTTAGGAGAAATGGCTCTCTTCGCACGCATCAATTGACTTGTTATTCGAACGCAAAAGCAACTATTTCTTTCTCATTGAATCATACAATTGATTCGAGAACACTACAATCAATCCTCTGGAAGAAAATCTTGCCCTGTTTGATGTCGTACCCTACATTATAGGACTGCTGCGCCAGCACTCCAATCGTGGATGTGCCCTTCATTCCGGGAGTTAACGAAATTATGGTCATGCACAAGACGTCTGTCGTTAATTGGAAGAACATGCTGCTGGTGTCTAAGCTGAGCTGCGCGCCGCCTGAGAAAAGCAAGGTGACCACCGGGAATCCGGTCAAGTCTCTCTCCATGCTCCCCGTGTAGCACAAGTACTTCGGAAGACTCGCCGCCCTATTCAGAGTTCCCGCCATCAAACTCTCGACCTCGTTTCGGAGTGGAACGTACCCCTCTTCCTTCAAGAACGTGAAGGTGGCTCCCGAGTCTATAATCACTCCTCCCTCGCCGAGAGCCCCTCTTTTGAATGTTGAGGGGTCGATCGGCAACTTCTTCTCTCCCACGCTTATGCCTTCGAGGTCCAGAAAGTAGAAACCCTTATCGGTGTGCAGGGTCGTAGAATCGCCTTCCAGGATCGCCCCGTCTCCCAAGATGAGTTGATTGTACTGATACTGGTGGTCGTATATGTTGCCGATGCAATAGGAAAACTTGGATCCTGATTGTTTAACCAGAGTTGGCAAATTACCAGCACCATAGCTTAGTCCTAGTATCCCGCTTTCTTGTGCATCCACGGGGACTGTACTTACGTGGCCGCATCCGAGCACCTCAATCGGTACCTTTACCGTGCCCTCGTCGGATGTCTCAAAGGTCGCTTGGTCAGAAGCGAGGTTACCGGCTGTGGAGGTCCCGTCAAGATACGATTTCTTGTAAGTGCAATACTCGTTCTTAGGATCACACCTGCCCTTGGAATTTTTACAAGCGGGGGAATCGCAACGAATATTGGAGTATGTTGACGATTTGGCTGGATCGAAAAGAGGAAGAGATTGTTTGAAGCAAGTAGTGCAGGGAAGGCACTGAAACCACAGGAGGGAGCTTGCCGTGTCGATCATCAAGAGTTGTGGGACTGGCGGGGTACCGATAGATATATTGGCGAAGAACCCGCTTGCTCCAATGGCCGGGACGAGACGGGAACGAGCGTCCTCGTCATTTGGAGTAGAAATTATTTTGCTCATGTAGTGGATGCGGGCGAGCGAACCATTAATAGCACGTTCAGCTCGCTCAGAAATAGTGGCGTTCGGATTGTAATATGGAGAATGAATAGAATCGTGGTGGATGAGCTTAAGGGCCATTTTCCATGGTTTAATGGGGGTGGTCATGGATGAAGAGACATCAGCCGGGTACGACGAAACGATATCGATAATGTAGACTAGAAGGAAAAAGAAATAAGCTGCTGTCATTGCAGTAGCCATTAGCAGAATCTCAATTTTTTCGTATGATTTTGATGAACACTTCCTTCTCTTATATAACTGTACTTCTTGGTGTTGCAATTGATGCATGGATTCTTTTTTTTCTTTTTTTTGGGGCCAAATCCATAAATGTTGAAGTTGTATATTGCAACATTCATTGACTGGAGGCACAGCCAATGGGACGCATGCACCGGGATATGTTTTCTCGGTTGCACGAGATTATCTCTCGAATTAAGGAATAAAAGATTATCTCTTTTTAGTAAGTGATAATATTTATTTACAGGTAATTATTTATATTTCAATATCTAACTTATTTTTTCACTTTTCATATTCAAAGAATACGATTTTGTGGGCTCTCTTATGATTTGTTTCTTAATTTGAGTTTGCATTGAGGAAACTTAGAAGTAAAAAAAGGAAATATAGAGTAAAAATTGAAACCGGTTGGGAAGTTTACCTGTTTCCCAAAAAAAAAAAAAATATTGTGGCTAACCATTGACCGTCATTTCCGTCGTTCCATAGAGACAGTCATGCTAGCTGCTCCCTATAATCAGTATATTCCACATTAAATTTCCATTAAATAAGTTACTGATCTAATTGTTTTTCTCTCCTAAGTGTTTCTTCCTGCTTTTCTCTCATGATTTGTTCTGGCACTCCTAATAATTGAAACATGACTGGGTAGTTCTTATTTCGATCTACGTTTTTTGCTTCAATCTTATCTATATCGTTGGCTTCTTTACTGGTACGTGCGGTTCTTTTTTCTTGTAACGAGTTTTGTTATATCTCATCAATTCTTTTCCTCAAGTGAATGGTTTGATGAGTAAAGTGTACAGAATTTGGTTTACCACTCTTCCTTTTGATTGCCTCAGTCCTTTCTAAGCTTTCGGTTGCTTATTAGTTGGTGGTGATGATCTGCGAATTGGAGGACCTTTTGTCTGCAATTTATGCTTTGTTTAGCTTCCACTTTTGTGGTTTATTCTGCAAAAGCTGATTGGATCTTTGGTGGCAGGGAGATTTGGTACGATAGATTGGATCATTCTCTTTTGGCATTTGTATTGGATTCTCGATTTGATGTTTCCTACTTAGACGGACAGGGCCGGTGTCCTGAATCCATCTCGCTAGAGACGGCTTTAGCAACAGTCCCAACATTCGCGTGACACCAACAGCGGTTGTCACAATTTCTACTGGTGTATGGGTGCACGGGCTGATGCCATCTCTAAATGTTTCAGGGACAGTTTTGGTGTCAACTGTTGCGCCTTCTTAGTAGTTGCCTATGCAGAAGAGGACTAATGGTCTTGATTTGACGACATGAGTAGTATTTTTCTCATTTAGCAGAATAAGGTTGGTAAGGTTATTGTTCGCATGGGAGAGGCTAAAATAGATGCGAGACAAAGAGAAGTTTTCGCTTAATGACATTATTGGTGCTGCTTTGAGCTCGTCTTGTTTAAGATGTGCGTGTGAATTTGGTGGGCGAATAAAAGGTGATACTGTCTTCCTCTTTATGTAAGAAGCTAATGTTCCCAAGCAGGTTCAACATAAATTCACACTGAACAGACTGGAAAAATGGGTATGAACAAAAATGATTTTCTGTACAGAACCTCACTTGATGAATGCGAGCACTGCTCGAATAAATGGTGATCTCATCCTTGATATGCTAGTTCAATGTTGAAGAAGATGGCTTTTAACTTTTCCCTTGTTGAATTGAGCGATGTGCATATGTTATGATGTTGTACCGTCCTACTTCTTGTGGGAAAGTTCGCCACTGATTTTCTAAAAGGCAGTGCAGATATCTTGTAATTAAAGTGAGTTAGCCCGAGTTTGATGAATGTTCTTTGGGTAATGTTCGATTCATCACCTTAATAGAAAAGAGCTCACTGCATAGCTTTCAGGGACTCATGCCAGATCTGGTCTAACGCATGAAAGATGCTGGAGAGTAAATTATTGTCTCATTGTTTTTGTTAACACTGACTTGATACATAAGTCATCCAGCAAGCTGTTCACATTCAATTCTTTCGAAGAAGATCTCCCCTCGAGCAATGTCGTACCCAAAATTGTGATGTTGTTGAGCCAACACTCCAATTAGAGACAGGCCATTGAGACTCGATTGGCTCTCAGCCACCGCCATGCAAAAGAAACCCGGCTTTCTCTGGAAGAAGAAGCTCTTTGCGTCCATGTTCAGCTTGACCCCACCTTCAAAATGAAGCGCCACAGCCGGAAAATCACTCACCTCTCTCTCCGCAGTCCCTGCGTAACACAGCAACGCCGGGTTGTGCCCGTATTTGACCCTCCTCAGGCCTCGCTTGTCGAGCAAGCTCTGGACTTCGTTCTGGAGAGGAACGTAGCCATCCGTCTGCAGCCAAGTCAGTACTGATCCCGTGTCGACTAATACTCCGCCTTCACCGGATGGACTTCGCTTGAACGATTGCGGGTCAATGTCTAACATCTTCTCCCCGACGCTTATGCCCTGGAGGTTCACATAGTAGTGAGCCTGAAATGTCTCGAGGGTCGTTGAATCGCCTTCCATTGTTGATTCCTCTCCGAGGATCAGTTGATTATGTGGATACTTGGGGTCGGTAACGTCGCCAATGCAGTAGGAAAATTTTGAACCTAATTGTACCACGAGAGACGGGTAAAGAGCGTAGCCTAAGCCCAATATGCCGCTTTCCTGCCAATCCCTAGTGCTATTAACGTTTATGTGGCCGCACCCGAACACTCCAACCGGAACCACCAAACTTCCGTCGAAGCTCACTATATCGGAGGCGAGGTTACCGACGGTGCTTCCTCTGACGTACGAATAATTGTAAGTGCATTCTTTGTAACGATCGCACTTGCCGAGAGAATGTTGACAATCGATCGAGTCGCAGGGCAAGTTGGAGTACGTCGATGATCTGGTGGGATCGAAGACCGGAGTGGATTGGTTGAAGCACTGTGTGCAAGGTATGCACTGTATCCAGAAGAGGAGGCTTCCGGTGTCGACATGCACGATTTGCGGTACTGGCGGCTTCCCGAAGAATACCTTGGCGAGGAACCCGACTTTCCGGTTGTCGGCAATGAGACCGGCATGGATCCCATCGCCTGGACCAGTAATTCTTATGTGTAAGGAGCTAATGCGCGCTGCCGAGCCTTCGATGGCACGTTCAGCTACCTCGTAGGCAGAGATATTCGGGTCGTAATAGGGAGATAGAACAGAATCATGGTGGATGAGTCTAATGGCTAGTCGCGGAGGGTTCAGTGAGGCAGTATTGGAAGCAGCAGTAGTCGAGGATGATGAGACGAACTTGATGACGCATAATAGAAGGAAGAGGAAGAGGCCGAGGCCGAGGCCAGGGCAGCAAGAGAATTGTCGTTTTAGAGTTGGCCATTGACATAGGTTGAAATGGCTTCGACGGAACAACTTCCTTCCCGTGCTTATCTATTTATATAGCAGAGCTACCTTCCTTAATATTGCTACGCCGTCAACTGCTTCATTTGTTTCTAGTACATCCAAGCATTATTAACTAGGCACCATAATCTAAAGGACCGAACAGAAAAGGCTAAAAATCATTTAATTAGTCTCACATTAATGTTCTTTGGAATGACGTGAGTCTTGGCTAATCCCTCTTCAAAGACCAACTTCTCATGTGAACACCCCTCCTTTTAAACTCAGCTTTTATTTCTCAGATTGAGAGCTTCATCATCTTTTTCCATGTTTAAGATGCATTTACTGCATAATAATTTCAAGAACCTTGACCATAATCCAGAAAGTAATAACAACGAAAACGGAAGTGTACCATATATGCGTTACGAGAATCAAGTCAACCATCGAAATCAACTGAGGTCATTGTGGTATATCTACCATACCAAATTTTCTCGACATGAAGTCATTAATTGGCTTCAAGACATACATTGCCAGTCAAATGCAGACTCTAAAGTATAATGTCGTAGGCTCTTTTGATCTTTCTTGGCGTGATCTTTAAAGAGTCGGTCCTAAGAGAAAGTTAGTTCTCTCCAATCTCTTAGTTTCAACATGGATGGCCCGTCATTGCATCATTAAACTAACTGACCACCTCCCTATGCATTACACCAAAGGGAAATACAGTCTCTATGACCTCTGAATGGATCTCTGGTGCTGGTTTATCTTGGGCCTTTACTTATGCATATTGAGGTCAAGTGGTATCATCCCCTGTTTTGTGAGGAAATTCATCTTTCGGAAGGGATAAAATGAAGAGAATGAATAGATCCTATCCACATAAGTTGATTTTATTATGTTGATTGATGTATTTACAGGTGCGACTCTAGAAGTTCACAGTCAATTCTCTGGAAGAAAATTTTCTTCCCTCCAATGTCATAGCCAATGTTACAACTCTGTTGAGCCATCACTCCAATCACACTCAACTCCTTGAGGTCAGAACTGGAAGGGCTCACAGCCATGCAGAATTCACCTGGTCCATTATCATGAAAAAAGCTCTCCACATCTAGTCCTAGATCGGGGCCACCAGCGATGTGAAGCGCGACCATGGGGAACCCGTGAGGTCATGGCTCATGTTTCCCCTGTAGCACAAGTCGGACGGGTTGTACGGGTTCTCGACCCGCTCAAAAGACCCATTCAGCAGCCTCTCAACCTCATTGCTGAGAGGATCGAATGCATGCGACGTTAGGAGGATGATCGTGGTTCCGGAGTCGATGACTAACCCACCAGTGCCAGACGGCGTCCTCCGGAACACTGCAGGGTCAATGTCGAGCATTTTCTCTCCGACGCCCATTCCTTCCAAAGTTAGGAAGTAGAGGTTATTGAAGACCTCCAGTGGGTTTGGTCCCCGTCAATCACAGCATCATTGCCTAAGATTAGCTGGTTATGAGCATAGTGAGGGTCTTTGAAGCTGCCAATGCAGTAAGAGAATTTAGACCCCATCTTAATAGCCAGGGACACATTCTCAGGGCCAAGCCCCATGATCCCACTAGGCTGGTCATTGTAACGATCATTGTCATGGTCGCACCTGATGACTATGTTCGAGATCTTTGCTTCCCCCTCACCGGATGTCTCGAACATGAGCGTCTCCGTGCCCAAGAGCCCCTTCACGGTGATTCCATCGAGGTAGTTGTTAGAGAATTTGCAATAGTTGGCTGGGTCACATGTGTCGCCCGAACGCAAGTAGGTGCAGTAAGGAGAAGTGCACGGTAAGTTCGCATAGGTGGAAGACTTGGAAGGATCGAAAAGCGGGCTAGCTTGCTCAAAGCATTTTGTGCAAGGCAGGCGTTGGATCCAGAACAAGCCGCTTCCCAAGTGCATGGTCGTTAGTTGCTGCACAGGGGTAGGCCTATTGAGAGATTCACCATAAACTGCGTCGTGCCCTCTTCTGCAGCAATGCTGCCACGGACGTCATTGGGTGCCAAAAGGGCGCCCGTGGCTTTTGCTTCCAAGTAGGCCAAATGCGCCATAGAGCTTCTGACTGCACGAGTAGCCGGTCTGGACATGTTTGCATCAGTTGTGTAATAAGGGGAGGGAACAGAGTTCCAGTGAATAAGTTTCATTAAGTAGGGAGGATTGGCCATAAATAAATATATACAGCTAAGGAAGATGGCTTGACTAGAACTGGCAAGTGGCAACCACTAAAGGCACCATATTAATCAACAACTGAGAAACGGAGAGAGGTCTTTTATCCTTCGTTGAATGCATCGGCAACACCTAAAACTTCCTGGTGAACAAGCAGGCTTATCTTACCTTCGCTTGAAACTACGAAATGTCCAAAACTGAATATGCAAATCTCTCCCTATCCCTCGCCAAAGGCCAACTAGTTCTTTCCTCTCGTTCATCGTAAACCCCAAGCACGGCAAGGGCATGCCTTGGCATCGGACTGTTTTATTGCACAAATTTATGTCTCCCAAGAAGGATAGTTCCCAAATTAGAGATGCTCCCTCTTGTGAACAAATTCAAAGATGTATTTAATGTCATTGATATTCATAAATTATATCCACCAAAAGGTATAAAAGAAACAAATGATAGCCGACATTTATAGAAATGATCAGATCAAGGGGGGACAAAATTCTTAACCAAATCTTCTTTTTCTCTAGGCAGTCGAAAGGAATTCAGCTAATGTAAAATCACCAGTCACAAAATCATCATCTTACCTTCAAAAAATAAAAAAGAAGCGCGCTATGATTGAGTCATATGTAACATAATAGTCGCAACTTTTACAAAAGAACTAACTGCACCATCCCCACATTTTCTACATTTCAATTCTTTTTCTAAGCCCAAAGGATGGAGTAAAACAAAGATCAAGCCCCATCTTGCCACCCAAATTCCAAAGGGATCTCTAACAAATCGTTAGCCTCCCTCAGGAATGAACTTGCCCTAAAAGGCACTTGAAGTCGCCATCATGCTCGAGATACGGGGTCGGCAACATAGGAGCCTTAATAATGCGGCAATTTACAACTGAGAACAAGGGAGGGTGAATGGGGTCGAAAGCAACTATATCGGTTCGACCAAAGAATATCGAGTCAAAAAATGTCCAGCTCAGAATGTTGTATAATTGGAGAAGAGATGCAACAGATTGTCCAAAGTTTCCGGGTAGAACTTCCTTGCAAACAAGTGACATGGCCTCTTCACCCCATTCCACAAACAAGGTTTTACCTGCTCTTCATGCTGCAGAAATCCAACCAACAAAATTTTCATTAAGGAGAATTATGTATATTTCGAGATCATTAATCAAGCGGATGCAAACATTGCATACCTTATCGTCACTCGTTACATGTATGCTCACATCAATTGACTGCACAAATGACATAATAAGCACGGTCAAACTAATGACAGAAAAATGGGAACAGTAATTTACACATTATTTCATACAAATAAAGGAAAAGTTACAATTTTGCAGTTTCCTACTTCGCAGAGTGATATTTTTTTTTTTTTTTTTTGGGAGTCTGATGATAGTTAAAACTAAGTGAGGAACTCAATATCCCATCTTGTCTATGTAAAAATTACCAACAATGGAAAATTGTCATGCATACCGTAATATTTTTCAGAAGCTCGTATGTGACATCTTGAGCCCTATAGGATTTGGGATGCCATTTTCTCTCAGACCAGTCAACGTGCGTCACCGACCATGTTGCGATTCCATCAGGATCAACCATCTGAGAACACACGTAGGAAGAAACTTGTCAAATTGGAGATTGGTTAGATGACATCACAAACTGAGGTTATAAGACAGAGGAGGATCCTTACATTGAAAAAGGTTGGAATGTAATGTTCATCAGCAATGCAATTTTTTCCGTCCAAACCTGGCTGTAGGTGTAAAGAATATCTAAATTAATACCTTGTTGTATCACAGAATGTTCAAGACTCATGGCTCCAATGATAGATATCTTAGAAGTGACTGGACAAAACAAATATGATGCAATGAACTGACAAGTCAATCATCCAGAGAAATCCGACCAAGAAATGTCCAGAATAAAAAAATGACGAACCAGAACAACACTCTTTGAAAGCAAAATATCTTAATGGGATACATGCAGGGGAAGTTTACAATAGGGGCATACCCTATGATCCACAAACCCAATAATAACGAGATGATAAGCAGTAGGATTGAAAGCAACTGAATAAGAATGTTCACCTTACAATACTCCCTGAATTTCGAGTAATACAGATTGTCAGCCATGAGAATTAGGGCATGCTGCCGCTTCAGTGTGAACCACTGCAGAGAACTCAGCAATTAATTCAAAATATGTGGCAGAACAACTCTGAATTCAGAAGCCAACATGCAGAGTTTAAAACCACAAAAACACACGGAAGCAAGACGAAAACAGACGACTTGGAAAGTCCTATAATAAATTTAGATTTTGCAAGACTTTTACCATCTGAAAAAGCAATATAAATGAAAAAAAAAAAAAACACTCGTAAATTTGAATTAGCAGGCTTTGTAATCTGCAGGTTCAAAGAACTGCGATGTCAGATGGTTATAAAGAAGGTACATGGTGCTCCAAAAAATGCAAAGACCTATCTGTGCACGCATGGGCTAGTGTAGGAAAAGTTCACTTTCTAGAAAGACTACCCTTCTCATCTGGAAAATAAGTTTCGTCAGCTCAAAGAACAAAAGCAATGTAAAAGTTTAGGTCCCCTTCAAGTCAAGTCAAAGAAAGCAATTCTTCCCAATCTTGTCAAAATGAAAATTTGTCAAATGTATCGGAATAAAAATTCATCAGTTGCATTATAACTTCACTCTGGCAGCCATGTCAAAGCCATCAAATGGCCTTGGAGTCCCATTATAGCAATGTGCATAACATCTCACTCATTCTTGACATACCTGGGCACCTTTCCGGAAATCTTTCTTTTCGATTTCAGGCAACATGTGCTCTGAGTATCGGCCATTCCCATGTGGACCAGGATCAAAGAAGCTACACAGAAAAAACGAAAACAGTTGAGAATGAATCACCTTGGCAAAGTTCGAAGGAGTAGCTGGAAGGATGCCTGCCTTCTCACTTTAGAAAAAAAAAAAAGTTACAACTAAAGAGGTGCAGCCACAAGGCACAGAAAATAAGTAAGAAGCGCACCACAATACAAATAACGCTATGTGCTTACCAGTCAACGTAGCTGATATTTGTGTGCATAAGATAATCGTACACATAGTCAAATGTATGCAATGGCACACAGCTGCAGCAGACAAGAATAGAAATCAGAACTTACAAGCAAGCTACTTCAATTTTTCTCATCCTAATAGATAGGAAAATTTTCAATTTTTTGCCCCATTACCTATCAGAGAGTAACACAAAATGTTGGTTATCAGGATTTTTGAGAGCATTTGCCAATAATCGTCTCTCAGCATCAATCATGGATATTTTACCCCACACCACCTGCATAAATAATAATACCATCAATTTCATAAAATTATATTTTTTAAGATAAAAGTGGACAACCATATGACAATAAGGGAGTACAAACCCATACAGAAAAGAGCTCAGAGAACAAAGAAGAGCTCAGATTGTGCCGTCACATAATAGCAAAAACTAGCACGGACAAATAAAATCGGTACAACTACAAGCAGCAAAATTATGCTGTCACATAACAGCAAAGACTAGTGTGTAAAGAAGATTGCCTGCTTTTACTTTTGACCTTAATCTCTGCCTAACTATTGACTATATTGGAATTCGAAAATGAGAAGCAGAAGTCCAAGGAGGACTAAAGAATATGAAGGCTGTAACTTGAAATTTATAGGCATCTAATTCATTTTTACAGTAAATTCATAGCCTTAAAGAATTGTTCCAGTCGTGCATGAATCAAATGGTTCATGATCATACATGACAAACTCAGGCCACTAAACCGATTGGCTGGTTTCTGAATTTATCCAATTCAGACCCTGCCTATTACAGTCAACTTGAAAATGATTAATCAAGAATGCTATGAAGGATACTGAATGAGGGGCTGGAGAAAGGGGTCACTAATTATTTCTTCCAATTAAAGCCATTCCAGGAAAATATGCATTTAAGCTTCAAAACAGAGAAAAGGATTTACATGGTGAAATTTTGTACGGTAATAATTCCATGGATTTTGCTTAAAAAATAAGAAAGTTCAATAAAACTAGCATTTAGAGAGCATTAACTCCAAATGCACTAGGCAGATAGCCACCAAATTCTCCACCACAACCATTTCACATGAGTTTCCAGATTCGTAGATTCCTAATTTTATCTGATAATAGAACCAATTGACATAAGCAGGAAGAATAAATTCTTTCTGCAAATTAGCAAATCAAAAGACCAATTTGCTGAAAAGGAAGGGACGCCAACTAAAGCATCCATTTTGAGTAACATTTACTCAAGTTCAGGCACCGCACTTGAAATAGCAATATGCTACAAAGTTCATGACAAGTTTAGCGTAACAACATCTATCAATAACTGCCACAGCCCATGGCCACAGCTATTGCAAAGAGAATATCCATTAGCCATTGTTCCCACATGAAGATTCATCAGCCATCCACTTCCCTCTTTTGGCAAATCAAGCTGGAGGCAGTATGAAAGTAAGAGCAGCCTATTTGAGCAAAAGTCCGCCCCAGTCAAATTCTTTCAAAAGATAAATATCTGAGATCAGAGAAGGCTGTTCTTTCCTTTTTCTATTCCCCATTTATCTTTCTTTTGCATATAACTTAGCAGTTTTTGGCATTTATGCAAAACCTTGCACTCCACAAACAAAAGTTGCCCTTACCAAAACAACTTTCTTCATCAACAAAATATAATGCTTCAACCAAAAAAGCAGAGATAGGGTACAAAAATAAATCGACATATTTTATTGGTTTGTGCCAAAGTGAAAACCTCTAAAATTGGAAAAATTGTCCAGTCAGATTCAACACATGATTATCAGAATACAGTTATGAACTTTCAAGAACAGACCGATTTGGCTAAGTAAGTTACTAGACCTGGTCACTCCTTATGTCTGCATTAATGAAGTAACGGCTCACATGGACAGGTTTTTCCTTTGATGCATGAACATAGACTGTGAATCTTCCTTCATGACCCTAGCAAAGAAGACAAAGATATTGTTAGTCGAGAAAGACAAAATTAAACAGCAGTAGTTATTTGCCATAATTTCAGGATAACAAACTAAAAGCCAAAATGATGTCATCTGAATTCCCAATATATTGTTCCTCGAATAAGTCTTATAAGGAAAGGCGGTACACAACCAATTTATTACATCATATGTAACCATATTTGCATAGCCTTTCTCAACAAACAGTTGATGGGCATATACGCTTGACAGCTTTGTTTAGGACAATCATTTCCTCAACGCCCATTTTCCTAGTATTCAGAAAACAAAGATACAACATAAATATTCAAGGCTCAGTTATGATGATGCTATCAAGGCTGGATCTTCACCAGCACCCAAAAGACCCATTTACCCCATTCAACTGTCGGGCCATCACATATGCCAAAAGAAGATCGAAACAAATTGAGAGGTAAGCTTCTCCCTAAGTTTTTCTTCGGAACACACAGAATTTCTGCACTGAGACCATAAGCATAAAATATTGTGTATGCATCTGCTCAGCTGCTATTCTTTCTTCAACTACATTGATGTCTGTTCACACATAAGTGTAATATGCTTCACAAAAATTATGTGTATTAAGAATAATCATCAGTAATCTCAAGTAATGTCCTGCAGTGAAAATTATCTCCTATTATATCAGACTTTTCAAGAAGAGTAGAATAATGAGAACAAAGGAAGTTAATCTTTGATCAAACAAGATAAGAATATCTGGGACAAGTATTAGATGGTCAAGAAATTTAGAAATATTTTCCCCAGATGGGACTTCAAAAGACTTCAGAATGCACAAACTAAATGCATACACTGAAACAAATGGCAATAATCGCTGCAGAAAGCATCATCACTTATTAATTCATAGTGTGCAAGTAGTGATTGTCAGAGCCACAAAAGAAAAACACATCAATTTTTTATGGTACAAAGGCTTGAGATGCCAGCAAGTGTAGGAAGAGAAATAGTAAATGTGGAATCTTACTTGGAAAAACTTATCCCACAACTTCTCGAAAGGTAGTGAATTGGGACTCAAGAACATAAACGCGAGTTTAGGGTTCTTGGATTCATGGGGAGGTGTGTTCAATATGTCCTTAATCACAACATGAGATGCCATCTCTTCATCAGTATATTCCCTTGCAGGATCCGGTGGAAGCCAATCTGAAAGAGCCTTGCAACCTCTGGAAGAAAGCATATAGCAGGCAGCACTGCCTCTGGGTGGATATACATATGCACAAATTAGGAACATACTGACTAAGCAAACCAACACTATAATCCACACTGGCTTCTTCAATGGAGGACGATGGCGATGGCCCGCCAAAATTACATCACCCATTCTCCAACCTTTTGCTGTCTTCATCAAGAAGACTGGATTAATGCCTCAAAGCCTTCCCATAAAATGTCCTATATCCTTGAACTCAAATATCAATTATTACTAACTCCCCATCCAATGGACGTCAACTTAATACCAGTGGAGCTCAATCCAAAAGATTTATCTGCAATGTTATAAAAAAATGAATCGATAATGAGGATGAGCTAATGCAAAGATTGCAGCATACCTTGTGAATACTACTAATACAATGAAAGAAGGCTGTACATCAAAAGCAGCATTCAAGATCAATTAAACAAGAACTTCAACATGAGCACATTAAATTACTTGGTAAGTCCAGTGCTGTTAGCTCAGTGGGCAAGTAAACATGCATATTATATTCTTATCTAACAAGGCCAACGTTGGGCACTGATTGAAGCCAAGCACGCCCATTTTTTAAGATTACACACCTAAAGGGGGATGATAAGAAAGAGCTGTGTAAAATTTCTGCCTAGCCGATAGATCATTTTCGGGACTTTTCTAGTGGATACTTCCAGACTTCACAACGGTCAACCTCGTGATGTATCCATCAAATGATGCCTTTTCATCCCCTTGAAGCCTCATCGAGGCCAACTAGACAATCATGTCGCATATCCTGTGTGACGTGAAATTCCACAAAATCGCAGAAATCTAAAGCATGGGCAACTGTTTAAGACATCAAGTTCCTTGATAGGCCCAACCACTAGAACCAACCAGGAAAGATTCAAAAAAAGAAAAAGAAAAAGGAAACAAGAAACCCCAAGGAACCGATGAGAGAAAATCCTGGAACAAAAGTCAAACCGAATCCCCGGGGCAATTTTCCAAACGGCTTTAAACTGCCCAGAAACAAGGCTCTCTGCAATGGCGCACTTAGACACTCCACCATCTCACCAACAGGGGAGCGAATTATTCACGCCCCAAGCATTGTCCTTTTCCATTGCCCAGAAACCAAGAAGGCGGAAAACATCAGTCCCCCCCCCCATCAGACCGACCAAACAAAACGCCAAGATTCAACCAGCCCATTCCCCGCACGACCCCCCTACCCCACGAATCGATCGAGACAACAACAACAACAACAACAGCGAAGAGAGAAACAATCACCTGACCGAATCTCGCGCGCCGGCGCTCTCCCTTAAAAACCAGAGAGAGAAGAACCCCTCCCCAACCCCGTCCTTCCTTCCTCCCCTCGATTGCCAAAGCCCTCGAATCCCGAAATCGGAAAGGATCTGAAGGGGAACCTGTTGGGTATTGGCGTTCAAGATCTGGGGGCGCAACCAAGAATTGGACCAGCCAAGCGAGACAAACACAGAGAGAGAAAGAGAGAGAGAGAGAGAGAGAGAGAGTATTTAACTAATATGGCAAATAAAAATCGCAGCTTTGGCTTCCCCCACCCCCGATTAATATATCATCCAACCCCCCTACCCCTCGATGAATCGATGATGATGGCGGCGACGAGGATTAATACGATTCCTCCCCGATTCCCTCTTCTTCGAAAGCTCTCTGCCCTTTTTCTCTTGCTTTCTCTCTCCTCCCTAACTACTTCAAGAGAAATTAGAGAGAGAAGTTAGAGAGAGAAGGGGGAAGAGAGAGAGAGAGAGAGACAGCGTCCGAGGGAGCCGTCGTTTTTGTCTCGGCGTTTGCGATTTTCGCACTGAACGGAAGGGAAGGGGGAAGGGGGCGAAACTTTGGAAAAATTCGGCCGGCGACGCAGTTAAGTACGGCGCCCCTCCCCTCCCCTCGCCCACGCGCGGCGGCGGCGCGTGGGCGACCGAGTCGGGTTGGCCGAGGGCGGGGCGGGGCGGGGCGGGTCGCTTTCCCCGGTGGCCTTGTTATTGTCAACAGAAAAAAACCATATTTTTATGATTTGTTTCTGTAGTTGACCGCGTCCCCCCAAAACCCCACAAAAAAAAAAAAATACTCAAAAAATATGTATGTGAAACGGCAGGCCATTGGTTTTCTTCCCTTTTTCTCTCTCTCTCTCTCTCTCTATTTTTTTTTTTTTTAGGGGAAATTACCTAATTCTAATGTTCAACGCCTTGATCAAGATCATGGTCCTGGTCTCTAACGAACCTTCCGTGTAAAATACCATCAGTTTGACCGGGCATAAATGATCACTTGCAATCCGAAAGAAAAATTAAAAAACACCCTTTTTGGATCGAATGGGGATGGAACAAGTGCTAAATGGTTGAACGTATAATCCAAGGGGTTGGACCAAATGAATAATAAAATAACAAGAAATTTGAGACGCCGCCCTCCTTGAAATCTCAAGTTCTATTTGTTACCAAACGTGGGGTTATGAAAATGTGATGTCATGTTTAACACATAGATGTCATACTTGTGACAATGCCGAAATGATAAGCTCGATCGGTGCATAGAATTCTATTCGGAGAACGATTTGTTTCATCACAACAAAGAGCTCTTTTCCAATCTTCATGGAAATGGCTTGTTTTGCTCTACTATGTGTGACAATTAGAATGTTCGGCCCAAAATTTAAACTTAGATGTGAAGGAAGACCGTAAAAAAAAAGAAAAAAAGTGCGTTAGACTTTGTAAACAAACCGTCACACTCTCATGTGTAAGCTAAATTAGAGAATGACGCGTGAAACCTTACGAATGAGGGGCCGCACCTGTGAAATAAATTGGGAGCAGAATTAGTTTCAACACCGTGTTGGTTTGTCCAACCCAAATCTTAAGCTTATGATTCGCGTAAATGTGAGAGCATATGGTTCTCATAGGTAAGTGACGTGGATTGATTGATAAACTTAGTTTGCGAAGCAATGAAGCTTTGAAGTAAATGAAGTAATGAAGTAATGAATCATTTCATTAATTGTATACTTTATGAACTGATTCCTGCTCAGCGAAGAGAAAACCATATAGAAAGTTTGTGCGCGTTATGTTTTCATTAAGAGGGCATAGCTTAGTCATGGTAAGATGATGCAGTAAATATGGATTAGTCGTAACAAGATTTGGTGCTCAACAGTTACCATTACTTTTAACCACATGGAAAATGAATGCTATTGATTCAGCGTTCATGTAGATCCTCAGTCAAGTTGTTTTAATTTTATTTTTTGTACTTAGTGAAGCGGGGAATTAAACTAGCATCGCATGTTTATATAATTTTAAACGACCCGTAAGCTTCCGATTGTTATCCTTTTGTAATGTTGAAGATACGCACAATGTTCTTTTGCTAGCTAATTACATAATGTACTTTTTATTGGAGTTATCGATCGGGAACATAGCTCGAAGATGAAACAGCTGCACTTTGTCCATTCATTGTTTTTTTCTTTTGTGCAAAGTCAAAGCATAAGACTAGCCTTTTATTTGATTTTAAACATTTCGCAACATTCCATTGGTCATCCGCATCCCATAGAGCAGTCCTCGATTATTATTCTTGCAGATTAGGAACTTCTGATATCTTATCTCGATCGTGCCAAAACGACAGGGTTACCTCTTTTACCCAAGGCCCGTATTGGACGGAGCAAATTATGCATGTCATTTGGAAAACATATAATGGTTCGAACGTGGACGGGCACGTGGGCGCACTTATGTTTGTAGAGGGAGAAAGGGATGGGAGAATCGCGTTCTCAATACGTCTATGATTGACTTCTTGTCCAAGTTTGAATTGCATAATTTGCTAGGTATGATCAATTTATTTCCGAAATTGACTTGTTCTATCATGGAACTGATTGCAAGTGGACATTTTAACTAGTTATTCCCGTCAAATTTGTACAAATCAATTATTACATATAGTAATTTTAGTACGTCTAGTGTTAGTTTTGCAATCAATCAGGCTAGAAGCTTTTTTATGAGTGATTTGAAGACCTATGAAAGCAAACACCAAACGGCGACTTGAGAAAAAGATTAATATATATTGAAGAGAAATAAGAAGCTAAAGTTGATAGCCTCGCTTGAGTTGAACAGTTGTTTTACCCGAGAGTTACCTCTCATCTTGTCCTAGTAAGCACACCACAATGTAATTACCTCACTTTTCTGTACTCAAAGTGTTCCCCGCTAGCTCATTTGAAGAGGTACTAATTCCAATTTCTCCATCTCTAACCTACTTAGTCACTATAATTTGGGAATTTACTGGGTAAAATCACTCTGTTGAACTAAAATACCTTTGTGTCTTAGAAAAATTGCACCTCTACCCCTTTGTGTGTAAGGGGAATTAGTCACGGTTTTGCTCTATCGCCGTCTGTACCTCACTCTTTTGAAGATTGAATATACTCTCTTGACCACTCAGCCGAGACCATGGCTTGGTTGCAAAGTGGAGATAATGTATAATTAATTAGTAACATACTAAACAAGCCTGATTCCAAGTAGAACCGAGAATTGGCTAGTTCGATTGCAGGTTGTTTCTAGACCTAGCCAGTTTGGTTTCTAGTTTCGATTTGTCGAAATCATGATTTAAAGGTCTGGTTCCAAGTTTTGGCTTTGAAATCAATCACCTATAATGTGAGGGTTACTACTGTAGATGGAAAGTTGGGGGGGAAATAGGAATGAGATGAGAGGGAAAAAAGGAAATTGAAATGAGGAAAAGGAAGGAAAGAAGATACCCAACCTAAGCCGTCCAATTTACTTATGGAAAAAAATTTAGCTTCTTGCTAATTGCTAATTTATTCAAATCTTAGGGGTAACTCTACTTACCTTTAGAAGATACTAACCTAGGGTGGAGGCAGACGTCGGGCCTATTTAGTAACCATCTAAACAATGCATGATTCTAATTTTTTGTTCCCAGAAGCAATTTGGGAACAAAATCGCGTTTGGTAAAATTTTTGTTTTTGGAAACAAATTTTTATTTTTTTTATTCCCGAAAGTGGATTTGGAACAGAATCAAGAATAAAAAAAAAGTTGATTCTTATTCTCAGAAACAAATCTAAAAATCAAAATCATATTTCTCTTCTTCTTCTTCCCTTTTCTCTTATTCTTCTTCTTCATCTTCTCTTTTCTTTTTCTTCATCTACCGCCATCTTACGGTTGCCGTTTGTCGCCATCCGTCGCCCATCGCCCATCGCCATCCACCGCTGGTCATTGGAGGCAAGCCTAACCACTGGCGAGGCTCGGCCTCACCAGGGTTGGGTGAGCCTTGCGATCTGGCGAGGCTGAGCCTCGGTGGGGTTGGGTGAGCCTTGCCGGTGAGGCTCGGCCGACAAGGGCTAGCAATGCTCTGGTGAGGTCGCCGGCCCTTGTCTGGTTGGTTGCCGGATTGGCGACCGGCCACCGGAAGAAGAAGAACAAGAGAGAGAAAGGAAAAAAAAGAAAAGAAACAAAAAAGGAAAAAAGAAAAGAAAAAAAAAGGAAAACAAAATATTTAAAAATTAAAAGAAATTGATTTGTAATAGAATCAATGAGCACGGTACCAAACACAATTCTAAAGCGGCTTAAAATGCTTAGAAATTGTTTCTGGGAACAGAATAAAAAAGAATCATTTCTGATCAGAATTTGTTTTCGGAAACAGAATCGTTACCAAACGTGCCATTCGTGAGCCGAGCGACGATAATGGGAGGCAAGGGAAATGGGCCGTGATGGCAAGGTGGTGACTGAGTATTAGTGGTAGAGAGGAGTTTTTTTGGTACTTGATGTAAATTCCCTTAAGATATAGGTATTTTAGTCTAAGAGAGTAAAATTATTTTCTATCTTTAGAGGATCTCAATCCATTTATATGTAAAGTGTATTTTCATTCCTCGGCCATGTGCAGCATCCTTAATTTTTAATGCACGACTAACATAAATACATACATATATATATATATATATATATATATATATATATATATATAAACATACAATGGTGATTAAATATTTAGGTAAGCCTATAATAGATTTTGTATTTGACTTTAGATATCTTGTTTTGAAAAATTACGTGAGAAACCTTTTCAAATATGTACATATAAAATTATAAATATACATAATGATATATGATCTGTTGTTCAAATTTACGAGGGGGAAGTAGCTTCTGCTTAGTTTTCAAAAATTGGCTTTAAAAAAATTTCATAATATTTCAAACGTTTAATAATATTTCTTGTTCTGAGTGTGAGAGAGACAGGGAGAGATGGAGAAAATTAAATATTAACTCGACCAAGGACGACAGAGCCTCCACGCTTCGTTGACTTTGACTTGCGCGTGCAATTACTCTCTTAGGAGGTTCCCCCGAGATGCAAAATCGTCATTTCGGAGAAAGAAAATGACGTGGCCGTAGTGTCTTCTCTTTCATTTGGGGCCGTCTGATCCGGGGGAGTCAACAAAAAAGAGGACAAAAATAGAAAAAATATTAAAATAATATTAAAATTTTCTTCGGCCGGCCACGTCAGCCGGCAAGCGTCCAGTCAGCAAAATCCGGCCAAAATTGGCCGGAAAGGACTGTATTGGCACAACATAAAAATGTTTAGGACTGAATTGGCACAACATAAAAATGTTTAGGACTGAATCGGCACCAAAAAAAGGTTTAGGACTAATTTGGCACAAAGGCAAAAGGTTTAGGACTTTTTTGGCACTTCTCCCAAAAGAAAATTTCAAGAAGGTATCGACCGTCGAGAGAATTTCATGGGAATTGAGATGCTTTTGTTTTCTTGTTAAGTTTCCGGTTTTAGT
This sequence comes from Eucalyptus pauciflora, assembly GCA_007663325.1. NCBI lineage: Eukaryota > Viridiplantae > Streptophyta > Magnoliopsida > Myrtales > Myrtaceae > Eucalyptus > Eucalyptus pauciflora. The sequence continues at coordinate 653,770 of VMYD01000248.1, forward strand.
AATTGCAATATGAACTTTATTTAAGCGTCCTGAATTCTAGAAATGCCCGGGCATTGACTTCACCTTCATTTTATGAATTTTTTTTTACGTGTTTCTAGAGATGTGGAAATGTTTTTTATTTTTTTTTATTAGTGTTAGCGAGAAAGCGAAAAGGGATGACTGAAAAAATAGAGGATGTCCTTGAATGCTCCCAAGTCAACACGTCTTTATAAACTTTGGACGTTCCGATGGAATATCGAATTCCCTTTTCAATTCGTATGCTATGTAGGCTTGCCACGGGATTAGACTCGATAGGTCCAATGTACAGGAGAGGATAGAATAATCATATATGATAACTGGGAAAGCCGAATGATTGAAGTTGAATTAAATTTGAAAAAGTATCCGAAAGAGAATACTAATTTTTGTTAGAATTGAGCGCACAATCATAAGGAAATAAAAAATAAAAGCAAGAAAGAGAATTTGAGATACAGAATTTTATCTTGATTCATTGTACCATCCTGTCGATGGAAAGTATGAATCATACACTAACGATTTATTATTATTATTATTAACCATTGCTATGGGTGTGGAGATCTAGCTATTGGAGGTTCGTGAAATTTTCTGCAAGTCCCATGAATTGGTTAAGTTCAAGCTTTCTTGCATATAATCTTATGTTGGAAAATCTCCTAACGCCCACACCAACCGCACAAACCCTAAGAGTTATCACTAATTATCCATCATCATCACTCGAAATGCATATTTATTCAATTAAAACGATGTACTAAAGATGAGATTAATCTACATCAACGCTTAAAATGTACACATGGAAGAAAAAAGCAATGATATGTACTTTTAATGGAGAAGATCCTTCATATCTTGTAGTTGATTAGATAGTTTCAATGGAGAGAAAAAATAGTGTTAAGTATACCCACAATATGGGTTACTTTCTCTTTTGGTTTGATTAATCGGATGACCTTTTAAACTTAGGTATACATTTGATCATTTGTTTCTACAATGCGCTCACCAAAATCCATCCCACAACTGCGTTGGAAAGTCTTATATGTCTTTGAAAGATGATTTTCTCGTCAAAATCACCTAATTCTTGGCAATTCACCGAACGATATGGACATGGCTTCGTTTTCCCACCTTCCTTGTTCGCGTACCGTCGTGCGTTGCCCTTCCTGTCTTTCTCGGTTGCCCCTTCTCTGAGGTTGCCCTTTGGCTTTCATTGATCTCATCAAGCAAAGGGGTTGGCTAAGGGAGACAGAACAGATACGTATCTGGCCATGAATGTCGATGTCAAGATTAGGGCATCGTGGAGTGGGGGGTCCCACCTGCATGCATGGCCCCATGTTTCCAGATGGACGAAGTGAGCTGGTGCCATGAACATAGAAATCCATGTGCTTAGAGCCCATTATCTTATTTCTTACCTCTTTCACCTTATTCTCTATTTAGTTCCCTTAATAATTGATGACATAGAATTGAATTATGCTTCCATTTTTCCAGACACATGCCCACTTGCAGCCATGCATCTATTATTTTTTTTAATAAAAATTCAGGAAGCCCGCATACATGCATTGGCAAAGACACTTCTATAATATGTTCCCATAATCAAGATTATTGTTGGCAGATTACGCATATTTAGAAATTTCGTATGGCCAAGAAGTTATCGATGAAGAGGTAGGAACAAGTGTATAATAAGTATCCGCATGATTTACTTTGTCGTCGTCGTCGTCGTCATCTCGAGTGGCATGATGGAATGAATTTGAGGGGAAAAAAGAAGAAAATTATGTGCCATGATAAAAGGATCAAAGCAGAACGTGAGTTGGTTCCACGCCCTCATGTGAAGCCATGTGCTTTCTCTGGTTTGAGGAAGATTGCAGGCCCATATGAAACCCTAATTACTGGTAATTATATATCTTGATAGCTATTTTAAGACTATTATAATCCGCAGCCAGCTTTGACGTATATAGCATCGGCACTGACATACATGGATGAGATACCCAAGTCCTCATCACTTCCATATTGGCCTCCACCATGCCAGATCACCAAGACAATAAGATATGACAGATAAGGCATCGGTGCGTCTTGACAATTTGAGTTATAGCAATATTTAAATAGCTCTGTTAATTTATTATTCCTGACACAGCTTAATTTGCAAAGAGGAGAGACTAGCTGGATCTCCATGTGTTTCTTGGCCCATTTCTTTCCTTGAATTGTCTTGATGGACTACACAGTATTGAGGCTTGATCCGATGTTTGGAAAAGCCCGTCAGACCCCTGATCGAAGCGCACACATACACGGGCAGAGCATTTTATGAAGGAACACACCCATTCACAATAATCAATTGGCCCGTTTTACATTTGAGAAAACAAAACACTGTAAATGCAGAAATTCAATCAATCGCCACTGTTTGGGAGGGGGGGGGGGGAGATTAATATATTAGTAGAAAGCATGAAAGTACCCAGAATTTAAAGTATGGTGCAATTAGTCAAAGTATGGTGCAATTCCTCCTAATTATATCATACATACAATATCGTGCACGCAGAGAGAGAGAAACAGTATATTCAAAGTATGGTGCAATTCCTCCTAATTATATCATACATACAATATCACGCGTAGAGAGAGAGAGAGAGAGCCATCTTTTCGATTTCAGATCAATTTTGACTTAGAAGACTAAATTGATAAATTGTCAAAATATTTAGAAATTAAGGGTGTGTTTGTTTGTGTTTCTGTTCTTTTTTTGTTCTAGGGAACAGAAATAGAAAAAACTATTTTTGTTCCGAGGAACAGTTTTTGAACAAAAAAACGTGTTTGGTAAACTTGTTCCTGGAATAAAAAAAGAATAGAAACATGTTTGGTAAATTTGTGTTCTTTTTTTTTTGTTTCTTTTAATTTTTTTTTAATTTTTTTTAATTTTTTTAAATTTTTTAAATTTTTTTCTTTTTTCTTTTTTTCTCCCTTGTGGCCGGTCATCGGCCTCGGCCATGGCCAGCGACCGGCCAAAGAAAAAAGAAGAAGAAAAGAGAGGAGAGAGAAAAGTTGTTCTTTTTTTTTTTGTTCCAGAAACAAGAAACAACTTTTTTTTTGTTTCTTGTTTCTGTTCTTTTTTTGTTCCTGGGAACATAAAAATAAAAATTTTGTTCATAAACAGAAACAAGAAATATAAACAAACAGACCCTAACCAAACTAAACAGTTTATTTTCATCATCATCATCATCATCATCATCATCATCATCATCATTATTATTTGTAATTTTCCAGTAATTCACCTTTTAGATTACTTATATATCCCATCTAAAATAGGAATGATAGGATAGAATATGAAATTCATGAATTTTACTATATCTTATCTACTGTTTGGTGAATTGCAGTTCTAAAATTAGATAATTTCACATTCTGTGGTGCCCATTGTTTGGTATGAATAGCATATTAATGAAAATGAACCTAAAAATTGTCAAACGGAGATGGTAATAATCTTTCATGTTGCCTACTTCATCTTTATTTTTAATTATTATTTTCCCTCTCTTTTTGTATTTCTTTTTCCCCATCCATCAGTCTCTAATAAAATTTTATTATATAGTAAACTATACTTATATACCTAAAATACTAAATTACCTAAAATATGTAATAGATATAGATACTAAATATGTATTTATTAAATTTATATTATAAGATAGAAAGAAATTCGAATATATAAATAAAAATAGGAATAAATGAATATGAGATTGTTGTTATTTTTGGTTATTTTGATTTTTCATATTATAATTCAAATACCATTCATATTCGAGTTTAATTAATTTAGGAATTTTGTTATTCAAGAAAAATAATTTGTATGTTATGAATATTAAAAATCATTTCCATCTTTATCTTACCTCTCTCATGGAATAATTTTATTCGGATTATACTTTTCCTTATATTCGACTTTATCTTGTCTTGAGCAAGAACCTAATACAGGATAAGATAAATTTTATCATATCCTAAATTTTATCTTGACTAGCAAACATAGTCTTAAGGTTTTAGACTCAGGTTGCTCGTAAGAAACTCTACACTAAAGTGAGTGATTAGTTTATAGCACTGTTAGTTCTTGACATTTCGAGTTCAATATGAGGAAATTCACTCGCATGAGATATTAGGATATTATTGTATTGCTTCTCACTTTTTGGATGCTGTTCAAGGTTACGAATTGGAGAAGTTTGGAGACTTTCGTTAGCTTCCCTTAGGATTACATCAATTTTAGACTTTAGACTCTAGATTAGGCTTGATCATAGACTTAGAACAGTTATTTTGAATAAAAATTAAAATCTTAGGTTTTAGTTTAGGTTGAAGTAGATTAGTCTCTTCATAAAAGATTGGATTTGATTTAGCTCATGGGGATGCTATATAGGACTTTATAGTAAGGCCATGTAATATTCTTTGCCCAATGTCATATCCGGTTACTTTTCTTGCTTTATTTCTTATTTACCTTTTATTATTGCCTTTGATATGCTTGTTTTGATACGTTTATGTTGATTCCTTGATTGTCATTTGTTTACTTCATTTCACCTAGTTGGATGGTCATGACTCACCTTAGAACATAATAAACATAAAAACATCACATGGACATTTGGCGGACGAGAACTTTAGGACTCATAATTGTATAAATGACCGTGTTTAGGTATCAAAAGGGCATTAATTGAATAATATAATGTAATCAAGTTTCCGTGCTTAGATCTTTGGTTGCTCAAGGAGTCAAATATACTTTCATATCTCACTTGGCTCCTAACGAGCTCTAATAGGTTAGTGTTGACTCATTCATACAATAATTTTCATAGGTTAATAAATTAAAATGAATATTCTTGAACATTGCACAAGATAAAGGATTGGGAGAACCTACGTCGATTGATAACCATTGTTCCCTAACTTGACATTACCTGTAAACCCATCTGTCCTTGATCCTTTTGAGAGGGACACAGCAATACGTTAAAGTTGTTGGTTTAGTGGTAAAAGGATCATTTATCTTTATAAGGTCACAAGTTTGATTCATGTCATGAAATAACTTCTGAACAACTCATAGTATGCTGTCTAATTGCGATATACCTCGTACGCAGACATGTCCCAATTGTAGCACTTTGATGGGGCTTGAATCTTGTCGATCTCAAACTTTCATGTTTTAGGTGATGTGGAGTAGTTATGTCTCAAATCGTTGAGAATGTGGAACCTTCATGGTAAATTGTTGGTTGAAAAATAATATTTTTCCCAAGTATCTTGTTTGCATCAATACTTTTATGAAATCACCAACCTTTTTTCATAGTTTACAAATCATCAATTTTCGTACAAACTTTGCACATTTTATAATCATGATTTAAAATGGCTTTAAATTTACTAACTCCTATATGCAATTACGAACCCAAATTAAATTGACTTACCAACTTTTGTCAGATTTAATTATAAATTAGTTTCTCAGTTACTTACAAACAATAGATTAGTATACTACCTTTTTGAGTGAATTATCAACTTTTGCGTGCTTTTGATATATCAACCTCTCGCTGATTTACTTCTTTTCTTATTGAAAACTTTCCTTATCATTTACAAACTTATTTGTCTTTCTAAGCAACATTTGAAATTTGCTGACTTCTTTTACAAATTACCAAAATTAATTAGAGTGATTCACCAATTTCTCACCAGTTAAGTGCCAAGATTTGGGTTATCAATTCTCATTAGAGTGATTTACCAATTTATTTTTATATTAATGACCAGCTTTTCTTATCTTTTACCAAATTTTATTTATCTTTCTTAAGGTATGTATTAGATTTACTAACTATTATATGAACATACTGATTCTAATTTAAATGAATTATCAATTTTTCTTCGATTAAGTTATTAATAAAATCTTATTTACCAGCTTTCATTGAATTAGTTAACAAAGTTTATATCTTTTTCTGTTTACCAAAATCATTTAAATAAAGGTTGGATATTTATATGATAGTAAGGCATTGGTGAGAAAGGTAACTGGAAGTTAGTAAAAATCAGTGAATTTTATCTGTGGTATTTCAAAAATAAATGTTGGTAACCAACTCAAATAAAAGTTAGTAATGCATAATTAGTTAGTAACTAAATCGTACAAAATTCTAGCCGAAAAAAAAAAAAAAAACTAAACCATACAAATGGTTTGATAGGCAAGTCAAATAACGGCGGTAACATAATAGAAAAGTTAGTAACATAATAAAAAAACATTTTAACATTGGTTAGTAATTCAAAAGAAAGATGATAATTCTAAACTAGCTTTTAACTCAATTAGGGAACGATTGACAAGTCATACAAAAGAGTTTGTAATTTAATATAATAGTGGGTTAATTGTAGATATTTTGGTAAAAGATAAGATGAGTATTTAATCACTAATAAGAGAAGTTGATAATCTCAAAAAAATTGAACAAAGTTTGGTAATTGACTCAAAAAAGGGATACCGGCGGTAACATAATAGAAAAGTTAGTAACATAATAAAAAAACATTTTAACATTGGTTAGTAATTCAAAAGAAAGATGATAATTCTAAACTAGCTTTTAACTCAATTAGGGAACGATTGACAAGTCATACAAAAGAGTTTGTAATTTAATATAATAGTGGGTTAATTGTAGATATTTTGGTAAAAGATAAGATGAGTATTTAATCACTAATAAGAGAAGTTGATAATCTCAAAAAAATTGAACAAAGTTTGGTAATTGACTCAAAAAAGGGATAGTGACAAAAAATTAGTTGATATAACTCAATTGGAGAAAAGTTGGTAATCACTCTACCTAAGCTTGGTAATTTCTTTTTAGAGTTTGGTAAATTGAGAATATTGATAAGCAAAGTCAAACAAATAAATGCCGGTAACTTCATATCTAGTTGGTAAATTAAATCGTAACTAAAAGTTGTTAATAGAGATGATAAAATTTTGTTTTGTCAAGCATGAGAATAATTGATAACAAATTACCAAATAGACATTGATAACTAACGCCCATTTTGGGACCAGATAAAACCGCCATCTAAAGCATCTGCTAAAGCCATGGGTTGAGAGTCGCGACATTAAAGGAAAATCGTAAGGCCATGTCTCGAGAGTTGCTTCTGCCAAAGCCTGGAGGATTTTGTTAGCCAAACATGATAGATTCAATAATCTTGGAGGGGGTTTATATCTCTCATATTGTGGAAATGGAGAGTAAAAAAGCAAGGACTAGGTTTTTCACCCTCACCGAACAAGATACCTGGAGTCACCCTTTGAGATTGCGAATTTGCGATAGAGCAGACCATGGAAATGGTACATGGCATTTTCGACTGTTGCCGCATATCTTCCACTGCAATAGGCCGGAGATTCGAGGCCTTTTCGAATGCCTTCGCACAAAACGATATCTTCCATCTGCAATTCCCCAAATATGCGAGGATCGTTGTAATGCCCGAGTGTTGGCCCTACGGATTAGATACATGTTTTGCTTTCTTATACCTCCACCCTTTCACTATTTTGCGGAGTTCTCCTGTAATCAAATGAAGAGGACTTGATGAATTACTGAAAATGATGAGAAATTTGAAGGAGTAAAAAAGGTTGAACCTGAATAGTTATAGACATCTAATTCGACCACGTTGATAAACTTGCATAATTCCCCATGAACTAGAACACCATCATAGGATTCAGCATCATGATAAAGCATTGAATGTGTGGACCAATGACTTGAAGCATATCCCACAGGAAATGAATTAATAGATGTGGGTACCGTCAAAAGTGACAGGGGATGAACTAGAATATGAAAACAGAAATTCTGGAGGACAGTGAAAATCAGTTGTTTTACCGGATAAGAGAGTAGAATAGATGAGAACATGTACAGATCCGTGCCTTTAGTTACTTCAAAAGGCACGTGTATTCAAGGCTGCATCTTGCAATATGAGCTCATGTACGAGATTAATATTCTTGTTTGATGAGGTTACTACTTTTCGTATATATTCTGGGTTTGTTAAGTGCACATTATTCCTTTTCTTTCTCCTTGTATCAATACTGGAAAATTCTGCAAGAACATTCACAAGTTGCTAATAGGGGTGAGCATCCTGGACCGGCCCAACCCTGCCGATCCTGGTCCAGTTTTTAGGGAGACTGGGTTGGTCCTTGGTCCTAGAATTCTTGGACCAGTATTGTGCGGATCGGTCCTCAGTTCTAAGAGTTTCGGATCGGTCCAATCCGGACCAACCCTGAATATATATATCTAATATTTCATTTATAATTTTTTATATAGAGAAAACCTTAAAATAAACAACGTCAACAACATTAAACAGCTCTTTAGTGAAGAGTTCAAGTAATTTTACATTGTTATTTAATAACTAAGATTTTTAATATCTTTTATGGCGTCAATAGTCATAATTGGAAAATGTTTTGTAAGGAGTCCTCACAGCGTCCAAAAATGTATAAACAACTCCTTATGGCATCTTCCTCTAGTATTCATTCTATTTTGTCTGATTTGTCATCTTAGTCTTCAATTTGTCAAAATCGAAAGAAACAACTTCTCCGCTCGCCACTCAACACTCGCCTCGCTCGCTTTGGGTCACTTGTGTCGCTCGCTGCTCAATGCTTGCTTGGCTTGTTGCTCCCCACTCGACATTCGATGCTCATTTTGTTCGACGCTCATCCCACTTGATCCTCATCGCTTGCCTTTCTTAGCTGACCTCACTCATCATCGAACCCATTGAGTCGGTATGGTCCTCGGTTGCCCTTTCAAGAAGTACAAAAAATGAAATAAAAAATTATTGGTTAGTCCTAGGTTGACCTTGAAACCGAACCGAACCTATTGGGTTAGTTCGGTTCTCAATCGCTTTTTTAAGGATTACAAAAAACAAAAGACAAAATTATCGGTTGGTTCCGGATTGACCTTGGAACCGGACCGATGGGTTTGGTCTTCGGTCCCAAGCTCAATAGGGTCGGTCCTCGGTCCCAAAAATTGAGGACCAGCATTGTGTGGGTTGGTCCTAGGGTTAGGGGGTGGACCGGCTCAACTTGGATCATGCTCACCCCTAGTTGCTAATAGGTGATTGGTGGTTTTGGTTAGTTTTTGATACCATAGGGACTAACTGGAAATCAGATCACCTTGAAACAATCTTTCGGAAAATAGTCAAATATTTCGTGGCATTTCCTTGGTCCTAGGGGCAGTACAAGTTTTGCGTCCATCCATGGTCCGTACCTATAAAAACAATAAAACCACAGCTAGAGAAGAGAAGTCAGATAATTTGTCATTGATACCAAATTTTGATGAGTGAGTTGTCACATCTTTATCATGAAATTGGGATAAATGAAATCATAAAGAGCTTCCGCTACAAGTTGGTTAAAAATCATCAGCACTATCAGGAGATCCACCTCCACATATTTGTAGACTTACCCCTTTCATGTATCTAGTACAAAGCAATTACTAAAATGAAAGCCATGAACAGTTGCAAATACAAAGTAACCATGATATAATAAGATTTACTTTGTAAAACATAATGAGGATGATTCCAGGAAAATTCGGGGACATCGCCTTAATATGTGGAATAGGCATTATCAAAATGTACAATTTGAGGCCAGTCATAATGTGGTGGTGTAAGAGTCAAGCTTGAGATCAGATGCTTATCAAGCGAGATGCAGAGTAATAGCTACACATATCAAGTGAGCAAATGACAGGCTAAATATAGGAAAATATTTGATATTCCATAGGTCATATGTGTAAGAGTTTTCCTAATGTGGACTACATAAATTGATATTGTAATTTACCGTTTTAACGTTTACCGTTTTACGGGGATTGGTCTAAGGTGAGATAGAAGGTTTCTTAATTAGTCTAATATGGGCTGGCTAGTGTGGGCCGAGTTGAGCCTGGCCCGTAATGAGGGGGCCTAGCTAGAAACTCTATAAATAGCGCTAAGTCTCTCCTCTAACCCTAATTCTCACAGGTATCCTCACCTAAGGGGCGTTTACCTAACGCTAAACGTGAGGGGGGCCGCCTCATTGAGCCAGTGATACGGAGGGCAATAGAGGAGAAGGACTTGCGTGTGGAACATTGTGTTTCCGCTTCCGCTACAAGATCGATGGATTCCAAAACAGGTGCGTTAATCTTTCTACTCAATTATGCATGTTCTTGTTCTGGTTATGGAGATCTTGGGGTTGCGCAATTTGCGTCCAACACGTGGTATCAGAGCCTCCATAACCCTAGAACTTGAACGCATTGAATTTTGCCCTAATTTGTGATTTTCGAATTTTTTAAAGACTGTAAAAGTAAAATTAAATCACATATTATTACTGGGCTTGACGAGACGATCAAGACCGTGGGTGGCGCGTCGCCGGGGGATGCCCCACGCGCCCCCACGCACGGCCACGCGCCGCCGGGCGTCGAAGACGCGCGCCCACGCGCGTTCACGCGCCCTCACGCGCTCCCACGCGCGGGGCGCTGCTCGCGCGTGCGGTGCACGCGGACGCTGACGTCAGCGACCCGGATTCGATCCGACCCGCTGACGTCAGCAATGGGACCCGACCCGACCCGGATGGCGACTGACCCGACCGGACTCGTTGACCCGACCCGTCACCCGGTCGGACCGGGCGGCTGGAACGGAAGGTCGGACCGGGAACCGGTTGGACCGCCACCGGTCGGACCGGTTTGACCGGCCCTTTGACGCCCGCGCGTGGGCTCCACGTGCCGTGCACTTAGGCGGCGCGTGCGGGCGCGTGGATGCTCCGTTTTGCGCGTGTCTGGCGGCGATGAACTCGTATGGTGATTTCCTACGTTTTGGTGTATTTATTTTAATTTTTTGATGATTTTATGGATGTTAAAATACATACAAAGCCCTAAATACGCGTATTTTTAGTGTATTTTTGCGTATTTTTCTTGTATTTTTCTGTGATTTTCGAAATACAGGTGCTGGGTTACTGGTATGTTATAACATGAATTTTATGAGTGTTATTCATCAATAATTTACAATAAATTTTATTTTTTATTAATGAACAAAGTAATGTAATTAGCATAATATGTGATTTTGGTGATATGCTGCCCCTATCACTAAAGCTAAAATCACATGTATATGGTGTATGTGAGGAGTAAAATTTATATCCCTGGTATGAGAGAGTTTCAAGGATTCAATTGAGTAGTGACCGCCAAAGTGGCACGCTTGATTGGGTTTGAGAAATTTCGGTCTCGTATATTGATTGGGATGTCTCCTGGTCTAATGTGTAGTCATACTCCCAAAGGAGGTGATTGTGTATTAATTCATGGAGGGATACATGATAGTATGGTGGAGGAGTGACTGATTCTAGTGATTCATATGCCCAAAGGTGATGAATTCACGAAGAATTGGAATATATTCTCATAGCCGCTATCATGTGGGGAGTGTACAACTGCATATCATGTATTCTGCCCAAAGGTGATTATATGATTATGCATGTAACTCTCTGGATGTGTACTTGTTTGTCAAGTTACACAGTGCTCACATGATGCTAATTATATACATTGCTTGTTTTTCAATCACATTTTCTATAATTAATAATTCCACTATTATTGAGGTTTTTACTGCTTCAAATTTTAAGTTGTGGACATATGATTTGTTGCTTGAAAATGCAATAAAATTTGCTTCCTGTCCATGAAGCGTTCCATTCTGGAACACTTGAAAAGAGGTTTGCCTGCGGACTGCACTGCTATAATATGATGGAAGCCTTAGTTGCTTGAAATTATGTTTTGTATGATATTGAAATTAGGACATATCTGTAAAGATTGTGTTTAAGTCCTAATGATATATACATCTCATATAAGGATGAAAAAGTTGTTTCCAAATTTTTTTCTATTTACTCTTAACGGTTATCTAAAGACTTCTATAGATTATTGTGGAAATAAAATTGACCGAGATAAATAATAAATTGGTTAAAATTAGTCTTGAAGGTTGTCAAGCCTAATTGCAGCGATAAGTATTTTGGCAAGTATGACAATAGTGAATTGCTTAAAGGGTCATTTGTCAAATACTTGGTATATTATGGGGTGGTAATTTAATTACTATACCTAAAAATCCTGACAAGAAGATTTGGCTAAAAAGCATGAATCATCATAATGAACATAGTGATGAGTATGATGAGTAAAACTAATTTATCCAGTCTTCTGTGGGTTGATATTATGAAAGCAACTTTTTCACATACAAAAAGTGTCCTTATCAAAGTTGTTTTATAAACTTCTTTTGAGTTATAGATTGGGCATAGATTACCTGAATCATATTAAATTTAGGGGTGTCATGCATGAGTGAGGTTATCTAATCCAATATTAAATTTAGGGGTGTCACTCGAAATTATTTTGTATCTTATCTAGATTGTTAAAAGGGATATTAATTTAATGACCCTAAAGAAGGTACAAGAATTATGGAATCACATACTCTAAAGTTTTTTAAGATCAACGTAATTGTTGAGGATAGCTGCTCTCAGACTATTAAAGATAATATTATGATGGGGGTTACTGTGTTTTTGTCTTTACCTATACAGATAATTATGAAATCTCCTGTACCATAGACTAAACTTGTTGAGGTTTAAGGTACTATTCTTGATATAGTTTATAATGAAATTTCTTAAACCTCTCAAGTGTCGAATGAAGTGGTTGCAGCTTTATTAAGGAGATTTGTTAGGGAAAGACAATTACTGATGACATCAGACTATATAGTCTATTTGTGAGAGCATGATTACAATATCCATTACATGGTTGTTTTAGCAACTTATATAAATGTCGTTTCTTGTTCTTAATTAAGTATGTGATTAAACGCCATAAAAAAAGAGGATAATAATATTTTTACTCTGAAAGAGGGGTGGATAGTTAGTGAAGAAATAAATAATTATTTATTTACTACTAATTCTTTCAGAGTGAACGTGGCATTGATAGTTTATTTTTTATATGGAGTTACGTTAAAGAGATACAAAATATATATAAGTGTAACTGGAGAATTTTGCGGCAGATTCAAGTAAACTTGTGTGTAGACTGAAAAGTCTTAATTTATGGTCTTAAGCAAGTTTCCAGACAATATTATTAAAGTTTCATAGTGTTGTTATTTTGTTCAATTAAGAACAAAGTAATTCAATATATTGCAAGGTCAGTGGGAGGAAATTTATTTTTTCTCATACTCTATGTACATGATATTTTGTTTACAAGTAATGACCTCGAGGCATCTTTTATCCTTTGTACTAAGGTTTGTAAGAATTGTTTTTGCCATATTATATTAGATTTTCTCGGAGGACATTTGCTGATTGTATATTGGAAATATTCAATATACATTATTGCAAGCCAGGAATTGTTCCTGTTGTTAAGGGTGATGGGTTGAATCTATCACATTGTCCTTATTTAGATATTGAGAAAATCTAATTAAATGGTGTACCTTGTGTCAGTGCACTTAAAAGTATTTTTGAATGTGTTGTTTATTAATAACAACAGAAGTCTCAAGGGGTCTAAACACATGGAGGTCAAGTTTTTGACTATAAAGGAATCGGTACAGAATGGTGACGTTGCACTAGATTATATTTTAACAGATGATATGGTTGCAGATCCACTAACTAAAGGCCTACGTCCATGTATATTTGAGCGACATGTCATTAGCATGGGCTTAGGAACATCTTGGGATGCTGTTATTTAGTGGGAGCTGTTTTATTTTTCTTTGAATAATGTTTACATCTGTTTTTTTGTTACAATTTAGTAACATTTTGATATATATGTCAACTTTTGCATTCAATAATTTTTTTTTTGAATGGTTTGTTATTATGTTGAAAATATATATATTGTTATAGTCTCAAGGTATTGCTTAAACCTTGAGTGAAGGCTAGGGGTATACGGTTATTAGCCTTGTCCATATGTCTTGTTGTATATAAATAATGGTTAACCGTAAGGACAAGACATATGTGGGTTCATGGAACCATAAATGCATTCTCTAGTGGCACAAGTTTTTTGTGACGCTTAAGGTAAGAGAATGGACATTCTCTAGTGGCACAAGTTTTTGTGACGCTTAAGATAAGAGAATGGTGACTGACAAATGAGATCTCTCTATGAGAGATGTTATCCATTTGACACACTACCATATTGGATCCATATCAATAGAGTTGAGAACATTCGTGACCATGGAAGGCTCTGTGTGTATACATGCAGTTACCGCCATGATTCGGTGTTTGAGACTTTATGGGATAGGATTGACTATTAAGAATTATCTCTAGACCAATGTGCGCACATACAGTACGATTTCAATTAATATAGTCCAAGTGGGAGAATGTAAGAGTTTTCCTAATGTGGACTACATAAATTGATATTGTAATTTACCGTTTTAACGTTTACCATTTACCGTTTTACGGGGATTGGTCTAAGGTGAGATAGAAGGTTTCTTAATTAGTCTAATATGGGCTGGCTAGTGTGGGCCGAGTTGAGCCTGGCCCGTAATGAGGGGGCCTAGCTGGAAACTCTATAAATAGCGCTAAGTCTCTCCTCTAACCCTAATTCTCACAGGTATCCTCACCTAAGGGGCGTTTACCTAACGCTAAACGTGAGGGGGCCCGCCTCATTGAGCCAGTGATACGGAGGGCAATAGAGGAGAAGGACTTGCACGTGGAACATTGTGTTTCCGCTTCCGCTACAAGATCGATGGATTCCAAAACAGAACATCGATGGATTCCAAAACAGGTGCGTTAATTCTTTCTACTCAATTATGCATATTCTTGTTCTGGTTATGGAGATCTTGGGATTGCGCAATTTGCGTCCTACAATATGATACCTGTAAAACGTGATATTCAGGGCCCTTTTTCAATGAGAATGTTATGTAACCTTGCGATGGTTGTTGTCTTATGACTAGAGAGTACATCATAAAGTTTGGGACAACATATATTTGAGTTCAATCTAATCTGATTAAGAAGAGCTCAACAAGGGACCTTGGTGCAGAAATGTTCCAAAATGGTTTAAGTCTGTGACTGTCATCCATCAAAAACCGTTCATTTATGCTCACCTCATTAACTGGGCTTGGCCTAGTAATCTTTATCAAGTTTAACTGAAGAGTGGATCTTACCGGATACTTTGCTCTAATTTGGAATAATAATACAGGAATAAACTGCTGCAAGCATCCTAAACAACTTGTGAACTGGATTACTAGCAAAGCTTTAGTTTTTGGATGATAGGAAATGTGTCTAATTTTAATTTCAGATGAAAGGCCTTCCTCTTTTTGTTGCTTTAATGTTTGGCCAAACAACTTGTAGTGGCACGAAAAAGCCTCGGAAGGCAATTGAAGAGAGCATGCGCATAGAGAACAGGTGATGCAAAAAATTGATCAAGCACATGAACTGTTTCCAGGAAGTCTAATGTTGTCCATTGTGATGATTGTACTAGTCACCAATCTAAATTCTCATGCATGAACAACAAAAGATATATCATTTAAGCTCCATACGAAATGTTTGCCATCAGAATGAGAGTCCTATTAAGAGCTAGCGGACTTCTTAATGTGGTCGAACAATGATAAGAAGTAGGATGATGGAGAAATTAAAGTAAGAAAACTGATAAACTAAACTATGATCATAATAAAAGAGCTAGGGGAGGCATATTTGGAGGGTGTCGAAGTGGTCATGCGTCGTCATTTTCCCCAGCATACTACACCTTGACAGCATGAGAAATGCGGCCATTACTTGCCTTGTATCTCTCCCTCCCTCCCTCCCTCCCTCCCTCTCTCTCTCTACACAAACACAACACAGTCGCACAGGCGCGCATGAGTCACACAAAGACCACTGTGTTCGGATGACAGTAAAAGTGACCCCAAGTCAAGCCTATTGTCCTGGACAAATCTGGGTTCAAACCCAACCTCCGTTCTTAGATGACTGATAGGGCTAAGCCTAATCTGATACCATTGTGGAATCCTGATGTGCATGTGATTTAATATCAAGTTCGGTCAATATATCGAGATTCCGTTTGAAATATTTTTTGATGATTATATGATTTGATCTTTCTAGGGCTAATTGAAAGATTTTAGATGAGCATATTTTTTCCATTTATCTCGCTTCTTATGTCAAGGTTGAAAAAAAATCATGATTGAATTCAATCAAGTTGAATGATTACTTGCCATTTGAAAGTAACAAGTGTTTCGAGACAAATGATCCTATGACATACTAGCGGGAAAAGTGTTAAAAAAATTTCTAAACATTTTGCATTTGTGCCAATTTAGTCATAAACCTTTTATTGGTGTCAATTGAATCATAAATCTTTTCACTTAGTGTCAATTCAATCATTTCCGGCTAATTTTAGCTAGATTTTGCTAATTGGGCATCGATTGGCTGACGTGGACAACTTTTAATAATATTTTAATATTTTTGAATTTTTGAATTTTTGAATTTTTGAATTTTTGAATTTTTGAATTTTTGAATTTTATTTTATTTTTTCCCTTTCTTTTTTCCTTCTCCTCCTCCTCCTCCTTCCTCCGACCGATAAGCCTCACTAGCCACTGGCAAGGCTCGAGCCCTCGTGGCTTGGGTGGGCTCGAGCTGGCCTTGCTAGAGGCTGGGCGAGGCGAGCCTCGCCCAATTTGGCGAGGTCGAGCCTCGCCGCCCAATGCGAAGTCACCCTTACGGCCACTGGCGAGGGCTTAAGCCTTGGCAAGGCAGGCGAGGTCGACCTTGACCTCATCGGCTGTAGCCTCTGGCCAGTCGTCGAGGTTCGACAATTGGTTGGAGAAAGGAGGAGGAGAAGGAAAAAAGAAAAAAGAAAAAAAATAAAATAAAAGGAAAAAGAAAAAGAAAAGAAAAATTCAAAAATATTAAAATATTATTAAAAGTTGTCCACGTCAGCGTCGATCGTGCCATGTTAGCTGGCTGGCGCCTAATAAGCAAAATCTGGCCAAAATTAGTGGGAAAGGAATGAATTAACACAAAGTAAAAATGTTTAGGACTAAATTGGTACCAACAAAATGTTTATGATGGCACAAATACAAAAAGTTTAAGACTTTTTAAATACTTTTCCCCATATTAGCTAAGCTTTTGATTTAGTTATTTTCCTTCACCATTGAATCGAATTAATTTTTGTAATTGCTATTAGATATTTCCTCCATTTGTAATAACAACTTAATTCGTTCACCAGCAATGTACTCAACGCAAATGATGGTCAAAACATCAAACACATCTCATCATCAGCATAAATTAATAAGCTCGGGATACAAAGACTCTTATTTCCTCCTCGAAGCAAATTCCCGAGGCGGAGAACCAACTTCCTTCTGGAATATATACTATATGATTTTGATGATAACATATGATTCTTCGTATTTAATGGGTTTGTTTAACTGTCGTGGAAACTTGTATTATCAGTGACTTTTTGCTAAGTTTGAAAGCCTGCAGAAGGAAGGATGTGGTTCTTAGTGTAGTTCTGCGATTGGTCTGATTGTGCCAACGTGGACTTTTCAAAGATAAATTTGACGACCATTGGAGATCCTAAATCGAAGACTTGACCCATAGATATGTATGGGAGATTTTAATGAGATACTTTATGTATGGGAGAAAGTTGGGAAAAAAGAAGCGGACAACAGAAGAATTGCAGCATTCAGAAATATGCTTCATGATCTATCCCTAATGGATGTAGACAGCCATGGATGCGCATATACATGGGCCAATAACAGGGAGGGGGCAGATTTGGTTAAAAAACGACTCGATAGAGTGCTCTGTACTTTAGAATGGCGAGTTACCTTTCATGAAGCAGAAGTCCAGGCTCTTCTAGCTATCGGATCAGATCACAGTCCCCTAGTCCTTCGACTGCATCCTAGAGTTAAGAACAGGAAGAAACAGTTCAAATTGGAAGCTTACTGGACAGACCATGCAGATTATCAGGAAGTTATCCAACAAGTATGGGCAGAAAAATCAACTCAAAATTCCTCTTTTGTAGAGAAATTAAGGAGGACATCACAAGTACTCGCTACGTAGAGCAAAGAGAAGTTTGCTAACGCTTATACACAGATCAAAGAGATTAATCAAGCTTTCACAGAAATTACGAATCAAATAACTCAGCATACGAGCAAGAAGAAAGTGCAGAACATCATCAATCAAATAGACACACTGAGAAAACAGGAAGAACAGTTCTGGGGAATGAGATCACGTATCAAATGGCTACATTGGGGAGACCAAAACACCAGATATTTTCATGCTACGACAATCAAAAGGAGGCAGCAAAACCGCATTACAATGTTGCAATTAGAAGATAATAGCTGGTGCAGAGATCCCACGATTCTACAGAAACATATTCAGTCTTTCTATGAGAATCTATATAGAACTGAAGGTACAAGAAACTACCAATCTGTCCTAAATCAATGCCCATCCCCATTAACAGAGCAAATCAATGAAGAACTGGTGGCAGTACCTTTATTGGAGGAAATTCAAGCAGCTGTTTTTCAATTGGGAGCTTTCAAAGCCCTTGGCCCTGATGGTTTTAATGGCATATTCTACCAAAATTCATGGGAAATTATAAAAACTGACCTAAAGCAGCTAGTTCAGGATTTTTTCCAGAAGAGCATTCTAGACCCCCGGCTCAATCAGACCCATATTGTGTTGATTCCCAAAGTTCAAAGTCCTGAAAACATCAGTCAATACAGACCTATTAGTCTGTGCAACTTCAGTTATAAAGTCATCTAAAAAATATTAGCAAACATACTAAAGAAGTGGCTGCCACTTATCATTGAACCAGAGCAGAGTGCTTTCGTTCCGGGGAGGCAAATTCAGGACAATATCTTCATAGTACAGGAAGTTCTGCATCAACTACGCATAACAAAAAAGAATAAAAAACATCAGGCCATTTTGAAGTTAGACATGCAGAAAGCATATGACAGAATCGAATGGGATTTTTAAGAGATAGTATGCTGCACATGGGTTTTAATGCTAAATGGGTCTCCTGAATTTTGCAATGTATAACAACAGTTTCCTTCAGCGTGAAAATAAATGGAGTACCTACCTCTCTCTTCCATCCTTCGCGAGGACTCAGACAAGGTGATCCACTCTCACCCTATCTTTTTATTCTGATGTCCAATGTGTTAACCTGGATGATGAAAAAAGCAGTAGCAGATGGTACAATCAAAGGTATACATATAAATAGATCTTGCCTTAAGCTGTCACATTTGATGTTTGCCGACGATGCTATATTTTTTCTGGATGGAACCATTACAGAGTGCCAGAATCTAGCCCAAATACTTAACCAACATTGCTATGCTACGGGTCAAGCCATCAATCTAAATAAATCAGGGGTTTATTTTAGTGGTAACTGCCCAGCAACATTAAAACATAATTTGGCCACAGAATTGAGAGTTCCTGTCCTACAGAAAACAGGAAAATATTTGGACATACCTACTGAGTGGGATCAATCCAAGAAAGAGATGTTTTCATGGATTATGGCCAGAGTAAATTCAAAGTTAGTAGGATGGAAAGAAAAATTACTCACAAAGGCAGGAAAGGAAGTGCTAATAAAAAGTGTTGTGCAATCCCTACCTATTTACGCAATGTCCATATTCAAGCTGCTTGTATCTATCTGCAGAGCCATAGAACAACGTATTGCGTCATTCTGGTGGCAAAATGGTGAAGCAAAAAGAGGGATGCATTGGAAAAGTTGGGAAGTCTTGAAAACTTGAAAGGATACGGGTGGACTTGGGTTTAAAGATCTGCTTACCTTTAATAGAGCCATGCTCGGCAAGCAAACCTGGAGGTTAGCTACCTCCCCTTCGGCCCTATGGAGCAGAGTGTTGAAAGGGATTTACTTCCCTAATGGTGATGTCTGGACAGCCTCTAAGGGACACCGACCATCATGGGGCTGGCACAGTTTAATGCTTGGCAGAGACACAATAAAGAACAACATCAAATGGTCAGTTGGGGATGGAAATTCTATTCGTATAAGAGAAGACATATGGCTTTCACAAGGAGTAATAGGCGGTCAAGTAAACCAAACATAGCCTATTTTAGTGTCTGAATTGATAAATGCAGAATCTAGAGAATGGAAACAACAGGAAATCCATCAACTCTACGAAGAAACCATTGCAAACGAGATTTTAGCAATCCCCCTAAGCCAACAATCAAGGCCAGATGCACTCATATGGACAGGCAACAGAACATGGCAATATTCTGTCAAGAGTGGCTACAACAGAGCACTGGAAACAACAAGCAGATCAGACCAGAATCGACCCTCATGTTCATATCAACCACCACGTACCTTATGGACTCAAATATGGAGTCTTGATGTGCCACCAAAAGTTCGGTCCTTCCTCTGGAGTCTCTGTCAAAACGCTCTTCCAACAAGGGAGAACCTGCATAAAAGGAAAATAATTCCAGACCCATTATGCCCGTTCTGCCATTCTAGCATCGAAACAACAGAGCACATGTTGTTCTTATGTAAATGGACACAGAAAGTATGGGATGACCTGATTTTTGAAAAGATCAGACCAAATAGCAGTATTAAACATACATATCAGTGGATCTTCAACGCTTTCAGAAGCGATCCATTCTCACTTGCTCGGGAGCTCACTGGGATGATTATGTGGAACATCTGGAAGGCGAGAAATAACTAGATTTTTCGAGCGAACGACCCCAGACTAGCAGATCTATTGATGTCAGCACAGGAACAACATATCTCGTTTAGTAGAGGAAAACCAAACAAAAATAGAAGCCCTCTCAAACGAGACAAACCTGACCAGTGGCGGCCTCTGGAAGGGCAGGATCTGAAACTAAACGTCGATGCGGCATGGTGTTCAGGCGAATTTCTCTGCTCAGTGGCTGGAGTTGTACGCGATTTGTCTGGAAGAGCTCTCGAAGGTTTCGCAGCCACGGCTAGGGTTTCTTCGTCGAACGAAGCGGAAGCTGAGGCGATTTTACACGGCATATTATATACCCAGGAACTCCAGTTGTCGCACGTGAGGGACTTAGGAAGTCGAACTGAGAAGTGGTTGATAGAAAGTGACTGTTCAGCGGTGGTAGATATGGTAACGGGCCGGGCCGAAGCTTCATGGAACTTAAAAGAAATTGTGCAACGCTGTAGGAGTGTGCTAAATCAAAGCAAGAATACTACGGTGATCCATTGTCCACGCCAAGCAAATGCCGCAGCAGATTGGATCGCAAGGAACTATCGGCGTCAAACTCTCCCACGTAATTGGTTGATTTCTCCCCCATTTCCTCTATGGAATATTTTATGTGCAGATCTTTCTCCATCTGCGTTATGTAAGACTCCTCCTTAATAAAGTAATAGTCAGTTCTATTTTGGCCAAAAAAAAAAAAAACTAATAGTTTTGTTTGACCAAGATAAATTAATAGTTTTGCTCAAGGATCAGGGTAGATCCCTAATTTTTTATGCAATGAAAAATTAAATTGATTATCAAAATTTAGGTGTCAATAGATAGGCCAACTTTGACAATAAAAAAAAGGAAATTACAGGAAAAGAAAAGGAAACCAAATGTCTATTTATTTCTCACTGAGCTATTTTTTCTCCCTAAATTTTAAATACCAAGATCTTCGATTGCTTATTTAGGGAGATAATCTTTTAATTGTGCAACCGAGAAAGTAAATCCAAATATATTTATCTCAATTAATGAGCTGTATATCCGCAATTAATGTGGCTATATCCAAGATTTTGCCACAAACAAAATCCATGCATTAATGGCAACATCAAGAAGTACAATACTATAAAAGAAGGACGTCAAAACTCATTCGAAGAAAATTAGATTATGCTAATGGCTACTACAATGGCATCGCCTTTTTATTTTTTCCTTCTAATCTTCATTATCAGTATCATTTCCTCATACTCGGCTAATGTCGCTTCGTCCAAGATCACCCCCGCCGAACCTCAGGGATTAGCCATCAAGCTAATCCACCACGATTCTATTCAATCTCCCTATTACAATCCAAATGCCACCACTTCCGACCGAGTTGAACGTGCCATTACCGGTTCCCTCGCCCGCATCCGCTTCTTGAACCAAAGAATCGCTACTCCAAATGACGACGATGCTAGGGCCAGTCTCATCCCAGCTGTTAAAGCAAGCGGGTTCCTTGCCAAAATATCCATCGGTACGCCGCCAACCCTGCAACTTGTGCAAATCGACACGGCAAGCCACCTCCTTTGGTTTCAATGCCTGCCCTGCACTACTTGCTTCAAACAATCTCCTCCTCTTTTCGATCCTGCCAAATCATCAACGTACTCCAGTATTCGTTGCGGTTCCATCGCTTGTTTAAAATTTGGTGACAAGTGCGATCCCAATCATGAGTATTGCATTTATGAAATGACGTACTTTGACAGAAGCACCACAACCGGTAACCTTGCCTCTGAACAAGCAACCTTTGAGACGTCCGATGAGGGCACGGTAAAGGTGCCGATTGAGGTGCTTGGATGCGGACACGTAAATGAATACGGTCCAGAGGGACAAGAAAGCGGGATATTAGGACTAGGCTATGGTGATGATAATTTCCCAACTTTGGTTAAACAATTAGGCTCCAAATTTTCCTACTGCATCGGCAACATACACGACCCCAAGTACCAATACAATCAACTCAGCTTGGGAAATGGGGTGATCATGGAAGGCGATTCTGCGACCCTAGAGATTTACAATGGTTTATACTATTCGGACCTCCAAGGTATAAGCGTCGGAGAGAAGAAGCTACAGATCGATCCCTGGGTATTCAAAAGAGGGCCTAAGGGTGAAGGAGGAGTGATCATAGACTCGGGAACCACCTTCACGTTCCTGAAGGAAGAGGGGTACGTTCCATTGCAAAATGAGATCGAGAGTTTGATGGCGGGAAAGCTGAATAAGGTGAGTCATCCAGAGTTCTTATGCTACGCAGGAAGCGCAGAGAGAGATTTGACGGGATTCCCGGTCATCACCTTGCAATTCTCGGGCAGTGCGCAACTCAGCTTAGACATCAACAGCATGTTTTTCCAGTTAACAGCAGGCGTCTTTTGCATGGCCATTGTTAAGTCATTACCCAGTATGAATGGCACATCCTTGATTGGAGTGCTGGCACAACAGTCTTATAATATAGGGTATGACCTCAAACAAGGCAAGATTTTCTTCCAAAGGATTGAATGTAGCGCTCTCCAATCCTTTCTTCCAAAGGATTGATGAATTCAGTATTTTCTTGAGTAAAAATAAGAGGGGATATGAATGACTTTTCTTGTGAAAGGAGTTACTTTGAGAGCTATTTCTCCATAGAAGATATGTTTTAGAGACGAAGGAGGAGGTCACCCACAGACTCCATGGAATTTGAATTCTTCTCAGCTGTTCTTCCTCTAGAATCGAGATCAACTCGCTCTTTTTCACGTTACCTTCTCTATGATCACAACTTAATTGAACTTCGATTCAGGCTTTGTATCATTCGATCGATTCAGTCAATAACGTTGTTCTCAGTCTTTTTCCTGCATTTCTGGTGGCTTCTTTACTCCTCTCCATCGCCTTCAGTCCTCCAGCAACCACAGCCTTCTTTGCTGGTCACTCGCCGTCACCACAACCGCTTTGGAAGCCTCCTCTGTTCTCTGCCCTGTCTTCCTTTCTCAATCGCTGGCTCGAATTCTCAGCGTTTTTGTACATGATTTGTCTGAGATTATCGTCACTTGGTCATGATCGATGCTCTCCACAGCACCTATTTGCGCAAACTCATTCTCAATCTTGTTTGATGTTTAGTGTTCCTGCTCTAGCATTCAGTTCACCTTGTGATGTCGTTGGCAT
Organism: Eucalyptus pauciflora; assembly: GCA_007663325.1. Classification (NCBI taxonomy): domain Eukaryota; kingdom Viridiplantae; phylum Streptophyta; class Magnoliopsida; order Myrtales; family Myrtaceae; genus Eucalyptus; species Eucalyptus pauciflora. The sequence continues at coordinate 677,422 of VMYD01000248.1, forward strand.
TTGTGATCCTCTGAATCTGCTAGGATCGATGGCCTGGCTTTGCCTTGATTACCCCAATTTTAGTTCGGATTATTGTTTAACCGAGAGATTCTACAAAATTCCTGAGTTACATCAATGAACGTCCGAGTCTAGATTTGATTGAGTTTAATGTCTTCGCTGGCTTAATTTGTCTATTTCTATTACATAAGCTGTAGTTGATTTCTGTTTGTCCTCGTTATAAGCAAATCCAGTAATTTGAATATTGCTGAACTTGGCCGAGAAACATCTGATCGAAATCGGATCCATCTTGATGGGCGTTAATGATTGTATGCTTTGGATTTGGCCGAGAAGCATTTATAGTTGATATGTTCATGCTGATATTTGATGAGATTCTACGTCTGTATGCAAAAAATGGTTTGGTGGTGAGGAAAATAAGACGAAGATTTGAGAACGAAATTCATTTATTCATTGATTCACTCACTGGTTCATGAATGTCTCTACATCTTCAAAAGAGAAACATTTATGCGTGCAAACAGATGTCGGTAGAGAATAGTGAAATGTGCAATGGTTGATGGCATGCATCTAATTAATGCAAAAAGCTGATTGTCCTGATATGGCGTTGTTTTCTTTTTCAGCGCTAAACCGGATGTGGTGTTAGTGGTGTAAACAATAAATTGGTCATGCTTGGTGAGGACTTGACCTCTATGGTGATCCTCTTTGGCCTTGAGCTACTTGAATTGACATTTAGTAGAAAAGCAGGAGAAACATTCCATTTCTTGTTTCTTTGAAACCTGTGGGGTTCACTCGAGGTTTTATCATGAGTGAGTTAGAGAAGAGAAGTCAGATAATTCGTGTCATCGATACCAAAATCTGATGAGTGAGTCATCTTTCATTTATCATGAAATTGGTATAAATGAAAGCATAAATAGCTTTCACTCCAAATTGGTCAAAATAATCGGTATTGTCGGTTGGTCTACCTTCACATATTTGTAGACTTACTTCTTCATGTATCTAGTATGAAGCAATTACTAAAATGAAAACAATAAACAGTTGCAAATATAAAATTACCATTGTATAATAAGGTTTACTCTGCAAAACATGATAAGAATGATTCCGGGAAAATTTGGGAACATTGCTTTGTATATGGAATAGGCATTATGAAAATGTACAATTTGTGGCCAGTCATACTGTGGTGGCAAGAGTCAAGCTTGAGACCAGATGCTTATCAAGTGAGATGCAAAGTAATAGCTACACATATCAACTGAGAAAATGGCAGGCTAAATATAGGAAAATATTTGATATTTCATAGGTCATATGATACCTGTAAAACGTGATATTCAGGGCCCTCCGTCAATGAGAATGTTATGCAACCTTGCGATGGTTGTCGTCTTGTGACTAGAGAGGTTACATCATAAAGTTTGGGACGATATCTATCCGAGTTCAAATCTAATTTGATTAAGAAGAGCTCAATAAGGGACCTTACTTGGTGTAGAGATGCTCCAAAATGGTTTAAGCCTATGACTGTCATCCATCAAAAACCGTTCATTTATGCCTACCTCATTAACTAGGCTTGGCCCGGTAATCCTTATGTTGTTTAACTGAAAAGGGGATCCTGCTGGATACTTAACTCCAATTTGGAAATAATGACACGGGACTAAAGTTCTGCAAGCATCGTAAACAACTTGGGAACTGGATTACTAGTAAAGCTTTCGTTTTTGGATGATGGGAGACGGGTCTAATTTTAATTTCATATGAAAGACCTTGTTCTTTTTGTTGCTTTAATGTTTGGTTAAACAACATGTGATGGCACGAAAAAGCCGCGAAAGGAAATTGAAGAGAGCATGCACATAGAGAACAAGTAATGAAAAAATTGATCGAGCACACGAACTGTTTCCTGGAAGTCTAATGCTGTCAATTGTGATGACTGTACTAGTCACCAATCTAAAGTCTCATGCATGAACAGCAATGATTTTATCATTTAAGCTGTATATGAAATGTTTGCCATCAGAATGAGAATCCCATTAAGAGCTAACGGGTTTCTTAATGTGGTCGAAGAATGATAAGAAGTAGGATGATGGAGAAATTAAAGTAAGAATACAGATAAACTAAATTATGATCATAATAAAAGAGCTAGGAGAGGGATATTTGGAGGCTGTGGAAGTGGTCACGCTTGATCATACTCCCCAGCATACTAAACCTTGACAGCATGAGGAGCGCGGCCATTACTTGCCTTAGATCTATCCCTCTCCCTCTCATCCTCTCTCTCTCTCTCTCTCTCTCTCTCTCAACACAAACACAACACATTCGAACAAGCATGCACGAGTCACACAAAGACCACCGTGTTCAGATAACAGTAAAGGTAACCCAGGGCAAGCCCATTATCCTGGACAAATCCGGGTTCAAGCCTAACTTCAGTACTTGGATGACTGATACTTGTTGGGCTAAGCCTAAATCTGATATCATTGTGAAATCATGATGTGCGCATGATTTTACTATAAAGTTTGGTCGATATATTGAGATTCCATTTCAAATATTTTTTGACGATTATATTGTTTGATCTTTTTAGGGCTAATTGAAAGACATTAGATAAGAAGATATTTCTGTTTATCTCGCTTTTTATGTTGAGGTTGAACCAAACCATGATTGAATTCAACAAAGTTGAATGACTACTCGTCATTTGAAAGCAACAAGTGTTTCGAGACAGATGATCCTGCGGCACATTAGCTAGGCTCCTGATTTAGTTATTTCCTTCATCATTGAACTCAATACATTCAAAAGACTGTTTGAACTTTAAATTTTGTAATTGCTATTCGATATTTCTTCCATTTGTAAGAATAACTTCCTTCATTCACCACCAACGTATTCAACCCAATTGACGGTCAAAACATCAAACACATCTCATCATCAGCATAAATTAATAAGCTTGGGATACAAAGACTCTCTTATTTCCTCCTCGAAGCATATCCCCGAGGCGGAGAACTAACTTCCTTTTGGAAAATATACTATGTGATATTGATGATAACACATGATTCTTCGTATTAAATGGGTTTGTTTAAGCATTGCAGAAACTTGACTTACCAGTAAATTTTTAATAAGACTGAAAACTTGTAAAAGGAAATGTGGATCCTAGCGTGGTTCTGCAATTGGTCAGATGGTGCCAAGGACAATTCAAAGATAAACTTGACGACCACCGGAGATCCTAAATTGAAGACTCGACTCATAGAAATCACGTATGATATTCCAAGATCTCTGCCAAAAGATGTGGACATATTAGCACAGGAGACTGATAAAATGACTCAAGGGACTAATTACAAGATCTAGTTTAAAGAACCAGAGAACCTGGAGCACAAAGTATTGTCACAATGTTTTTGTTGACACCGACTTGACACATAAGTCATTCAGCAAGCTGTTCACGTTCAATTATTTTGAAGAAGACAGGTCATTGAGAATTGAATGTGAACAGCTTGCTGAATGTGAATTGAATGTGAACAGCTTTGGAATAAGTCCTTTGAGGCCCAAATCACTTTGTGGTCTCAAGCTCCTCATGCTGTTGGAAGATCTTAGAGTTGATTCTGTTTTAATTGATACTAATAGATATTTGATTAGAACAGTAAATAGGAAGCTAGAGAATTCTGATTCTTGTATCTTTATTCTTTCTTATTTTGCTCTTTCACTCTTACATTATAAATGTACATGTAATGCTATACAGAAGATATACAAAAAAAGCATTTTACCAAAACTCCATTCTCTTTTCTGTCATGGTATCAGAGCAGTAAATAGGAAGCTAGAGAATTTTGATTCAAGCATCTTTATTCTTTCCTATTTTGCTTTTTCACTCTTACATTATAAATGTACATGTAATGTTATACATAAGATATACAGAAAAAGCATTTTACACAGTGTGTTTTTATGGGATACCCTTCCCTTCAGAAGGGTTATCATGTCATGGAGTTTTCTACAGGACGTTTCTTCATCAGTAGAGATGTGGTTTTTCATGAAGACATGTTCCCTTTCAAAGAGAAGCTGGCTTCGTCACAATACAATTTATCCGAAAACAATTGGTTTCTTCTATCTGATGAAGATTTATCATTAGCGCCTGGCTTTCTTATGACCCCTGCATCTTCTATGACACCGGCACCAGTGGAATTCTCAAACCTAGAGACGGGATTATCAGCTTCATCTGAGGAAGTCCCTCCATCTACTTCAACGTAGACACAACAGATATGGCTACTGAATCATCCGCGGCTTCCGAGGATATGGTTGAGATACCTTGTCGTTCTAGAAGACAGACTCGTCCACCCACTTGAACTAAAGATTATATATGTTCTGCTACAAACTCTTTAGGTACACAATATCCTGTTTCATCCTATGTTTCATTCAATCAGTTATCGGTAGAACATATGTGCTGTATCAGTCGAATTTCAGAAGCACACGAGCCATCTTCATTCACTGAGGCAACAAAGAATCCCAAATGGTGGAAGGCAATGGAGTCCAAACTTACTGCACTTATGGAAAATCATACTTGGGATGTTGTTCCCTTACCACCGCATCAAAAACCGATCGAATGTAAATGTGTTTACAAGATCAAGTTCAAATTGGATGGTTCCATAGAACGCTACAAGGCTAGGTTAGTAGCCAAAGGCTTCACCCAAAGAGAAGGCTTCGACTATCACGTAATGTTATAAATGTACATGTGTTATACAGAAAAAGCATTTTACCAAAACTCCATTCTCTTTTCTGTCACAGGCAAATACAAATGTTGTTTAGCAAATTTTTTGGCATACTTTGGAGAGATGCAATTGCATCTCTAAAACTCTCTAAAGCTCTAGCCTACGGTGGGTCTGTGAGTACTTTGGAATGCTGCGTTTCTAGATTACAAATGGACTTTCTTTTTTTCAACTTTGCCATCGCTGAACTTTCATAATTCCTGAAGTGTCCTTGAAAACCCAAGTTTACTGTGCGGTGGGCGTGCCACCAGCATGCGGTGGGCGTGCCACCATCGAGACCCTCGCCGCCATTGGATAAGTTCTGTTGGTAAATGGTTTGAGATTTTTTATTAAAAAAAAAATTAGCAAAAGTCTTTTACAAAATATTGTTTTTACCAAATGGCAATTACGTCAAAGTAGTTTTTCAATATTTTTCTAGCATACACTTTACCGTACACTATATATATTTTGGAAAACTTTTTTTAGCTCAAAGGTCTTTCTATTTTTCCAAAGACATTCCTTCAAAGTCAAACCAAATGCACTCAAAATGAGTGGAACATGGTGTCAAACTCTAGAAGAAGACAGGCAGGCAGCACCGCATCTAGGAGGATATATGGACGCCCAAATCAAGAACATCATCCCCATTGCAAACCCCATTAAAATACACATTATCTTCTTCAAGGGAGGATGAGAGTGATTGTCTGCCAAAATTTGGACAAATCCATGTCGAATCTCCAACCTATAACTGTGTTCATCAAGAAGACTAGATTAATGCATCGAATGTTTCCCATAACATGTCCTTACGGCAACAATAACCAAATTTGAGAACAAGGGCAAACATAAAAATTGCAATTGAATCAAAAGACGAACAAGAAGTGAGAGGAGAGGCAATACCTCGGATAGGTTTCCATGATTGAAATATGTGAAGAAAATTGTAGACCTTTGAGCTCCAACGCAAAAAAATATTAGGGATCGTATGTGAAAATCTTTCGTTGTTATTGCTCGAGGACCGAGTTTCCCCTTTTGGCCTTGGGACTGAGGGGAGGCTTGACAAGTCAGGACGCAACACCATGTTTGACATGAATAAGAACCTTCCGTGAAGGTCATAGTTTGACATAAATGAGCACTATCCAATCTTCAACACCTTAATCTTGATGTGGCTTAGTTTTTACCTAAGGTCCGCATTGGATTGTGAATATTGGTTCAAACATGAAGGTGCAAGTGTGCACACCTTTATGGAAGGAGAAAGGGATGCGAGATTCGCCTTATTAATATTTTTATGATTTAATTCTTATCTAGTTTTAATTGCATATCATACTACATATGAAAAAGCAACGGGCGTACCAACGGCGTGTGGCTGGCGTGCCACAGTTGAGCGGCCAGTGAGCCATTGCCACCCTCACCACCATCGGCTAAGGTATGCTAGAAAATATGAAAAGAAAATTAACAAAAATCTTTTAAAATTCAGATAAATGTTGAGTAAGGAAACCGGCCTTGCAGGATTTGGAGTACCATTTTCTCACGGACCAATCAACATGTGTCACTGACCATGTTGGGATTCCTCCAAGATCCACCATCTAAGAACACATGCAGGATAAAAGCTTGTCAAGTTGGAGATTGATGAGATGACATCACAAACCAAGGTTGCAACACGGAGAAAGATTGTTACATTGAAAATGATTGGAAAGTAATGTCCAACAAAAATGCAATCTTTATCGTCCAAACCTTGCTGTAGGTGTAAAAAATATCTAAATTAACACATTGTCGTATCACAAATGTTCAAGAATCATGGCTCCGATGATAGGCGGAGCAATATGATGCAAATCAACTAAAAAAGCACATTCACCTCATAATGGTCCTTGAATTTTGAGTAATATACATTGTCAGCCATTAGAATTAAAGCATATTGTCGCTTCATTGTCGACAACTGGAAAGAATTCAACAATGAATTTGAAATATGTGCTAGAAAAACTCCGAGTTTAGAAGCCAACGTGCAAAGTTTCAAACTACCTAAATACATGGTAGCAAGAAAAAAAAAGTTATAAAGAGCTAGGCGGATGCCGTAGTCGCAGAAGCCGGATCAACTCCACAAACTCCCATTACCTCAGTTCCAGCCCAAATTTAGATTTTGCAAGACATACCTGGGCACATTTCCAAAAATCTATCATTTGGACTTTAGGTAACATATATTCTAAGTATTTCCCATTCCCATGTGGACATGGATCCAAGAAGCTACATAGGAAATAGAAAATAGAAAATAGTTCAAATAAGTAAGAAGCGTAATACAATACAAAAAACAATGTGCTTACCAATCAGTGTAGCTGATATTTGTGTGCATAAGATAATCGTACATAGTGTTAAAAGTATGTAATGGCATACGTCTGCAACAACACAATATTAGAAATCAGAACTCAGAAGAAAGCAATTTCAATTTTTTTTTTCATTATAATAGATAGGAAGATTTTAAATTTTTTGCCTCATTACCTATCATAATTTTGAAAATGTTCTCAAAAACCCTAATTTAACCTTAGCTACTTATTAGCAACTAGCATGTGGCCGACGTGCCATCACCGTGCAATTAATGTGCCGCTGTCAAGTGGCTTGTGAGCCGTGAGCCATTGCCACCCTCGCCGTCACCGGCTAAGTTCTGCTGACAAATAATTTCAGGTTTTTTTTTTTTTTTTTTTTTAAATTGACAAAAATCTTTTATAAATTAGAAAAATGTTGAGTAAGGAACCAGCCTTGTTGAATTTTGGGATGCCATTTTCTCTCAAACTAATCAACATGCATCAACAACCATGTTGAGATTCCATTAGGATCCACCATTTGAGAACACATGCAGTTATCAAGTTGCAGATTGGTGAGATGACATCACAAACCAATGTTGTAACATGGTGGGGGATTCTTATATTGAAAATGATTGGAATGTAATGTTCATCAGGAATGCAATTTTTGGTGTCCAAACCTAGCAGTAGATGTAAAGAATACCTAATTTAACAACTTACTGTATCATAGAGTGTTCAAGAATCATGGCTCCGACGATAGTTGGAGAAATATGATACAAAGCAACTAAATAAGTACATTCACCTCATAATGGTCATTAAATTTAGAGTATTTTACATTGTCAGCAATGATTTAAAGCATGTTGTTGCTTTATTGTGAACTATTGCAAATAACTCAACAATTAATTTGAAATATATGCTAGAAAAACTCTGAGTTCAGAAGCCAACATGCAAAGTTTCAAACTACTGAAACACATGGCGACAAGGCAAAAAAAGAGAGTCCTAAAACAAACAAGACGTATCTGGGCACCTTTCCAGAAATCTATCTTCTTAACTTCAGGTAACATATGTTTTAAGTATTTGCCATTCCTATGTGGACGAGGATCCAATAAGCTATGTAGGAAATATAAAATAATTCGAATAAGTAAGAAGCGTAATACAAGAAAAAAATGTGCTTACCAATCAATGTAGCCGATTTTTGTGAGCATAAGATAATAGTACGCATAGTTGAAAGTATGCAATGACACACATCTGCAACAACACAATATTAGAAATCAAAACTCAGAAGCAAGCCACTTCAATTTTTTTTCATTATAACAGATTGGGAGATATTAATCTTTTGCCCTCATTACCTATCATAATTTCGAAAATGTCCTGGAAAACTCTAACTTTGCCTTAGTCATCAACTAGCAACTAGCATGTGGTCGGCATGCCATCGCTGTGCAACCAACATGCCACCGTCTAGCAGCTTGTGAGCCATAAGTCACTGCCACCCTCACTGTCACCAACTAAGTTTTGCCAGCAAATACTTGGAGATATTTTATAAAAAAGAAAATTAACAAAAATCTTTTACAAATTAGAAAAATGCTGAGTAAGGAACCCATCCTTATAGGATTTAGGGTGCCAATTCCTCTCAAGCCAATCAATATGTGTCACTGATCATGTTAGATTCCACTAGGATCCACCATCTGAGAACACATGTAGGAAAAAGCTTCTCAAGTTGAAGATTCATGATATGAAATCACAAACCAATGTTGTAACACAGAGGAGGATCCTTACACTGAAAATGGTTGGAATGTAATGTTCATTAGGAATGCAATCTTTATTATCCAAACCTAGCTATAGGTGTAAAGAATATCTAAATTAACACATTGTCGTATCACAAAATGTTCAAGAATCATGGCTCCGACTATAGTCGGAGCAATAGGATACGAAACAACTAAATAAGCACATTCACCTCATAATAGTCCTTTAATTTCGAGTAATATACATTCCCGTTTGCTATGAGAACTAAAGCATGTTGCCGCTTTACTGTGGAATACTATAAAAAACTTATCAATTAATTTGAAATATGCGCTAGAAAAACTCCACTAAAAACATTGGATAGGAAATTAGGGAATGGGCTCTACAAGGACAAATGGGTTTAAGGCTTTAGTATGGGTTTGGCATTGCTTTAGTGGAAGAGCAAGATGGTCGTGAGTCTTCTTAATTTGGGTTTGGTTTAAGTTAAATGAACATGGGCTTAAATTGGGAGTATTCTGAATCAGGCTTAGGAAGGTTAGAATTGGAGAGGATTTGTGGATGGACTCAATCGCGCCCATTAGCCCATCTTGGCGAGGTTGGAACCCTACCTTCATCCGGACTGGTCTCAAGGACCCAATTTGATTCTCCATTTTTGGAATTATTAAAATACTAAAAACTAAAAAAAAAAATCGAAAATGTTAAAAATTAATTAAAAATTCCAAAAATTTAATTTTTCCTAAAATCAGAAAAAGCTTAAAAATCAGTTTTTGAATAATTTTCTCTTAAAATGCACGTAAATTGTTGATGAAAAATCGTGCTCAGAATTGAATAAATTCTTAGAGCTTTACAATAGGGTTTGAATGTTTCTTTTTTTCAGACAAATGCTCGGTTGCGCACTTTCTATATTTTGATTGTGATTTCCTCTTAGCCCAATTAGGAATATATTCTTCTTATTTATTTAGTGTTAGATGCTTGTTTTCTCTTGCAATTTATTTAATGCTTCCTTGGTTGCTAATTTGTTATTTTAATTATTGTGCACATGTGTGATCACTTCACATGTTCATGGATAGACTTAAAATTAATCCAAATTGCTTGACAAAAACCATTTTGAAACAAACAATATTAGATATCGAAAGGGCATTGATTGTTTAATTAGTGTAATCAAGTCATGACCATAGATTTTCCAATTGTGTAGGAAGTAAAGTACGCTCCCATACTTCAATTGATTTGTAGTTGACCCTAATAGGTTAGTGGTGACTCATCATTAGAAAATTCTCATAGCATCAATTTGAATATCTAATGTTGTATGAGGCATGGGCTTGAAAGAGCCCGCACTTAAAACTAGGGTCATAGGCCATTCTTTTAGGCAATACCTTTAAACCTATTTTCTTTTGTACCGAGGGGTAGGTTGTGATATAAATTACATTTTACCAAATACTACATGCATTTTGAAAAACCCATTTAGCCCACAAGCCTTTGCATTTTTCTAAAGACATTCTCTCAAAGTTAAATCAAATGTACTTGAAGTGAGCAGGTACCATGAACAAACATCTATGTGCTTAGAGCCCACTTGCGACCATGCATTTATTTTTTTATGAAAATTCGGTAGTCCCACTTGCATGCATTGGCAAGACACTTTTGTTTCCTTAATCAAGATTATTTTTGGCGGATTTTTTTTGCATAGTTATAGATTTTGTGTGGTCCAGAAGTAATAGACGAGGAGGTAGGAATGAATGTATAGTAAGTATCGGCATGAGTTGCATCATCGTCATCATCTTGTGTGGCATGATGAGATAAATTTGAGGGGAAAAAAAGAAAATTATGTGCCATGATAAAAGGATCAAAGCGGCAGGTGAGTTGGTTCCACGCCCTCATGCGAAGCCATGTGCTTTCTCCAGGTTTGAGAAAGGTTGCGGGCCTAGATGAAACCCTAATTACTAGTAATTATATATCTTGATAGCTATTTTAAGACTATTATAATCTGCAGCCAACTTTGACGTAGGTAGCATTTGCACTGACATACTCGGATGAGATACCCAAGTCCTATTCACTTCGACATTGGGCTCCACCACGCCAAATCACCAACACAATAAGATATGAAAGATAAGGCATCGGTGCATCTTGACAGTTTGAGTTATAGAAATAGTTAAGGTAGCTCTGTTAGTTTATTGCTCCTGACACAGCTTCATTTGCAAAGAGGAGAGACTTGCTGGGAGCTCCAAGTGTTTATTGGCCCATTTCTTTTCTTGGATTGTCTTGATAGAGTATACAGCATTGAGGCTTGATCCGGTGTTTGAAAAAGCCCATCAGACCCCTAACCGAAGCACACACATGCACGGGCAGAGCATTTTATGAAGAAAACACCCTTTCACAATAATCAATTGGCCTGTTTTTCTTGACATTTGAGAAAAAAAGAGAGATATCCTAAGTCCCACATGAGTTGGGAGAGATCTTATTAAGTGATTTATATGTCGACACCCACATCTTAAACGATCATCATTTTGTATAAGGCTCCTCTCACACATGTTTTCAAATCTAGTATCACTTGAGAGAGAGAGAAATCAGAAAAAGTTATGTTGTGTGATTCGTAAGTTAAGACCCATCCCAAATGATAGTTACTTTGAGTGATTCTTTTGAAAACTTGACTCACACGAAGCGGATGAGTTGTGTGTATACACACAATATATACATAGAGAGAGAGAGAGAGAGAGAGAGAGAACTCACACGAAGCGGATGAGTTGTGTGTATACACACAATATATACAGAGAGAGAGAGAGAGAGCTCACACGAAGCCGATGAGTTGTGTGTATACACACAATATATACACACACAGAGAGAGAGAGAGAGAGAGAGAGAGAGAGAGAGAGAGAGAGAGAGAGAGAGGTCCTAATCATATCGCATATACAATATAGTAAAGATTATGTATAATAATATTATGATGCATGCAAATTGTTATATATTTAAATGGTTCTCGTGAGCCTCACACGAAGATGCATGCTTGACTTCCAAAACAACAACATCATATCACTTTACATGAATAAAATTAAGCAGGCATCGAATGCATTTTTCAGTATTGCTATATTCAACTTATTCCTCCGAATACTTGCCTTAAGAAAAGAGAGAGAGACGTAGACCAGATCAATTAGGAGGAGGAGGAGGAGGAGGAGGAGGAGGAGGAGACCGTGGTTTATAACATGAAATGACTGGACTAATGGCAACCAAAGAATCATCCTTCTCTTCCCTAAGGCAGCTCTAAAAAATTATTTTGCCAGAGAGATAAAAGACAAGAAAGAGAGAGAATTAGAGCCAAGATAACTTGCCGGGAAGGCAACAAAGTTCAATCTCTTACTAAGGACTGAATATCTTTTGCTCGCACATGTCGGCAAGTCATTCTTGGCTCAAACTCACTCTCTCTCTTCATGCATGCACAGGCACAACCCCCGACGTTGTTCTTATGTTTTCACAATGTGGAGATATATATAGTGAGTACGTGAAGTTGGAAGCTGAAGTGATGGTTGATGTATATGCCCATTCTCTCCATTATTCTCTTATACAAAATGAGTTGCGTGTAGAGAGAGAGAGAGAGAGAGAGAGAGAGAGAGAATTTCATTTATGGAAGCTCTGTATGGAAATTTATTCGGTCCCAATTAGAAAAGGCCTTAGTATGAATGGAGGGGTTGCATGTTCGTTCGCATAATAGAATCCCATAATACAAGCGCAATAGAGTGGGTTGTAAAAAAAAAAAAGATGACATTATTATTTCAATAAACTCTGAAAATTGCACACAAAACAGAGATAAATTCAAATTAATACTAAAATTATAATAAGCTATTTCGGAATATCGCGTTCATTATAAAACTAATTGATCCTTTTATTTTTATTTTTTTCCAAAGTACATGGTGGGAAGGGGTGGTTCCCATTGGTGGGCAAGCATATATCATGTTTGTCAAAGGGATATATTCTTGGAGATTGGAATTTCAAGACATTGACCCTTTGATATAGGATAAGATTTTGACCCTCCAAACGTGGCAAGTTATTTATGGGTTAGATTTATGCTGGTCTACTGTTCTAGTTACTTCGATGGCATTTTCTCCAATTTGAAAATGCTAACACATATGCGTGTTTTACTTTTGCTAAGCGAATTCATTCCATTAGTAAATGAAATTTTTGATGTAATGATTTTATGTGTGAAAAATATTTTGCATTGGAGATGCAGATAACAATCCTTATTTTGTTTCTCCTTTCGCATGAGCCAAAGAAGCTTTGTAATACTTTGGAAAAATTATCAAAAAAGTCATAAACTCATTGCATTTGTGTTAATTTACGCTTAAACATTTTGATTGAGTCAATTTAGTCCTCAATCTTTTGATAATTTGTTAATTTACTCATAAAATTTTCAATTATGTCGATTTAGCCCTAAACCTTTCGACGATTTACCAATTCAGTTCTACACCTTTACCGATTTGCCAATTTAGTCTTTTCAACTAACTTTGGCCAAAAATCACTAACACAGGATTTAGGTAGTGCTGGGCATCCTTCATGGTATAGTTGGTGCCGACATTGAGAATTTTTGCAATCTTTTTAATTTTTATGAATATTTTTTCAATCGTTTCCTTCTTTTCTTTTTCTTTATTTCCAACCTTGAGCTGGCGAGGTTGCCAGCTAACCTAGACTAGGCGAGTTGTTGGCCCAAAGTTGGAAAAAAGAAAAGAAAAGAGAGAAAGTAGAAAAGACGAAACAACGAAAAGAAAAAAAATTACAAATTACAAAACTCGTTTACGTCAATACCGACCATACCATGTGGGATGGTTGACATTGATTGGATTGCTATGTTAGTGACTTATGGCTAAAATTTGTTAAGGATTAAATTGGCAAATCGTTAAAAGATTTATAACTAAATTGACAAAATTAGAAGGTTCATGACTAAATTGGCAAATCATTAAAATGCTTAGAACTAAATTGGTCAAATTAAAAGGTTTAGAACTAAATCACTATTAGTGCAAAATGTTTATACGTTTATATTTTTGGTAATTTTCCGTAACACTTGCTCATCAATGTCACCTTTCAGGTTACTTATGTCCCATCTATAACAAAGGGTTAGAGATTAAGAAGTATTTGCACTAGAATGGAACTAATACGTACTCTTCAATCTTCTAAGTTAATTAACTCATACTGTAGCTCAATGTACCATATATTACAGTACGGAACCATCCGAGTAATGACGATTTGTACATGGACGTTTTACATTTTACTGTAATGACACTAAAGCAACACTATAGTGGTCAAATACTACTTCAATTTGGCCCCCAAAATGGAGCCATATAATAGACATTATGAATGAACTAGGTATGGCTTTTGTCCGAGTAAGGGATAAAGCTAGTTCGACTTAACTTTCTTGATAATTTTCCCGTCTGGTACATAAGAGGGGCTAGGCTTCAAGATGTAACTATGTAAGATCCTTTTTGTAAATTTCTTTCATGTCCTCCTCTGTGGAGGTGACAGGTGTGCAGTTAAATTTGTTCTTATAGGTCCATCCCCTTCTCGTTCTCATTAACAAATCTTCACTGATATTCCTCTTTGATCCTACAATATGGATTAAGCTCATGTTTAGAGTGGCAACGTGTGCATTTTGACCTTGGTCAACATATCGATCCAAAAATGGCTGAGGATTCCAGCGAGGTTGCCAATTTTCATCAGACAACTGGCCACGCATGAAGGGAAGAATGCTCTTGCAAGGGGCAAGCCACGTTTCACCAACAAAGTATGGAATCAATGCCGACAAAGAATTGCAAGAAAGGGAAAGGTTAAAGAAATAGAAAAAAAAAAAACGAATGATGGGTTCTCAATGTATTCCTCAACTTCTTTGTCTCAGATGGTACATCACCTTTGTCAACATTTTGGAACATTTACTAATTTATCCTGCCAATTCCTTGACCTAGCTTTTATTCTCGATTGCTCTTGATGTTGATTTTTTGAAATTCCCACGGTAAGTTAGAATTAAAGCAGCGTTCGTTCTATGAAACCATCATCGCAACAAATTGAATGTTTGTGTTTTCCTTAAATATCAAAGGTGAAGAATAGAACTAAATATGATGATTGACTTTCTGGGCATCCGTATCTACAAAAAAATGAAAGCAAGTAGGCAAAGATATGTGTGCATTTATACGTGACAAGACCAAGCATCTGATGCCTCTGTACACGTAAGTGTCGAGTTATCCTAAACACCTTTTTTCTTTTCTTGTTGGCTTTTTTATTCTTCCTAACCGACTTAACTTGGTATTTATAAAAATATTATTATTTTTATATAATGATTTATTTTATATACACCTAAAGTGTCCATTTAATGTGATGCATTTTCATGAAATGTAGAACAAATAATTTTAAATCTCATTTGTAGCTTGTGTAGTTTGTGTAGACAAAAGGATTACATAAATATATATGATAAAAATATCTGTTTATTTAATTTTTCATAAATGAGTTACATGGTTGCATATAAAATTCATTCTATTAATACTTTTTCAAGTCTTTATGTTCCTTGAGGGGCGAGAATACGTTTACTTTGAAAGCAATTAATTAGCATATTATGAAAAACCATCAAACCCATCATATATAACTAAAGCACAATGCGAAATGAAGATATAAATTAAGGCAAGGAAAACGAAAATTAATGATGTGCTACTGTGCTCTAATCTCGCACATGTTTTTAACTTTCATAAATCAATCATTCGGTCCTTTTAATTCAGTAGGTTCCTTGTTTTTTTTTTAAATTTTTTTTTTAAATTTTTTTATTGTAGTGGAAAACGTGTGACCCATTGAGTTCGTTGGAAATGCAAGGAAATGAATAACGTGGTATGAAAAAGGGTGATACTATTATTAAAAGAACACTGTATTTACAACCCTAACCGTATTATCTATTTGAATCCCAAAAATCTTTTGAAGTCGAGGATGAGACGAGAGAGGCGAGACTCGAGGCGTTGGTGGCCTTCGATTGCTGACAAACTCGCCTTTTCCAAATCATGCATGACTTCAAAAACCGTCCGCCGCTCATTTTCCCGGCGGTTAAGGATGGTAATCTGGGTTTCGACTTGATCGTTCATTTAGCTAATAAGGGTCTCTGTGTTCTTATGCTATAAGTCGAGCACCTTTTGGGTGTTTTCCTGCACTGCTATGTTCTGCATGACCTCTTCCCTTTTCAACGGGCTAAGATCTTTTTCCAACTCCTCGATTAAATCCATTTCCCTGAGAGTTGAGTAAGAATCAAGGCGGTGGAGTTGGAGGTGCTAGATGTCGAGTGAACTTTGGGTGTTCACTAGTTCATCGCACACCGCTTCCACACACCCTATCTCTTCTTGCTTGCATTGGTGTGCGTGTTTCGCGGCCGCGTGGGAGTCGATGGTCGACTGATTGGGCTGATAAGAAGTAAGATCATGATCAAAGGTGGTCATGAACTCTTCGTATTTTCCCAGGAATGGATGGTCTCTAGAGACGTCAGTGGGGCGACAGTCCTAGGCCAACTTTTGAATGGCCTTAATGATTTTTTTCTCTTTGTAAACTACGGCTAAAGTTACCATAAGTTTCGACAGGGGAAAAGTACAAAAAAAGTCCTAAACCTATTGCATTAGTACCAATTCAATCATAAACTTTTTAATTAGACCAATTCAGTCATAAATCTTTTAATATTGGTACCAATTCAGTCCATCCGGTCAATTTTGGCCGGCCGACGCTGAAGTGGTCATTGGCCGGTGGCTGGATGCTGACGTTGCAATTTTTACGATTTTTTTAATGATTTATTTGAATTTTTTATTAGTTTTTTTGTTTTTCCTTTTTCCTTTTTTGTTTTTGTTCTTTCTACCTTCTTCTCGGCGATGGCCGCGAAGCCCTTGCCCGGCCTCTCCCAGGGCCGCCAACGAGGCAGCTTCGTCCGAATCTGGGCAAGGTTGAGCGACCCTCACCAGTCGCCGGCAAGGGTCGCGGCCCACGCTCGGCCTCACCTAGGGCCACGGGCGAGGCGGCTTAGCCCAGATATGGGCGAGGCCAAAACGCGGCCCTTATTGGCTGCCTTTGCCCGCGGCAAGGCCAGGGCGAGGCTGGCCTCGCCCAAATCTGGGTTAAGCCACGTCAGCATCCGGCCACCAACTAACGTCCACGTCAATGTCGGTCAGCCAAAATTGATCGAATGAACTGAATTGGTAACAATATTAAAAGGTTTAGGACTGAATTGGTCCAATTAAAAAGTTTTGGATTGAATTAGTACCAATGCAATAGGTTTATGACTCTTTTGGTATTTTTCCCACTTCAAGAGTAAGTCCCTCAATAGGGTGAGGAACTTATCATTCAAGGAGGATGAAGCAAAGGAGGAAGATCGACCTGCCATGACTTCAAAGTACGGAATGAGACAGAAGAATGAGAAGATTTGGGCGTACGAATGAATGCATATGAATGAATAGTCTCATTTGGTATGCAATCCTCTATATATAAAGATGGTAGCAAGAACCACTGGGGTTTATCCCAGTGGCCATCCTTCCAACATAGAAGGAGGAGGTGGGGGGTTCAACTCCCCACCTTTTCGGGGGGGTTGGGGTGGGGACGAATTAGTTTCAGGAGTGGGTTTTGACTCCCACGCCCTGCAAGGAGGCATGACAAAAGTTTGAGAGTGAGAGTTAGAACAAGAGTAGCGTAGGACCGATCAAAAAAAGAAGAAGATGGGTAGCAAGAATTTGAAAAGGCACATTGAAACTCGTCATCGTAATAGATTTCTTTGGAAAAGATGATGCTTATTAATAGATAGATGGGATCTGAAACGTTGCGGAGATTAGGCACTGATATGGGTTGGTATTATGGAATTATTCAAAAGGCGAGAACATCAATTAGTGTTTGTTCGATTTGAACAAGCTCTATAAGCCCATAAGTTTATCTTTATTCGGCCGAAGATAGAGGTTCGTTGGTATTATGGAGTTATTCCAAAGGTGCGAACAATCATTAGTGTTTGTCTGGTTTGAACCAGATCAATATGCATGTAAGTTTATCTTTAAGTGACCCAAGATACAAATGGTCCGTCAGTATTATGGAGTTATTCAAAAAGGTGCGAACATTGATTAGCGTTTACCCAGTTTGAACGAGTTATATGCATGTAAGTCTATCTTTAAGCAGTCCAAGCTATGAAAAGTCACAAATTCATTTTCCATCATATTTACAAAGAGAACAAGAGACTAGTATAGACGAAGGCTTATCCATCTAGGCCTAGGTGACTCCTAAACTTCGAGACGAAATTAGTCAGGCGTCTCTCTATGTCCCATTCTCCTCGACGGATTGGTGGTAGGCAAGGTGTTTCCCTTTAGGATCGAGTCGGTTCTGGCGTTGAGCTCATCCAAGTCCACAAGCGCATCATGCCCTCTTTCCAGGACTAGTCATCATTTGTTGGTTTATGATGTTCTCCTCTTCGAGAATGGTTAGCAGGCTAAGTATCCTGAGAGGGACAGTGTGGTCAAGACCCCATGCTTGGATCCTTACTTGCTTCTCGGCCACGTCGTCCCTCTAAGCTATTATCCACTCCATCATTTTTTTGGTGTCATTCTTTGGCCCGACGTCACCCATCAAAGGTGTCGATTGTAGTTGACACTCCTTTTGAGCTCTTCTTCCAATTTATTGAAAGAAGAGATGGTACCCCCAGTTTCTAATAAATGAGTCCAATGCATCGTGGAAAAAGAGGCAGAACTTGTCGAAGTCCTCCTCGAAGCGGTGTTTGCTTCTTCTTCCTTCTCGGGTCTCTCTGGTTTGAGGCCTATTTCTTTTCTTTCTTACATAAATACGAGACTACCTTGAGGAAGAGTGAATGAGAAGAGGGGGCATTCGCTGGTGTTGGCTGGGGGTGCGAGTTGGCTTTGGCTTGTTGGAGAAACATTTCCAAGTGATTTTAATGATATCCAAACTATCCTTAATATAATGTTTACTATGGTGTATGCAAATGTTTTTTTTTTTATTTTTTTTTATTTTTTTTTATAGAAAGAATTGTATAACATCCATGGTTTGATCTGGAGGATGGAAGTATGCAACAAGTTCATAAATGATTTTTCTGTAGATAGTACTAGTGGACCTAAATATCAGTTGATGGTGATGCCTATATCTTAGTAGCAAATATCAGGTCGTTGGTGCTGTAGCAACCACGAACATTTGGTGAAGTTCAGATTAGCAAACTAGCCCTTGTGGTTGTAGATTTACACCACAATTGAATTCAGTTGAAACTAGTTATCTAGAAGCCAAGTCATCTGACAAGTTTGTCAGAGTCTACAAAGAAGTAATAGCAGTAGATGCTATTCTTTGGTAGATTGCAAATCTTCAGGAAAAATGATTATATAGGCAGTTCTATCTCTTGGTAGTAGCTTAACAGTAACTCCAATGACTCTTTTCTTCTCTAATCCTCTTCCAACTGATAGACTGAAGATAGAATAAAAGAGAAGATCTAAGAAACCAAGTAAAGAGAGAGAACAACATTATCACGATCTAAAGATTGACATTCAGCTGTGTTCCAAGCAATACACTCTCTTCCAAGTGTTTCACTGATTATTATATTCGTGTTGTTTGAGTAGTTGTACTCTAGATTAAGTATATAAGAGTAAGAGTAGCAATTGAGTCATAATAGTGTGATCTATCTTGTCATAAGATTAATGATTGCTTACTGTAATTGTCCGAGCAAATTACTAGTGCAATCCAGCCCACCTTGTGACTGTTAGTCTGAGGAGTGGACATAAGCTTGGGGATAAAACCGAATCACTATATATCATTGTGTGCCACTATTTTACTCTCTTTACTCTCACAATAACACATCACGATCAAGAGTTTTGAAACATTTTCTTGACTTGATCTTTACTTAGCACCAATTAATTTTAGTGAAAGATTGTCAAGTTTTCTAAAACAACCTATTCACCCTCCTCATCTAGATTGTTTTGTTAGCCTCCAACATGGATGAAAAAACCAGAGAAAGGAGAGAGATCTCCTTCCTCGACGCTCCTCTCTTCGACTACCCTCGTCCTCTACTTCATCAACCCGTGAAGCCATTCAACCCCAATGCTTTAGTGGCTCACAGATTTCATCTCTGGCCCCTGCTCGGCTCCTCCTAGATCCTCCTTGAATTGTGGCAATGTCAGCAGTAGCAATGGCGACGCCGAGTCCCAGAAGCCTACTCGATGAAGCAAGAAGAAGGGCACTTCCACTTCCTCAACTTCTCCTTCCTCTTCGCCTCCTTCATTGTCCGGCAAGAAGCCGAAGCGCTTGTCAAGAATAGAGGCCGAAAAGGTGCGGTAGCTGTTGCCATCGAGCTCGCTGCAGCTCGAGCTCAAGGAGAGGTGGACGAAGGCTGCAACGACTGGGACTATGACTACGAAATCAACTCCTATGACGACCCCCCGTTGGTTTGCTACCTTGGTGCCACACAGAAGGATTTCATGTCAACGGCGCAGGTCCACCACAGCCTGATGTACTCGACCACACTACCTCCACCGTCACCGTCCAACGACCTATAGCCAGCGACGTCTTGCTCGGGACTTCTCGGTCCCAATTCCTACATCTCCGATGAGTTTCTTTTTGGTTCGAGCTGCCCTATTTTGATGATAGAAGAGCCGAGCTCGTTTTCTTGGGTTCTTGCCTGTATTGTGTTCGATTGAGTTGATATCTGTGGTGCAATGGATCGAGATCTGAGTTCGAGCCATAGAATGGTCAATGCACTGCACACCATGTGTTCACAAAAATGTCCAAATGAACTTATTTTATTATCTGGGGAATGTCCCTTGAATCAAAACGTTTCGATGACCATTTCTTTTTTTTATTAAAATCGCAATATTCGTCTTTGATTCATTCATTTCGAGTTCATTTTTTGTGGCTCGAGCACATGGCCATATGTCCCACCCCTTTTTTCTTGCATTTGGCCCCTTGTTTTGCATGTTCCGATGTTGCCTTTGTGATGCTTGCTGGAAATGAAGCAGATGGAGTATACAGCTGGAACTTATATGATGAATCGATACGATGATGGGTAGTCAGTGGTGGAGTCCATTTGTTTGTGGCTCGAGATTTAGGTGCGTTGGTCTTAAATTGTGAATCTCGAGGTACATGAATTAGTGGAAAAATTTAATGAGCTCTGAGTCCACTAACTAAAAACATTGGATAGGAAATTAGGGAATGGGCTCTACAATGACAAATGGGTGTAAGGCTTTAGTATGGGTTTGCCATTGCTTTAGTGGAAGAGCAAGATGGTCGTGAGTCTTCTTAATTTGGGTTTGGTTTAAGTTAAATGAACATGGGATTAAATTGGGAGTCTTCTGAATTGGGCTTAGGAAGGTTAGAATTGGAGAGGATTTGCAGATGGACTCAATCGCGCCCTTTAGCCCATCTTGGCGAGGTTGGAACCCTACCTTCATCAGGACTGGTCTCAAGGACCCAATCCGATTCTCCATTTTCGGAATTATTAAAATACTAAAAAATAAAAAAAAAATCGAAAATGTTAAAAAAGTAATTAAAAATTCTGAAAATTTAATTTTTCCTAAAATCAGAAAAAGCTTAAAAAATCAGTTCTTGAATAATTTTCTCTTGAAATGCATGTAAATCGTTGATGAAAAATCGTTCTCGGAATTGAATAAATTCTTAGAGCTTTACAATAGGGTTTGAATGTTTCTTTTTTCAGACAAATGCTCGGTTGCGCACTTTCTATATTTTGATTGTGATTTCCTCTTAGCCCAATTAGGAATATATTCTTCTTATTTTTTTTAGTTTTAGATGCTTGTTTTCTCTTGCAATTTATTTAATGCTTCCTTGGTTGCTAATTTGTTATTTTAATTATTGTGCACATGTATGATCACCTCACATGTTCGTGGATAGACTTAAAATTAATCCAAATTGTTTGACAAAAACCCTTTTGAAATAAACAAGATTAGATATCGAAAGGGCATTATCATGACCATAGATTTTCCAATTGCGTAGGAAGTAAAGTACGCTCCCATACTTTACTTGATTTGTAGTCGACCCTAATAGATTAGTGGTGACTCATGATTAGAAAATTCTCATAGCATCAATTTGAATATCTAATGTCATATGAGGCATGGGCTTGAAAGAGCTCGCGCTTAAAATTAGGGTCTTAGGCCATTCTTTTAGACAATACCTCTAAACCTATTTTCTTTTGTACCGAGGGGTAGGTTGTGATCTAAATTACATTTTACCAAATATTACTTGCATTTTGAAAAACCCATTTAGCCCACAAGCCTTTGCAATTTTCGAAAGACATTCTCTCAAAGTTAAATCAAACGCACTTGAAGTGAGCAGGTACCATGAACAAACATCTATGTGCTTAGAGCCCACTTGCGACCATGCATTTATTTTTTTATGAAAATTTGGTAGTCCCACTTACATGCACTGGCAAGATTTTTTTTTTCCTTAATCAATATTATTTTTTGGCAGATTTTGCATAGTTATAGATTTCATGTGGTCCGGAAGTAATAGACAAGGAAGTAGGAACGAGTGTATAGTAAGCATCGGCGTAATTTGCATCATCGTCATCATCTCATGTGGCATGATGAGATAAATTTGAGGGGAAAAAAAGAAAATTATGTGCCATGATAAAAGGATCAAAGCGGCAGGTGAGTTGGTACCATGCCCTCATGCGAAGCCATGTGCTTTCTCTGGTTTGAGAAAGGTTGCAGGCCCAGATGAAATCCTAATTACTAGTAATTATATATCTTGATAGCTATTTTAAGACTATTATAATCTGCAGCCAACTTTGACATATGTAGCATTTGCACTGGCATGCTTGGATGAGATACCCAAGTCCTATTCAATTCGACATTGGGCTCCACCACGCCAGATCACCAACACAATAAGATATGAAAGATAAGGCATTGGTGCATCTTGACAGTTTGAGTTAAAGAAATATTTAAGGTAACTCTGTTAGTTTATTGCTCCCGACAGAGCTTCATTTGCAAAGAGGAGAGACTAGCTGGGAGCTCCAAGTGTTTATTGGCCCATTTCTTTTCTTGGATTATCTTGATGGAGTATACAGCATTGAGGCTTGATCCGGTGTTCGAAAAAGCCCATCAAACCCCCAACCGAAGCACACACATGCACGGGCAGAGCATTTTATGAAGAAAAACACCCTTTCACAATAATTAATTGGTTTCTCTATGATGGTAGAGGTGCCTCTCTCATGGATGGAGTTTTTCCCTATCCCCCAAGGGTGATAGCAATACCAAACCCTAAATCTTCAGGCTTCCAGTCTTCATCTTCCCAATTTTGGAGAATTTCATCCCATCAAATCCCTGAAAAACCAAACACCCATCACCCATCACCCAAAATGCCAAACTTCCTCCTTTCTCGAACCCCAAAACATAAAAACCCTCGAAATCGACTGCTATTGATACTCCATTTCATCTTCTTCTCTTGAAATCTCGATCGCTGGGTTCAATGGAAGGGCTACATATCATACCCAAATCCCTAACCCCAATACCATTATTCCAAAAACACACAACCCATTAGTAACACCGGATACACCAAGCATGCACTGTTTCATTACTTAAAGTGGTCAAGTTTCCCTTCGTCTTGGTGCTGGAGCTCCCTTCAATCAAACCTCGGGAACACATCCAAAGCAAGTACGATCTTCCAAAATAACTCTGGAAATGATGACCTCTTCTACTGTATCAAATGGTGCCCTAGCCCTCCTCGAGATCTAAATTTGCACCAGCAAGTTTTTCTTAAAATGGAGAGTAAGGAGGAAAACTATATTCGAATAGCTGCTCTATACAAAAACTTAGGGCACTTATGGTTAGAAGATGACGTGGTTGCTGTAAGGGAGGAAGCTCTAACTAATAAACTTATTGAATGCAACCACACTCTCTTTGGTAAGTTACTCTCGAAGCCGAATGTAAATTTCTATGCATTTTGCAATACGATGAAGAAGGCGTGGAAACTAGAATCAGTGGAATGTTCCCAAAAAGAACCTGGGCTTTTCTCATTTGTCTTTGAATTTGAAATAGACAAAGAACGGGTACTAAAAACAGGTCCTTGGTCATTTGCAAGTAATTTGCTGGTAATAAAGCAATGTGTACCTGAAATTTCTGAGCATTGTTATGATTTTTCGTGTTATAATTTTTGGATCCATATTGTGGCTTGCCTCCTGGATGGTTTTGGAAGAAGTGTATGCTAATGTTACTGGAAAAGTGGGAAAAGTGAAGGAAATTCAGTTATAAAACAGAGGAAATGTGCCATATAAAACAGGGAAAGTAAGAGTTGAACTTGAACTTTCAGCTTTTCTAAAAACAAGAGTTCTAGTGAAGATTGAGGATAAAAAGTTATGGGTGAAGCTTAAATACGAACGCCTCCCACATTTCTACTATTCCCATGAAAGGTTAGGGCACTACGCCTTTTTTTTGTGAAGAAATAACTTATGAAAAAATAGAATGGACAGAAAACAGGGCAGAAAAATGACCATTGGCTCAAAGCGGAGGTGCGGGACAAGAACCCTAATTGGGAAGCATTTTATGGGAAAATAACCCATACTAAAGAGGAAGATGAATACGTACCTGAAAATCCTATTTAATCAACTATTCTGGAGATTGTGGGGGTGGAAAGAAACTAAGACCAATGTTGGACCTTGTCGAAGTAAAAAAAAAAAAGGGCAGAAAACTCGTCCTCAAATGAATACAGAGAAGAAGACATGAGGGATTCGATAAGTAAGACAGGGAATGGGAAACAACCACTGTATTTGCTAGATTCTATTGCTGCAAGGCTAATTGAAACGGGAGGAACTAGTAGGAAAGGGTCAAAGCTTTAAAGAGCAAAAAAATAGAGGAAGGTTGAGGGGTCGAGTCTTTTAGTGATCAATGAGATGTAGTTATTAGAAACACCTATCTAGCTGGTGAAAGGGAGAAATGAATGGGCTTTGGTGGCTAGCCCTAATAAGCCACCGGAGACATCATCATGATATTGAGCTGGAACTGTTAGGGGCTGGGCAACCCCCTGACGTTCCAAGAACTTCGAACTTTAGTGGCTCTTGAAAAGCCTATTGTGTTTTTTCTGATGGAAACCAAAAACAGGGAAATAATGGTGGAAAGGGTATGAAGGAGACTTAAATACCAAAATTCGTTATTGGTGCAGCCAATAGGAATTGCGAGGGGCTTGGCACTCATGTGGAGTGAAGAGGTTCAAGTAAAGGTGAACTGTAGCTCAAACCATTTCATTGATATGGAATGTGAAGATCCAACTAGTGGCCATCATATGAGAATTACCTTCCTTCATGCTTCAACAAATTTTCAGGAGAGGCTACATTTATGGCAACAACTTCGATGTTTTCATCCATCTAACCGCTTACCGTGGCTAGTATGGGCGACTTCAATGACATTCTGTATAGTTAGGAGAATGAAGGAAAAAATGGAGGCTGATTACAATCGCATTGCAGCCTTTTGGGACATGCTCAATGAATGTTCCTCAATGGATATTGACAGCAAATGTTGCATGTATACGTGGACCAACAATAGAGGAGGAGAAGACTTGGTGAAAAAACGATTAGATAAAGCCGTATGTAGAATGGAATGGCGAGTTACCTTCCCAAATACAGAAGTTCTGGCTTTACCAACAGTATGGTCGGATCACAGCCCCCTGATGCTCTCATTATATCCAGATTATGGAAAAAGGAAAAGAGCTTTTAAATTCAAAGCATATTGGCTAGAAGAAAAAGAATACAAGGATGTTATTAAGGACATTTGGGCCGAGAATTATTAGGATCATAGAAGTTTTTCACAAAAAATTCACCAAATAATAGAGGAATTAGCTAAATGGAGCAGAAAGAAGTTCTCTAATGCATCAAATCAAATTAAGGGACTTAAGAAGCGACTATGGACATCACCAATAGCAATACCCCAGATTCCAACAAGGAAGAAATTCAACAACCAAAGGAGAACATTGATTAGCTATGGAGACAAGAAGAGATGTATTGGGGACTAAGGTCTCGGATAAATTGACCCCAATAGGGAGATAAAAATACTAAGTATTTCCATGCTACAACAATACAGAGGAGGCAACGAAACAAAATAACCATGTTGAAGGTGGATGAACAAAATAAGAGCAGGGATCCCAAAGTACTCAAACAACATATTATGGCTTACTATTGGTCCTTTTACGATTTGGTGGGACCAAGGAACTTCCAACCTATATTAAATCAATGCCCAAATGTAGTTACTACGGAGATGAATGAGCATTTGATGGCTGCCATATTTTTGGAGGAAGTGAAAGAATCTTTCTTCCAGCTAAGCTCCCTAAAGGCTTCAAGACCGAATGATCTAAATGGACAGTTTTATCAGCATTTTTGGGAAGATATAAAAATGGATGCGGTACTTTTGGTTTAGAAATTTTTTGAGTCAGGTAATCTTGACCCTCTCCTCAACAAGACACACATCTCCCTTATACCAAAAGTAAAAAATCCAGAAAATATATGCCAATTCCGACCAATCAGCTTATGTAATTTAGCTACAAAATCATATTGAAGGTATTGGCAAATAGATTAAAACCTTGGCTTCCACATATCATTGCACATGAACAAAGTGCTTTTGTTCAAGGCCGACAAATCCAAGATAATATCCTCATCGTTCAAGAAGTGTTGCATCAAATGAGGATAAAGAAGAGGAAAAAGAAATTCCAGGCAATTTTGAAACTGGACATGCATAAAGCATATGATATAGTGGAATGGGACTTCCTTCGAATGAGCATGTTACGGATGAGATTTTGTGACCAGTGGATTGATTTAATCATGCAATGTGTGTCAACGATTTCATTTAATGTGAAAGTCAATGGAGAGCCAACGAAGTACTTCTCACCTACACGGGAGATTAAACAAGGAGATCCATTATCCCCTTATCTATTCATATTGATAGCTAATGTACTTTCTTGGATGATGCACAAAGCTATAAAGGATGGAAGTATCAAAGGAATAAAATTGAACAGGTATTGTCCTACTCTTTCCCACTTGCTGTTTGCCGATTGTTGCGACCCGATTTTTTTTCGAGGGTGAATCACCTAAAACTAGGTTAATGGATTACTAAGTCCGAAGACTTGGCACAGACTCTCCCAAGCCCTACCAATCGCGACTTGATACTAAGAAAACGATCCATTAAAACATGCAATTATATATCAAATTGGAGCCGCCACTAACCAATTAGGGCTGATTAGAAACCCAGGTAAAGTATGGGAGAATACTTTACCTTTTACGAACCAGAGATTTAATGGATTTGGGGACATTGTTACGCTAGATTAATCTAACGCCCTTTCGGTACCTTAAAAAAAAAACATTTTTGTAGGCAGTCTTGATTAATTTTAACCTAAGATACTAACATGCAAATAGTGGTCATGCGGGTACACAATCAATTAAATAATATTCAATAAATCGAAATGCTAAGAAATTATAAACCACAACTTTATTAAAGTCCACTCTCTAAGAAAACATTTTTAAAAAAAGCTAATAAAAATGCATGCCTTAAACATGATTTCTAAATGACATGACACCTAACTTTTATTATTATGCAATCTTAATCTAAAATTAATATGCATGAATTTTACTTTAATGATATGTGAAATGCAATTTATATGGCCTAATTTGAACTATATGTATGCAATCTAATTTATACAATCCTTAATGTGTATATACTACATGACATGAGATGCATGACATAACAATTCTATATGCATACTCTTTTTGTGGTTTTTTTAATGATTCTTTTTTAATGTATGCAATCTACACTAAACAATGATGATATGAAATGAGATTAATTATGAACTAACCTATTAATTAACCAAGTAAATGACTTTTTGTTTTTTTTTATTAAAAATGTTAATTATATGCAATTAAAAATTACACGATGGGACTACTAAAACATGATAATATGATGCAATCCTAATTTATTAATATGCAAATGTGCTTATTATGCAAACTAGTTAATATGCACCTATTATTATTATATTTTTCTTATTTTTTTTTTATATATCATGCAAATTTTTCCTAAATAATAAAAAAATTGTTTAAATCTAATCCTGACTAAAAAAAAAACTATCTAAGGGTGAAATTCTAAAAAAAAAATCCTAAAGGTTAATTTATTAAACCTATTGTGTCTTAATTTAATAAACCTATATGACCTACATGCTCATGCAAATTTTTAACTTTTCACTATTCCTTTTTATAATGTTTTTCATTTTTTCAAACAAGTAATTAATTTTACATAAAAACTAAGATAATAATTAAAATAACCGAAAAGATAATCCGTTGTCTCACGGATTAAATTAGCAATTATTTTAACTCTATAATCACAACAAGGAAATCAAAATAATTACAAATTTGGTCCGAAGTCTTACGGACCAAATTAAATAATTATTGTGATTTAACAATTGAAATTCTACTACAAAACCAAAAATTATTATAATTAAAAAAAATGATCCGACGTTTCTCGGACCAAATTAATAACCATAATAATTTTAGGTAGGATCTACGGATAAAGCATATATTAACACCCAATATTTAAACAACCAAACTAAATACGTTATCAAATGAAATAAACAGGAAAATAAATATAAAAAATAAACAAACAACCAAAACTACAAAGTAATGAAAAATAAAAATAAAGAAGTAAAACTACCTAAGGTAAACCAGTGGAACAAAAAGGGCAACCGAGTGGAAGATGGCCGGCGACCGGAGCTCCGGTGAGGGCTAGACGGCGGCACGGCGGGGACGTCGGAGGCAGAGAACCGGCAGCTCGGCGTCGCTCGGGAGGTGGAGCGGGGCTAGAGGCGGCACGGCGGGGAGCTCGGCAAGAGGGTGGCGGAGCTCTGGTGTTGACGCGGTGGAGCAGAGGAGGCGGAGACGCGGCGGTGTCCGAGGCGGTGGTGCGACGGTGGTCGGCGCGGCTCGGGCTGGAGTGGCCGGAGGACGTGCTGGTGCGGCGGCGTGGATCGTCGGAAGTGTGCCGACGAGGGTTCGGACCACCGGGGGGTTGAGGCGTGCGTGAAGAAGATGAACAACCCATTTCTTTTCTTTTTTATCTTCTTTTTTTCTTTTCTCTGCTGCACGTCTACTTTTCTGCTCCCTTTTACTTTTCTGCCTTTGACATTACTTTTGACTTCTCTTTTCCTCTGCGACTTGTCAGAGGGGAAAAGAAAGACTACTTTCTTTTTGGCTCAACACCAACGGAGGAATTTTTTTCTTCTTTTTTTACCTTTCTCTCACCTTATCTTCGTACATTCTTGCTGCACATTTCAGCAGAAGAAAAACTGCTCCATTTGCTGACCTTGGGACCAGCAAAAAGAAGGCCTTTATTTCTCTATTTTTCGACGGAAGACGAAGTGAAGTCCCCTCACAAATGACGCAACGTGTCCCTTTTATAGTACAAGACTTCCATTTAACATTAGAAAGTCAGAACCCGTGCTCCTTTGTTCGCGGGGATTGCCGAAATCTTAGCCCTGATTTGTTGCCGTAAATCCCTCACTTTCTTTCGCAATTAATTTATATTGCTGCGAACATGTCCAGATTCACGCCCAATATTCGAGTGAGTGTCTATTCTTTCCATATCGCTAGACAAATCCCATTAATTCCCCTCATTAATTTCATTTTTTTAAAAAAAATTTTGAAATGAAGATATGCGTTCAACAATAAAATGCTTCATTATTCAAAATTTGTTTTTTTTTTTAATCTCCCTCCACAAACCCAAATGCTTTATTTTATTTATTATCTTCTATTTTAAAAATAAAAAATTTGATCCTAAATTAGGTGTCAACACCGATAATGTTATATTTTTTTTATGGATGGGACTGTTAGAGAATGTCAAAGTTTGGCGGCTGTTCTAAATCAAAATTGCTATGCGACGGGTCAAGCGATAAACCCGAACAAGTTAGGTATCTTTTTTAGCAATGGCTATCCACCGAACTTGAAGGAGAATATGGCCCAAGAAATGCGAGTGCCAAGTATTGACAAGATAGGGAAGTACTTTGGAACACCATCCGACTGGGGTCAAACAAAGAAAGAGTTGTTTGCATGGATTCTGGCAAGAGTAAACATGAAGCTAGAGGGATTGAAATAAATTCTTATCTAAAGCTGGGAAATAAATCTTGATAAAAAACTGTTGTGCAAGTGTTGCCACAATATGCAATGTTTATTTTCAAGATACCTATCTCGGTTTGTAGAGCTATTGAACAAAGAATTGCAACGTTATGGTGGAAGCAGACTGAAGCCAAGAAAGACATAAATTGGAAGAAATGGGAGGTTCTAAAGTCCAGAAAAGATAGGGGTGGGTTAGGTTTTAAAGATTTGATTACCTTCAACAAAGCCTTGTTGGGAAAGCAAGCATGTCGATTATCCCAATCACCCTCAGCTTTATGGAGCAAGATATTGAGAGACATATATTTCCCTAATGGCGATTTATGGAAAGCAAAAAGAGGTCAAAGACCGTCTTGGGGCTGGCAGAGCATCCTAAGGGACGAAAGCCATAGAACCAGAAATACGATGGGTTGTGGGAGATGGGAAAGCAATTAACATCCATCAAGATCACTAGTTACCACAAGGCGTGCTAGGAGGCCCCACAAACAAGGAAGATCCCCAAATGGTGGCTGAATTAATTGATGAGGAAAGGAAGGAGTGGAAAGAACCGTTGTTGCACCATCCTTTCGAAGGGAGAATTGTGAATGAAATCCTGTCTATACCTATCGCCTTGCAGACAAAGGAGAGATCACTTGGTTTTGATACAATAATGAGAATTATACAGTTAAAAGCAGATACAATAGTGTGTACATCAAATTCACACAACAAGACTGTAACAGGGCATCGACCTCATACCAGCCACCCCCCTCTCAAATTGAAGATTTTTCTATGGAGCTTATGTCAAGATATTGTACCAACAAAGGAAAACCTATTTCAGCAAAGCATCTTACTCGACCCGTTATGTCCTATCTGTTCCAAATATCTCGAGACAATCGAGCATTTATTCTTTTTCTGTAAAAAAATCCAATTGGTATGGTCAGACCCATGCCTTAACCTAAGCAACAATACAAGAACGACCAATAGAATGGATAAATGGTTGGTGGAATTTCTCGAAGCAAGGCTACACTCACCAGATGCAGGGCTAGTGGCGGAAGTGCTGTGGCAGATCTGGAAAAACAGGAACAACCAGGTCTTCCGTGACAAGAAGCTATAACCAGAGGCCATAATCGAGGTTGCCCTATCGCAAAATCGAAGCTTTAGTCGATGGAATCCAAGTACGAGAAAGTGCCGGAAAGCCGAGCTCTGAAGCTGAATGTCGATTGCTCGTGGGTGGAAGGCATCTCATCTAGTTCAATCGCTAGAATTCTGCGAGACTCCAATAGAATAATAGTTGACGGCTTTGTCAAAGAGATCCATGCCTCTTCATCCTTGCAGCGGAAACCCTAGCCCTGCTCCATGGATTGCTTCTACTGAAACAAAGAGAAGTACCTCACGTGGGAGAAGTACACGAACATAAACATACTTTAGTTTGCGAAAGTGATTGTCTTCCACTAGTGGAATTCGTTCTAGGCCGGGCAGAGGAGTCATGGGCTGTGAAGGAATTAATCCAGGAGTGCAAACAAGTTTTGGCCCAGATGACCCACGTAAACGTAGTCCATTGCTCGAGAGAAGCAAATCAAGCCGCAGACTGGGTTGTAAAAGCATTCCACCTTAAAATCCTTCCCCCAACATGGAAGATCGACCCCTCTCAATCCCTTTGGAATATTTTGTGCTCCGATTCCGACTTGTCGTTTTCATGTAATTCTTGTTTTAATGAATGAATGAACACACTACTTTCAACCAAAAAAAAAAAAACAACAATAATCAATTGGCCCATTTTTCTTGACATTTGAGAAAAAAGAGAGATATCATAAGTCCCACATGAGTTGGGAGAGATCTTATTAAGTGATTTATATGTCAACACCCACATCTTAAATGATCATCATTTTGCATAAGCCTCCTCTCACACGTGTTTTCAAATCTATTATCACATGAGAGAGAGAGAGAGAGAGAGAGAGAGAGAGAGAGAGAGAGAGAGAGATCCATATATGTATAAGTTGAAAACATGAAAGACACAAGAAAATAAGTCACCAAAGTATAAAAACAATGAATTCAAGTAATGGTGCAACTCCTCCTAATCATATCATATATACAATATAGTAAAGATTATGTATAATAATATATTATGATGCATGCAAATTGTTATATATTTAAATGGTTCTCGTGAGCCTCACATGAAGATGCATGCTTGACTTCCAAAACAAAAACATCATATCACTTTACATGAATAAAATTAAGCAGGCATCGAATGCATTTTTCAGTATTGCTATATTCAACTTATTCCTCCGAATACTTGCCTTAAGAAAAGAGAGAGAGATGTGGAGACCAGATCAATTAAGAAGAAAAGAAGAAGAAGAAGGTGAAGACGTAGGAGACCGTGGTTTATAACATGAAATGACTGGACTAATGGCAACCGAAGAATCATCCTTCTCTTCCCTAAGGCAGCTCTTAAAAATTATTTTGCCAGAGAGATAAAAGACAAGAAAGAGAGAGAATTAGAGCCACGAGAACTTGCCGGGAAGGCAACAAAGTTCAATCTCTTACTAAAGACTGAATATCTTTTGCTCGCACGGTACGATGTCGGCAAGTCATTCATGGCTCAAACTCACTCTCTCTCTTCATGCATGCACAGGCACAACCCCCGACGTTGTTCTTATGTTTTCACAATGTGGAGATATATATAGTGAGTACGTGAAGTTGGAAGCTGAAATGATGGTTGATGTATATGCCCATTCTCTCCATTATTCTCTTACACAAAATGAATTGCGTGTAGGGAGAGAGAGAGAGAGAGAGAGAGAGAGAATTTCATTCATGGAAGCTCTGTATGGAAATTTATTCGGTCCCAATTAGAAAAGGCCTAGTATGAATGGAGGGGTTGCATGTTTGTTCGCAGAATAGAATCCCAGAATACAAGCGCAATAGAGTGGATTGTAATAAAAAAAAAAAGAAAAAAAAAGATGACATTATTATTTCAATAAACTTTGAAAATTGCACACAAAACAGAGATAAATTCAAATTAATACTAAATTTATAATAAGCTATTTCGGAATATCGCGTTCATTATAAAACTAATTGATCCTTTTATTTTTATTTTTTTCCAAAGTACATGGTGGGAAGGAGTGGTTCCCATTGGTGGGCAAGCATATATCATGTTTGTCAAAGGGATATATTCTTGGAGATTGGAATTTCAAGAAATTGACCCTTTGATATAGGATAAGATTTTGACCCTCCAAACGTGGCAAGTTATTTATGGGTTAGATTTACGCTGGTCTACTCTTCTAGTTATTGACCAAAAAAAATAAAAATAAATACTCTTCTAGTTACTTCGATGGCATTTTCTCCAATTTGAAAATGCTAACACATATGCGTGTTTTAATTTTGGTAAGTGAATTCATTCCATTAGTAAATGAAATTTTTGATGTAATGATTTTATGTGTGAAAAATATTTTGCATTGGAGATGCATATAAAAATCCTTATTTTGTTTCTCCTTTCGCACGAGCCAAAGATGCTTTTAATACTTTTGAAAAATTATCAAAAAATTCATAAACTCATTGCATTTGTGTTAATTCAGGCCTAAACATTTTGATTGAGTCAATTCAGTCCTCAATCTTTTGATAATTTGTTAATTTACTCATAAATTTTTCAATGATGTCAATTTAGCCATAAACCGTTGGACGATTTACCAATTCAGTTCTACACCTTTACCGATTTGCCAATTTAGTCTTTTCAACTAACTTTGGCCAAAAATCACTAACACGGGATTTAGGTAGTGCTGGGCATCCTACATGGTATAGTTGGTGCCGACATTGAGAATTTTTGCAATCTTTTTAATTTTTATGAATATTTTTTTAATTGTTTCCTTCTTTTCTTTTTCTTTATTTCCAATCTTGAGCTGGTGAGGTTACCGGCTAACCTAGACTAGGCGAGTTGTTGGCCCAAAGTTGGAAACAAAAAAAGAAAAGAGAGAAAGTAGAAAAGACGAAACAACGAAAAGAAAAATTTTACAAATTACAAAACTCGTTTACATCAGTACCGGCCATGCCATGTGTGATGGTTGACATTGATTGGATCGCTATGTTAGTGACTTCTGGCTAAAATTTGTTAAGGATTAAATTGGCAAATCGTTATAAGGTTTATGATTAAATTGACAAAATTAGAAGGTTCATGACTAAATTAGCAAATCATTAAAATGCTTAAAACTAAATTGGCCAAATTAAAAGGTTTAGAACTAAATCAATATAAGTGCAAAATGTTTATATATATTTGGTAATTTTCCGTAACACTTGTGCATCAATGTCACCTTTCAGGTTACTTATGTCCCATCTATAACAAAGGGTTAGAGGTTAAGAAGTATTTTTACTAGAATGGAACTAATACGTACTCTTCAATCTTCTAAGTTAATTAACTCATACAGTAGCTCAATGCACCATGTCTTACAGTACGGAACCGTCCGAGTAATGATGATTTTTACATGGACGTTTTACATTTTACTGTAATGACACTAAAGCAAAACTATAGTGGTCAAATACTACTTCAATTTGGCCCCCAAAATGGAGCCATATAATAGACATTATGAATGAACTAGGTATGGCTTTTGTCCGAGTAAGGGATAAAGCTAGTTCGACTGACTTTCTTGATAATTTTCCGGTCTGGTACATAAGAGGGGCTAGGCTTCAAGATGTAACTATGTAAGATCCTTTTTGTAAATTTCTTTCATGTCCTCCTCTGTGGAGGTGACAGGTGTGCAGTTAAATCTGTTCTTATAGGTCCATCCCCTTCTCGTTCTCATTAACAAATCTTCACTGATATTCCTCTTTGATCCTACAATATGGATTAAGCTCATGTTTAGAGTGGCAACGTGTGCATTTTGACCTTGGTCAACATATCGATCCAAAAATGGCTGAGGATTCCAGCGAGGTTGCCAATTTTCATCAGACAACTGGCCACGCATGAAGGGAAGAATGCTCTTGCAAGGGGCAAGCCACGTTTCACCAACAAAGTATGGAATCAATGCCGACAAAGAATTGCAAGAAAGGGAAAGGTTAAAGAAATAGAAAAAAAAAAAACGAATGATGGGTTCTCAATGTATTCCTCAACTTCTTTGTCTCAGATGGTACATCACCTTTGTCAACATTTTGGAACATTTACTAATTTATCCTGCCAATTCCTTGACCTAGCTTTTATTCTCGATTGCTCTTGATGTTGATTTTTTGAAATTCCCACGGTAAGTTAGAATTAAAGCAGCGTTCGTTCTATGAAACCATCATCGCAACAAATTGAATGTTTGTGTTTTCCTTAAATATCAAAGGTGAAGAATAGAACTAAATATGATGATTGACTTTCTGGGCATCCGTATCTACAAAAAAATGAAAGCAAGTAGGCAAAGATATGTGTGCATTTATACGTGACAAGACCAAGCATCTGATGCCTCTGTACACGTAAGTGTCGAGTTATCCTAAACACCTTTTTTCTTTTCTTGTTGGCTTTTTTATTCTTCCTAACCGACTT
Source organism: Eucalyptus pauciflora (assembly GCA_007663325.1). Lineage (NCBI taxonomy): Eukaryota > Viridiplantae > Streptophyta > Magnoliopsida > Myrtales > Myrtaceae > Eucalyptus > Eucalyptus pauciflora. The sequence continues at coordinate 712,729 of VMYD01000248.1, forward strand.
AACTTGGTATTTATAAAAATATTATTATTTTTATATAATGATTTATTTTATATACACCTAAAGTGTCCATTTAATGTGATGCATTTTCATGAAATGTAGAACAAATAATTTTAAATCTCATTTGTAGCTTGTGTAGTTTGTGTAGACAAAAGGATTACATAAATATATATGATAAAAATATCTGTTTATTTAATTTTTCATAAATGAGTTACATGGTTGCATATAAAATTCATTCTATTAATACTTTTTCAAGTCTTTATGTTCCTTGAGGGGCGAGAATATGTTTACTTTGAAAGCAATTAATTAGCATATTATGAAAAACCATCAAACCCATCATATATAACTAAAGCACAATGCGAAATGAAGATATAATTAAGGCAAGGAAAACGAAAATTAATGATGTGCTACTGTGCTCTAATCTCGCACATGTTTTTAACTTTCATAAATCAATCATTCGGTCCTTTTAATTCAGTAGGTTCCTTGTTTTTTTTTTTTTTTTTTTTAAATTTTTTTATTGTAGTGGAAAACGTGTGACCCATTGAGTTCGTTGGAAATGCAAGGAAATGAATAACGTGGTATGAAAAAGGGTGATACTATTATTAAAAGAACACTGTATTTACAACCCTAACCGTATTATCTATTTGAATCCCAAAAATCTTTTGAAGTCGAGGATGAGACGAGAGAGGCGAGACTCGAGGCGTTGGTGGCCTTCGATTGCTGACAAACTCGCCTTTTCCAAATCATGCATGACTTCAAAAACCGTCCGCCGCTCATTTTCCCGGCGGTTAAGGATGGTAATCTGGGTTTCGACGAGATCGTTCATTTAGCTAATAAGGGTCTCTGTGTTCTTATGCTACAAGTCGAGCACCTTTTGGGTGTTTTCCTGCACTGCTATGTTCTGCATGACCTCTTCCCTTTTCAACGGGCTAAGATCTTTTTCCAACTCCTCGATTAAATCCATTTCCCTGAGAGTTGAGTAAGAATCAAGGCGGTGGAGTTGGAGGTGCTAGATGTCGAGTGAACTTTGGGTGTTCACTAGTTCATCGCACACCGCTTCCACACACCCTATCTCTTCTTGCTTGCATTGGTGTGCGTGTTTCGCGGTCGCGTGGGAGTCGATGGTCGACTGATTGGGCTGATAAGAAGTAAGATCATGATCAAAGGTGGTCATGAACTCTTCGTATTTTCGCAGGAATGGATGGTCTCTAGAGACGTCAGTGGGGTGACAGTCCTAGGCCAACTTTTGAATGGCCTTAATGATTTGTTCTCTTTGTAAACTACGGCTAAAGTTAGCATCAGCTTCGAGAGTAAGTCCCTCAATAGGGTGAGGAACTTATCATTCAAGGAGGATGAAGCAGAGGAGGAAGATCGACCTGCCATGACTTAAAAGTACGGAATTAGATAGAAGAATGAGAAGATTTGGGCGTACGAATGAATGCATATGGATGAATAGTCTTGTTTGGTATGCAATCCTCTATATATAAAGATGGGTAGCAAGAATTTGAAAAGGCACATTGAAACTTGTCATCGTAATAGATTTCTTTGGAAAAGATGATGCTTATTAATAGATAGACGGGATCTGAAACGTTGCAGAGATTAGGCACTGATATGGGTTGGTATTATGGAATTATTCAAAAGGCGAGAACATCAATTAGTGTTTGTTCGATTTGAACAAGCTCTATAAGCTCATAACTTTATCCTTATGCGGCCCAAGATAGAAAAGGTTCGTTGGTATTATGGAGTTATTCCAAAGTGCGAACAATCATTAGTGTTTGTCTGGTTTGAACCAGATCAATATGCATGTAAGTTTATCTTTAAGCGACCCAAGATACAAATGGTCCGTCAGTATTATGGAGTTATTCAAAAAGCTGCGAACATTGATTAGCGTTTGCCCAGTTTGAACGAGTTATATGCATGTAAAGTCACAAATTCATTTTCCGTCATATTTACAAAGAGAACAAGAGACTAGTATAGACGAAGGCTTATCCATCTAGGCCTAGGTGACTCCTAAAATTCGAGACGAAATTAGTCAGGCGTCTCTCTATGTCCCATTCTCCTCGACGGCTTGGTGGTAGGCAAGGTGTTTCCCTTCAGGATCGAGTCGGTTCTGGCGTTGAGCTCATCCAAGTCCACAAGCGCATCATGGATGTTCTCCTCTTCGTGAAAGGTTAGCAGGCTAAGTATCCTGAGAGGGATAGTGTGGTCAAGACCCCATGCTTGGATCCTTACTTGCTTCTCGGCCACGTCGTCCCTATAAGCTATTATCCACTCCATCATTGTTTTTGGTGTCATTCTTGGCCCGACGCCACCCATCAAAGGTGTCGATTGTAGTTGACACCCCTTTTGAGCTCTTCTTCCAATTTATTGAAAGAAGAGATGGTACCCCAGTTTCTAATAAATGAGTCCAATGCATCGTGGAAAAAGAGGCAGAACTCGTCGAAGTCCTCCTCGAAGCGGTGCGTGGGAGCAAGGTGAATAGGCTCATCGTTATAAACAAGCTTGAAGACCTTTCTAAGTTTTTCAGGGTGGTCAATCAGGAATGCGAAGGTCAAAGCGAGCTTCGCGATCAATTTCCTCCAAAGGTTCAAGAAAGCACCCTTGGAAGATGCACTGCTGGTGGATTTTATTTTATTTATTTATTTTTTTTTATCATCATCTTGGAAGGCCGTGGGAAAATGAGGCATTTCTTTAAAAGAAATATATTCAAATTTATTTATCTTAAAAGAGGGTATATGTCGACACCCAAAATTATCCCTGGAACCACATGCTAGCCATGAGGGAATAACAAGCAAAACGTCCCATTTTGGTTCATAAAACTAAGGGTAAATAGCTTTTTTGGTGGCTACTTAATCTGAGCCTCGATGGAATTCTAGAAGCAAATTCTAGAGTCGATGGTCATATAATTGATTGCCATGCGTCTCACTATAGGGATAGTACACCAGATTTGAAGATTAAATGAGATTAGCATTATAACTCGAGTGAAGATAATTGCTACGAGAAATGCACATAAAAATAGGGAGTAGTTATTTACTAGATGAGCAAGTTGTGCAAGTATCGTCAACGAGTCATGTTGACAGCTAAATTTTGGCGACCTAGTCATTTATTTATTGCATAAAAAATTAGGGATTAATTTTTAACCTCTAAACAAAAAAAATAGAATTAAAATTGTGTAACATATAGTTTTAGGGACACTTATTTTATTTTATTCCATTTGCATTGGACTGACGATAGATGAGCATTAATGATATAACGGGAGATTTTTCATATATTCAGGTAATATACACTGAGCGACATATTTTTTGGCAGAAAGGAAGGTTTCGGATGGAATATTTAAAAAGGGATAGAAAAGAATATTGCGTGTGAGTGCATATATTTTGACGATATATTCAGGGGGCTATGCACAAGCAAAATTGATTTTCATGCATATTAAAAAAGGAAATAAACCCACCCCGCTGTTGACGCGTTGGTTCGCGCCTTGCCCCCTCATCCGGGAGGGGAGGGGTTTCAAACTCCGCACCCCCATTGCGTGACTTAAGTGGAGTGTCGTGGGAGGTGGGCCCTCGCACTAGTGCTCCCCTTGGTTTGCACCGTCGGCTGTTGGCTGTACGGTGGTTCTAGGGTCATAAAAAAAAAGAAATAAATATTCCATGAAGATCAAATTCTTGGTCGATAAAAGGAGTCGTGTACGCAGGGGCGAACGGGGGGCTTTTTCCTTCGTTTTTTCAAAGTCAAAATTCAAAGGAAAAAAAATTCTTTTCTAGAGGGGTCAAGGTGAAAAAAACAAAGGAACTGTTGACGCCTGCAACCAACAGCTGAGCTCCCGAGCCCGCCTCTCGCCATGCTGGTAGTCGCCCCTTCGCGCCCCGCTGCAGCCCCTGCGACGCCGGCTTCCCCTACCGGCTGCTGGTCCACCTCCGTCGATCCCCCCGCCAAAGCTCCGAATGCCAGCGCCCCCTCAAGCCCGTGAACAACATTTAGCCAAGCCAACGCCTATGCCACCCCGGCTGTGAGCTACACCAAGCCTCCATCATGATTCACGAGTCACCATTCGCTAAGCCAAATTTGGAAACCAAAACTCAAATTAGGTAAAAATCTTGTATTTTTTGGTTTTCAAATATTTTGTTTCTTTATTTGAAATATTTGTTGATGCACATGATCGAAATCCCTGATATGCCATGATATTCGCAACTCGAATAGCCTTCTAAATTGGGAAATCCTCCTAATTTCACAACCCGCATATGATTGATAGTCCAATTTCACATTCGAAATATGACTCACAATCGCATAGAAAAAATCACCAATCCTATCTCATGCTCGAGATATGATTTGTGATTTTGCTTAAAATTGGCCAATCCAATCTCATGCGCGAGATTCGATTTGTCAATTTATTTCCAAAGTTAAATGGACATGGATAATATCTCGCCTGATTTGTTGTCGTGCTGTTCTTGATGCCTTTTATTTGATTGCCCCCGTAAAAGAAAATATATATATATATGTTTGAGTTAGATTAGATTCATGTTAGAATATTACTTGTTTTAGGGTTATTTTGCATGTTCATAATAAGAAATTTATTTATTTCGAATTTCTTAAATAAAAATACCAAAAACATTAATTTAGGGTGTTAGATTTTCGTTTCATTAATTTAAATTGCATGTTTAATTATTTGACAATTTTAATTTCGAATTTCATAAAAAAGAAAAAGAAAAAACTAGAATTATGGCATTCTTTGTACGCCATTGCATATTACGGTAAGATTGCATGTTTAATTTTATTTTCTAATTAATTATAAGTTTAGATATTTTTTCCTAGATAGGTTGCATTTTAGGTTAGGGATTACTTAGTTAGGATAATGTTCTAGTTTAAATTAGGATTTGGCCCAACCTAATTCCTAATATAAGTTGGATGATATCTTAATCTAGATAGACATTTTTTTTTTCTTAATTTCGAATTTCATGTAAAAATACCAAAAAAATATCTTAGAATAAATTAATTTCATTCTCTAGGATAGATTGCATGCTTATTAAGAAAATGCAAAAATATTATACTTACGTCATATAGTTTAGGTCATATTACTATATCATATCACTTCATGTTAGATTAGTGGTATGTATTGCATGAAACATGATTCTTATTAAATAAGTGAAAAAAATTAATTAATTGTGTGTTAATTAGAAATCATATCTAGGACTGTTGATGTGAATTCTAATTTAACATTGTAGATGATTTCGTTAGTATGAGGTAAATCCTATAACTTATTTATTGCTTTATTTGGGTGTTAAATTGGTGGATTACGCACTCACATGATCATCTCACATGTTAGGTAAGTAAATTAAAATCAATTCAAGCTGCTTGCAAAACATTTTTTCGAAATAAAAAAGAAAAGTACCGAAATGGCGTTAGATTTTAGGTTTGGGAGAGTAAAAAATCATAGATGGTGACTCCTAATAAAAAATCAACCGCACATTAAGAATTTGAACGTAAGTCGCGAATTGGTATGGGCTTGGGAGAGTCCGAGTTACATTTAGGCTTACTAATCCATTAGCCAAACCCTAGATGGTGCACCCGAGGTTAGGTCACGACAAGTCAGGAGACAGTTGCTTATGGATAAGGGTGCCAAGAAGAATTAAAAAAACGTGGAGAATATCAAGAGTGGCACCTATGGAGAAGAAACTGACTAATGGTTACCAGCCTGTCTTATAAATACCACAACTTGTTCAGTGAAGAAGCCCCCCGAGCAACACCATAACTATATTTACTTTATCTTTAATTTATCCCATTTTAGCTAGAGTTTTCAAGATACTTGTAGTTGATTAAATTCCGGCGCACATCTTTATCTGGCTGAGCATTATCGAGTAAATTTCGGTGTTGTTCCACAAGCTCAGCGTCATTGATTAAATTCTGATATTATGTTTCCTATCCAAGGATATTACTGTTGATTAGATTCCAGCTTTACACCTAAAAAAAAGCTATGTCAAGTATAGACTATCCAGTTATTAGTGTTCGGATTGCATCATTAATTAGATTCTAGTGTAATTTGTGCTAAAAAAATAATTAGTCTTTGAGCCATCCAAATATCAATTGTTAGGATTGTATATACAAGTTGACAAATAAAAATTCCCCTTGCATTTGACATTCACTATCTTTTTACTAATTAGTTAGTTACTGACTAGCTTGAGTTACTAGCTTTCGCTTAAATTACTTAACAAGTTGATTTTTTATCTTTTGATTACCAATTTTTTCTGTATTAAAACAATTTTTATTTACCTTTCTTAATTTTAGCTTAAAAAATTATTAAGTGATCCATCAACTTTTTTCTTATTAAATTATCGACTAGTTTTAAGTTATCAACTATTATTTGAGTTAACTACTGACGTTTATGTGATTATTTTAAGTCACTTTTTTATTGGATTACTCAATTGGGAATAAAGTTGGTAAGTCATCAAATAAAAGATGTACCTTAGTATCATAGTTCCATAGAGAAATATTGATTTGCAGGTTTGCCGAAAGGTTGATGAAAATTAATGTGCACCGATGCTTCAAACAATTAGAGAGCAATCACGATTGCTTGCGGTTCCACACTCGAGCACAAAGTGTGTGAACGAGGCTTGAATGGAGTGATGAATTCTAGAATAATCTAATTGTGATTGAGGCTAAATGCATGGGAATTGAGATTACGCATGATTGAAACTCACGGAATTGAAGTGACATGAGAGGAAATTATAAGGGAGTGAAATGTGCAAGCAAATGAAAAGTACAAAGAAAAGATAAATCAAAAGATACATCGCTCGACAACACCAATTGTACAAGGGATTGCAGCCGTCTTTTATGTATAATACATGGATGTAGTTTGCTTTGATCTTCTTCATTACGTAAGGGGGAGATTGTTGGAAAATATCCTTAAAGGATTTTGAAACTAGAAAAACTTAATTCAAGTATTCAATGAGTTCTTTTTTGTGTGGAAAGACTCATATTGAAGCCATGCACTCAATGTAAGATAATATATTTCAATTAGTTGGATATTTAGGTGCTTTTAATTTCGTTTTTCTGATAACCGTTGAGGGTATAAACTATACTTCAACAGATAAGCGCCTCCGTTTTACCATGCAGCTAGAATATTTTTAATTGTTATTTATAATACAATGACTTCGCTTTAATGATGCTGCATTCATTGCACTCAAGCTATTTCGGTAGGCAGACGACACGAGTCCCATCTCCAGCAAAAGCAAAAGGTGAAACCACTTTTTAATCTGAAGACTGTCACGCATCGCACAAGCTGCATGATCATCCAAACATATGCGAGCATGTTTATCCATTCCCCCATAACATTCATCGACCATGTATGTCGATATTCGTTATTCAAAACATAGTCACCATGGATCCTGCAATAACAACCGGTTGCATGATGAAAATGATATAACCTATATCGATCATACATATTCTTCTATATTCATCTCTCTCTACTAGTCAGTCAGCCCTTAGTCAAAAGCAGATCTTAACAACTTGAAAACTTGTGAAAGAAGACATGCGAATTGTATGCGAAGCGATCCGATCTAGCCCTAAATCATATGAACTTGTATTGGTGCAGAAGAACAAGTGCGTGCATGTTGTAGCACTTTCGGCCAAAACTTACTTTGCTGGGGCTCAAAAGTGACCTGCCTTTGGAAAAATATATGGTATGCCTCGCTTTCATCAGCTAGAACAACACGAAATTGTGTCTCAGAGCCTCACATGAGAAGAAAAGGACGAAACATAGCCAAAGACAACTTGCCGGAGCTAATGTAAATCCTTCAATTAAGCCTCACACAGTTTGCCGGCAAGTCATCCTTGGCTGAACTCCATGCTCTGCCTCTTCATGAAAGGCTCTTGACACACCAAATCACATGCATTTGCCAGATGATCAATTTCTTGTGATGTAATTGTATTGACACATTTTCTCATGCACCATCTGTGACCCTTTATATAGGCCAAGAGAGGTCCAATGAGAATGCAATGGCAATCACACAGAGCGCTGATATTCTCCTTTATATTCTCTCTCTGACCAGCCCTTCTTTTTGTATTATTATATAATTGTTAGTGCGAGGGCTGCCGTACAAAGAAAGCTGACACCTATGCAAGTTCTTTCGGCGATTAATCGTTTGAATTATCAAAATTCTATGGCTTCCAAGGGCGACCGTTTTGAAATCGGTGTTCTGAACTCCGTAAGTCTATGATCAAATAGTTATTAGTAATCAGCATTTTCAAGTCGTTATTATATTTTGTGGGTATTACTGTAAAAAGCAAATAATCAAGAAATTCTCCAAATTCTCTCATCATTTTAGATCTTTCTCCTTCAGTGAAGATTTGTGCCTTCATTCATTTTCATAAGCCAAATAAATTATATGTTGACTAAGACGCAGTGGACTTACAATACAACCTCTTTGAAAAAGATATGGCCCGGCACATGGTTTTGTGACTATGGCTTATTCCGTTGACCACATGTCGGCCATAGGATGGCTTATTTGTGGCTATTTCTCCCATTACTGGGTAAACATGGACTCCATTTCGTGGAAAGAAGAAGGTGATAGGTCAGTTGAAATGTTTGAATCATGGTTTGGGAATGGAATCTCCTTAGAAAGAAGGGGGTAGACGAATCAATCTTTGACATAATTGGAGTACGATTTTTGCATGGTTGGTTGATTTGCCCCAATTACTGTTAAGCACACAAAATATGATCGGATTCTTCTTGTCCTCCTATCAATAAGTAGCAGGGTGGCTTATACGAAAAGAAAAAGTGGCAGTCTAGGTGAGATATTCTTCATGACCATACAGTGCTTATATATACCAAATTTTACCTCTTGCTTAACATCTACACAAAATTTTCACATGGTGGGTAGACCCAAAAAAAAAAATTATCTGTTGCAAGCCAATGTAGATATCTGCTTTTGAGTTGTAGCCCCGCGTGCGCGCGCGTGTTGGTGGGTTGCACTCTCTTTGGAATTGGATATCATCCGTTAGAATTCTACTGATTGTATGCAAACATTTATAAATTAGGGTCACCCGAAAAGGACAAAGACCTGAATTTAATTGCTTTATAGGGCTTGTAGGTATTTCATGAGTCTCTAAATATCTAGGTTTCCACGCACATGCCATTGGATTATAAAAAAAGAAAAGAAAAGAAAAGAAAAATTCGAACATCTATTTTTTCATTAATAGTTGTAACAAGAAAGAACGCTTTTCACATATTTACGTTAAAAGAAATGATTACGTGACAATCTTTAATATACTGTAAGAATAATGGTGATTTCTAGACCAAAAAATATCAAATCACAAATAATTATAAATTGTTGTAAGACCTAATTTTTCAAGAATTTATGACTCATAATAAACTGTAATTCTCACAATATCCCAAAAACAGTTATGCTAGTAAAGCCCTTACATTAATAATAGATATTGATAAGGTAGGAAATGGTACATTTAGTAGGAAATCTCGAAGATAATTTTTTATTGTGATTTTTAGCTAGTAGCTTTTTTTTTCACAAATATCTTTGTTGAGGAAAACTTATGTGAGAATAAATAAGAAGAAATTGATCTAGAGAGATTTGTAGATAACACGACCACTTCATGCGATGGCAGAATGGAGTAAAAACTCAATAAGCGTGAATCATCAAGAGCTTTGTTTGAGCTGGGTTTAAACTTGTTTTGCTTCTATGATTTCAATCGTGTCTTGTACAAGCACAAACAAAAACTCTAGATAGAATCTATATGATTTCACATACAAGGGCATGCAGGAGATAATAAGTTAGACAAGAAGATCCAAAGTCAAAAAATCAAAGGCAGTACTTAGGTGGGAAGTTCAAATAAATTGAGTGAAATAGACCAGTTCATCATCACGGTGGATTAAGTCAAAGTTGGGGTGAATTCCACGTAATATTTTCCATTATTTTATATTGTTCTATAAATCTCTGTTGAATACGTATGTCAAAGAAGGGAAAAATCTGTGGGAGGGAAATACTTGTATGTTTTTTTTTTTGAGGGGTCAAAGGAGAAAAAAATACTTTCGTTGTGGCTATTTCAGTTTGACATCCGCAAATTCCAAAAGGAATAAAAATAATAAAGCTTTGAAAAAGGGGAATAATCACTTTATGCTTTCTAATTTGCATTCGAGATATATTTTTTTAATAAATATTTTTTGACCCTACTAAATATTCTTCAAGAGAGGCGACCACAGATAAAGGCAAGCATAAAATGTGAAATGAGCATATAACGTGGCAACTTCAAGTTTCAACCTTACGAAAGGACAAGTCCAATGGATTCTTCCCCTTCAATTTTTTTATTAATGGTATATTCCTCAATAGGCATGAGAAGCATGCACATCGCATCTCTCTCTTTGTTTTTTTTTTTTCTTTTAAATATGGAATCACCATACTTTTAACGTCCTCTCTATTGACAATCACTTGAACATTTCAACAGAAATTAGGAATCTATTTGGTTAATTTTTTTATGGAAAGCATTAGCTTAATTTAATGATCGCTAGGGTTTCAAGTCACTTGTTGGAATTTCGGTTCTTCCTTCTCTATTTACGTATGTTGCACCTTCTCCTTTTTCTCAGTAATTTCGACTTTACAACTTCATTGACACACACATTCTCAAGACATGATTGAATGATAATTTCAAAAAATGTTAATGTCAAACAATAAAATTAAAAGAAAGAGAAGAAAAGAAGCCGAAACAATGGGGGATAAGCTTTGCCCTCAAGAGGAAAATAGAGGAAAATAGCCTCATGACCAGCTAAGACTCCTTAATGACCACTCAATGATAAAAGAGGTGGGGTTATAGAGACAGCCAGGAGGTTTGCTAAAAAGTGTGTGATAGTTCAAGGATCGAACGGTCTTGTGCCAAAGATGGACGAGGCTAAGCAATCTATCGAGGTTGTAAAGTCATCCATTATATCAAATAAATTAACAAAATTAAAGAGTGATTTTACTTTACTAGAGATATTGACATGTTATATTTTTTAGCTAGGTGGAAACAAAATACTTTTCTTGAGGATTGTCTCAATTAGATAGAGAACGAAGTAACTAGTACTATTGTTAGAATACCCAATTCCCTATTCTAGAGGGATTATCTAGAAAGCGAACTGTTGAATTTAGATGTATCCAAATGGTAAAGCCGACATAGATGTTATGGATCAAAATTGAGGACCTTTCCCTAGTACAAGAGGACTGTGAAGGACACATCTTTGATGTACTAGTTATCGTGCTCATGATAAACGCTGGAAAGCCAAATATGGAGCGGATAATTGTTGAAAGCATCTAAGTAGTAAGCCCACCTCTCTAACTTACCTAGAGCTTTTGGTAGTGCAACCGAGACAACATTGAATTCTTTGCTCCTGAGGATGAAGCAACAACAGTTTTGAGAATTTTAGAGAAGGTCATGGCGAGATAAGCCGTTTATCATTACAATAGATGTTAAGTGAAAGTATAGTGATGTATGTAGCTAAGACATCCTAACAAATCATTAGATTTAAACCTTACTCCTACATGACCAAATATATTTGATCAGGCATTTGCCATTTGTTTTCATTGTTTAACTCTGTGACAACATGAAAAATCCATAATCTTTGACCCGCCCCACTCTTTAAAAAGCAAAAAAAAAAAAAAAAATAGAGCAAGAAAATTGTAACCAAGCATCGGCCATCAACTTTATGCCTAATTCATAACTCAAAATTTTCTCTCTCTTTGCAATCGTGGCTAAAATTCTGGAATTTAGAAATGCCAAAATAGGAATAAAACTTGACATTATTACAAATGCGCAAAAAATATCATATTTGTAAAGCAAAAACATAGATGGACTCTTATGAGTGCAAAAAATATTCTCGATTAAACGATTCAATTGGAATTAATTTTAAATCATAATTATAGATAAATCATTTTGATCACCCCATCTAGTTTCTTTTGTTTATTGCGGTACATGTCTCGTTTAAAAATTCATAAATTTATGTGCTCCAGGCATATAAGGTTTTTTAAGAGCATATTTTTTATGTAGAAAGTTTCAAATTCGGGATCTTCCGCTGCACAGATCTCATGGAAAATGAAGTCATAGGCATGTAGGTTTAGAGCCAAACCGACTACTCCAAAAGCACTCATCATATACCGGTTACTATTACAAATAACATAAACAAATGTAAGCAATGTTTGTTGGAAAAAGCAATCCCAAAAAATTTGGGACCAAAAGTAATTAGCAGTAACCATTGAAGAAGTTTCTTTAGCTCGAGTTGGGTTAATAGCATGAAATATATTTACACCGTCACCATCTTCAGATTAAGTATTTTTTACGGTAGCACCATGAATAGCATATAGGAGAGCAACGCCTGATACATCGGCAACTTCCATCATAGATTCATAACTCTCATCATTCTCGGCCTAGTTCTTGGTGTCGCTGTTTGGGCTCTTCTTCAGTAATTTAATGAGATGGAGGACGAGAGAAGGTAAATGACCACATATCTCTGTCTGTCTGTCTCTCTCTCTCATTGAAAATGAGGGAGGTCTTCTCGCCTTAGAATTTAACAGTGCGTCGGGTTTTGTCACCAGCGGGGTTGGAGTTTTGAGATCAGGTGGGTTCACTCATAGCTCAGCCCCATCTTTCTCGAGCTGCTACTTTCCCCCATCTTTCCGACGGACCAACTTTCTTCCGATTGAGTGGGGTTCGAAAAGATGAATTATTTTCTCTGAAAAATTCTATGATGTTGCCGAGCTTGGGACCCCAATAATGTTCCGTGCTTTGGCACAATGGATCCAAGCAAGGGCACAAGGAGGCACGGGCATAGAGTCAAGCGTTCTGCCTCAATGGATCCAAACTCAGGCCAAGTGTGTAGATGCAAGTCTGAAAAAATAGTGCATGTCTAGCTAGAAAAAGAAAAAAGAAAAAACCTTTCCAATCGATAAAAAAAAAATTATTTTACATTTTTAGGTTTTCGACAAATATTAGAATATATAGTCATTTTTCCTAGAAAATAACTTCCTGTAAACCATATTACAAAACAAACGGATTCTTAGTGTCTGTCCTCCCTACCATCTATATGAAGGATTACGTATGGGCAATATTGAAACCGTAGAAAAGCAAGGATATGGGTTTGTGTGGGTAGCAAGCAGAAAACATTTGTTCTAGTTCTCTCATCAGTTATGAATTCAAACCTAAGAAAAATTCTAGAGAATGTTTGCTATTCTAAAATTTATTTGTCTTTCTTGAATGATAAAGAGAATGTAGGCAGAGATCCGATATTTTCTGAAGCCTCATGTAAGGAATTACAAAAAAAAAAAAAAAATCTTTCAATAAAAATGTGAATTAGGAAGGAATGGTTGGTGAAATATGAGTCGAACACTAAATTTTGATATACCCTAAAAAATATATTTTTGTTGTCATGAGATATATTGATAATTGCAAATCATTTGATTGGAATGAAATCCGTGATGGGTACACTTAACGATTAGGTCTAAAGAAGAAAATCTTTATCTAACTGCCAATCACAAGTTTCATGTTAGACACAGTACTCATTCTGAAAATTATGATCAAGGATTATTGTATTAATCACCATCTACTTTAGAGATACCTCCTGCAACATTTGTCAAGCATTGGCACTAAAAAAGATGCAGGATTCTTTGTTTGCTTGGCTGGGTAAGCATTGGCTAGTTTGTAGGCTTTTTGGGCTTCAATTATCGAGGAATAGGGATTTTACAAATAAAGACTGGGGATTAGCATTCCGTTGCCGTCATTTTCAATGCGTATGGATACGATTATCTATATTCCTAATGTGTTATGATGTAACACCCCGTGGACTATTAGTCATTGTTTATCATCTTACAAAAATAAGTATAGTGTAAAACAATTGAAAGAGGTATGTATAAAAGTATTTTCCCCAAGGAGTAATCCTTGAATTCCGTCTCTTTCCAGAAATTGCAAAACTTTGAATTTTCAAGAATGGAAATTTTATGATAAGATATGTCTGAAAGTTGGATATGATGGCCCTCATGTAAGGGTTATATTGCCCCTGATTTTTATAAAATTTAAGATGCTCGTTGAATGATGAGAAACTAATCCTTTATTTACTATAACTCCAGATATTCAAGGAGTAATTGTATATTGGCTTCTAAATTAAATGGAGTAATGGATGTGCTGAATACCAAAAAGACAACACAATTAGGGATTCATTGAAATTCTCAAATTTGAAGTATACTTCTTTCTTTTTTATTCTGGATGAGCTGAGCCAATAGGATGGGCCTAGTCCAATATAAAGGTGGACGGGCCTGGACAAAGGGGCCGAAAATTCGTGGATTCATTAAGGTGGTGAATGTGCAATTTTCATTTCCCAAAAATCAGAAATTTTCAGTCTAATGGTATGATTAAAGCATGCTAATCTCTCAGCGTACTAGCAAACTTTTGTGTTACATTGGATCCGCTAGTACTCGGTGACGATCTCGGACAAGCAGCCTCCAAAAGCAGGTCCTAAATGCCCGTGCTTACCACAACATTCCTTCATGTAGCTCTTACAGCACCCACCAATCTCCCTCTTTGCCAAATTAGTACATGTGTGCACTGACCCCGAGTCCATGTGATCTTTCCCCGTCTCAATGTCGATCACGGGTTGAAGGTGCTGACAGCAATTCGAGCCAGTCTTTGGATGATGATGATGATGGTCATGATGATGATGGTGGTGATGAACATCTGAAGTAAGATCAGTGTGTGATCTACATTCGCTAGTGTTGCTGAGTCCTTCCTTGACGTCATGATTGTCATTGCTACAATGCATCCCATGGCACTCTTTATTCTTCTCTTGCAGAGAATCGCAATTACCTGTGATAACATGTGATTCTTCTCTTCCATGATTACAGTGTTGCACCGTATGCTGTTCTTTGTGATCACCAAATGCACAAGTTCCTTGCTTCTGAATTGCACTTGTGCACATGTTATCAGAGCAAGCGCTCGAAGAAATAGGATTGGAGCCACCATGGTTATGATCATTGCACATCTGGCCACACTGCTCAGCATTTTCATCCTTACTGACTTCAGGAACTTGCCTGTTCAATGAGTTGGAAAGCTCGCTATTTCCACACGAACTAGCACTTGAAGATAAATTGGTAGAATGACAGTTAACAACACACCTCTGCTGCAAAGCACACCCATTTTGCGGTTGGCTTTCATAGCTGCAATGGCGATGTCCGTGGGACAGGTTATTGCCAGTGTTGCATCCATGATCGTGATGATGTGTTGCAGCTAAACCTCTGCAGTTGTCCCCGTTGTCGCAATGCTCCTTAGCCACACCCTTCCCACACAAGTCTGAATTAGGAACACTCGATTGGCATTTCGAAGCGCAGACTTTGCCACAACCTTGTTCAGTCTCATAAACTTTCGTCCCCACTTTAGAAGAGCAACAGTCATGGTGGCTATGGGATAAGTTTGTCTTGTGGACGTTGCATCCTTCTCTTTGTCGCACTGCAGAAGATTTACAACACTTTTTCTTGCCGTGCTCATGGCTTTGTCTTAACAAGAGCATGCTATTTAGGATCACCACCATGCATGTCCCAGTGTCGGTGAGAACTGCCGCCCAAACAAGCGGGTAGCCGGCAAAGGCCAATGCAAGGATGGCAACCTTAGTGGTTAATGACAGAATTACATTCTCAACCACCTTCCTGTGCGCTCTCCTAGCGAGCTTGATCGCTTTCGGTATTTTCCTGATATCATTGGACATGAGAAGCATGTGCCCCGTCTCCATTGCAAGTGCGGAACCGGAAACACCCATCGAAATACCGATATCGGCAGTAGCCAATGCAGGGGCGTCGTTTATGCCATCCCCTACCATTGCTGTTGGCGCATCCTCCTGGAGCTGTTTGATGATTTTCGCTTTATCTTCGGGTAGAAGTTCTGCATGGACTACATCCAGAGCATGACCTAGCTGCTTGGAGAATCAAACGATGTCAACTGCTAAATCAAATTTACCAAAATTCCTACTTAACAAGTCAAATAAATAGAAGACATTAGATACCTACTGTCTGCGATGCAATGAAATGACATTCAGGTCAAAAGGAGATAGAAACGAGGAGAAATAGAGTTGCACCTGATTCTGCGCATGCATTGCCGCGGCCTGGCTATCTCCTGTAAGCATTGCAGTTTTAATGGTCAATGACTTGAGTTCCTTGATGGCCTCCTGAGCTCCGGTTCGGCATGCATCAGAGAGAGTGAAAATCCCAACAGGTTTTGCCCCGCAGAACACGTACCCCATAGTTTTTCCTTCCTCAGTAAGGCCTTCAACGCTCGGAACTGCAAATGCATAATTACTCAAGGAATTCAATAAACCCCGGAAGCAAATTGAATTCATGAAAAGGGGGGCGGCATGAATTTAAATGAAGCACTTGTATGATTCCCGTTTTAATTCGGAAAAGCACATTGATTAGGACTTCGAAATACGAATGCTTCACCTCTTTCACAACCAGCTCTCGGGGCAATCTTCCTGTTCCCTATGAATATATCGTTCCCATCAATCTTGCCATAAATTCCTTCACCAGGAAAATTTTGAAAATTGTCCACATCTTCGGGCTTTGGCTCTATGGAAAATGACCTCCCATACCCTACCAGCGAAGCAGCCATTGGATGGCTCGACTTGCTCTCAATGCTTGATACCCTAAAGATGATTTGCATCTATGCCTGTAAGTTTAGGACTGCTATGAGCTAATTTTAAGAACGAGGAGTCCAGGATCTTTACCAATAAAGCATAGTCTCGATATTTATGCCTTCATTGAGGGACTGGAAGTCCTCCACCATGAATTCACCTCTCGTGATCGTGCCAGTTTTGTCAAAAGCCACGTTCCTGATTTTAGCAAGGGTTTCAAGATAGTCACCCCCTTTGATCAAGAGACCGGATTTCGCTGCCTTTGTGAGGGCACAGAAAGTGGCAACAGGAGTAGAGAGTACTAGTGCGCAGGGGCATGCACTTACTAGTACCACTAATGCCAGTTGAAACCAGTATTTTCGCTTATGGAATTGAAGTGCCACCGGAATCACGGCGAAGCCAATCGATATAACTAATACAGCTGCAGATGGTAAAGTGACAGAAACTAAGTTGAGAATGAAGATTTGCTTGCTCCTACTTTCAGTCAATCCCAAAGAACGGAAGTTGGAACACATGCATAATGGTCAAACACAAACGTCTAATCCATAATTAGAAGCAGGGTTGCCCTGCTTTTGAAGAGAATAAGGTGGCATATTCCAATTTAATTTAAATTGAACAAGTGAAGGCAATCACATGTAATCCTTATACCAGCATTATCATTCCTATGACACGGATACAAATACATCGAGACCGGAAGTGTTTTGACCAACCTGGAGTGTAAAACTGTGCACATCTGTCAATGAATCTCTGTGTTCTTGATTTCTTGTTCTGAGCCTCCTCAACAAGCTTTGCCATTTTGGCCACCACACAGTCTTCAGCTAGAGCAGTTGTTTTCACACTGATGTAACCTACAAAAGAATTTAAACTCTGATTCTTTTTTCAAGTATTCTTGTCGAAGCATTTCGAATTTCCATGACTGATAAAGAGTGATTAATTATACCATTCAAGTTGATTGTTCCAGCCCAAACAGAGGAGTCTTTATGCTTGGAAACAGGGAATGACTCTCCTGTCAAAGTTTTCTCATCCACTTCAGATTCGCCATCCACAACAACACCATCTATGGGTATGACCTCCCCGGCCTTCACGGCTACAACGGTGTTGAGTTTGATCTCATCAACATTCACAACCTCTCCTGTTTCAGCTATCACTGCTGTCTGGGGAGCTATGCTCATCAAAGCTGACATTTCAGCACTTGCCTGAGTAGGTGGATCACATAAGTTCGTTAGCAATTTGGTCGTATTTATTCCAAATTAAACAATAATTCTTCGGAGACGAAATTTATTTTAGAAGTAAATAATAGTGCTTCAACGAAATAATTTCATATGAATCATCATTAATTAGTGTGGAGACATTGCATGATCTCTAAGACGTCTAGAAAAGATTCATAATGAAATTCCTAAATGGTTCAACAAGATTCGGCTTTCGTTGTGTCTAGAAAGTTTGGTCTCACTTGACAGTCCTAGCTGAATGCCGCATATAATATGTGCATCCAAATGGTGTATTTGATTGTAAACTAGCCCTTTTGAGAAGCAACAATACTACAGTTTGGATAGTATGTGAAAATCAAACTTTTTATGTCTTCTACCATATAAAAGACTTGTGCCGGTAGTCCTCCCTTCAAGGGTAAAAGTCCTTAAGGATTTTTAATCTCAATTTTCATCCAGTTAAAGATACTTATCATCAAGCACGGTTGGTTTTAGCCTAGTCACACATTTTTTTTTTTAATGTTTATGTTAACCTTTTAAATTCATTTGGTCACTTATATCGGTGGTTGGACCTGATTATGAAGATTATTGTCTTGTCGTGCAAGTGATGATTATAATCAGTAATTATCTTAAGTGTAGATTCCCAGAGGACTACATCACTCAAGTCAGTAGCAGCAACAATTCAAGGACAAACACTAGACGTCATTTGATAAATAATTTCCTACAAGTTTCACCATAGGACATCATAATTTAGTATTGCCTGGTCCTTCTATGCCACTCATGTCTACATCTAGGACTCCCGAGATTACAAAGCATGTAATATTGAAAAGCATGATGTCTATTTCTATATTAGCAATTATTCCTGGACAAGCACAAACCTCCAACGAAAATTCAAGGATTTAGTATAAGCAAAACCCTGTAGTTAAGTTTCGTCGAACTATCCAACGAAGAGGGAGTTTAGATGATGTATAACCTTGTGGCTTGCCCTGGACTCGAGCCATTCAGCAGTGGTGAACAAAAAGACAATGGTGCCAGCCTCCAGATAATCTTTCATTGCAACCGTCCCGATCACTGTCAAGCAATTGAATGTTAGATGTGCAGATAAACTCTAGAATCCTGACATATATGCAAATTGGAGCGGGACCAGCTAGTTCTACATACATTTTGAAGAACATTATGTTCTTTAAGATTTCAATCAGCCGCCGCCAAGAGAGAGCGATGGAGAGGGAAGGTACAGAGTTTTGGATCCCACTCTATCTTGATTTTGAGTAGTCGAGGAAGGTAAACTATTCCTTGGTTTGAAAAACTATCAAATTGCTCGAACGAGTTTCACATGTCGAAATTAGTGCTAGTGACACTTCATAGAAAATTACTTTTTACTAGTGATTTTATCTCAATCGCTCACTTCTATCCAAGCACGTGTCCTCTAAATCTTGGAAGAGATATAAAGTAAATGGCAAATCGAGTTAAATTCAATTCGGAAGCATTTTATTACTTGACACCAAAAAAGTTTTAAGAAAAATTCCTGGATTTTATTTCTTATTAAATTACGTAAAGCCAATAGCTTTTGCTTTTGCTTTTGCTTCGGTAGAACGGAAGCACGTTTTATGGCCAAAAAGGCATTCCAAGGGGTAAGTGATTGTCTGACGAAGATGTCGGTCCCAGCTACTAGTTTTAAACTGAAAGTTAATTAAATTAAATTAAGTGATAACCATAATTAATTCATTAAGTGTTTGCATTCGGTTCTCATGAGCAATTACGCAGACAATGACTTCCCGTGAATCATCTCTATGAAAACAATACTTCTTGGGGAGAAAAATATTTTTTAATCATTATTTGGTTAGTTTATGTATTTCGCTTCCTTTTCCGGTACTCAATTACATCGATCTCAGTCAACAAGCAACATCCATTAAAGAGGTGGTTGTGACATGCGTGTCTACTCACCTGCGACTAAGACAAGGATGTTGATGTCGATCCGGAAGTTCCGGAGAGCTGCGAAGCCTTTCAGAATCACCGGGAGTATGCCGGCGACGACGGCGGCGAGAGCCAGCCATTTGAGTGGGTTGCAGACGAATTTCAACAAGGACAAGAGGAGTAACCCTCCAGAAGCGATTGCATAAGGACTTGGCCATTTCTTGTGATGGTTTATCTCCCCATAGACCTTCACATTCGCTTCTAACCTTGCTTGATTTAGTGCGTTCACTGTCATTAGAGGCCCAAAGAAAAGGACATGGGTTATTTCGCATGCACAAGAATAAGCTTTTAAATAACGGAGAAAAAAAAAGGAATATTAAATGTAAAATCTACTATTATGATCGTAATTTTGATTGATTGATTGATTTATTTATTTATTTGTTATGACTAGAAAGCTCACCGTTGTGAAATTTGCCATCAATATATTTTCGAAAATATATTTGAATAAGATGAATAGTATGCAAACTCTCATCAGTTGCGTCTATACAACAGATGGTATGATCAACACACCATAAAGAAAATGAAGAAAAAAACTGCCCGTTATATATCAAAATAAATGCAGTGCACTATTTCGTGTCTGCTAAAAAAAAAGCTTTAGATACGTGGGATAATGTGATCTATAATTTGTCCTTATGCTCTTTCCAACAAAGCATACATGCACACCCCGCACCGCCCCCTCACATGGAAGGTAATCTCACGACGCAACCAGTCATTTAGATCAGACATTTCCTAGAAGGCGTGCAAAAAGATATGGGTCACGCCAGAAAAACTTCAATATAAGAATTGAAAATAACATGAAAAGGAGTCTCAGACATTAAGTATTCAAGAAATAGTTTAATCCCGATGATAACAAAAACGAGAATCGTTTCACCCTTTGGTAAGTCTCCTTGATGCCTTTATGCTGCGTAAGGTAAAGATTGTGGGAGTCGGTAGGCACAGATACAAAAGCAAAAGTGATTCCACCCCAAAAAAGCCAAAGGCAAGAACCGAATCGGAACGTGAACGGAACTTTTTCTGATCGCGTGAAAGTGTTGGGAAAGTTAATAAAAGAGGGTAAAAGATAATGCAAAAGAAAGAACCGCAGAATCATTAGTGCAATGTAACACGTCAATACTAGAGAATATTATAATGTTGGCACCGAGAGAAAGCTTTCAAAGCTAGTCCTCCTTGGTTGCCATTTGTCGTTTGACTACTTACTGACCCTTCATAAGTTTTCGACCTCATCAGCCGATCCGACTATTGAAAGAAAGAAAAAAAAAAGCCGATCCGACTGAGCTATTGGCCCAACCTTTGATAACGACACCCAAGTTGCAATATTTTTAAAGGACGGCAGGGGGAATGTTGAGATTGATAGAGTCCAGTCACGCCGATTAGCATGCTTTCGCGGCCCGCCTCTTTCTCATAATTTTTTTACTTCGTCCAATGCACGGATTTCGAAAAATTAAAAGCAGAGGACAGAGTCGGGCGGTTCTTGGAATTTACCTATTTGGGTCTGAGAAACGAGGAGGGTGTCGTGGACGACAATGACGGTTCTCGAAGCCACGATGACCGAGACGTCCGCAACCCCATCGAGCTGTCTGAGAATACTCTCGACCAACGGGATCTCCGACGAGCAGCACAGCCCCATCACATCGAAGTAGCTCTTCTGCAGCTTCTTCGACGCCTCTCCAGCCTCACCCATCCTCCTCCTCCTTTCTGTCCATGGAAGAAAACAAAGCAAGAATTAATCAAGAACGAGATTACCCAATATACATGCGGACGAGTCGTGTCTGTCATGCTAATGGAATGAAAAACAAGGGTTTGTTGCTGTTAGTTTTCCTGGAATTTGTTCAGGAATATGAATTTTTTATGATGTTGATGAAGATAAAGGAACTGAAACTGTCGGCAGCTGATTTGCAGGAGAAGAAGTGGAAGCTTACGTGTTGCATGTGACATACAATACCGCAGAAGGAGACCTAATTTATTATAGTTGCCCAAAAAAATGAGGGGAGAGAGAGAGAGAGATGTAGACGGCAAAACCAAAAGAAGAAAAACAAGAAAGCAACTGATGAAGTTCAAGTAATGAAGGAGTATGATGAAGCACCTCTAAGCTGAATTTGATGCGATGGAGCTCTCTCTCTCTCTTCTTCTTCTTATGAGCTCTTCGTTCTATTTTTCTTCTTCTTGCTCTTCTTCTTCTTCAAGTGTATATGAAGGCAGGCTTTTGAAATGAAGGAGAAGGAGAGGCAGTTGAGGCTTAAATAGGCCTATGCTGGGTTTGTGACGTGGGGTTTTGTAGGAAAAAGGAAAAAGAAGAAGAAGAAGAAGAAGAAAAAAAATAGAGAGAGAGAGAGAGAGAGATTTGAATAAAAACAAGAAAAGAATGAAGCATAATCTTGTTTTTCCTAGGCTTTTCTTGGGAGCATGAACTTTGTGGGATGGGACTTGAGTGGAGGAATTCATTGGTTACAAGAGCGGAATGGAATCCACATATGAATTCACTCTCACATCAGAAATGCTAAGTTGATTCGGAAAATTACCAAAATAATTCTAAACCTATTACAACTTTTCAATTCAGTCATAAACTTTTTTTTTAGCTAATTCAATCTTAAATCTTTTTCATCCAGTTAATTTTAGCCGATCGACATTGACATGAATGTCAGTTAACACTGATTAGTACCAACACTAATGTGAATAATATTTAATAATATTTTATTTTTTTCAAATTTTTAATTATTTTTCTTTTTCTTCGTTTTTTTCTCTTTCTTCCTCCTTCTTTCTCCTTCCTTTGGCCTGCCAAACGAAGAAAGAGAGAAAAAAATAAAAATAAAAATTATAAAAAATTTGAAAAAAATAAAATATTATTAAATATTATCCAAATCAATGTCGACTGGACGATTGGCACCGGTCGACATTCACGTTAACATAGACTGGACAAAATTATTCAGATGGACTAAATTGACATAATTGCGAAAGATTTAGGATTAAATTGACTAAAAAAAAATTGGGAAGATTGTAATCATTAGGGCCATTTTGCTAATTTTTCCTAGGTTCGTCAAAGAGCATCTACATATGTTCTTCCCCCCACCTCCCCTCAGAGAAAATATTAAGTACCTTAAAAATATTAAGTACCTTAACAGTTCAACGTCATCCCTACTTTGAACCATTCAACGGTTGACAGCTATTTGAGTAGGATCCACGTCATCCCAGCCCACCACTGTAGTTATTTTGAACTAATGCTCTCTCTCCTCTCTCCCTTCTCCCCGTTAAACTCCATTCTGTTACAAAGTGAAAAAAAAAAAATTTCCCTTCATTTATTAAACCCGGTTCAAAATGGTTCTGTGCTCTCTCTCTCTCCTCCTCCTCCGCCTCCACGCTTAATCAATCCGCTCCTCCACTCTCTGAAACTACTAGCAAACCACCATGCCTCTGCCATCGCGTTTACAGCCACCGCGTCGACTACTTTGCCTCCCGCTCCGCACTGAAGTAATCTGCTCTCTCTCTCCCCTCCGTGAAGTGCTGAATTTGCCAATGAACCAAGACGTTGACACACCTCTATCAGTTGCCTCTATCGTTGCCTCCTGAGCCACCGTGTCAAGGTAATCTGCTAGCGAACCATGACGCCGACGCACCTCCGCCTCCACCTCTGTCGTCGCCTCCCGAGCCGATGCGCCTCAACGCTGAATCAATATGCTCTCTTCCCCTCTACGAAGCACTGAATTTGCTAGAGAATGCTGACGTTGACGCCGGCGCCTCCACCTTTGTTGTCACCTCCCCAACCCACCGTCGCGTTTTTCCCTCACCCTTGTGACCTTCACTCTATTCTCTTTTTCTTTCCTCCGCGAAGCGCCCATGCTTGTGAATGCCAACACCACCAATGCCATCGACACCGTCACCTCCCAAGCCCGCCATTGCCTATCAAAGCTCCATTGGCGGCTCCAATACGTCCTTTGCATCCCGAAGGTTAAGGTTTTCTACAGATTCTGCTCAGTAGAGTTTAACTTCATGTTAATGCGATGCTAGTGACCATGATAGGTTCCCATCATCGCTCTTGAAGCCCTGCATATGTCGTAGCCTCTCGAGTTATATCCAATTCTCCTTTTTTGGACCTTGTATCCGACCCTATTTGTATTGGACCCTGTACCCGACCCACCCTGTTTTTCCGGTCCGGTTTCAGGGTCAACCCTGTTTCCTTTGGAATTAGCAACAAACATATGATATAATATTAGTCTTATTCCCATAACTATTATATGAAGCTACTCATTTATGTAAGCATAAATCCTCCTACAAAAGAGAAATTAAGCAAGCCAATCCACGTGGTATACAAGAATTTAGCGGCGATGAACACCGTTCGTCTGTCAGATGGTGCGAGAGGGAGCTGATGAGGGAGGGAAGCAAGTGAGGAAGAGGAATGACAAAGGAGGAGTGCCATGCGTGTTTGAGAGAGCCAAGAGGAAAAATACCGTGTGATTGCGAAAGTAAGAATAAAAATAAGGGGAAAATAGGGTTTTAAATCTATACTTACAAAACAGGTTCCAAACCGGTTCCAAAACCAATCCGGGAACTGGTTCCTGAGTGGGTAATCAATCGAACCCGGTTCCCCGACTGGTTTATACCGGTTCCGAATTTTGGGAACTCGTTTCAACGGGAACCAGTTCCCGACCCTATTTTATGGGTGGACCGGTCCGATTCCCGGGTATACCTGGCCCGGTTGCACACCCCTAAAAGTAATCATGATACCAAAGGGGTCAAATTTTACTATGGATGTTCATTGAAAGCAATACAATTCCCAAAAGCTACGGCTATAATCGAAAGTTAAAAAGGCACATTAAAGTCATACAATTTGCTTGCCGTTCTAATTTTGACTAATTCCCTATCCTCTAACACCAAAGCAAGCTCTAAAGAAGGATTGATCTCTCAATAATTTATGCCAATTTGTCTTGTTTCTTGTCCATTTGCCTACGCTTCTTTCCAATCTTAAGAGACGATTAAACTATATAAGAAGATATATAGTTGTTGATGTGCTATTTTAGAAAGACCGCACAAATAGTATAGAGAAGAAATAGCAAAACGAAAAGGTAATATTACTCGCTGAAAGTATTTTATGCTCTCTCTTATACTACAGTTGAGGGTAGGCGATACCATTTTAGCAGATACCATAAAAACTTCTCTTTGGATAAATTCACCGCACACTCCTTAAACCGTGATATTAGAGTCAAGGAATCCCATTCAATTTTAAATTCACCATACGCTCACTTATATTTATGAGGAGTCGAAAAGACATAGTTACTCATGATGCAAGCCTTAAAATGTCTGTATGAATAATGAGTTGTCATATGGCCACTTCAATAATAATATTTATATATTAAAAATATTAATAAGCGGAAACTGAGGGAAATGAAATATACAAACTCAAAAGAGGAGATTATGTCCATGAAAAGATTCCTGATCTCATATGACGCAACATTGCACGCAAGGATGCTGTTGTAAGCTTTTTGAATTGGTCAAATGCTTGTGCAAATCCTTCCCCATTGAAATAGATTTTATAGTACTTCCATTCCTATTTGCTCCACCGCCTGTGGAAAAGCGATCTTTCCTAAGCCGCTTTTGCTAGCATCATCTTTGAGTGATCTTTTCCCTTTTCCCTTTTTTCTTTTCAAATTGAATACGCAGCCATTTTTTTTTTAAAATTAAACTGTACTTTTAATTATCAATCAAATTATTTCATCACATTTTCTGTATAGTCATCATCAGTTTTTTTTTTTTTTGGTGCGTGGATGATGCGTCTTTTATTGCTTTTTTTTTTTTTTGTGGCTAAAAGTCACATGGAAAGCGGTTGCCTATTTGCCTAGTAAATCTGAGGCCAACATATCCAAATCATTCATGAAAAAGTACACCCTGAGGATGTGTAAATATTTACAACATTTATCAACAATTTCCACATAGCTTTTGGTGCTTTTCCATGTCGATAGTCACATAGGAAATGGGCCAATCCCTCCACTAATTTCTGTGTGGCCATTCATCATAATTTTCCTTTTTTAGGTATCAACTAAAGTATTCATATGCATGCACGTCTTTTCAAGAAAAAGCACCTCATCACCCGAATCATTTTCTTTATCAACCACAACTTTAAAAAATTAAGTTGTTAGAAAATGACGCGCAACAATGTAACGTATCAATTTCACTCACAATCATCGGTTTCCATAACAAAAAAACAAAAACAAAAAAAAAAATAGGTGGATGACTAATCAAATACTTAAACATCTAAGATGGCAAAATAAAATAAAATCTATATCTCTATTTGATATTGTTGAGCCAAGTATGGATATATCTTTGTACTGGTAGATTTCTCAAAGAGCTAGTAAGTGTCAAAAAATTGTTGGTTGAAAATAACTTACTAATCATTTGATTTCCCCATAACTTATTGACCATTATATGAAATTTATGCAAATTCTCGAGTTTTCTTATTTTTATTAACTGTTTATTCGTGTTTCTTGCCAAGGCCTAAAATCTACCAACTCTTAAAAAATTTACTAATTTATTTGGGTAACTAACTTCCTTTTCCAAGAGTCAATTAATTTTGGATTTCAACTCTCGTTGGAGTTACTTCTCAATTTTTATTTGGTTTTTTTCAAATTGATCAACTTTTGCCCTCAATTTTATTTGTCTTTTTTACAAATATCTAAAATTAACAACTTTAAAATGAGCACACCCATTTTTGTTTGTGCAACTCACCAACCCTTCTTTCATTATATTACTAACTAGTTGTAGTTTACCAACTCTCATTTGAGTTGTTTACCACCGTATATTTGTTTTGTTTTTTATTTGTCAACTTTTTTTATTGAATACCAACATTTTGTTCTTACGCATGAGCTCGTTGAATTTCTCAATTCTTTTTAGAAATTATCAACCTTGGTCAAATCAATCATAGACTTTTTTTCCGAATATGTTACCAACTGGGAGAAGTGCCAAAAAAGTCCTAAACTTTTTGGCTTTGTGCCGATTTAGTCATAAACCTTTTTTTGGTGCCGATTTGATCCTAAACATTTTTATGTTGTGCCAATTTAGTCCTTTCCGACCAAAATTGGCCGGATTTTGCTGACTGGACGCCGGCCGGCTGACATGGACAACTTTTAATAATATTATAATATTTTAGAATTTTTAAATTTTTTTTTTTAAATTTTTTTAAATTTTAAATATTAAATTTTTTTTGTCATCTTCTACCTCCAGCTGGTCGCTGAAGCCGGTGACCGGCAGAGGCGCGGCCGGCGAGGGGCGGCGAGGCTCCATGGGGGCGCCTCGCGAGCGGCAAGGTCGACCCTTGCCGTCGCCTCTGGCCGGTCGCCAAGCTCCGGCGACCGGCTGGAGGTAGAAGATGACAAAAAAAAATTAAAATTAAAATTAAATTTTAAAAATTTTAAAAATTTTAAAATTTTTTTTAAAAAAAATTCAAAAATATTAAAATATTATTAAAAGTTGTCCACGTCAGCCGGCCAGTGTCCAGTCAGCAAAATTCGGCCAATTTTGGTCAGAAAAGACTAAATTGGCACAACATAAAAAGGTTTAGGACCAAATCGGCACCAAAAAAAGGTTTATGACTAAATCGGCACAAAGCCAAAAGGTTTAGGACTTTTTTGGCACTTCTCCCGTTACCAACTAGTAGTTTTTTCATTGGCAACTTTATATTTAAGTTAGTTAGTGTTGTTATTTGGTTCTATTTAAAGTACGAATTTCTTTTATCTTTAATAAAAAATATCTTATCCTTCACAAACTTTTATTTGTCTTTCTCACCAACACTTTACATTTACCATATCATATGTGAAATCACTAACCTTTACTTGAGTGACTTTACCATTTTTTCTCTAACTAATTTACCGGGAGTTTTTAATATTGACTCTCCTTTCGATTAGTTACAACATAATCGGCTTTTATTTCTCTTACTTACCAAATTCACTCTTATCTTTCGACTTATATTTACTAACTATAATAGGAAATTAGTAACTTTTATTAGTGTAACTTTTCTGATCAAGTTACCAACTGGTTGATAGTTATGAACTCTCGTTGGAATTATTTGCAAACATATATTTGCTTGGTCAGTAATATTTTCTTGAGTTGGTTACCAACGTTTATTTTTTTTTTAAAAAATTACCAGCTTTTATGATCTCTTAAAAAAGTGGCTTAAGTTTACTAATTATTGTATGAAATTACACTTGTGTTTGTGTGACCTACCAAATTCTTTGTAATTGATCAGCCAACTCAATTTAAATTACCAAATCTTATCTGAGTTGCTTACCAATACTTTTCACTTTTTAAATCTACCAACATTTCTTCTATCAAGTTAGGTCCTGTCTTGTTATCAACTCTTTTCCAACGATTAAGTCACTAATTAAATTTGCATTAACAACTCTTATTTAAGTTAACTATCAATAAAAAAAATTCTAAAGTCTATCATAAAAAATTTATCTTATCTTTCCACAAGGCGTTAAATTTATTAACTTTAATTTAAGTAACTTGTTAACTTTTCTTTGATTAACTTTCAACTAAATCTCTACCGACTCTCACTTGAGTAAGTAAGACCTTTTATTTAGCCTTTTTTTAATTATGGAATTTTCTATTTGGTTATTTAATCGAAAAAAATTGGTGAATCACTAAGATAACAAGTTGGTAATTTCTTATAAAAGATAGTAAATTTAAGGCATAGGTAAGAAAGATAAATATAAGTGGGCAAAATATAAGAAATTTATTGAAAAAAGATAAATTTGGTAAATAACTCAAGTGAGAGTTATTAACCCAACAGCTTAATCAAAGAAAAGTTGGCATTTACCCTACTAAAGATAGGTAATGTCAATAAAGAACTGGTAAATTTATGTAGTTGTTAAGAAACACAAATAAAAGTTCGTATAATAAATGAAAGTTGGCAAATAAAAGATTAATAAAATTTTGTAAGTAACTTAATGAGAGTTGATAACCTAATGCTAGGTGGTAATCTAATGGCTGAAAAGTCGATGAGCTGATTTGAGTTGGTAATCTCTAAAAAGAGAGTTCACAAATTTAAGAGATTGCCAAGTAAGGCGAATGAGCATCAGCAGTAACTAAAATGAGAGTTGAAATTCAAAATAATTGGTAACTTAATCCGTTGAAAGTCGATAAATCACTCTAATTTAGTTAGGTAATCTCAAATAAGAGTTAATAAATTCAAAGCATTAAAAAGCTATGTAAATAAAAATTTTGGTAAATTATAAATAAGTTACTTTGAAAGAAGTGTTTGGTAAATTATCAACAAGTTATCGTGAAAATGGTCACTAGAGTTTTTTTTTTTTTTTTTTATCAACAACGAGTAAGTTACCAACATGAAAAAGAACCAATATTTTTAGTATGGAACAATAGAATTGTTCATCTTAGAAATATCTAGTCAGCGATGAGGTGAGGACATATGTCGAGAACTTTATAAAACTTAATTTGTATCTCATGAAATGATGATAGATGAAGAATAGGTGAGTGATTGAAATACATTTTCTATAATTGGTCATGGTGCCGAGGGAATGAATTGAATTGATCTCGTGTCTTTGTCCCCTTAAATCAAATGGAGTCCAATACATTATAGAAAGTACTAAAACGAGCCCATTACGAGCATAGTTTTCCTACCACAATATTCTCCTGGAGCCACACCACTGTTCAACTAACCCTAGTGGCGATTGGTTGATGTGAACTTGACAATTTTATCATCTATCCACGCATATACACAAGGACCATACAATGTTTGAAATCCTGCAAATAGTCTAAAGAAAAATGATGCTTTCTTGGGGTCTTGGCTTTGATTATCCCCGCATTCACTTTAATTCTTAGCCACAAATTCACTAGTGAGAGATCCTATTCTGAAAGTAACTTAGCAGCTTAATACAGCCTCGAGATTTCGTTTTCCTATTTTTGGTTCTTTAGATGAGGAACCAATATCGAGAATGAGGTCAGCAACAACTAGATGAACATTTATACTCTTGTGTAGTGAATGATATTCCTCTTCCAAATTGGTATACTTTGCACCTGCAATTAGCTCTTGTGGGGCAAATTGAAAAACAGGCATTTATCAACATCAAGGTGCAATGACTTTTTTGCGCCAATTTTGGAGGCAACACGTCCACACGCCTGCCGGGCACCGAAGAAAAATCTGTTGAAATGACAGTAGTGTCACTAGGCGTCCCTAAGTCAGTCCATTGATGAAATTTGCTGATGTGGAATTGACACCATTAAAATAAATCCGACAAGTATTTTGCAAACATTGTAATCCCTGTAATTATAAATAATTGTATTTGTTATCGCTGATCAAAAGGAAAATAAAATATGTGAATAAGCTTTACAAGATGAGCATTGTTTTATGCGAAGCCGTAAAAGTTACTTGAGAGTTTGAACGTACGTATGCAGCTTCTTTTATTAATTGATCTTTCCCACCATTTCCGGAGATTAAAAAAAAAAGAAGTATTTAGGAGGTACGACAAATCAGTTTTACTAGGACTACAATTAAGGCCTAAATTATGCTAAAGACTCGATAATGACGTATTATTATTATCTTCATCTTAGGAGATTGTACAAATCTAAATATTACTGGTTCCTTATTCTAACGTAGAGATTATTGCATTACTGAGCTAATAAAGTATCATGCGAGATAATTATCAAAAAAGTCTTGAACTTATTGTGTAAATATCAATTATGTCTTAAACCTTTTAACAATTTATTAATAAAGTCACTCAAATTAATTTTGGTCGAAAATCATAGACTTGGTGATTCAATTAGTGTCGGTCCTCCTATGTGATGCGACTAGCATTGAAATTGATGATTTATATATATATATATATATCTTGTGATTTTTTTTCATTTCCTTTTATTTCCTATTTTTCCCTATTTCCCTCCACCAATCACTTCGCCTCAACAATGGCCAGTAGAGCTCGCCATTCTCTGGAGAGGGTCACCATTACTAGATCTAGCAAGGGCAGCCTCATTGGCCAGCAACCCCACCAACTAAAAATCCAACAAAGGAAGAAAAAAGCAAAGAAAGAATAAAGAAAATTCAAATATTTTTTTTAAAAAAAATTGCAAAAATCGTCCACATCAATGTCGGCCATGACAGTGATTCTGATCAAAATTGGCTAGGATAACTATATTGATAAATTGTCAAAAGCATAAGACTTAATTAAAAAGTTAAGAATTAAATTAGTCGTTATACAACAAGGTTAAAACTTTATTGAAAATTTATCAAGAATCAAACGGATCAAAGAACGAGATATACTGCATTAGCACGTTCTTTAAATGTGATTTATTTTGCCTAAACATATACGTGTTGTCCTATAAATAATCATGTTGAAAGAAATATCAAGTACTTCTTTCAACAATGGCATTCAAATCCAACCTTAAGGCTTTGTTTGTTTTGCAAAAAAATCTTTTTGAGAAAACATTTTTCAAAGTTTGGTTCACTTAAAAAAATGAGTCAACGAGAGATATTTTCTTAATCAATAGAAAACCAAAGATTAAATTCAGAAAAATAATTCCCACTTTAAAAAATGGGAGATCATTTTCCAAAATATGACTAGGTATTAGCGTTTGGACATGAAACTCTACACTTGAGTACGGAAATCCCAATGCTAGTTCTTGATCCTTAGCGTTCTAGACCAAGTCTCTAGTGCTCGAGCCCAAGTCCACCGAAGCTAGGTTCGTGACCTCACTACCCATGCCCAAATCCCAACACCCTTGTTTAGGTCTATCAAGGCTAACCTCAAGAACTCGGCACCCTCACCCAAGTCCATCAGGGCCAAGCTTGAAGCCCCGGTGCTCGAGCCTAGGTTCACAAAGGCTAAGCGCGGGATCCCAATACTTAAGCTCGGATCCCCAACACTCGGGCCCGTGACCCTAGTGCCCGCACTCAAGTCCATTGAGGCCACGTCAGGGTCAGGGTCCATGGCGATTGAACGTAGGACTCTAGTACCCTTACTCAGTTCTCCAGTTGTCCATATGCAAGTTATTATCGCCCAAATGGTGTGTATTTAGAAAAAAACAAATCAGATTTTTCATATCAAACAACAGAAGATATTTCCTAATTCATTTTAGGTTTTAGCCAAATACCGAAAAAAATTATTTTTCTTTTTTGTAAAAAATGACTTTCTGAAAAAATATTTTTCAAAAATTTCACATTTTTTACGAAACAAACGGGCATAAGTTCACTCTTAATTTTTTTTATGGAATCCCCCTTTATGACTTCTAACTCTTTGGAATTGATGCCTCCAAATCTCTTTCATATAAATTCGTTCTTTGGACCAACATATGCATGTAGGTGTTCAGCACGATGATGAATTAATATGCATTTTCTGTTCCAGCTTAGATGCGATTGGGACATGAGATTTGATATATTCAACTTATTATGTACTGAGCCTTCATTCATACCTTCTCCATGATTGACAGACATGCTAATGCAACATTAAGTGTAATGCAAGGAGACCACCTTTCCACTACTTACGAATCACTAAACCTTTGTTAAGTCAAGTTCGTATAATTTGCAATATTGATTACATGAGCCGATCAAATCAACTATAGCGAGGAAGAACAAAAGGCTAGACAGATTATTGTCGAGAAAGATGGTAGCAGCTCCATGTGTAATCTGATTAATTTCCCCTGTAAATGTCTCCTTAAACTTGCAATGTCGTACAAATAATGCGTGCTAACCTAGAATATTGTGCTGTCCTTGTGTCATTGCTTTATCCTTTGGCTTAAAATAATTCACACGATCGTTAACTTTCGCTCTGTCTGCTTTTCCTTCTCCCTCCCCGACGCCATTATTAGTCCCTTTACCTTTCAAAGCCACTCAGCGTTCACACTGCGATTAGTTTAATGGACTATTGTCAGCAAACTTAATGAGGAAGTTTGAAAGGAATCAATGCCCGCGAACGATCTAGGCGATTAATGTGAACTCCTCGGGTTAATAAGTCCTAAAGCTAAAGTTAATATGCCTCTTTTGTTCGTACGATGCATAAGACAACGCAAAGTCGGCGAAGTCGATCTTCTCGAAATCATGAAAAGATTGCTACAATCTAAATTCAATTGTGGATGAGCTCGATGTTTTAATGAGGGCATTAACATATTGAGCTTGGAATGTCAAATAAAATAAAGAAAAGAGGAAAGCTCGAGATTTAGCCGGTTGTTGCTGTTTTTGTTTAGGTGCAGATGATGGCATGTGCTTTGCATGATTTAGATTTAGAGAGAGACTCCTTTTTATTTTCCAGATCACTTCCAACTTATATTAGTTAACAGATATGTTAAGAAAGAAGGGTAGATTAATTATACTTTAACAGATATCTTAATGGGAACCATACGCGTGATCGCATTCCAACCATACAGTAGGGTCCTCGGCTGCTACTGGATATATAAAGATCGGCTTAGAAAATTAAAATTGTCAAAATAATGCGGCACTTTGTAAAATGATTAATGACTAAGTTAACGCACCCATGCAAACCCCAACAAGAATCTGTCATATCATTTCATGAACAAATTTAATGACGGATTTAAGTATGTCTAACATTGTTCATGTCATATGTCAAATGTGTATATTCTTCCCCAAAATAATCTTTAGTCATTCATTCTACTCTTACTAGTTTATTCTTCCCCAAATGTCTTTTCCAACAAAAATCTGTTCTTAATAAGCAAACCCTGAATAAATTAAGGGAAAATTTCTAACATTTCAGACCTGTATTATTATGCTGTTTTATAATCAAGTCCCAGGTTGTTTTTTTTTTCTCCTGATGAAGTCTTTCTACTTACACAAATTCAGTCCCTGCGGCACCAAATATGACTTGTAGATAATCTCATTTGAGGTATTGTCCCCTTTATGTCATCCTATACCAAGCCTCACTATTTTGTCTTTTGACATATGTGTGGGCATTTTCTTAGGAGGTTATCCTTTTTAATAGTGCTTTCACTTGAGTATGCTTATCATTGAACTTCCAATGCGAAATGTCATTTTTATGTCAAAATGCGTCTCTTGCGATTTAATTTCAATTACACATGTAATCTAGGTACATTTATCCATGTTTGTGTGTTATTCGATTCATTCATATCATTTTCGCCATTCTAAAAGACTATTAGTAGTCGCCCCTCGACGGGGCAAATGGAGAATCATAGAATAAATATATGCATTGAATGTGAATATCCAACAAGGATTGATTAGACCTGAGTAAGCAATCATGTCCACATTGCCTAACCCCAACATCTCGTGCTAAGAGAGAATCATGGCATAAATATATGCATGGTGGAAGTAGAATCAAAGAGTGTACCAGAAAAAACATGTCTTTAAGTAAGCACGAGATGATCGTAAGTGGTGGGACCCTACACAAAGCATTTTTGGATCTTCTTCTTTAGAAATATTTCCTCCTCAAAGTAAAACAAAAAGACCAAAAGAATCATTCTATTGTATATTTCTTTATGCCCTAACCCACCCATTCAAATAAAATACCATATCTTATGCGCAAAATCAAGAAAATGGTCTTAAAGTGGAAGAAGAACACGCATGGAAAGACGATAACAAGTAAAGCAATCCCAACCAAATGTTCTAACCAAACAAAAAGAAAAGAAAAAGAAATTCAAAAGGACCCAATGCATCTCAAAGGTGTCACGCACAGGAAGAAGCACTTATCCTTTTTCTTCTCTTTTTGGAAGATAAAAAGAAAAATAGAAATTGGTTTTATCACATCTTAATGGACGTCTCCATCGATTGGTGCAGCACCACAAGCAGTTGGACAATTTTCGACGTCTAAAATCACCAAGTTCATTTCTCAACTGCACCGCAAGCAAATGGGTTGCAAAGCCCAAGATGATTGGAAGACATTTGAGCGCTCTAATCAACTACTAGTGACAAGGACATGATATCGTCCTTGAACTTTGTTGAAGGAATTCAAGGAGCCACTAAAAGATAGGTTCCTTTGGTGGGGGAAAATGAAAAAAAAATTGTTAGGTTTTAGCATAACGTTATCCCGTTTCATTTCCAAATCACCTGTCAAAATTAATTACTTTGAAATGATTTGTGTTGTATTGTCATTGATATAAATTGGCACTACGATGTACTCCTCGTCAAATTGAGTTAGTTTTGTGATTATCTAGCTTTCTTCTTCTTCTTCTTCTTCTTCTTCTGCTTCTTCTTCCTTCTTTTTTTTAAGGCAAGTTCCTTGTAATTTCGAGTTTCTGAGTTAATCAACTGATTAAATTACGATTGTTATAGCCCGCACCATTTTTTTGTCCTTTTTAATCATTCTGACTCAAGTAATTTATCTTATTTTGGATATGCCCCTTTTTATTTATCTCATAAATAACCAAAAGAATATGTTGCAAGATTTTTTTGCATGCGTATGGACCTTGAGATAAGCATTGTGGCTTTGGTCAAATGCTAGTTTAAAAACCGTACCTTTTTCAGTTAAATCAGTTGTCATATTTGTTCCACCACCTGCATGTGTGTGTGAAAGCGACCAGGATCTTGCATGGCCACTTTCGGACACCACGTGCTGTTGTTCCAATTCCAAATGACAAAACATATTTTATGGAATCGCAATCGAATACGATATTATAACCACAAAATCATAGATGCTTTTATTAACATGCTAAAAAAGTTTTCTTAATTAATCGAATGATCGGGTTTTTTGTATTGAAAAAGAATATCTCATCGACATATTCATGAAAATCTAAATATATAGATGGTATAGCTTTTTACTGTGATCCTCCCATATCATTTCATGGACTCATTTAGTGAGATAAAAGTTTTGTTGTCTATATTGCTTTCTAATTACGCCTTAGCTCTTGAAGTCATAATCCCCTTTTCATGCTTTTTGTGATTTGATGGTCAAGCCTCCACGATTAAAAATCTCTCTTAATAATCGATGATTTCCAAACTTAACCTCATCTTAAAGTTTTGAATGATGCTAGCTAGGCATCGAGACCTAGACTTACGAAATTGATTTACTGAGTGATATTTGGCGGAATTATATCGAGTGTTGTATGGAGCTCACACTATCGGGTGTCTAGTTACGGTCTCACAGCATTTTCTATACCGATTTTTGTAGAATAATTATAATGTAATCCAAAGTTAATGGGAAGCAACTACTACCTTATCAATATGGTGAGGGTCCATTACCAAACTAATTAACAAAAGAAAGTGGAGAATATGAACTGGCTCCATACGGCCATGCTCAAGAGGGATCAATTCCCTTGGTGCTAAAAGTATATGAGTAGAATTGTTTACCAAATGACGTGACACATTCTAAGAAAGTGTTCGAATAAAGTGATTTCGAACAATTTGACAATGTGAATTTTGAATAAGAAAACAAAACTTGTACCTACTTTGCCCGCTATAGCCTAAATCCTTGAATTTACCACCCATTTATAAGAAAATTATCGATGTTCATGTGAATTTACTAACTCAACACATCCCAAACAATACCTAATTGGAGTCACCTTACCTTAAAATCAATATCACTCTCAATTTCATAATACAAGTAGATATATGCAGGCTTACTAAAGAAACGGTAGTCTATGATTTGACAGCACAAGTCGACAATATAAGAAATATTTACTATTAATTTCAGATAATTACTATATCTCGTAGTTTCTAATGCTTATGAGAATTACTAAATAATGTGGCATTTACCAGCGTGTTAATACCATAATACATTAACCACACGAAATAGAATATTACTAACTTGTTGCAAACGTATTTTTTTTTTTGTTTTCTCGACATCTGGGAACCTAATAATCTATAATTTGACATCCACATCTTCTTGTATAGTGTAAAGCCATTAATTTCCAACATCGGAAACTTACTAATCCATTGAAAAAGTGGCTAACGGACCAGAAACTAATGCATTTAGCTGTGATCTAGTAAATCTCGGGAAAATTTCGCACCATCAATGAAATGTTTATTGTCAAGCTGGTAGACTGAGCACATGGTATATGATGCCTTCCAAATTATCGAGTGATTCTTTTGACACGAGTGGACATTGGCAACTTGCATTTTAAGTCCCAATAGTCCACTCATTCAAGAGGTTGCCTGACTTTTAACAGCTTCGTTAAAGTCTACCCAATAATGGAGTATGATTCATCCGATTCCAACAACGGAGGCAGTGCGCATATAGATAATTCGTTGAGTGGATCCCGGCCACGGGAGATATGATTCTGCCTGAAGCGCACCAACCTTGAACCAGAGCCTAGGCAGAATTCTCTAGTGCAGTGATCACCTCTGTAAATAGGACCACTTTATTGTCCAACTATCCAGAAAGATAATAGACAGGAACCCGTCACATAAATTGGCCCCAAAACCTTAAGTTACAAAGAGAATATCATTCTATACCAAGGATTCAAAGTGACTCTTGCTGCTTCAAGCATATATTCTTACAGCATTAGTATTATCGGAATTGAATGCAGATAACCAAAACCAACTAGCACTACTTTTTCTTCTCTTGTGATCGTCGATGTCCAAACGTGTCATAGCAAGTCATGACATTGTCACACGTGTCATACAATATAAAACGAATATCACATCAATTATTGAGCTCCACAGTGCAGTCGACATCTCCAAGTCTACGGATCTGTCGTGATGACATTTCAATAGCACTAACATATATTGATGACACAAATGACATTCTGCATACAAAGTAATGATCTGTGGCACTGTGGCGCCCGTTTTTAACCCCCAATAAATCATTATTCAACATGCCTGATACCTCAAGAGTTACTCAGAAGCAGGCTAGTTTTCACATGCCATTTTCTTTATTGACTGCATTTCAGTGCCACCCTGACAACATGGTATAAAGCTTTAGATCCTTAGACAAGAACATCTGCTACCATTTCTATATACCACAATCTCCTATGACTGTACACACTTGATCTGCAAGTAGATTCCAGCAGGAACATAAACAGCTCATTCGAGAGTTAAGTATGAAGCTCCAAATCCACTTAGCAGATATGCTTTTCAGGGGAGAAAACTTTAAAGAAACAACACTCTGCTAAGTGGTCAGAGCTTTAAAACCAATCAGTGTCCCAGTACAATTTTCTGGAGAAAAAGGATTCAATGGTGTAACCTCACGAGAATCTTTTGGCCCAAAGCCTCATCAGAATTATTATCGACCAACAAAAATGCATCTCTAACTAATAGAGACCCTCCCTGACTTCTATAGAATTATTTGCAAAATTTTCTTCAGAAATAGATGTAAAAATTTGATCCTCCACGTCATGGCATCTAACCTCAGCGAGCAACAGAGTACATGATGTTGATGATCCTTGTACACAAGTCAGTGAATGTACTGTTCATTCATAATCCAAATCACCCTCATCATCATCAAGGTCCAGTTCATTATCATCCGACCTCCGCATAATGGTAAGAAAAAGCAAAACTGCGGTAAATTGTGCTGCTAGAAAATACTTTGCTCTTTTCCTGAATGTTTTCTCTTCCTCTGTTTTCTCTCTCTTTGGCTTGCTCTTGTGCTTTGAACCTAAAGAAAGAACCATTTGTGAGTAAATTAAATTTGATATTGGATGAAAAGAGAATAACTTGATCCAAAAGCCTAGGCTTTAAGTTGATTAGGCTATCAACTTCCACTCTGAGATAAAAGGCACAGACTCCACCATTAACAAGACTTCATTTCTTAATTTAGGGGAAAAAGATTTGTGCCAACTTATAATCAGGTACCCTGACCTGAGAAATCAGACAAATCCTTAATTAGGCATAGCAATCGCTGAACAATTTTGTCTAGGTAACAGAGAGAGACAGTGGCTTCTGAAGCGTGGTGTTATCGGCTGAAATCACCCTAACCTCTCCATCCTTTTTTTTTTTTTTTGGGTGAACCAGGAAAAAAGACCTTGTCGTTGTAATTTGGAGTAGAACAATGGACAGTTGGTCAAGGAAGCCAACTTTTGTGAGGGAGCCCAGAATTTTGAAGTGATATCTGACATTTTCCTTAGAGGTTCTCTACACTTCACTAAAAAAGGGAGTCCCAAAATGT
The DNA here is from genome assembly GCA_007663325.1 of Eucalyptus pauciflora. Taxonomy (NCBI): domain Eukaryota; kingdom Viridiplantae; phylum Streptophyta; class Magnoliopsida; order Myrtales; family Myrtaceae; genus Eucalyptus; species Eucalyptus pauciflora. The sequence goes on from VMYD01000248.1 coordinate 751,551, forward strand.
GAAAAGAAAAATTTGCTCCCAAGACAACTTCATAGGTTCACAAATATCTACTTGTGCAATATCATTGCTCAATTGAAAGCAAGTGGTGGACACATGTCATGGGTAAATGGTGTCCTGCGCATAACATTACAGTTGCAACTGCTCACAATCTCTAATTGCCATTTGACAAGACTTAGGCATCTTCACTTTCATGCTCTCAAGTGGCACCTGGGGCTAATCTAACTATGTGTTGTTAGGACAAAATGCAATTGCAGGCATGCCAAACCCAGAAAGAGATGACAGTCTGCCTACTAAACCAGATAATGGCTCTTCCATAACCTCTGGAGCCCTTGATTTAAGAGAAATGAAAATGACAAGCCATTACACGAGGGCTGATAGCAATGTTTTCAAGCCCAGACCAGAGTATAGATAAGGGCCCCAATTAATAGTTCAACTGTTTCAACCGATGGATCACGAGTAGCTGATGTCATAACAGCAGGAGTTTAAGTCCTGCTTTCTGCAGTTACGGTCTTCGTTTTTTTTTTATTATTATTATTATTAATTACAATTATAAAGATAGAGTTAGAAGCAAATTAACATAAAGAGGGGCAGTATAAGCAAAAGAGAAAAGTAGCAGGGCCGGTCTGAAGGCCAGTCAGGTTCAACTCTCAGGACTCAAGACCGGTTTTGACAACACTGGCTCACAGCCTATCACATAAAATATCCACTAGCACATGCGTGTTATGCATCAGAAAAGTAATGTTAACCAATTGCCTATAGCAGCACTCAAAAGGACCCAGTGAGCGCTTATGGAAGCTTCTGAGACCAATGAATTTGAGCAATCAGGGTTAAATGCACAAAGGCCAGGACTGGACACTTAAACTGTCCATATAAGTAGTTAGGATTCAAACTGTCCAAACATAAATAGTTCAGCTCACTGTCAACCAATTATTCCAAAATAATTACCAAAACCTCTAAGCTATTTCATCCCAGCCATGAAGTATTATGAAATTAAAAGAATATTTATAAGTGCGAAGCTGAAGAGGTCTTACTCCAATGTGAAGGACCTTGTCTTGGAGCAGATGCTGAAGAGCTTGGGGGAAAATGCATGTCAGAGGATGATGAAGAATCAGCTTCCAGACACTCTGACTTATGTTTTTCAGCATACCGGACTAGATTTCCATGCTCCAAAAGCCTGTTTCGCAGCAAAGATGCTTCCTGCAGCAGACAATTGCAGAATGAACCTTACCGTACTTCTTACTGTACTTGTTTCCTCAGCAAGTCCAAGTATGTCTTGGCATATGTTAGCTCAGTCATTTCATGGATTGCTCCGTAAAAGTAACGAACAGCACTTATGCATGACAAATGTAGTTATATGAATTTGCAACCAATCCAAGAATGTTAAAGTTGATGTGGATGGAAATTCATGCTATCCCTTATTTTTCTACTTAATAAATAAAGCCATGTCCACCAACAGGTGCTGAAAGTAATTTCACCAGATGCCAGGCAAACACAATCTCCAACATTGTGTAGCCACTGCCACAGAAACCACCAGAAATTATCTAAACTTCTAAACCACAAGAAATTACCTAAACTTCTTTATGCCTTCAAGAGCATATTTATGGATAATCAAAATTGATTCCCAATTCATTGAGCAATAATGATCTTTAGATTATTGAGCTGGAAACGACTTACAGGTAAGGCTTGAAGGGTAAAAAGTGCATGCCCCAGAAAAAAAGCATCCAAACTTGATGGTCTGTCACAAGTGCACAATAGGCTCAATATAGAAGTCATAAGTACAACAATCTAAGAAACTTCCTTCAGAATGAAGAATTAAGTATGAAGCCAATCACTCAGGTTTGAGAGGCTAGAGAGTCACCTTCCAAAGAAAAAATAATTTTCTCCTAACATGGTAGACAACGCTTCATATGCAATTTTTGCTCTCCTGTATATCTGTCAAAATGGCAGCACCACGTCAACATTGAGACATCTGACCAACACCACCTCCTCTACTAAATCCTCAACCAACTTGAAACATTGGACTGTACATATCCATATGAAAAGATGCATGTGCAAGCATACAAGCTCAGGCATGTGTGCTGTCTAGATGAATGCCTCTGCGTGTGCATGCAAGAACACATGGCTGTGCCTTTTAATATGTTTGCACATATGCCCCCGTGTGTGTGTGTGTGTGTGTGTGTGTGAGAGAGAGAGAGAGAGAGAGAGAGCAACCTCTGCTTCCCTTCGTTCTGCATTGTCTTTAGTGATCCCCAAATGCTGCTTTACAGAGCGGATCTGCTTTAAGTACAATAATTTCCCTACTGGCCACGGAAGATCAGCATAATATATGTTGTGAGCAGAAGTTCCATCAGACCCCACCCATAGCTCATAGATGATTGCTTCTTCAAGCCATGAGCTGATCATGGCCTTTGATGAGATAAATTCTGGAACTGATCGGAGTTCCAAGTCCAAATCAACAATACCATCTTCTTTCAAACTCTCAATTACCCCACCTTTCTCGTTATTATAAGCCACATAAGCACCGGACTCGACATAGGGAACTTGATCTAGAAAGCAGAACCATAGAACTATGTGATCTTTCTAATCGACAGATAATTCAGGGTCATGCTGGTATCACACATCCAATACTCTTATGAACGTTACTTAAAATCAAAAGCTCAAGAGACATAACAGATTATCTCAAGAGAAATATAATCAGCAAGCTGTCAGAACAGTATTCTTCAATGTCCTAAACATGGAAAGTTATACAACTAAATATGATCGGTACAGAAATGATCTCTCGTACTAGCATTTTCAAAGCAAGCATAAAGAGCATAAAGGGAAAACAGAGGTCAGCCTGAGGCAACTTGCTCTTTACACCAGTGGTAGCTCATACTGAATGCTAGAGGACACGACTGAGCAATCAATAGAAAGTCGCAAAGCTCCCATAGAACTTAATAGGAGTACTTGGTAGTATCCTCCCCTAAAATCTACAAGGCAAAGCATGGGGAAATAACCATTACAATATTTTCAAATTCACAAGGCTCGCATGCTGAAAAAGGACACTTGACGCCACCCGACAAAAGAGTTTTATCAGCGGCGGGAAAGGAAAGAACTCCATAGAATTCGAAATACAAAGACGTTTACAAGCTTGCATACTTTCGACTAGCCTAGCGAACCATCGAAAACAAAACCGTAATTGAACGACTGCCTAGACAATTCATACTTCCCAAAACAAAAGCCACTTAGTCAGATGCTTCTCACAATCGTTTTCCTTAAACACCAGAGACTGTTCAAATCAAATGTAAACCTAACCACCCGACCAAAAGAGAATAACTTTAAGCCCTCAACCTAACGAAAACTCCAGCCATCCCCAGCCATGCCTTGAAAAACTCCGCATTTACTTTACGAACCGCAATGAACCAATCAAACTCAAATCACACTTCGGCGAAATTCACCACAAACGCCAAAATCATAATAACAGCAGCAGCAGCAGCATTCCCGCCGACGCTGCTCAACTACCGAAACTCCCGAAATCCCAACGATTATGGAGCGACGAGCGAATGAAGCGGACGCGTTACCGGAGTCGGGGAAGGTCAGATTGAAGTCGAGGCGGAAGGGGATCTTCGCGAGCTTGAGGTAGATGAAGACGGGCAGGCAATGAGGGCACGCCGTCGGGAGGCCGAAGCACGGCTTCCTGGCGACGAGGGTGAACTCGCGCTCCGTCTCGCTCGCCCCCTCCATCCGATGGGACCGCTTCTTCTCGGCGCCCGTCGGCGACGGCGATCGGCCTGTTGACCGACGGATTGAATCGCAGAGCGAGAGAGACTCCACCTTGCGGTGGTTACGGAGGCGTTTGGCGACGGCGGCGGCGGCAAGGCAGGTCTTGGGTTTTGGGGCGGCAAGTCATTGCGGTTTCGGTCGATGTCGATGACACGTCTTGGGCTTTTGGGGCGAGCACGGATAGCTGGACTGGATCGACTCGACCCGGATCCGAAACCTTCCAATGTTGCTAGCGGACTTGCCCTTACTTCCCATTTAGTTTTATCTTTTATAGCTTTTAGGAAATTTTATTTATTAAAGGTTAATATTTTGAAAAATCCCGAACTGGTTGTACAAATTTACCCCAAAATATTTTTTTGACCATAAAAAACCCCAAATTAGTACACCTGTGACAATTCTGACTGATCATAAAAAATCCTAAACTGGTACATTTATGACAAATTTATCCCAAACTAATTTATTCGACCACAAAAAACCTCAAACTAGTAAATTTTTTGTAACAATTATACCCTTCGCTAAATTGAATTAATACCACAAAAAAAATCACAAAAATTGTAAACTATGACAAATGGAGTGTAAAACCCCAAATTGGGTATACTAGTCAACCGTCACGTATAATTTAAATTTAACGAAAAATAACAGATGGCAAATTTGTCACAAGTGTACCGGTTTGGAGTAAATTTGTCAAATGTATAATAGTTTGGAATTTTTTGTGGTCAAAAAAATAGTTTAGGGTAAATTTGTCATTAGTGTATCAGTTTGGGGTTTTTCATGGTATTAATCCTTTATTAAAACTCCTGCTATGATTTTTTCTCATGTTGAATCATCAAGTGCCGCCAGCTTGGCGTCACGGCTGCCCAAAAAAAGAAAAAAAAAGTAAAAGAATAGAAAAGAAAGAAAAAAAAACCCAAAAAAATTATAAAAATTTAAAATATTATTTTAAAATATCCACGTCAACGCCCATCGAGTTAAATAAGACAAATGGTGTCCACCATAACAATTTTCAATCAAAATTGACCGAATAGATTGAATTGGCATAAATACAAATCGGCACCGATGTAATAAGTTTAAAACTTGTTTAGTACCTTTTTTCCGATTGAAAACTAATAGTACGAAGAGAAATGCCTAAACGTCTGTTTAAAAAATAGTAAAATTGGTGTAGAGTAAAACAACCTACATTCCCCTTGTGTGAGGCTAAATCTGGAGTACAAGAGGAAGGATTCTGAAGTGGGAAATATATCTATGAAGAGACAAGAGAGTGTGAAGCTGGCGGTGAACAAAAGGGTAAAGAGAGCTTTCAAAGCTGGAAGTAATTGGTGACCGGCGATGAGAAGAACAGGAAGCAAGAAGAGGACTATATTTGCAGGGCAAGGAAAGGAAGTGGTGGTGATTATCTACCGGATCATGTTGAGCGTGATCACTTGCATAATGCCATAGCTTAAACACGTGATTTGGTAGGTCGTCGTTTTCTTCATATAATTCAATGACAGTTGACTTTTTCCATTTGCTGGAGCATTGGTCCCCCAATTCTCCGGGGGGAAGGAAAGTAGAATGAAAAGAGGCGATTAAAAAGGAATTCGGTAACGTAAAGCAAAGGATATTGCTTAGAAAACATCGCTTTGAATAATATCCCGTCAAGATATTGGCCTATTCCAGCTATTTTTGCCCACCACGTGTATCAATGATGAACGTGAACCCCCGTTTAATTAGGGGAAGCTAAAATATTGTAGCTTACATATAAAGGAAAAAGATATTTTGGAGTAACAAATGAATAAGTGAAGGCTTCGTTGAGATGCAAGTTATGATGAAGTGTTGTTCTAACTTTTCTTTATAGATGTCGGGTAATGAAATTTATCGATATTTATAATGGTATGAGATATACCTACTTCCTTTTTTGACCTATTTATTTTAGAGTTAGCTATTATGCATACGCAATGCGCAAGCAATACGACTTTTATCTGCCTTTGTAAAAAATTAATTAATATGGATAAACTAAGTACGATTGCTCAAGTACAAACACAAACATTAAAAGGGAAATATTATATCACCCCTATTGTTTTGCTCCATCTATGAAATTCATGCCCATCATGTGTGTTATTAAAAAACTAAATAAGGTGTATATATATTAGGAAAAAAGCCACAAAAAACTCTAAAGTATACCTATCGGAAGCATCGAAGTCAACAATAAGCTTGTTAACCAATATCTCGGCAGCCGATCAACAACTGTAAATTGACAACTTGTGAATTGATAACTTCTCTATTCAATTGGCAACTTCAACATAAGAGGTGAGGTACAGCTAACTGAATCTCTTTAAGCAATTAGTTCCCATCAACGATACTTGGCAATTTCACAAACTATGCCTTTCAAGATACAATACCTAGAATCCATTTGTATTAACATTATACGAACGGGACTCTATCAAACATTTATCGAAACAAGCACACTCAGAGGATTATCTCTAAAGAGAAAACTCAAGAGACGTTCTAGGAGTGCTTCAAGGAGTTCTTAATATTTTTTTGAACTAAGTAAACATGGCTATGTTCTGGGAGTGCTTCAAGGAGTTCTTGATATGTTTTTGAACTAAGTAAACACGCCTATTTATAGCCAAGGAAATAGCTGCAAAACACTGAAAGTACATTATTTCTAGAGTCATTTCGGTTATGCTCACATTAGTTGAATCATTAACCTTTAATAATAACAATATTAAAATCAGAAACTAGAACAGAACGAAGAGTCACTTTTATTAAAGGGACGCTTTTAAAACCTAAAAATACAACAATAATTACGACAGCTTTAATTATAAAGTCGCCTTATTTGACTGGAATTATCCTGGAGATTTTATTCAATAGCGTATGCATTTAGAAGTTGGTGGCCGTGTGGACAATTACTTCGGCACTGACCAATATCATCCCTATCACCTGGGTCAGATCATCGCCAGATTGCGAATGTCGTAAGGGGAGGCATCGGATGGAAGGAAAGCGTTGTATGCCCTCGCAACAATCCCCAAATTCACTGTCTCCGTGAGATGGAATCCGTCAAAGAACACGTATATCGCCCTGTTCGAGCATGGAGTTTCGAAGGGAATGCAAGTGCCCAGTTCCTTGTCCAATTTACAGCAGGTCGCGTTTGAAATTAGGCCAGCTGAGAATTTAAGGAGCTCTAGATTAGATGCTAATGGTGGGTGAGGTGGGATGGGTTTTGGAGTTAGGGCTTGGAGTTGCAAAGGTGATATGAGGGGCAAGTTGGATGGCGTGATTCGGTTAGGAAGTGCATAATAGATGATGATGTTCAATGTGGGAATGGTGAGAGAGGTGTGGATTTAAGGTTTTGGGTATTGGGAGCTTTACGGCAAACTATCTCCGTTGGGATGGAGAGGGAGCTCTTCAAAGGAAGAGAGACTCAACCGATTGCTAACGAAACCAGTACTTAACTTAGACACCAACCCATGTTCCACTTACTACATTGAAATACAACAAAATTTTGCAATCAGCAAATTTCTCGATGCGTATATAGTGCACGGGCATGATATCTAGTAAGAACACCTAGATGGGGGTGAATATGTGTAAAAACAGATTCTGCAAAATACAGTGAAAACTTTTACTTTTAACCTAAATCTGAATAACAACAGACTTTTGAAACTGAGTCTGAATAGGAGCAAACTTTGAGCGAGATCAAACTTTAACAGTTACATAGAATTACGAATAAAATAAAGAGATTCAAGGAAGAGAATAAGAAACACAAGGTTTATAGTGGTTCGGCTTAATCCAAGCCTACGTCCACTCTCCCACGCTAACAGCCTTTTTGGCTGGATTTCACTATGCAATCAATAAGAGATTACAACTTTGAGTCCAAACACTTAGTAATAGATCACACTATCTCACTAAGTCACTATTTTGGTATTTCTCTCAAGATCACAAAAGTTTAAGCTTACGAGAGACAAGTGTATAATCGAAGTTGCTCAGACTTTGGAATTATAAATTCTACGCTTCATCTCTTACTTGCTCATCGATCATTCATCTCCTTAAATACTCATCCACTTCCAAACTAGCCGTTGGACAGCGATCGTCTTCCAATCTACCCATTGGAATCTAGAATATTTGGTAGCCGTTGAGTGACAAAGATAGAATCCCAAATTGATTCCGATCACCCATACAAACAGAATCTTGATTTCCATAAGTAAAGCTTCTTCGTATAGAAAGTTCTTGTCTTCAATATCCAATTGTCAATCAATTAGATTAAGTCAATCAAATCAATCTTGATGTGGAATCCAAACCAGATCACTAGCCGTTATATCTTCGGGGCTTATGTTACATTCTGTCGAATCTGGATGTAAAGTCTAAGAGCAATAGACTTTATAATCCGAGTCTGAGTGCGATAGACTTTGCAATCTAGGTCTGAACATATTCTGCTTATGAACAGATTTAGCTTTAAGGTCTGTACCCAGTTCAGCTTCAGCATAGAGTCTATCTTCTAGTTCTTCATTTACATTTAGTTTGGAATTTGTCAGAGTGTGCAGATTTCTGATGTAGAACAGACTTTGACATTAAAGTCTGGCAGTCTTTAGACTATGACACATAAGTCTGTAAATCTTCAAAATATACTTTGGGCATGTGTTACGTTCAGTCTTCTAGCCATCTTCAGACTTTGACAATATCATCTACATGTTCAATCATCTGCATGGTCTATTACTTAACCATTAAATACGTTAGTGGCATTTGATTTATTTTGTCATCTTCAAAACGTCATAAGGGATTTCCCTAATAATATTGTCATTATTGTTCAATCAAAATGCCCTCACAGGTCAAAAATATTCTTTCGACAAAAATGGCATCGACATGAATCAAAATTTGCGAACTGTCTTGGAGATTTTATTGAACAACTAGATCGATATCAATTGAAACTTTTCGAATTAATATGCACACATGAGCACTTAATCTCTCTATTTTCTTCTTCAGAGTATCGCGAGATGATGAATATCAATAGGGTAAACATCAGAAGAAAGTAAAGCTTTGTAAGCCCTTGCACCAAACACCAAATTCACTATCTCCGTGGGGTGAAATCCATCGTAGAAGGCGTGCGACAACCTAATCGAGCATGGAGTTTCGAAGGGAATGCACATGCCATCCTCCCGAACCTTACAACAGGTTGAACTTGCAACTCGGAGAGCTGAAAATAGACAAATACAATATCATCATTGAAATTCACCCGTGAAGAACCATAGACGCTGTGCCACAATATACTTATACATCCCTTAATAAGGTAAATAGTTTCGTCACGTGGTAAACTAATCTTTGATATATTCTTAACATTACTCAAAAAGGATTTCTCAAACACAAGATCGAGAGAGAGAGACACACACACCTGGAAGTCCAGCAGTGGAGATTCCAAAAAAGTCTATGTAGGTGAACTTAGCATCGGCCAGGTTGCGATTCAATTCATCAACGAGAGGTTTGAGCCTGTCGTTGAATAACATGACTGCGCTGTTGATCTTGTCGACGCATAGAGATCCGTTGGTCCCAAATCTTGAAATTTCTGTTGGGGCGCAACCTATCACACTTAATCCAAATATTGCCACCTTCCTTGCTCCATAGGAATACAATGTCTAGGGTTTGAAAATTGGATTATAAAAAAATCAGATCCGTTGAAATTGCGGATATTCCAAGTAATAATCAAATGAAAGTGATTAAAAAAAAGAAATAGATGTTAATTTAAATTAGAACTGGAGTTATCCAATGCGCATTAGGAGAAAGTTTTTACCTTCAACTGTTGTTGGTATTGCTCGATTAGTACATCGGCGTATTGGTCGGGCGTGTAAAGCTTGCTGGTCTGATATACGTCTGGCATGAAGTAGTTGTTGATGTAATCATTGCTTCCCATTCCTACCGTGTATATGCACTTGTTTAAGTATGCCGTAGCATTCGATCCCAACATGTCTCTGACGCGCGACATTGTGACCAAATGGTTTTGCAATTGATGGTTCAAGCTGATTCGATCGCCCTATTGGAAGAGCACGTAAAAGATATCTTTTTGAAAATATGTACAAATAATATAGGCAGACTTAAGGGGGCTAGTGAGTGTTGTCCAACCGTGCTATCAAATAATTAGAGTTTGCTTGTTTCGTGGAAAATATCTTCCTTATTTGGTTCGTTAAGGAAAATAACTCTATAGAAATTATTTTCCTAGTCAACAAAAATTGTTTTCAAGGTATCGGCACTTAGATTCAAAATGTTACGCTTGAGCACGAAAACCTTAACATTGGTTCTTGAGTCTTAGTGTTCAAGACTAGGTCTCTGGTGGCTGGGCCTGGGTTCATTGAGGCTAGACTCAAGACCTCGATGCTCAGGCATAGGCCCCTGGCACCCATGCCTGGGTCTATCAAGGTTGGGCCCAAACTCCTTATGCCTATACCCGATGCTCCGACACCAAAACTCACGTCCATAAAGGCCATGCTCGGGTCCCTGACGTTGGATCTCTAATCCTAACTCTTAGGCTAAGTCCACAAAGGCCGTACTAGGGTCCTCAATGCTCATGTTCAGGTCCTCGGTTAGAAACTTTTTCTCCTCTAAAAGTATTTTTGCAAAAAAAATCGATTTTTTTTATATTAGAATTTTATTCTTTTCCTTTTCTTTTTGTTTCTTCTTCAGCCCGTCGCCGACCATGACAACGGCTGGCAAGCTCTAATCTCTTTAGAATGGGAGAGCTCACCACCTCTGGCAACTAGACTCTAGCTCACTCAAGGCCAACGGGCTCTCGACAACTGGCAACGAGACTTGAGCTCAGGCATCATCAAATTAGGCAAGCTCACACCTTGTGGCCTTGGGGGCGGCTTGAAATTGCCTAAGGCCGGCAACCGGCCAAGGAAAAAGCAAAAACAAAAGAGAATATATATATAAGTAATAAAAAATAATTTTAAATATGAATTTTATGATAATTTTACCTATTAGATTTTCCTTACCAAACAAATGGAAAATACTCCTTAGTTCATTTTTAAGTTTTAGCCCAACACTGAAAAATAAAGTCATTTTTCTTTAAAATATTTTACAGAAATGATACATTTCCTACGAAACATATGGATCCTTAGCGTAAAATTCTACATATTTATTTACCAGTTGCTGTCCTGTTTCGTCTCGAATGCCTGCCCCACCAGATGCATAATTCACACCGATGAGTATCTCGCTCCCTTTTGCAGAAGCAAAGGGTTGAATGTATCTATCAAACCCCAGGAGTCCGGCTGTAATTTACAAATAAGACACATAATAAAAAAAACTGAATAGCAAGCCCATGAACGTAATAGGCGCACGCCTGTAAACTCACGAGAGTTTTTGCTTTTTGGCTTCCTAAGCAACTTCTAGGAACGTATGATACTATGTTCAAGCCACATTACGTTATGCTTTTCCAAGATTTAACATGAACAGTCAGAAGGGTCGTTGAAAAAAGGAGAGCAGGTAAGGAAGCAGACCAATGATATCGACGGAGGTGCGGCCATTGGTGAACCTTCCGGTGGCTCCATCGGGGAAGTCAATCCCATAAGGAGGATAATTCGCTTTGGCCTGAGTCTCGAGATTGTTGTTGTTCCCATTATCAGCGAGGGAATCTCCATATATGAAGTAACACGGCACTTGAGGAGCTCCAAGAACCCAGCTTGGCGAATTCGATGAGATCAAGAAGAGAACAGGCAAAATAACTCCCCATGCTCTATTGTACTCGAACGATGCCATTTTGAAATGGGAAATATATCTATTAAGAAAGACTGAAGCTTCTCTGGTGTGTATAATGTATGAACGAATCAAATAGACGGTGAACAAAAAGGTAAGAAAGCTTTCAAAGCTGGAAGCGATTGGTGGCCGGCGATGAGAAGAACAGAAAGCAAGGAGAGGACGATTTGCAGGGTGGAGAAAGGAAGCGATGGTGATTATAACTAGCCAGACAGTTGACTTTTTTCCATTCGCTCGAACATGCCAAAGTGGAATGAAAAAGGCGATTACAAAAGGAATTTGGTGACATGACGCGAAGGGTATTGCTAGAAAACATTGTTTTGAATGATATCCCGCCGTGATCCAGTTGGCATATTCCGGCTATTTATGCCCTTGAATGAACCCTAGAATATATATTAAAGATATGTCCCATGTGCAAGAGATCCGCAAAAACAGTAGCGCGTGTATATAAACATTTATATCAATGATAAACGTGGATGCCACTTTAATTAGGGGAAGCTAAAATCGAGCCTGCGACATGGACTGCCGTAGTTTACAAACAAAGGAAAAAGATATGCTTTAGTAACAAGTGAAAAAGTAAAGGCATTGTTGAGATGCAAGTTATGATGAAGGGTTGTTCTATTTTTTTCTTTTTGGACGTCGTGATAATAAAATTTATCGATATTTATAATGGGACGAGATATACCTACATCCTTTTTTGACCTATTTATTTTAGCGTTAGCTATCGTGCAAACGATATGCGCAAGCAATACGACTTTTATTCACCTTTAAAAAAAAGTCAATTAACATGGATAAATTGAGTACAACTGCTCAAGTACTGATGTGGCCCACATTGAAGACCAGCTCTCTCGACCAAGAAGATCGGCCCGCATTCAAGCTCGACGAAACCTCTTATCGATGAAGTTATTGATTGTCGATGAAGTTCGATGAAGTTGTCGATTCAATTGAGAAGCCATATCGATATCTTGAGTCCATCCTAGAAGCTTGAAAGAAGACACCTTGGGAGCCATGAAGACGTTATGCTTTTACTAGTTTCTAGTTTCTAGTTTCTATGCTCTTTACTATTTTTTCTAGTTTCAGAGTTCTTTAATGCTTTCAAGTTTCTCAGTTTTGACTTTCTAGATTCAATGTTTTCCTAGTTTCAATGCTTTGTCTTTATTTCTTTGACAATACAAGCCATCCAATTCCTTGTATAAGACGGACAACTTTTGATGAATGAAAATTTTGCTTTCAAGCAAGTATCGTGAACCATGCAGAGTTCATACCCTTGAAAATCTGGAAGAGTTTTCACTCCGTCCTTGAAGAGTCGGAGCTTTTTTTGAAATCTGCATCCTTGAAGAGTTGCAGTCATCAATCTAGAAGAATCGGTGCCCTCTCAACTTCCTTGGAGGCCTAGAAGAGCAACCAACAAAGTTTCTATCTTTTCATGTTTTGTGCATTATTTGTACCCACTTCCAACCCAAATTCGACCATCCTACAGTGCTTTTTTCAGAAAACCCAAAACAGAGAAATTGTAGATCCAAAAGTCTTTGTTCATTTGGCTTTGGAATCAGGTCAAACTGATATGTATCAACAAAGATACGACTATTCTCCTGAGCTTGCGCAATGCTGAAATTTATGTTCGTACTGTTTCCCATGTGCGAGTCATTCTCCCAATCCTACTGTTTGAGAAAGCCTACCATTGGCTTGCATCAAGTACACACACAATCATTGAAAAGGAAATATTATATAACCCCTATCATTTTGCATATGTCAATGTCGTGCATTTATCTGCCTTCCTATAAGTTAGTTATTCCCTAAGGAGCAAATCTATGAAATTCATGCCATCATGTATGTTATTATAAAACTAAATAATGTGCATATATAATAGGCAAAAAGCCAAAAAAAAAAATAAAATCCTAAACTATGCTTATTGTGATAAAAAAAATTATGACATAAAAGATCCCAAACTATACCTGCCAAGATATATTTACACTAAACTTTTTCTTATGACATAATAACCCCAAACTTGTACCTATGTGGCAAATTTATCATCCATCAAGGTCTTGTCACATGATTTTCTAGTCAAAATAACGTCATTTTTATTTCATTTAAGACACATGGGCACCATATTAATATTGTTTGTGTTTCGTCATCTATGTAGGCAAATTTTAATAATGCTTATTGATGGAACTTTGACGGAGGGTGGACGTGTCACACATATACAAATTTGAGATTTTTAGAATAAAAAAAGTTTGATAGAAGGTGAACGTGTCACACATGTACAAATTTGAATTTTTGGTATAAAAAAAAGTTTAAATTAAATGTATCCCAGTAAGCATAATTTGAAATTTTTGATGTCATAAAGAAAAATTCAAGGTAAATGTATCACAATAAACATAGTTTAGAGTTTTTTTTTATGGCTTTTTCCCTATATAACATGCGTGAAGAAGTTCTTCTTTTTGCCCTTTTTAAAAGTCGTGTAGATCTAACATTCCCTAGTTAAATTGATTAATTCGGGAACTTCTGGCTTGAATTCTTAATTTGTTGGTAGCTATTCTATCAGCGAACTTTCCCTTTAATTATTTCTTCATTTGCAATGTTTCTCATTTATTCATAATATACTTATTCTTAAAGCCAATTCCACATTATATTTACTACGTGCACATATCTGGTTTAGGGGTCATGCCACTCGGTGGTGTTCGCTAACTGATTCTCTTAAAATGGAAAGTGAGACCGAATAGAGATATAGAAGATGACCGTGAATTATGGACCACGAGTGCTCTTTCATGGGTAATTTGTAACTGGCAAGTTCAGGAATGTGCAGGGTGACCATTGAAAAGTGAATTTAGCAAAATATTCTATTCAAGGAACGTTGCAAAAAACCATTAAAAATAGTGTATTTGGGGTATCGAGAAATTCCTAACTCACGAATGAAAAGTTACTCATTCAAATCCCGCTAATTATATACAAACTATTCTGAGTTAAACTCACTTATACAAGTCAAAAGTCGGCACTTATTTCACTTGGCTCCCAAAACTTCATGGACTTATTTTACTTTCATGTTTGCAAGTGCGAAAAAGGTTTTACGTCGGTGATGTTGCTAATAGAAATCATACATTTATTTGTCCTGTAATAAAGCTATTTGAACCATTCTTTTTATATCAAATTAGGACTATAGTACATTGATCATATTTCTTATTAGTGTTTTTTCCATTCCCTTATTTTTGTTTTAGTTAATTTATTCTTTTTCTAATTCATAAAACCTCCACAAAGTGGTATCCACGAATTTCTCAAGAAGCCGGCAAACAATGTTAATAAGTTTCTTTTCTATTCCCTTACTGCTATTTTGGTTTAATGTTCTGTCTTATAGGAGAAATTCCACTTGGTGGGCTAGCAAACCTGGTTTCTTGGAAAATCTGACGGTTACTCTCAAATGGGTGACAGTACCGTCCTACTCTCATTTCCCTATAGATAGATATATAGAAGATGATATGTGGTATGACATATGCAGAAGCTTTTGTGGGAAATCTTAACGTATAAAAATACGTATTGGGAAAAAAAAAAACATAATTTTGTTTGTTGTAACCAAAAAACAGAGATATTAACACTGTGACAGCGATAACAAATTTAAAAGCGACCAAGCCAATGTATACTCTTTATAATTAATGATGCTGAATTACAGTTTAAATACAGACTTACTTGAATGTAATAAAATGCAAATTGCCAGGTAGTCGATCAGAAGTATCGAAGTCGACACTAAGCTTATGTGCCAATATCTTGGTAGCCGATCGACAACCACAAATCAACGACTTGTGAATCAATGACTTTTTTTGTATAATTGGCAACTTCAACATAAGAGGTGAGATGTGGCTAACTAAATCTCTTTAAAGCGATTAGTTCCTACCAGTAGTACTAAACAATTTCACAAACCATGCCTCCCAAGATACAATGCCTTGAACCCATTTGTATTAGTGTTATACAAATGGGACTCTATCAAACACATATCGAAATCGGCACATTTAAAGGATTATTTCAGAAGAGAAAAATCAAGAGACAATCTAGGAGTGCTTCGAGGAGTTCTTGATTTTGATTTTGATTTTTAACTAAGTAAACATGTCTATTTATAGACGAGGGAAATAGCTTCAGAAAAACTGAAAGCACGTGATTTCTAGAGTCATGTTAGATATGCTCACATTAGGTAAATCATTAACCTTTAATAAGAACAATATTAGATTCAGAAATTACAACAGAACCGAGAGTCACTTTAATTAAAGGCACTCTTAGACCTATAATTACAACAGCTTTAATTCTAAAATAGCAGTCGCCTTATTTGACTGGAATTATCCTGGAGATTTTATTCAATAGCGTATGCATTTAGACGTCGGCGGCCGTGCACTGACCAATATCATCCCAATCTCTTTGGTCAGATATCGCCAGATTGCGAATGCCGCAAGGGGAGGCATCGGATGGAAGCAAAGCGTTGCACGCCCTCGCAGCAAACCCCAAATTCACTGTCTCCGTAGGATGGAATCCGTCAAAGAACACGCATATCTCCCTGTTCGAGCATGGAGTTTCGAAGGGAATGCAAGTGCCCAGTTCCTTGTCCACTTTACAGCAGGTCGCGTCAGGCCAGCTGAGAATTTAAGGAGCTCTAGTTTAGATGCTAACGGTGGGTGAGGTGGGACGGGTTTTTGGAGTTGGGGCTTGGTGTTGCAAAGGTCATATGGGGGGCAAGTTGGATGGCGTGATTCGGTTAGGAAGTGCATAATAGATGATGATGTTCAATGTGGGAATTGTGAGAGAGGGAGCTCTTCAAAGGAAGAGAGACTCAACCGATTGCTAACGAAACTAGTACTTGACCTAGACACCAACCCATGTTCCACTTACTGCATTGAAATAGAACATCATTTTGCAATCAGCAAATTTCTCGATGCGTATATAGTGCACAGACATGATATTGTCATTATTGTTCAATCAAAATGCCCTCACAGGTCAAAAATATTCTTTCGACAAAAATGGCATCGACATGAATCAAAATTTGCCAAACTGTCTTGGAGATTCTATTGAACAAGTAGATCAATATCAATTGAAAATTTTCGAATTAATATGCACACATGAGCACATAATCTCTCTATTTTCTTCTTCAGATCATTGCGAGATGATGAATATCAAAAGGGTAAGCATCAGAAGAAAGTAAAGCTTTGTAAGCCCTTGCACCAAACACCAAATTCACTATCTCTGTGGGGTGAAATCCATCGTAGAAGGCGTGCGACAACCTAATCGAGCATGGAGTTTCGAAGGGAATGCACATGCCATCCTCCCGAACCTTACAACAGGTTGAACTTGCAACTTGGAGAGCTGAAAATAGACAAATACAATATCATCATTGAAATTCACCCGTGAAGAACCATACACGCTGTGCCACGATATACTTATACATCCCTTAATATGGTAAATAGTTTCCGTCGTGTGGTAAACTAATCTTTGATATATTCTTAACATTACTCAAAAAGGATTTCTCAAACACAAGATCGAGAGAGACACACACACACACCTGGAAGTCCAGCAGTGGAGATTCCAAAAAAGTCTATGTAGGTGAACTTAGCATCGGCCAGGTTGCGATTCAATTCATCAACGAGAGGTTTGAGGCTGTCGTTGAATAACATCACTGCGATGTTGATCTTGTCGACGCATAGAGATCCGTTGGTCCCAAATCTTGAAATTTCTGTTGGGGCGCAACCTATCACACTTAATCCAAATATTGCCACCTTCCTTGCTCCATAGGAATACAATGTCTAGGGTTTGAAAATTGGATTATAAAAAAATCAGATCCGTTGAAATTGCGGATATTCCAAGTAATAATCAAATGAAAGTGATTAAAAAAGAAAGAAATAGATGTTAATTTAAATTTGAATCCAGTGCGCATTAGGAGAAAATTGTTACCTTCAACTGTTGTTGGTATTGCTCGATTAGTTCATCGGCGTATTGCTCGGGCGTGTAAAGCTTGCTGGTCTGATATACGTCTGGCATGAAGTAGTTGTTGATGTAATCATTGCTTCCCATTCCTACCGTGTATATGCACTTGTTTAAGTATGCCGTAGCATTCAATCCCAACATGTCTCTGACGCGCGACATTGTGACCAAATGGTTTTGCAATTGATGGTTCAAGCTGATTCGATCGCCCTGTTGAAAGAGCATGTAAAAGATATCTTTTTGAATATATGTACAAATAATATAGGCAGACTTAAGGGGCCTAGTGAGTGTTGTCCAACTGTGCCATCAAATAATTAGATTTTGTTTGTTTCATGGAAAATATCTTCCTCATTTGGTTCCTTAAGGAAAATAACTCTATAGAAAATATTTTTCTAGTCAACAAAAATTGTTTTCAAGGTATCGGCACTTAGATTCAAAATCTTACGCTTGAGCATGAAAACCTTAACATTGGTTCTTGAGTCTTAGCGTTCAAGACTAGGTCTCTGGTGGCTGGCCCTGGGTTCATTGAGGCTAGACTCAAGACCTCAATGCTTAGGCATAGGCCCCTGGCACCCATGCCTAGTCTATCAAGGTTGGGCCCAAACTCCTTATGCCTATACCCAATGCTCCGACACCGAAACTCACGTCCATAAAGGCCATGCTCGGGTCTTGACGTTGGATCTCTAATACTAACTCTTAGGCTAAGTCCACAAAGGCTATACTAGGGTCCTCGGTGCTCATGTTCAGGTCCTCAGTTAGAAACTTTTGCTCCTCTAAAAGTATTTTTTTCAAAAAAATTCGAATTTTTTTATATTAGAATTTTATGTTTTCTTTTTCTTTTTGTTTCTTCTTCAGCCCGTCACCGACCATGAGAACAACTGGCGAGCTCTAATCTCTTTAGAATGGGAGAGCTCACTGCCTCTGGCAACGAGACTCCAGCTCACCCAAGGCCAACGAGCTCTCAACAATTGGCAATGAGACTTGAGCTCAGGCGTCATCAAATTAGGCGAGCTCACGCCTTGCGGCCTTTGGGGAGGCTTGAGCTCACTTGAGGCCGGCAATCGGCCAAGGAAAAAGCAAAAAGAAAAGAGAATATATAAAAAATTATAAGTAATTAAAAATAATTTTAAAATATGAATTTTATGATAATTTTACCTATTAGATTTTCCTTACCAAACAAATGGAAAATACTCTTTAATTCATTTTTAAGTTTTAGCCAAACATTGAAAAATGAAGTCATTTTCCTGAAATTTTTTTTATAGAAATGATACATTTCCTGGGAAACAAACGGATTCTTAGCATAAAATTTTACATATTTATGTACCAATTGCTGTCCTGTCTCGTCTTGAATGCCGGCCCCACCGGATGCATAATTCACACCGATGAGTATCTCGCTCCCTTTTGCAGAAGCAAAGGGTTGAATGTATCTGTCAAACCCCAGGAGTCCGGCTGTAATTTACAATAAGACACATAATAAAAAAAACTGAATAGCAAGCCCATGAACGTAATAGGCGCACGCCTGTAAACTCACGAGAGTTTTTGCTTTTTGGCTTCCTAAGCAACTTCTAGGAAAGCACGATACTATGTTCGAGCCACGTTACGATATGCTTTTCCAAAATTTAACATGAACAGTTTGAAGGGTCATTGAAAAAAGGAGAGCAGGTAAGAAAGCAGACCAATGATATCGACAGAGGTTCGGCCATTGGTGAACCTTCCGGTGGCTCCGTCGGGAAAGTCAATCCCATAAGGAGGATAATTCGCTTTGGCCTGAGTCTCGAGATTATTGTTGTTCCCATTATCAACGAGGGAGTCTCCATATATGAAATAACACGGCACTTGAGGAGCTCCAAGAACCCAGCTTGGCGAATTCGATGAGATCAAGAAGAGAACAGGTAAAATAACTCCCCATGCTCTATTGTACTCGAACGACACCATTTTGAAATGGGAAATATATCTATGAAGAAAGACTGAAGCTTCTCTGCTGTGTATAATGTATGAACGAATCAAATAGACGGTGAACAAAAGGGTAAGTGAGCTTTCAAAGCTGGGAACGATTGGCGGCCGGCGATGAGAAGAACAGAAAGCAAGAAGAGGACGATTTGCAGGGCGGAGAAAGGAAGCGATGGTGATTATAACTAGCCAGGCCTAAAGGAAATAATCTTAGCATTGCCAGATAATGTTAAGCATGATCACATGCATAATGTTATAGTTCATACTCGTGATTAGGTAGGCCGTCGTTTTCTTCATATATTTCAATGACAGATGAATTTTTCCATTCGCTCGAGCGTGCCCCCCAATTCTCTGGGGAAAGGAAAGTAGAATGAAAGAGGCGATTACAAAGGAATTTGGTGACGTGACGCGAAGGGTATAGCTAGAAAACGTTGTTTTGAATGATATCCCACTGTGAACCAATTGACATATTCCAGCTGTTTTTGCCCTTGAACGACCCTAAAATATATATAAAAGATCTCGTGTCCCATGTGTGTGTGTGTGTGTGTATATATATATGTCAATGATGAACGTGGATCCCAATTTAATTAGGGGAAGTTGAAATCGAGCTCGCGACATGAAATGTTGTAGCTCACAAACAAAGGAAAAACTTATAGTACTAAATGAAAAAGGGGAAAAGTGCGACAAAAATCCTAAACATTTTGCATTTGTGTCAATTTAATCCTAAATATTGTCACTTAACGTCAATTCAGTCCCTTCTGGCTAATTTTAGCTAGATTTTGCTGACGGGGTGTCAATCGGCTGACGAGGCACGATTGGCACCGACGTGAACAACTTTTAATAATATTTAAATATTTTTCAATTTTTATTTTATTTTATTTTATTTTTTCGTTTTCATTTTCATTTTCTTTTTCTTTTTTCCTTTCTCCTCCTCCTTCCTCTGCTAGAGGCAATGGTCGGCGAGGTCGAGGTCGACCTCACCAGCCTCTAGCAAGCCTCGTGGCCACTGGCGAGGCTCGAGCCCTCGCTAGAGAACACGAGGGCTGCTCACGCTAGGTGTCGAGGCTCGTACTCGCCGAATCTGGCGAGGGTTAAGCCTTGCTGGCCATGAGTGAGGCTCAACCTCGCCAGCTGTAGCTTTTGGCTAGTCATCGAGGTTCGGCGACCAGCTAGAGGAATGAGGAGTAGAAAGGAAAAATGAAAAGGAAAAGGAAAAAGAACATAAAAATTTCAAAATATTATTCAAATATTATTAAAACTTGTTCACATTAGTATTGGTCGTGCCATGTCAGCTGACTGATGCCCAATCAGTAAAATCCGATCAAAATTAGCCGGAATGACTGAATTAGCACTAAATCAAAAGGTTTATGACTAAATTGGCACAATTACAAAATGTTTATAACTTTTTTTTAACACTTTTCCAAATAAAAAAGTAAAGGCACTGTTGAGATGCAAGTTATGATAAAGTGTTGTTCTATAGATGTTGTGATAATAAAATTTATCGATATTTATAATGAGATGAGATATACCTACCTCCTTTTTTGGCTTATTTATATTAGCATTAGCTATCGTGCATATGCTCAAGCAATACGACTTTTATGCGCCTTTATAAAAATTAATTAATATGGATAATTGAATAAGATTGCCCTAGTACACACTCTATCATTAAAAGGGAAATAGTATGTAACTCCTATGGTTTCGCATATGTCGATGTCGTGCATCTCTGCACCTTCCTTTAAGTTAGTTATTCATAATAGAGCAAATCTTTGAAATTCAAGCCCATCAAGTATGTTATTATAAAATGAAATAATGTTCGTCTATTATAGGGAAAAAATTATCGAAAATCTCAAACTAAATCTACTGTGACACATTTATCCTAAACTTTTTCTTTGACAAAAAAACCCAAACATGTATTATGTGACAAATTTACCATCCGTCAAGGCTCCATCACATGATTTTCTAGCCAAAAAAACGTCATTTTTGTTTTGGTTAAGTCACGTGAGCATCATGTCAACATTATTTGCCTTCCGACATCCATGTAGGCAAATTTTTAATAATGCTTACTGACGGAACTTTGACAAAGAGTAGATGTGTTACACTGGTACAAATTTGAGATTTTTAGTGGAGAAAAGTTTAGATAAAATATGTCACAGTAGACATAATTTGGGGTTTTTTATATTATAAAGAAAAGTTCAAGATAAATATGTTACGGTAGGCATAGTTTAGAGTTTTTGATGACTTTTTTTTTCTTATATAACATGCGTGAAGAAGCTTTTCTTTTTGCCCTTTCTAAAAGTCGTGTAGATCTAATGTTCCCTAGTTGAACTTGAATTATTCGGGAACTTCTGGCTCGAATTCTTAATTTCTTGGTAGCTATTCTACCAGCGGACTTTCCCCTTTAATTATTTCTTCATTCGCAATGTTTCTCATTTATTCATAATATAATTATTCTCAAAGCCAACTCCACATTATATTCACTACATGCATATGTCTGATTTAGGGCTCATGCCACTCGACGGTGTTCGCTAACTGATTCTCTTAAAATAGAAAGTGAGACTGAATAGAGATATATAGGATGGCAGCGAATTCTGGACCACAAGTGCTCTTTCATGGGTACTTTGTAACCGGCAAGTTCGGGAATGTGCAGGGTGACCATGGAGAAGCAAATTTAGCTAGATATTCTATTCAAGGAAGGCCGCAAAATTCCTAAAAAATAGTGTATTTGGGGTATCGAGAAATTTCTATCTCACGAACGAAAGTTACCATTCAAATACCACTAATTATATACAACCTATTTTGAGTCAAAATCACTTGTACAAATCAAAGACTAGGACTTATTTCACTTGGTTTGGAATGCTTTATGGACTTATTTTACTTTCACGATTGGAAGGGTGAAAAATATCTTGCATTGGTTATGTAGCTAATAGAAATCATACATTTATATGTCTTGTAATAAAGCTGTTTGAATCGTTCTTTTTATATTAAATTATAATTATTATATACCCATGATGTTTCTCATTAGTGTCGTTTCCATTCTTGTGTATTGGTTTTAGTTGATTTATTTGTTTTTTTCTAATTTAAAAATCCCCACAAAGTGGTATTCATGAATTTCTTAGGAAACCAGGCAAACAATGTTAAAAAGTTTATTTTCTATTCCCTTATAGCTATTTTGGCTGATTTTTTTTTGTCTAATCGGATAAATCCCACTTGTTGGGGGTAGCAAACCCACCAAGTGGGTATGATTTTCCCCAAGAATCGAGTAAACATGTTGTGTACACGGGACGGTTACTCTCAAATGAGTGACAATACCGTCCTGCTCTCATTTCCTTATATATATAGAAATATGATAATTGGTATGACATATGCAGAAGCTTTTGTTGGAAATCTTAACTCATGCGAACACGTGTTGGGGAAAAATACGTAACACCATTTGTTGTAACAAAAAAATATGCACATAGATAATAACTCTGTGACAGCGATAACAAATTAAATAGCGATCAAGTCAATGTATAAATAAAGATGTTGAATTGCAATTTAAATATGGACTTACTTAATCGTAATAAATTCCAATTGCTAGCTAGTTGATCGGAAGTCTCAAAGTTGACAATAAACTTGTGTATTCATATCTCGGTAGTTGATCGACAACCATGAATCAACAACATGCATTTGAATCAATAACTTATTTGTAAATCGGCAACTTCAACACACAAGATAAGGAATGGCTAACTAAATCTCTTTAGGGCAATTAGTTCCTGCACACAGTCCTAAGAAATTTCACGAACCATGCCTCCCACAATTTAGCACCTCAAATCCGTTTGTATAAGCACTTCACAAATGGGACTTTGTCAAATACCAACATATTTAAAGGATTTTTCAAAAGAGAAAACTCAAGAGACACTCTAGAAGTGCTTCGAGGAGTTCTTGATTTTTTTTTTTTTAACTAAGTAGACAATGTAAGAGTTTTCGTAATGTGGACTACATTAATTGATATTGTAATTTACCATTTAACGTTTACCGTTTTACGGGGATTGGTCTAAGGTGAGATAGAAGGTTTCTTAATTAGTCTAATATGGGCTGGCTGGTGTGGGCCGAGTTGAGCCTGGCCCGTAATGAGGGGGCCTAGCTGGAAACTCTATAAATAGTGCTCAAGTCTCTCCTCTAACCCAAATTCTCACATGTATCCTCACCTAAGGGGCGTTTACCTAACGCTAAACGTGAGGGGAGCTGTCTCATTGAGCCAGTGATACGGAGGGCAATAGAGGAGAATGACTTGATGCGTGAATCCCCTTGATACGTGGGAAATCCCTTTTTCTGCTTCCGCTTCATATATGATGAATCCAAAAATAGGTGCGTTAATCTTTCTACTCAATTATGTATGTTCTTGTTCTGGTTATGGAGATCTTGGGGTTGCGCAATTTGCGTCCAACATGTGGTATCAGAGTCTCCATAACCCTAGAACTTGAAAACATAAAATTTTTGCCCTAATTTGTGATTTTTGAGATTTTTTGTTCAATAAAAATAAAATAAAATCACAAATTCGGACTGGGCTCGTTGACACGAACAGATCCGTGGGCGACGCGTCGCCGGAGAGGGCCGCACACACCCCCACGTGCCGCCAAATCATTATTTTTTCATGTGGATTTTTTGCTTGATTGATCCTGAAACCATGGGGTTTGTGTTCTACATGTCGAGATCTTTCCAACCATATATGATTTGTATAATTTTGTTGAGAATTGAGTGAGAATTTTAAATTTGAAATTCTAGGGTTTATACATAGAAAAAGTTCTAGAATTTTAAGTTACATTCTAGCGTTACCTTCGTTTTTCTTCTCCACTCTTTGCGTCACATCGTGTCGTTTGAATTATGAACTGTTGGTCATCGTGCGCACTCTTTTTCTCGTCCGTCTTTGATTTCGGAATCGACTTTCTGCTCTTGGTGGTTTTGTTCTATTGCCGTGGCGAGTTTACCCGCAGTTACTAGTCAATGTCGAATTCGTTTGAGACGAGGATAATGGGGTTTGTGAAGATTTGTATTCGTTTGAGATGAGGATAGTGAGCTTGGACTCGTATCTTCATCCTCTATCTTTTGGTAATTTTATGGATGTGAAAATACATACGGAACCCTAAATACATGTATTTTTAGTGTTTTTTTTGGCGTATTTTTCTTATATTTTCTGTGATTTTGGAAATATAAGTGTTGGGTTACAGGTATGTTATCACATAAACATTATAATGGTGTGATTCATTAATAAGAAAAAAAATTAAACTTTATTGTGAACTGAAGTTGGCTTAATGAGATACAACCATTATGGGATAGTAATTGAGCTATGTATTGATTATAAATTTTTTGTTGTTTAAGCATACTCCTTTACACATTGGTAATCTTTGAATGATGGACGTCTTAAGAACTTGTGACCAAACTAATTGTACTGATTAATACATCTGCTGAATGTGGGTAATGCATGTCAATTAAGTTGCTGCATATTGTACATGAACTCATCTGGTCACTTGTTAATGTCTATCAAGTTGAATATTTTTTTTATGGTTAAGGAGTATGACAACATCTTCACGGAGCAATAGTATCTACTGTTAAATTTTAGATATTTGGTTCTCTGGTTTGACTCATTTATTAGGCCACTGGTTGATAACAATGATAATTTTGTTACTTAAAAAAAATTGGCTAATATATTAGCTGTTGGCCTGGAGTCATGCTTTGCCTTATGAAATTCATGAGCAATAGTGGATTAGCTATCAGGCTTGTCGATCTAGGGTATCCTGTATTACTATTGATGTTAATTTGTGAGAGAAATTCTAGATCAGCATTCTTTTAATGTTGTTCTAGTAATCAGTAATTGGGATACACAAGAGATAATTGCTTTTATGTTATGAGAATTTTCTTGTGTTGTTGTGATCGTTGATCTCATTGGAATCTGTCTTTCAGGTTCGCTATAGATATATTTATACATATGTATAATAAAGATTTTATTAATGAACAAAGCAATGTAATTAGCATAATATGTGATTTTGGTGATATGCTGCCCCTATCACTAAAGTTAAAATCACATGTATATGGTGTATGTGAGGAATAAAGTTTATATCCCTAGTATGAGAGAGTTTCAAGGATTCAATTGAGTAGTGACCGCCAAAGTGGCACGCTTGATTGGGTTTGAGAAATTTCGGTCTCGTATGATGATTGGGATGTCTCCTGGTCTAATGCGTGGTCATACTCCCAAAGGAGGTGATTGTGTATTAGTTCATGGAGGGATACATGATGATATGGTGGAGGAGTGACTGATCCTAGTGGTTCATATGCCCAAAGGTGATGAATTCATGAAGATTGGAATAAATTCTCATAACCGCTATCATGTAGGGAGTGCACAATTGCATGTCATGTATTCTGCCCAAAGGTGATTATATGATTTTGCATGTAACTCTTTGGATGTGTACTTGTACGTCAAGTTACACAGTGCTCACATGATGCTAATTATATACATTGCTTGTTATTTTAGTCACTTTTTCTATAATTAATAACTCTACTGTTATTGAGGTTTTTACTGCTTCAAATTTTAAGTTGTGGACATATGATTTGTTGCTTGAGAATGCAATAAAATTTGCTTACTGTCCATGAAGCGTTCCATTCTGGAACACTTAAAAAGAGGTTTGCCTGCGAACTGCATTGCTATAATATGATAGAAGCCTTAGTTGCTTGAAATTATGTTTTGTATAATATTGAAATTAGGACATATCTACAAAGATTATGTTTAAGTCCTAATGACATATACATCTCGTATATGGTTAAAAGGTTGTTTCCAAAAGTTTTTTATTTATTTAAGGAAAATGACCGAGATAAAGAATAAACTGGTTAAAATTAGTCTTAAAGGTTGTCAGGCCTAATTGCAGCGGTAAGTATTTTGGCAAGTATGACAATATTGAATTGCTTAAAGGGTCATTTGTCAAATACTTGGTATATTCTGGGGTGGTAATTTAATTACTATGCTTGAAAATCCTGACAAAAAGATTTGCCAAAAGGCATAATTGCACCATAATTAACATGGTGATGAGTAAGACTAATTTATTCGGTCTTATGTGGGCTAATATTATGAAAGCAACTTTTTCACATACAAAATGTGTCCTTATCAAAGTTGTTTTATAAACTTCTTTTGAGTTATAGACTGGGCATAGATTACTTGAATCATATCAAAATTTAGAGGTGTCATGCAAGAGTGAGGTTATCTAATCCAATATTAAGTGCGTTGGAATTTAGGTCAACTCGGAATTATTTTGTATCTTATCCAGATTGTTAAAATGGGTATTAATTTTATGACCCTAAAGAAGGTACAAGAATTATGGAATCACATACTCTAAAGTTTCTTAAGATCGACGTAATTGTAGAGGATAGCTGCTCTTAGACTATTAAAGATAATAGTATGATGGGGGTTACTGTGTTTTTTGTCTTTACCTATACAGATAATTATGGAATCTCATGTACCATAGACTAAACTTATTGAGGTTTAATGTACTATTCTTGATATAGTTTATAATGAAATTTCTTAAACCTCTCAAGTGTAGAATGAAGTGGTTGTAGCTTTATTAAGGAGATTTGTTAGGAAAAGACAATTAGTTATACCATCAGACTATATAGTCTATTTGTGAGAGTATGATTACAATATCCATTACATGGTTGTTTTAGTAACTTATATAAATGTCGTTTCTTGTTCTTAATTAAGTATGTGATTAGATGCCATAAAAAAATGGGGATAATAATTTTTTTTTTACTCTGAAAGAGGGGTGGATAGTTAGTGAAGAAATAATTATTTCTTTATAGATTCTTTCAGAGTGAACGTGGCATTAATAGTTTATTTTTTATATGGAGTTACGTCAAATAGATACAAAATCTATAAGTGCAACTGGAGAATTTTGCAACAGATTTAAGTAAACTTGTGTATAGACTGAAAAGTCTTAATTCATGGTCTTAAGCAAGTTTCCAGACAATATTATTAAAGTTTCATAGTGTTGTTATTTTGTTCAATTGGGAACAAAATAATTCAATATACTGCAAGGTCAGTGAGAGGAAATTTATTTTTCTCATACTTTTGTATATGATATTTTGCTTACAAGTTGTGACCTTGAGACATCTTATATCGTTTGTACTAAGGTCTGTAAGGATTGTTTTTGCCATATTATATTAGATTTTCTCGAAGGACATTTGCTAATTGTATATTGGAAATATTCAATATACATTATTGCAAGCCAGGAATTGCTCCTGTTGTTAAGGGTGATGGACTGAATCTATCGCATTGTCCTTATTTAGATATTGAGAAAATCTAATTAAAGGGTGTACCTTGTGTGAGTGCCTTAAAAGTATAATGTATGCTCGAATTTGCACTAGACTAAATATCGTATTTGTGACGGGACTTCTAGGCAGATATTGGTCAAATCCAAGATGTGATCACTGTGTTGCTGCCAAGAAGGTTTTAAGGTACTTAAAGAGGACAAGAGATTATATGTTAATATGTGGATATGTTCAATTCTTACAGCTAGTAGGGTATTTAGATGTAAACTTTGCTAGCTGTTATGATGACATGAGATCAATAACAGAATAAATATTTATGTTAGTAGGAAGTGTAGTAAATAAAGTTCTATATTATCTTCTACTATGAAAGCAGTGTTAGTAACATTCTTTTAGGCTGTTACTTGGGCTATTAGGCTCCGGAACCTCATGGAGGAGTTGACCGTTTTAAATTTTATGGATAGACCTATACGGTTGTATTGAGATAACAAATTTGTAGTATTATTTATTTACTACAAAAGTCTCAAGAGGTCTAAATATATGGTGGTCAAATCTTTTGACCAAAAGGAAACGGTACAGAAATGTGACGTTTTAATATAACATATTTCCACATATGATATGGTTGCAGATCCACTACCTAAATTTCTACACCCATATGTATTTTAAGCGATATGTCATTAGCATGGGCCTAGGAGCATCATGAGATGCTGTTGTTTAGTGTGAGCTATTTTGGCTTCACTCTGATAAAGGTTTCATCTGTGTTCGTTACATTTTGTAACGGTTTGATATGTATCAACTTTTGCATTCAATAAAGTATTTTTGAATGTGTTGTTATTATGTTGAATACATATTGATAAAGTCTCAAGGTATTGTATAAACCTTGAGTGAAGGCTAGAGGCATCCAGTTATTAGCCTTGTCCATATGTCTTGTTATACATAAAGAAAGGTTAACCGTAAGGATAAAACATATGTGGGTTCATGGAACCATAAAGTCATTCTCTAGTGGCACAAGTTTTTTGTGACGCTTAAGGTAAGAGAATGGACATTCTCTAGTGACACAAGTTTTTGTGACGCTTAAGGTAAGAGAATGGTGACTAACAAATGAGATCTCTCTATGAGAGATGTTATCCATTTGACAGACTACCATATTTGATCCATATCAATAGAGTTGAGAACACTCGTGACCATGGAATGCTCTGTGTGTATACATGCAGTTACCGCCATGATTCGGTGTTTGAGACTTTATGGGATAGGATTGACTATTAAGAATTATCTCTAAACCAATGTGCGCACATACAGTACGATTTCAATTAATATAGTCCAAGTGGGAGAATGTAAGAGTTTAACGTTTACCGTTTTACGGGGATTGGTCTAAGGTGAGATAGAAGGTTTCTTAATTAGTCTAATATGGGCTGGCTAGTGTGGGCCGAGTTGAGCCTGGCCCGTAATGAGGCGGCCTAGTTGGAAACTCTATAAATAGTGCTCAAGTCTCTCATCTAACCCAAATTCTCACATGTATCCTCACCTAAGGGGTGTTTACCTAACGCTAAACGTGAGGGGGGGCGCCTCATTGAGCCAGTGATATGGAGGGCAATAGAGGAGAATGACTTGATGCGTGAATCCCCTTGATATGTGGGAAATCCCTTTTCTGCTTCCGTTTCATATATGATGAATCCCAAAATAGATGCGTTAATCTTTCTACTCAATTATGTATGTTCTTGTTCTGGTTATGGAGATCTTGGGGTTGCGCAATTTGCTTCCAACAGACACGTCTATATATAGACAAGGAAATAGTTGCAGAATATTGAAAGGACAATATCTCAAGACTCATGTCCAATATGCTCACATTAATTGAGTCATTAACTCTTAATTATAACAATATCAAATTCAGAAAATACAATAGAACGATTGAAGGGACGCTTGCTAATGTTGAGCTATTAAAACCCACAATCATAGCAACAATTACAACAGCCTTATTCTAAAATAGCAGTGACCTTATTTGACTGGAATTATCCAGGAGATTTTATTCGATAGCGTATGCATTTAGACGTTGGCGGCCGTGTAGATAACTGCTTACGCACTGACCAATATCATCCCAATCTCCTCGATCAGATCATCGCGAGATTGCGAATGTCGTAAGGGGAGGCATCAGATGGAAGCAAAGCGTTATATGCCCTCGCAGCAAACCCCAAATTCACTGTCTCCGTGGGATGGAATCCGTCAAAGAACATGTATATCGCCCTGTTCGAGCATGGAGTCTCGTAGGGAATGCAAGTGCCCAGTTCCTTCTCCACTTTACAGCAGGTCGCATTTGAAATTAGCCCAGCTGAGAATTAAACAAATCAATACAAAACATGTCATGTAGAATGATCAAACCATAGTGCATTGATCCCAAAGACAGGGTGAGAGAGAGGGGGGGTGTGGAGGAAGGGAGGGAGAACCTGTGCCAGGACCAGTGGTTGAGATCGTGAACGTGTTTATGTAGGTGAACTTAGCATCCGAGAAGTTGCTATTGAATTCGTTTACGAGGGGTTGGAGCTGATTATTGAACAAGATAGCAGCATTGTTGATCTTGTCCACGCACGCCGAGCCATTCGTGCCAAATCTCGATATTTCTGCGGGGGTGCATCCTAGCAAACCCAATCCAATGACTGCCACCTTCCTCGCTCCATAGCCATACAATGTCTAGGGTTTTGGAAAGAGAGAAAACGATACGATGATTTGATTCGAGGATGATCATGGAGGATCTATGAAAACCATGGATTATTCCCAGGGCGTCGTGGAAGTCGGTTGAATATAAGAAATTGACAATGAATAGGTTTCAAAAGGAGAGAAAAAGCAATGAGGTAATACTTGAAATAGCCAAGAAAGGGTTGTTTTTAAGTTGCTTAATAGAATCGAGCTTCCAATATACATTGAGGAAAGAAAATAGACATGCACCTTCAACTGTTGTTTGTATTGCTTGATTAGTACATCCGCGTATTGCTCGGGCGTGTAGATCGTACTCGTTGGGTATATGTTAGGCATGAAGTAGTTGTTGAGATAGTCATTGCTTCCCATCCCTACCGTGTATATGCACTTATTTAAGTACGCCGATTCATTCCTTCCTAGTATTTCTCTCATGCGCGAGACCGTGATCAAATGATTTGCCAACTGACGGTTCAAGCTGATTCTGTCGCCCTGTTTGAAGAAGGCACGAGATATTTAACTTAAATGCTTCATGATTAGAAGTCAATCCAACCTTGCATTTGGCCCCATGTTTACGTACCAATGCACAAAACCACCAAGCAAGAACATTACCTGTTGTTGTCCCGATTCATCGCGAATACCGGCTGCACCGGATGCATAATTCACACCTTGGAGTGTGTCATTGCCTCTTGCAGTGGCAAAGGGTGGAATATACTTGTCAAATTCCAGGAGCTGAGCTGTAATTTTCAAAGAGAAAGATCCTGAATTAGAGCTAGCTAGCTTTGCATGCATAAGCTCAAGCCCATGAACGTACGTTCTCAATTAGGACCATACAGAATTGAAGTAATTTGTGCGGCAAACTAAATTAATTGCATCTTGGCTGGATATAATCAACCGACCTAATTATGCAACTAAACCTAATTACAAAACTTAACTCTTAATTATTGTAAAAGAAGTAGGTGAAATTTTTCTAGGCCTGGGCCTATGCTCAATTGAGAAGGTTCGATTCCATTCTCGTGTATTTTGGTATTAGCACATAGCTCCAATAAAGAAAGGAAGAAGATAAACTGCAGCTTCG
Organism: Eucalyptus pauciflora; assembly: GCA_007663325.1. Lineage (NCBI taxonomy): Eukaryota > Viridiplantae > Streptophyta > Magnoliopsida > Myrtales > Myrtaceae > Eucalyptus > Eucalyptus pauciflora. The sequence continues at coordinate 782,989 of VMYD01000248.1, forward strand.
TGCGAGAAATAAAGTAATTTGTATATGCATGACGTGTGCATAGCACCTCAGCTAGATAACACATCTTAAGAGAAAATCATACGGATTATTAAACCTTTATGCAATAACATCACCGCTTTCAAATATTCGTAAAGTTTTAAGCATGCCAACGTATCCATGAACGAAATATTATAAACATGCATGCATGCACGACCGTACACTCATGTAGGTTTTTTTTCCTTTCTGGTCTTTTAAGGAGCAACTATAAGGCTATTTCATTTTTAAAATCAATAGCTATGCAGATGCTCCCTGTTAACAAAAATAAAAAAAATGGAAAGGTAAGAAAACGGACCGATGATATCAACGATGGTGCGGCCATTGGTAAACCTTCCAGTGGCGCCGTCGGGGAAGTCAATCCCGTAAGGTGGGTAATTCGATTTGGCCAGGGTGAGGAGATTGTTGTTATTGCCATCGTCGGCGAGCGAGTCTCCGAAGATGAAGTAACACGGGACCTGAGGGGCTCCAAGAACCAAGCTCCCCGACAATTTCAAGGCCACCAGGAAAAGAACCGAGGCAACTCTCAATGCCATATTAAGAACAACTCAGAAAAGCCAATGAAGGACACTCCAAACAAGCAAAAGGGAAAAAGATATAACGAGGGAAGCCCTGAGAACTGGCGGATGGAGAAGAAAGCAAAGGAAGGGACTATATATAGGCAAGAAAAGATTAGATGTAATCTATAAATCTCTATACTTAGGCCTTCGGATCACACTAGCTAGCGATGCCTGATATCGTTGAAAATTTATCTTTCCCGTGGCTTGTATTAAAATTATTTAAATTCGACAAGTGGGTTGGTCTATGATACATTACTATTGCTTTTTTTTTGGTTGGATATGACATAATAGTTGACAAGTTTTTTACGTCGTCATTTCATATTCGAACGTTGTTGCGACCCGATTTTTTCGAAGGGGGGTGAATCACCTAAAACTAGGTTAATGGATTACTAAGTCCGAAGACTTGGCGCGGACTCTCCCAAGCCCTACCAATCGCGACTTGATACTAAGAAAAAGACCCATTAAGACATGCAATTATATTTCAAATTGGAGCCACTACTAACCAATTAGGGCTTATTAGAAACCCAGGTAAAGTATGAGAGAATACTTTACCTTTTACGAACCAGAGATTTAATGGATTCGGGGACATGGTTACGCTAGATTAATCTAACGCCCTTTCGGTACCTTAAGAAAAACATTTTTGCAGGCAGTCTTGATTAATTTTAACCTAAGATGCTAACATGCAAATTTTTAACTTTTCACTATTTCCTTTTTTTTATATTTTCATTTTTTTAACAAGCAATTATTTTTACATAAAAACTAAGATAAGAATTAAAATAATTGAAAAGATAATCCGTTGTCTCACGGATTAAGTTAACAATTATTTTAACTCTACAAATCACAACGAGGGAATCAAAATAATTAAAAATTTGGTCCGAAGTCTTACGGACCAAATTAAATAATTATTGTGATTTAACAATTGATATTCCACCAAAACAAACCCAAAATTAGTATAATTAAAAAAGTGACCCGATGTCTCTCGGATCAAATTAATAACTATAATAATTTGAGGTAAAATCTACGGATAATGCATATAGAAATTGCAAATATTAACACCCAACAATTAAATAATTAAACTAACATGTTATCAAAGGAAATAAAACCTAAAAATTAACCTAACAAATAATGAAATAAACTAAACTCCAAACATGAAAAGTAAAAGTAAATGAAAAGTAAAAACTACCTAAGTGTAAAACCCACGGGGACAAGAGGGCAACCGAACAAGAGATGGACGGCGAGCGAAGCGGAGCAGCAACGGCGAGCGGGACCAGCTTCTGTGGCGTCGGTGACGGAGGTGGCCGGCAAATGGGCTCACGGTTTTTTGAGCTCCTGAAAGGTACAATGAACCACGGCAACTGTGATCAGACAACAGGGGAGTCCTGAACAGAACAGGGGCAGCCCGCAGCTTCGCCGGTTTCGCGGATCGCAGGTGAGGCACGGTGCAGCAACAGGGAGTTGAGCTATGGGCGAGGCGGCGGGTCTTGGACCGGCGGCGATTTGGAGCGCGGCTGTCTTCGGGCGGAGGTGCGAGCGTCGCTCGGTGGAGCACTGGTGAGGCGCGGCAGGGACCAGCAGTGGATCGCGCACGGGTCGGGACCAGCTGTCGCGGAGGCGGAGTAGGGCTGGACCGGCTGGCCTCGGGGCGGCGAGCTTCGAGCGGCGGAGTGCAGCACGGTGGGCTCCTGATCGGTCGGGCAAGGGAGGTCAATATGGCGTCAGGCCTGCACTCGGATCTGGTGCGACTGGCGGACACCGGCGGAGCGGGCTGGGAGAGACCGGCGTCGGTTGCTGGTGGAGGTGCTCGGCGTCGGATTTCGGCGGCTTCTCGGCTTCTGGTAGCAGGCGGTCACCGGCGGAGCTTCGAGCGACGTGGAGGAGCAACTCAGGCGTCGGGCTTCTGGGGCGGCGATGTAGGGGCACCGGGGTGGACATGCAGGCGGCGAAGGCGGAGGCTCGGCGCTGGGCGGCGTCGCGATTGAGATGGTCTCGCGGACGAGCGGCTCAAACTCCGATGTTGTGGGCGAGGCGGCAGTGGCCTGCGAGGGGCGTCGGAGCTGGGCGACCGGCGGCTCGGGCAGGAAATGGAGGGCGGACTCAAGGAGGAAGATGAACAGGAACTCCTTTTCTTTTCCTCTTTTTTTCTATCTCTCTCACCTGTCTCTCTCTCTCTATGTTCTTGTGCTCTGCTGCACGTCTCCTTTTTCCTTCTACAAAACCGGTCAAATCCCCCTTTTCTTTCTCTCTTTCACCTTTTGACTTTTCACCTTTTGGGACTCTCTGCAAAACAAAATAAAATGGCTCACTTTTTGGTCCTTCCACGAAGAGAAGTCCCCTGATGACTTTTCTATTTCTCCCTTTCCATGAAAAACAAAGAGAAGCCACCCCCTATCGCTCGGTTCCGAAGCTCGCATTTATAGTAAAAAAAAAAAGAAAAGAAACAAACTCCAAGTTGTTGAAGATTTTGCGATATTCACTCAACCTCTTCAACAACAAAATGGCTCCAAAAATCGCACGGTCGTTTAACTTTCGAATTCAATTTTTTTAAAAAAAATTCCCTCTAAACCCGGATTATCCTCTATGTCTAAAACTAATTTTAAATTAGGTGTTAATAAGTGGAAATAAAAAATAAAAACTGAATTTTTTTATTTTCGAATTTTGAAATGAAAATTTTAAAAACTAAATTTAATTTATTATTTTTTAAAATATTAGGTGTCAACAGCTGCCCCTCTTTGAAGGGAAGCTCGTAGAGGTTTCGTTCAAAGATAAATGACACCTAAATTTAAAACCATGCAAAATGAAATATGAAATGCATATGCAAATGTTAATGACCTGACTTTTTTTTTCTCCTTTTTTAAAGAATAAATGATGCAATGTAAATGCAATGATTCGGTCAGGAACATAGATCTCTATGTGTCTATGACCAATGAAATGCAAATGCAAAGAAGAGCACGTACCTGTCATACCTGTTTGGGGATTTAGGTGTGAAATGATTCCGATGAGACCTGTTAATCATCTGGAACTCCCCTCAGATAATTGAAAGGCTCAAAGTCTTTAGAGATCTAGAATTCTCATCAGATTCTAAGCACCTGGAAATTGCGTCAAGTACTTGAAACTTCAAAAATCTGATTCTTATATCAGACATTTGAAAACATTTACTAAACATCTGAAAATCACATCAGATGTTTGAAAAGACAAACACTTGGAAATCACATCAAGCATTTAAAGGTTCAAATATCTGGAATTCACACCAGACATTTGAAAACATTTTATAGATACTTGGAATTCTCATCAAGTACAAAGATGACTGGATAAACTCAGGGTTTCAAAGACAATATTTTTGGTCTTTGAGGAAAATTTCAATGAAAGTCCATGCATGATGGCTTTATCAAGCTTCTACCGGAAAAATTATCACCAGGACAATTTTCAGTTATAGCGTGAATCTCTTGAACATGCTAAATGAGACACTTTTGGTGTGAAAAGGCCTTTTCACTCGCTCTCATTTAAGAAGGGTTATTTGTCCCGACCATTGATGCGGGAATATATCACTCAATCTTATCATCATCTTGTTGACAAGGGTTCGAATTTTCTTGCAATCAGTACGACCTTACCAATCTGAGAGGTATTTGTCAATGACTGTAATGCAGGCTTGGTCAATGGCTTAACAAAGGGACTCTTCGAGTCAAAGCAAATTGAAGGAATGATTCTGTAATCATCTCCGGGTTTACAAGTCAAGAACCCTGCAAAATGATAAAGAAATAATCTTGCTCGCACTTCTTCGAGCAATGCTTAAAACATATGAATTCCTATGTTAATTCAAGTGCCCTAATTTGAAGAGACTTTGTAAGGGACGTAACATAGGCCGGGTTCATGGGTTGAGAAACGAAAGGATCTTTAGGCTCAAAGATGTGCATATGGGTCAAAGTTGGTGATCATCATGACATTGCCACCAATTTTCTTCGCCACGGATTGTCTTCTTGACAGATTTCTTTATTGGCTCAAAAGTTTATCACCTGATGCCAATGATTATTCAACTGGAGATCTTTTCTCAACATTTTTTTTTTCAAAGTCATTTTCTTTGATGATAGACATTGGTCAAGCACGTTGCTTTTTTTATGCCTCCAATTTATCAGTCATTTCTCTCTTTTTCACGGGCATTGGCATTGCTTTTACCAGGCACACTGCTTTTTCATGCCCCTTAGTTCTATTTTAATTTCAGTTCTTGCACACAATGCGTGTGTCAAGTATACTTTAAATGACACTCAAACCTTCAAGGGTCTTCATCTGTCTCTTGCCTTGCCCTAGTGTGGGGGATGATCACCAACTGGGTTTAAAAGAAATGAAATAGCAGGCTCAAGTGGGCTATTCAAAGGATATAAGTGTGTAGGATAGTGAAAGAAATGCTCTTCGTCATCCTAAGGCACTTAAATTAGCACATGAATTCAATGTAATAGCACGACTTGAAGATTGATGCAAGTGAGAGCAAGAAAATTTCAATTCATTTTCCTTACTTCATGATGTCATTTTTTCTCCCAGTTGCCCCGATGTTGGGTGGTTCTTGACAGGGGTAATTTGGAAAAGAACATCCATAAGTGTATTGGCTCAAAAATGGTTAAGCAAAGGAACACCTGTAGTGTTTGGGATAGAGAAATAAACTGCCTCTCGTCATTTCAGCTGTCGTACTTTTCGCAAGAAAATTCTTCACATTGAAATACAAAATGTTTCCACGCTCACCTCACAATATATAGACAGGGGACGGTGTATGGGATTAGGCTTGCCTTTCACACGTCATTTAGCATGCTCAAGTAACTCGACATCTTTCACTGAATTATCCATTTTGATAAATTTCAAGTAGAATTGACGAATTACACAATATCATGTGAAAGCATTCTATAATGACAAAGAGGGCATGCTCATAAAGTCAAAACTATTATGTGTCCATGTCTTGCCCTTCCTTTGTAAAGGAGCTCATAGAGATTCCTTACAAAAATAAAACACCGTCGTTGACATCCATTCTTTGCCCCTGCAAAAATAAAATATGCAACATTATACACTAAAGATTTGACCAACTTTGAGTGAGGAAAAGGTTTTTACGAGCCCTTTTATTCATGGATAGTATTTCTTTACAGCATCAGAATTTACAGGATTTATGAATTCCCGCCCATCCATTTCTGCCAAAATTAAAGCACCTCTAGGAAGTACTTTCTTCACTATGTATGGCCCACTGTAATTCGGAGTGAATTTGCCACGAGGATCAAAGTTAATTGGTAGCATCTTGCGTAGCACCAAATCATGGACCTTAAAATGCCTTGGGCGAACCTTCCGATTAAAGGACTTGGCCACTCGCTGTTGATAACATTGACCATGACATACGGCCTTCAATCGTTTTTCTTCAATCAAATTGAGTTGGTCATACCTCTGTTGTGCCCATTCAGCTTCTGTTAGCTTAGACTGAGACAGTACTCTTAGAGAAGGGATTTCTACTTCAACTGGCAGGACTGCTTCCATGCCGTACACCAGAGAAAAAGGAGTTGCCCCAGTAGAAGTGCGAACTGAAGTCCTATACACCATCAGAGCGTAAGGAAGCCTCTCATGCCAGTCACGATAATTATCAGCTGTTTTTGCCAAAATCTTCTTGATGTTCTTATTTTCTGCTTCAACCGCACCATTCATCTGAGGGCGATAGGGCGATGAATTCAAATGACGAATTTTGAACTCCTTGAACAAATCATTAACAAGCTTGTTGTTTAGGTTTGTCCCGTTATCTGTGATGATGGCTTCAGGCACGCCATAATGAGCAATAATATCTCGTCGCACAAACTTCACGACATTCTTTGCGGTAACAACTGCATAGGATGCTGCCTCTATCCATTTTGTGAAATAATCAATAGCGACCAAGATGAAACGATGGCCATTCGAGGCTTTCGGATTAATTGGGCCAATTACATCGATGCCCCACATTGAAAAAGGCCATGACTCTGACAGTTGATGCAGCTCATTTGGAGGAACATTTATTTTGTCTCCATAAATCTGACAACGGTGACAACTTCTGACATGTTGAATGCAATCAGTCTCCAAGGTCAGCCAAAAGTATCCTAGTCTCATAATCTTCTTTGCTAACATGTGGCCGCTCATGTGAGGACCACACACTCCTTCATGTATTTCTTCCATCAACTGAGTGGCTTCCTTAGCATTGACACATCTAAGTAGGACGGTGTCGAAAGACCGTTTGTATAATGTATCACCACTAATAAAGAATTTGGAGGCAAGTTTCATGAGATGCTTTCGGTCAGCTGGATTGCTACCTTCTGGGAACTCTCGCTTTTGAATATAGGTCATGATGTCATGGTACCATGGTTTTCCATCCGGTTCCTCTATCACCACCATGCAATAAGCTGGCCTCGGCAAAACCTCTATTTTCAGAGGCTCGACCTCTAACCCATCAGTGACCTGCAGCATAGAAGACAACGTCGCAAGTGCGTCTGCAAATTGATTGTGAGACCTTGACAAGTATTCAAACGAAACTTCCTCGAACTTTTTTATCAGATCTTCTAAATACTTGTGGTATGGGAGCAATTTGGCCTCCTTGGTCTTCCATTCACCTACGGTCTGCATTATGATTAATGTGGAATCCCCGAATACTTTTAACTTGGCCACACCTATCTCAATTGCAGCCTGAAGCCCGAGGATGCAAGCTTCATACTCAGCCACGTTATTAGTGCATGGGAACACCAATTTTGCAGCCACTGGATGGTGCTGTCCATCTGGAGATATCAGAACTGCCCCAGTATCAGAACCAGACAAGTTTACAGCTCCATCAAAGAACATCTTCCACGAGTCTTCATTTATACTCAAGACGCGGTCATCAAGGAAACTGTCATTGTCATTAGAGACTCCTGAATTCTCGGCCAATAGGTCAGCGATCACTCGACCTTTAACCGACTTTTGTGGCATGAATTGTACATCAAATTCTGAAATTAAAATTTGCCATTTGGCCAACTTACCCACCAAAGCTGGTCGCTCAAGTAAGTACTTGATGGGGTTGCTCTCAGTCACGAGGAATGTCTGGTAATGCAATGTGTATTGTCGCAATCTATGCAATACCCATACCAAAGCCACACAGGTCTTTTCTACATCAGGATACTTCAGCTCTGATACAGTGAACTTCTTGCTTAAGTAATAAATGGCTCGTTCTTTTCTGTCGACGGGATTTTCTTGAGCCAACATTGCACCTAGTGACTCACTATGAATAGTGAGGTAGAGAATTAAAGGATGACCCGGCGATGGTGGGACAAGCATCGGTGGATTCATTAAGTAACTCTTCAACTTGTCGAACGCTTCTCGACATTCATCATCCCAATTGACTCGTGCATTCTTCTTTAGGAGCTTGAAGAATGGCTTGGCGGTTTCAGAAAGTTGGGAAATGAATCGAGCAATGTAATTCAACCTCCCCAAAAGGCTCCGGACTTCTTTCACCGTTGACGGAGGTCGCAGCTCACAAATGGCTTTAGCTTTGGCTGGGTCAATTTCAATCCCTTTACTGCTCACAATGAATCCGAGCAATTTACCGGATGTTGCTCCAAACACGCACTTAGCGGGATTTAGTCGAAGCTTGAACTCACGGAGTCAATCAAATAGCTTCTTCAAGGTTTCAGTGTGGCTTTTTCCAGGTCGAGTCTTTGCAATCATATCATCAACATAGACCTCAATCTCTTGATGCATCATGTCATGAAACAATGCTATCATGGCTCGCTGGTAAGTTGCCCCTGCATTTTTGAGTCCGAATGGCATAACCTTATAATGAAAGGTTCCCCACGGGGTGATAAATGCAGTCTTCTCCTTGTCTTCCTCCTTCATCCTTATCTGATTGTACCCGGAAAAACCATCCATAAATGAGAATAGTTCAAAACCAGCGGTACTATCCACAAGGACATCTATGTGCGGCAATGGAAAATCATCTTTTGGACTGGCCTTGTTCAGATCCCGATAATCAACACATACTCGAACCCGACCGTCTTTCTTCATTACTGGTACAATGTTGGCCACCCATTCGGGGTACGGTGAGACTTCAATGAATCCCACCTTCAAGAGTTTCATCACTTCCTCCTCTATCTTCTTTGAGAGTTCGGGCTTGGTTCTCCGTAGCCTCTGCTTCTTAGGTGGCACATCCAAATTAGTAGGTAGGCAATGTTCCACAATTGACGGGTCTAAACCAGGCATATCAGCATATGTCCATGCAAAGATATCCTGATATTCTTTCAGTAACTGAGTTAGGCGCTCGGCCTCATCTTTGGGAAGACTCGCCCCAATTTTTACTTCTTTGGCTTCTTCAGTGTCACTTAAATTAATAGTGACAGTCTGCTCGGACGTGGGAGCTTTAGCCTTTTCATGTTGTTCCTAGCTACGCTGCACTTCACTGGAGTCTTCTTCGGGATCATCATTATTAGCACTTGCCGTATTAAATTGGACCATTCTCACGTCCTTGCAAGTCACAATATCGTTCCTGAAACAAGAAGTAGATGAATCAGAAAGACAAACAGGGTAGCCTAGATTTTTTTGAAATTTTTTTTTGCAAAAATTACTTTTTAAATATTTTAACACGAGGGAAGCATGATGAAGCCCAGGCCTCAGAATTCTCCTTGGATTTTTCTTTTCTTTTATCGGCTGGATATCATCACCGGGCTAGTTTGGTGTACTTCATCATGCCCTCAAAACATGAAAACTTTCATGTATTTTATTGGATGAAAAACAAATTACATTATTGGAATGATAGAAATCCTAGGAATGGAAAATGCAAATGCGGAAAGCAATAAAAACTCCTGCGCAGAGGAGTATGCAAATAATTAAATTTCTCCTACTCTCGAACTTCGTCGATAACCAACACGAAATTCTCTTTAAACAATTCGGTTGTTCCTTCGAGTGCGTCGTCTTTTCCAGCGGATCGAGTGGTGTCTGCAACCGGCTGGTCTACCACTACCCATTCAGCAGGAATTACATCGATGTCAGCAACTGGAGGCTTGGAGTACTGGACACAGGTATTGATTGCACCTTCTTCCTCATGCATCATCCTTGTAGGCCCAGGGAATGTGGACCTAATGTGGGGTCTAATGACGCCAGTTCATCCTTGTGCTCTTCCTCTTCCTCTACAGGATCGTCCACCTCTATCACGATAGCCCAACCCAGTAGTGTATGAATTCCGTCCGACCTCAATTGGTTGGCGAGTGCCCTGACCATGTCGGCCTAAACCATTACCCGGAACAAAGCCACTCCCGACCATGATCTTGCCTACCATGATCGCCGACTTGGATAACTTTGAAGTGGGTAGGGTAGTACCTTGAGAGACATGAATGGTCGAAACCAATTCAAATGCTTGAAAACTGGATTCTTCTTTACAATCTGGTTCAATGTAAGGGATAGCCGTCTCGTGATAAATCTTGAACTCATCCTCTCCTCGAACTGTAATAAGCTTCCCTTTCGTCACAAACTTCACTTTCTGGTGAAGACTTAAAGAAACTGCTCCGCTCGCATGAAGCCATGGACGTCCTAACAAAAAGTTGAAGGCTGTAGGTATGTCCAAGACCCGAAAAACTACATTAAATAACACCGGCCCTATCTGCAAGTCTAAATCAACTTCCCCAACTGCTTCTTTCTTGGTTCCGTCAAATGCTCGAATAGAACTTTTAGCTGCATGAATTTTCCCTAAATCATACCCAAGACGCTTTAGAGTCGCAATGGGGCATATGTTTAAAGTCGATCCATTATCAATGAGGACACGGGATACCAAGGTATTTCGACACTTGGCTGAGATATAAAGGGCTTTACCGTGTCCCCTTCCTTCATCCGGGATTTCATCATCTGAGAAAGTGATCTGGTCATTTAACAAAGTGACCCCCACAAATTCCCCCAACTTCTCAGGCTCAATGGACTCTGGGACATGTACTTCATTAAGGACTTTCATCAAGGCCTTTTGATGTTTCTCTGATGTCAAAAGCAACTCTAATATGGAGACTTGTGCCGGCAGTTTTTGAAGTTGGTCCACTACATTATACTCACTCGCCTTAATCACAGCTAGAAATTCTTTAGCCTCTTCATCAGTCGCTGGCTTGACAGGTTGTGAGTTGGCCTGAGCATAAGTGCGTCCTGATCGAGTGACCACATCTATCTCTGGATCATAACACCATGGGACCGCCTTATCATTCGTGTATGCATAGGGTTGCGTAACATCAAGAATCAATTCTTCATCATCTGATGGCGGCACATCATTGATGATTAATCCTTCTTCATCCGAAGCATCCTCCAACGGTGGCATGTCAAAAACTAAGGGATCGCTAGCTCCAATGTTCAAGCCGGTAAATTCATTTTCAAAATCAGAAAGCTCCTCCTCCAGATCAATAATGATTGGAGTGATAGTTGAAACTGTGTCGGCAGGATCTACGCAAACAATCATCCCCTTCTTGGACATTACCTTAACTCTCTGCACTTTCTGAGACATGGTAGGTTCTTCTACATCTGAGTAGTATCCAGCTCGAACTAAACCATTATAAACATCGTCCAGATGTACCCTCAAGCTCTTCTTTCGACCAGCATCAAAACTGAAAATGGCATTCACAGTTTCTGGATGGTCAGGGAGTGGATTATTCTGGATGTTTGGCTGTGCTTCACGGAATGAGACCACTTTAGCATCCAACAGATTTTGGATTTTGTGTCGCAGCGTATAGCAATCATCAACAGAATGCCCTACCTCCCCCATATGGTAAGCACATGTCTTAGAAGGATCATAGTTGGGGAAGCGCTCGGGATTAGGTCGCTTAGGCTCCTTAGCGAGTAATCCTTTCTTCTGAAGGGTCGGCAAGATCTTGGACAATGTCCTAGGAAGAGGCGTAAATTGACGCCTGGAAGAGTTCCACTGCTGGCCAAAGAAAGGACGTGCTCCCCCCTGTTGAGTGTTCAAGACAGGGTGAGGGGGTTGAACATAGGTTGTATTGACTTCCGCTACGGGCTCTTTGTTCTTCTTGGCCGAAAATTTCTTATATGAGCTGGTTTGATCAGACGCCCATCCATCACGCAGGGCTATTTCAATTCGCTCACCAACAGGGACTAGCTGATTGAACGACTCGGCAGTTGATCCTAACATCCGATTTCGATATTCGGGCGGGAGTGTCTTCATGAACAAATCCATCAGCTCCTTTTCAGTCGGCTCGGGAGTAATTTGAGCAGCTACAGTCCTCCATCTCGTGACATATGCCTTGAAAGATTCTGTCTTCTTCTTCTCAGTGCGAAGTAAATCCTCTCGAGATGGAGTGACATCAATATTATACTTGTACTGCTTGAAGAAGGCATCAGTCAAATCCTCCCAAGTCTCAAGGAGATTAATCTTCTTCATAATATACCACTGGAGTGCCGGTCCTGTCAGGCTTGCTTGAAATTGCTGAATCATCAGGGGTATGTTATCAACATATGGAGTCATCCTAACCACATAAGTCTGCAAATGGATCTTTGGGCAAGAAGTGCCATTATACTTTTCAAAGTCTGGCATTTTGAACTTCTTTGGTATCTTGATCTTTGCATAATTGGACAGATCAGTTGGGTCTTGGCTAAATGCACCCTGCAGCTGCTTGAGTTTCTCCTCGATTTTCGCCAAGCGTTTTTCTTGCTCAGTCTTCGGTACAGCTGGCTGTATCACTTGTATCTCTTCGTCAACAATGATTTGAGGCGTGTCAGTACTTTTCTCCCTGAAGTCATCATTAGAGCTTGATGGGCCACTTGTGGATACATTCTTGCCTTTATCTTTCGGATCAGCCATAGGAGTATGTTGTGGTAACACCACTTCGACTTGCGGAGCTGATGGGACAGTATTTGCTTGGAGATAATCTATTTGTTTAGAGAGCTGCTCAAGGACATTCAGGACTTGCTTCATTTCTGTTTCGAGGGCAATGACACGAGCTTGTTCAGCACCACGCATTTGTTCGGCGTCGTCAGCCATTGTTACTCTAGAACGAGTACGGATTGGTGATCTTGGGTGAGCCGTGTTGTTACCTAGGTAAAAAAGAAATAATATAAGAAACAACGACAAGATAGGAAAATGGCCCATGACAATGGTCTAAACATCTCATTTTATTTATTTAAAATGTTTGAACCAAACTCCTTAATAATGAACTAAACTTCCTAACAATGAACTAAGAATTGAAATTCAAATCCCTAAACATTGAACTAAAATTGAAAAGACTGAATTGAAATCAAGATATCTAAACATCGAACATCTCATTTTATATGCTTTCGGGAACCCAACGCCTTGCGAAGCTTCTTATTTTCAGCTTCAATCATTTCCACTTTCCGCTTAAGATGCTCAATTTGTGCTCGTTGGGTGGGCTTCTCGGTCACATCAGGGACCACTGGACGCAAGGCAGCAGGAATCCGGTGTTGCTGGATGTAGAACGCCGATGCATGGTGAATTTCCTCCTCTCCTTTCAGTCTCTTGGGCTCCAAAATCTTCTCTAGATGGCATTCATTCCATGCAGCAATGATCATCTGGACCTCGTTGAAGTAATCATAGCTCTTCTGATCAAAACGAACTTGAAATAATTCCATCTTGAGAGGCGGAGGAATTTCTTGAAGAGCTCTGTACTGACGGGCCACCCTATATGTGTAATAAGAAGTCGCACCGGAAAGGCCCAGCAATGGGACTGGCTCATCATGCTTGTGTGAGAAACGAGCCTCCTCAACTCGGAACCATTTAGTATGCCATAGGAATGCCTTAGGGTCGGGATCTTTCAAAAAATTTATCCAACGAGCGTACTGCTTGTGTGGAGAAAAACGTTCTAGGACCATAAATTTTTGTATGGGGTGCCTAAAATCGTCAATCTTGAATTGTTTCATCAGGTGCCCAAACCCTCTTATGTGAGAGAAAAACCATATTTGCAAAAGCTCAGGTAGGGCACGCATGGTCTTTTCCTCATTTTGCTTGAAATGGGTTAATGACAAAAATGTTTCAGCTAAAACCATATTGACATAATTCAACCCATCACAAACTCGATTGACCACCCACGAAATTGAGGGATTAATGGCATTTTTTCGATAAGGAAAAATGATTAGTCCAAAAAATGCCAATACGAAAATCCTAGCTTTTGAAATCATTGGTTGGCTTGCAAAACACTCTTTCAGAAATGAAAATGGGCATGCATAGCAATTGGCCTTAATGACCTTTCTTACCACTTCGGCCTCGATTTTTAAAAATTGCGATAATTTAGAAATGAAATCAATACCAATAGGTGACCTAATAAGCTCTTTCTCCAGAGGCATTCCCATGGCAATACTATACTCCTCTAGTGTTGGAGTTAGCTCATACTCACCAAACACAAAGGTTGAAGTTTGAGGACACCAGAAATGGGGCAGCGCCTGTATAACACCGGAGTGGATGCTGATATCTAATAGTGGAAGAAGTCGAGCGATTCTAGCTTTCACATATCTCTGGCCGTCTTGATCCAACTGGTCCAGCCACATCTTGAGCTCTTTTTTGGGAGTGGAAATGAATTGGACGTCGGTTTTCCCCATTGCATATAAGACAAGACTGACGGCGAAACCTATTGTCATGGACCGACAAAATTACAATAAAGTAAGTAAATTGCAAAGGAAGAGTTTAGACTACTTACTTTTACCAGAAAAGGGATGACAATCACATAGACACACGCATGAAATATGCGGCTCGATTTCTACCTAGATGGCTTAACAAAGTGGAGCTAAGGGGATGATCTGACCGTTGCAGTCTCGCATTAACGTGTCAGGTCCTCCTAACTTCAGCTTAGTCGAATGGAATGTCCAATAATCACGCAATCTCGCGGATATAGACAAACACATTTGACACCATGAAAGAAATTTCGGGGAAGAGAAGGTCAACCTCTATATAGCAGTCTAGCTTTAGAGGAAGTATCATTCTCAACACCATCCTAGAAATCCTATCGCAGCCCAGGTCCGGCTACAGGTCGTGTGTGCAATGTGTAGTGCAAAAACAATTTGAAAATCATGCACAACAATTTATAATACAAACAACACTTCAATATAGGGAAAAATTAATCATTCATCTTTACACCTTCCTGCAGGATAAGGATTAACAAAGACTACTCCCCTTATATCTCCCATCTGCAAGAACATTTAACACCTTGGAAATGTTAGTGACATACCTGGTGTCCTTGCTGCCAAACAAAAATATTTTTTTTAAAAAAACAGGCATATGTCCACTATGAGTTTTAACTCTAAGTCCCCAGTGGAGTCGCCAAGCTGTCGCGACCTGATTTTTTCGAAGGGGGGTGAATCACCTAAAACTAGGTTAATGGATTACTAAGTCCGAAGACTTGGCGCGGACTCTCCCAAGCCCTACCAATCGCGACTTAATACTAAGAAAAAGACCCATTAAGACATGCAATTATATTTCAAATTGGAGCCGCCACTAACCAATTAGGGCTGATTAGAAACCCAGGTAAAGTATGGGAGAATACTTTACCTTTTACAAACCAGAGATTTAATGGATTCGGGGACATGGTTACGCTAGATTAATCTAACGCCCTTTCGGTACCTTAAGAAAAACATTTTTGCAGGCAGTCTTGATTAATTTTAACCTAAGATGCTAACATGCAAATTTTTAACTTTTCACTATTTCCTTTTTTTTTTATATTTTCATTTTTTTAACAAGCAATTATTTTTACATAAAAACTAAGATAAGAAGTAAATAATTGAAAAGATAATCCGTTGTCTCACGGATTAAGTTAACAATTATTTTAACTCTACAAATCACAACGAGGGAATCAAAATAATTAAAAATTTGGTCCGAAGTCTTACGGACCAAATTAAATAATTATTGTGATTTAACAATTGAAATTCCACCAAAACAAACCCAAAATTAGTATAATTAAAAAAGTGACCCGATGTCTCTCGGATCAAATTAATAACTATAATAATTTGAGATAAAATCTACGGATAATGCATATAGAAATTGCAAATATTAACACCCAACAATTAAATAATTAAACTAACATGTTATCAAAGGAAATAAAACCTAAAAATTAACCTAACAAATAATGAAATAAACTAAACTCCAAACATGAAAAGTAAAAGTAAATGAAAAGTAAAAACTACCTAAGTGTAAAACCCACGGGGACAAGAGGGCAACCGAACAAGAGATGGACGGCGAGCGAAGCGGAGCAGCAACGGCGAGCGGGACCAGCTTCTGTGGCGTCGGTGACGGAGGTGGCCGGCAAATGGGCTCACGGTTTTTTGAGCTCCTGAAAGGTACAATGAACCACGGCAACTGTGATCAGACAACAGGGGAGTCCTGAACAGAACAGGGGCAGCCCGCAGCTTCGCCGGTTTCGCGGATCGCAGGTGAGGCACGGTGCAGTAACAGGGAGTTGAGCTATGGGCGAGGTGGCGGGTCTTGGACCGGCGGCGATTTGGAGCGCGGCTGTTTTCGGGCGGAGGTGCGAGCGTCGCTCGGTGGAGCACTGGTGAGGCGCGGCAGGGACCAGCAGTGGATCGCGCACGGGTCGGGACCAGCTGTCGCGGAGGCGGAGTAGGGCTGGACCGGCTGGCCTCGGGGCGGCGAGCTTCGAGCGGCGGAGTGCAGCACGGTGGGCTCCTGATCGGTCGGGCAAGGGAGGTCAATATGGCGTCAGGCCTGCACTCGGATCTGGTGCGACTGGCGGACACCGGCGGAGCGGGCTGGGAGAGACTGGCGTCGGTTGCCGGTGGAGGTGCTCGGCGTCGGATTTCGGCGGCTTCTCGGCTTCTGGTAGCAGGCGGTCACCGGCGGAGCTTCGAGCGACGTGGAGGAGCAACTCAGGCGTCGGGCTTCTGGAGCGGTGATGTAGGGGCGCCGGGGTGGACGTGCAGGCGGCGGAGGCGGAGGCTCGGCGCTGGGCGGCTTCGCGATTGAGATGGTCTCGCGGACGAGCGGCTCAAACTCCGATGTTGTGGGCGAGGCGGCAGTGGCCTGCGAGGGGCGTCGGAGCTGGGCGACCGGCGGCTCGGGCAGGAAATGGAGGGCGGACTCAAGGAGGAAGATGAACAGGAACTCCTTTTCTTTTCCTCTTTTTTTCTGTCTCTCTCACCTGTCTCTCTCTCTCTCTGTTCCTGTGCTCTGCTGCACGTCTACTTTTTCCTTCTACAAAACCGGTCAAATCCCCCTTTTCTTTCTCTCTTTCACCTTTTGACTTTTCACCTTTTGGGACTCTCCGCAAAACAAAATAAAATGGCTCACTTTTTGGTCCTTCCACGAAGAGAAGTCCCCTGATGACTTTTCTATTTCTCCCTTTCCATGAAAAACGAAGAGAAGCCACCCCCTTTCGCTCGATTCCGAAGCTCGCATTTATAGTAAAAAAAAAACAAAAAAACAAACTCCAAGTTGTTGAAGATTTTGCGATATTCACTCAACCTCTTCAACAACAAAATGGCTCCAAAAATAGCACGGCCGTTTAACTTTCTAATTCAATTTTTTTAAAAAAAAATCCCTCTAAACCCGGATTATCCTTTATTTCTAAAACTAATTTTAAATTAGGTGTTAATAAGTGGAAATAAAAAATAAAAACTGAATTTTTTTATTTTCGAATTTTGAAATGAAAATTTTAAAAACTAAATTTAATTTATTATTTTTTAAAATATTAGGTGTCAACAAACGTGTACCGAATTGTGGCACCCGAACTCAAGGGAGGAAAAGCATGCAAGAAAACGAGGAATGGTGACTTGAAGTGAACACTTTGGAAACCTACTTTCTTAGGCACTTTATCGTTAGAAAGTTTTTGCTTTGAGAAATCGTGCAAATTCGATACATTAAATGATGTGACAAAATATAACTTGATATTTATATAATTGAGTCATATATTAACATCTTATAAAAAAAGGGATATTAGTTAGTAATGTGAATTTCGTAAATTTATCTTAATATATTAATATTATTCATCCCACAAAACTATATCTACTTAGGTCCGATTCCCAGATTGGAACTAGAGCAATGTTCACCTCTATTCCTTATCCTTCATAATTGGCTTATCAATATGGCACTTCATGAGTAAAAAGCAGTGACAACATTGAAGTTATAAAGTTTCGAATATGAAATGGGACTTATGAAAGGAATGAATAAAAATGACACAAAAATAGGATTAAGCCTTTTTTAGGAATGCTTGAAAAATTGAGATATTCTTTCAAAAAAGTTACTGATTGGTGCTCTTACACATTTCAAAATGGTGATGAAACAAATGAAACTCATGCATTCCATGATTAGCTTCCAAATCCACGACGTGTGATATCATCGTGTCACAAGAAAAATTAGATAAGGTTTTTTAGGGGAAAAGTAGATCAGAAATGTCATAAATTTTGTATGGCAATTATTTTAGTACCAAAACTTTTTGAGCAATCATTTGAGTACAAGTTTTGAAAAATAAAATGATCACTAAAGTACTATCGTCGATTTGAGCTGCTAGAAAATTTAATATGGCAATGTTTTAATATAAATCATTCAACATGACTCATCATGTCATTTTGTCCATTGTCCACTCTAGAATTGATTTTTTTATAATAATAAAAGCCAAGTTGCACTTAAATTTTTTTTTTTTAAAAAAAGTCATGTAGAACTCGTTGCTGGAATTTGTCACCTAGAGACATCAAGCGATTGTTTTTTCTCTAATTTGTCATTTAAGTGGTCCGGCGAAAATTCTTTATACCAAAATAAGTGCCATACAAAAGTTATAACACTTTAAGTGTCATTTTTCCTAATCTCTTAGTATCCTAATTTTGCCGTACAAATTTCTTGCTTTGAGAGAACAATCGAGGAAACTTCATGTTATTGATGAGGCAAAGGCAATGAAGAGCTACTCCATGAGTTTCTAAGATTTTTGTAATGTCTCGTGAGATCAATAAGTGAAATTAACTTGAAAAGGGTAAAAAGTAATTTTATGGTAATGAGGAATAAAACTTGTGCCTACCTTATTTATAAGAATCAATTTGGGCAAACAAGATGGGTCGATTCAAGTACAAGATTGGTACCCAAAAAAAGCACAAAATTGGTAAGCACTTAATTCTCGATAGCATACAGTATCTCGTTATGTCAATATGCTAATGTATTTTCCTCGCAGAGTTAAATGTACATTAAAGAAGGCTAATCTTGCCATAGGTCGTACCTTAAGTAATGCCTTGCCCATGCCTAAAACACCAGCAAAAAGATTCGAATACCCTCTTTAATTTGATTTGACTCGGTTTAATTTCGATCAGGACCCATTGATGCCTAATATGAAATTAGCCATTTTACTAGCTTTATTTTTTTCGTGAAAAATGAATGACTTAAAAAATATATTCTTAAAATGATTTGGAGACGAGAGCAAAAGATGAGGCTGTATATATATAGGCAAGAAAAGATTAGATACAATCAATAAATTTCTAACTTAGGCCTAGGGATCACACTAGCTTGCAATACCGAATATCATTGAATATCTATTTTTCACATGGCTTGTGTTAAAAATATCTAAAAAGGATTGGTGGGTGGTTGCCTATGATATGATAGTTTTGTTTTTTTTTTTTTGGGTCGAATATGATATAATAGTTTTTTTTTTTTATGGTCGGTGAATATGATATAATAGTTGACTCACTCATTTTTCGTTGACATTTCATTTTCGAGCGTGCACCGAATTGTGGTACCCGGACTCACGGGAGGAAAAGCGCGCAAGAAAACGACGAATGGTGACGTGAAGTAAACTTTGGAAACCTGCTTTGTTAGGCACTTTATCGGTAGGAAGTTTCGGCTTTGGGATATCGTGCAAATTTGATATATGAAATGACGTGACAAAATATAACTTGATATTGATATAATCGAGTCATATTTAACATCTTATGGAAAAAGGGATATTAGTTAGTAATATGAATTTTGTAAATTTATCCGAATATATTAATATTAGACATCCCAGAAAGTTATATCTAGTTTGGTCTGATTCCCCGGTTGTAATTAGACAATTGTTCACCTCTACTCCTTGTCCTTCATAATTGGCTTAACAATATGGCACTTCATGAGTAAAAAGCAGTGCCAACATTAAAGTAATAAAGTTTCAAATATGAAACGAGACTTACGAAAGCAATGAATAAAAATGACACAAAAATAGGATAAAGCTTCTTTTAGGAATGCTTGAAAAATTGAGATATTCTTTCAAACATCTTACTAATTGATGCTCTTGCACATTTCAAAATGGTGATGAAACAAATGAAACTCATGCATTCCATGATTAGCTTCCTAATCCACAACGTGTGATATCATCACACCACAAGAAAAAATAGATTTTAGTAAGTTTTTTAGGGGAAAAGTACATCAGAAGTGTCATAAATTTCATACAACGTTCATTTCAGTACCAAAACTTTTTGGACAATCACTTGAGTATTAGTTTTGAAGGAAAAAATAATCACTAAAGTACCACTACCAATTTGAGTTTCTAGAAAATCTAAAATGGCAATATTTTAATATAAATCATCCGACATGATCCATCATGTCATTTTGTCCATTGTCCACTCTAGAATTGATTTTTTTATAATAATAAAAAGCCATGTTGAACTTAAAAAATCATTAAAAAAAGTTATGTAAGACTCTTTGCTGGAATTTGTCGCCACAAACACTTAAACGATCATTTTTTCTCTAATTTGTTATTGAAGTGGTCGAACAAAAATTCTTTGTACCAAAATAAGCGCCGTACAAAAGTTATATCACTTTTTCTGTCATTTTTTCCGATCTCTTAGTATCCTAATTTTGCTCTACAAATTTCTTGCTCCGAAAGAACAATCGAGGAACCTTAATGTATCGTGAGATCGATAAGTGAAATTAACATGAAAAAGGAAAAAAAAAATTCTATGGTAACGAGGAATGTAACTCGTGCCTATCTTACTTATAAGAATCAATTTAAGCAAACAAGATGGGTCACCAAAAAAAAAAAAACACAAGTTTGGTAAGCACTTAATTTCAGAGAGCATACAGTATCTCATTATGTATAATGTCAATATGCTATGCTATTTTCCTTGCAAGATCAAGTGTACATTAAAGAAGGCTAATCTTGCCATAGGTCTTACATTAATGAGGAATACAATTCGTGCCTATCTTACTTATAAGAATCAATTTAAGCAAACAAGATGGATCAATTCAAGTACAAGATTGGTAGAAAAATAAAAGCACAAGATTGGTAAGCACTTAATTCCCGGGAGTATACGGTATCTCGTTATGTCAATATGTTATGCTATTTTCCTTGCAAGATTAAATGCACATTAAAGAAGGCCTTCCCCATGCCTAAAACACCAGCAAAGCGATTCAAATATCCTATTTAATTTGATTTGACTCGATTCAAATATCCAAACTATTTCTTTTACCATAAAAAAACTAAAACTGGTACACCTATGACAACTCCAACTGACCATAAAAAAAACCCTAAAGTGGTACATTTATGACAAATTTATCCCAAACTAATTTATTCGATCACAAAAAACTTCAAACTAGTAAATTTGTGACAATTATACCCTCCGCTAAATTGAATTAATACCACAAAAAAATCACAAAAATTGTAAACTGTGACAAATGGAGTGTAAAATCCCAAATTTGTATACTAGTCAACTGTCACGTATCAACCACTGGGATTCGCCCCAGTGGCCACCCTTCCAACATGGAAGGGGGAGGTGAGGGGTTCAAATCCCCACCTTCTCAGGGGGGATGGGGTGGGGACGCGTAAGTTTCAAAAGTGGGTTTTCGACTCCCACGCCCTGCAAGAGGCAGGGCAAAAGTCTAAGAGTGAGTGTAGAATAGGAATGACAAAAAAAAAAAAACTGTCACGTATCATTTAAATTTAAGGAAAACTAACAGATGTAAATTTGTCACAAATGTACCAGTTTTGGGTAAATTTGTCAAAGGTATACTAGTTTTGAGTTTTTGATAAATTTGTCATAAGTGTACCAGTTTGGGGTTTTTCATAGTATTAACTCTTTATTAAAACTCATGCTTTGATTTTTTCTCATGTTGAATCATCAAGTGCCGCCACCCAATCACCCATTAGTCCATGCCCAATCTTAACGTCACGGCTGCCCAAAAAAAGAAAAAAAAAAGTAAAAGAATAGAAAAAAAAAACTATAAAAATTTAAATATTATTTAAAAATATCCACGTCAACACCCATCGAGTTACATAGGACAAATGGTGTCCACCATAACGATTTTCAATCAAAATTGACCAAATAGACTGAATTGGCATAAATACAAATCGGCACCGATGTAATAAGTTTAAAACTTTTTTAGTACTTTTTTTCCGATTGAAAACTAATAGTACAAAGAGAAATGCCTAAACGTCTGTTTAAAAAATAGTAGAATTGGTGTAGAGTAAAACAACCTACTTTCCCCTTGTGTTAGGCTAAATCTGGAGTACAAGAGGAAGGATTCCGAAATGGGAAATATATCTATGAAGAGACAAGAGAGTGTGAAGCTGACGGTGAACAAAAGGGTAAGGAGAGCTTTCAAAGATGGAAGCAATTGGTGACCGGCGATGAGAAGAACAGAAAGCAAGAAGAGGACTATATTTGCAGGGCGGAGAAAGGAAGTGGTGGTGATTATCTACCGGATCATGTTAAGCATGATCACTTGCATAATGCCATAGCTTAAACACGTGATTAGGTAGGTCGTCGTTTTCTTCATATAATTCAATGACAGTTGACTTTTTCCATTCACTCGAGCATTGGTCCCCCAATTCTTTGGGGGAAGGAAAGTAGAATGAAAAGAGGCGAATACAAAGGAATTTGGTAATGTGAAGCGAAGGATATTGCTTAGAAAACATCGCTTTGAATAATATCCCGTCGAGATATTGGCCTATTCCAGCTATTTTTGCCCATGTGTATCAATGATGAACGTGAATCCCCATTTAATTAGGGGAAGCTAAAATATTGTAGCTTACATACAAAGAAAAAAGATATTTTGTAGTAACAAATGAATAAGGGTGTGTTTGGTAACAATTCTGTTCCCGGGAGTAAATTTTGATCATAAATGATTTTTTTTTTTTTATGTTCCCAAGAACTAATTCTAAGTAAAAGAACACGTTTGATAACTGTCCAAAAATTCTGATTCTGGAATAGAATTGTGTTTGGTACCGTGCTCATTGATTTTGTTCCAAATCAATTTCTTTTAATTTTTAAATAATTTTTTTTACTTGTTTTCCTTTTTATTCTTTTCTTTTTTTCTTTTTTTCCTTTTTTTTCTTTTTTTCTTTTTTCTTTTCTTTTAGGCCGAGCCTCGCCGATGGCTGGGCAAGCCTTCGGCAAGCTCGCTGGACCTCGCCTTGGCCTGGCGAGCCTCCGGCAAGCTCGCCGGACTGACAGCAGACGGCGACAGTGAGCGGTGGTGGACGGCAGTCGCGGGATGGCGGAAGGGAAGAAAGACTTGATTCTTTTTTTGATTCTCAGACCGAGAATCATATATATATATATATATATATATATTCTCAATTCTTGTCCAAAACTGATTCCGAGAACAAATTTGTTCTCGGAATCAGTTTTGGACAAAAGTTTTACTAAACGCGATTATGTTCCCAAACTGATTATGGGAACAAAAAATCAGAATCAAACAATGTTTGGATGGTTACCAAATAGTGCCTAAGTGAAGGCTTTGTTGAGATGCAAGTTATGATAAAGTGTTATTCTGGCTTTTCTGTATAGATGTTGGATAATGAAATTTAACAATATTTATAATGGTATGAGATATACCTAATTCCTTTTTTGACCTATTTATTTTAGAGTTAGCTATCATGCATACGACTTTTATCTGCCTTTATAAAAAATTAATTAATATGGATAAACTGAGTTTGATTGCTCAATTACACACACAATCATTAAAAGGGAAATATCATATCACCCCTATTGTTTTGCTTATGTCAATGTCGTGCCTCTCTCCGCCTTCCTATAAGTTAGTTATTCTGCTCCATCTATGAAATTCATGCCCACCATGTATGTTATTAAAAGACTAAATAATGTGCATATATATTAGGAAAATAGCCACAAAAAATTCTAAAGTATACTTATCGGAAGCATTGAAGTCAACAATAAGCTTGTGTACCAATATCTCGGTAGCCGATCAACAACCATAAATCAACAACTTGTGAATTGATAACTTCTCTATACAATTGGCAACTTCAACATAAGAGGTGAGGTACAGCTAACTGAAGCTCTTTAAGGCAATTAGTTCCTGTTGACACCTAAATTTTGACGGCCCATTTAGTCATTAGGGGTTAATTTTATTTTTTGTTATAATTCAATTGCATAGCATATAGTGTTAGGTGCATTTGTTTTTATTTTGCATGTTTTGCATTTTTATTTTTAGGATGGCGGATGGGTCGAATTAATTGTTTTTGAGTTTAAATTAATAGGCCGGACTAAGCCCATAAAACGAGAAAATCGGCCCGAGCCCGTTTCTTTTAAATGACAAAAAATATTTAAATGAAGATTTGGTGGGATATTATGATATTTTGAAAATTATTTAAATCGCATTTTAATCCTATCTTTATCAATGGATGATGATGAAATTGACGTAAAATATTTGAGGAGATAAGGATTTTTTGTGATTCGGAGGTTATGATTAGTTTTCGAAATATTTTGTTGGGATATGATGGATTTTTGGATAGGGCATATGATTAAAAACTTGTTGCAATTGATCTTGGCAAGATTTGGATTTAAAAAAGTTCCATTGGGATTTTGGATCCTTATCAATATGGGATAAGCTAAAAAACAAATATTGCGGATATCGATTCAAAAAAATTGAAAACCTAATCAGTGGCCTATAAATAGGTTTGTTCGCTTAGGGTGTCGGAGAGGCCTCACATATTGAATACACGGCCATTGAGAAAAAAAACTCTTTCATTGGGGGTTTTTCTTTCAAGGACTCCACAAATAAAGAAGAGAGGTGTGACACGAAAGTGTAGGGAGAGAAGGCTCGAGATTGGAGAGTTCGGCCACGATTGCCCCTGCCCTTGCGTCATCTCGCTCCCTGATTGGCGCTGTGCCTATGTTGCTACCGCATGCTGGTTCAAACGTCGCTCCTCGATTGAATATTGCCACTCGATGCTCCTCGTCGCCCATCCAGTTTCTAGTCATCCAACGAACTCCCGCGATATCAACAACGCGATGAGCAGGACGTTCCTCTTGGAGCCCCTTCGGCAAAGTCCAATCTGATCCAAGCCCCGACGACGAAGCCTGCTGTCCCTGCTGCTTTCGCGAGCCAAGGATCTGTTAAAGATCCCTCTTGCTCGTGACGAAGAGATCGCTGCCTAACTGAGTTAGTGACCTTTTTGTGCTTCTATTTTGCAGGTTTTCCACGAGTCTTAGTCACATTGATGACCAGTTCTGCAACTTCCGACTCTCCGATTGGTTACGCTCCTTTTTGTCGTTTGTCCGTAAAGATATCTCCGCTTGCAGCAAATCTTTGAAGTCAAGTGCTCTGGGGGAAGATAATAAAAAAAACAGCAAAAGGGTGAGACCCATTCACGAAGGAAGTATATGCTCGTGGACTCCCATCAAATTAAGAGCCATCACCACCTGCGCCCCATGGCCTCATCATCACCATCGCATGCAGAAAACGCCAATTTTTTTATAAAGAAGTGGTCAAAGTGGATTGCCAGTCAAAGTATCAAGTCTAGTGGAAACTTGGACAAATATAAATTAATGAAAAGATTTGGATATCAGGGTCGAGGTATGCATCTAACTTGGTGGCACACCAACGATCCCTAAGCTTAGAGGCTGCCGTCCAGTCCGTAGTTGCGAGTCGCCATCCCAATTTGGAAAAGTTATTTGCGCGATATCGAGAGCAAGGTAAGATTTTTAATTGATTTGAGTTTTTTCATATTTTATTACCCGATCCATGGGATTGTGATTTATTTCGAATATTTGTTCATTATTGCCATATCCAAAAATATTTTGAATTTTCATGAATTCGGGTGATTAATCCCTAATTTCACAACGTGCATACGATTGACAGTCCGATTTTCGCGCCCGAAATCCGACTCGCAATCGCACGGAAAAATCGCCAATCCGATCTCACGCCCGAGATTCGATTCGCGATTTTGTTTAAGTTTGGCCAACCCGATCTCATGCGCGAGATATGGTTCGCTAATTTTTGGATATCAATCTTATCTTATTTGATTTGCTGTGTGATTTTATTTTCATAAAAGGAAAAAAATCCAAAAAATTTGAATTAGGATTAGGTTTGTCTTTTTATCTTGCATGATTAGAATATGGGTTTTATTTTGAGTCATGAAAAAGAAAAAGAAAAAGTGCATTCATTTAGGATGTTAGTTTTTTTTTATTTCTATTATTATCTAAATTGCATGTTTAATTTTAATTTCGAATTTCATAAAAAATTAGGAATTAAGGCATTACTTGCACGTCATGGAATTTTAGAATAAATTACGTGTTTTATTTTAAGTCTAGATTGATTTTTGCATCTTAGGATAGAACTTGCTAGGTTAAGATAAGATCTTAGTTTAGATTAGGATTTAGTCTGACATGATCCTTAATATAAACTAGATAGAATCTTAATCTAGATAATTATATTTTGCATTTTCCTTAATTTCGAATTTCATAAAAATTTGTTTTAGGATAACTTAGTTTCAATTTCTAGAACATGTTGCATTTTTCTAGAATAGAAAATTCATGTGCACGTCATATAGAACTAGGTTCATGAAATGCACGTCATTTAGTGATTATTATTAGGTTCATTTAATTAGAAGTTGCCTGTCATTAGAGTTAGGTTATTTGATTAATTTAGATTGCATATTTAATTATTGCATTTCTTTAGAAATTACCTTTACTCGTGTCATATAGTTTAGGTCATGTTACCATGTCATATCAACTCATGTTAGATTAATAATATTGCATCGCATGATTCTCATTGAATAAATGAAAACAAAAAAGATTGAGTGATTGCTTGTTAATTAGAAATCATATCTAGGATTGCTGATGTGAATTTTGATCTAACAACGCAGATGCTTTCGTTGCTTTGAGGTAAGTTTATAATTTATTCATTGCTTTCTTGGGTGTTAAATTGATGGATTGCGCACCCGCATGATCACCTCACATGTTAGAGAAATAAATTTAAAATCAATTCAAGCTGCTTGCCAAACATTTTTTCTAAAGAATGGTACCGAAAGAGCATTAGAGAAATCTAGTGTAACCAAGTCCCCGTACC
Organism: Eucalyptus pauciflora; assembly: GCA_007663325.1. Taxonomy (NCBI): domain Eukaryota; kingdom Viridiplantae; phylum Streptophyta; class Magnoliopsida; order Myrtales; family Myrtaceae; genus Eucalyptus; species Eucalyptus pauciflora. The sequence continues at coordinate 809,800 of VMYD01000248.1, forward strand.
CATAGTCTCTGGTTCGTAGGAGTAAAGTAAATCTCCCGTTGCTTTACTTGGGTTTCTAATCAACCCACCAAAAATAGATTAGTGGCGACTCCTAATTAAAAATCATTTGCATGTTAAGAACTCAAACCTAAGTCGCGAATTGGTATGGGCTTGGGAGAGCCCGAGTTAAGTTTAGGCTTAACAATCCATTAGCCAAATCATAGGTGGTTCACCCCCGAAAAATTGGTCGCGACAGTTCCCATCAACGATACTTAGCAATTTCACAAACTATGCCTTTCAAGATACAATACCTTGAGCCCATTTGTATTAGTATTATACGAACAGGACTCTATCAAACATTTATCGAGACCAGCACACTCATAGGATTATCTCTGAAGAGAAAACTCAAGAGATGTTCTAGGAGTGCTTCAAGGAGTTCTTGATATTTTTTTGAGCTAAGTAAACATGTTTATGTTCTAGGAGTGCTTCAAGGAGTTCTTGATATGCTTTTGAACTAAGAAAACACTGTATTTATAGCCAAGGAAATAGCTGCAAAACACTTCATTTCGGTTATGCTCACATTAGTTGAATCATTAACCTTTAATAATAACAATATTAAATTCAGAAACTACAACAGAACGAAGAGTCACTTTTATTAAAGGGACGCTTACCTAATGTTGAGCCATTAAAACCTATAATTACAACAATAATTACGACAGCTTTAATTATAAAATAGCAGTCACCTTATTTGACTGGAATTATCCTGGAGATTTTATTAAATAGCGTATGCATTTAGACGTTGGCGGCCGTGTGGACATCTACTTCGGCACTGACCAATATCATCCCTATCGCCAGATTGCGAATGTCGTAAGGGGAGGCATCGGATGGAAGGAAAGCGTTGTATGCCCTCGCAACAATCCCCAAATTCACTGTCTCCGTGAGATGGAATCCGCCAAAGAACACGTATATCGCCCTGTTCGAGCATGGAGTTTCGAAGGGAATGCAAGTGCCCAGTTCCTTGTCCAATTTACAGCAGGTCGCGTTTGAAATTTGGCCAGCCGAGAATTAAAGGAGCTCTAGTTTAGATCCTAATGGGGGGTGAGGTGGGATGGGTTTTTGGAGTTAGGGCTTGGTGTTGCAAAGGTGATATGAGGGGCAAGTTGGATGGCGTGATTCGGTTAGGAAGTGCATAATAGATGATGATGTTCAATGTGGGAATGGTGAGAGAGGTGTGGATATAACGTTTTGGGTATTGGCAGTTTTAGGGCAAACTATCACCGTTGGGATAGAGAGGGAACTCTTCAAAGGAAGAGAGACCCAACCGATTGCTAACGAAACTAGTACTTAACAGACACCAACCCATGTTCCACTTACTGCATTGAAATACAACATCATTTTGCAATCAGCAAATTTCTCGATGCGTATATAGTGCAAAGGCGTGATATTGACATTACTGTTCAATCAAAATGCCCTCACAGGTCAAAAATATTCTTTCGACAAAAATGGCATCGACATGAATCAAAATTTGCCAAACTATCTTGGAGATTTTATTGAAAAACTAGATCAATATCAATTCGAAAACTCGAATTAATATGCTCACATGAGCACTTAATCTCTCTATTTTCTTCTTTAGAGCATCGTGAGATGATGAATATCAATAGGGTAAGCATCAGAAGAAAGTAAAGCTTTGTAAGCCCTTGCACCAAACACCAAATTCACTATCTCTGTGGGGTGAAATCCATCGTGGAAGGCGTGCAACAACCAAATCGAGCATGGAGTTTCGAAGGGAATGCACATGCCATCCTCCCGAACCTTACAACAGGTTGAACTTGCAACTTGGAGAGCTGAAAATAGACAAATACAATATCATCATTGAAATTCACCCGTGAAGAACCATAGACGCTGTGCCACGATATACTTATACATCCCTCTTTTAATATGGTAAATAGTTTCGTCTTGTGGTAAACTAATCTTTGATATATTCTTAACATTACTCGAAAAGGATTTCTCAAACACAAGATCGAGAGAGAGACACACACCTGGAAGTCCAGCAGTGGAGATTCCAAAAAAGTCTATGTAGGTGAACTTAGCATCGGCCAGGTTGTGATTTAGTTCATCAACGAGAGGTTTGAGCCTGTCGTTGAATAACATAACTGCGCTGTTGATCTTGTCGACGCACAGAGATCCGTTGGTCCCAAATCTTGAAATTTCTGTTGGGGCGCAACCTATCACACTTAATCCAAATATTGCCACCTTCCTTGCTCCATAGGAATACAATGTCTAGGGTTTGAAAATTGGATTATAAAAAAAATCAGATCCGTTGAAACTGCGGATATTCCAAGTAATAATCAAATGAAAGTGATTTAAAAAAAAAGAAATAGATGTTAATTTAAATTAGAACTGGAGTTATCCAATGCGCATTAGGAGAAAGTTGTTACCTTCAACTGTTGTTGGTATTGCTCCATTAGTACATCGGCGTATTGCTCGGGCGTGTAAAGCTTGCTGGTCTGATATACGTCTGACATGAAGTAGTTGTTGATGTAATCGTTGCTTCCCATTCCTACCGTGTATATGCACTTGTTTAAGTATGCCGTAGCATTTGATCCCAACATGTCTCTGACGCGCGAGATTGTGACCAAATGGTTTTGCAATTGATGGTTCAAGCTGATTCGATCGCCCTGTTGGAAGAGTATGTAAAAGATATCTTTTTGAATATATGTACAAATAATATAGGCAGACTTAAGGGGGCTAGTGAGTGTTGTCCAACCGAGCCATCAAATAATTAGAGTTTGCTTGTTTCGTGGAAAATATCTTCTTCATTTGGTTCGTTAAGGAAAATAACTCACTAGAAAATATTTTCCTAGTCAACAGAAAACGTTTTTAAGGTATCGGCACTTAGATTCAAAATTTTACGCTTGAACACGAAAACCTTAACATTGGTTCTTGAGTCTTAGCATTCAAGACTAGGTCTCTGGTGGCCGGGCCTGGGTTCATTGAGGCTAGGCTCAAGACCTCGATGCTCAAGCGTAGGCCCCTGGCACCCACACTCAGGTCCATCAAGGCTGGGCTGAAACTCCCAATGCCTATACCCAATGCTCCGACACTGAAACTCACGTCCATAAAGGCCATGCTCAAGTCCCTAACATTGGATCTCTAATCCTAACTCTTAGGCTCAAGTCCACAAAGGCAGTACTAGGGTCCTCGATGCTCATGTTCAGGTCCTCGGTTAGAAACTTTTGCTCCTCTAAAAGTATTTTTTCAAAAAAATTCGAATTTTTTTATATTAGAATTTTATTTTTTTTCCTTTTCTTTTTGTTTCTTCTTCAGCCCGTCGCCGACCATGAGAACAGTTGGCGAGCTCTAATCTCTTTAGAATGGGAGAGCTCACTACCTCTGACAACGAGACTCCAGCTCACCCAAGGCCAACGAGCTCTCAACAATTGGCAATGAGACTTGAGCTCAGGCGTCATCAAATTAGGCGAGCTCACGCCTTGCAGCCTTTGGGGAGGCTTGAGCTCACTTGAGGCCGGCAATCGGCCAAGGAAAAAGCAAAAAGAAAAGAGAATATATAAAAAATTAAAAATAATTAAAAATAATTTTAAAATATGAATTTTATGATAATTTTACCTATTAGATTTTCCTTACCAAACAAATGGAAAATACTCTTTAATTCATTTTTAAGTTTTAGCCAAACATTGAAAAATGAAGTCATTTTCCTGAAAAATATTTTATAGAAATGATACATTTCCTGCGAAACAAACGGATTCTTAGCATAAAATTTTACATATTTATGTACCAGTTGCTGTCCTGTCTCGTCTCGAATGCCGGCCCCACCGGATGCATAATTCACACCGATGAGTATCTCGCTCCCTTTTGCAGAAGCAAAGGGTTGAATGTATCTGTCAAACCCTAGGAGTCCAGCTGTAATTTACAAATAAGACACGTAATAAAAAAAACTGAATAGCAAGCCCATGAACGTAATAGGCGCACGCCTGTAAACTCACGAGAGCTTTTGCTTTTTGGCTTCCTAAGCAACTTCTAGGAAAGCATGATACTATGTTCAAGCCACATTACGTTATGCTTTTCCAAAATTTAACATGAACAGTTTGAAGGGTCATTGAAAAAAGGAGAGCAGGTAAGAAAGCAGACCAATGATATCGACAGAGGTTCGGCCATTGGTGAACCTTCCGGTGGCTCCGTCGGGAAAGTCAATCCCATAAGGAGGATAATTCGCTTTGGCCTGAGTCTCGAGATTATTGTTGTTCCCATTATCAACGAGGGAGTCTCCATATATGAAATAACACGGCACTTGAGGAGCTCCAAGAACCCAGCTTGGCGAATTCGATGAGATCAAGAAGAGAACAGGTAAAATAACTCCCCATGCTCTATTGTACTCGAACGACACCATTTTGAAATGGGAAATATATCTTTGAAGAAAGACTGAAGCTTCTCTGCTGTGTATAATGTATGAACGAATCAAATAGACGGTGAACAAAAGGGTAAGTGAGCTTTCAAAGCTGGGAACGATTGGCGGCCGGCGATGAGAAGAACAGAAAGCAAGAAGAGGACGATTTGCAGGGCGGAGAAAGGAAGCGATGGTGATTATAACTAGCCAGGCCTAAAGGAAATAATCTTAGCATTGCCAGATAATGTTAAGCATGATCACATGCATAATCTTATAGTTCATACTCGTGATTAGGTAGGCCGTCGTTTTCTTCATATATTTCAATGACAGATGAATTTTTCCATTCGCTCGAGCGTGCCCCCGAATTCTCTGGGGAAAGGAAAGTAGAATGAAAGAGGCGATTACAAAGGAATTTGGTGACGTGACGCGAAGGGTATAGCTAGAAAACGTTGTTTTGAATGATATCCCACTGTGAACCAATTGACATATTCCAGCTGTTTTTGCCCTTGAACGACCCTAAAATATATATAAAAGATCTCGTGTCCCATGTGTGTGTGTGTGTATATATATATGTCAATGATGAACGTGGATCCCAATTTAATTAGGGGAAGTTGAAATCGAGCTCGCGACATGAAATGCTGTAGCTCACAAACAAAGGAAAAACTTATAATACTAAATGAAAAAGGGGAAAAGTGCGACAAAAATCTTAAACATTTTGCATTTGTGTCAATTTAATCCTAAATATTGTCACTTAGTGCCAATTCAGTCCTTTCCGGCTAATTTTAGCTGGATTTTGCTGACGGGATGTCAGTCGGCTGACGTGGCACGATTGGCACTGACGTGAATAACTTTTAATAATATTTAAATATTTTTCAATTTTTTTTTATTTTTACTTTATTTTTTCGTTTTCGTTTTCGTTTTTTTTCTTTTTCTTTTTTCCTTTCTCCTCCTCTTTCCTCTGCTAGATGCAATGGTCGGCGAGGTCGAGGTCGACCTCACCAGCCTCTAGCAAGCCTCGTGGCCACTGGCGAGGCTCGAGCCCTCGCTAGAGAACACGAGGGCTGCTCACGCTAGGTGTCGAGGCTCGTACTCGCCGAATCTGGCGAGGGTTAAGCCTTGCTGGCCATGAGTGAGGCTCAACCTCGCCAGCTGTAGCTTTTGGCTAGTCATCGAGGTTCAGCGACCAGCTAGAGGAAGGAGGAGTAGAAAGGAAAAATGATCGTGCCATGTCAGCTGACTGATGCCCAATCAGTAAAATCCGATCAAAATTAGCCGAAATGATTGAATTAGAACTAAATCAAAAGGTTTATGACTAAATTGGCATCAATAAAAAGTTTAAAACTAAATTGGCACAATTACAAAATGTTTATAACTTTTTTTAACACTTTTCCCAGTAAAAAAGTAAAGGCATTGTTGAGATGCAAGTTATGATAAAGTGTTGTTCTATAGATGTTGTGATAATAAAATTTATCGATATTTATAATGAGATGAGATATACCTACTTCCTTTTTTGGCTTATTTATATTAGCATTAGCTATCGTGCATATGCTCAAGCAATACGACTTTTATGCGCCTTTATAAAAATTAATTAATATGGATAATTGAATAAGATTGCCCTAGTACACACTCTATCATTAAAAGGGAAATAGTATATAACTCCTATGGTTTCGCATATGTCGATGTCGTGCATCTCTCCACCTTCCTTTAAGTTAGTTATTCATAATAGAGCAAATCTTTGAAATTCAAGCCCATCAAGTATGTTATTATAAAATGAAATAATGTGCGTCTATAATAGGGAAAAAATTATCGAAAATCCCAAACTAAATCTACCGTCACACATTTATCCTAAATTTTTTCTTTGACAAAAAAAAAAACCCAAACATGTATTATGTGACAAATTTACCATCCGTCAAGGCTCCATCACATGATTTTCTAGCCAAAAAAACGTCATTTTTGTTTTGGTTAAGTCACGTGAGCATCATGTCAACATTATTTGCCTTCCGACATCCATGTAGGCAAATTTTTAATAATGCTTACTGACGGAACTTTGACAAAGAGTAGATGTGTTACACTGGTACAAATTTGAGATTTTTAGTGGAGAAAAGTTTAGATAAAATATGTCACAGTAGACATAATTTGGGGTTTTTTATATTATAAAGAAAAGTTCAAGATAAATATGTTACGGTAGGCATAGTTTAGAGTTTTTGATGACTTTTTTTTCTTATATAACATGCGTGAAGAAGCTTTTCTTTTTGCCCTTTCTAAAAGTCGTGTAGATCTAATGTTCCCTAGTTGAACTTGAATTATTCGGGAACTTCTGGCTCGAATTCTTAATTTCTTGGTAGCTATTCTACCAGCGGACTTTCCCCTTTAATTATTTCTTCATTCGCAATGTTTCTCATTTATTCATAATATAATTATTCTCAAAGCCAACTCCACATTATATTCACTACATGCATATGTCTGATTTAGGGCTCATGCCACTCGACGGTGTTCGCTAACTGATTCTCTTAAAATAGAAAGTGAGACTGAATAGAGATATATAGGATGGCAGCGAATTCTGGACCACAAGTGCTCTTTCATGGGTACTTTGTAACCGGCAAGTTCGGGAATGTGCAGGGTGACCATGGAGAAGCAAATTTAGCTAGATATTCTATTCAAGGAAGGCCGCAAAATTCCTAAAAAATAGTGTATTTGGGGTATCAAGAAATTTCTATCTCACGAACGAAAGTTACCGTTCAAATACCACTAATTATATACAACCTATTTTGAGTCAAAATCACTTGTACAAATCAAAGACTAGGACTTATTTCACTTGGTTTGGAATGCTTTATGGACTTATTTTACTTTCACGATTGGAAGGGTGAAAAATATCTTGCATTGGTTATGTAGCTAATAGAAATGATACATTTATATGTCTTGTAATAAAGCTGTTTGAATCGTTCTTTTTATATTAAATTATAATTATTATATACCCATGATGTTTCTCATTAGTGTCGTTTCCATTCTTGTGTATTGGTTTTAGTTGATTTATTTGTTTTTTTGGAATTCAAAAATCCCTACAAAGTGGTATTCATGAATTTCTTAGGAAACCAGGCAAACAATGTTAAAAAGTTTATTTTCTATTCCCTTATAGCTATTTTGGCTGAATTTTTTGTCTAATAGGATAAATCCCACTTGTTGGGGTAGCAAACCCACCAAGTGGGTATGATTTTCCCAAAGAATCGGGTAAACATGTTGTGTACACGGGACGGTTACTCTCAAATGAGTGACAATAACGTTCTGCTCTCATTTCCTTATATATATAATATGATAATTGGTATGACATATGCAGAAGCTTTTGTTGGAAATCTTAACTTATGCGAACACGTGTTGGGGAAAAATACGTAAACACCATTTGTTGTAACAAAAAAATATGCACATAGATAATAACTCTGTGACAGCGATAACAAATAAAATAGCGATCAAGTCAATGTATAAATAAAGATGTTGAATTGCAATTTAAATATAGACTTACTTAATCGTAATAAATTCCAATTGCTAGCTAGTTGATCGGAAGTCTCAAAGTTGACAATAAACTTGTGTATTGATATCTCGGTAGTTGATCGACAACCATGAATCAACAACATGCATTTGAATCAATAACTTATTTGTAAATCGGCAACTTCAACACACAAGATAAGGAATGGCTAAATAAATCTCTTTACGGCAATTAGTTCCTGCACACAGTGCTAAGAAATTTCACGAACCATGCCTCCCAAAATATAGCACCTCAAATCCGTTTGTATCAGCACTTCACAAATGGGACTTTGTCGAATACCAACATATTTAAAGGATTATTTCAAAAGAGAAAACTCAAGAGACACTCTAGAAGTGCTTCCAGGAGGTCTTGATTTTTTATTTTTTTTAACTAAGTAGACAAGTCTATATATAGACAAGGAAACAGTTGCAGAATATTGAAAGGACAATATCTCAAGACTCATGTCGATTATGCTCACATTAATTGAGTCATTAACCCTTAATAATAACAATATCAAATTCAGAAAATACAATAGAACGATTGAAGGGACGCTTGCTAATGTTGAGCTATTAAAACCCATAATCATAGCAACAATTACAACAGCTTTTATTCTAAAATAGCAGTGACCTTATTTGACTGGAATTATCCAGGAGATTTTATTCGATAGCGTATGCATTTAGACGTTGGTGGCCGTGTAGATAACTGCTTCCGCACTGACCAATATCATCCCAATCTCCTCGATCAGATCATCGCGAGATTGTGAATGTCGTAAGGGGAGGCATCAGATGGAAGCAAAGCGTTATATGCCCTCGCAGCAAACCCCAAATTCACTGTCTCCGTGGGATGGAATCCGTCAAAGAACACGTATATCGCCCTGTTCGAGCATGGAGTCTCGTAGGGAATGCAAGTGCCCAGTTCCTTGTCCACTTTACAGCAGGTCGCATTTGAAATTAGCCCAGCTGAGAATTAAACAAATCAATACAAAAAATGTCATGTAGAATGATCAAACCATAGTGCATTGATCCCAAAGACAGGGTGAGAGAGAGAGGGGGGGTGGAGGAAGGGAGGGAGAACCTGTGCCAGGACCAGTGGTTGAGATCGCGAACGTGTTTATGTAGGTGAACTTAGCATCCGAGAAGTTGCTATTGAATTCGTTTACGAGGGGTTGGAGCTGATTATTGAACAAGATAGCAGCATTGTTGATCTTGTCCACGCACGCCGAGCCATTCGTGCCAAATCTCGATATTTCTGCGGGGGTGCATCCTATCAAACCCAATCCAATGACTGCCACCTTCCTCGCTCCATAGCCATACAATGTCTAGGGTTTTGGAAAGAGAGAAAACGATACGATGATTAGATTCGAGGATGATAATGGAGGATCTATGGAAACCATGGATTATTCCCAGGGCGTCGTGGAAGTCGGTTGAATATAAGAAATTGACAATGAATAGGTTTCAAAAGGAGAGAAAAAGCAATGGGGTAATACTTGAAATAGCCAAGAAAGGGTTGTTTTTTAAGTTGCTTAATAGAATCGCGCTTCCAATATACATTGAGGAAAGAAAATAGACATGCACCTTCAACTGTTGTTTGTATTGCTTGATTAGTACATCCGCGTATTGCTCGGGCGTGTAGATCGTACTCGTTGGGTATATGTTAGGCATGAAGTAGTTGTTGAGATAGTCATTGCTTCCCATCCCTACCGTGTATATGCACTTATTTAAGTACGCCGACTCATTCCCTCCTAGTATTTCTCTTACGCGCAAGACCGTGATCAAATGATTTGCCAACTGACGGTCCAAGCTGATTCTATCACCCTGTTTGAAGAAGGCACAAGATATTTAACTTAAATGCTCCACGATTAGAAGTCAATCCAACCTTGCATTTGCCCCCATGTTTACGTACCGATGCACAAAAGCACCAAGCAAGAACATTACCTGTTGTTTTCCCGATTCATCCCGAATACCGGCTGCACCGGATGCATAATTCACACCTTGGAGTGTGTCATTGCCTCTTGCAGTGGCAAAGGGTGGAATATACTTGTCAAATCCCAGGAGCTGAGCTGTAATTTTCAAAGAGAAAGATCCTGAATTAGAGCTAGCTAGCTTTGCATGCATAAGCTCAAGCCCATGAACGTACGTTCTCAATTATGACCATACAGAATTGAAGTAATTTGTGCGGCACACTTAATTAATCGCATCTTGGCTGGATATAATCAACCGACCTAACTATGCAACTAAACCTAATTACAAAACTTAACTCTTAATTATTGTAAAAGAAGTAGGTGAAATTTTTCTAGGCCTGGGCCTATGCTCAATTGAGAAGGTTCGATTCCATTCTCGTGTATTTTGGTATTAGCACATAGCTCCAATAAAGAAAGGAAGAAGATAAACTGCAGCTTCGTGGGAGAAATAACTAATTTGTATATGCATGACGTGTGCATAGCACCTCAGCTAGATAACACATCTTAAGAGAAAATCATACGGATTATTAAACCTTTATGCAATAACATCACCGCTTTCAAATATTCGTAAAGTTTTAAGCATGCCAACGTATCCATGAACGAAATATCATAAACATGCATGCATGCACGACCGTACACTAATGTAGGTTTTTTCCTTTCTGGCCTTTTAAGGAGCAACTATAAGGCTATTTCATTTTTAAAATCAATAGTTATGCAGATGCTCCCTGTTAACAAAAACAAAATGGAAAGGTAAGAAAACGGACCGATGATATCAACTTGGGTGCGGCCATTGGTAAACCTTCCAGTGGCGCCGTCGGGGAAGTCAATCCCGTAAGGTGGGTAATTCGATTTGGCCAGGGTGAGGAGATTGTTGTTATTGCCATCGTCGGCGAGCGAGTCTCCGAAGATGAAGTAACACGGGACCTGAGGGGCTCCAAGAACCAAGCTCCCCGACAATTTCAAGGCCACCAGGAAAAGAACCGAGGCAACTCTCCATGCCATATTAAGAACAACTCAGAAAAGCCAATAGCCAATGAAGGACACTTCAAACAAGGAAATGGAAAAAGATATAACGAGGGAAGCCCTGTGAACTGGCGGATGGAGAAGAAAGCAAACGAAGGGACTATATATAGGCAAGAAAAAATTAGATATAATATATAAATTTCTAAACTTAGGCCTTCGGATCACACTAGCTAGCAATGCCCGATATCGTTGAAAATTTATTTTTCACGTGGCTTGTATTAAAATTATTTAAATTCGACAAGTGGGTTGGTCTATGATACATTAGGTTTGCTTTTTTTTGGTCGAATATGACATAATAGTTGACTCGTTTTTTACGTCGACGTTTCGTATTCGGACGTGTGCGGAATTGTGGCATCCAGACTCAAGGGAGGAAAAGCGCGCAAGAAAACGAGGAATGGTGACTCGAAGTGGACACTTTGGAAACCTACTTTCTTAGGCACTTTATCGTTAGAAAGTTTCTGCTTTGGGAAATCGTTCAAATTTGATACATTAAATGATGTGACAAAATATAACTTGATATTTATATAATTGAGTCATATTTAACATCTTATAAAAAAGGGATATTAGTTAGTAATGTGAATTTCGTAAATTTATCTTAATATATTAATATTATTCATCCCATAAAACTATATCTAGTTAGATCCGATTCCCAGATTGGAACTAGACCAATGTTCACCTCTATTCCTTATCCTTCATAATTGGCTTATCAATATGGCACTTCATGAGTAAAAAGCAGTGACAACATTGAAGTTATAAAGTTTCGAATATGAAATGGGACTTATGAAATGAATGAATAAAAATGATACAAAAATAGGATTAAGCCTTTTTTTAGGAATGCTTGAAAATTTGAGATATTCTTTCAAAAAAGTTACTGATTGGTGCTCTTACACATTTCAAAATGGTGATGAAACAAATGAAACTCATGCATTCCATGATTAGCTTCCAAATCCACAACGTGTGATATCATCGTGTCACAAGAAAAATTAGATAAGGTTTTTTAGGGGAAAAGTAGATCGGAAATGTCATAAATTTTGTATGGCGATTATTTTAGTACCAAAACTTTTCGAGCAATCATTTGAGTACAAGTTTTGAAAAGAAAAATGATCACTAAAGTACTATCGCCGATTTGAGCTACTAGAAAATTTAATATGGCAATGTTCTAATATAAATCATTCAACATGACTCATCATGTCATTTTGTCCATTGTCCACTCTAGAATTGATTTTTTTATAATAAAAAAGCCAAGTCGCACTTAAAAAAAAATTTAAAAAAAAAAGTCATGTAGAACTCGTTGCTGGAATTTGTCACCTAGAGACACTCAAGTGATTGTTTTTTCTCTGATTTGTCACTTAAGTGGTCCGGCGAAAATTCTTTATACCAAAATAAGTGCCATACAAAAGTTATAACACTTTAAGTGTCATTTTTCCTAATCTCTTAGTATCCTAATTTTGCCGTACAAATTTCTTGCTTTGAGAGAACAATCGAGGAAACTTCATGTTATTGATGAGGCAAAGGCAATGAAGAGCTACTCCATGAGTTTCTAAGATTCTTGTAATGTCTCGTGAGATCAATAAGTGAAATTAACTTGAAAAAGGTAAAAAGTAATTTTATGGTAATGAGGAATAAAACTTGTGCCTACCTTATTTATAAGAATCAATTTGAGCAAACAAGATGGGTCGATTCAAGTACAAGATTGGTACCCAAAAAAAGCACAAAATTGGTAAGCACTTAATTCTCGAGAGCATACAGTATCTCGTTATGTCAATATGCTAATGTATTTTCCTCGCAGAGTTAAATGTACATTAAAGAAGGCAAATCTTGCCATAGGTCGTACTTAAGTAATGCCTTCCCCATGTCTAAAACACCAGCAAAAAGATTCGAATACCCTCTTTAATTTGATTTGACTCGGTTTAATTTCGACCAGGACCCATTGATGCCTAATATGAAATTAGCCATTTTACTAGCTTTATTTTTTTCGTGAAAAATGAATGACTTAAAAAAATATATTCTTAAAATGATATGGAGATGAGAGAAAAAGATGGGGCTGTATATATATAGGCAAGAAAAGATTAGATACAATCAATAAATTTCTAACTTAGGCCTAGGGATCACACTAGCTAGCAATACCGAATATCTATTTTTCAAATGGCTTGTGTTAAAAATATCTAAAAACGATTGGTGGGTGGTTGCCTATGATATGATAGTTTTTTTGTTTTGTTTGGTCGGTGAATATGATATAATAGTTGACTCACTCATTTTTCGTTGACATTTCATTTTCGAGCGTGCACCGAATTGTGGTACCCGGACTCACGGGAGGAAAAGCGCGCAAGAAAACGACGAATGGTGACGTGAAGTAAACTTTAAAAACCTACTTTGTTAGGCACTTTATCGGTAGGAAGTTTCGGCTTTGGGATATCGTGCAAATTTGATATATGAAATGACGTGACAAAATATAACTTGATATTAATATAATCGAGTCATATTTAACATCTTATGGAAAAAGGGATATTAGTTAGTAATATGAATTTTATAAATTTATCCGAATATATTAATATTAGACATCCCAGAAAGTTATATCCAGTTAGGTCTGATTCCCCGGTTGTAATTAGACCATTGTTCACCTCTACTCCTTGTCCTTCATAATTGGCTTAACAATATGGCACTTCATGAGTAAAAAGCAGTGCCAACATTAAAGTAATAAAGTTTCAAATATGAAACGAGACTTACGAAAGAAATGAATAAAAATGACACGAAAATAGGATAAAGCTTCTTTTGGGAATGCTTGAAAAATTGAGATATCCTTTCAAACATCTTACTAATTGATGCTCTTGCACATTTCAAAATGGTGATGAAACAAATGAAACTCATGCATTCCATGATTAGCTTCCTAATCCACAACGTGTGATATCATCACACCACAAAAAAAATTAGATTTTAATAATTTTTTTAGGGAAAAAGTACATAAGAAGTGTCATAAATTTCGTACAACGTTCATTTCAGTACCAAAACTTTTCGGACAATCACTTGAGTATTAGTTTTGAAGAAAAAATGATCACTAAAGTACCACCGCCAATTTGAGTTTCTAGAAAATATAATATGGCAATATTTTAATATAAATCATCCGACATGATTCATCATGTCATTTTGTCCATTGTCCACTCTAGAATTGATTTTTTTATAATAGTAAAAAGCCATGTCGAACTTAAAAATTCATTAAAAAAAGTTATGTAAGACTCTTTGCTGGAATTTGTCACCACAAACACTTAAACGATCATTTTTTTCTCTAATTTGTTATTTAAGTGGTCCAACAAAAATTCTTTGTACCAAAATAAGCGACGTACAAAAGTTATATCACTTTTAGTGTCATTTTTCCCGATCTCTTAGTATCCTAATTTTGCTCTACAAATTTCTTGGTCCGAAAGAACAATCGAGGAACCTTAATGTATCGTGAGATCGATAAGTGAAATTAACTTGAAAAAGGAAAAAAAATAATAACTTTATGGTAATGAGGAATGTAACTCGTGCCTATCTTACTTATAAGAATCAATTTAAGCAAACAAGATGGGTCAACCAAAAAAAAAGCATAAGTTTGGTAAGCACTTAATTTCAGAGAGCATACAGTATCTCATTATATATAATGTCAATATGCCATGCTATTTTCCTTGCAAGATCAAGTGTACATTAAAGAAGGCTAATCTTGCCATAGGTCTTACATTAATGAGGAATATAATTCGTGCCTATCTTACTTATAAGAATCAATTTAAGCAAACAAGATGGATCAATTCAGGTACAAGATTGGTAGAAAAAGAAAAGCACAAGATTGGTAGGCACTTAATTCCCGGGAGTACACGGTATCTCAATATGCTATGATATTTTCCTTGCAAGATTAAATGGACATTAAAGAAGGCCTTCCCCATGCCTAAAACACCAGCAAAGCGATTCAAATATCCTACTTAATTTGATTTGACTCGATTTAATTTCAATTATGACCTATTGATGCCTAATCTGAAATGAGACCGACGGAGGGAATGAATAGAAGTGACACAAAAATAGGATAAAACAGGTTTTAGGAATGCTTGAAAAATTGAGAGATTCTTTCAAAATTTGTTACTAATTAATGCTCTTACACATTTTCAAAATGGTCATGAAACAAATGAAACTCATGCAGTCCATGATTAGCTTGCAAATCCACAATGCGTGATATCGCCACATCACATATGTTGTGCTATTTTCTATGCAAGATTGGTAAGCACTTGATTCTCGACAGGGTGCGTATCTCCTGTTATCTCAATATGCTATGCTATTTTCCATGCAAGATTGAATGCACATTAAAGAAGGCTAATCTTGCCATAGGTCTGACCTTACTAATGCCTTCCCCTTGTCTAGAACACTAGCAAAGTGATTCGAGTACCCTATTGAGTATTTAATTTGATTTGACTTGGTCTAATTTCAATTAGGACCCATTGATGCCCAATACGAAGCTAGCCATTTTACTAGCTCTCTTTCTTTCATGAAAAATAAATAATTTGAAAAATATATTCATAAAATGATCATTCATATCGCTTCTAAAAACATATGAGCGAAAATTATTTTAAAATGTTTAGGTATAAATTAATGTCGGTAACGAAAGTATTTTGCATTGACCAATTATTTCGAGGGACACAAGTGACCATTTCTAAGAAAACATTTTCCTAATCTTCATTTTCGGTGAAACAAACGGGCCTTGGTTGACAAACACAATGCAGAATTGCAAATTGTTATTTGTAAGAGTAAGCTATTTTTTTTATTTGATGAGCTATAGGATAAAGTATGCATTTTACATATTTGTTTGAGCCTTTTATGTAGCAAATAACTGAAAGGGTTCGTAGTTTACAGGGTCACCATTAGATGATTGGCATGCAAGAGCATTCGGTTGGCGAACTAACTCCGAGGACCACCCCCACTCCTTTTTTCGGTTATATACCTTTAACGGATATAATAATTGTCTTTTTGTTAGGAATTTAGCCTTGTTATTATCATTTTGCCACTACGGTAATTGAAACTCTCGACGGTCATTTGCTTATTTTCTTTTCTTTCTTTTTGGTTTATGCATTTTTTTATATATGCATTCGCCCTTCTTTTTTTTTCCCTTGCATTTATAAAATGAGCAAGAAAAATCGATTGATTGAAAATCTATGCTTTATGCAGTTGTTTTTCAGACCCTCGGGCTTGTCATTGACCCTCTTTCCCCCACTCTTTTTTATGTAAAAGGTGTTAATTTGTGGAAACGGGTCCGATACAGCTTTCCACCTCCCGGGATTCAAGATTTTAAGTGGGCCCATTTCTTGGGAATCAATCTGGGCCTTTCGCTCGACTCAATCCAGGCATATAATCTACGGCCCAATAAAAATTCTCAAGGGATTATTTACGGCCATAAAAAAAAACAAAAAATAAATAAATCAAAAGCATGTTATCCCTTGTTTCTATTGGAGAGGCTTTTTTTTTAAGTATCTAAAATCAGATAGTAAATATTGAGGCATACAGTTCTGCCTCACTATAACAAGGAAAAGTTTAATTATTGAACTTGCTAACTCATGGCATGTGGTTGTGAGGGACAGGCTACACTGTTTTGAAGGATGTTAAAGGAAATGAGGATAGATCAGAGTGTATGGAGATGTATGTCAACAGATAAACGAAAATAAAAGGCAGAAGCGATCATCACCGAGACCTAAAGGACATACCACCAGCCAAGAAAGATAATCGGGATTAACAAAGTTTACCACCAAGGCTTAAAGAACGAATCATCTGCGAAGAATAAAAGATTTCGGAATAGAGAAGCTCACCACCAAACCGTAAAGGACGAACCATTAGCTAAGCATAAAAGGCTTATTGACTCACCACCAATAAGTAATCCACTTTTTACGAATAGAAAAATTAGGATAAGAGTTATCCACTCTCAAATTCAGTCACGCTGAAGAAAATCTCATATATTCATTTATTCAAATTGATGTTTGCAAACCACTGGGAATCCGCCCCAGTGGCCCCCTTCCATCTTGGAAGGGGGAGGTTGGGGGTTCAAATCCCCACCTTCTCAAAGGGATTGAGGTGGAGACGATTTCATTTCAGGAGTGGGTTTCGACTCCAGAAGGCAGGGCAAAAGTTTGAAAGTGAATATTAGAGTAGGATTAGCGTAAAAATCCGATGTCTACATTTACAATGAGATTACGCTATTTATAGAGATAATGCTAAACAAAAGCAAGCAAGGACTCTTTGAATTCCAAAACTGAACAAACTCTAGAGTAACTTACCTAAATATGACTCTTAAAAACAATAACACAATAAAAAACTTATAAAAGTTGTGAATAAAGAGATTTAGATGCATAGGTGTAATTATTAGAAGCGTTAGAACTTGATAACTCTCTCTAAATTCGTGCTCCAGTCTTGGAAGCCAAATAATCATAGTAGAAGATCACCAAACAATAGTAAAAATTGACCAAAACAGCCCCCCGCTATTAGGTTGTTGTTTGGCTTTGAATCCGGCAACCATCGACAACTCTTCAATTAGTTTCATGATGGATAGTCTTTCCATTTGATAATTTTATTTCCAGATCCATCGAATCATATAATGCCCAAATTTTGTCTTGGCGTGGGTGAGCATTGATGACGTTGAGTTCATCGATGCAGCTAAATCCGATGCTCCCGCATTAGGCACTTTCCAATTTCTAACCATAAAAGTTCATCCAAGGCCCATTTACCAAATATTAAAGGTTAATAACATCAAAAATTTCAAATTGATATATACACAAAATTGATTTTTGTGTAACAAAAGATCCCAAATCGGTACGTCCATGCTACATTTCTCCCTTAGTAATATTCATATAGTGAAAAATTAGAAATCGATACGTTTGTGCCATCTTTACCCCCAAAATATTATTCATGACATGAAAAATCCAAAATTGATATACTCATAACAAATCTACGAAAATCTTGATACGGAATTGGGACAAAATTGGGGACTTTAGTATATCCTTGAAACATGAGGGATCTCTTAAAGCAAAATTATCATATTTTTGCAGTTCTCCTTCTCTCTCTCTTTTTAAGATTTGTCTTCCTCAAAACGAACTCGTTTAGGAGACCCAATAATGTTGAATTTCCATGTTGAATCCATGTCAAGTACCTATTGTTCGAGTTGCTTGCCAAGAATATACTGAAACTAATTATTGGTATATTTATCATGATGTACTAGTTTGGATTTATTTTTTACATGGAAATTAGTTTGAGGTAGGATAAATATGGCACATACGTGCCGATTTATGATTTGTTTTTGTGGTTTTAACCCATAGTTAATCGAAACCATTAGGTGGGACTAAAGTAACTCAAATTGCCACCAAGTCAATTGATGTGACTTTCCCAAGTATTCACTCAAGAGGAATAAAGTCAAAAGGCATACTTTATCAAATGGGTTAGCTTGAAGGAAGTCCTGTCCAACTGTCCCCTTTCGGCGTGGCACGAAGATAGCAATTGCTATTTTGCCAAATCTAATTTCCACAAAAGTCGGTCTCACAAAATTAAATTATAATTGAAGTTGATGAGATATATACGTATACATATATATATCCACACATGTCATGCTCAAAGGTCTTAAGATTTCATCTCTTGAGAAAGGGAAGCAAGAATAGAATATTCCTTTCCCAAGCTGGGGCCACCCGCTTACTGCAAAAAGGTCAAACAGCTCATCTGATTGTGGCGCTAGTCAAGCCATCGACGGGTGAAAATCCCATTAGCATAAACTCCATTATGCTTATCTAGCTTCTGTACTGGCCGAAGTCTGATAGTTAACATTTTTCTTAAGCTCGGAGTGCCGTATACTTCGAGTTAGGTAACAACCGAGTCTCAGAAATCCTATATTTAATTCAGGTGTAGTGTTATGTTATTACATACTTCGGGCCGTATACTTCAAGTTAGGTGACGACCAAGTCTCGGAAATCTTATATTTAATTCAGGTGTAGTGTTATGTTATTGCATACTTCGGTCCGACCGAAGTTTTGTCGAATGGTATTTGTAGATCCACGCCCCGTTTTGCTACTATTGTGGGAATCAATAAGCCTTCTCTAAGAAGTAATGCAAACTTTAGGATGGAACTATGCTATGGAAAATTCTTGAATTTTTCTTCGATATTTAATGTTGTCTTTGAACTCTTTTTTTTTTTTTTCCAATTTAGTCCTTCAACTTTACAAAGTCGACTCAGTGTGATCCTTCTGTCAGCAAAACTAATGTGTTGCCCGACGTGTACAGTAAGTCACTAGTCTGGACACTCTGACTTTCATGAGCAATCCAAGTCACACCCCTCTCCTTGTGGTAGAAC
Organism: Eucalyptus pauciflora; assembly: GCA_007663325.1. NCBI lineage: Eukaryota > Viridiplantae > Streptophyta > Magnoliopsida > Myrtales > Myrtaceae > Eucalyptus > Eucalyptus pauciflora. Next base: position 829,031 of record VMYD01000248.1, read on the forward strand.
AAGCACTTTACCTTCACTGCCCATGGCTACTAGATGCAAACTGATCACAACTGTGGCGGATGACTAACACTATTGCAGTTGAATACCTAATTACCACTTAACACTACTGTCGTTATGGTAGATATTTTTACCTTCATAACCGTCGTTGTGTCTCTCTCCCACACCTAAAGTGCAACCTCAAATATAAGGCCGTAGCATCAATAAAAAGTTGGGACCCAAGATCTACAATCACGACCTCTAAATTAAGGCCGTGCCAAAGATCTAGAAGTTTGAGAAAGTGAATGGGGACTAAGATAGAGAGAAATCAATTGTTGTTGGGAAAGAACGAGAAAAGGAAAGGAAAAACAAAAAGAAAAATTAGATGAGAATAATTTCATCATTGCTGACTTAGCAATAAGAAAAAATCATTTGAAAGTCCGGTGATCGTCCTTAACTCACCAAATGCTGAGTCGGTCATCCACATAAGCAAAAAAAAAGCTCATAATTTGATGCCACACTCGAAGAAAGGACTATACAAAGCTAATATTAGAAAGTGCAAGGATTAAATTGAATAAACAAATATTTAGAGGCGACATTGAAAATTGAGTAGAAGTTTAGGGACTATCCAAGATATTGCTCTTTTCATAAACTTATAAAAAAAAAATTATATGAGAGAGAGAGAGAGAGTTGAGAGTTCATGGCATGCATGATTTTATGGCTGGTGACCGACTACTTTCCCACTCCTTCCCTCACAAAGCGGGAACACCTTAGACATCCTCTTCCATCCATCACAAAAGAAGGGGGAAAAAGGCTGTCTTTCTTCCTCCCTTTTTTTTTTCTCGTTTTTGCCCCCTCCTCTTTTCCAAAATAACAATAATTTCCCCCACAACAAACGCCCAATGCTTGAGAAAATCACGCAACGTTTTCTTTCTCAAAGCGGCAAAGACAGAGACGAACGTAAGATCCAACCATACCTTTTTATCTCAGTAACCCCACGAGAACATCTTAGCTCTCCCCATTCTCCCATATTTATCTTCCCTTTTTCTTATGCCATTTTCGCCCTCAAAATTCCCGAACCACGCCACTAAATCTGTCGCTGAAAATACGCGAACTCGGTCGCTTCTACATGGCAAAGAATTCAGTAAATCACCAAAAGGAAATGTCCGAAGAGTGAACAGAGAAGGATCCCCTTTGACTCCCCCTTGGATTTTTATATGGAGCTCTCACTTTTCCACCCAAAAAAGAGAAAGAAAAAACAAGCGAATCAAATGAGCTAGCAGTGCTAATTTGTCCGCATTATACTCGGGCTAAGTTAAACCCCTAATCCAAAAAAAAAGAAATTAATTTAATTAATAAATCAAGGGGGGATTTTTACAGTTCATTTGAGCTCGGCGGACTGTTGGCTTTTGTTGCCGTTAGTGATTGGCACGCCTGGCACTCATCATCATCATCATTCCCTCCAACCCCTTCCTTCTCTCTCTCCCTCTCTCTAGCTTTTTCTCTCTCTAGAACGCCTCCTCTCCATCTTCTTCAATTGCGCTGTTTTGTTAAAATCCTTTTCCCCTTTTTCTCTTCCTTCCTTCTTTAGTCCCCACCCTGCTCTGTTCCTCAAATCTCCCCTCATTTTTTCTCTCTTTCTCTCTCCTTCGCTTCTGGACCTTTCTCCTTTCAAGGGAGGATCTTTTGGCTACCCCTCGATTTCTTTTTCCTTAATTCGGTCGGATTAGATTGGATCGACTCGACCCTGTTCGTGGGTTGTCCGTCCCGAGACCTGGTAAGCTCGTTTCCAGCTTCGTCTGTGGGCGGATTGGGTTAAATGCGTGAACTTGGCGGTCGTTGGTTGTTGTCTCGGCGAGCTGGATTCGGATTATTCTATTCTGTGTCTCGTTTTCGGTTTTCGCGTTTCTGGGTCATTGGTTTCTGGGTAGAATGATCGTTTTCTGCGATCTGCGTCGGTTGCTGCGTGTTTTTTTGGCTTTTTTTTTTTTATGGTATGCCACCCTGATTTGCACGGAAAATCTGGTGGAATGTCGTTGCGGATTACGAGAATAGTTGCAGCTCGGCTTGTTCTTTGATGGGTTCGACGTGGGGTGAAATCTTGGGAGCTTAGGAGAGAGATGGTAGTGGGAAAACTCTCGAAAGTTGAGGTCTTGGAGATCAATGCGCTGTTTCGAAATGTTGTACATTCGACAATGTGTCTGGATTTCGTCAATTTCTCCCGATGTAAAAGTTTCGAGCTCCCTGCTCCCCCGATGAATGCTTCAGCAATCTAAGAGCATTTTCTTTTGCAGCAACCAGCTCGCGATTTTTTTTCTTGTTACTCCTTTTCCCATGCTCTGGAAATTCGTTTCGATTTGTTGTCTTACTTATTTTCTTTCTTTCCAATTTTTTGTGTTTTGCCTTTCGTGATGTTGAGACTAATACCCGCTCTTAAATGATGATGCTGAAGACTCAAGATCCTCTACTAGTCTAGCCCCTCGGAATTATGCCTCACAAAAGCATAACTGGGAATGCAATGGATATTCATACCAATCCACTCGTATATTATGGTGTTGAAGGTTCCACATCCTCTCCTAATCGAGCCTCTGAAAATTGCGCCCCGAATTAGATAGCTAATACTAAAGATGCCCTCGATAAGGATGAGTACGACAAGTCAACTCAGGAATTAGGAGTTATTGAAAAGCACACGTATAGGATGTGATTTTCTTTCTACTTCTCCTTCACTGCAAATATTTGCCTTCTTCTCCAGCTGTGTTTCCCTGATACTAGGTTGCTTGTTCAACCTTTTATATATGTCACCCATCCATGAGTAGAGAGGAGGACCACTTTGTTGTTAGCACTTGACGGTACCTGAGAAGACCAAAACCAAAAAGTAATAATTGAATTATGTTTCTGAATTACCTAGGGAAGTTGTATTCGGAAATCTAATTCAGGTTGCAATGGAGAAGTTGAAGTTAGGTCTGTGAAGTATTTCATACCCTCTTTGATATATCTAGTTGGCCCTCGTTTTCTCCACTTCAAATTAGGATAAGCATTTCTCTAGTTTGTGGAACAATAATGTGATAGCGAGGGGAAAACCATTGAGAACCATACATATACAGGTTGGCAGTCATGGTCATGCATTATCTACTGGGTATTTTCTATTGCAAATTCAAATGAAGAGTTCTTTGTTTATGACTTCTGACATTTGCAAACGTCAATGCTAGTGAAGTGACTTAAAATTTTATTAAATTAGTCTCTATTCCCAAGATTGAGTTTCCACACAGATTTTTGCTTACAGTTTCCATCAAGAAGCAACTGTTCATCTTCCTTTCTTATCTTCCTTCTTCCTCATAAAATATATACTGCTTTCAATTATGTTGTTGTCGATTTCATCTCAAGTGATTTGACTCGTGCAAAAATGTAATGATGTTGCAGGCGTCTCTTCCTTAATTTAAGCAAACTGGCAGCAGACATTTATTTTTAAAGCTGCAGAGAAAGCATGTCTGTTTCCATGAGAGACTTGGATCCAGCTTTCCAGGGAGCTGGACAAAAGGCGTATCCTCTTTCTGTCTGAATAATTAGTGGGTTTGCATATTACAATGCTTTGCCAAAAAAAACTACTGATATGAAGAGGAATATTGCAATTTCTCTGGTCCATCTATTTACAGTTCAAAATGACAGTATATTGGCAAACAGAGCAGCTGTAACAGTTCTGCCCTTCTCTACGTTCTTTGTTTCTGTTCGAATTACCATCTAAGTATCATTTATGTATGATTCTCCTTAACCATTCGTAGTGGAATTGAAATATGGCGAATTGAAAATTTCCATCCTGTTCTGGTCCCTCAATCATCTTACGGAAAATTTTTCACGGGGGATTCCTATGTGATTTTGAAGGTAAATGTTTTGGCTTCAATTATTTCGTCTCTAGCATCTTTTGTACTATGTATTTGACATGAGGCATATGCTCAACTGCACTGTCATTGGTAGTGTTCCTGAGTTGATAATCCAAATGAGATGTAAAAATGGTTTCAACACAAACACAAAGATGGCTGTTCCTTTAAGTCGCTCGGTGCAAGTTTCAAATAAGTGTGCACCCCAGTTCATATCATGATGGCCTGACTAAGTTATATGAGGAAAGAGGCTTATCTATTAGAAATTATTTCGCCAAAGACCTCGTCTTGTGTTCATCTTGAAATTGAATTACATAAAAAATGAAGACCCTACTACTAGACTTTTCACTTTCACGGGATCCATTACTAAGATAAAGTTTCTATCCAAATGTGAAAAGGATTCATGTTCCTATTAAATCCAATTCCGTGGTGAACTGAACAAGGCCTAATAGAAAAGAAAAGCTAAGATGAATTAGATATATTCCTGAGTTTTCTATTCTATTATGTTGCGTGTCATTGGGTAAAAGAATCTATTGTCTTCAGTTTAAAGATTGCATCTCAATACCTGCAGACTACTGCATTGAAGAACGGTGCCTTGCGTCATGACATTCATTATTGGCTAGGCAAGGATACGACTCAGGTTAGTTCCTCACTGCTTTGTTCATCTATAATAGCATTGAATATGTTGAACATCAGTAACATCGGCTTATTTCTTTATAGGATGAATCTGGTACTGCAGCCATAAAGACAGTAGAATTAGATGCAGCCCTTGGAGGACGAGCTGTTCAGTATCGTGAAGTACAGGGTCATGAAACAGAGAGATTCTTATCGTATTTTAAGCCATGTATAATCCCGCAGGAAGGTGGAGTTGCAACTGGGTTCAAACATGCTGAGGAGGAAGAACATAAGACACGCTTGTTTGTCTGCAGGGGAAAGCATGTTGTGCATGTAAAAGAGGCAAGTGATCAGATGTAGAAGTTATGAATGAAGATTGTGTTTTTAAATTGACCAAATACCTGTTTTTATTTTGCTGATTATGTTGTGTTACTTTACAGGTTCCTTTTGCTCGATCTTCACTCAATCATGACGACATTTTTATTCTGGATACCAAGTCAAAGATTTTCCAATTTAATGGTTCGAATTCATCCATCCAAGAAAGAGCAAAAGCTCTTGAAGTTGTCCAATACATCAAAGATACATATCACCATGGAAAATGTGACATAGCAGCCATTGGTAAGTGAACTAATAGATTAACAATCAGGTGACCGAGAACAACAATGTACACGAGTCTTACAAATATTATGAACAGAGGATGGAAAATTGATGGCGGATTCTGAGACTGGTGAGTTTTGGGGATTTTTTGGTGGCTTTGCCCCTCTTCCAAGAAAAACGGCTTCTGAAGAGGACAAGAATGTTGGCATTTATCCTACCAAGCTACTTCGGTACGTATTCAATTCTTAGACTGCATACCTAAGGTTAAATATCTCCAATCTCTGTTAGACTGGTGTTTCTCTTGAAAACAGAATGCTAAATGTGTATTTGTATTTGTTTGTGGACATGAATTCAGCTGTCAAAAGCAAATAATATTTAAATCTACCAATGGTTGATTCCAATTCTGTTGCAGTTTGCTGTCTTTCTTTTTCTCCCCTATTGTTTTCACTAACTCCAATCATCTGTGTTACAAGTGTGGAGAAGGGCCAGAGTGAACCTATCGGGGATGAATCTTTGACAAGGGATTTATTGGATACAAACAAATGCTATCTTCTGGACTGCGGGTCGGAAGTGTTTGTGTGGATGGGGAGAAGTACCTCTCTTGATGACAGGAAGAGTGCTAGTTCTGCTGCTGAGGTAAAACAGTATAGCTACTTATTAGACATGGATTTCAACTGCTATGTGTCTCTTATCTCTTTCGCCGTTGTTCAATGAATGAAACAGGAGTTAATCCATGGTCCTGACCGGCCACAATCTCAGATAATTCGTGTAATTGAGGGATTCGAGACTGTGGTATTCCGTTCAAAGTTTGATTCCTGGCCTCAGACAGATGATGTAGCAGTTACTGAGGATGGGAGAGGCAAAGTTGCAGGTTGTTACACACATTTTGGATTTTGACACTTTTTGCAATGTCTTAATATCCAACCTTGGGTGTATTATGTAAATACTTCTTGGCTATTACTCTTGTTGCTGCCTTTTCTGCTACTTATCCTCTGGATACCATTTCGTTTTCATTTGTAGCACTTCTGAAACGCCAAGGACTAAATGTGAAGGGTCTCATGAAAGCATCTCCCGTTAAAGAAGAACCTCAACCATTTATCGATTGCTCTGGACATTTACAGGTTCTATACGCACATCCGAGCTGAATTCATCTGCAAAATGTTCTTTGTCAGTCGTCTTTTTGTATTTCGGGGGTAGGTGAGATGGTGGTTCAGTGTTCCAGACTATAATATTATGACACATCCACATCATTTGTGCAGGTTTGGCGTGTAAATGGTCAGGAGAAGATTCTTCTTCAATCTGCTGACCAGTCGAAATTTTATAGCGGGGATTGCTATATTTTTCAATATTCTTATCCAGGAGATGATAGGGAAGAGTATCTCATAGGAACATGGTTTGGGAAGAAGAGCGTCGAGGTGAGATAATTCACATTATTCATTCTCGTTTTCCCAACTGCTGAGCAATTAATTACATGTGATGTCTAATAATTGCAATACTGCCAGCACAATGCCTTTTGTGAGAATGACATGAATTTTTTAAACTTTATTGGAGAGTTTTTTTTCCAAGAAAGCATGTTTGTTGGAGGGCCTTCTACTAGGGTAGACATTACTTGAAAATAGGTCCTAAAATCAGAAAACATAAGTTTTGTAGAGGTTAATTGATAATTAGCAGGTTTTCGTGCAAAGATGCCCAGCAAAATGAACCACTGACCCTTTGGTTTAAGTAGAGCAACATTCCAGAAATGTATGGGCATATTGATTGTTAGAATCCTTATTGATCGCTTCCTGGAAGGCACTGTTTTCTTGCAATGAGGATGCTGCTTCTTAGGAGAAGTGATTGATTTGCATTTTCTAATGCGTATTGAAGAACAGATAGTAGTAGCTTGAAGTTGCTATTGATTAAAAATTATCTAGGTTTCAGTCAAGTCTTCCGTTACACATTGTTGTACTACAATCCACTGTGGACAGCTCAATTTAACCTTTATGGCATTGGTAGTGTGGTCGGCAAACTTGTTTGTTGCACTAACCTGGTAAGGTTATTCTAATAAATGAGCAGGATTTGACGCTTCGCTTGCATGATACAGATAATAAGGGACACTCTGAAACCTATACCTCTCTATTTGCCAAGGAAATTGGAATTGACACAGAGAGTATCATCCCATTAACATGGAATGTCATTTGGGAGCTTTGGAACAGAATGGTGTTGCTTCCAGCCACCTCTGTTCTGGTATTCTATTGTTGAAAGGAAAATATGAAAGAGTGGCCCCAAGGCCCTTGTTAAGGGTTATTACTAATAGGGGCACTATTTCTACTTTTCTACTTTCTTGAAATATATATATATATATATTTATTTATTTTCTTTTTCTTTTTCTTTTTCTTTTTTTTTTTTCAATTTTTAAGACATATCGGAATGTGTTTTTACTTTTATTAGCAGTCTTAACTAGTGCCCCTGGGCCACTTGTTAACAATACCCTTGTTAAAAAAACTTCCATGTAACTCATGATTTATACATTTCCTGTATTTTGCCTTTTCAATGTTCATCAATGATCCAACCTTGGATGTGCAGTATCTTAAGTTTTCCCCATAGTCAGTAACTTTTATTGTTTCTAGACTAGAATTTGAGTTATATTCTTCTTCTCTAAATGCTATTATCAACAAAGAACCTCGTCAAATACGGTTGCCTGTATGCTTGCATTTATGAATAAAGGGCTGCAGTTGGTGTACTACATAACACTGATGTTGAGGAAACCCATAGGTGTACAAAGTCTCTGTATTACGTTGGTAACTTTGTTTTCGTCGTGAATGAAAGCAGGAAGAGAGAGCATCTGCTCTTTCACAGGTTAGCAAGATGGTTGAGTCTTTGAAGTTTCTCCCTGTCCAGGTTGGTTCTATCATACTGCGATTGCTTTTGCTCTCGTCATCTGATGTTATAGTTTTCATCTTGTTTGGATAACTAACATATTTGATAACACATTTTAGGCTCGCCTATATGAAGGAAATGAACCAATTCAATTCTTCTCAATCTTTCAGAGCTTCATTGTTTTCAAGGTATGTGGGCAATAATTGTCGATTATTTTTTATACAATATTTTGGTAACTGATAAAATTTTCATGCACTTCCATGGCCGTAATATTCAGGGTGGCTTGAGTGAAGGGTATAAGAGCTACATAGCAGAGAAGGAATTCCCAGATGAGACATATACAGAGGATGGTTTGGCATTATTTAGAGTCCAGGGTTCTGGACCTGATAATATGCAAGCAATTCAAGTAGAACCAGTATGTCGTGTTTTTCTGTTTTTATTATTTTGTAGAAACATGTATGTCATGTTTGCTGCACGAAACTCACAGCATGTGATGTTTTGGTTATCTGCTGATGGAATTTTCCTTTTTCACTTTATGCAATTAATGAATCAGGTTGCATCATCTTTGAACTCCTCATACTGTTACATCTTGCATAGCGGCTCCTCCGTCCTTACGTGGTATGGGAACCTTACAACCTCAGAGGATCAGGAACTTGTTGAGAGGCAGCTGGATCTGATAAAGGTTTGATAATAGTGAAAATGTCTATAGTTTCAGTATTCATGAGTATACTATGACTTACGTGATTGGCAGCCTTCCTCGAAGACAAATAACCGGTCAAACTCAGTTTTCATATTCTTGAATGTCTCCACATGCAGTTGCTTTCTGGTTTTATCTGAAGCTTGCTATTATTCTGAGAGGTGCCTTCTTATTTACTCTCTAAATGGGTCTCAATTGTATTCAGCCAAATGCACAATGTAAAACACAAAAGGAAGGTGCTGAATCTGAACACTTTTGGGAGTTATTGGGAGGAAAATCGGAATATCCCAGCCAGAAGATAGCACGAGATTCTGAGAGTGATCATCACCTCTTTTCTTGCATCTTCTCAAAAGGTATACATAAGGTGATGTTAAATATTTGTTTAATTTCTACTCCTTTCATTCCTTTCTGTATATAGGTGTTACAACTGATCTATCTTTTCTTCCATGTTTTGCCGCTGCGAAAAAAATGCTCGCTGATTTGCAGGAAATCTGAAGGTGTGTAAAATAATTTCCCTGTTGATCATAAGCATTCATTCCAACTCTTGCCTCTATTCTGCTGTATCACAAAACTGAGGCATCTCAGAGTATTCTGATCATTTTACTAATGTCTTCCTGTGTTTTCAATTGCCACTGCTTTAAGATGCTTGCATATATTCTTACTTGTTGTGCTAGCATGTTATCAAGGTCCTTACTTATACAGCCATTCTGATATTGTTATTGCAGGTGACAGAAATACACAATTTTAGTCAGGATGATTTGATGACCGAAGATATATTTATCCTGGATTGTCACTCAGCAAACTTTGTCTGGGTGGGACAACAAGTTGACTCTAAAATGAAAATGCATGCTTTAACCATTGGAGAGGTATGGTTCAACTTGAGGCATAGAGGCGGCATAGTATTTTGAGTCCCATGTAATTTTACATGTTCTTCTTCTCAAGTGTTTAGGTCCATAATTGAAAGCCTTTGCTGCATGAGCAATTTTTTAGTTGTAAATTAAAAATCATTGTTTGTGGTTCATAAAAGATGATGAACACCAACTTTATGATTTGCAGAAATTTCTTGAGCATGACTTTCTTCTTGAGAAACTATCTCGTGAAGCTCCAGTATATGTCATCATGGAAGGAAGTGAACCACCTTTCTTCACGCGCTTCTTCTCATGGGACTCCGCAAAATCTGCTGTAAGTAATTGTAATCATTATACATCTGAGTTTTTGCTGTCCTAGAATTCTGATTGATTTTTTTTTTTTCCTGGTGAAGATGCATGGGAACTCATTCCAAAGGAAGCTTACAATTGTTAAGCATGGTGGTACACCAACTATTGATGTAAGACTTACGTACTTCGAAGCTTCTAAACATGCCTGCTTGAATGATTGTTAGCTGTTTAGGATTATCATGCATATCCACTTCTTATCAGCTTGTTTATGCCTGTATGTGGATATCTTGACTCTTTAAGGAACTCCCATAAATCTTTTCAACTTTCACTCATAACAGGCAAATATATGGAGAACTGATTTCTGAAGTGACTGAATTTCCAAAAGCTGATAACAAAATGTGGTTTTTTTTTTCTTCTAATAGTCAACGCACATCAAGATGCGCTTTTCTTGTTGATATGTGCTGCTTGATATGGATAATTACCAGCTCACATCTCCAGCTAGATTGTTCTCTGTTTGTGGTCAATTTGATTTAATGCATATTGCATGATCAGAAACCCAAGCGTAGAGCGCCTGTTTCCTATGGAGGAAGATCTAGTGTACCGGACAAAAATCAGAGGTCGAGAAGCATGTCTTTTAGCCCAGATCGTGTTCGCGTCAGGGGCAGGTCTCCTGCTTTCAATGCACTAGCTGCTAATTTTGAGAACCCAAATGCAAGAAATCTCTCAACTCCACCACCAGTTGTCAGGAAGATCTTTCCAAAGTCTGTCACCCCTGATTCAGCGAAACTGGCTTCCAAATCTTCAGCTATAGCAACTATCGGTTCCACTTTTGAGAAATCACTGCCAATACGAGAAGTCATCATACCCAGATCTATCAAAGGTACGTCATAACTTATAAATTAATGCTTAGGGAAATACACCAACAGCCGACTATTGTTTCTATGGAGTTTTATCTGATCATTTTGTTTTACCGGGCAGTGAGTCCTGAGACACCAAAACAGAATTCAGAGCCAAATAACAAAGAGAACTCTATGAGCAGCCGAATAGGATCCCTGACCATTGAAGAAGACGTGAAAGAGGGTGAAGCTGAAGATGAGGATGGGCTTCCAATCCACCCATACGATCGTCTTAAGACAACATCGACAGATCCTGTGGCGGAAATTGATGTTACCAAACGAGAGGTAGTAGCTTGAACTTGGATACACTACTTTATATCTTAGTACACCTGTTCAACCATGTTCTGAGATCGTCTTTGCATGAAATGTCGCAGACTTATTTGTCATCAGCGGAGTTCAGAGAGAAATTTGGGATGACAAAGGATGCTTTCAATAAGTTGCCCAAATGGAGACAGAACAAGCTTAAAATGGCACTTCAATTGTTTTGAGTCTGGCTTGATAGCTCTATTTATTCTTTTGCTTTCTCCATTAAGGCATGGCGAGCAGAAGGAAGCTTTCCTGGATATCTGTAATAAAATCTTTCCTTGTCTCAGCTCTCTTCAATATTACTTTAAATATAGCTTCATCGAGTGTTGTCTAACCACCAATTAATTACTTTTCATCGCGCAGTTGGTGAATTTGGAGCGGCATTAGTCGAAGGGACAGAAAGGTGCATTTTTTTTGGATGCTTCTGCTCCCAAGGAACTATTTTTGGCAATTTATGGACAGATCAGATCTTTTTTTCCTTTTTGGGTTTGTCCCGGTGTTGCGAAGAATTTATATTCTTTCCGGTTTTCTTTTTGTTTGTTGAGTTAGTTGCTTGGTATTCTTTATTCTCAGAGGCGTGTTGTGAGGTTGCAATTTTGCTAATTTCCCTTTTCTCTTTCGATTTTTCGAGAAAAATCCCATTTTGGTGCCAGATTAGGAGGTTTGCAGTACCTACTCAAAAAGAGTGTACTCTTTAAGTCTGAAGATGTAAGCGTGTACAGCAGTGTAAAATCAGCTTACTTGGTCAATTTGCTCTTGTAATAAAGGTGTGATTTGTGTCCTGTATGATCCTTCTCTTCGCACCCACGTATGGAATTTTCAGGGGAATCGATCTGAACTCCACTCTGCGCCCGCGAGGCGAGGGCAAGACTGCACTTATCGATCATCGTTCCCGAGCTAGAGAATCACCTTAAAGTTGCTTGTCTCTGGCCATTTTTTCCTTTCTGGATATTTATGTGATGCTGGACAGGTATGAGATCTTCTATGAAGGGCAATCTGGTACCCTGAAGCTGAGTCTATTACATCCTTTTATTTCAGCTTATTGAAGGTTCAGGCTCAACTTGAGGTTACCTCCTGGCCAGGATGGTTGGCATTCCTGTACTTCTGCAATCAATTCTAGTTGAAAGAGAGCAAAATGAGATTACCCTTTATCTCCTTTTCAGCTGATTGAGAGAGCATTCCCAAAGGGCAAATGAGATGAGAATGGCATCTTGCTACTTGAAAACCTTGAAGAAAAGTCTCCAAAGGAAGAGCCAAAAGTCCAATTTCTTTTTCCATTTTGCTCTCCTACTTTTTCGCTACTCCTTTTCTTGGACGCATCCAGAATTCTGCAGACCATAAAACCATTCGATTCCATAAATCAAGCGGGATGGAATTGCTTATTGGGCTAAAATTCTAAACCATATCTTTCCATTTCAGCGCATAGCGAAATGCATGTAGACCCACTAAAAGGGAATACTTCGCATGATGTGACAACATGGGAAGTTTTATTTCTATATATAAAATAAGTCCGTCGGACCGTGTTTATCCAGAATCGACACACGCGCCATCTTCTTTCCTTCGATGTAACTAGTTATTCCTTACTTCGAGAATTGAGACTCAATTGGTTATTGGGTAGTCAAAACTGTAACATATGTCCTATTCTCACGGTTGGATCTCATTATATTATGCAAAAAATCCAATTTAGCATTTTATATCTTAGCCGTGAAAATTCCGATTCTAATCTTTCTTTTTGAATGACATAATAACTATAAGATTCTTCTTTTATTATTATTATTATCATTATTATTTCAGCAACCGTTGGTTATTCGGATTCTGTTTTTACCGGTATACATTAACTTATTTAGCACAGTGGCAGGGGCAATAAATATCCAAACGGAATGCACGTGGCACCTATATACATATATAAATATATATAAATATACGTATATATATATATACGTATACATAACTAATCCAAACGGAAAAACAAACTCCGGAATCTCTCTCCCTCTCTTCATTCCTTTTTAGTGAGAGAAAGAGAGAGAGACGCTTCATCTGTTGATGAACTGTGGAGCACCTGCTACAGAGAAGAGCAGCTGCACCACTTCTCTCTCCTAGAGAGAGAGAGAGAGAGAGAGAGAGAGGAAAGCGCAGGATTCCCCGTACGGACTCCCGCCGCCGCCATAGGCCGCCGAGGGAAAACCGCCTCCGGCGCCCCCGCGAGAATGTCCGCGGACAAGGTCGCTCCTCCTCGGCCGTCGCCGTCTCCGCCGCCGCCGTCGCGGCCGCGGCCGGGGCCGGTGGAGTTCTGCAAGGGCGTCAACGGTCTCCACAAAGTCGTCCTCCGCGAGTCCCGCGGGAGCTCCGCTGAGGTAACTCCCCTCTCCGCGTCCCTTCCTTCCTTCCTTCCTTCGCCGTCTCGTTCGTCTCGGTTGGAGCTTCGATTGATGCGCGTGCCGGTTCGCGCGGCTGTTGATCTGGTCTCGCGAATCGGAGCGGCTGATTTGTTGCTGTCGTTGTTCTTGGGGGTGCTCGAGGAGTTGAGTTAGCTGCTCGAGCGTGTGTATTTTAGGATTTAGAGTCGCGTCGATTGGGGGTGAGCCGACGAGAGGCGCGCGTGCGATCCGCGATTAGGGAGGGAGGGACGCGTGCGTATCCGTATTCTAGATCATACTTCGGGTTGATTATCAGAACGCTTGGAGGACTGGGCGGTGCCGACATTTCAACCTTTGCTAGTGACGTTAAAGTATTGTTAGATGGATTTCGAGAAGTTAGATCTGCTTGCATGTGAAAGCAGTGTTGTGGTTATTGGTGGTGTAAATGGTAGTATCGAGAGATTTAAGAAGATAGCAATTGCCTTGGATGCCTGAGGTTAGCTGATACGATCTTTTGTGAATGTGCTTAACCAAAAGGCACTGTTGGACTTGAGATATCTTTTGCCTAATTTCGAGGGTTGCTTTTTGGGCCAGTCTTTTGGGATGACGAGTGCAAGCAATGATTCACCAATTTTTTCTCTGTACCAACGCTTTATGTCATTTTTAACAGGGATTCTTTATGCTCGTATGATATCATCCTGTAGCTGTTGTAGCTTCGGCTCGAAGAACTTTGAATATCGACAGTTTTAAGCCTCATGGACAGGCTTCTGTCTACTTGTTCTTTCGTCATTTCAATGAGATTATGGACTACTCTGAATATGAAGAATCACAGTAATGCGTTTTTCAGAGTAGTTGCCGGAATTAACTATAGATTTGATTATCTCATTCCAGGCTTAAAAGGGAATCCATGATCCTTTATAAAGGCTATTGAAAAGACTGATGGAAGTGTATCTCAATGAATTTTTTAGTGCACGCTAATTTGCTTGAAGGTCTTCATCGTGACACCCTGACGATTTATCTTTCCACTCATGTTTGGCTAATGAGATTTCTTTTTTAGACATGATTTGATAACGCTTTCATTTATTTCTTTTCCTCTCTGTGAAGATTCCAGTTTTTTGTGCGAGGGTACATAATTACTCATGATAGATGTGTTTTTCCTTCAGTAATTGTAAATTGTCCTCCTCCATTCTCCATTCTACTTCAGGTTTATCTGTTCGGAGGTCAAGTGACATCTTGGAAGAATGATCATGGGGAGGAGTTGCTTTTTGTTAGTAGCAAGGTAAAGAGCGATAGAGCCAAATTTTATTTTATTTTTCATCATGCAGGAAAAAGCCATGGGACTTTCGTATAGGTTGCTGATGAGGTTCTTAAAAAGTCGTTTGGCGTCTGTTTCTCTATGATGTCGAATTTATTTGACGTGGACTCTTTGTCTACAGCCGTGAATGTTTCACCGTGCTCCTATTTAAATTGCTTTTGGTGGAGACAAATTTTGAATACTTAATGAGCTGATGGTTTGCCATAAAACATCAAATACTTGCGTTTTACACTTCTCATACTTAACATTTGAGATCATAATAAACCTTTATCTTCTTTTATGGTGACAATTATTATGCCCTCAGGTTAGAAAATTGGCTTTGCTCTCAGTACATTTGCGTGTTTACAAAAATGGATGTACCTTTACATTTGGTATCTTATTAATGATCTTTTCCAATTTTTCCAAACCTCATGTCATGTGTAGTTTGCACCATGTACCTCAAATCTTCTCCACATTTCATATTCATTGTGTTATCTTGCACGGTCCAATTCCACTTCGACTGAAACCCTTCATTTGTTACAGGCTATATTCAAGCCTACAAAGGCAATTCGTGGAGGGATACCGATATGCTTTCCTCAGGTGCCTGGTTTTACAGAATATCCATTCCGTTGTAACTTAAGTTTAGGCGGTTTGTCTCAGTTGAAATATGTTTATGTAATCTGCAGTTCTCAAATCATGGTTCTTTAGAGCAACATGGATTTGCAAGGAACAGGGTCTGGAGTATTGACAATGACCCAGCTCCTCTTCCTACTAATTCCACTAGTAAGGCTTATGTGGATCTGATCTTTAAGCCATCAGATGACGACCTTAAGATCTGGCCTCACAGGTAATTACAGGTCTTTACTTGTACGATAAGGATTCCAATCCACATACAAATCTTTTGCCGGAGAATATAGACAAGATCTGGAACATCATTTTTACATATTCTTGTTGTTCCTGCTATACCTAAGAAATTAATGTGTGGAAGGAGCCTGAGTGAAGAGGCCAAGGACGGATTCTTCTCTGTGAAATAAATGACTTTTTGCTCCCTACTAACTAGAAACTAGAAACTGGAAGGACTTGAAGGAATTTGTGTTCTAAGTTCTAAAGTCAAAAAGCATTCCATGCTCCTAGCTCCTTTGACACCATTCCGCACTACTATGGATGGATGGTTGAATTCAAACATTGGGACCTTATTGATACTTTCCTTGCGTTCTATTATTTAACTGTTATCTACGTTATCATTCCTCTGAGATTTTCCTCTTTTATCTGTCATGTTTAGTTTCGAGTTCCGTCTGAGAGTAGCCTTGGGACCTGGTGGAGATCTGATGCTGACATCTCGCATCAGGAATACTGATGCAAAACCTTTCACTTTCACCTTTGCCTACCACACCTATTTCTCTGTCTCTGATATAAGGTAATAGAAGAAATAGGTTTTACTCTGCATTCCCTGTTTATTTGGCTTGGTAAATGAATCTGTTATTGTTAGAATGGCTATTGTGCATGGAGAAATTACCTTCTCCTTTCGATAGATACTTATTGTTTATCCTTTGTTTTGATGGGACTTAGTCAACAAATGTGTTATTTGTGTCTTACTGAAATTTATGTTGAACTTATACTTGTAAGTGACCCATTAGGACTATGCTAATAGAAGATTTATGAACGACAATATTAAGTCTGTCACTGGTCAACGGCAGTCTATGAAAATGGTCATTTAATCTTATGGTTTTGGTTGACAACAAACAGATGTTCAGTTTATACAGCTTGACCCCGCAGTGATTGAAGTTGTTAGTAGAAGGGGAAATTGACAGGATGGAACAAAATTGTGAATATTATTGATAGGACATGATAAGCCACACATGCATTTCACATCATGAAGCACCAAGCAATGCCACGTTTTTCATCAGTTGGGGTGAAGAAAAAAGGTTTGGTGAGCAAATATGGTTTTTCAGATGAAATCAACTATATTACATTGATAGACAGACTTAATACGACTGCATTTCCTGCCCACAAATTCTGACCATGTGATGTTTCCCTACAAAATTTGGCATTAGACAAACTTGTGGTGAGTTACATTCCCCATTATCATATGAGAAACTATCGTCCCTGCTCTGAAGTAGCTTTTGAGATCATTTTAGTATTTAGTATATCACAAATATACTTCTTCATTGCCCTCATGCCAATTGATGGTTTGAAGGAATTAGGTGGTGGCTTTGAATCTTGATATTGAAGCAATGGATAAATTTTGAAGAGCAGCCTTACCAGTTGTTTATACCTGCAATCCTGTAGCCCCCAAAATATATGATCATTTCTCAGTGAGATGGATACCTAAAACATAGGGTTCAAATTAATGCTTTTAATGGAATTTTCAAGTGCAGTTAGTGTTCTCCAGGCAGCCATACTTCTCATTCTTAAGTCTATTATCATTTCAATTGGTGATTTCCATGAGTCATAAGTATGTATTTACATATGTCACGAATTTAATTAGCTCGTTTGGAGATTAGTCTGCAGATTGTCATATATTCACTAGTCGAGTCAGCTCGAAATTTTTCTTCAGCGGTATTAATTGCTTTTGATAAATCTGATTTATTTGTTCTCAGTGAAGTTCGAGTAGAAGGGTTAGAGACTCTTGATTACTTGGACAACTTGCAGAATAAGGAGCGGTTTACTGAGCAAGGGGATGCAATAACATTTGAATCAGAAGTCTGTTCAAAGTTCCACCTTTTTCTCTTTAGTCTGTTGTGATCTTCTAGTTGTGGTTATTTATTGCATTTTTCGGTTGAACAGGTGGACAAGGTATATCTCAGCACACCTACAAAGATTGCAATTCTTGATCACGAAAAGAAGAGAACATTCGTCATACGGAAAGATGGACTACCAGATGCTGGTGAGATAAATCTGCTGGGTTATGGCTTTCGTCAACAGTTGCATCACTTCACCGCTGGATCTATGTTGGTGCATGGAATGTCTTAACTATCTTCTCTTGCATACAGTGGTTTGGAATCCATGGGATAAGAAGGCAAAGGCCATGGCCGACTTTGGTGATGATGAATATAAGCATATGCTCTGCGTTGAGCCTGCTTCCATTGAAAAACCTATCACACTGAGACCAGGCGAGGAGTGGAGAGGAAGGCAGGAGCTTTCTGCTGTTCCTTCTAGTTATTGTAGTGGTCAACTGGACCCCCGGAAAGTTCTTCAGTGTTGCTAAACAACTCTTCCTCGCATTCTATACTGTGTACAGGTGATTCTTGGAAATGTCCCGTTATCTTTTTCTAATTTCTTAGCAAAAAAAATTGGTGACTTTTCAACAAACGATTCCAACAACTAAAAGCACAAAGAATGCACCATCATAAGTATGCTGACTCTCTGTCACTAGTGAACTACTGCAGACAATTTTATCTCGAGTAATTTTCTTGTGCTTTGTGAGGAACGAATTTTCAGATGATGTTGGGATTACATGTCTTGAATATTCATCAATAGCCTTGTTTTCTGGTCTTTTTTCCACGTGAGATGTCCATCTAAGAATGCACATACCAGTAAAGTGAATGTTTGATGTTTCCACTTTCAAGCTGTAAGGTCTGACCATAGTCAGTTGTCTTAGGCAAATGTGTGTCGTCTGTCTTTTTTCCCCTGACCTTAGGTTTTGGAGGCTCTGCAGAACCTTGTTGCCCCTAATTTTGTCTGAACTTGAACCTCCCCGTAGATTATTGAGGCCAAGAAGTATGGATGAGGGATTACTTACTATTGATTGTTGTAGACTCCCACCTAGATTTGATTGATCAAGTAGAGCTTCAGTGTGGGAAACTGTTTTTGCTTCTGGAGATTCAGCTTTGGGAATGTCTCTTATATTAGCTTGTCCATTAATGTATCAATCACACTTACCATGTGTTGCAGGTTCTGTTGCAATTTTGGATGGATCAACCATGAATCCTGGCCATCATTTTTTGGCCCCTCCCCTTTGAGTTTTTTCTACATTGGGTTGAAGAATGGATTCATGAGTACATCGACTCCTCTAATGATGCTGCTTTTGATGAGGAGATCCAAAATATGTCATAAAACTTTTGAGTAGTGTATGGATATAGCCAGCAAGAATTAAACTGTGGTTGTGGATGGATTGATTTGTCGTCTGAGATTTGATGCTGTATTGAATCTAGAGAATGGAAATGGTTCTGTTAGGTAGCAGATCTTACTCGAACATGTGATGGTAGTGAAAATCTCTTTAGTATGATATTCGTCTTGTCCTCTGATGTATGCTGGAGCTCACGAAACCCTTATTTGGAGCTAATTGGGTGCATTATGCCTGCAAAGTAGCTTCTAGAGCAAAAACGTGATTTGCTGTCTTGGAATTTGATCAACGGATAGCAGGGGTAATACATTTAGAAACTGCTTATCAAATCATGGCAGACTTAGATCACTTCGGATCTCAGCGGGAGACATTGACTTTCAATTGATGTTTTATTCAGGAGTTCTCCCCCTGCCCAGGCCCCAGGTCAACCATCATCTGCCCTGAGTGAACTAACAATGAACTATGCAGGTTCTGTGCCGCCTCGGCTTTCTTTGTAACTGGTTCTCTGTGGAACTGGAAACCCGCACTCGTTTTCCTGCAACCGTTCTATGACCTCAGACTAGAAATCCCATTTGATTGAGATCGCTATTGCTTCGGTTCCCTTACATTGGAAAGTCTCTCTCTCTGTCTCTGTCTCTGTCTCTCTCTCGAAACACGACATGGGCAATGATAGTAGTCGAATTAGATGGTGGGGAAGTAGTAGTTCCTTTCTCTCACATATGATTTGAACGCTGAAACCATATAGTCTAAAGAACAACCAGTCTCCATGTTGGTTTGTTCATTGCGTCCACTTCGCACTCGAGTAGTGGTGGTGGACAGGGGTGAGACACAGCAACCGTTTTCAGGCAATTACAAAGAAAATTGGCTTTCCTCGGCAACAGACCTGCGATGACGGAAGAATATACACGCTTTCATTACTTGAATTGTGGACTGAATCATTAGATTACTTTAACCTAGTTTTGGCCGTGACAACGACAATCAATGTCAACAATATTATTCTTGAACGACTCTTCAGGCCTTTGGCTTGGAGCCGTTGACTCTCTCCACGTGCTTTGCCATAACAGACTCCCGGAGTAGCGCAATTGAGGATCTGAGACCTCTATTTGAATGCTCTTAGCTATTTGATTGTTCTAGCCTTTGATATTCGTTCAACAGATAGACAACAAAAAGTTCATCCTTCAACAAAGACGATTAACTCTGCAAAATTCAAACTTGGTCTTCTGGCTCATAGGGCAGATTTAAGTCCCAGACATGTGCTGAAATTTAGGATGATAAAGTCTTGATGAAAAGGTATTTACATCTATGTGAACTCAGAAAAGGCAAAAGTGATCATCTTCTTATTAGAATCAGGAGGAAGCAAAATAGAATCTGAATGGACGATGAATCGTGTTGACAAAGATGGTTCAGGAGAGGCTTGAGATGAATGAACATGCTTCCCTATCTTCAAATAATCTTTGACTTTAGACTTGAAACAGCCAATGTGGCTGTTTTCTTTCCCGATCACATGTAGTAGCTGAACCACCGATGCTGGTGGTGGGTCCACTGCAAGCATCCCCTCGATCTGACATGAGTGACGATGATGAAACGAGCTCCATATGATTCATCCTGGAGAAACCCGCTTCTGGTTTGCTGTACTGCTGCTGGTAGCTTTCGAACTTTTTATTGCACCTCCTCCCTCCTATGCTTAACGTTAGCTCCACTTCAGTTTCTTCATCCGAGCCTTCGATGCTCATTCCTTCATTTTTGCAAGGGTTGCTAAAGCTAGGCCCTGCTAATTCTTCGTCCATGTTGCTGCTTTCCTTAGCTGGGCTTTCGAGGTCGAAACCTCTCGGCCTTCTTATGGCCTCAACACAGCTACTGCTACTCCTCTCGTTTGAAGTCGGATCGTTGCTGAGACTTCGTAAATGAAACGGACGGCCGCTACTGGGTTCACCTGTTTGCTGGGGCCAATTGATGACGTAGTTAGTCTCTGAACTCCTCATGGTATTCCGGATCCTGTTTTGGTCTATTTCTTTCTTCGGCTCGCTCATTAGCCTCTTTTGAACACTGTACAGCCGGTGGAGTTCTCGCACCTGCAATCGTTTACCCTTTTCGGTTAAATTTTTTTATGAAGTAGTTTTGTCATCCTAGGAGAGAAGCTGCAGAGAATCTCCTACCTGTTGCTTGAAGGTATCTTCATGCATCTGTATTGTCTGTCTGATAGATTCGATGTTATGCTTCTCGGCGACCTGATCCATGGGGTCTGTGAAATTGTTCACTCCAGTGTTCCTGATGCTTTCTTTGAGCTCTCTGTTCTGAAAATGGTCCCGCTCATCCACACGGTGAAAAGAAAAAATGTGGCTACTTGGTGAAGCTACTGCTAGAGGGTTGATGGCATATTGAAGTTCGGTTCCCATACCTGAAAAAGAATTAATCTTTAGAAGTGCTTCCAAATTATAGTTGATTTTGCTAGAGAATTTATAAATGAAATAACATAAAAAGATTCTAACTGTGCACTCACAGTTGAGTTAGGATCATATCTTTTCCAATTTTCACTTTTTCGGTAGTTGGTTGAAATTTAGGAGGGCCACTACTTGAATCGTGTGGAGACAGGGTTGATTTAGAAGTGACTCAAACAAATCTGACATGATGGATAAGTCATCTCCACCGTAATAACGAATCATGCTCATTCACGCAATGACTCAGCAAAATTCGAGCATGCGCCGCACGAGAGAGAGAGAGAGAGTCGGCAAATTTTCTAAATGCAGAACAACAAGGTTTGTCGTCTGTCCAAATCTGTTTCACAGTTCATCTTGCCTTTGGCCTTTGCAAATGCAGCCACACCATGTAGAACTTTACAGATTTCCTAAATGCCAGGATGTCTCCTACTCAAAATCAGTAAACCCAAAAAAGGAAGAAAAGTTCAACAGGATGTTGGTTGAATGAAATTCTGGGGCAGTTAAAATGCATGAAGATGAAAAGTAACTGGCTGTCTTAGCACTTTCTCCATCTCTCGTATCTCATTTTTCAAGAAGGATCGTCAGAGATTCATATTCTTCCGTAGTGAATAGGTCGAGAATTTTGGTAACATTAGTCCTCATAATGCAAAGAGCTCTAATTGAAAATACAGGGAGAGCAGTCGGAATTTGCTTCATACGACTCAAAAAGAAAAAAGGTTTAAATGGCCACCAATTAAGTGTTCAACGTTCATTGTCTCTGCTCAATATCTGGTTTCAAGAAGCTTAGAAAGATGCATCTTTATTGCCTGAAAAAGCAGTCTGACCAGAAAATTCATCTACGCACTGCCAAGGAAAAACTTGCACCAACCACTCCAAACGCAAGAAAAAACCATAAACAGGTATCCTCATCTACAGTGTGAAATGAAACTGACACTTCACGACATCATCTGTTCTTACTAAACAAATCAAGAGAGAGAGAGAGAGAGAGAGAGAGTTATGATCATCACCTGCAAGAGATGGACTTGACCAGATTTGCTAACTCTATGGAGATGGTCATTCAACATCATCTTCCTTCATGAAAATCCCCAGTATTACCATCCATAAGAAGGCCTTGCTAAATAACAAGAAGCCCAGAAACAGGAGGACAAGAACCGACCAAAACCTCCATGAGCAAACATGACATGCTGTTTCGCAGCATGCGACGGAGCCACCGAACAAGGCAAACCGAAAAAAAAAATAAAAAAAATAAAGAGAGCTGTGCTTCAAGAAAGGACTCACGACATCACAACACTCTCATCCAAATAAAACTCTCGGCTGGCCAAAACCAGTCCACACTTTACTTGGAGAGACAACAAAGCACCTTTCTCTTAAAAAATTATAGTCTCCTGGTATGTTAATAATTCAGCCCTTGACAGGCTGGGAAAGGAGGGAAGGAGAATGCCAAGGAAACCCCATAAAGAAAAACAAAAAGGAAAGCTGTTGTAGCAATGTGACAGTGCTTATTCTAAATATTATGTGTGTGTGTGTTTCTGTGTGTGTGTGTGAAAGAGAGAGAGAGAGAGAGAGAGAGAGCTATATTCTTGGGAGGGGCCTTAAATAATCTTTGATGGGATTTTTGTATTAGCGTTGCACTGGACTCTAGAAGGGATGAAGATCAAAAGGAGGGTCCACACTTGAGAATATATATTCATATATGTAAATAAAGCAAGTGACATATCCTAAACATAAGCCAATGTAGGCCTGTGAACAAGATATTCCGGACAAGTTTTGCTGGACACTGAAGATCTGTGCGAAAAGAAATGATACTATGGAAACATCCGGTGTGGTTTCTTCCCCATCTTCTGGTATTACGTAATACCCACCCATCTTCTTTTCCAAGAACCATTTTTAGATTCTGATTTTTATCACCTCCCTTTCCGTACAGATCGGCGTCCCTGTCTCATTCCACTCAAGTATAGTTTTATTTTTTATTTTTTTTATGAGATTTCTGCTTGAATTGTGCATCTATGTGGCATAATTCAATATGAACACGACACTTACATTTCAAGATATTGTCATCTTTTTCACCGTAGAGTCTCACTCACCCTTTGGCTATAGCTGACTCAACTCACCATATTTTACGATGAAAAAATCATTCTTTTTACTTAAATTTAGAAAGGCAGATCTGGAATATTAGCAATAAACACAGGGAAAGTAAATTTATCAGCTAGTATAATATTGCTCTGTGTTTTTCAGTATGAATGTTGGCCAACTAGACTTTTTGGAAGCTCATGCTTTTATGTGAATCCCGCATGATGGTACATGGGAACTGTCATCCACAGAAAAAGCAATTCTATCTTCTTGACAACAAGGATGAGCAAAGGGTGATGGAAAGGGAGTAAGATTCGGAAACTTTCTCCTCCTATTCATTCTGTCTTTCCGTTAATTACAAAGTGACCACTAACTCATCCGAAATCTATCGAAATCATTAAAGTTGTCCACCATACTAAAAAAAGAAGCAAAATTCAAGATTTCAGCTGAACATAATAAAAGTTGAGGGGTAATTATGCGAGGATTAATGAGATGTAAAAAGTGATATGCCTAGAATTAAGCAAACACAGGGCATTGGCATTGAAACGAGTGCGAAAGAGAGAAACTTCCCACATATCACTTTCCTCCAAAAGATAAAGGCCCAGGCAACACACTTGTCCCCCAAATTATTATATACCAAAAAGATCAATTATAAACCGATGAACTGATAATGATCATAAATAAATGAAAAAGAGGAAACCCTCAGTTCTGATCTGGGAAATCAACACCCCACACATCCACATGCGTTGGGGGAGAGAGGCAATATTAAAAAAAAAATGATTGCTTTATATGAAATGTATGCCTTTCTTTTGTCTTTTACTTGTTTATGTCTGCCCAAAAATCACATACTAACATGGCCTTTTTGCCCATTGATCTGCTCAAGCAGTTGCCACTTGCACGCTTGTTCATGCACGCGCATGGAAAAAAAAAAGATTTGTCTGCTCAAATTTGTTCCATCCTTACCCTTATGCTTTACTAATTATCGGTAAATTCCCCAAGGATTAGTAAATCCCATGCTGATATACAATTCAAGGGCCTACCTCTCAGCTCATCAGCACTAAAATCCGGGAGACATGTGAATAACACAATGAAGCATATTTCAAAATCATCCCAAAAAAATAAAAAAAATAAAACCGATTGTCTAACGTTATCAATTCCTACAACCTTTTATGAGAATTGATTTACAAAGTGATGACAAACTTTATATGAATTTTCATACAAGTTAGAACTATGTATTCACTTAATAAGTTGTCGTGATATTTTATTGAAAAACATCAAAATCCTTTATAGTCCTTGAGTAATTTCTCTGCTCATTCAAACTTTATCCATTTGCGTCATGTAATTTGTGTCGTTACATGAGCCTTCCAGTTCTCACTTTTAATCCATGGAATGTGACTCCATTAGGTGACTCTTCTTTTCCCAATATTGTACAACTCCTTTGACAGAAGAGCCAACAATTTCCAGTTTTGTTGGGTCTTTACACATCCTTTGGCATTGCACGGATGGTCTCGCATATACGCCTAGCATCCAAAAAAAATCTAGGGCAAAGTAGATGAGGTCAAAGTGCACAAGAAAGAGATCTTGATAAGAACAAAGACCAATAATGCCATAAATCCCTCTCTGTCCAGTAACTTTCAAGGGTGGAATCTAAAGTTCCACAAGGGACCACAAACAAGGTACATTTTTATCTTGTGATTGCTCATACGACATGTTCTCTAGGTTTTCTTTTGTCCTGGTTGAAGGTTGTCCCAGCATACAAGCGATCCCAGCTGCATTGTCCACATGGAACCCTTCTCCTCGCTAAACTTCCACCACATAGATCCACTTTGACTTGTCCAATATCTGGATGAGTTGCCCAGCGGATTCGTTTATGCAGAAATTCCAGTTCGGCCGACTAAACACGATCCTGGGCACATACAGAATCAGATATTAATTTTTTTTTTTTTTTTTTTTTATGTATTTTGACCAGTGGGAAAGAACTATTTGTATCTGTCTAGGTTGTCATGTTTCACATTCTTGGAGGAAAAGTTCATTATTGGATTTCATGCAACATGCTTGCGAAATGTTGACATCACCTCATTTTCACCTAAAAAGATTTCGAGTCATCTTCCATTGTAGAAAATCCTTGTACTAAATTAACCTAATTTTTCACGGGTTAATCTAAGTGCTTGAGATTAGCTGCAGAGTGCACAGTCCCAAGCAAATAATTAATCGAACAATTGAACATAAAAAAGACATCTAATGAAGCGTAGCGGCATCCAAATCTGTTATGTGGTTCACCAATTTTGCCATCAAGAGAAAAAAATCAGAGTCTCAATAGCAATTTCGCTCAAGAACATATCAGATACAGATAAGACCAAAAGTTTTTCCCCAAGAAGGCAAGAACTGAGCAAGGAAACCCTAGACAGTCTCATCACGCTTGTTCTCATTATAATGTACAGCACTAACCCCTTATAAACATAGATGCCAAATATCACCACAAGAAGAAACTTGATCCAATGATAAAACGACGAATGGTATATCTGATTTTTTCTATAGTTGATTAACTGGGCATGAAGTTTAGAGAATCGCGAGACAGAGCTCAACGAATATAAATGTAAGAACACTACTTCTTATATATTATCTTGTTTTGCAAATTTTATATTGAATGTCCATTCGATTATTCTTATCTGGATTAGGATTTTATAATACCGTCACCTATGTGAATTTCATATTGTGATGTAGCTAAATTGCACCCTGCTTGGAAGTTACCTAGAGCTCTAGCTATGAATATCTTTGAACTTCTTTGATATTATTATGCATTCTGCCTGAGTTATAGAATAAAGAGTGGCATGACCTAATTTGGAGTAATAACATTAGCAAACACAATTTTATTAGCGGGCTAGCTTGAAGAGATAAATTACAACAATAAAAATCATAGCACAATAAATGACCTCAATTGATATCTAGCATAACTTTTGCAAGGTCGGTATAGAAGACAATACTCAATTCTTCCAGTGCAGATGGACAGGTGGTATTTGGTGTAATATCCTTGCACAACATAGGATTAGGCGTTCTTTAGGAGGATAGAATGAGAACTTCAATGGATGATTAAGACGACAAAGAGTAAAAATTTGGCAGCGAGACTTTTCAAGATATCTTTCCTAGCAACCATATTTTGCATATGGATGAAGCGCAACCATAAACAGTTTCAAAACAAATCAACTAATATCCATACCATTTTGGCCAAGATGTGTAAAAATGTAAGAGGTAAAGTTTCACTTTATAAAAAAATTAAACCTTCCCAGTCAAATATTGTATTGGCTACTATGTGAAGACTTCCTACCTCCATCTTTTTGAATTATTACCTCTATTTGTAATGCTGAGGGATGACCCTAAGCTGTTGTACTTCATATGCTCCAAATAATTATATTTTCAACCAATAAAAAGTCTTTAATAAAAAAAAATTCAGCGAAAAAAGGCATAAAAGTCTTATGCATGTATAGACTATGATAATGAGAAGGTTTTCACGTGAGAATTATATATATGGTTGAAGATTGTCTTATGATGCTCTTTTGTGGGTAATTATTAAGTAATTCTTTACATACCGCCATATTATCTATAAAGTATTTTCTGATTTTTGACGAATTATAGAACATTTAAGATAATAAGTGTATATTCACAAACTAACAAATCATCATTTTTATGCAAGTATTGATTTGGTTTTTAAGATTTTTCTTTTTCCTTTTTGTTAATGTAAGAAATTTCGTAGCGTTACTTTCTTTACAATAACTTATTTAACCCTTTTGCTTTACCAACGTTCTTATCCATTTACTGATCTTATTGTGTACATTCTACAAATGTTGATATGAATATAATCTTTCATTCTTATCACGTATATATTAAAATTAATAAAAAAGAGAGAGTGCATCGGTTTGCGAATGTTTTATCTCGATTGTTTGCTCTTCACCACATGACTCGATGAGCCAACTTATTATAATCGCCTCATACATTCTTTTCATGGATCTCCGTCACTAAATTTCGACACACTTATAATTGGTGCCTTCTACTTGGTTGATGCTCGATACTAATGTCGAGTTTTATTTTAAAGATTGTAAGTCCTCGTTTCCTTGGTAAACCTTTCCCTCTAAGCAAGAGAGATTAGCTCTACCATCATTAATTGTGTTTGATATCTACAATTTTGCAACTATTTCGTTATCCTATATCATCATCATCATCATCTTAGAGATTAAAATAAAACATTGGGTAATAGAACGTCATTAGCCTTTTGCTGGGCATTAAGACTAGAAGAAGAGGAAAACGTATGTCTCCAGACGTCGGCATACCTTCATCGACTTCTAGAAGTAACGAAGAGATTAAAAGATGTTGTGTAATCCAAGAGATTAAAGTGGATGGAGAGGACAAACGAACTATTAACATTCTATTTATGTACATTAAAAAAAAAAAAAGATAGAAGAAGGAAAAAATGAAAAAGAAGAGAGAGAGACAGACAGAGACAGAGACAGAGACAGAGACAGAAAGAGAGAGGGAGGGAGGGAGAAGACAAAAGAAAGTGACGGCAACTTCAAGTGAAGATGGGAAAATGAATTGATTGGGATTTGGGAATGATGAAGCACGCCTTGTAGCCTTACCAAGACACATCAGCCGTCATTCCACGAGACCCCACCATTTCACCTTCTCTCTCCTCATCATCATCTTCATCCTTTCATCCTCTTACTTTTTGAATCATTTTATAGAGCTTCCTAAAACAAACTGAAGGAAAACTACTATGGAAAAATGGTTCAGAACTTTGCGATATGCTAACAGTTTGACCATTTGTTCAAGATTTATACCTCTTCAATCTTTCCAATACCTAAACACGAGCCCTAATGAGTTATCCCGTGTCTCGTCTTCCTTTTGATACAAATTTTGTTTGGTCCATATATATACTCATATGTCATATGCAATCTCCCTATGGCCTCTGGAACCAAAAAATTCAATAAGTAGGAAACCAAAGAAGGGTAACGAAGAAAATTCAGCTTAATCAAGGAACAATCATACTCTGAAGAGCCATTTTCAAATCGTGATCGTCAATTTGGGACAGAGATAAAAGGGTCACTCTCATTGCAAACCCATCAATCTGCGCCTAGCAACATTAAGAGACATGTCTAATCATTAGCATAGTAAGTATTAATGTTTTCTTGTTTGTTCTTGGATGCTTCTTTCGGGTTTCTGAAAAAATATATCTGCAATTGCACAATTAAAATTCACAAGTGATCAAATCCACACATTCTTGGAAAAAGAGGGGAAGACCATAATACCTATTTCTATCTGTCAAATAAAGAAAAGGAAAATAAGAATGTAATGGAATGCGACAATATAGGGTTTGGCCACACTCCACAAGTGAGAAAAGATTCCACTTGGAAATACCACACCCCATGATTGGAAATTGGAAAGTGTCCATATACAGTGTAAACTTGATGGAAGTAATAAAGGTTTACTTTAAAATGATTCGATGATAAAATTTGAGCACATATGATATGTTTGTTAAAAGATGGACGAATCGGTATGATTTATTCATGTGATATTATTGAGATGATGAAAAAGAGAAGCATGCATAGTGTTTTACGCATCCGCGTACTTCTACTCAAAGCTTCAATTTAGGGCAATCTTGTCGACGAGAACTAAAGCTTGTAATAGTTGATCACCAAGTGGTCAACCGTGAATATACATGAGCACAAAATGAGTGTAGCTAAGACTTTATTGTACTTAGTTTGGAATGTACCTATTCACAAAAGGGGGGTTCAGCAGTGCTCATGTTCATTAAAAAGTTTGACAAATTATCATTGATTGAAAAGAGGAGAGAAAGACAAGATAAAGTGATTTGGATGAACAAAGCGGTAAATGTTCAATGGAGCAATATATTATATCACATGATTTTCATATGGCGCAACCATCGATATTGATATGAGTAGTTATAGTTTGAAAAGTTGACATGTTGTTCTAAATTAATAGTTATGAATTATAGGTTGCACCGAAAAAAGGCTTCACGGAATTGTGCATTGTGTGCTCATAAATTAATCCACGAACCATCAAGTTTTAAGATAAAGTTTGATGGCTTCCGATTAGTGGCTGCAATATGAGTGGTGTTGCGATTTATTAAAGAAAAGAAGTTGGGGATGGTCGCACTCTCAACCAAGTTGATAAGATATTTTTCTTTTTTTTTGGTCGAAAGTTGATAAGATTATGGGGTCACGGTTTCACAAATGTCTGTAATGAATGCCTGAGGGCAATGTTGCCTCAAGTGGGACACAAGAGCAGGTAAAACCCGACACGTGTCACTCACCCAGTGATGGGAACCAAATTCTTTTTTCTTTTTTTTTTCTCATTCCTGCTCGTGAATGCTGGTGTCACCAATCGAAGTGGGGAGGATCTAATGTTCACTTGCTTGATTTGACTTTGATGCTCTTTGCTTTTGCTGATTAGTTTGGGTAAAAAGCGAGTGAGATTCTTCAAGTGCCTTATGCATTTGATTAACCAAGCAATTTGAATCTCAAATTCCAGTCCTTGTAATAGTAAACTAACCCTTTTCTTTTGGGAAAAAGTAGATGCATTATCTTAATGCGTTTTTTTAGTATGATTCTCCATTGCTTCTTTGAGGGAGAGATCACCTATTTCTCATTGTGTTCCCATCTCCTGTCTCTTATGTATTCGACTGACAAAAAATTCTAGCTCTCATAGATGTTAAATCTCCGTGAAAAGATATTAAGAGGCTAAGTGATGGGTCCTACTGACAATCACTATAGCATATTGTTTGGAAAAAAAAAGATGAAAAACCCTAAACGTAGTAATCATGTATAGTGTGTATACTAAGCTCACTTAACCTACCAATTGAATATTTAATAGACTAAGTTTATGATCAACTTCACTTCTTTAAGATTAAAATTGAAAAAAAAAAAAAGGTAATTAATAATACACCTTATTATTTAATCATACCTTCATTTAATTTAATAAAATTGCTTATTTCTAAGTGAATTTAGTATATTCACTATACATGATTACTCTATTTAGGGGTTTCCATCTTATTTTTCCTACCATATAGCCTCTTAATATCTTCTTTTTACGGAGGAAGAGCACGTTTAGAATCTATGAGAGATAAGAATACGTTACACATATCAACTAAACATGTAGATGTGAGATGGGGACACAACGGGACAGGTTATCTCCGTCCTTAGAGAAAATATTAGGTAAGTCAATGTTGTCACATAGGCAGTAGAACACTCAATTCAAGGCTTGTCACGTGTCCAAATGGGCCCCACTAGTCAGTCTCTTTGCCTCCCTTCTGGACCTTGCATTTCTCTTCTTCTTCATTGTTTCTTACTTTCGACCAAACATGGCCAATGCACCACAATAGAGACACATAACTTCTTCACCTACATTCTCTCCATGGCTCACATCATCAACATCGTCAACGCCTTCAACTTCCCAGACTGCCTCTCCTTCATCCTCAAGCTCTACGACCGCCACACCCTCTTCGACCTGATCACCCATCACGCCCTCTCCAAGCCCAAGGCAAGCCATATGGTTAAACATGCACACTGTCAATCTCCCGGTCATCCACCGCAACGTGAAACCCTAACAACATCTTGGTCCCCCCTAGGTACATGACAAGCGTTGAATGGAATGTTTTAACGTCTACATGACAAGACTGACATACCTAATATTTAATTAAACAATGAATCCACCCCAAGAAAAAAGAAGAACAAAAAAGAATATCCGAGGACACAAAAGCTAGATGTAAGGAGCCAAAAAGGAATTAAAGAAAGGTATTTGCTCGATTAAAATACACAGATCCAATTTGAATTGTCTCGAGTTTGGTTAGCATACGAGGAATTCGATGCACAAATAATCCCATTTCCTAGATGGCTGAAAATTTGTTCGGATACAAGTTTAGTTACTTTTTTGTATCGTCGGCGGACCTTGCTAATCTTTTAAATCACATATAAACGATGATAAGCTCTCCCACGTGAAGAAGATCTGCCTCTACATAAAATATTAGTACAGACCCTTCTTATAGAGAGACCTAGGAAATATCGACAATTCAATCATCCAAGAAAACTTTCGTGGAGTTTCATGCAAGTCATGTAATATTTGTAAACATGTTGCAATCCAATGAATCAAAACCCAATGCAAATATTGAATTACGTGAATCCAATCATCCATCACCTAAGTTTGCCCACGAGGACCACCATTTATCTTTCCAGTCTCTTCGTTGAGTCCCCACCCCAAAACACCTAAAAATAAAAAACCTAGGAACAGTAATATTAGGAAAACCCTCCTTCCATAGATGGTGGATCCATGGCACGATTTCACATCAAGATCTGGATTAGAAGCTATTGCATTCTCTCCACGTGCACGCGCACACACATCAGTTGACTAAGACCGTGAAGCTTCATTGGCCATAAGCTATCCAATAACATAGGTTTGCGTCAGAGGAGGGGACACGACCAGTTGGAAAAGGTCACTTGCGGAGAGAGAATTGGCGGGGATTCTAGCTCCTAGTGTTCTAGTTCACAAGGCGTGAAACCCCATTTGCTTCCAGCTCAGTTCCCACATACACTGCATCAGATTGGATGTGCGGATGTGACTTCAATCAAATTGATAATTTATCATGTACACAAGAGAAATACACCGAGAATGAATAATAAATAATTCCGGGGATTGGGTTTTTAGGGCAAACGGGAATCTCTCTATCTTCGGGCCAAGGCTTATCTGCTCTGGATCCAATGCCTTTTCACATCGCTCCCCACTTTATAATATTATCTGCATCCCCACGTTGTTCGAGTGCCTCATTTAGTCTGCATTTCCTCCCATTTCGTCCTCAATTATTGTTTACCTGAGATATCTACTTCGATGATAGTTGTGCATCTGTCATCCTGTGATGGGAAAAGTGATTGTGTGTTTCACTAGTATATACACACAGGTGAAGTGGGTGTGAAAGTGGAACTAATATGCTAAAAGTGATCAAATGGACATTGGTATCATGCGGTGAAAGCAATCATACAAGCGAAAGAAATGGATTCGTTCGAACGCATCGGCGATTTGATACAATGAATTCAGCTCCCAAAATGATTTGAAAGGCGTGAAACAATGCAATAGATGAGTGAGAACATAATCAAGAAGCTTAACTTCCCTAGTCGGTGGTTAGTCTTGAACACAAGAATAATATAAACGCAATATATCACTTGACTAGTTGAAAAAAAATGGGTTGACTTAACTTTCATGTCATAAGTTGTCAATTTTTTTCTTTTTTTTTGGGAAAAATTATAAGATTTTCAGTTAAGAACAGTGAAAAAAATCACTGTCTTTGCTTATCGAGAGGACATGAAATTAGGTGCAAGCAGAAATTATTGGTCGAATGTGCGCGATATCCCATTGCTTGCAAGTGGAGATATTTTTCCCCTTTTTTTATCCATTCTTCTCTTTTAATAAGTTAAGTAGTTAATTATTTTTTTATATGCGATAATTAAAGCATCGTTTATAACATTTATGGCCCTAACATTTGATTATGTCACGACAGTTGGCATGTTGGAAAAGTGAGAAGCACATGCTTACTTTGCTCCTCTCGGTAGGGGCAAAAAAAAAATTATATAGGACTTCCCTCTGATTGAACTAAACCTGCTTCTTTAATGTCTAATACTCAATTAAGAAATAAAACCCCCGATTAATTAAGTAAAGTATTCTTAACCTATGTCTTATCTTTACATGGAAGAGGCATTAACTGGGGAAGTTGGATTCCATATGGGAAAATTGTGGATTGGTGATCTAATCAGACAAGAATCTTGAATTTGATTGCTCATATTGCTCCCTGGGGATCAACTTAGATTTATCAACATGAATTGTACTTTTCTACAAGGTATCTCTAGGGAATGATGCAAAGTCCGAATGATTCTGTTGATCGGTTGATTGATTAGTAAATGCATCTTTTTGTTCTGTTTTTGGTTCATCAACCTGAAACAAGATTTGGGGTGCCTCCATATATTTGTGCCATGAACTTCTTGTGTAATTTCCACCAAGATCTATGTGTCGCCAATATAAAGTTTAAGTTGCAGGGCAAACATTAGTACATTTCTGAATTTTAAAAAAAAATAAGTAATTTTTTTAAATAACATTCAGAGGCTGAGAAATAATTGAGAAATGCCATCAAAGCTTCATCCTAAACAAACCAAATTTTAACTTTGAACTATTTGCATACTAAAGTCATTTTTCTCTCATGGTTAGGCCAATTGAATCAACCTCTTGAAGTAGCTACTAATGTCAATGTTTCACAAAAATACATTTGGCCATGAGTTGCATTTCGAGATGTTCGTTGAAATGAAAGTGAGAGTGAAAATTCTAAGTTATGATGTGACTGAATAACCAATGCACATCTATCTATTTTATGCAGCTCTTAGGAGTTATTTGCAAAGATTAATTGCTTTTAAGATTTGATAAACATAGCAAGTCCTATCCATTCCTAAAGGATATGGTTGTTGAAACCTGTATGGTTCAGCTTGGATATGATTTGAGGGGAAAATAATCATCCTTAATTGAGATAGATATTGATCTAAGAGGAGCCCAACAAAGAAGTTTAGAATCTAGGGCCTTGGGCTTTCGTGAAGCAAACGAGGGGTTAAACTGAGGAAAATTCATACACATTGTAATGTGAGTGGATTGACCTTTTCCAGCTGCTAATATAGATAATTTTCTAAGTTAGATGAGCCAGAGTTTCTGTTAAAGTACATGTGGAGGGGAAAAGAGGAGTAGAAATGGTCATTAATACTTGTGTCTCATTCTCAGTTCCAATCTATGGTATGTTTGGGAGTAGCTTCTCAAGGCTACTTTGAAGCCCCAAAGATCTTTGGGCCAAGGATGGGGTGTTTGGCAAAAAAATTTCAAAGCCCCTTTGCAAAATGTCAGCCTTCACAAGGTTGAACGCCCAAGGTAGGTTGGGGGCTGCCTTGGGCTTTCAGCATGCCGAGAATGCTAAGTTGAGGGGCTAAAAAAAAAAATTCTTCCCAAATTATCCTCGTTGGTTTTTCATTTTTCCGGTTTTGCCCTCACTATTCATCGTCTTCTTCTTCTTCCGCAAGCGGTCGTCGACGAAGGGTAGGCAGTCGCCGGCGATCATCGCCCAGACGACTGTCGTCGGGGGGTGGCATGACCGCCTCGCCATTTGGGTTGCGGCAAGGTCTGGGTCGTTGCGACCCGAATCTGGGGTGGCAGGGTCGTGGGAGGACCTTGCCGACCCCAATCTGGGTCGCGCGACCTCGCCGCCCCCAGATCTGGGTCGCGGCAAGGTCGCGCCCCAAATCCAGGGTGGCGAGGTCCTCCTGCGACCTTGACGCCACGGATCTAGGGTAGCAAGGTCGCGCAACCCTACCGCGACCCAAATCCGGGGGGGCGAGGTCCTCCCGCAACCTTTGACGCCTCGGATCTAGGTCACGGCAGGGTCGCCGAAGGTCGAGGCAGCATCACACAACCTCGCCGCCCTAGATCCGGGGTTGCCGAAGGTCACAACGGCGTCGTGCAACCTCGGGCGGCCTTTGCCGGTGGTCTTCGGGGGTCAACAGGGTCGCCAAAGGTCACAACAGCGTCATGCGACCTCAGGCAGCCTTTGCCGGTGGTCTTCGGGGGTCGCCGAGGTCGCCGAAGGTCGCCCGACCCCGGGCGACCTTTGGTGGTGGTCTGCGGGGGTCGCTCAACCCTAGGCAGCCCTCCCTAGTCATCTCCAGGGCTGCCTGAGTCAAATGTCGGCCGCCGGCGACAAATTTCGATGGCCAACGGCCACCTACCCTTACCGATCAATTTTTTTTATTTTTCTTTTGATAATTTTTTTCAATCACAAAAATCCTTTGTAAATGTAATTCCCCCAAACACCATTTTGCTCAAAGGTACTTCACAAAGGGATTTCAAACTACAATTTACCAAACACAGTTTGCATTTTGGAAAACACCTTTAACTCAAAAGTTTTTGCATTTTCCTAAAGACTTTTCCCAAAAGCCTTCCCAAACGCACCCTATGTCCTTAGTTGCAAAAGGAGGGGCAAAATAAAGAAAATGAAAGGAAAAGAAAGGCAGAAAATGGGGTGAAATCATGTTAGGATGGTACGATATGCATAACCAGATAAAGAAACATATTAATTACTTTTCGTTTGTAACTTTAAAATAGGAAGGGATCTTTGATCTTTCTCTTTGTAGTGGCAAATTCTATGTGGTCACATACAAAATAATCTACTTTCCGACCGATATTTAATAGGATAGTTGAAATGCTCAATTTAGATGGATACGTTTCAAACTAACTAATCGGATTTTACGTTGATGTAGCAACTATGGTTTCATAATTAAATAATGTTGTATGCTCAGCCACTTTTGATTCGTGAAGGGGAAAGTATGACTGATAATTCAATAGTTACTCTGAAGGAGATGGCTGTGAGGGATTTGTGTAGTCTTTCTTTATGTTTTCTTGAAATACCTAAATAATTTCCAAAGTATAAAGCAAGTACAACTTGGTCACGCGTATTACATTATTATAGAACCATAATGTTAGTGGACATGCTTGACTTACCCAAATTATCACAACTCGTCATGGATCAAACTTGGTACTTGGAGAACCATACTGCCCTAGGAATGGTTGCTCTTGATGAGAAGACCATAGGTACAAGAATAAGCTCATATGCCTGCAAGAGAATGAGAAAATGCGACCTCCTCTTGTTTTGAGATACTGTTCATGAAATTTTGCAAATCAGCCTCACACTACAAACCAATGGTCTTGAGAAGATAATGGATTTTATATATATATGTTCGCATTAATCTTGATCTGAACAATTATTTTTCCAAAATCCGATCATGGGTTCCTCCAGATTTAATCCGCTAAATATAATTGAAAATATGGGAAAATGGCAGAAAGAGAGACGAGTTTAAATGCTTAAGTTAAAGACGGAGAGGATCGTTTAAGCTGGGAAATGGTGTAACAAAGTTTTACATAGCTCCCCCAGTAAACTGGACGGTGGAAAAGGGAGCAAAGCAAACACGAGCCTTCTTTCGGCCTTCAAATACATGGAAAAAGAAGGGAGGAAACAAAAGAAAAGGACGGAGAAAAGAACGCGCAGGGAGATTTATGACCAAGAAACCCTCTCCCTCCCTTGCACAAGTTTTTAAGCTAGTTAGTCCTTCGGCTCGATCAGTCACGACCATGGTAATGGGGAAGTGGCCAGCCTCGGGACCTTCTCCGCAACTCTTTTGATGGAGTTCGATTAAGTTATTCACACGGTATAATGCTGCTGGATCGTGTCGATGTCCAACCCTTTCAGCTTCACCACGGACTCGACGTGACCTTTGAGTGTATTGATCTCCCGAAGCCTGCAAAGTCCAAAGAAGTTTGCTTCTTATTCAGTTCACTAGGAAGCATCCTACTACGAAAGATCCATTGGAAGAAAGAAAGATTGTCATCTTGTGCTGTGCTGTGCAATAGCTAGGGGAGACCTCACGACACATACCTTGCAACTTCAGCTCGTCTCTTGGCCTGCTCAGCGATCTCCGACAACTCCCTGTAGCTGTGCTTGTCATTGAAGATGCTGGAAGTCTCCGGGGGTTGAAGACCGTGAAGAGTCCTCTGAGCATGAGCCCATTGGGCTTCTCTCTCCTCTTTACCGTAATCTTTCTTGGTGGTGAATGCGGTCTATTGAATCGTCAAAATAGAGCAAAAAGAAATCAGTTGTCTCATTTCGCCCATTTAAATGTAGGTCAATTGCTGTATGTAGTACTAGGGTAATACGACTAAAACATACCTTGTTCTCTAGCATGCTGACCCATGCCTGTCCACTCAAAATGTAGCGAATAGCGAATTTGAGGAGATCCAGAGGCACGTAGGTGACGATGCTGTAGAGCCAGATTACCCCAGCCCATCCCCACCCGCATCCCTTAATTTCTGCAAAGCTCCAGTTGGCATATACAGCTAACAGTGTAGCAACCTGCCAAAAGGAGAAAAAAGAAAGAATTTGTTCATCGTCAGTATTAGAACTACTATCTTTTGAGTTCATAAACATCAGGTGGAACAGCAGAAGTAGCAGGATAGTGTAATTGAAGTTCCAAGAAATGAAGAAATGGCTCAAGGGTCTTACGAGTTGTGCAACACAGAAAGCACTCATTAAAAGAAACCCCGGGCGCTCGACGTATGACCAGCTACGAGATCTCGTCACGAATATCAGTGCCTGACTCACGATACTCACTTGAAGGTACAGAGCAGCCATCTGTTCCTCTCGTTTGTCTTTCAGAGATCTGACCCCAAATTTGTCCTATCATATGAGAAGCCACAAATTAGAGTTGAAAAGATCATTCTTTACATCATACAACCGGAACAAAGCAAAATCTGTAAGGGCGGAGGAATCTCGTGTTTCTTACTGTGAAGAATGAGGTTCCTTGCATGGCCCAATAGAATATAACGGTCATAAGCGCCAAGTAACCCCCAAGCACAATACCAGTGGCAAAAATCTCTTTCAGTTTCCAGCTATCAGGGAGTGGAGACGGCTTCACTCTGTCCTTTGAAATCGTCATGATTGTTCCTTTAAAGAGTGAAATAGGATGCTATTAACTCACATTGTTGCCATGCCATTGTAAGAAAAGAAAAAAAAACTGTCAGGTAAAATTAAAGCATTTCCCAAAGTCGTGTAAGTGCTTACCGTCATTTAGAATGGCGATAATCAAAACCATGAATGGAGAAAAGTCGTAACGCCAAATTAGAGCGATAAACATGAAACCAAACTGCAGAAGCAGGAGCAAACACAAAAACAGAATGAATAATCCATCCATAGATTGGTGCAAGTCAGACATAATATGAGTACAACATAGAAATTACCACTATACGGATAGTAATGGAGACTGCATATATCTGCAAGAAGTTAAAAAACAGAAACAATGATTAGTTCCATTCAACAAGAAAAAAGAGAGGAAAATAAAAACATAAGAAATAAAAGAATATAATACTGACTGTGTAGTTCTTCATCCTTTGGAATATAGCTCTGCTAGTCAAGACAGCGCTGATGATAACACTCAACCCAGGTTCTGTGAGGACAATATCAGAAGCACCCC
Source organism: Eucalyptus pauciflora (assembly GCA_007663325.1). Taxonomy (NCBI): domain Eukaryota; kingdom Viridiplantae; phylum Streptophyta; class Magnoliopsida; order Myrtales; family Myrtaceae; genus Eucalyptus; species Eucalyptus pauciflora. The sequence continues at coordinate 867,341 of VMYD01000248.1, forward strand.
GTGCAGCATCAGTAGCATCGGCAACAGCAATTCCAATATCTGCCTTTTTTAAAGCCGGGGCATCATTGACACCATCGCCCGTCATCCCGCAAATGTGCTTTAATTCCTGCAATTTCTTCACAATCTCGTACTTATGCTCTGCCAAATAGAGAATTGGATAAGATTTGGTGTTACTTGTTAGAGTAAGCAAATCTTCTAGTTGAAAATAGACACAAGAGAGTAGTAGATGAGAAAAGAAGGGACTTACCAGGGAAAACACCAGCAAAACCATCTGCTTTCTCAATGAGTTCTTCTACAGGAAGGGCCGCGATACTAGCATCCTTGTGTTGACCTAGCAGAGAAGCAGATGGGTACATATTGGTTCCCATTCCGAGTCTCCTCCCCGTCTCCTTAGCAATGGCAAGTTGATCACCTGAAAGAGCACATGTTAACCGAATGCCAACCATTGAATATCCACTGGAATTTATTCAGCAATGATTTGACACATAATTACCAGTAATCATTTTGACGTTGACACCGAGATTGAGAGCTCTGCGAATAGTTTCTGCACTGTCATGCCTGGGAGGGTCAAAGAGGGGCAATAGACCAACAAACTGCCATGGGGTGCCGGAACTCTCTTTGCTTTTCTCTGGCACTTCCTGTGAATGCCCAAAAAAAAGAATCTTAGGGTTGCTTCCGAGTGAAAGGAACGCTTCCATAGGAGTCTGAGAGGTTATATATCAAGCACCTGTCTAGCGACAGCCAGGGACCGCAGCCCACGTTCAGCAAATTTGTCTATGACAGAGTGGACCTTCTTTTTAAGGTCTTCTCTGGCATTGCAGAGGGTTAAAATCTGTATCCCACAAAAGGCAAGAAACAAAGTCAGTGAACCAATCTAATCGGATTTTACTGCACAATGCATTGTTGGAGGACGATGGCCCATGTTGCATTACTTGCTCAGGTGCTCCTTTGCTTGCACGGTGCCAGTTTCCATCTGAATCAACGTAAGTCAAGGCAGTTCTCTTGTCCACAGGATTGAATGGTAAGAAGTGCACCTCCGTGACCCCGGCTCGAGCCTACATCGAGCACATGAAATGATAAGTACATCAGTCTTTCTGATTAAAACTGGCTCACTAGAGAGGAGGCCACGATGTGAACGCAAGAGATACTGTACCTCCTTTGGGTCAGCAAGCATTCCCACAATGGCTGCATCAATGGCATCCTGGTTTTCCGTCCTAGAAGCTCTGGCCGCGAGCAATATCACATGCGGTTTCTCCACTCCTTTGGCAAACACTTCGACCAGGTTTACATCGACACTCAACTTGTTCAAGGTCAGGGTACCGGTCTTATCACTGCAGAGGACGTCCATACCAGCCATCTCTTCGATGGCAGTCATCCTCTTAGTAATCGCACCTTGCTGAGATAGGCGGTGGGACCCAATGGCCATGGTCACCGACAGAACCGTGGGCATGGCAATGGGTATGCCTCCAATCAAAAGGACCAAGAGATTGTTGATCCCCTTTCTGTACGGGGTGTGTTGGATCGGGTACATCACTATAATCTCGACCAGCATTCCGACTGCTATTGAGCAGATACAGAAGTTCCCAATAGCGGTGAGCACCTTCTGGAAGTGCCCAACTTGGTTGGTGCTGTCTACGAGATGCGCGGCTTTACCGAAGAAGGTATGAACACCGGTGGCAATGACAACAGCTTCAATTTCCCCTTGTTTACATGTGGAGCCGGAGAAAACTTCATCAGAGGGATTCTTGGTCACCGGGAGCGATTCTCCTGTCAGGGCGGATTGGTCGACCTTCAGCGGATCACCCTCAAGAAGACGGGCATCAGCAGGAATGATGTCTCCCAATTTGATACTGATGATATCTCCGGGAACCAAAATGGCAGCTTCTTGCTCACTCCACTTGCCATCCCTAAGCACCTACAAAATACAACAGAAACTAAGTTCATGTGCAGACAGACAAAGCTTTGTCAAAGCCTATGATCGACACTCTCAATGAGTGATGAACTGTACGGCTATGATCAACTAATATTTCATTATGGCCAAGGTCCTAAAATTCGACACGACAGCACGAATTATAACATGAGAGCACAAAGATTTAAGCCATTTATGATATGATACCTTGGTTTTGGGGGCAAGACCAGCCATGAGAGCCGCAGCAGCATTACCAGCGTTGTTTTCTTCTATAAAACTGATGGTGGAGTTGATCACTAGCAAGCAAATGATACCAATAAAGTCTTGCCAATCTGGAGGCTTTCCTTGGCCGTTTGCCAGCGCAATGGCCATAACAGCTGCAGCTTCCATGACCCACGACAGAGGGTTCCACATAAAGCCAAGGAACTTCAGGAATTTGCTTTCCTATTGACAGAGAAACAATGTCAGACATTCACGGATTTCATGAGTAAAGACCATTAGAAAGTGTAGCTAGCGAGAAATTACTTTCTTCTCTTCCAACTTGTTGGGTCCAAAGATCTCGAGACGGGTGCTTCCTTCTTCGGCAGTCAAACCCTTTGGAGTACATTTCAGCTGCTCAAACACTTCTTCTATAGGAATTTTCTCCTGAGAAGATTTTTCAGATGATAGAGAGGATTGAGTTTGAATTCAGCTGATAAAGCCGAGATACACCAAGTGATACTAATAATCCTAGAAAATTATCAGACATGCCAGGTAGCGAGGAAGCATACATATACGTATTCAAAATTGGATACACTTGGAAAAATCCAAAATTCTATCAGTATGAAGTAACTCTGCAACGAATGCTGTACATCACCAACACTACAAGAGCATCTTGGCAGATTTTCCTCATTGTTTATGCCAATAATCACATTAAGAGATTCCTAATATTTTGTTTTCCTTGTAGGAGATAGCTTTTCGATGTTTTCCCTTAGCAAATATTTTAAACCATAAATTGTCTCCTGGAATGATGTAAAACTTGTCTCGCTAGGCCTCTAACATCGAAGACAAATTGCCTACTTCGGGCATTGATCCTTTCAATCTAGATTCTCCATCGACAAAAATTACAACAAATAGCCCCGAGATACATAAACTAAAGAAGCCATTGCGGAAGAAGACATACACACAAGCCAAATTTCATTGGTAAGATCGATTATAGTTTTACTAATTCGAAGATCGTTCAATTAACTCTATTGTTTTTTTTTTTTTTCTAAAAAGTCAGACAAAAAACCGGCCATGACAGGGTAGTGCACAGAAATCTGTGACAGCCACACATTTAGCGTTGACCGACGCCTCGCGTTGGAGCTGACCTCTGAAAAATACAAACTGATAAAGCCAAAATAAAAAAAATAAAAAATAAAAAGTGAGCGCAGAACCCGGCTCGATATCGATGCCTTCCGCCTTTAACTGCATGTGGTTGGGCCGTGCACATGACGCGCCAGAGAAAGAAGATTATATTTTCCCACTCATAATTGATGGGTCGATGTGTAGATGAGAAATTCCCAATTAAAAATAACTCAAACTGCGTTTTCCAATAAAATAAATTTGGACCGACGTGAGGACGGGGGAGGAGGAGTAGGTGTCAGAGCTCAGAACCGTTGAACGTGAGAGTTATAATAAAATAAACAGAGAGAGAGAGAGAGAGAGGAAGAAGGTGACGGTTAAAGCAGAGCAAGAGAAAAGAGGAACGGGGAAATAGGCAAAATCTCATTTTGTTTCTCACGGCGGAAAATGAGGGGGGGCAAAAAAAAAGTACCACGGAAAGGTACTTGGAAATTCCTCCTTCGCTGTAACAGGCAAAACAAAAAGCTCTCCGACTCTTTAACACAGTAGAGACAGAGGAGAGAGAGAGGGGGAGGGATTAGGGAACATGGGCAGGTGTCAAAGATTGAAAATCTTGTGAGAAAGCCGATGGCTTTGAAACTCTCCATCTCCATCTCCATCTCCTTCCTCATCTCTCTTTCTCTCTCCCTCACATGTTTAGATCCGGCGACGAGCCAAACCGACTGGGGCCCCTCATCTGCCTGCCTTCTCTGGGTGGGTGGGTGGGGATGGAAGTTGAAAATGAAAGGCCTAATGAAAAACACGTGAGAAAGCGCATCGAGCTTTCTTTCTATGAACCCAAAAGTTTTTAGCCTCGGGGATGATGATGATGAAACGAGGATCTGATCGGACTCTCTGATCCGACGACCTCTCTGGCGTTTTCCCGCACCGCATGCAGTCAAAGGCCTGTGCTGGTGCTCTGCTTTTTTTTTTCCGTGTCTAGGACAATCCAACGACCTCTCTCTCTGCTTTTCTCAGCACTCGGATGAGTTCAAGACCACAGCTCACGCTCAGATTACTCTCAGATTACTCAGATCATCAATCAGAGAGATAAAGAACGCATTACATGGGGTGGGAAATCAGCACATGCACTTCTATATCTGAATAAGAGACTTAGAGCAAAGATCGAAGAGGAAAAAGAAAAAAAAACGACATATAAACCGTACACGATGGCTTTAGCATTCGAGAGAAGGCGAAATGAATTCGAAAAACAGAGTGCTAGCTACCAAGAACCCCACGAAAAAAGAGAGACCCAATTCTCTTGGGACGACAAGGAAGAATGGGTAGTGATGATTTCTTTACCAGATCAACAGTCTCATTCTTGATCTCCTCCAGGCTGATGGCGCCCGCTCCACCCATTTCTGCGCTCCTTCAACCCCAGCCGGAAAAGTGAAAAGGAAAGAGAACACCGCAGAGAGACAGAGTCAGAGACAGAGACAGGGACGGACAGAGACAGAGAGAGCAGAACACTCGGCTAAGAAGATCACAAAACGATTGCTTTCTTCAACGGAGAGACGACCGAGGAAGAGTTTAAGGCCATCGAATGGGAATTCCTCTCTCTTCTCCACAAGAAATTAGAGAGAAAGAGATGGAGAAGGAGGGCCAAGGTGGGTGATACAACGGGAGAGAGATTCTCCTTTATATACCTCTCAAAGTCACCACCCCCTCCCCCACTTCTCTCTCCCCGCTAAGCCCCTCCTCCTCCTCCCAAAAGTGACCCGCCGTTTCACTCCCCCCCTCTTTCCCCATTTTCCCCTTTCGCTCGATTGGGGCCGGACAGACACGTACACATGCGTGCGTGCGCACTGTGATCGCGTGTGCACAAGTCTACCGATGTTACCGAGTGGACATCGTCCGCTTCGGTCCTCTCCCTCATGATCCATCATCATTGATCCTTCCTCCCCCCTACACCCTTTTTTCTATGTCGTTTCGCGAATGGGGGATCCCAATCACGACCTCCGGGATTCGACCGGCTCCGAGTACGACCTCTCTCGCCTCGAGAATCGATGGAAACGAGGCAAAGTTTTGCACCAGCAGCCGCCTGATCGGCCTTAGACTTAGCCGGGCGTGCATCGCTTCCCACTAGTTACGATCTGTTTCACATCATCATCTGCCGTTTCAATATTTTATTTCTTTTTATTTTGCGCTTTTCCATGCTAACTTCCGAGATATATTTGTGCCATATCCCATTAAGCTCATGCCAAGTTGAATCCAAAACGAGTTACTCATGTTGGATTAGGAGATTGCCAATTAGTACTTTTCTTCCTCACGACATAGTTTCCACACTAAACATCGATTTCTAGTCGGTCAGAATGCTTATATTTCTGCCCACTTCGTTGTTTTCCATATATAATGCATTCACTTTAATTATTTAATACTGAGGAGACGTTAATTACATAATCTAGGAAGGTGTATCTGAAGACCTTGCTGGTATTCATAATATGGCCACCAATTCATAAGCTTAACTCAATTGATGTTCTTCTGCTTTGACCCAAAAAAATAGAAAAAAAGAAAAATTAATGTTCTCTTGTGCAATATGATGCTGCCTCGTAACTTAGCAAAAAGAAGGGAAATAAATCAAGTTAATAGATCTCTTGACTTTTAATGATAAATTGGAAGACTCTATATAAGTCATCTTCATAAATATTAAGAAAGTTGTGATTCGTGGAGAAATTCATTCGAAATTCCAGTCGATGCCCTGGTACTCTCTTGTTGTATCTATCCATAAGAATGAATGCGAGAAATTAAAAACTTACCCTTCTTGTAATTTTGTAGATTTATGTCCATATTTAGGTTTAAAAGATTAAATAATTAAGGATGTTCATAATTAGTCTCAAAAAAGGAAATTTGGAAGAAAGAATAATGTCTAAGGTCCAACTAATAATGTCTAAGGTCCAACTAAGCTGCATCGCATTCACATCAAGCTCCCTCCAACACAAGGATGCCAAAGAAATTCGGAAACTAAAAAAAAAAAAAGGGAGTTGCACATGGCAGAAACTATTTTCTAGATTCAAAAAGAAAAAATAAAAGAAAGGGGGAGGAAATAATATTTATTTGGAGGATAAATTTTGACTTTTAATTTAGTGGGGCCGCACCCGAAAAAGAAATAAATAAGTAAAAAGTCGTCGGAGCCTTCGACAGCCTAAGCAAAGCTATTCACTCACGAAGCATAAAAATCATAAAAATTGGGTACAATAATAGAGGCGTGGCCGGTGGCTTATGGCCGTTTTTTTTTTTGGGGGGGTCGAAGGCTTATGGCCGTTGGATTCCCTTAAAAGATATTCAGCCACTTCCACTTTAAAAAGAAAAAAAAAAGAAATAGTAATTAAATTAATTTTTGAATAAGTAAATTGAGGAGTTATATTTTAATTTGACAATTGGAGGGATCAGATGTCGTCAAGGCTATGTTCGTGCTCTCGTGCCAAGTTGACCGCCGGTGGTGGCGGTGGTCCCTTTCTATTTAGGCCTGCCTTCCTTGTTTGCTTAAATGTTCCACTATTGTAAATTTGTATTTTTTTTTCCCCTTGAAATGGGCGCTCAGGTGTACGGTCATTTACAAAATTATTACAATGAATTTTGAGGGAAAATTACCAAAAAGTGTTAAATCTATTGTACTTGTTTTAATTCGATCATAGACCTTTCAATTTGAGTAATTTAATCTTCCACATTTTAACAATTTTTCAATTTAGTCAATTCAACCAAATAAAAAACCACTGACATATATGACAGCCATTTTATGTGGCACTACTAGTGTTGGATAACTAGCGCTGACATGAACAATTATTTTTACCTCGAACCTACAGCAAGGTCGTCACTTGCCAATTCCCCGCAAGGTCAACCCTAGCTAGATCCAATAAGGGCGACCCTTACTAGTTGTTGTCTGTGGCCGATCACCGAGCCCTGCAACCAATGAAGGAAGAAGGAAAACAAAAGAAAGAAAAGAAAAAGAATAAAAATAAGGAAGTCAAAAGTTTAATAAAAACTTATTCACATTAACACCATTCATTCCACGCAAGATGCTAGTATCTACGTAAATGAATTTTGGCCAAATTGGCCAAATTAAAAGGTTTAAAATTGAATTAGCACAAATACAATAAATTTTGAACTTGTCTTCGATAATTCTCTCGAATTTTGGTGACCAATATGTAAGGCTCTCTTTTATTTAGTATAATTAGCAGGACATTGATTGCTACGGTGAAGTGAACAAAATTACGGAAGATAAGGACAAGTACCCCCACCATACTCGATTAACAATAGGGTCATGAAATCTGGTGGGTACCTTTCCTAGATCTGAAACACCACCTATGCTTTACAGACAGAGAGAAAGAAAACCCCAATGGGTTCAAATCTATGTAAAGTTTATTTGCCTCAAGTACTGACAATGGTGATTGATATGACATGATTTAATGGCGCCTTTTTTGCTTCTAAAAAGCATTGCATAACATCCTATCATTCCGAATCCCCCAAGATCTTGAACAACTTTTTCAAGGGTAGGTGCTTGCCCCCAAAAATTAATCCAAAAACTAATTAGATCATCAACACGGTAAGCAAGTGGGTAAAGATTATCAATATTAGAAACTTGGGCCATTGTCGACAAACATGAGAATTGTTATCGATATTAATATACATCCATTAGACCTGAGCAGGTCTTTAAACTGCTCAATGAGGGAAACGAAGGGAAAACCTCCATGGGGAGAGTGACCCCTTACGCCCCTCCTAGGCTGGGTTCCGGGCCTAGTAAAAGAATGTGCCGTTGACAGACAATAGCGCATGGTTAATGATTATTATGGCAGAGCGATTAGAAGGCAATCGAAAGATTACCGATTTAGACACTAGAACTCAATAACATCTCTAAAATAACTGGTGAATGAAGCATTGAGATCCAGCGAAATCGTGGGAGAAGGAATGGAGCAAACTCAACAACAAAGTGCCAAAGATTAATTTTGAATTTTTTACGGAACAACCACATGGAGATGAAATCGTGGCGAACGCGAGAACATGAAATCAAGATTCTTGAAGACACGGAGATATGGCTAAAATTGCGGACGCATTGCACGTAGACGGTTACATTGTGAACACTATGGTTACGTTTGGTCGTCCAGATTTCTAATTAGAATAAGACTTGATAATTCTGAGATTTTTCTATATCCTATGCATTGTTTGTTAAATTGCAGTATTAAAGTCGAATATATTTACATCATATCATTTTTTTTTAATATAAACGACATATCATTGTAAATGAACCTAAAAGTTTTTTTTTTTTTTTTGTAACCCAGGGAACCCCCATAAGCCGGTAGCCCAGCGAGGTAAACCCTGGAGAGTGGGAGAGTCACCACCACCCTTTCCGCCTTGGGCAAGTCGTGGATTCTTTTCCAACAAGGCAGACGATGCAGGGATTCAAACTCAGGACCTCTCATGAAAGGAACCTGTGCTCAAATCACAACGCCGCCACCATGGGTGGTTAAATGAACCTAAAAGTTCATAAATGGAGATTATAAAAATCTCTCGTGACACTATTCCTTAATTTTTTATTTTATTTTTCCTCTTTTTAAAATTATTTTCTTTATTATTTCATTTTTCCCCTTTCATCATTCTGTAATAAAATTTTATCAAATAATAAACTGTACTAACATACCTAAAATACAAAAATACCTAAAATATATAATAAATATAAATATATAATTTATAGATCGAATGTTTATTATAAGATAGGATTAAAGTTGAATATATAAATTAAAATAAGATTAGATTAACAAATAAATTTTTATTTTTATTTTTTATTTTTAATTTCTTAAATTATAATTCAGATATTATTTATATTGAAATATAATTTTATTTTTATTAATTTAATAAGTTTGTTATTCAAGAAAAATAATTTTCCTATTATGAATATTAGAAATCTTATCCACATTTATCTCACCTTCCCCATGGGATAATTTTATCCGGTTTATATCCTCCTTATATCCGACTTTATCCTATCCTAAGCAAGCACCAAACATAGAATATGATAAATCATATCATATCCTGAATTTTATCCTGACTACCAAACGCACCTATAAGTATTGGTGTTCATCTACTAGAGAGGTTCTCAGCAAACAAATAAACATGTTATCTTTCAATTCCAACACTATAGTTAAAGTTTCTAAATTTGCGTCGTCAATTAAATTCTAACATGTATTTCTACTGTAATTTCTAGGCGCCTCGTCATTGATTAAATTCCGACATCTCAATTTTACATCCTTAGGCCTTGCTCTCAATCGACTTTCAGCAAAATTTATGTACTTTTGGTTCCATTTTGGGTGAAGATATAAATTCTCTTAATAATCTGTGATATTTTCTATTTGAAATCGCCACGAAAGCCGTCTCTTTAAATTCCAAAGAACAACTTTTGATGAAAGGCATTTCGTCGCGAAGTCGAATTTCGGCGGAACGGTATGGAAAAGAAATAGCTTCTTGATTTTAATTAAGGCTCGTCACCGATACGTAGGAGAAACGCCAAGGAGAGAAGGTGGAGCAATGCAAGGTGGGTCAACAGTGTGGCACATGGCGATCTCCAGGGTCAAACTTCATAATGCTACGTATAAATTAAGGGACGCTTTCCGACAAACACGGCGGTGTCAAATGCCGCCGCAATTATATATTGACGGAATCGACATTTGGCGATTCTCTTTGGGAGGCGAAATTACAAGAGGAATGCAAATTTGTCTATTGGACTTCCTATTTAACCCTTCTCCCAAAAAAAAAAGAAAAAAATCAATCGAAAGATTACAAATCCTGACACGCAAGAAAAATGAAACATTTACATTAAACTATGACGAAATGTCGTACGGCGACCGTGAATCCATGCAAGAAAAGCAAATAAAGTTATATGATACATCGAGCAATTATTACAAATTACGACACGCCGTCTTGACTAGCGATACTGTGCTGTTTCTAATTTGGTTTTGATCGTACGACCTTAAGAATGGCAATTGTCTTTCTTCCTTCTTTTCATTTCTCTTTTTTTCCCCTTCGATGTTTCCATGTCGTGCTAGTGGAAGGCCAATTTGGAAAAGCTAGGTGAGAGATCCCCCTCCCCCTTCGAAGAGACCCTTGAATCTTTATCCCTGTCCAAAACATTCGAGCCTTTTTGTGTCCCTTCATCGATACCATATGATTATTCTCTAGTCTCCTGTCCCTTGGCTCTTCACCTTTTCGTTTTCTTTTGGGGGTTGAAGCCCTAACTTTTCATATTACTTGAAAGGACATATTCACACACTCATTCAGCCCGACAATTTTCCTTTTTATATACAAATTTGAGGAGCTTGGAGTGTTTCAGATAAACCCGTGTGCATCCAATGTCCTCGGAGGCACATACTATTTATTAGAGATATATTTGGGAATCTCATTGCAGCATTTGATATAAGGTCCCCAAAAAAAAAAAAAAAACTAAGGCATTTGACGTTTTTGCTAGTGGGGTATATAGGTAGTAGGTGCATAGAGTTATTGAGTGTCCTAAGCCGAGTGTCTCAAGCAAACTCTTGAGCACGACAAATTGCTAACTGAACAAAAAACTGAAGATCCCCAAGCAAGACGGAAGGAATACTCCTCTAAGAGCAAGAGCAATTGAAGAAAGCCAACCTAATTTTGGGCCGACATGGAATTCATCTTCAAAAGATGTCTTCATAAATATGAAATTTGGGGAAAAAAAATTAGAGAAGCCACATCGCTAAAGGTAATTTTAGACGGAGGGTTAATGGAGGCATATATGAGATTTTTAAGAGACAAAAAAGAGTCCAAAATACAATCGGGATTGGACCTAAAGACTTTTTATGAGACGAAAAAAGTTCGGGGTAGAAAAAGTACTAGACCAAAAGTTTTTGGACGAAAAAATATTGTGAAAGAATCATGATTGAACCTAAAGGTGGGAAATATTTTAGGGTATTAGGCCGTTGTTGAGTGGTGAGTTGAACGTTTCTTTTTGGGCCCCTTGGAAATCAGCCTTAGCGTAAGTTAATCTCATTTAGCGACAGGATGATGAGTACATATATTAGTTTATATATTTGATGCCCCAAACATGGAACTATTAAATATTAAAGGGATAATGACATAAATGATCCACGAATATTATCTCAATGTGCAATGTGGCTGATTTTTAATTTGTTTAATGTGAATTCTAGAATCGTGTGAAAATATGCAAAATTATTATTCCATTAATTCAAGATTAGGGACAACATGAAACATTTTTTATATAGTTTAGAGACTGAATTGAATATGTACCAAAAGTATAGGAATCATATTGAATAATTTAAAAGTTGAGAGACCACATTGCACATTGGGACAAAGTTCAATGATCATTTGCGTCATTTTTCAATATTAAATGATAAAAATTCTGACTAAAATGTATTTACAATGTACTTTATTAAGATCGAATAGGATGTTTTGGTATTAGATTTTTCAGGGAATCTCGATACCCCTAACTTTATTTGGAATTACATATTACCTTTAAGATCGAATTATATGATTGAGTGATACGTTACCTTCAAGAGATCTTCCCTCATAGATTCGACCCTTTTCATCGGAAAGAGACTTTGGTTCAATATTTTCTTCATATAATTTATGTAGGACTATAATAATTGCTAAGAAATTGCTCATCCTAAAAGATTTACCTATCACGGAATAAGTGCGTACAGTCCAGCATGTCCCAATACCTCATGTATCTTTGACCAAAATAATAATAATAATAATAATAATAATAATAACTCATGTATCACAAATCCTATTCTTGAATTACAGTAGAAGGACATGAGCGCTTCAAATAAAGGATTAAAAATAAAGAACATAACACAAATGATATGTAAGACAAATCAAATAGGAAAGCATCAAGAATTGCAATTTTTGGCTAAGAGCACTGGGATAAACACGAATTTAGATCACGCCAAATCAGTTTCAAAATGCACGATACAGAGAAAATTGATTTATACCACAAAATTTGATAAAAGATTAGTGTCTTGCAAGAGAAAAAAAAAATAGCAGAATAAGGAATAGACACTCGAAAGAATGTTTAAAATGTGATATATCCGGACCTTTTCTTTCTTTTCCCCTCTGCAAGCTTGACAAGGGAAAAAGAAAAAGGAATAGGAAAAATATTAACAATAAAAGAAAAACTACATAAAATTATAAAAAAAAAATTATAAAAATTGTCAACGTTAATACCAATCATGTCACGTGAGATGACTAGTGTGGACTAAACTACCACATTAGCGATTTTCAATCAAAATTAAATCGTTAAAATGTTTAGAACTAAATTAGTAAATTATCAAAAATGTTTAAACTTACGTCGACATAATTAAAAGGTATAGAATTAAATCGGTGGTTGTAGCACATGCATGCCTTCTTGATCATAAAGCAATGCCTACAAGTCTCCATCGCGATGAAACGTCCACATTAGAAAAAGCCAAGATTTCCTCTACACCAGCCAACGAGGATTAGGTGGTCTACATATTTAGACTAGCTCGAGCCTTTCTTTTTCGACTGCAATCGCATTTCGCCGCGCCCTCTTCTTTTAATAGAGACCGCCGCGAAGTGAGCACGTTACTTCTAAATCCTAATCTCATTTTTCAATCGCTCGAATTATAAGAGTGTAATAATGACTCGATGCATATCAACTCTTACCTGCTTCTTCAGGTTATACGTAATTACGTGTTCTCTGAATCACTGATGCCGCGTTAATTAAATTGCATCCCACTTGTCAATGATTGTTTTTTTCCCGAGCATTCGCTGACCCTAGATGCATAATGCAGACTAAACAATATGGGAATACTGAAATTTTCAATTTGGAACCGAGGAGAAGTCAAACGAGCATGCGCCACTAGCCCTAACCCACACCCGGTGTTCTCTCTTGCCGTATGACAACAATCATGAACGCGACTAATAAGGTTTTATATGGAATTCTTTTTTGTTTTTTGGTCAATGAAATGCAATCATCATGCAATAATGCGATTTACTATATTTTTCCGACTTGGTTTATGAACATGCTCGAGACATTGTTTGACATCTCAATAAATGTTACCGCAATAAATTAATATTATATGGCACATTATTTCCCCTCGATTAGGTGGAGACTGATGCTCCATCTTCCGCACGGGGAAGAGCAATTTGACTTGTGGAGTTCAATATTGCCTTGATTCCTTTTCCTTTTTCCTTTTCTGCTATTCTTTTTTTTTTTTGGATCTACCTAGTTGTATAGAGCAAATAACACCTGGTATGATAATAATAATAATTATTATCTATATTGGGAAAGAGTAGAGCCGAAAAAAATATAAATTCGGATCATAAATGCCATGTGTTATTTCTAAATCTGGAAACACAAGCTCATCGTATGTGGAGAGTATATTATTTATTCAGAGGAGGGTTAAGGTGTTTTACCAGATCGGAATAATCTGGTCACATAGGACAAAGTTTCAAGGGATTTTCCTACTATTTTTTCCTGTCTTTGCCTTTTGCCTTTTGCCTTTTTGCCTTTTGCTTAAAGCTACGTTTCTTGTCCCGAGTTTTGCAACATCTGCATGAAAATCTGGAGTTCTAACTACACAAATAGTGAGCGGAACGAACGGTTTAGGGTTTCCCGTTATTTTATTTGCATAAGAAAGATGAGGAAAAAAAATAACCCTAAGTTTTGGGTATTATCATTTATTAAATCGGGAGGATAATTCTTACTTATGCCCTCAACGAGAGTATATACAAACCCGCCCTTCGAACTTCCAATCTGGCCATGTCGCATTGGGTTGTCGACCATGCACACTAAGGACAATAACCGTGCTTTACCATCTACAGGTGGAAACTTCCGTGCGATATGCGGGACTCAAATTCGACAACGATGTGTTTAAAAGAATGGCTAGAAATAGTTTAGGATTTGCGTATGATGTTAACATGCTGCTAATAGTAGGAAATGGAGTACGGTTCACGTCGTTTGTGAACGGAAATGTCATGCAACTTGGGTTTCGGCCTGCCTTCCCCATCGCTCGAACGGCAGTGTACATGACGTACGGCAATTTTGTGGTCTTTATCATAGGGAGATGATTCAATAAAGCGTCCGAAACCGATATATATTTGGGAAATTGGCGGCAAATACAAAGGTGAAGATAAAGCCACGTTGAAATTCAAGCTCCCTCTCTCGAGTTGGGACAAGGAAATTAACATAATTTAATATTTAGGGTTTCCGCTTGTGGTGGATGACTATGTTAGATGGCAAATAAAATTATAGGTGACTGTCCAAGTGGCCGCCGGCGTTGTACGTAATATTGATTAGGACCTTCTATTTCTGAAGAAAGAAAATCGAACTCCGGCAATCTTTTATGTATTTAATATTCGATTTGACTTGAGCCCGTTAATCATGCATCATGTCACTTTTTACTTTAATTAAAGATTTAAAAGTTTGGAGTCATATAGTTAAGCATGGCATTGATGATATAAATTGAAACTACTTGAACATATTTAGATAGTCAAATCTTCATTACCTTTTTCTGGTAATTAAAAAAAAAAAAAAAAGCTGCTTCGAGCATGCACTAGTTTAAAAGACCTTTCTAAAAAATAAAAAAAAATAAAATAAAAAATAAAAAATAAAAAATAGAGAGAGATGAGGCATCGGTAGGGCTGGCAACATCTAATAGGTCAACTTTTCCCGTGTGACGGCGACTCTATTAAAATACACGTACGAGTTGTGTTAGAGAAATTCCATATCAGAGAATTAATATGATATAGAACAGTTAATATATCTTAGTTGACTCATGACTCATTGGCTTAAATTTTTGAGTGAAAGTGACTCAATATATCGACAAGCTTGAATTTATGCTTCCTCTTAGCAATCTCCCAAGGCAAAGATATCAAATTTCTATTATGCACTCCCACCAAATGATATGAGAGCCGATGGTTGATTGGTGGCCCATAAGAAATTTGGTGACTAATGTGATCAGGGCAGGTGGACGTTGTGGTGTAGCAACGCAGGTTCGTTGATTGGTGGCCCAGGAGAAATCTGCTGACTAATGCGGTTCCTGGGCAAGTGGACGTTGTGGTGTAGCAATGCAAGCCTGATGAAGGATTCACAAATTAAGAATGAGCAAATCTAACATTGAAGCTCACATGTAAGATTCACATCTAAATTGTGTTAACGAAATTCCACATCAGAGAATTAATGTGATGTAAAGGAATTAATATATCATAGTTAGCTCATGACTCATTGACTTAAACTTTTGAGTGAATGCGGGTCTAACTAAGTATATTAACAGGCTCGGATTTGAACTCCTTCCTAATCTCCCTAGGTAAAGGTATTAAATTTCTACTGCGCCCCTTCAACAACTTCTTTCTATTTCGTTTGACATTCCCAAGAAAGGATCAAAAACCCTAAATCAAAATCATCTGATGCTATCGTGTTGTAACAAGAATTCGCAAAACCCTCAAAATTATCAAAGAAAAA
This sequence comes from Eucalyptus pauciflora, assembly GCA_007663325.1. Classification (NCBI taxonomy): domain Eukaryota; kingdom Viridiplantae; phylum Streptophyta; class Magnoliopsida; order Myrtales; family Myrtaceae; genus Eucalyptus; species Eucalyptus pauciflora. Next base: position 883,066 of record VMYD01000248.1, read on the forward strand.
GCATATACAACAAGAAAGCAAAAACAAAGGAAAGAACCCAAGTTTCATGCCTCATGTTAGACGTCACTTGTTTTTGTTGCTTAGCTCCATTGTCAATTGTCATAAACTTCTGCTCACGCACGGAGTCACGCGTAATAAAACACGATTTAATGATGTCAAACCAAGCTAAGTAACTTTAATTAACTCTGGTACTTCTGTCCTTGAAGTCGCATGTAGCATTCCTTCTCGCAAACAACAAAACCCTAAAAACAAAGAACAGATAATAGAATTAGGTGCAAGATACCAAAAACATCGCAATGATCTAAATTGTCATCCGACCGAAGCGGCACGCTTCAGTGTACCGTTTCTTTTCGTTCACCAATCTCATGTTGTTGACACCTAATTTTGGAAAAATAAAATTGCATTTTGAACAAAAAGAAAATAAGGGGAAGATCAATATGATTTGGTTATGAATGGAATGTGGAAATTCTGATTAGCAATCTTTGCTCCGGCGAATTTTCAAATCATAATAAATGTGGAAGGAAATTCTCGATAAGAGAAATCAGGTGAATAAAAGGGCAGGGATTTTGATAAAATGGAAGGAATCAAAACATTCGAGGAAAAATCAAACCGATTGCAAGATTTTGCTCCAATTTGCAGACCATAAATTGAGGCAACGAAAAAAGAAAGCTCAAAAATTGCCATGGAAGATGGTGCTCGGAACCACTATAAAAAGGAGACCAAATTTTGTGAAAAAGAGAGGAGGAGAGCGGAGCTCAGGAGGCGATTTTCAAAAATTCAGAGCAAATGTGAGGAAGGTTTTCTCCTTCGTTTCTCTCGAGTTCAAATTTCTTTAGGGGAGTCGACGATCTCGAGAATTCTTCGATTGGTCTATTGGATGGTGCAGTCCTCTTGACGATGCCCCATGTTCATCATGCTTCATGGATATTGACGACAAGTATAAAGCTAAGTCGAGCTTCTTCTTTTTTTAAGTTTGATTGTGTGCAATTCCAATTTGCTATTCGCACTAAGGTGATTTTATTTTTTCTTGCCTAGATTAAACTCCTACACCTCCGACAATAATTCCAGCAGCGAGACATCAAAGTGGCCAACGTACCTAAGTGCTGATTGCCATCCAGTGATTTCACTATGATAAAACCGGGTTGTTTCTCTCCCTATTAAAGTTGTTCACCCCATATTTTCACCTAATTTACTTTCTTTTGTTCTGATGTTGTGGTCACAGGCAATTCAATGCCGAACAAAAGGCCACACAATTCCATATTCCACCATAATTGACAAGAGAGAGACGGCAAGAGAAGGGGGGCGTCCACTCAAAAAGTTCTCGGAGGAGACTAGCAAATGATCAAATCAAGAACTAGCCATATGCCCACCAACGCTGCTGCAATTCCCCTCCTTTAGTTTTATTTTTTATTTCTTTCTTTTGCTTATTATTGTGTTTTAAATTTTGTTATTATTGTTTAAGTTAGAATATGGTTTGTCAATGTTAATATTTGTGCATTTTGTATGCATTATCCGTAGGGATTTTGTCCAAAATTAATGTAATTATTAATTTGATCCGAGAGACATCGGATCATTTTTTTTATTATATTAATTTTTGGGCTTTTTGGTGAAATTTTAATTGTTAAATCACAATAATTATTTAATTTGGTCCGTAGGACTTCGGATCAGATTTGTAATTGTTTTGATCTCCTTGTTGTGATAATTATGGTTAGAATAACCGTTAATTTGACATGTGAGACAATATGTTATTTTTTCGATTATTTTAATCCTTTCTTGCTTTATTTTGTTGATAGTTTAGATTTAATACTTACTTAATAATTAATTATTTATAAAAAAATCAAAATTCTTCCTGAGCATATAGGTTTAGTAAATCAGACATGTAAGATTAGGTTTATGAAATTTTCGTCATCTAGTGATTATTGCTAAGTTCATTGCTCGTCATTAGAACTAGGTCATTTGATTAAATTGCATATTTAATTGTTGCATTTCTTTAATTTCGAATTTCATGGAAAATACAAAAAAAAAATAGAATAAATTCATTTCATGCTTTAAGATGGATTGCATGCTTATTCATGTTATATAGTTTAGGTCATATTGCCACGTCATTTCATGTTAAATTAGTAGCATGCATTGCACGACTTTCATTAAATAAAGTGAAAACAAAAATTGAGTGATTGCTTATTAATTAGAAATCATATCTAGGATTATTGATATGAATTCTGACCTAACAACGCAGTTGCTTTCGTTGCTTTGAGGTACGTCCTGCATTATTTTATTCGCTTTCTCGGGTGTTAAATTGGTGGTTTGTGCACTCGCATGATCGCCTCACACGTTAGAAAATTGAATTAAAATCAAATCAAGTTGCCTGCAAAACATTTTTGAAAATTAAAAAGAAATGGTACCGAAAGGGCACTAGGATAGTCTAGTGTAACCAAGTCCCCGTACCCTTAGTCTCTGGTTCGTAGGAGTAAAATAATTCTCCCATTATTTTGCTTAGGTGTCTAATCGACCTATCAAAAACAGATTAGTGGCGACTCCTAGTTAGTATTTTGCATGTTTAAAAAGTTTAGACTCAAGTCGCGATTTGGTATGGGCTTGGGAGAGCCAGAGCTAAGTTTAAAAAAAACTTAGCAGTCCATTAACCTAGTTTTAGGCGGTGAACCCGAAAAAATTAGGTCGCGACACATGTCAAGAGCTCCTGTCTTCGGTATATCCGTGCAATGATTTCCCCATGTTCGTCCAGATTCGTAGAAGTCCATCGAGTGAAGTTGCGTCCATGATCGAAATCGCCTATCATTCTTATCGACCTATGCTATATCACGAATGATGTAAAATAGGATTAATGGTTTATTTTAGCTTAAAATAACTATCGATCATGTATTACCATGCACTTCCAAGTAATTAAGATTAAGCTAGACAATTGATTGAATTGAGAGTTGAAATAGGTATTGTGTGAATTCGGGATCAGCCAGTTTCCATGCATACGAAACAGTGTGCATGGATCATTAAGGCCTCTAAAATTTCGTTCAATTGTGCAGGACTATGTATGACAATAGACAACAAGACAAAATTACGAATGATCCCACGAATTTGTACTAATAAACAAAGAGTTTCAATGTTAGGAATTTGCCCGGCTAGTTCGGGTGCTCTATCCTCTTTGGATATCCCATCCACATTGAACAAAGCATGGGGAATATGCATGTGCGGCTCTCATTGCGCAAACCTTTTGCTATATGCCATGTAAGTCCATTTCATGCGGGTACAAGGAATCTTTTCTTTCTTTCTTTGCCCCTATTCTTCTTCTAACCCTTTTTCGCATGATCAATATTTATGTTATTACCTCTACTTCCACATTCAAATTGGTTATAATACACCCTACTTATGAGTTGATGAAAATAATCTCAAGGGAACTAAGGTGGAAAGGGTGAAATCTTTCTATTATTTTTCTTTCGTTTTTATACGAACTCTGTCTCCTCTATTGTACTTACTATTGTGCTTAAGATGAATTCTGTGAGAGACTTATTGTAATGAGCTTGAGTCTTGTTTGTAATCGTTGGAAGAAATTATCCAATCAGGTCTAGACCTATTATATGGATGTCAATAGTTCAAAAATTTTCAATTTGCTAATTAAGCCCTAAACTTTTGCGCAAAATTCGAGTTTGGTCTTTCTGACCTATATTTGTCAAAATCATTGATATGGTGGTATGTCACTTAAGACGGCCGGTGATGATTGGATCATCGAGTCAATGACTTCCAATAAATATCGAGCAAAAAGACTATTTGGAATCTCACACAAAGGTTTAGGACTAAATTAGTAAATTTGGAAATCTTAGAACTGAATTGGCATCCATACAATAGCTTTAAAATTGATTGGGTAATTTTCATAACCTTTATTAATCAACATACCTCAAAATTATAATCATATATCACAACTTTAAAGAAAGGAGGAAGAACACTAGAAGTACCAAAAGTTGTATACGGCGCTAATTTTAGTGCCAAAAGTTTTCGACGGCTCACTTAGATGTCAAATGAAAGAAAAAAGATCACTTAAGTGCCAACAATGAGAAATTTGGACCAAATTGATCTCATGGCATTTGTATATAAAAATTTTAAGTGACATATCTTACATTTTTAAGAAACAAGTCCACATAGACATGCAAATTGACATTGCTCAATCCAACATGGCTGGGTGATGAACAAAATGATGTTACACATTGTCCAGGGCAAAAGCGACGTTGTTTGAACTTGACTAAAATGTCAATCTCGTCGCATCTCTCCCTGTCACTCACTCGCCGTCACTTGCTTATCATCGCACGTCTACCCTTGCTTGTTGTCGCTTGCTCGTCCCCCATGGTAAAGTGAGTTTCTCTGTCTATGTCGCTCAATTGGAAGGGAAAATTAAGGTTCATAAGGGAAAAATTAGGGTTCGTGGGAGAAAATTACGGCTCGCAAAAGGAAAATTGGGGTTGTGAGCCGCTACTGAAGCTTCTACTCTCTATTTGCAAGATTAAGCTGTTAAGTTTTGGGGCAAATCGAAATAGGGAATGAGTTTGGGAATTTATGGCTCTTATTTGGTGAAAAGGTACTAGACGGCATCATTTTAAGGTTTAGATGCTTACTGGACTCTCTGGTGAGCCATGTCGGCTTAAGAAACTAATAAAAAAATGCCATGTTGAATTTCCAGCTAAATAGAACGGATTTGGCACTGAAAATATCGTTTTTCAAAAAAATTGACGCTTAAGTGATCCAAGAAAAAAACTTTTGACACTAAATTGAACATCGCACACAACTTTTGGTACTTTTAGTGTCATTCTTTCATCAAAGAATTCCACTAAAAGAGAACTTGAGCCACAGTATTGGATATGACAAGAGTTACTAGAGATTAAACTTTTACGAGAATTTTCAAATAAAATCACCACTTTATTTATGTTCTTTTAAAATAGAATTCCTAACTGCAAGCTCATTGAAGTACTTGAATCTTATAGGAAAATAATATTATAATTAAAATAAATAAAAAAAACTCTATAAACTTCTCCTTCTTGAACACAAAAGAAGAAGAAATAGTTAATACATTGCAAAACTCCAAATTAATACATATGTGACAAATTTACCCTAAACTATTATTTTTACTACCAAAAACCTTAAACTAGTATATCTTTGACAAATTTATCCCAAGCCGGTACACTCGTGACAAATTTACCCTATTTAAGTTTTCGTTAAATTTTACTATCAAATTATTAAATTAAATTACACGTGACAGTTGATTGATATATCAATTTGGGATTTTACGCTTTATTTGTCACAATTTACAATTTTTTTGATTTTTTTGTGGTATTAATCCAATTTGGCATCCTGTCCATTACTATAAAGACAAATATGGTCATTGCTTTTGGGATCCTTTTTGCCAATGTTCCTATTGTATGAATTCTCCTGATGAGGTAAATCCATATGATAGACCTCCACCTAGACGGAAAAAGCCAAAGGATAAGGTGTATCAAAGATTCTTAAACGGAGACCCTTCAGTTGACACTCTTGGTGAATGCGATAAATACCAGTTCATGGTATCTTATGCACCACCGTCGCAACCAAAGAACAGTCCACCACAAGTTTCACCAGATCCGCCAAGATCACCGCCATCTCCCCCTCAGAAAAGACAAGCTCTCTCTCCGTTCTATAAGCCAATCCTAAAGTGGGCCAAAAGGCACTCCTACCCACTCGAAGCTCCAGCAGAGACCCCACCTATTTCCTCCATTGCCATGTTTCACGATTCTGACTTCCCCCCTCTTGTCAGAGAAGGATCTAAACTCTCGTTTCCTGCCCCAGAGGAATTCATTGATCCTCAAGGCAGATACCGCCATGTTCCTAAAATATCCACCCCCACTGATGTGGATGAACATGGAAGACAGAAGAAGATTTCTGCTGCTGAAGCTGTTTTAAATTGGCAATCAGAGACTCTGTTAGCACAAAACAATGCTTTCAAAGCAATTGATTCCAAGATTGGAAGTGTGCAACAAGATCTCCGAAGATATGATGAGACCACCAAGAAAATGATTTCTGAATTCCAGAAAAGGCTAAATGCCCTAGAATCAGGGCAACGCCTAGGCTACCATTATCTAGAAAGCCCAGAACCAGAGATAGAAAAGCTCAAGAGGCAAATCCAACTCCTTGAAGAAGGAAGGTTCAGACCTTTTGATCCATTCACAACTCCAGTAAGAACTGGACATTTGCCTCCACCGCCTCAAACATCAATCTTTGCTGCTATTCCACAAGATCCAGCCAAAAGGGAACCAGATTTACGAGAACGCATCAAAGAGTTGAATCGAATCCAAAAGGAAAGAGGAAAAGAGAAAATTCCTGAAGAATCATGTTCAGTTGTCATAAGGGAAAAGCCAGACCAGATGATGCTAGCAAATCCATTAGAATCCTTTCTAAAGGATTTGAGTGTCCAAGGACATCCTGATCCTGTCCAAAAGACTGATCCAACTCCCCCAAATAATCAAACTCTTTTCCCAGCAGAACAGATTGATTCTACTACTTCAGATACTGAATCCAATTCAGTATCATCCTCTTCCTCTTCATTTACTAAGCCTGATCCTCTTCCTGTTGTACCAGTAACTTCTTCAATTTTCATGGCTGATCCTCCAGATCAAGAAATGGAGTCAATTTACTCTGACCCAGAGGTTGTTAGGGACAACCCCAGAAATCATGTGTCTATGGCATCAAAACAGTTTTTTACCATCGATGATATTCCTTACCACAAATGGCCAGAAAGACTTGAGGAATTTCATACTTGGCTAAACACTCAGTCCCTCACCAACCATGATATGAATGATGTCATTTACAATTTTGTTACTAGGTTCACAGGAAGTCTTAAACTTTGGTGGAAATTAGTATCAGAACAAGACCAGATCCATTTTCTGATGTCACCAAATTTCAGCCAAGCCATCACTATTCTATACCACTTCTTTGTGGGAAAACCCATCGATCTTATCGAAATGAAAAGAAGAGAGTTTTTCGAAAGAAAATGTTGTTCCTTCCAAAAGAAACATCTTGTTAAGCATTATCGAATTATGCTCCAGCTCTTTTACCAAATTGGAGCGGATTCAAATCTGAAGCATATTTTCTTGAATTCCATCCCCAAGGAATTATCCCAAATGGTCGAAAGATCCTTTTTTGGGAGACAAAAGAGAGTTCAGGATATACCTCCGGGAGAAATACAACAAGAAATCCATCTATGCCTTGAAGAAATATGCCTAAAACGCCAGATGGTCAAGTCCTATATCAACAGTGATCCAACCCTCGAGACAGCCTGCTCTCATCACAAGCTGAAGATCAAATGTTCCAAAAAAGATTGTGATGGTAGTTGTGGAAAGTATTCTCGAAAAAAGAAACACTTCAAGAAGTTCTTGATGAATAAGTCCAAACATGGCCACAAGAACTTCCGAAGAAAAAAGAAATGGCGATACCTACGGAAAAGAAAGGATCGCTCAGATCATAAAAAGTCGAATCGTTGCTACATCTGCAACCAGAAAGGACACTTTGCCAAAAACTGTCCCCAAGCCAGAAAGGGCCAACATCATTTGATACACCAGATTGAGCATGAAACAGGTATTTCTCTTGAAAATGATGATGTTGAATCATTATTCTCTGCTGATGAAGAACAATCTGAACAAACTCTTTGTATCATTCCATGTTACGACAATTCCAGTGAAATTAATTCAGATTCAGAATCTGAAGATATTTTTCACATATCACCCACATCTGCAGAACAAAACCTTGACATATTTTCAAGCCAAACCCACTGTCCCCATTTTCCTGTAAAGATCCTCACCTCAAAGTTTGCCAAACCAATCACTGTCATTGCTCTCGTTGATACTGGAGCAAGTTGTTCAATCTTGGATACCAAAGTTCTTCCTGAAGAATATTGGACTCCTTATGTCCGATACTTCAACTCTGCCTCAGGAGATACTTTCTCCACAAATGTGAGAACTACCCCTGTGACCATTCAGTTTTTCCCACAATGTTCGATAACCACAAAGATCTTTGGATCCAATCTTCCCAACAAAGACCTGATCATTGGTTGGGACGTTATGACTCAGATCTCACAGCTTCGTATCATTCCTGGAAAATGTCTTAGGTATAAGAACCAATTCTCTGAGTTTGTCAATATCCAAAGACTCTTTTCCATTCAGATGAGCCTGTTAGATCCAATCATGCAAAAATTATTGGAATCATGTTCAGAATCCCATGCAGAATTTGCTCAAAAGTGTTCCCACCCTTTATGGGAAAATCCAGAATTCTTTGTTCGCCTTCCTTTCAAGAAAAATGAAGATATAAATCCAACCAAGGCGAGTCACATGGGAATGAAGCCAGAACACTTGGCTTTAGCTCAAAGGGAATGCTCAGAACTATTGCAACAAGGCCTTATTGAAATATCCAACTCTCAATGGGCTTGTGAAGCCTTTTATGTTAACAAACGAGCTGAGCAGAACAGAGGAAAAATGAGATTGGTAATCAATTACCAACCTCTCAATCTTTTCCTCCAGGATGACAAATTCCCTTTACCATCCAGAGACTCTCTCTTCACTGGATTAACAAAGGCCCATATCTATTCCAAATTCGACCTCAAAGCCGGATTTTGGCAATTGGGCATCCATCCTGAAGACAAATCCAAAACAGGATTTTGTATTCCAAACCAGCACTTTCAGTGGAAAGTTCTTCCTTTTGGCTTAAAGGTAGCACCATCCCTTTTCCAAAAGGCCATGTGTCGTATCTTCCAACCAATCCTTTCAAATGCTGCAGTATATATCGATGATATCCTGCTCTACAGTTCTGATGAGCAGTCACACTGCCAACTCCTTGAACAATTCGCAGAAATTGTCAAAAAGCATGGCATCATGCTTTCCCAGAGAAAGATGAATATTGCCCAAACAGAAATTGAATTTCTTGGTATGCACCTCAACAAGGGTACGTACTATCCAGGGCCGCATATTGCTCAGGAACTGTTAAAGTTTCCTAAAGAGAATTTCACAAAGAAGGAAGTCCAGCAATTTCTTGGGATAATTAATTATCTCAGGGACTTTGTCCCAAATATTGCAAAACTCCTGATTCCTTTGCAGTCCATGCTAAAGAAGAATCCCCCACCCTGGGGAAAAATTCAGACAAAAGCGGTTGCTGAGCTTAAGGAGATTATGCAGAATCTCCCACCACTAAAGATACCATCAACAGGTAAAAGAATTCTTCAAACTGATGCCAGTGACGAATACTGGGCAGCCATTCTACTCGAAGAGATTGATGGTAAGAGACACCTTTGTGCTCATAAAAGTGGAAAGTTTTCACAATCCGAAATGCATTACCATTCCACCTTCAAAGAAATCTTAGCAGTCAAAAATGGGATCAAGAAGTTTGAATTCCATCTCATCGGCCATCACTTCCTGGTAGAATTAGACATGGCATCTTTTCCTCAGATGACCAAGTTTAAACAGAAGCAGATTCCAAATTCACAACTGCTTCGGTGGGCTGAATGGTTTTCGAAATATTCCTTTGAAACCAAACACATTCCAGGAAAAAAGAATGTTCTTGCTGATTTCCTGTCAAGACCAAAGACACCAGCCGAAATCAACATGTATATCAAAAGACCTGCTTTTCATATGCTCAATCATGGAGTAAAATACAAGATTGAGAAGATCAAAGATTTGCCAAGCTGGAAATTTCCCCAGGAGATTATTGAACAAATCCAGAATGACAATCTTACTGCAAATCTAGAAAACCTCATGTGGCAAAGCCACACAGATCTGTTCAGATTCAATGCAGGTTCGATTCTTTATCCTTGTGGATTAAATTCAGAATATCCATTCATACATCCTCTTATCTGGAAAGAAGATGATTTCCCTGATCAGCTTAAGATGCTATTGTGGTACTTAACCAATAAGTACTTGATAGCCTTTGAAATCCCAACCAGAAGATTCGTTGCAAATCTCACCAGGATATTCTTACTCGGAAGAAATATTGAAAAAGAAAGTGATCGAAATCTTCTAGACTTTCTCAACTGGTTCTATCCTCCTACTCACTGGAAACATCTCTTGGAAAAGGAACTTAGAACCACAACACCAAATCCTGAAGTCCATACCATTATGTTCTTCCGACGACCTTGGCACTTCTGCCGAAACAATGGCAGCATCATCGATGTTCCCCTGGAGATAGGAACCACATCCTACAAGCCACATATGGATAGCAAAGAAGCTCGGATTCACAAATCCTATCCGAGATCTGTCGTATCTTGCCAACTCCAGTATCGAGAAATCCAGAGAATCATGTGCCAAGAAAACAAAACTATTCCTGAAAGTATATGGAATTATAATGAACCCACTGTATGGGATCATTATGACCTAGCACTAGAGGCTAGGGAAGCACTCAGGCAATTCAGACAAGCTGGATCATCTCAAGATAATGAAATGACAAGTGCATCAGACACTGTCCAACCTACCCAGGACCCCTACGCACACTGGGGAGGTCCTCTTTCCCAAGATCCCTATGACCAGGAACCATTGTCATTATCCCAAATAGACACTTCCCATTACTCACAACCTCTCCATTGGCCTCAGCCAAGCATTCCTGCCAACACCACAGAAGATGACAATACAAACTGGGCTGAAGAAGAAGCATCCCACCGAGCTCATGAGGAAGCATCCTCATCACATCGTCTAAAACAAATACTCTCACCAGAAGACCTTGAAGATCTTGAACAGAAGTACGAAGCACACCTTCTGACCACAGCAAACAGCTCGGACGACTCAGACTATGACTACAACGCTCATGACGGACGAGACCGCTGAAAAGCCGATGTCCGTACAATTTCACTGTAGCATAGCACTGTTCACTTTTACTGTAGCACTAGGCTAGGGAAAGTACTGTTCACAGTACGGTCACTGTTCATAGTGTGCGAATAATTCCCTCCCGAAAGTTTCGGATGCCTCTGTTTGTTTCCCGGACCCATTAGCTTGGTCCTTGTCCGTTGTGACCTCTTATTGCCTATATAAGGCAAGGAGGGTGTATTGTGTTGGGCAGAGTCCCTTGAAGTAAAGTGAGTGTTTTGTAAAACCTCTCTATGGCTTTCTAAATTCCTCTTCTTCTCCAGCCTGGTAGAATCCTCTAGGAAAGGCAGCTCGGGTAGATTAGAAACGGTTCCATCCTGGTTCTCATGGTGTCCCTAGGCCCTGAACTAAAGGGCAGAGTGATTTTCTGCTAACAGGCCGTCCCTGAAGGGCTTGAACGTTGTTCGCCCAATGTGGGAAGGCATACCTGCAGAAAATTGTCTCTTCCTTCCCTGGTTCGAGGTCTAGTTCCATTATGGTATCAGAGCACAAATTTACCAATTTAGGATTTTTTGCGGTTGAATAAATTAATTTGGGGTAAATTTGTCATAAATGTACTAATTTAGAGTATTTTATGGTTAGTCGGGGTAAATTTGTCATAAGTGCACCAATTTTGGGTTTTTCATAGTCAAAAAAATAATTTTTGGTAAATTTGTTACAAGTGTACCAATTTGGGGTTTTTCAGGGTATTAATCCAAGAAGAAACAACAATCAAGAAATGATGGATAAAGATCATGAGACTAATTGATTCACGTTAAAGATATGTTTTTCCTCTTTCATCAAATTTATCATTAACTAAGAAGTAATGAGGTTATTTTGAACCATTTAAACTTTAAGATGTGTTCGAAATTATTCGAGGAGTTGAAATAATGCGAGTTTTTTCTTCCTTGAAAAATGGGCCATTAATGGGGGATTTAATTGGTTTTTTTTTTTTTTTGGTCAATCATATACACTCACTCTCAGACTTTTTGCCCTGCCTTTTGCAGGGCGTGGGAGTCGAAACCCACTCTTGAAACTTACGCGTCCCCACCCCATCCCCCCTAAGAAGGTGGGGATTTAAACCCCTCACCTCGGCCACTAGGGCGAATCCCAGTAGTTAGGGATTTAATTGGTTGAACACATACATATTGAGAGATTGCAATGCATCTCCTCTGGTCACAAGCACGAAAACAACCTTCACCGGCATGCCATAGAGTAAAGATCAGCAATTGATTCAAATAATAAGGCGAAAGGAGGCTCCACCAAGACTAATTGGAACATGTGAACATGTGGTACACCTATTCAATGCTAAAGTACAACCATCCCCCAACCATGCATATATCACTTTGGGACAGCAATTATTTTATGTCATGTACCTGTCCATATAATTTGCCAGATCAAGATGCCACGAGAATGTTCGTCATTTCATTTTTATGTTCTGTAATGATAATCGCCACTTGCCTTAAAGATGTCACAAATGCATTCGTAATTGTTCTTTCGATAGCACTCCAATTGGGCATCACTATTATCCCTTTCCCTTGCGGCACGAAGGTTGTATCCGTAAAATTATATATTCTCGTTGCATGGAAGATTTGGCGAGTCGTTTCATAAGAATGGAACTATCTTTTAGCATTAAAATGCCCCTCGAGCATCCAACCTTTAAGGAAACAAAGAAGAGCAATATGGAATGATGAGATCGAGGAAATGAAACCTTAAATTTAGTTCCTCCCTCATAATTTAACATTGTAATCCATTGTCCAGGGGACATGGAAGGCACAAAATTTGGACAAAATAAAACGCATGCTGACCTACTTCCACATGTAGCGAAATAATTGTGGCCTGGCCAAGTTGGTCATCATATGCTGACCGACACAATTTTAATGGCTGATACTTTTTCTTGGCCGATCGACACGGATTCAACCCAATTTTGTATTTTTGCTTGGTCCTTGAATTTCGGCATGGTTGGGTATCAGTCCTCCTCTGTGTGAATGCATGGATAATGCTTGTCCAGCGAGGGTGGTTGAGTCCGTGCGTATAAACGCTGTCTAAGGAGGGCACTTCTGCTCCCTCCCAAACTTAGTACATACTTTCTATTCTCATTGACTATAAAGCAAGTTGACTATAAAGCAAGTTGAATTCCTTGCTCATTCGTGCCAAGATTGCATGAAAATGACCAATATCGAATGTGCAAGATCGTAAAGAAAATATGATACCATTTGAGTCCAAAAGAGAAGGATGCAATTAGTCCAGATTATCCCTATAATGTTGTCGCATCGTTCTGTATATCGGTCTTATTGCGCCATTGTACTAAGGTATCAAAACGCAATATATGGACGAGATTGTAATTTGTGGTCTGGGGAAAAAGAGAGATGGACCATGTCGCTTTTTGGCCACACTGTGCCCACAATAAAATCCCAAGAATCTTCTCTTTTATGACATTTCTTGCATTATTGAAGAACAATGCCCTCAAGTTGACTAATCTTTCTCTCACAAACACACACACACACACCCGCGCCCACAAACTGGATAGAAGTAAAAAGGGGACCGAACCAAGCATGAGGACCAGACAAACAAACGCAGATGGTGTTTTTCAATTGGTCTGTAAAATAGGTCGGGCCATGATGTTTATCACGTATTTCCATGACGCCTTTTTAGCTTCAAGGTGGGGAAAGCGAAGAGTGCACTCAGAACTAGGTATGTAAGATTTATAAAATGATGTCGTCCAATGATAATGAATTTTGGCAAATAATGAAGGGATTGTGTGTATGTTCAATTATTAAAGTGAAGAGAAATAATGTATAAGCGAAAGTGGTGCGTATAAAAAGAGAGTAGGGGGGTGGGTGGGTTAGAATAAAGAGTTGGAAGATAGTCCAAAAAGAATCATATTTTAAAGTGCATAAAACGATTTATCAAATCCATGAATGAGTGACCTTTTCTGTTGCGTGATGCCCTCTCCACTCTCTCTTGCTTCTCCTTTCTCTTTCTCTGTCCTCATCATGGAGATTCTTGAACATTGTGGCTTGTCTTCTCGAGACAATAGAGAGGAGCCGAAAGCTGCGTTCGGATAGTGCAAAACCAGGTGTGGCTTCTGATTCTTTCTTGTGAATATGGAATGTCCATTCCTCCCACTTACACAACTTGGCTTGGCCTTTTGTTGCACTTCCCCAAAATTCAAGCTTATTGTTATTTTCATTGATTTTCTAAGAAAAGAGAGAGAAAGGCTTCGTACCCTCCATTGGACAAAGGATTATCTTAACAAAAGCATAGAGCCATGACATCATATTTTTTTTCCTTTGACTCTTATATTGGTAAATATAATGAAGCACGGTACGAAAAGTTATGGTGCCGTGAACTTTGCATAAGATGTGAAACGTGATACACTAAGTCCTTTTATTCTGTATCGAGATGTGATAACTGCAATCGAATGTTGAGTGTCTTAGGGTTGTGCATTTGAATTATCAAATTAACTAGAAAAGGATTAGTGGGCAAAACAAAAATATTGGCATAAACTTCTAAGAATAAACGAATTTCCATGACCTATCACTGTCATGTCTTGGCAGGGCTCCAATTTAAAATGTCAAAATTTCACCAACATTATGGTACCCACCTAATTAAGGTTTAAAATACCATGGTCCAAAATGATATTGAGTTTGGGTAAATATAATGAAGCACAATACGAAAATTTATGGTATCATGAACTTTGCATAAGATGTGAAACGTGATACCCTAACTCCTTTTATTCTGTATCGAGATGTGGTAACTGCAATCGAATGTTGAGTGTCTTAGAGTTGTGCATTTGAATTGTCAAATTAACTAGAAAAGGATTAGTGGGCAAAACAAAAATATTGGCATAAACTTCTAAGAATAAATGAATTTCCATGATCTATTACTGTCATGTCTTGGCAGGGCACCAGTTTAAAATGTCAAAATTTCACCAACATTATGGTACCCACCTAATTAAGGTTTAAAAATACCATGGTCCAAGATGACATTGAGTTTGGGCTTTCTTACTTTTGCTAGGCTAACTTCTTAGAGGGACCAGCAAGTTGCAAAGGTCTAGACCGGGTCCAGCCAACAATAGCCCTATGTTTCCACACAACTTGGGATTCCTTTTCTGCTTTGTTTCAAGGGGATGATATACAATCTCCATTTTCCGAAAACTTCTCTTTGAATTCCACCTTCCTTTTCCCAAATTTCATTTAAATGATACAACTACATTTCTCTATATAAATGGCATTTTTTTCTTTTGCCATGTTTTTGGACTTTTCCATGGTCCATAATCATTACTGAATCAATATATTTATCAGTTTAGGTTGGTTAGATGCATTTCATCAAATCCCGCTACAATGCAGTCATTAATGTGCTGCTCATTGTAAAGGAACACGAGAGCTCTACAAAGAACGACATTAGAATCATCGATGCTTGAAGAGAACTTGCACATCTGTGTATCAATCTATCAACTCTGAGCCAAAGTGTTCGACATATGCTCTTTAACAAAAATATTGCCTATTTCACATCCTCATAATATAGAGAAAACGAGTGCCAAAGCATCCAAGAATCAAATTAATAAAGTTCCAACAAAGTGTGCTTCCACATCCCTATAGTTTCGGGTCACAGTGCGAGGTACTGGCTATGATTCTAGGTGGATGGTGGTGCTTTCCACCGGAATGGACGAAACACCAGAATGTTCCAGTTTTTAAGCATGTCAACATCCCTCAGATGATGGAGCTGCCAGATAACCATTCAACCATCAGGCACAAAACTTATAAAATTGGCTGAATTGAATTATAAGGAAGAGGAATAAATGAAGACATTTTCATGCAAAAGATATGCAGATTTGTACCTTTGGCCGGAGGCTCGTCTTGTGGTTTCATAGCCGGAAAGAGGAGTACTTCCTGTTAAAATAGAAAGCAAAATGTCAAAGCTACATCCATGTGCATGATTGTACGTGGGCATGCAAGCGTGTGTATACACGAGAGAGGGGGAGAGAGGGGGAGAGAGAGAGAGAGAGAGAACCTTAATATTCTGCGAATCGGTCAAAAGCATTGTAAGCCTATCAATACCCATCCCCCAGCCACCAGTTGGAGGCAAACCATACTCAAGTGCAGTACAGAATGTTTCATCCAAAGCCATGGCTTCATCATCACCCGATTGCCTGTCCTGAATACCATGCAGATTCAATTCAGAATTGCTTCCCAAGAGTATTACCAAAAATTGCACCCAGCAATGATAATACCTTGAGTTGTTCGGCAAATCGCTCCCGCTGTACTACAGGATCATTCAATTCGGTATATGCATTGCAGAGCTGACCAAAGAAAGAGAAAAGTTGAATAAGGAAAAAGAGACATGATGGAAGTATAAAAAACCTGGACAAAGGTAGAAAGCATACTTCGTGCTTGTTGGCAAACAACTCGAATCTTTCAGTCAGGCCTGGTTTCGATCTATGCCACTTTGCCAAGGGACTCATGATCTCAGGATGATTGATGATGAAAGTAGGATTCACACAGGTCTCTTCCAAGAAGTGACCCACAAGCTGCAAATGAAAAGGATGAAATGAACCCAGTAACAGACTGAAGGTTATTGGCCAAAAGAAAACAAAATTAAAGTTGAAATTAAGTAGCATGTAAATTTCCACTTCCAATAAATGCTTTTATTCAACTAGACACCTGTACCAACCAAGCTTCCACATCGCATTAAGTAATGAAAAAGGCAATTCAAGAGGGCTGCTAAATGGAAGGATCTTATCAACGTCCACGAATGATAAGCTAGACAATTGTAGAACTACAGGCATCTTTGCATGCTCATATTCAGAGATAATTTGCTTAATATATCAGGCAATTAGCTAAGCATTGGTTTGTGAGTATCAGAACAGACAAAAGTATATATGCTTACCTTGTCCAACAAACGAGTTGTTGTTTGCGGAGGAGCACACTTGACATCAAACCTAGCGCAAGCATCCATCAAGTACTTGTTAGCTTCAACACTCGCCAGATCCTTTGGAATGTCAAGATTAGCGATCTTCTCCAACCCTTCTATCATGTCAATCCTCCTGCACAAGTTGAGTCCCAACAAATGATCAAATGTGTAACAATAAATCCATCATCACATGAATTTGTCATGTGTAATCATGCACCTGAAAGGGGGAGTGAAATCAATCTCAATTGGATCGTTGTCAAGTCCATTTGCATGATACTTAATTTTATAACCACCAGTTAGTTCCTTCACCATTCCTGTTTTCTCAAATATGTCAAAGTATAAGATTTATAAAGGGAAACGAATATAATACAGGATGATTTTGAGTGTCAAAGACACTAACCACTAAGCATTTTCTCGGTGAGCTCCATTATATCATTATAGTCTGCAAAAGCCATATAGAACTCACAAGTAGTGAACTCAGGATTATGAGTCAAATCTATTCCTTCATTTCTAAATTGCTTTCCTATCTCATAAACACGGTCCAATCCTCCGACAACCAGCTCCTTCAGGTAAAGCTCAGGAGCAATACGCATGTACAGCCTCATGTTTAAATCATTATGATGAGTCACAAAAGGACGGGCAGCAGCTCCTCCAGCAATCATGTTCATCATAGGTGTCTCAACCTGCAAGTTTATAAGGACAAGGTTGAGAAATCTAATGCACTAGTTACAAACAGAGCAGACAAGCAGAAAAGCATAGTTCACTCACCTCCATGAAGTCAAGATCATCGAGGAATTTCCTAACATACTGTATGACCTTGGCTCTAGTCTTAAATATATGCCTAACCTCCAGATTCAACATCAAATCCAGATAACGCTGACGGTATCGAGTTTCCTAGAAAGATAATATATAGAGCAAATTAGTAAACCAAAAATATCAATTTCTGCACATTGGTGTATTTTATCAAATGACTCATGAGAAAGGGAGGAAAACTTGATTCAATCAACAGATTACTAAGAAAAAGCTCAACCACTGTAGCTAGATGTCAATCAAGTATAAGAACTAGCAGTAGAATGAATATTCATATTGCCAAGAACATATCCCTTGCAATACCACATAATAGAGTCAAGTCATTCCAACATAAACTAAAGACAGTTGCTTTTTAGGGCACAATAATGTTCTAGAGGGCTACATCAGACATGTTGGATTTCCATTTACATGTCAAATTGCAATATAGTACTGTTAAAGAAACCAGTCTCAAATATAAAAAGTCCTAACACTGAACTGCAGACTATAAATACGACCAAATAAAGGATATTGATCAAGTACCTGATCTTTCAAAATATAGGTTTCGGGATTCCTAGTACTTCCTGGAACCCACAGTTCTGTTTTCTGCACAAGCATGAAGAATCAATCGCATCATGAAGAAATTCCTATCTTAGATAATTCTAAATCATGCCTTCTTACCTTCACATTTGCATTTTCTGAACCTGGAGCAGCTTTTTGTCTTGGCATCATGTGAAGACAATGGGACAAAACTATAAAAGACCTGGGAAATATGCTTAGCTCACCCCTTTTGGTTTTTCCTGAAAGAACAAAGAAAAGAAAAACATTAACAAGGTAAAGGAGCCACCCAAGGAGAAATAAAGGTCTGGTTAAGAATAAATACAGCATGCATATTTTATATATGTGATATACATAGGGCTGTTAAGATTAATGATGTGTGATTAATTATAAAACAAAATTTGTTGTATTCTAATATATAAAAGTGGTTCTATGGACTTTGACAACTGATCTCTCGGGACAGGAAGGGAAGTCTCTTCGAACACCTTATTATACTTACCTTTCCCCGAGCTTGTCTACATTGACTTTCACTTTTTGTTTTTGTTTAATCTAAATCTTGCAACTTATACACCTTAAATTTATTTAAATCCAAAACTCCTAAAGCTTTCACAACACACAAATGCTAACAAATAGATCTACATAAAATATTTTCATAATTTTCTGAATTGCAAGTAATACTTAGATTTGGGCTGGAAGTAAAAAAGTACTTTCTGCTTTTACACACAAGCTGTGTTCATTGAAGTCTGCATTAAAGGGTAAAAATTGAACCAACCGACCTAAGAAATTGTGCCCTTTGAAATTTTTGTGAACAGCAATTTATCTTATACATGGGTGTTCATATCCATAAAAGAAGAGAAAATGGTCAAATTCTTTCACCATAATCCCTTCTCTTTCCCCTCCAGCTAGGATTCACAAAAAGGAGATGAACATAAGAGGAACCAAGCATTGCCAAAACAACAAAAAAGGGCACATCCATTGCCAGAAGAAGCGAAAGTATGCCACGACACACAATGTTTTACCCCCCCCCCTTCCCTCTCAGGACTAGTCAGCGAGTCAAACTCCCATAGAAGGCACCGCTACCATTCTCCGATTAGATATTGAATTATCATTTGAAGATATATCCGAAAAAGCAATTTAATAGTTCTCTTTAGAAGTTTTCTTTCCATCAAAGGACATGATGAACTTACGGTTACTGACAAAGAATAGAAGATCTTACACTTAGCAACATCAACAGTAGCATCTCAGGCATCAAAAGTAAATAATGAGCCTATGAAAGAAATACAGCAATAAAGTGGCAAGAGCCAAACCTGGAAAACCACTGATGCCCACAATATCACCACGCTTCACGTTGGAATGGAATCTTGAAAACTCAGCATCGTCCATACCTGATTTACTGCAGTTTGAAATAGAGAGGATTCAATTATGGAATCATAACGCGACGGAATGAAAGTGAGTATTACAAAACATATACCATTTTGAAGAAAGGGTTGATATGGTCAATAAACAAAAGGTTTTCTCTTCCTTTCCTTTTTCTGTATCTTACGGGTTTTCATTGATTGTACTTGTGGTAGAGAAAGGCAAAATTCTCGCACAAATGGACGCAAGCCATTAACTGTTTAAGCATGCATATGTGTAATCATGCTTGACTATTTCGACACGGAAGTGTGGTAGAGTAAAGGCTCGCATGGAGAGGCCCATTCAATTAGTGGAAGGGAAAGCAAAAATCGTTGGAGGGAGATATCTTAAGAACATAGTCAATCATCGATGTGTTGACAATCTCTCAAACTGCAATCCAAATATTAGGGATGTAACCTTAGGCCAAAACTGTCGCTAAGCTTTCGAAATATTGCAAACAAAAGGGCATGGAAAACATAAGCAAATGATCTTGAAGCTGTTGTATTTCAGTTTCCAACCAACATTATTGCCTAAAGGTTTTGGATGATCAATGAATAAAAATATGAGAGCATTTTGAAAGAGATATCTGAGGTAATTAAAGCCACTAGTATATGAAATATGTCCAGAATAATGATAATTTCTACTATATGCGAATTGCTAACTAAATGGAAACATAAGATGGTAAAAGTAAAAGTAGACAAAAGAATATCGAAGAACAAAAAAAACAAAAAAATAATTTTGCAAGCAATAAAAAATGGAAATGACAGTCACCTAGCATCAGCCATGACTTGCACTTTTGCTCCACCCTCATGCAAATCATAAAAAAACAGCTTTGAAGATGAAGATCTTTTGTTCATGATTCGACCTTGAACAACAGAAACACTGGTGAGATAAAGAAAAGAAGCCAAGCCAAAATAACACATTTCTCCCATATAAAGAAAACACCATTATAAGTACCAGCCAAAGATATGGATACATCCTCAAGATGCTCTCCATTGTTCAAGCCTCCATACTGGTTAATATATTCAGTGATAGACATCGAAACTTGAAACTTGTGAGGATAAGGGTTTTTCCCATCTGTCTTCTGTGCCTCGAGATACTTCAGCCTGTTTTGAAAGTATTGCTGCCAGTAGGCAAGAGAAAACAAGCATGAACACATGAAGCTCTTAAAAGAAGTAGTAATATGCAATACGACAAGGGAGTAAATGATACATACTGTTGGATCCATGTCCTCATCATCAGCTGCTCCAGGTTTCTGAGACTGGGAACTTGCCTTAATAGCGGCCTTCACATTTGTACAAGTCAAATTAGCATCAGGATTCAAGTCATCGAAAGAAATGACGATACCGACATTAACAAGAGTCAGACCAGGATTGATCCACTCAAGATCTAAAATGGCCATCTACTTAAGATATAATCATCTTTGCCATTCAACATTATTCAAAATAAGTGTCCTTGGGCATAAAAACACAAAAGAAAAAAAAGGAAGAAAAACAAATCCTTTTCTTTGTACTAAGATTAAGACTCTTCTAAAAAGACATATATCCAACAGAGTTAACAGAAAACAGAAGATTGTTTACTATGAACTTGCGTGCGCAGTCCATCTGATTTGCTCTACAAGATATACTGATAATTTATCCACATCCAACAATGGGGAGACAAATCCGAATGCAATTTAGCTGCCGACTGTTGATGCAAAATGCCTAACTATATCTGCACTAGGTTTGTAAAAATGAAAAACTATATCCACACTAATATAGCCAGCTAAAATACATCCCCAGGCAAACCAAGTGCCAAAAGCTAAATGCAAAGAAAAAGTATGGAATTTGGGTACTCCAGTTAAGGCCACTTAGGACCGCTGATGCACAAAACGCCTCCACATTACGAAAGAAAAAAAGCGGAAAAACTCTCCGCCCGACGTCTCGGTGGAACCAGTTTCCAGAACGACTAACGGGAAATTCACGAGCGCAAAGGGCAGCAACGTCATACCAGCTTAGCCTTCTCCTCCTCCTTGCGCCGCCTCTCTTCCTCCCTCTGCTTGTTCTTCAGCTCCTTCTTGCGCGCACTGCGGTCGGTCAAAAAAAAGAAAAAAGAAAAAAGAAGCTCGACCCATCAGAACCCACAAGCGGAAAAACGAAAGCACGACAAAAAAAAGCGAGCTTGATCTCAAAGCACCAAACTCCCATCGACCATCGAACGTACACGCAGAGAAACTTACTTCTTGCTCTGCGTGTCTCCGGACGAGGCGTCCACGGCCAGGTCCGCGACGGCTTTCGCCGCTTCGTCGGCGGGGCCTCCTTCCATTGCCGGGGAAGACGGCGCCGCAATGCCTTACGGGAGAGACCGGGTGCAGAGCAGGGAGGTATATCACGGAGAAGCCGCTGGTACTAGGGTTTTCGCTGGGATGAGAAAGAACCTTAGGAGGCTCTTGACAGCGATATGCACGCGTACCACCGGGGTTGATGTTACCAAAAACCTAACCTTTTTGGGTTGGGTGCTTGTTAATGAAGATCGACGAGTGAAAAAGGTGACTTAGGACTTGCTAACCCGCCAAATAGTAAAAATTTATATTCTTTTGTTATCGGAAGTAGTTTTAGAATAAAATCGTATTTGGTAAAATATTTATTCTCGAGAATAATTTTTTTTTTTTTTAACTAGATTTGAAACAGAATCAAGAATAAAAAAAAATTATTTTTATTTTCGAGAACAATTCTAGAATCAAGCCCATATTTTTTTTTCTTATTCTTCCATTTTATTCTTCTTCATCCACCGCCACAGTTACCATCTGCCGTCCATTGCCGTCGGTATCCCGCAAACGGTCCAACAAGCTCGCCGGAGGCTTGCCAAGCTAGGGCAAAGTCCGGCGAGCTCGCCAAAGGCAAGCCCAGCCATTAGCCTAGTCCCACCGAGGCTTGGCCAAGCCTTGTCGAGGGCTAGCGATGCTCCGGTGAGGTCGTCGGCCCTCGTCTAACCAGTCGCAGGTCATCCCAAGGCCAACGACCGGCAACTTGAAGAAGAAGAAGGGAAAGAAAGGAAAAAAGTAATAAAATTATTTAAAAATTAAAAGAAAATAATTTGAAATAGAAATTTTAAGCACGATATCAAACGCAATTTTATTCCAAAATCAGAAATTTTGTCAAGTTATCAAACGCGTTCTTTTGTTTATAAATTGTTCTCGGGAACAGAATAAAAAAAATCATTTCTGATCATAAATTGTTTTCAGGAACAGAAGCGTTACCAAACGCACCCTTATTTATCTAGAAATTGTTAATTATACATCTTAAAATTTATCACGAAAATATAATTAAAATCTAAAACTTATCAAATGTATTCATTCCACTCATTTCATTAACTTCATCTAATTTGACTAATGAAAAATACTAACTTAGTGATGACATGGCTTTATTGTTATTTTCATACAAACTTAATTTAAATTTAAAAAATGAGCTAAATTTATTTTTTTTACAAAAGAGGAGAGGTCAGGCAAGGACTGCAAGCTCCCGCCGCCCCACCTTCGCCGAGAGAGGCCAACCCCCTGCTGACCCTCACCTGGTGATGGGGGGTGGCGGTAGCCCTACCCCTTGACCTTTTTTTTTTCAAAAAAAATTAGCTTATTTTTTAAAATTTAATTTCAATAAAATTATTATTAAAAATCATATTTGAATCGAAACAACTTCGTTTTAGTCTTATACTCCATAATTTAGTTATATTGGAATTTTCTATTAATAAAATTGGATTGAGTCAATGAAATGACTCGGTTGAATAAATTTAATAAGTTTTAAGATTTAATTGAATTTTTTTATAAATTTTGAATTTTAATTGTACTTTAATGATAAGTTTCATGATTTATAGTGAATATATTCTTATTATATAGTGTGCAGCGAAAAAGTTCGATTCTTTTTCGAGTCTTGAAGCACACAAAACCGTCATCCTTGTACGCTTAACTCCCACGCTTAAAAGGACAGAGGAAATCACACTTTGTGGTTCATAAAATATTAATACTTTGGAGGGAATAAGAATATGTGTTTGGTGTCCACGCGTAGATTATAAAATGTCAGTGCTGAATATCTCTAAAATTCACTCCACAGTAGTGATTATATGATGTCGATAATGCTGCTTCTTTTATAAGAAAAATTTAATGTGGATTGGATGGAGTGCGGCAGCCACGTCGATCCCTACTATTATATCAAAGGCATTGCTCTCGAATTATCGCGTGACATTATTACCCACAATCGACATAGCGTCGTGACAAATCAAAACATTAATAAGGAGAGCAAGTGTAGCCAAAGCATAAGGCAAATGTGGAAGATTTTTATTTTTTCAGCGCATTGAGGAGTACAAAAATCTAGTCATGTTATAAAAAAATTGTTTTACTTTTTCTTAGATAAACTTTGTGTTTCGCAAAATATCGAGTAAGGCTTGAATCGAAACCTAATTAGATTATCTAAATTTGAAATCTTGTTACCAGGGATGTAACTCATATCACGCGTGAGCTACCCATCCAAAACACGACTGTATAGAAGAGCCACTCACAAATTCTTGGTTTCATATGTCATCTTAATCACCGATTAAATATGACATGCGCATGCTATCATTCGTGCCATAGGATAATTCATGCTTTTTGGACACAAATGGTCCTTGGTCCGTCAACTGGAGCTGAATATGCAATGTGGTATCTAAAATTTGAATTTATTCATTTTGATATTTGAACTTTTGGTACATATTCAATCTAGTCTATGTATTAGCTGAAAATGTTTGATGTTGTTTTTCCATTAATTTAAGTTTAGAGATAACATTGAAAATTTCATATAATTATAAGACTAAATAAAACACATAACAAAAGTTTAAATACCATATTGAACAAATAGTTTATGGATGATATTACACATCAAGTTGAAGTTCATAAGCTACATTGCACATCAGGTTGAAGTTTAATGATCACATTAAAAAAAATAAAAAAATTCAGGGATTACATTGCACGTATGGTTAAAGTCTAGTAACCATTATGTCATTATTCCAATAATCTCATGGGGAAAATTCTAAATAAGAACATGAAGTACCATCATTTTCTCAATTAAGGGTCTATAGAAATCTCATTCTAAAAAAGTGCATAAAAATGGATTTTGTTTCAAATAAGGGTCTAAAATGGTTATGTCAATCTCAAAGAATGGCTTGACTTTCTAGTTGTTCAATGGCATTTTCATCCTTCACCCTTTTTTAGTTTTTTTCTTTTTTTCAGTCATCCCTTTCCCCTTCACTGTAGCCGCTTGGAGGGTTGGGGGAGGGATGATGCTGCCCTTGCTAGCCATGGGAGAGCCCGACCCTCACTAGATCTAGGTGAGAGCTTGCAAGCCCTTGCTCAATAGGCAACGAGGATCCAATTGGCACTTGTCAAAAAGAAAAGAAAAAAGAAAAGAGAAAGGAGAAAAAGAATATAAAATCCACTCACAAATTATTGGTTTCATATGTCATTTTTTTTTTTGTCGGTTCTACTTTAATCCTACTCTAACACTCACTCTCAAACTTTTGTCTTACCTCATTGCAAGGCGTGGGAGTCGAAACCCACTCTTGAAATGAAATCGTCCCCATCCCAATCCCTCCCCTGAGAAAGTGGGGATTTAAACCCCCCACCTCCCCCTTCCAAATAGGAAGGGTGGCCACTGGGGCGAACCCCCAGTGGTTAATCTTAATCACTGATTAACATGACATGTGCATGCTATTATTTGTGCCATAGGATAATTCATGTTTTCCGGACACAAATGGTCCTTGGTTTGTCAACTTGAGCCGAATGTGCAACGTGATCTCTAAATTTTTAATTTGTTCAATTTGATCTATGGACTTTTGGTACATATTCATTTTAGTTTATGTATTACCTAAAAATGTTTTATGTTTTTTTTTTCATTAATTTAAGTTTAGAGATAACATTGAAATTTTCATACAATTTTAAGACTAAATAAAACATATGCCAAAAGTCCAAATACCATAACGAACAAATATTTTATGAATGATATTACACATCGAATTGAAGTTCATGAGCGATATTGCATATCAGGTTAAAGTTTAATGATCACATTAAAAATAAAATTTCAGGAATTACATCACGAGGTCAAAGTCTAGTAACCACAATAATCTCATGGGGAAAATTCTAAATAAGAACATGAAATGTCATTATTTTCTCAAATAAGGGTCCAAAGAGATCTTATTCTAAAAAAAAGCCTAAAAGTGGATTTTATTTCAATTAAGAGTTTAAAATGACTGTCAATTCTAAAGAAGGGCTTGACTTTCTAGTTGTTCAAGGGCATTTTCGTCCTTCACTTTTTTTGAGTTTTTTCATTCTTTCTTTTTTTGGTCATCCCTTTCCTCTTCATTGGTAGCCGACCATCGGCATTGGGGGAGGAATGGCACCGCCCTTGCCAGCCATGGGTGAGCCCGACCCTCACTAGATCTGAGTGAGGGCTTGTAGGCCCTTGCTCAATAGGCAGCGAGGATCTAGCCGGCACTTGTCGTAAAGAAAAGAAAAAGAAAAGAGAAAAGAATATAAAATTAAAATTATCTTTTGTGAAAATACTTTTGATCGGTCAGAATATTTAGTTGACTAGTGATCGACTAAGTCTTGCTCTTATTTAAAACTATCATGACTATTTCGGGCTTTTATTATACACAAATTCCACTTCAAATCCTTTATTACTTTAGGCTTTTATTTGAATTTTTTTGCTAATTTCATGCTAGGAAGAGAAATGGTCAAATAACTTCATTCTACCCTCCCAAACTCGACAAAGGAAAAAGCGTATTAAAAGAGAGGGAAGGAAAAATTCAACGCTTGCAAACCCAGTCACCCAACAAGACTAATGATCTGACCAAAAAAGAAGTCTAATAAACAATGACCAAAATGGGACAACATGAATTGGAAGGAAAGAAAAGGGGAAGGGATGGGGATGATGGGGGGGCTGCTGCTGGTGTGACCCATTTGATAACAGCAGAGGAAGGAGATCTGGCAAACTTGTCTGCCCGTAATCCTAAAATCTATCCGCCCCCCAAAACCATCTCCTCCTCCTCCTCCTTCATCATCTCTCTCTCTCTCTCTCTCTCTCTCTCTCTCTCTCTTTCTCTCCTTGCAAATGGAGACTTTTGCTCCATCTTCTTCCTCTTTGTCCACGAGGCGAGCGCTCGGGCCCGGCCATTCCCTGCCGGTCAACTCCTGGAGTGGTTGTGGGTCGGTCTCTGTTCTTGGGTTCGCTCGCAAAAATCTCGCCTTTCCCTCTCTCTCAAGGGGGCCGCGTCACGCCAATGGCGTCGTGAGAGCCTCTGTCGTCGTCGAGAAGGAGACCCAGGAGGCGAGGACTGCTTTTCTGGTCATCGGCACCAGAGGAAGGTGCGCCGTTTTTCTCGTTCCCGGAGCTCGAATTTCGCTTCTTGCGTTGCTTGCGTTGGTGGAATGTAGCTCTGTTTCTCTATATGTGCGGGGAAGGGGGGGGGGATAGCCCGGATAGGTGCTTGAATCGAATTTAGCTTCTGAGGAATGCAAAAATTGAACCCGACAGCTCAATCTATAATGGGTTCTGAGAAGTGGCTCAATTGGCAAGAGAACTGGTTACACATTCTTAGCTGCATTAGAAGTCAAAGTTCTCTCTTGAAAGGTTGTGAATTGCTACTGCTAGTGCGGTTGGACTCCTAAGATTTACTTAAATTCGAAGAGTATAATTTTTTCAGTCACTGAACAGTAGAGTGCTTGGAATTGTTGGTCTAATCCCGTCATCATTCCCTACGTTTCATCGGCTTTGTATGAGTACTTATGCGCTTCCTGCATTGGACAGCCCACTGGCACTTGCTCAGGCTTACGAGACGAGAGACAAGCTTAAGGCTAGCCATCCGGAGTTAGCCGAAGAAGGGGCTATAGAGATCAAGATCATAAAGACAACAGGGGACAAGATCCTTTCGCAGCCACTTGCTGATATCGGGGGGAAGGGGCTTTTCACAAAAGAAATAGATGAGGCACTGATAAACGGAGATATTGACATCGCTGTCCATTCTATGAAAGATGTCCCCACTTACTTACCAGATAAGACTATAATACCTTGCAACTTGCAGCGTGAGGATGTCCGCGATGCATTTATCTCCACGTCTGCAGGGTCACTTGCCAAACTTCCTGCTGGAAGTATTGTTGGTACAGCTTCACTCAGGAGGAAGTCGCAAATACTTAACAGATATCCTTCACTCCAAGTAAGCCAACATCCTTTTGTGACATACAAGTGTATGCACATCATAAGGATCTTGCCAACTTGTTAATTCAGTTAGTATTTCCGAATAAATTATAAATGGAATTTATCATGCATGTGATTATTTGCGAAGTCTCACCATCTTTCAAATAGACCATGAAGGCCATGGCAACCAGCATTTTAGGAGTTCTATGTATTTCTTCTTTCATCTTTATTTCGAATTGTGGAAAAGACTGATAATATATTTCAAGGACCATTATCAAAGCTTATCACTCAAAGTAATGATGCTTCTTCTTAAATTTCACAGCACCCTCTATGTTGCAGTTATGTATACAGTTTGTGTCTTGTTGGTCAGCTACTTAATCCTACTTTTGTCTTATTCTGATTTGCAGGTCCAGGAGAACTTCCGGGGCAATGTCCAGACACGATTGAAAAAGCTGAGCGAGGGAGTTGTTCAAGCAACACTATTGGCGTTAGCTGGGTTAAAAAGGTTAAATATGACAGAAAATGTCACTGCCATTCTTCCAATTGACGATATGCTTCCTGCTGTTGCTCAAGGTGCAATTGGCATTGCCTGCCGAAGTGACGATGAGAAGATGGTGGGTTCTTTACTCTGATATCTAGTTAAGGGGTAGCAAATTTTTTTCGCTCCTAATAAAAGATCGAGCACAATTTATACGGACGGCCTCAGTTAGTGGGATAAAGTGTTGTTGTTGTTGTAATGGATTTCTTTTTCACAGGCTAATTACTTGGCCACTTTGAACCATGAGGAAACGAGGTTGGCGGTTTCTTGCGAGAGGGCCTTTCTGGAGACTTTGGATGGGTCTTGCCGTACTCCTATTGCAGGATATGCTTGTAAAGATGAGGATGGCAATTGCATCTTTAGAGGATTGGTTGCTTCACCTGATGGGACCCGTGGTAAGTTAACCTTGGACCATCTTGTACTTATGCCTGTTCTTCATTTTACTGGAGGATGGGTATTTGATTTAAAGACTAATTATCTTTCTTTACTGTTCGTTTCTATATCTCAGTGCTTGAAACTTCAAGAAAAGGCCCATATACCTATGAAGATATGGTTTTGATGGGAAAGGATGCTGGGAAAGAACTTCTTTCACAGGCAGGTCCTGGGTTTTTTGATTCTTAAGTAGTCTGATGATTGAATAGGGAGAAGGAATTCACTGAGGCCTTTTTCTGACTTGTTGCGCCCAGCAAGTTCATCGTCATTATGAGCTTTTTCCTTGTATTTTAGCAATTGATTGTTTGTATTGTAACTAGAAGAGGCTTTTCCAATGATTAAGTCAGAATGTAGGTTTTTGTTACTCTAGCGAATTGAGTTGAACCATTCCTCTCTCTCTCTCTCTCTCTCTCTCACACACACACACACACACACACACACACTCAGGTGTCTGTCCGCATAATGTGTTCAACTAGTGTAACCCCAGATGTTCCTTACATGTGTTAGCTGTGGCAGTACTTTTTGTCTTCAGTTTTGTTCTGTAAAGTATGGCCCCAGCTGCAAAGGCTGAATCTATAGTGGAGTATAATTCTTTTATGCTATTGACAAGGGAACACTTATATTTCCGAAATTTATTTTATAGATAATGTGATGGCTGGCAATCATGTCAAGAGTCTTGGACATTTCAGACTAATCGTGCTGTTATGACCTCCGTTTCTAGTCTTGGCTGGAGTAGTCCTTTTCGACTGAGAACAATTTCCAAAGTGGAATTTGAAAAATCCCATGAGAGCAAATCATCCATAGATCACTGTTGAATATGCAAACGTACTGGCTTCGAGCTTCTCTGCTCTTTGATTTTGCTTGTGTATTTATATGAACAAATTGTCATATCACTACAGCCATAACTTTACTACCATGATTTTTAAGAAGCTTCTGATCTTTGGGTGGATCATATACTAGATTCCATAACCATCATGGCCCTCTGCTTACCTCAACAACTGATCTTTCTTTGAAAGACAATTTTCTCATCCTTTCTCTGGGGTATTTTATTGTGGTTGTGGCACATTAGCTTGGTGCGTTGTGTTGTGAATATTTTCTTGCAATGCTGATTGCAATTGCTAGGCATACTAAGCTTCATTACCAAGGGAAATATTACTTGATTCTGATATTGCTTGAGCCTGCAGACAGCCATTCAACATAACCATTTCATCCAATTGAGAGCAGGTACCTCAATACTTTAGCATTTTTTCCCACATTTGCTGCTTCTTTATAACTTGCTGTTGGTACTGACTGCTACCAGTCTCGAGCGTTTTTGCTTTTTTCTTTTTTGCGGGTAATAGATGGTGGCTCAGTATGAAATTGAATATATTCTTCATTGTTGGAGTGGCTTTTCCTTTGAAAATGGATTTTGAGCTATTGGGGAACCATCCATGAACAGCAGTTTGCTAATAGAATATTATGGAAATTAGATCATGATATTTGATAGGTTGTTGTCAAGTGAGAATTGCTCTCTCTGATAGAATTACTTCATTTATTGGATTTCCTAGAAGGATCTTCTTTATGATGACATTTTTATACCAAACTCCCATTTTCTCTCTGCTTCTCTGCTGTGTCAGGTTTTCTCAACCATCTAGACTCATGTTTGGCTCAATGGAGCTCGCCTCTTTGGGCTGACTTTTCTGTTGCGTTAATTGATATTACATTGATTAGTGCCTGATGGACTTGCTGCAAAGGAAGAAATTACAAGATTGGTAACAGGAAGAAGGTTCGCGGGATGATATTACAGCAAAGTATTGTGCTTTAGCTTCTGAACTTGCTTTATAGATATCTCTCGAGATTTGCATATTTTGTTTTGATTTCATGCTGGGCCCTTAGTTCTCCTTTACGGGAACATCAGGCTACCATGGTCGAGCATTTATAATTCTCATGTTCTTTTGAAAAGTCTTGATTATGTTACTATTGATTCCTCTGCTTTTATCTAGTTTCTTGTTAATTAATTCTTTTTGTGCCAGACAAGTGACAAGGAAAAAACTGAATATTTTTGTGCATGTTTACATTTTCTTCTTTTTGTCTCCCCTCTTGATGTCTCTGTGAGCTTTCATAGAACACACCATGCCTCATATATTTTACCCAATTTATTACACAAGGTAAATAACGTGTTGGATATGCATCAAAGGATTTGTCCAGGATCAATGGCGTAATAATGGTGTCCTCTTGATCATTGCCTAAAATTAAGATCACCTCCAACTAATTTGAGCAGAAAATGAATGATAAAAATGTAGAATACTACTCTGCTTTTTATTTTTCTCCGAAGTTTTTCTTTCCATTTCTTCTCTCTGCTCATAGCAGCTGGTCCTTTGGCCTCAGTGATGCTTTGGTCTTCTCGTTTGGACAGGGCAGAGACAGTACTATGCTTTAGGCTTTGCAGCAGATAAATTTTTGTGTGAAACTAGGAACTAGAAAACTGTATGCGTTCTACTTCTCTATTTTTATTCACTTCTCTTGTGTTGGAATTGTTTGTTTAGACTGGTGGGATCACTTGAAAGCTTCTGATTAGGCCTTAAATGACTTTGCTTCTATCTTAAAGTGGTTACTGCATTAAGTTTGACAGCCTCCTGCGAAGGCCAATTGCTTTGATATTGAGAATTGTATGCCTTTGATTGGAGCAAGCGCTACATTTTCCCCTAAAGAATTTTGGCAGACTGACGCCGACATCTTTTGACTTGAATAGGAATTATTTACCTAACTTGACCTGCCTGGGCGTTGGAACCACTGGACGACAACTGACGTTTGACCGTTTGATGGCAAGTCGGCGATCTGCTGCAGCAAGTCCATGTGAATGCAGCCCTCCACATCCACAGAAACTGCAAATGTCTGAATGTCGTGTCGTCGACCACGTCATCACTTTTAATTATGATGATAGGATTTCATTTTACTAAATGGGTGGTTTCGGATTTAATTCTCTACTATATGTCGATTTGTGTAAGTATTTGCTTGATTTGCTTTAGGATTAGATTACTTACTGGGATGGTGATCTTCCCTCATCGCCGCCGCTGCTTTAAAGGCAAGAACTCTGTTGTCTTTGATGCCCAGCTCAAATTGCATTTCCACAGGGTTAAGTTCTCTTCACCACCAGGATGTTGACTCGCATGACACACACAGTTCATGAGGTGAGCAAGTCGCTTCGTGGTGGGAAAATACACCACACATCACACACTTGATCGAACAAACCTGGTTAGAGCACGAGGGATGATCAAAGGGGGGATTGCCCTGACCTTTCTGGATTACTTTCCATTCTTGTTATGGATTGCTTTGAGCAAAGATGATATCTTTTCGCCCCCAGAAGCGGAAAACTATCAAACGCGTGATCGATCGGCGAACTCGTTTCGAGCCATGGAGACTCGGTTGGACCACAGCTGCCGAACTTGCATGGAACTAAAGTTGGATGCTACCTAAGACGAGGCGATGACGATGTGAGGAGGACCCCAATCCAGCAATGGCACGGAGAAACGAAATCCTTTCGTTCCTAATTAAGATGCAATAGGAGTCTTCTGTTATAGACTATTGATAACAAATCTTCCCAATGACTTCAGCTATGAATGGGCATTTTTTCAATAAATATTTCATCACCACATAAGCACAACGGGTCGTATCGTATCTCGACCATATTAAGCGAGTTAACTGAACATCACAGGACAAAGCAATTTTAGAACTTTGGAAGGAAAAAGGCAGAAACTACCGACTAAAAAGAAGAGAAAGGGAGAGCAAAAATCATAGGCACATATTCTCAAATGAAAATTGAAAAGATTCCATGCGAAAAAAAAAATAAAAAAAAATCTGATGCAACAATTCTATAACTCGTACATGTAATATATTTATAATTTACCAATATATATACATATAAAAGAAAAGGCAAAAAGAAGAGGAAAAGGAAAAAATATCAACAGAATTTGGGCCACTCCGGACAGACCAGATTTTTCCACCTTCTTCACATCCGAGTCGGTCTGCACACCTCCTCTCTCTCTTTCTCTCTCTTCTGCGTCGTCTTCTTAGCCAAAACGTACTCAAGTCTCAATTCTCAATTCCTCTCTCTCTCTTCTTTCTCTCTCCTCTTCTTCTCCACACGCACGAACCCGCGAACCTCAGAGGAAACCTAAAACCCTCCGTTCGCTCCCTCCTGCTCCACCTCCCGCGAGGCGCGGCAGTCTCAATTGGGTCCCTCGCGCATTCGCTCCCGCCGCTCCTCCGCGGCGTTTCCGTTAATGGGTTGAAGAGAGGGGCGCCAACGAATCGGAAAGCTCGGAGCTTTGGGGCGGAGGGAACTACCCCAGATAGATGGAGTGGGACAGCAGCAGCAGCAATTCGGATTTGAGCGGGGATGAGGAGGAGCCCGGGTTCATGCTCAACGACGGCGGCCCGATCCCGTTCCCCGTCGAGAACCTGATTCAGATTGCCTCCCCCTGCGGGTTCGTCGTCACCGACGCCCTCGAGCCCGACCACCCCATCATTTACGTGAACGCCGTCTTCGAGAAGGTCACCGGGTACCTCGCCGAGGAGGTCCTCGGTCGCAACTGGTCAGTCTCTCTAAATCTCCCTCCTTTTTTTCTTTGTCGCTCTCTATCTCTCCTTCTTTCTATTCCCTTCTGTCTTCTGTGGTTGTTTGCATTTGATTGGCAGATGGGGGAGGGGCGTTTTTTGTTGTTGGAGATTAGGTCATTAGCTTTGCTGTGATTCTTCAGGGGTTCTTGGGATTGTGTTGCGGGTAATTGAGCGAGCTGGTTCTGGTAGTTTCGATGGAGTGATGTGGTTCGAGCCTTTTTTATTTTGTTTTAAAGCCGGAATTTTTAGTTATCCCTAATCTGGAATGAGACCGTGGGAGGTTTTATGGGGAGAGAAGTAGTGGATGGAGCTTTTTGGATATGTCTGAGGAGGCTTACTTTTGTGTTCTTATGTTGATCCCTTCCCGAGAGGTCTTGGTGAAGCTTCAGTAATATGCGGCAGCAAGCATGATACTTTCTTGTCTTTGACTACTGTCTAGGTGGTCGCTTACTGCAAAGAAGTTACAAGCATGGACTTTCCGATGGAATTTAGTATTTGTGGATATGCTGATGTTTTCTGGAAACTATAGTAATCTTTTATCTGATGGGATCATTTGTTTATGACTGTTTTGACAGTTTCATTTCTAATTATTTCGTCTTTCTTGCGAATCTTGATAACAATGTTGCTATATATCAAAATTGATGGAATTCATTCAGATGCATTTTTGTCAAAGACATTACTGAAGGAGAATTCCACACCCAAATTTTGAGTGGTAGAAATGTAAAGAACGAATGGTATGTGGAAATTTATTGTGGTGGTTTGTGCATAACTGATTACACCTTAACATAACACATGGCATATTAGTGCGTGCTTTTTATTATACCCATCAACAAGATTCTTTTTCTTGGGGGGAGGTTCTTTTTTTGGTTTTTTCTTTTTTGGGGGTGGTGGGTGCGGGTTTCCCAAGTTCTGTCAAACAAGGAGCTGTCTGGTTGATGAGTAATGGAATTCCAATACAATAGTGACTGAGTGTTGATTGCACTATTCTCAAGATTAAAATTGCTTGTTTGCAAGAAGGATCTGCATGGATGGAATTTCAAAGCTGGTGAAAAGATGTGGCTTTACTTATAAAATTATGCCCATAGATCTTGATTGAATCATTTCCATCAGATGTGGCAATCACTTAACACAATGTGCTGTGGTACCTGTGTGGATGCTTCATTCCAGCATGGTGTGAGAATGAGGTAGGAAATTTTTTGATATTATGGAGCGTGCAGTGGTGATTAGGGAACATGGGCAGGGCTGGGAGAGGGAAAATTTAGTCCACCCTTATCCCCTTGGTTCTTGAATGCGTATGTTAGCACTTAAAGAAAGTTGAACTAGAGGCACGAATTTTTCTAGAAGAAGTTGGTGGGAACATAATTGAGGGAGCAAGAAGTTCGGTGGAGATGGTTTGACATAGATTCTAGGAAGAGTATGCAACTTTCATAGATACGAAGACGGAATTTGTACCAAAAGACCTAGCTGAACATGGTCTGAGGGCCTAAGAAATATTTGTTTATGGTGGTTGGAGATGAAGTTTAAATGGCAAGTGAATAATCGATTGTGGTTTGAATGAAACGATCATAAAGGTTTAGGTTCAAGATATGTCACAAAGTTGGTGGATTCATGGAGATGCTCAAATACGGAAGTTTACTGAGAGTCATAAATGGGGATAGAATGCTGCATAATCTCGCGATGAAATGTTAAAAGACAGAAGTGATACCAATGATATGAAATTGAATGTTGGATGGTCACAATTCAGCGTGTGCTTGAAATGAGTGATTGCGATGATGATTAGTCTGTGGAAAAAATGAGGGTACCAATGAAACGATAAAAAATGTTTAGGCTCAAGATATGTCATGAAGTTGGTGGGTTTATGGGGATATCATGCATGAGAATAGAGTGGATGCTGAAATATAGAAGTTTACTGTGAGTCACACGTGGGGATAGATTGCTGCATAAGCTTGAGGTGAAATGTAAAAAGACAAGTTATGCCGGTGATATGAAATTGAATGTTGGGTGGTCAGGTTTCAGCGTGTGCGTGAAATGAGTTGTTACAGTGATGATTAGTCTGCAGATTTCTGGATTAAAGATGAGATAAGACTTTTTGTTTGAAAACCAGTTGGTATTACCCATTTAAACTTTTCATGGGGCCCCACAATTTGCTCCTGTATGGGGTTGCAATTTCGTGGACATATTCTATGTCAAAGGGATTGGGCGACTCTGAGTAAGCACCAGAAATTTTCAGAAAGTGCCTTGAACACACAAAGATTATGGACTAGGAGGATACCTAACTATGTAGGGTGCAATAGCCAATCCAAGTTGGTGGTATTGGAGTTTGTATTCTACTTATCCTGAATTGTGTGTTTACCTGTCTGTTGATGTCATTGTGGCCAACTACAATGTTTGCTGCTTCGACCGAAGTTTAACAATCTTGGAGAATAGTAACAAAGCATGGTGTGTGATTCAAGGCATATAGAGAATCATGCAAGAAAATTTCATTGTTGAGTTCCCTAGATAATCTGGTACTTTGAAGCTTTAGCATGCATATACTGTGTTGATGAACTATTTTAGATGAGAAATTATGAAAGGCATGTATGCCATGTGGTTTTGATTTTCCTGTAATCAGCGAGAATATACTATGTAGGAACAAGAAAGGTCCAGCCCAGTTTCATTGGCACTATGAGATAGATTGCACAAGATTACTGAGTAAGCTGCTGTTGTTATGGAAACTGTGTAGTTGACAAGGTATATAGCTTCAGTGGCTAATTGGCAGGATGCTTGTCATCCTTTCTAAAGTCAATGCAATTTCAGTGCAGAGTAATGAGCACTAGGATATGTTGCTTAACTATGTCATATGATATCTTTATTTGGATTATCTTTGAAATGGCTGCTGAAGTGGATTAGTCACTTGATGATAAGTGAAATAAGGGATATGTGACCCTTTGTTCTTGGTGATGGCAGTGTACAAAGTTTTTAATTTCCCATGTGAGAGGGTGGTGGGTGCAGTGTTGGATATTGTTTCTTTATATTTCTCTGTAGTAATTTATGAGGGTAAGTTGGTACACGTCTTGATCAGATGTTTATGAATGTGTTCTAATTAAAGCATATCAGTGTTGTGAACTGCTTCAGAAGCTATGCTTTTGGTGCCTTCTCTAAGTCAACCTAGATCTTTGCTGTGCGATTCATTCATAAAATTTTTTAGATGAATTATCACTTGTCCAGAATCTAATTGGTAAATCTGATTTGTTCCGTCTCTGAAAGCATGTGGACTATAATCTGAATTCTTGTGACATATTGTGGATTAGTGGTCTGAAGTCCTGGATTGGTGCTTCTGGGTCGGTCTTTTAGGCCAGGATTGTTGAGACAGCAGCATGATTTCGGGAGTTATATGTTCATGTTCGTCTTCTTGTGACCAGATAGTTGGTTTCTTTGCAATTATTCTTTTTGTTTAGCGGCCCATATTGCACCACAATAATCACTTGGTGATATTATGATAGTTTCAACTGAGTCGAAATCAATAGCCACCAGGTTGCTGATTTAGTCACAGAACATTTTATACTTTCTTTGTGGCCATTGTGTTATCTTCTTTTGGGTCGTGTGTTTCTGAATCTCCGGTTGTAGTGTACCACTATTAAAATTTACTGTCTGCTATTTTTGTACTGTTGCAAATTTAGCAGGTGTGTGGCAGTGCATGTGGGGGTAAGAATTTTACCATGTTTGCGAGTGAGTTGCTAACTATTGCAGTCTCTTATTTCTTTTAATTATGCCTAATTCCTTGGAACTTGTGCAGTCGGTTCTTGCAGTGTAGAGGCCCATTTGCCAAGAGAAGGCATCCTTTGGTGGACTCAGCTGTAGTCGCAGAAATAAGGCGATGTATGGATGAAGGGATTGAATTCCACGGGGAGCTTTTGAACTTCCGGAAAGATGGATCTCCTTTGCTGAATAGACTGCGGCTAACCCCCATTTATGGAGATGACGAGGTGATCACGCATGTCATTGGGATACAATTCTTCACTGAAGCCAACATTGACCTTGGTCCAATATCTGGGAAGGACTCTGCAAAATCAACTGAACGATTTCGTACTGGTCTATCCTTTCTCCCTTTCTTGTCAACGGGGGATCGAAATGTTGCACGTGGGATGTGTGGGATATGGCAATTGAGTGATGAGGTAATTTCACTTAAGATACTTTCAAGATTGACACCAAGAGATATTGCAGCGGTTGGCTCTGTCTCTAGACGATTCTATGCTCTCACAAAGAATGAAGACCTATGGAGAATGGTCTGCCAGAACGCTTGGGGAAGTGAAACTACCAGTCTCTTGGAAACTGTGCCTGGTGCAAAGAGACTAGGTTGGGGTCGGCTTGCAAGGGAGCTGACCACCCTCGAAGCTGCAGCTTGGAGGAAGCTAACTGTTGGAGGTGCTGTTGAACCCTCGCGATGCAACTTCAGTGCTTGTGCAGTTGGCAATCGAGTTGTCCTCTTCGGAGGCGAAGGAGTTAACATGCAACCAATGAATGATACTTTTGTATTGGATCTGAATTCTAGCAATCCCGAGTGGCGACATGTCCAAGTCAGCTCTCCTCCGCCAGGTCGTTGGGGTCATACACTTACCTGTGTGAATGGGTCCCACTTGGTTGTATTTGGAGGCTGTGGAAGGCAAGGCTTACTTAATGATGTTTTCCTGCTAGATTTGGATGCAAACCCCCCAACATGGCGGGAGATATCTGGATTGGCTCCTCCTCTTCCGAGATCATGGCACAGTTCTTGCACCCTTGATGGCAGCAAATTGATAGTTTCCGGTGGTTGTGCGGATTCTGGTGTCCTTCTGAGTGATACTTTTCTGCTTGATCTCTCGATGGAGAAACCTGTCTGGAGAGAGATACCAGCAGCATGGACACCACCGTCCCGGTTAGGGCACACTTTGACGGTTTATGGTGGGAGAAAGATACTGATGTTTGGTGGCTTGGCGAAAAGTGGGCCTCTTCGATTTCGTTCCAGTGATGTCTTCACAATGGATCTAAGTGAGGAGGAACCTTGTTGGAGATGCGTAACAGGAAGCGGAATGCCTGGAGCTGGAAATCCTGGTGGCATAGCTCCTCCTCCAAGACTTGACCATGTGGCTGTGAGCCTTCCTGGTGGGAGGATTCTCATCTTCGGTGGATCTGTTGCTGGTCTTCACTCTGCCTCACAACTCTATTTGCTGGATCCTACCGATGAAAAGCCCACATGGAGGGTACTAAATGTTCCCGGGAGACCGCCGAGATTTGCTTGGGGTCACAGTACTTGTGTTGTTGGAGGGACGAGAGCCATTGTCCTAGGGGGTCAAACTGGGGAGGAGTGGATGCTCACCGAACTCCACGAGCTGTCATTGGCAAGTTCCCTTATTTGATTGACACATGCATTGAGTCATGGCAACGTTTGCTGCAATGCAAGATCCTGGATCAGTACGACATACTCTTGATGCAAAATGGTGTTTCTGTCTCTGAATTTCTGAGAAAGTTGTCGCTTTGGTCAGGACTGCATATTAGGTCATCGGCCCTGTTTTTTCCTCTGTGATGCAGTTCTGGCTCAAGACAAGGATTTCAGCCAGTGACTTGGAACAGTATCAGATTTTTGGGAGGCCGGTAGAAGAATCTCCCCCTTGGCATGAGTAGTGGATTAAGTTTTGTTGGTAGATCAGTAGTATGTGGCCATAGTTTTAATTCAACCTCTGTAATTTGAACTAAAGAAAAAAAAAAAAAAAAAAGGAAAAATGCACGCATGTTTATATTGAATAAGATACTCTCCAGTCAAGTGTGGTGGGTTATTGTGTTTTGCTGTGATGTTTACTTCTGCTCTGAATAGGTGTGTTTAACTTTGGTAGAGAGAGATTACCTTTCTCCTGGCTTTCGAGCTGGGAATGACCCAATGTCGAATGTATAATCCCTGTTAATTTTGGTTGCTAATGAAGTATCATATCGATATGTATATGTATTTTCAGGTGTGTTAGTTGTGGCATCTTGTTGTACACAGCACAGTTATGGGCTAAGTGACCTGCGCGAGAGCAATTGAGATGGATTGTGAATGAGTAGGGGCAGTTGGCTTTGTTCTAAGCCAGATGAAGTAGCCATTGTAGCTTGTGACCTCGTTGTATGAGTGAACTAGTGATCTCTGAACTCCTCTGCAGATCCTATATGACTGTTGATTGTTTACCACCAAATTCAGTGCAGTTGACACTGGTGCTCTATGTTTCTCATTCCCACGCCTTTTTTCTATTGGAACTATGGTGGAGGCTAGTGCTTAACGTCAAAACATTGATTGACATAAATCGATATGGAATCTTTGGTTACGGGTACTGCATGTCTTTGTCATGGTTCTCCCTTGTAAGTGTTCTTACTCATGTAAAACGAATGTCAAGAACCAGATAATTCTAGAAAAGGATTTTGGTATCTTTTTCCCCTCTAAATCATTGCTCTTAGAGGGATACTGAGGATTATCGTACAGGGAGTAGTTTCAGTTGCAAGGGGCTGAACATGAACCAAATGTAGTAATTGAATCTGTTTGAGAAAATTGCTAATTTACTCCAACAGACAATTTATTGATGGTTCAGCACACAGCTAAGGACGACGATCAATTGGTTTAGACGATGTTACATTGTGTTGTGTCTTTTTGATCGTGGAACTATTTGAGGTGGGTCGACTGAGAAAATGATGGACACTTCACATTTATATGCTTCTTTCTTTGACACAGCCTCTTGACTATACAAAGTGATAGAACAATTTATCATGAATGAGTAAAGCGACGTATATTAAGAATGGTCTGATTTGCTAAATAGACATTATAGTAAAGCACTTTTTGACAAGAGGTATGAGCGATAAGTTTTGAGAAAATTAGTGTCTTCTAAATTAATAATTTGATATACCAGGTGATATATTGAACGTGTGGATGAGGTTTAGCATCCAAAAAACGAGATCCCAAGTATGCTAAGATTAACTTGCAAAATAAATATATCAAATTATGTGATGGATTACTCGCTTATTTAAAAATCTATTTGTAATTTATCATGTCACTCAATATATCAATTTTGTAAATTAGTCTTGAGTAAATCTTATATTACTCCTGATAAAAAGTGCACACCTTTACTTTATTAATTTCTTGGTCTTGACAAGATTTACCTTTTGGTGGAACTTGATCTAGTTCTTTAGGAGAAAGTACACATAAAACCACCCCAATCACCATATCAAGTAGAAGACAAGCTCAAGACTCGAGATAATCGAACAAGATTTGGAATCCCCTAACTTGCCATTGGTAAAGTAACCCTGTTGGATCGAAATCTGCAATGGTTTGGAAATGGAACAGACAAAGATGTGTGCCCCTTGCAATTCCAGATCCATGCAATTCAGAAGAACAGAATAAAACCGAAGACCAGAACAACAAAGGGGCATGTCTTTAAATTCTGAGATGACGAGGATGTCGTTTATATTAAACTACCCTCGTATCGACTGAATTTATTCCTATGTTCCCATCTGGAGGAGGAGAAAGCAAGAAAAAAGAAAAGAAAAAAAAGTACAAACATAAATCAAACAAAGACAAAGATCTAACCACTTGGGTTGCGTGTTCTCTGTTCACCTCTCTCTCTCTCTCTCTCTCTCTCTTCTCTCTCTTCTCTCTTTCAGAAGAATCACTTTCTCCACCTCTCTTTCCAAGTACCCACATTCTGCTTTACTCTTCTCTACCACACTCTCTCTCTCTTCCAAGCTCGCCGCCGCTCTCTCTGTCTGTCTCTCTCTCTCGTTCACTGTCCAGCCATGGCTGTCAACAAAGAATCTGTTCCTCCACCACTGATCGGCAAGATTGGACCCTACACAGTGTTCATGACCCCGCCCTCCACTCCCAAGCCAACCGAACCCGCACCCCCCCCGGTCTTCGAACCGCCGAAGAAGGTGGCGCCTCCGCCGGTCCAGCCGCCGCCGCAGCAATTTGAGAAGCCTGGGCAAAATGGGTCATTTCTTGGGTTCTTCAAGAATGCTGTCAACAGAGTGCAAGATGGTATGGTTACACTCGAGTCACTTGGGGTGAGCGTGTTTAGTGTTGTTGATTTTGAAAGAGTGAGACCCTCTTGCTTGGTTGGTGTGAAAATGGAGCCGATTCAGTGGAATGCTGCGAAAGTTTAAGACTTTGGCTTTGGTGATCTAGTGGTCGATGGTTTAGTTTCTTTGAGTTTTGGTTCTAAAGATGGAATCTTTCGTGCAGTGAGTGAATTTCCTTCTAGACTGCAGATAGGATCTCTGATATCTGAGAAGCTTTGAAATATCTTGTTTTGGTTTCTAAAAGTGTGGATTAGGATTGAGGAACATAAAGCTAAGAATTTCTCACTTCTCCGGCTTGATGTATGAAACCTGGGATGGTGTGATAGAGAAAACTGATATTTTTGCTTGATTAACTTTCAGTTCGAGAAATTTTTATCCGTAGCGGAATATATATTCGACATTTAAACAGTTTTTAAAGATTCCTTGGGTTATTTTTGTAGCTCACTCGAGCTTGGATGACCATGTGGCGCGTTGGTTTGGTTTGAACCAATCGAAGTATCAGTGGGCATTGGACGATTACTATGAAAACAAAGGATTGGTAAGGTTCAAGTACTTTACTGGTGTTTCCTTCTGGACAGGACCCTGCTTGGTGATGCTGGCTTCTGTTTTCTTGTTGAAACTTTATTATCTGAATAATGCATGTTATGTACAATGGATGACTAGAGTCACTTATGCTTGAAGTTGTTTGGTTTCTATAATTTGCTGCTTACCCCTATTTTATGTACTGTTGGCATATCAACCTCAGTTCTAAATACCGCAATCCACAATCCTAGAAAATGAGAGGTTGCTGAAGTGCTACTTTTAGCAATTAAGTGCTCTCAAGATTTTCTTCTATACTTTAAGGTGCTCAGACCTAAATAATAGATCTAATTTTGTACTGAAGGAGGTTAGATGTCTCAATTTTTAGTTCACTGTTGCATGCTCGACATTGTTTTTGGCAATGGCAAGCTTGAGCAACTCTGCATTGCAATTGGATACTAGGTGCATGAGAAGCAGGAAGCAGAATCCTGTCCTGTTTCCTCTGGTATATTGTCCAAAATATTAAAATTGCCATGTTATGAGCTATTTTAGTGTTCTAGCAATGCCTGTTCACATCCTAACATACAACATACATCCAACTATATGCATATGGCATGGTGTGCGGGAGAATACTTGCTATAGGCATAACAGAGTGGTAAACCAAGACATGAACTACAGGATTCTGCTACTGTACCTTATCCTGCATGGAGCTACAAAATATATGGTTCCACTCATATACATCATACCATTCTATATAATGTAACAACAGAAGGACAGGTAGCTCGGAGCTCATAATAGTAGGGTTGTAAAACACTGCAATATTCATTTCCAAAAATTGTTTTTTTTCCCTCTAATATTATGGACATGTTTTGCTTGGTTCTTCTGTCGAACTTGATCTAGATCAAGTAGATCCCCTATTTGTAAATGACTATTTTCCCTAGTAATGATGATGATTTCCTATTTGTACTGCTAGCCGGCATCTTACTCTAAATAGTTGCTTAGTTGACACAGCTTTCTGCCTTTAAGCAACATAATTAGGCTTGTTTTATCTTGAAATGCCATAAATATTTACCATAAGAACATCATTAAAAGGAAAATACCATACATGAAATACCCTTTTTTTTCATTTGGTTTTTTTGTTTTTTTTTTTTTTGGGGTTGTTAGGGGTCAAAAGCCTATCTTGAACAGCTGATAAATTGATTCAAAATGCTGGGTTTGAGATTGGGATTGCTCTGACTTTGCCCATTTTCTTAGCATCCAGTCTGTGATTTCAACTTTTTATACGATATACTGCTAAATTGCATCACCAGGAGCTTCTCTTGTTGCATCAATATAGACAACATGACATGGAATACACAAATCTGTTAAGATGATCACCTCCCTATAACTTGTTGCCAAGGTCTTGCATTCAGAAGTCTTAGTATTAGTCTTACATCTGTAACATAACTCACTAAAACTGAGTTAGATTTGAAAATACCATAAAAAAAGTCATGTTTAGCAGCTGTGCAATGCATGTAAACTGCCCCTATTTTCTTCTGAAACAGACACTTTCTTTGCATTGCTGCATATATTGGATATACCCAGCTTCTACTTGGTTTGCTGAATTTATGGTTTGAACTC
The DNA here is from genome assembly GCA_007663325.1 of Eucalyptus pauciflora. Classification (NCBI taxonomy): domain Eukaryota; kingdom Viridiplantae; phylum Streptophyta; class Magnoliopsida; order Myrtales; family Myrtaceae; genus Eucalyptus; species Eucalyptus pauciflora. Next base: position 926,538 of record VMYD01000248.1, read on the forward strand.
CATTATGCCGTCTGCAGGAAAAGGAAGGTATCAAAACTAAAGAAATTTCAAGCAAACAACAGAATGTGTAATGTACTCGAACAGGTCAAGATCATTTAGCTTTTCATCTTGGTTGAATTGCTTATAACATCACAGTTTGGCTCTTGGTTTTGCGTGAAAGCCCTCGTGACTTCTCTGTTCTCATGCAGAAACCGTGTCAAGTTTGGTGGTGTTTGAACTCTTATTGAGAACCTGTTGCTGATTCAGAGTATAGGATCTTGGGACCTTTGTTCAGGCAAGGCACCACTCTACTCCTTACCGCCACAATCTTCTAGTTGTGATATAGGTTGAGGTCCTGTCATTTCATCTGAAGGCGACTTTTCCATCGAGATATATCTATGGTAGTCAAATCTAGTTCTGTTCAAATTCTGAAGAGATTGGAGTATGTGGACTCTTGTTAGTAAATTCTGGTGTTATGTATAAGAATGTGAAAAGGTGGAAAGTCCACACTAATATCCCCAAGAAGTTCTTCATGTGCTGCTTCTCAGTAGGAACATCTGCAGGACTATTTCTCCTGCGATGTCCCTCTGTTTCGCCTGCTATTATTATTAAATATTCCTTGCTTGTGGACTCATAGTGAATTCTACTTTTGTGCTTGGTGTTTTTAGTAGTGATTGCGAATCTCTGTTCACACGGACATTAATTCAACTGGTTCACAAGATGAAGTCGCTTATAGATGATACAGGTTGGAAGTATAATGTCCAGAGAGGTTTGATTGTTTCTGTTCCATGTTTAGCTTTTGTTGGAGCTAGAACTCAATAGGGGTGGCAAATGGGTGGGTCAGGTCAAAAATGGGTCGACCCATATTCGACCCATTTAATCTGTTTTGACCCATATTCATATAGTGTAAATCAAGTGACCATACCCGACCCGATTCATATTGCTAAAACTTATTAATATTTTAGGATAACCCACTTCTACTATATGCTAATTGTTAAAACATTTTTATGCAATATAAATTTAATGGAAATTAAAAAAATCGAATTTTTAATTTTTTTAAATATAAATTTTAATTATTTTAATTTTTAAAATGTAATTTTAATTTTTTAATAATTATTTTTTCTTTTTCTCTTTTCTCTTTTCTTTTTTCTTCTTCTTTGGCCGACCAACGATGACCGGCGATCGGCCACAGGCGAGATCGAGCTCGCCGGCGTTGGGCGGGGCTCGATCACGCCGATCCGACAAGGCTGAGGCATCGCCTGATGCCGGTGAGCTCGAGCCTCACCAGATTCGATGAGGCCCCGCTTGACGTTGGCAAGCTCAAGTCTCGCCGGCGTTGGGCGGGGCTCGATTTTGCCGATCTGGCGAGGCCAAGGCCGCGCCCGACGCTGGTGAGCTCGAGTTTCGCCAGATTCGGCGAGGCTCGAGCCTCGCCATTCGTCAGCGACAGGTCGCCGGCGAGCTCGAGCCTCGCTTGGCATGTCGCCAACAGGCGGTCAGCCGTCGCCCTACCAACCATCGGCTAAAGAAGGAAGAAAAAGAAAGAAAGAAGAAAAAGAAAAAAAGAAAAGAAAAAAATTGAAATATGAAAAATAATTATAATTTCGATTTTTTATAAAAAAAAAACACTTTATAAATTAAAAAAAGGCTCATGGGTTCAAAGTGGGTTTCCTAATAACCCATTTTTGACCCATATTTAACTTTCACTTGACCCATTTAACTAAAAATGGGTCATAATATGGGTTTATGACCCATTTTGCCGGCTCTAGAACTCAATAATCCTCAAATTCTATTTAGTTTGCAGTATTGGTAGGTTGTCAAGTCTTTATGCATTGATCTTCTCATCAATTCCACACACCTATAGTTTCTCCTTTGCGATTCAAAGTTTTGGACCCCAACTCCACCGGTATAAGGGAAATGATATGGTAAGTCCTCCTACCCGAAAGGCACAATATATCAGAATTAAAATTCTAAAGCCCATAGAAAAGAATATATACATCTCTATTTACTAACAAATTAAACCCAGCAAATGCTATTTCAAACATACATACCAATATCTTTAACTTATTCCAAAATCCGACTCTCAGAAATCCCTCACTGACACCTTCTCGTCCTAGTTGCTGGTAGTTATAGAAACTGAAAAAGGACTGCTATCAAACGTATGTGCTAGTCACCAATTAGTGGATTAGCACAAGTCTCTTCAAAGGTACCAGATCGAGTACTCACTATTATAAAAGATACCATAAATACATTTGTAAAGTATTCGTATAATATCAAAAATGAGTCGTACGACTTAAACAAAGCTTCGTACGTATCAAATTTATTCATTCCATCAACTATATCAATGTAAACATATGCGGTCCAGTCCATTGACTAAGGCCACGCTTAACATTTGGTGATAAGCCCTACCAAGATTCTCACCGGGGGTAAGGGTCTATTTACATCAGTCGGTGGATTCGCCCAATAGAAATGTCTTGAGAATTATCTATAATGTGATCCCACATTTAGGGATATAATTTTTGTAATAAAAACTTATCCGTTGGATTTGACCCACGTTTTCTCTTTTAAGTTACGATTATTACATATGCGATTTTTTCATGCTTCGTACCTCTTCGTGACAATCGCCCATTTGATTTGATAACCGTTTTGATGGGAGATGGCTTATAAAAGGAACGATCGTTCATTTCGTAAGGGCAATCACAAGATCTAATGCTAACCCTCATTTAGAAATAGGCCATCAGTATGTGAGGAAATTTGGTTTATGGAATGTGCTCGTAATATCATCAAATCTCCGTGAATTTCCAATGAACACAAATTCAAACAATGGCTAGAGGTCTTTTTTATTTTTTTTATCTCATTTTTCCACATATGATTCTAATCAATGATTGAATTTTGTTTGTCAATGCGTGATTAGAATCATTAGCTTATGTCTAACATTTGGTATTAGAGCATGTAGGTATCTCTGTCTTGTTTATGTCGAGTTTTGGGTGTATTTTCATGAGTTTTCTAAATGAATAGTAAATCGGGCATTTTGGGGCCAGGAGAGAAACTTGTCGTTTTCAACCAAATTTTGGCGACCAGTCGCCTAGCTTCGTACTAGTACGATTGCACCGCCATGGGGAAGAATAGCCATAAGTTGATATGGAATATCGGTGATCGCCAGAGACTAATTGGGCGGCGAAAGTCGTGGTGGTTAAGGGTTTGCATAAGAGAAATATTGTTTGATTCGGGGCCAATTTCTTGGCCCTTTTTGCTTAAACTTGGACTTATGTGGCCGCGTTGGCATGGTCTCCAAATCCCATAATTTATTTTGGTCTAAGATGGGCTAGCGGAGAAAAAAATGGGCGGCAAGCGCGTGGATTCCACGTGTATATGCCGCAGTTATTGGCGCGTGGCGTCCACGCGCAATGCGCAGGCAATCACGAGCGTGTGCATGGCATGTGCTTGAGCAACATTTGCAGGCGCGTGCGTGCCACTTGCTTGGGCGAAGGGCATGCGCCTGAAGCGGCTGTTTCCCCTCCACTGATTTACAATGTTGCCCCTCTTTCTTTTTTGTTTTTTCAATTTTGCCATTTTCCGAATTTATTTACTGTTTTGCCCTTGGTAGCTAAATTTACTCTTTTACCCTTCGCCGTTTTGAAAATTCTCGTTTTGCCCCCTCTGCAATTTTGCAATTCTACCGTTGGCCAAGCTATTTACTATTTACTATTTTTCCCTTCATGTATTTTGTAAATATTTTATGCATTAAATTAAATGTCTAGTGATCCATATATTTTAATTAATTAGGGAGTAGCCACAATATCTTTGATTAGTTAAATTATATATTAAGAGGTTCCAGATTACATCTAGTAATAGACATTGATTGTAATTAATCTTATTAATATGATGAATTTTATCTCATAGGAATTTTCATTATATTAATATGATTAATCAAGATGAAATATCATAATTTACCCATAGATATTAAGGAAATGAATATAATTATGATAGTTTCTTCATGGAGTGTGTATGAATCTATTTAAATTAAAACTTAGCCCACAAACAGTTTTTATATTATTTTGTAACATGTTTTAACATGATTTATGTATATTTTGCCTTAAATTTTGTAACATAAGCATGATTATTTAATATGCAATTTTGCAATTTGTGAATTTCTCTGAATTTGAGAATGATGTTCCCATACTAAATGGTGAAAATTATAAAGTTGGAATGAGTTAATTCTTCTTCAATTGGGGTACATGGACATTGACTATGTTGTAAGGAAAGACAAACCACCTACTCCTACTGATACGAGCACTATAGCTGAGATAACCCTTTATGAATAATGGGAGTGGTCCAACCTCGTTAGTGCGATGTTCATAAGGACTAAAATATCTCCCAGTATACGTGGTTCGATTGCTCTATATAGCAATGCTAAGGTTTTATTGGAGTCTATTGATGCACAATTTGAGACTTCAAAGAAGACACATATCATGACCTTAATTATGAAGTTTTCATCGTTGAAGCTCACTAGTGTTAGAGGTGTGCGTGAGCATGTCATGAATATGATGGACATTGCAACTTAACTTAAGAACCTTAAGGTTAAGATATCCGAATCTTTTCTTGCATACTATATTTTGAACACTCTCCAACAATAGTATGCATCTTTCAAGATGTCTTAATACACATAAGAATAATGGTCAATTAATGAACTCATGACCATGTGTGTTCAAGAGGAAGAAAGACCAATTATAGAATCGAGAGAAAGTGCTCATTTGGCAATATAAGAAAAGAATAAGGGTCATAGTAAGAAGAAGGGAAAATGTAAAATACCTCCCTAAAATGACATTAATAAAGAATTCAAATATTTTTTCTATAAAAAGAATGGCCATATAAGGAATGATTGCATTAGATTTAAGGCTTGATTTAAGAAAAAAATGTAATCCAATCTCTTGTATTTGTTATGAATCTAGTATCACTGATATGAGTCACAACACTCGATGATTGATTCTAAATCTACAATTTATATTTTGAATTTCTTGCCGGGTTTTCAAAACTACAGGAAGCTAGTGGGAAGTAAACAACGTATCTACTTAGAAAACAAGATGCATTTACATGTGGAAGCTATTAGGACATGTAGATTAGTTCTCAATAGTGGTTTTGTTTTGAATTTAGAAATGACCTTTTATATTCCTAGTTTTTCTAGAAATATAATTTCAATTTCAAGACTTCTATCTTTAGGTTCCTCTTTTAACCTTTCAAATTCAAACTTCAGTTTATCATTTAAATATGAAATTGTTGGGAGTGGTACTTTGTCTAATGGTCTTTTTAAAATTAATTTAAAAGATATGCATATTATAATGCGACACATATTCATGATAATGCTAGTATAAAACAATGTGTTGTGAATGAAGATTCATCTATATTGTGGCACCAGAGATTGGAACATATATCCATAGATAAGATAAAGCAATTGGTAAATGATGAAGTACTTAGTACTTTAGATTTACTGATTGTGATACTTGTGAAGACTGCATAAAGGGAAAGCAGACTAACAAGACGAAGAGAGGTGCCTAGAGGAGTATAGAAATATTAAAAATTATACATACATATATTTATAGTTTAGATATGGACTCGTATAATACTTCATCTCTTTCATAGATGACTACTCACGTTACATGTATTTCTATTTACTTCATAATAAGCATGAAGCATTAGATACGGAAGTAGAGAAACAATGCATTATGCAAATTAAGATCGTGATATTAGATAGATGTAGAGAATTTTATGGTAGATATACTGAAAAAGGACAAGTGGCTGGTCCATTTATGAAGTTTCTTTAGGAGCATGGGATAGTTGCCCAATATATTATATCTAGTTCTTTGGACCAAAATGATATAATGGAAAGAAGAAACTAAATATCATTGGACATTGTGCGGAGTATACATAGCGGCTTCAAACTTCCTAAATCCTTATGGACTAAAGCATTTAAGACAACAGTGTACATATTAAACCAAGTTTCGACCAAAGCTGTCCCAAAAACATCTTTTGAGTTGTTTAAAGATTGAAAACCAAGTTTGCAATATGTACGCATTTGGGGATGCCCATCTGAAATGAGAGTCTATAATCCATAATAAAAGAAGTTTGACTCAAGGACTATAAGTGGGAATTTCATTGGATATGTCAAAAGGTCCAAGTGATACATGTTTTATTATCCATCTCATACCATTAGGATTGTAAAATCAAGAAATGCTAAGGGGGTGCATGATAATCAAAATTTCTGTTCCAGAAATGATTTTTCTATTCCAGACCAATTTCTGGAACAGAAACTTGTTTGATAACGCTTATCAAATTTTCTATTTCTGGAATAGGTTTCTATTCCAGAAATAGAAATGGAGGAGAAATCAATTTATATTTCTCTCAACCCTAATTTTAAAATGAAATTTATTCGAATAAATAAAATGATATTTATTTTTATTTTTACGAATAAATTTAAAAAATCCTTAAAAATGAATAAATAAATAAATAATTATTATAAAATATAATTTATTCATTTTTATTTTTTATATATATTTTTATATATATTATATATATTTTTAATAAATAAATTTAATCGAAATAAATTTATTTCTTAAATATCATTTTATTAAAAATAAAAATAAATATATTCATTTTATTCATTTAAAAATAAAAATAAATTTATTAAAATAGATTAAAAATAAATAAATTATTTTTATTTATTATTTTATTTTTAGTTTATTAAAAATAATTTATTTATGATAAATAAAAATAAATTATTTTTATTAAAATAAAATTATTTTTATTTGTCTTGAGTATTTTGCCAAATAATTTTTTTTTTATTTTTTTATTCATTTTAAAATAAATTTATTCGTAAAATAAAATAAAATAGAATAAATAAAATAAATTTATTTTTAAGGATATTTTTATTTTAAAATAAAATGATATTCTTATTTTATTTTTTATGAGTTATTTATTTATTTTTGTTAATAAATCATTTTTATTTTTATTTTTTATATTAAAGGTCGCTGGTCGTCGCTGCCGCCGTCCGAAATGAAGAAATTTTGTGTTGTTATCAAACGAATTTCTATTTTTAGAGTAAAAATTTTGCGTCGTTATCAAACAGTTATTTTTGCTTAGAAACTCTTCTAGAAATAGAAATAGAAAAATCTATTTCTGTTCCAGAAACTATTTCTGGAACAGAATGGTTGTCATGCACGTCCTAAGTTTCTTGAAAATGACTTGATTAGTGGAAACGATCAGTTGAAGGACCTTGTTCCTAAGAAAGATCATTCAAACACTTAACATTCCACATCAAATATAAGGTTGGTTGTTGTTTATAACACCCCTTCAGTTCAACTAGCTAATGAACAACCAATGAACAACCAATCATTAAAGTTCCACAAATTGCTGATATTAATCTAGTAGATCTAGTTTTCAGTAATTACTAGAATTTGTTGAACAACCACTTAAATAACACGCTCTTCAAAAGAATGTTAATGCAACATTAAAAAGATATACTAGAATGAGAAAATCAGCAATTCATAGTGATTATATTATGTATTTACAAGAATCCGATTATAATATTAGAGCCGAGAATGATCATGAAACGTTTTCACATTCCATAAATAGTGATGAATCCAATTTGTGGTACGATGCCATGAAAGAAAAGATGAGTTTTATGGCATCTAATGAAATTTGGGATTTAGTTGAGTTGCCTAATGGTGCGAAGTCCATTGATTGTAAATGGGTCTTCAAAACTAAGAATGATTTATTGAGTAACATTGAGAGATATAAAGTTAGACTCGTTGCTAAAGAATTCTCTCAAAAAGAATGAATTGATTACATTAAGAGTTTTTTTTCCTATATCTAAGAAAGATTATTTTCATATTGTTTTGACATTAGTTGCTCATTTTGATATGTAATTACATCAAATGGATGTGAAAACGACTCAATGGGGAAATAGAGGAGGAGCTTCACATGAAACAACTCGAAAGATTCTTCTTTAGTAAAGGTGAGTGTTTGTTGTGCAAGTTTAAGAAATCTATATATAGCTTGAAACAAGCATCTCGCCAATAGCACTTAAAATTCCATAATGTCATCTCTTCATTAGGTTTTTACAAAGAATGTGATGGATCAATGTATATATTAAAAGGTCAATATGAGCAAAATTTGTTTTCTTATGCTATATGTGGATGATATTTAACTTGCAACCAATAATAATAAGTTGCTACATGAGATGAAACAATTTCTCTCTAAGAGCTTTGATATGAAGGATATGGGCGGGGCATATTATATTATTAACATTAAAATTCATAGAAATAGACCTCAATGAGTTTTAGGACTATCTCAAGAAATCTATAGCAATAAGATTTTAGAGAGATCTCGGATGAAAGATTATTCACAAAGTATAACACTTATTGTGAAGGGTGATGGATTCAATTTGAACAGTGCTCGAAGAATGATCTACAAAAGGAATAAATAAATAACATTCCTTATGCTTCTGCTGTCGGAAGCTTGATAGATGCTTAGGTTTGCATTTGACTTAATATCGCTTTTATTATGGGAATGTTGGAAAGATATCAGAGTAATCTATGTATGGACTACTAGAAAACTACAAAGAAAGTGATGAGATACATTTAAGGTGCCAAAGGCTACATACTTATATATAAACAGACTGACAATCTGGAAGTAGTTGGTTATTCGGATGTGAACTTCGCAAATTGTGTTGATTTTCAAAAATCAACATCTGGATACGTTTTTGTTTTAGCTGGCGGAGTCGTGTCATGGAGAAGTGCGTAGCAGACTTATGACTGCCAAGTTCATTTCTTGTTTTGAAGCTACTTCGCATGGTATATGGTTAAAGAGTTTCATTTTTGGACTTAGAATTGTCGATTCTATTTTTAGGCTATTAAGAATATATTGTGACAATTCAATTGCGGATTTTATTACTGAAAATGCCAAAAGTGGCCATTGAAATAAGCATATCGACATCAAGTATTTAGTCATAAGTTTGAACGTGTTAAAGAGAATAAAGTTGTCATAAAACATGTTATTACTAGATTAATGATAATTGATCGTTTAACTAAAAGCATGCCACCAATAAAGTATAATTATTGTGTAACTAGTATGGGAATAGGTTCCATCATGTGATTTGCCGTCATATGGACGGTTTTTGTTTTATGAAACTCTTATTTTGTATACATTATGTTGTTTATGAGAATAACATATCTCTTTGATTTTGGAATAAACATAAGGTTTATTCATTAAGATGTGTTGTCACATATAGGCTGACATTAAAGGAATAAGATGCATTACGATATATGGAAGATATTATTCGCTCTTAAAGGACATGTTGCCATGATTCATGCGTTTTGTTGTTTTCTTTAAGCATAAAGTTTTCATGGGTTTGATTGGATAATCCGTATGATGAAAATGTTGGGATCAAGTGGGAAAATGTTATCTATAATATGATTGCACATTTAGGGATATAGTTTTTGTAATAAAAACTTATTTGTTGGGTTTGACCCACATTTTCTCTTTTAAGTAGCAATTATTCCACATGCGATTTTTCCATGTTTCGTACATTTTCGTGACAATCGCTTGTTTAGTAACCACCTTGATGGGAGACATAAGGGCAATCACAAAGTCTAATTCAAATCCTCTAATTCGGAAATACATCATTAGTACTCTATGAGATTGGGTTAGTACTGAAAAGGAGAAGTCAGTTTCCTCAAACTCAGGGTGATCCTTAGGGGAACTTTCCTAGTTATGATGTGTGCAAGCCCGTACCTTAGCTGTTCCTTAGCTTTCGAAGAACGCGGGATCTCCTCTTGATCCGGTAGTAGGGGGTCGGGGCTATTCTGTTCAGGAGGGATGAAAGACAAAGAAAGGGATCAATCTCCGTAAATTTCTGACGGACACAAATTCAAGCAATGGCTGGAAATATGTTTTGTTTTTTTATCATATTTTTCTGCATATGATTATATTCAATGATTGAATTTTGTTCTTCAATGCGTGATTAGAATCGCTAGTTTATGTCTGACATAATATGCATACTCACAATCCCTTAATGTTTTTATGGTCATTCTCGCTATGACGGTGATGATAATAATCATCTTGCAGTCATGAACCAACTCAATATTCAGTTCGCAAATCAAGTTTACACACAAATACATGTAATCTCTCGCTATTCATTCCATAAAGCACAGTTCTTTGCCATTTTAAATCACCAAAAATGTTGTAAATGTCTGATCCATCTTTTTGGGGTATATAGTCTCTCAACAACACTTTTCCTTTTTACTATACCATACGTCATCTCATGTGATGCCTTACAATTTTCCAAACATGAGTTTTTAATTCATAAAAAAATAAGTACCACTCACCTAAAAATGTGAAACTAAACAACAAAAGCTACCTTGAGGAGGAATTTTTTTTTGAAATCCTACTAGTTAATTGGGAAATGGATATCAGAGTCAATTAGATGACTATTTTAACTATGACTCAACTAAATCAATAACAAAAGGACTTCAACATACCAATTCAAAATTCATTTCATAGATCAAGTTCACACACAAATACATTTGACTTCTCACTACTCATTCCATCAAGTAGGGTTCTTTGCCATTTTAATTCACCAAAAAATTTGTGAATGTCCAATCCATCTTTTTGGAGCAAATATTCTCTTAACAATGCTTTTCCTATTTATCATAAGTTATGTCATGTGATGCCTTTTTCATAACTTATATTTCTTATAATTTCCAAAGCATTAATTTTTAATTCATAAAAAAGAAAGATAAGTATCACTCACCCGAAGATGTGAAACCTATCAACAAAAGCTACCTTGAGTGGGAAAAAAAGAGTCGAAATCCTATTAATTATGTGGAAAACAAATATCAAAATGAAGTAGATAACTACTTTACCTAAGACTCAACTAAATCGATAACAGAAGGACTTTGACATGCCAATAAAAGCTTGCCTAAAGCAAAACAATTATCGTTGTCTACTGTACTATGGTAGCTCGACTGTCGAATTTTAAATGATTATTTAAACTCTACCAACGTACGTTCCAAGTGGGTCCAAAGTCATTGGAAAGCTAATCCGACATACTTAAAAGTCGAACTTTGCCTCAAACCCAAAGATGGCCATTGAGATGGGTGAAAATCAGTGTTAGACATAGTGGTTCAAACATGGTTCCATTAGTGCGCAACAAACTTGAAAATTTCAGCTCAACAAAATTGTAACCGTTAATGATGAAATCTCACGGTTCCAAAATATCATGGAGTTTCTTTACAACATAATTTCACACCTCTAAGGTCAATCCAACAACTCAAAATTCAACACGGTATGAAATTATAACTTTTACATATGTCCATGGTTTTCGGTGGCTTTCGTGGACGAAATCTCGCTTTTTTCTCTCCAGGTTCCCTCTCTTTCCTGTTTTTCTTTTGCTGACCCTCCTCTCTCTCTCTCTCTCTCTCTCTCTCTCTCTCTCTCTCTCTCTCTCTTATTCCTTCTTCCTTTGAGAAACCAGCTGCAGAAGTATTAAAAGATGGGTTGAGGCAAAAGCTTCATCATTAACTGAGTCAGGGGCTCGAGTCTCCTGAGCCTAAATCCTCGTCTTCCTTTCAAGAGGTCCGTTTGTTACGTAAAATTTGCCGCATTAGAAGGTCATAAAGAAAAATTAGACAGTTCCACCGCTTCTCGTTTGCTTAAATGGATTGCATAGAATGGCGAGGCTCAAATCGAGACTTAAGCCTTGGAAGATAAATGGCCTATCAACCGGAGGATTAACCCTCGATCCCTGATGACTTTTAGGGCTAAACAAGTTCGGTCCAAGTATTAACTACTCCGAGCTGTGAAAGGACATTGTCTGACAAATGATGTCGGGTCGAGGACAGTGCATTCACTTTTCTGGAAATAATTTGTTCGACCCGTCGTGTTTGTAACGAAGTAGCCTTGTTCCAAATGGCCAGCAAGTTGAGTTTAATCGCGTGGAGGACTGAGCTCAAGAAGCAAATTCCTCTTTGGCTCTAATTTACTCATCTCTCTGTATTCAGCTCTAACATGATCAACACACAGAGTCGATGCGAGCATCTAAATCACCCAAGAAAGCTTCGTAACTGGGAGGCCTTCCCTTAAATTTTAAACGAGCAGAGGTGCTGTTTTGCATCAATTGAATATCATATTTTGCTTAAAAAAAGAAAGAAAATCTCAGACAGAATCTGCAAGCATCGTGTGGCCAAGCCCTGCACCAAATGATCAAAACGACAGCAGTCTCCAAACCAAGACCAAGCCCATGTGGTACGAACATCATTCAAAACGAACGGAGAGGAAATTCAGATGAGAGGGGGGGGGTCTCACGTGTGGTCCATACAATATCTATTCAAGCGACTATCATTAGCTGCGGACGCAATTCACGCGTTGAATGGGAAATTTGGCAACAAGGAGAACTTGCAGGTTTTCAAGCATCCCTTAGAACAAAAAGACACGAGACTTTGCAGCGCTTTGTCAGCTCATGTTTTGGCTCTCAGGCCAATTTGGATTAATCAATCCGAACAACTTGGCAATTGACAAGGGAGTCGTAAAAGCTATAGGAAGTTCTAAATATTTTATCTTATTTCGCCCCTACTTAGATTACAGTAGCTTCTCCATATTCTTTAGGGCATAAAGAATTTCGATTCCAAAAAGATGGATTAATTACGAGCCGCTTAAAATAATACCAGTCCAGTAGAGTATCACGAGAACGCTTGCTAGTAGGCACCGGAGGATAGGTTAAAGTACAGTATGGAAGATTTTGAGACATAGTTACTACAACGACGGTCGTTTCCCAGTCTGCGGAATTGGTTGTGTGGCATGTGAATGAGAATCGATGCAGGTGAATGGGATGTGTACGGTAGGTGTGTTTGGCCGACGCAGTGGTGCCTTCGAGTTTCTGTGAATGGTTGGTATGAGAATTTGGTAGCGGAGTTGTGACATCACGTGAGTTTTCATCTGTATTATAAATGTTAAAATATGTCTCAAGTTTGAGTCAAATATGAAATATAGAATATTCCGAATTGGATATGTTGTGGACGTTCGAAATTGAGCAAAGAATATCCGAAGATCAATTTCCCAAAGTTTGAATTTACATTGAAGAATTCGACCGCTGAAATAGGAAAGTTCAACTTTGACTTGGATTTGGATTTTGTTTAAAATATATAGAGATATGTTTTGGATAAAATCGTTTTAGATAGGAATCAGAATCCTATTAGAAGTTGGCAAAAGAATAAGGATTTTACTTATATATAGACTTGTGGCCGTGGGTGGTAGATGTGGATCATAAATTGTCTTGAAGCGCAATGTGAGTGCTTGGTGTTCCGCCGTTGATCATAAAGAGTTGGTCTTGAAGCACCGTCTAATTGTCGAGTGCTTGTGAGAGATTTTCTTTGTCATTCTTACTCGTGAATTACATCCAAGAAGTTTAGTGTTTGTAGCCGATTAAATCGTGAGGTAATATTAGCATGTAATTTCTTCGTGAGATTGAAAGATTATTTTCGAGGAATTTTCGGGACTAAACACTGTGTGAGTTATTGAGTGTAATTGGGGCTTGGGAAACACCGAAGGAGTGTTTGAGTGACTCGAGGCTGCTGCTCTCCCTGTGGACGTAGGTCTTTATGACCGAACTACGTAAATCTGATGTCCGATTTATTTTCTTTTTCTGTCTATATTATTGTTCGATCGCTCGCTTAATCGCAACAATAAATGCTAGAGAAGGATTGAAGAAAGATGAAAGTTTTTTTTTATTTTTAATAATCCAGGAAATTTGAAAACCGGGAGCCGACGAGAAGAACCTGGGGGTAGCACACAGAAGAAAAATGGAAGTTTTTTTTGGTAAAGAGAAAAATGGAAAGTTTGTCTATGCAGAAAAAGAAAAAGGAGGATTTGATGTTGATAGATTTGATGCGACAGCTCATATCCGCATCGCATCAAAGGGAGTTGAATAATGCTGAACGAAACCCACACTGCGCAGAGCTCTCCTCTCCACGTGAGAAAAGAGAGAGCTTTTTAATTGGAATTAAAAAGTCTAAGAAAATTAAAACGTGAAAACGAAAGGTAAGAGCGTGATGGGAAATTTACGCTATTCAATCGGAGCATCGCGTGATCATTCACCCACTCAGTTATTGCAAGTCGTATATGCTTATTCTGACGAAGATAAAAGAGCTCAGTACACTTGGGTCGTCGGGTGGGTGTAGACGGGTTAATCACATGATGATTCGAAAGCTCCCAGAAACTTCTCTCCCTGCAAGATCTACAGAAGACTTGGGAGTGTACCAATTTGCAGTCTGTAGGGTTTGATATTGCATTGACGTTATGAACATGAACAGAAGTGTCCACAGCAAAGATTCAGAAGAATGGAAACGAAGCATAACTACAACCTAAATTTGTACCGACTCCAATTATGACGCTGCAACGATTAAATGGACTGCCAACTATGGGAAGACGGCATGTTACAAAATATCTCCATTAGGGTTTGTGCATATGACAATCCTACATTAGTCATGGAAATTTTAACCCCCTTCCGATGGCAAACGCTTCACTTTAGAAACATTTTTCTTTTCATAGAGAGTAAACTGCGTGATGAACATGCCGATAGAATGGTGCTACCGTGCTTAATTAGTCAATTCGATTCCCTTTATTCATGGTAGGAGGGCTCAGATTCAAACGCATGGTGAGCAGGGCTTTTCAATTTGCGTGTCCCAGAGGATTATTGGACCAGAAGCCAAACATCAGCGCACTTTCTCGGTCCTTCACTGGTGATTCAAAAGCTGAGCTCTCGCGTCGCATGTGAAACCTCAGTCATGGTTACTGTGCTGACCAGCCGCTAGCTTAGCTACACGCGACTACGTACACCTTTTCCACGTTTCAATCCAATGACACAATGCGGTGCATCGAACGTCGATCCTTCTTAACCTATTCCTATTCCTATCTGCACTTTCTGCCTTCGATTTTCATGGCGTGTATTCGATGCGGTACTTGACGCGGAGTTAAAACAAACTAGCAATCATACTTTCTTGGATTTTCTTTTCGAATCAGGTCAATTTTTCGTCCACTCATACTTTCTTGCTCAACACACGCACCCATGTATAGGGGTGAGCATGATTCGGATTGAGCTGATCCACCCCCTAACCCTATGACTAACGCGCACAATGTTAGTCCTCAATTTTTGGGATCAATGATCGATCTTATTGAGCTTGGGACCAAGGACCGGACGGACTCAATGGATTCGGTCCAATTCCAGGGTCAACCTAAGACCAACCGATAATTTTTTATTTCATTTTTTGTACTCATTAAAAAAACGATTGAGAACCGAACTAACCCAATAGGTCCGGTTCGGTTTCAAGGTCAACCTAGGACTAACCAATACTTTTTTATTTCATTTTTTATACTTATTGAAAGGGCAACCAAGGACCATACCGACCTAATGGATTTGATGATGAGCGAAGTCAGCTAAGAAAGACAAGCGGTGAGGGTCAAGTGGGATGAGTGTCGAACATAATGAGCATCGAATGTTGCTCCTCGCCAAGCGAGCATCGAGCGGCACGAGTGACCCAAAGCGAGTGAGGCGAATGTCAAGTGGCAAGTGAAGAAGTTGTTTCTTTCGATTTTAGCAAATTGAATATTAAGAGGACAAATCAGACAAAAGAGAACGAATATTAGAGGAGGATGTCATAAGGAATTGTTTATACCTTTTTGGACGCCGTGATGACTCCTTACAAAATATTTTTTAATTATGATTATTGACGTCATAAAAGATATTAAAAATCTAAGTTATTAAAGAATAATGTAAAATTAGTTGAACTCATCACTAAAGAGCTGTTTAATGTTGTTGACGTCGTTTATTTTAAGGTTTTCTCTATATAATTTTTTTTTTTAAATAATATATTAGATTATATATATTTAGGGTTGGTCCGGATTGGACCAACTCGAAACTCTTAGGACTGAGGATCGACCTGCACAGTACTGGTCCAAGAATTCTAGGACCAAGGATTGACCCAGTCTCCTTAGGAATCGGACCAGGATCGGCAGGATTGAGCCGGTCCAGGATCAGTCCAGGGTTGGCCCTGGACCAATGCTCACCCCTACCCATGTATCTATCTTGGAGTATAGAAGAAGAAGAAGACAGTAAGAAGTGGGTGCATTTGTTTTATACGAAAGTTAAGATTTGAATATTACTTTCCGGAACCCAACCACGAGCAGCGCAGTTGGTGTGCATTCTTCCTTCCACCACAGAGGTCGTGGGTTCGAGCCATCTCGCTGCTAAAGTGTCTTAAGTGGGGGTCTTGATATTGGGGTCTTGGGCTAGCCTCTCTTGAGATTTTACGTCTAAATAGCGGCTTGTGGCGAGGCTCAACAGTGCCACCGGGTACCGGCGGGTCGTGTGACCCCAAATAGTGTAAGCGAAAGGGGGCTCCGACGGTTCCTCGGTTACCAAAAAAAAAATATTACTTTCCAAAAAATTATCGCTTGCATCGCTTACAAAAATGAGCACACCAAAAAGATTTTCAGCACTCACAAAAATAGTTAGGCACAAATTATTATGGATAGCGAATACATTCTTTGTTGACTAAATATTCTAGGTGATACAATTAATCATTTATTAAATCTTGCATTTTCCATGAAATAAATGCAACAAAGTGAACTTCTCCAGTATCACCCCCTCCTTTGTGTCAGCATATTTTGCATCCCTTCGGACGAGGGGACATGGTGGTGGTGGATTAATGAATAATGTATGTGAAAGGTACTTGTGCGTGGGTTTGGCCGATGCATTCGCTTCTTGCAAGGATCGTGCCTTCGCTTCTGTGAATGGTTGGTACCAGTCGTCGGTAGTGGAGTTACAGAATCACGATAGATTTCATGTTTCATCTTTAAATGCTAAAGAAAAGGAAGATAGAAGGGACGAAAGTTTGTATAATCAGAAGAAGGCAAAGAAGAAGTTGGTCTTGAGAGCTCCAATGCAGCTGCTGATATCCGCATCGCATCAAATGATTTGAATAATACCGAACGAAAGCCCACCGTGCAAAGCTCTCTTGTCCACGACAGAAGACCAAGAGATCTTATTTGGAATTGAAAAGTGAAAACTAAAGGTAAACACGTAATAGGATATTAGCCATACATGCTTTAAAAAATATGCCGATTTGACGAAATAAAATAGTTCATCACGCTTGAATCCACGCGTGGGGGGATGGGCTAGTCACGTGGTGATCCAAAAGCCTCTAAAAGCTTCTCTCCCTTCAAAGATGTACACAAGATTCAGCAGCGTACCAGTTCGGAGTCTCTAGGGTTTGATATTATACGTTTGTTATAACATGTTCACGAAATGAACGTGATCAGAACAACGACTGCGAAAAATGAAAATAAGGCATATTTAAGTTCGGGGAGAAGTGCCAAAAAAGTCCTAAACCTTTTGCCTTTGTGCCAAATTAGTCCTAAACCTTTTTTTGGTGCCGATTCAGTCCTAAACCTTTTTATGTGGTGCCGATTCAATCCTTTCCGGCCAATTTGGCCGGGTTTTGCTGACTGGACGCCGGCCGGCTGCCGGAGAAAATTTTATTATATTTTTTATTTTTTAATTTTTTATTTATTATTTTGTCTTTTTCCTCCGGCCGGTCACCGAGGTCCGGCGACCGGCTAGAGCCGAAGGCCGGCGAGGGCGAGGCCGACCTCGCCGGCCACCTCGCAGGCAAGGCCGACCTCGCCGGCCATGGGCGAGGGCCTCGCTCGCCCATGGCCAACGAGGCTCGACCTCGCCAGATCCGGCCATGGGCGAGGCTTGCCCTCGCCGGATCTGGCGAGGTCGAGCCTCGCCGGCCATGTGCGAGGCTCGCCTCGTCGGATCCGGCGAGGGGGAGCCTCGCCCATCCGGCGAGGGGGAGCCTCGCCGGCCATGGGCGAGGCTTGCCCTCGCCGGCCATTGGCGAGCGAGGCCCTCGCCCATGGCCGGCGAGGTCGGCCTTGCCCGCGAGGTGGCCGGCGAGGTCGGCCTCGCCCTCGCCGGCCTTCGGCTCTGGCCGGTCGCCGGACCTCGATGACCGGCCGGAGGAAAAAGACAAAATAATAAATAATAAAAAAATAAAAAAAATAAAATTAAAATTTTCTCCGACCGGCCACATCAGCCGGCCGGCGTCCAGTCAGCAAAATCCGGCCAAATTGGCCGGAAAGGACTGAATCGGCACCACATAAAAAGGTTTAGGACTGAATCGGCACCAAAAAAAGGTTTAGGACTAATTTGGCACAAAAGCAAAAGGTTTAGGACTTTTTTGGCACTTCTCCCTTTAAGTTCGCTAGCTACATTTGCATCGACTCTGACTATGATGCTTCAATTATCAAATGGACCGCCAACTGTGGGAATAGAACGTATTGCAAAGTGTCTTCATTAAATAACACTCCTATTTTAGCCACCGGAAATTATGTTTCCCCCTCCGATGGCAAACCCTTAAATATAGAAACATTTTTTCCATAATAACGGGGATGAACGTTTCAAAAATATCATGGGTTACATGCTAATTAAATGGGGGCTAACATGCTTAATTACTCAATTAGATTACATGTATACATGCTCTACATGAATGAAACGCGCATTGAATAGGCTTCAAAGGACGAAAACACGAATGGAATCGCCATAAAATCCGGGTCCTACTATGCTCTGCCCGATACGACATAAATAATTCTTCTTTTGGTTACATATGTGAACGGTTTTATTTACCAGAAGGCACGTATCAATTCACATTCCTGACGCTACACTGATGATTCAAAAGCCAAGCCCATGATTCAAAAGCCAAGCCCTCGTCACATGTGACCACTCGCTAGTTGCTGTATTGACCAGTAGCTAGCTACATGCAACTACCTATACCTTTTAGATTTAGTACGGCCTCAATATACACTACATTTAAATCCTACGAAACGATTTCAGACCTATTCTTATCAAAATGGTTCATTCAAAATTATCACCCATGGAACGTGAGCCTTTTGATGTTTATTTCACTTTCTATACGCACTTACTGCTTTCCATCTCACTTAACATACATCTAGATACACATCTCCAATTTCATATTACAACACACACGATGTAATCTTACCACAGCGACTTTGATGAATATATGAGATTTTCCTTATGTGAGAGAATTTCTATCTTTGGTTCCTTATCCAATTCATTTGGTGGTGAACCAAAAGTTGTTTATTCTTAGTTGGTGGCGTGTGCCTTTATGCCCAGGTGGTGAACTTGGGCCCTTTATCCTTAACTAGTGGTACGTACCTTTAGGTCTTGGTGGTGAGCTCCATCTATCAGAGCTTCATTTTCCACTCACACACACCTATTTGGTACTATGTGCTGGGCCCTCTATTTGGTACTGTAGTTGACACTTAAAAAGAAGAGATTGCGTTCATCTTTTTCCTTTATAAATCATGACAAACTTTTGTCCACTTATACTATCTTCCAAAACACACACGTTCATTAATGCATATATTTCTTGGAGAGTAATAATTTCAGCTTCAATCATATTTTGAATATGAAGTTTGGCCCTTTTAAATGATTCATCTCATACCGTAAGGTTCTTTTGTAAACCGAAGTACTATGTTAATCAGTTTAAAAAATCAAGCTTCAAAAATGATAGTCATCATATTTCATATTGTATAAAAGACGATATAATATCAACGAGAGTTTCATTCTTCGCATGCATTGTTTATCTTATCTGCCATGGATTTTCCATCTTTGCATGTCTTTGATTCATGTGTATCATATAAACACGCGTCAAATCGTCGTCATCCACTATTTTTTCTCCTAAAGCGATAAATTCTAATTTGTGTCATTCTCTAACAGTTAAATTTGGAACAAAATGTGGCCCGTTCAGTCTTCTTTCTTGATATTGCTATAATGGTTTTTTGAAGGAAAGAACGTGAAGTTTATTGTCTTTAGGGAAGAAATGATTGACAACCTAGTTTAATCGCTATCTCGATTGGATTACGACCGATGGGGTGTTTTTCAACCATTCAACTATGTTTTTGGTGGCCCACATGTTGGAAGTTCTGGTGCACTTCACGGTGGTCCAACCTGAGATACTGTCGGACTAACTTATATAGTTCTTTAATCTTTTCTTTTCCTTTTGGGCAGTGGCTAAGTCAAATAGTCGACGATCCATATTTGAAAGTTAGATACCATCTTCCCCTTCCTTTTTTCCTTTTTTGGGTGGCGATACTGATGTGTGCCCTACTGTTAAGTCTCAGTTAAAGCACCAGACATTGAACATTAGCTTTTCACATATTAGAAATTCGAATGTCATTGAAAAACGTGTTGACTATTAATTTTCTGAAACACGTGTAATCCTGTCTTCCATTAATTTTCTTGCTTCCTCATGTTAAATATTTGGAATATTTTTTTCGCCAGGACACGCGAGGAAGAGGATGTTGTCAGGCTACTTTGCAACATTTTTGCCAGCGGAGTTGAATATTCCAAATATTAGTTAATTCATGTATAAGCTCACGGGCCAACGCTTTGATTGAACCTTACATGGGACTGTTACTTAACTAATAGACTAATATTAGGAAACTTAGTCATTAAATGCCATGCATTCCGTGGCCGGTAATTACTTAAAAAAAAACTCAAGTTATGTTAGGAAAAATTCGATCTTTTTGGCTTTTCTCGTGTTAGTTTTTTAACGAGTCGAGACGAATCCCAAAAGCCGAGTCAAGGGGTTAGAAATGTTCCGTTCGAGGCGACTTCACTTTTCACCTAAAAACGAATGAAAAGGGGGGAGCAATTTGGCTCCTCAAAACCCATGACAATGGTGGACATTAGATGGCGGGATCACATCATGTTGACTTGATGTAAAGCGTTAAAATCATGTGTGCAACAATGGTGGACATTAGGCTCTTCTTGACCTGCGTTCGTTCCATTTAGTCCACGATTAGCACGATGCTATCTCGCACAGAACTTCATACAGGGAAGCCATCAACCAGACCAATATATTTGAATTTTCTATGACATTGCAACCAATCATCTCTCCTCGATGTTTCATCACGTGCATAGATGCGAGGGCCCAACTGAGAATCCCCGTAACCTCTTTTAAACTTTGGAAAGTTTGCGGCTGTTTCCACGGCGAGGCTTGCCAGAAAGAGGAAGAAAGAGCCTATAAATAAAGATTGTAAAATGCTGTGACCCTCCACAACTTAAAGACGACCTTCGCTTTATTCAAACAGAGCGCGTCTATTGCAGGGGATGGTGACGATGGGGAAGAGTCAGGAGGATGTCCTTCGCATTCGTGCCCGGTGTTTGGCACTCGCTCTGCTCGCTCTGGTACTATTCACGGCCGGTGCGTCGGCTAGCAACATCATCAAGTACCTCCCGGGATACGATGGCGAGCTTCCCTTCACACTCGAAACAGGGTATCTGTCGAGTCTCGGCCTTTCTTCTTAATTACTGTTTCTTTTTTTCTTCTCATTGGATTGAAATCGAGTGAGTTTTTATTCATGAGCGAACAATGAACGAATGCGCAATGGAAATGGCAGATACATTGGAGTGGGAGACACAGAAGACGTGCAGCTGTTCTACTACTTCGTGGAGTCTCAGAGGTCGCCGGCGATGGACCCCGTCGTGCTCTGGCTCACCGGCGGTCCTGGCTGCTCCGGCCTCTTGGCTTTCTTCTACGAGAGCGGTCGGTTTTCCCTCTCTTTTTTCGGCATTTGTTTGTTCATTGACCTGTTAGCTGAGTTGTTCGAGATATAATGCGAGTGCATTGCACTTAATTCAATGGTTTTTCGACAAATAGAACCGCTCCTAATCGCGGCGGAGTTAGGAGGCCATACGAGATGATGGAAGGTGCGCTGCTGTCCTCACGGCGTCGCCGCTCCGGAACTTCTAAAATATTAAATTTTCTTCTCTTCTTCTAAAGACAAAAGTCCAGTTAAATAAGTTTGAACGTGGCATAATGAATGTAGGTGAGCCGAGCTCTAATTTCTATCCTCCACCTAATATATTAGTTGAATCTGTTCTAAGCTTAAGGGCAATTGTCAACTTTATCATCTCTGTCCTAGTTACAGTGAAAAAGAAGAAGCTACCAAACTACACTCCCGATAGTCATTTTAAATTATGAAATTGAATATGTGATTTTGAACGCGCAGAGAGAGAGGGAGAGAGAGAGAGAGAGAGAGAGAGAGAGAGAGAGAGAGCATCTCTGCATATAAAATACATACGGCTTCGATGACATGCGCACGATAAATTTAACATCTTTTTAATGATTCCCCTTAGTTAAAGTAGCCGGAGCACTGTACATTTCATGTCTGTTTTCATAACAAGGAAAATCGATTGTCGTTTCAAAATTTACCAGCCGACAATGCTCTGATCTGTGATACGGTCAAATTTTGTCTTGGCATTGTGTCTTATGACGAGCAATTCCTGATGTTAGACCTTAACTTATTCTATAGTTGCAGAGGCAATGTGGAACGAATTATTAGGACCATCATCTCATCTTCTCCTGATTTGTGCAGGTCCATTAACTTTTGTATATTCAGGATACAATGGGAGCTTGCCATCCCTTACATTGAATCCCTATACATGGACAAAGGTCCCATACTACCTTCATCTTCTTCCTTTGCAATGTAGCCCAATATTATTTGCCAACGATGGGGTGACACACTTTCATGTTTTTTCCCTCAGTCCGTTAATATAATCTATCTAGATCAACCGGTAGGCACTGGATTCTCTTACTCAACAACTGAAGAGGGTTACGACACTGGCGACACAAAATCTGCTGCGTTAACTTATGAGTTCATCAGGAAGGTTAGATTCTGTTAATCTACTCCTGTTAATCTTTTGATGAATAAGAACATTTCTTCCCCGAGTCCTACTTGCCATGAGTGAAACAAGAGCGATGGTCAATGTATATATAGAAGGATTTTTTTAGGTGTGATGTCCTGTCTAAATCAGCTGCTCTTATGATGAAATGCAAGTGGGTTAATCTTGCTTATGTTTAGTATCGAAGTAGTATAGCTCAGAAAGAAGCTCTCTCCTAGGTGTGAAGAATACCTTTTAACATTTTTCTCTTTTGGAATGAGTGCAGTGGATGTTGAGTCATCCCAGTTTCAAGTCAAACCAACTGTACGTCGGAGGAGATTCTTACTCGGGCGTAACTGTTCCACTGGTCCTCCAAGCAATCATGGATAGTATGTTTCTATTAAAATGACATTGTCAAAGCAAAGCTCTCTTGCTCTTTCATGAATCAATTGGAAAGTCTCCATGCTTGAAGATGTCTAAGAGCTTCTCTGTTCTTCATTTTCAACTTTTCAGGTAATCAAAAACAGGTATATCCACAAATGAACCTCAAGGTAAATGATCAGACTTGCTGTTATGAATTGAGCTACAAAATTACCCCTTGCCAAAGCTGGAAAAATTCGCTTCCATTTTAGTCACCTTCATAATCTTTCTGCCGTTTCTTTTATTGTCAATTGGTTAACAACAGCAGAGCAACAGCGTTATGTATTGAAATTTTCTTTTATCTAATTTTTTCAGGGCTATATACTCGGGAACCCTAAGACGGATACTTATATTGATGACAACTCCAGGTTATCATTTGCAAACAGGCTGACCCTTATTCCTGACGAGCTCTTTCTGGTGAGTTGATGGATTGTTCTCTCTACATTTTTCAGCCGAAAAGTTAGGACTGTGTCACATTATTTATTGCCAAGAACCTATCGGTGAGGCCTACCACCCAGCTATCTGCTTTATTTTCTGGAAAAAGGTGGCTGTTAAAGTAACTAGGGGGAAACTGTAGTATATTCATCACACGTTTTCCTCTAGAAACAGTCCTCCGTCCGGGATTTTAAACATTGTTGCTCCAAACAGAGGACATGCTCATTAGGACTCTGAGACTGCATCAACTGATAAGCATGCATAAACAATTACATTCGTTGATTTGAAAATTATTAATGACTGAAATCTTGGATCTATGTCTTTTGTACTACAAGATTGCCAATGCAAGCTGCGGTGGGGACTTTGTGACTGAACAAACAGACAATGAAAAATGTGAGGCAGCTATGCAGACCTTTGAAGATGTAAGTGAGACAGCCGCTCCAATTTGCTTGAAAAAACTGCCTTAGTGTCTCTAGTTTAAATTGTTGGAATGAACTTTCTGTCTCATGCAGTTGACCCGTCAAATAAATCTGCAACAAGTTTTAGAACCAGCATGTACGATGGCATCCGCAGAACCAAATGAAATGAATTTGGACAGGAGATCTTTAAGAGAACAGTCCCGAGAGCTTCTCCGTTTACATACTAAGGACACTGCATACTGGTGTAGGGTAATATTCTCTCTCTCTCACACACGCACCAACACACAAACACACCTGCTGAGTGGCATTTTGTAGAAACGAGGGAATATTTTGCACCCATAACATGAGTTCAATTCAAAGATCCGATTGATTTTTGTCTCCTCAGAATTATCGTCATGTGCTGAGTGGCATTTGGGCAAATGATAAATACGTGCAGGAAGCTCTTCACATTCGAAATGTACGTAAATTTGTTACTGAAATTAAATATACACTCCCATCTTTTTTATGAGAAACTGAGATTTTCGGCAATGGAGAATAGGGAACGATAACACTTTGGAAGATGTGCAACAGCAGTATGTCTTACGACGAGGAATTCGATAGTGTTATCAGCTATCATAAGAACTTCTCAGAGTCGTCAGAGTTACGAGCATTGATATACAGGTAACTTCCGACTTTGCCTTGGGAACTTAGTCCTTAATCAGACTGATGTGTGCAACTAGTATCGAGTATGCATGCTTAGATGGGACTCCGATTAGATGCCTAGTATTTCAAATGAACTCAGTCTCGTGAAGCCTATTATAATGGCTATTTCAAGATTATTGTTACATTAAAAGAATTCATTTATCAAGATCTTTACATGTTAAATTCCATAAACATCTTTGAGAGAATGACGTTTCTTTCCCCAACAGCGGCGACCATGACATGTCTATTCCCCACCTTGCGACGCGGCAGTGGATCCAATCTTTAGATATGACTCTGTTGGATACATGGCGACCGTGGTTCCTACATGCACAAGTCGCAGGGTAGGATTCACGATCTGCACATGATTTGGGCTTTTCATGCCATCGTTGCTTCCTTTACTTTTCTCACTTTGCATCTCAATTTCTTTCCTTTTTTTTTTCTTTTTTCGTGCATCTATGGTCATACTATTGTGTTTGCTTGGTTCAGTTACACAGAAGAATACGAAAATAACGACTACACTCTCAACTATGTGACTGTAAAGGCAAGATAATCTGAACCTTATCATCACCTGTTTTTCTCCGGAGATGCACTGGAGCGAGAAATAACATCGCGCTGTTTTGGCTTTTTACACAGGGCGGGGGACATATTGCAGCAGAGTACAAGCAGGAGCAATGCGCTGCTATGTTAGATAGATGGTTTGCTTACTATCCTCTTTAGGCGGCTGACGGTTACACGATGAGCAATTAGGAGTGCCTCATCGGGAGTCGATGCATTTATTCTTGCTAGAAATGTATCGTTTCACATTTCCAAAATTCCGCAGCTGCATTACTAGCAGTAGCGTAGAGAAAAGGATGCATATAGATTGGATCGAAAGAGTGCGTCCAAAAGCGCATGTGGTGAAGGTTCTGAACTATGTATGCATCCGAGAATAATTTCCATGTCACTTGATAGAGAGACGATCGAGGAAATCCAAGACTAATCGATAATTTTTCATTTTATTTTTTGTACTCCTTAAAAAAAAGATTGAGAACCAAACTAACCCAATGGGTTCGGTCCGATTTCAAGATCAACCTAAAACTAACCAATAATTTTTTATTTCATTTTTTGTACTCCTTGAAAGGACAATTGAGGACAATACCGACCCAATGGATTTGATGATGAGCGAGGTTAGCTAAGAAAGGCAAGTGATGAGGGTCAAGTGGGATGAGCGTCGAACATAATAAGCATCGAATGTCGAGCGAGGAGTAACAAGCCAAGCGAGCATCGAGTGACGAGTGGCACAAGTGACCCAAAGCAAGCGAGGTGAGTGTCGAGTGGCAAACGGAAAAGTTGTTTCTTTCGATTTTGGCAAATTGAAGATTAAGAGGACAAATCGGACAAAAGAGAACGAATATTATAGGAGGATGCCATAAGGAGTTGTTTATACTTTTTTGGACATCGTGAGAACTCCTTACAAAACATTTTCCAATTATGACTATTGACGCCGTAAAAGACATTAAAAATCTAAGTTATTAAAAAACAATGTAAAATTACTTGAACTCCTCACTAAAAAGCTGTTTAATGTTGTTGACGTTATTTATTTTAAATTTTTCTCTATATAAAAAATTATAAATAATATATTAGATATATATATATTCTAGAACCAAGGACCGACCCAGTCTCCCTAGGAACCGGACCAGGACCGGCAGGGTTGGGCTGATCCAGGGTCGGTCCAAGGTTAACCCTGGACCGATGCTCACCCCTACCCATGTATCTATCTTAGAGTATAGAAGAAGAAGAAGACAGCAAGAATTGGGTGCATTTGTTTTATACGAAAGTTAAGATCTGAATATTACTTTCCAGAACCCAACCACGGGCAACGCAGTTGGTGTGCGTTCTCCCTTCCACCGCAAAGGTCGGGGTTCGAGCCCTCTCGTTGCTAAAGTGTCTTAAGCAAGGGTTTTGATGTTGGGGTCCTAGACTAGCCTCTCCCGAGATTTTACGTCTAAATAGCGGCTTGCGGCGAGGCTCGACGGTGCCACCGGGCGCCGGCGGGTCGTGTGACCCCGAATAGCATAAGCGAAATGGGGCTCCAACGATTCCTCAGTTACAAAAAAAAAAAAAAAAATATTACTTTCTGAAAAGTTATCACTTGCATCGCTTACAAAAATGAGCACACCAAAAGGCACTCACAAAAATAGTTAGGCACAAATTATTATGGATAGCGAATACATTCTTTGTTGACTAAATATTCTAGGTGATACAATTAATCATTTATTAAATCTTGCATTTTCCATGAAATAAATGCAACAAAGTGAACTTCTCCAGTATCACCCCCTCCTTTCTGTGTCAGCATATTTTGCATCCCTTCGGACGAGGGGGCATGGTGGTGGTGGATTAATGAATAATGTATGTGAAAGGTACTTGTGCGTGGGTTTGGCCGATGCATTCGCTTCTTGCAAGGATCGTGCCTTCGCTTCTGTGAATGGTTGGTACCAGTCGTCGGTAGTGGAGTTACAGAATCACGATAGATTTCATGTTTCATCTTTAAATGCTAAAGAAAAGGAAGATAGAAGGGACGAAAGTTTGTATAATCAGAAGAAGGCAGAGAAGAAGTTGGTCTTGAGAGCTCCAATGCAGCTGCTGATATCCGCATCGCATCAAATGATTTGAATAATACCGAACGAAAGCTCACCGTGCAAATCTCTCTTGTCCACGACAGAAGACCAAGAGCTCTTATTTGGAATTGAAAAGTGAAAGCTAAAGGTAAACACGTAATAGGATATTAGCCATACATGCTTTAAAAAATATGCCGATTTGACGAAATAAAATAGTTCACCACGCTTGAGTCCACGCGTGGGGGGATGGGCTAGTCACGTGGTGATCCAAAAGCCTCTAAAAGCTTCTCTCCCTTCAAAGATGTACACAAGATTCAGCAGCGTACCAGTTCGGAGTCTCTAGGGTTTCATATTATACGTTTGTTATAACATGTTCACGAAATGAACGTGATCAGAACAACGACTGCGAAAAATGAAAATAAGGCATATTTAAGTTCGCTAGCTACATTTGCATCGACTCTGACTATGATGCTTCAATTATCAAATGGACCGCCAACTGTGGGAATAGAACGTATTGCAAAGTGTCTTCATTAAATAACACTCCTATTTTAGCCACCGGAAATTATGTTTCCCCCTCCGATGGCAAACCCTTAAATATAGAAACATTTTTTTCCATAATAACGGGGATGAACTTTTCAAAAATATCATGGGTTACATGCTGATTAAATGGGGGCTAACATGCTTAATTAATCAATTAGATTACATTGTATACATGCTCTACATGAATGAAGAGTGTGCTATGCAGGAACATACTGTTGGGAAAAAAGAAAATAATATTTGCGGATAATGCCCAGATAATTTTTTCCACTACTATTTCTGTGAAATTAAATAGGATATTCAATGAAAGCAGTAAAGATGAATAATAAATAACACCAGAACTTTTAACGTGGAAAACCCTCCAAGGTGAAGGGAAAAACCACGGGACCGTAGTCCACTTCAAACTTCCACTATGATAAATAATGGGATACAACTTCACCCAAAGGTGAATCTCTCACTGTCTTCAATTTGTGGATCTGAACCTCTCACAAATTGGATAACTCTCAAAGATAACTCTCTTTCTTGGAAGAAGAAAACTGTTTCTTCCGCTACGCTGCTATGATATTCTTGCTCTGTGTGTCTCATCTTCTCCATTGAGGAGGACTCCTATTTATATGAGCAAAAAGCAATCCCAATTGGAATTGTACGATATAAAAAAAATCACATAGATATATTCCCTAATCTCTCGTGATTTTGTAGATATGAGAATATCACTTTTTCCAATCTCCCTTGATTTTCTGGATGTGAATATCGCGTTGATATATCTCCCAACCTCTTTTGATATCTTCTTTTTTCTTTTTTCTTTTTCTCTTTTTTTTTTCTTTTTACTTTTACACACTCACTACTATATATATTCTACTACAGATATACATAATTGCGTTGGCCTCTCCAATTGGGAGTGACCTACTCAACAAATCTCCCCCTCACGAGCAATTTGGAGAAGGTGTCAAACCTGCAAAAGTTCGACAGGCTTGCATCTTCACTGTAGATAGAGATTTTGTCATCATATCTGAGCCGTTGTTGTCAGTGTGTATTTTCTTTAGCTGTAGGGCTTTTTCTTCCAACACATCACGTATCCAATGATATATGATGTCAATGTGTTTGGATCGAGAGTGGAAAGTTGCATTTTTGCTGAGGTGTATTGCGCTTTGACTATCTAAATACAAGATATACTCCTCTTGGTTGTGGCCCACTTCTTGTAGAAACTTCTTCATCCACAAGAGTTCTTTACATGCTTCTGTTATTGCAATATACTTGCTTCAGCAGTAGATAGGGCAACACATTTTTGTAGTCGAGATTGCCATGAAACCGCTCCCCCTGCAAAAGTCATTAGGTATCCCGATGTGGACTTTCTTGAGTCCATGTCCCCTGCCATGTCTGAATCCGAAAAACCTTCTAACACAGTTTTACCATCACCAAAGCATATACAGTTATTAGAAGTACCTCGAAGATACCTGAATATCCATTTAACTGCTGCCCAATGTTCCTTACCAGGATTGGAAAGAAATCTGCTTACCACTCCAACTGCATAGGCGATATCAGGCCTCGTACATACCATCGCGTACATTAGACTGCCAACTGCCGATGCATAAGGGACTTTTTCCATTTCCTTCTTTTCTGTCTCACTTTTTGGGCACTGCTCTAAACTGAGTTTGAAATGATTTGCAAGTGGAGAACAAACTGCTTTGGAGTTATTCATGTTAAATCTTTCAAGAACTTTATTAACATACCGTTCTTGAGATAACCAGAGTTTGCGATTTTGCCTGTCTCGCAAGATTTCCATCCCAAGAATTTGTTTTGCGGGTCCCAAATCCTTCATCGCAAAGCACTTGCTCAATTCCTTCTTTAAGTTGTTGATCTTGCTTTTATCCTGGCCAACAATTAGCATGTCATCAACGTAAAGCAAAAGAATGAGGAAATTACCATCAGTGAATTTCTTGACGAAAACGCAGTGATCAGCAGTGGTTTTGCTGAACCCATTTTCTTCCATGAAGGAATCGAATTTTCTGTACCACTGTCTTGGTGCCTGCTTGAGCCCATAAAGACTCTTCCTCAATCTACACACAAGATTTTCTTTGCCTTTAATTTTGAAACCTTCCGGCTGATCCATGAAGGATAACTCGGATAGAGGACATTTTAACTACATGAGAAAATATCTCATCGAAGTCGATATCTTTCTTTTGAGCGAATCCCTTCACAACCAACCTTGCTTTGTATCGTGGCTGTGAGTTACCTTCTTCAGTCTTTAGTCTGAACACCCACTTGTTTTTTAGAGCTTTTCTTCCTTGTGGCAACTTGACTAAATCATAAGTATGATTTTCGTCTAAGGATTTCATCTCCTCTTGCATAGCTTTTAACCACTCCTCTTTATGCTCGTGGAATAAAGCTTCTTGGTAATTCTCTGGTTCTCCCCCGTTAGTGAGCATCACGTACTCATTGGGAGAATATGTACGACTAGATTTTCGTTCACGAGTTGATCTCCTCAATTGAGGTTCTGATGTGACCTGTTCAACAATAGGTTCAAGTTCAATTGAAGTATTTTTACCTTCAATCCTAGATTCAGCTTGCTTGTTAATAGGAGGAGCGACTGGGCCAAGATCAACTGGGTATTCGTCTGGTGATGGAGATTTCTCATGCTTCTCGAAGTCCTCGATTGTCTGATCTTCAAGAAATACCACGTCCCTGCTTCTGACTATTTTCCGGTTAACAGGATCCCAGAGTCTGTAGCCGAATTCTTCATGTGCGTACCCCAAAAAAATACATTGCTTTGATTTCCCATCAAGCTTTGATCTCTCATCCCTTGGAATGTGAACAAATGCTCTACAGCCGAACACCTTCAAGTGGCCATAAGAAATATCCTTACCAGTCCAGACACTTTGTGGTACATCACCGTTAAGTGGAGCTGAAGGTGATAGGTTGATTAAATCAACTGCCGTCCTCATTGCCTCACCCCAAAAGTGGTTTGGCAGCTTTGCGTTGGAGAGCATACATCTTATTTTTTCACATATGGTTCTGTTTATCCGCTCCGCGACACCGTTGTGTTGAGGTGTTTTTGGTACGGATTTTTCTAGTTTGATCCCAAGGTTCTTGCAATAATCTTCAAAAGGTCCTCGGTATTCGCCGCCGTTGTCTGAGCGTACACACTTCAATTGCTTGCCTGTTTCTCTTTCAACCTTCATATGAAATTGCTTGAAGATTTCCTGCACTTGATCTTTAGTTTTCAAGGCAAATGCCCACACTTTTCTAGAGTGGTCATCAATAAATGTCACAAAATAAAGTGCACCTCCAAGTGTTCTAGTTTGCATTGTGCATACATCAGTATGTATCAAATCTAAAATTTCAGCTTTTCTAGATGGTGAGGAATTGTGAAATGCTACTCTATGTTGTTTTCCCATAATGCAGTCGACACAAGTATTCAACGGTGTACCTTTCATTCCGAGTAGAAGTTGCTTTCTAGTGAGAATCTTAAGTCCTTTCTCACTCATGTGTCCGAGTCGCTTATGCCATAACTCGGTGGTGACTCCTTTTCCAGTTACATTCACCTCTCCTATACACGGCTTGAATTGTGCAATATAGAGAGAGTTAGTCTTTTCTCCTTTGGCTACCACCAAATTACCTTTAGTGAGCTTCCATTTTCCATCACTAAAGAAATTGATGTAGCCTTCGTCATCAAGCTTGCCGGCAGATATAAGATTGAAGCGTATGTCCGGAACATGCCTCACATCTTTGAGTAATAGCCTACATCCAACATTAGTCTCCAAATAAATATTACCCATACCAATAATTTTGGACGTACCTTCGTTTCCCATCTTTACGAGTCCAAAATCGCCAGTGGTGTAAGATGTGAAAAGATCTTGACAAGCCGTGACATGGTAGGATGCACCAGTATCAACTACCCATGTCGAATCTTGGGTTGCAAGAGTAATGGAATCATCACTTTGAATAATGATCACCTCATCCGCAATATTTGCAGCGTCATTCGTCTGGTTCTCGTTAGCTTTGTTGACGTTATGACTTTTTGATTTTTCCGCCTTTAGCTTTCTGCATTCTCGGATGAAGTGTCCCAATTTACCACAATGATGGCACTTCTTGTCTCGTCTGAAGTTGGATTGGGACCTTCCTCGTTGCTGATTCCGGAAATTTCGGCTTTTACTTCTCCCTCTATGTTCTTGATTTTCTTGTCGATTAATGACAAGAGCCTCAGATGCAGGGTTGACTCCACTTTCTTTTCGCCGGGATTCTTCATTCAACATTCTATCTTTTACCACGTCCATGGTAAGCTTGCCATCGGGAGCCGAGTTGCTGACCGACACAACAAGTGTGTCCCAGCTATTTGGCAAAGAGCTAAGCAGCAGTAATGCCTGCAATTCATCATCTAATGTCATCTTCATAGAATTGAGTTGGTCTACTATACCTTGGAACTCGCTCATGTGTTCCGAGACACTGCTCCCGTCTTTGTATTTCAGATTCACGAGCCGCCGCATGTGATTTGCTTTATTTTGCGCCGTTGTTCTTGCGTACATTTTCTCTAATTTTTGCCAAAGAACACCAGCATCATGTTCATTAGCAAAATTTTGAAAAATGCTCTTATCAATCCATTGTCGGATTTGAGCGGCACACTTCCGATTGAGCACCATCCATTCGCTATCGGACATTGTCATTGGTTTGCCACCAGAAGACGATGCCAATTTGGCTTCCGCTACAGGATCTGACTCCTCGGACGTTGGTACTGGCACCTCCATCGGTATCACAATTGGCCTCCAAAGATCTTTAATGTATAGCAGATCCTCCATCTTTGGTTTCCAGATTGCATAATTAAATGCAGTCAATTTTATCATGTTGCCAAAATTTTCCTCCATTTAATTCTGCATAGAAAAATAATAAATAGAGCAACCTGGCTCTGATACCACTTGTTGGGAAAAAAGAAAATAATATTTGCGGATAATGCCCAGATAATTTTTCCCGCTACTATTTCTGTGAAATTAAATAGGATATTCAATGAAAGCAGTAAAGATGAATAGTAAATAACACCAGAACTTTTAACGTGGAAAACCCTCCAAGGTGAAGGGAAAAACCACGGGACCGTAGTCCACTTCAAACTTTCACTATGATAAATAATGTGATACAACTTCACCCAAAGGTGGATCTCTCACTGTCTTCAATTTGTGGATCTGAACCTCTCACAAATTGGATAACTCTCAAAGATAACTCTCTTTCTTGGAAGAAGAAAACTGTTTCTTCCGCTACGCTGCTATGATATTCTTGCTCTGTGTGTCTCATCTTCTCCATTGAGGAGGACTCCTATTTATAGGAGCAAAAAGCAATCCCAATTGGAATTGTACGATATAAAAAAAATCATGTAGATATATTCCCTAATCTCTCGTGATTTTGTAGATATGAGAATATCACTTTTTCCAATCTCCCTTGATTTTCTGGATGTGGAATATCACGTTGATATATCTCCCAACCTCTTTTGATATCTTCTTTTTTCTTTTTTCTTTTTCTCCTTTTTTTTTGTTTTTTACTTTTACACACTCACTAATATATATATTCTACTACAGATATACATAATTGCGTTCGCCTCTCCAATTGGGAGTGACCTACTCAACACATACTAGACCTCCGCAATAATTTTACAAATTAAAACGCGCATTGAATAGGCTTCAAAGGACGAAAACACGAATGGAATCGCCATAAAATCCGGGTCCTACTATGCTCTGCCCGATACGAAATGAATAATTCTTCTTTTGGTTACATATGTGAACGGTTTTATTTACCAGAAGGCACGTATCAATTCACATTCCTGACGCTACACTGATGATTCAAAAGCCAAGCCCTCGTCGCATGTGACCACTCGCTAGTTGCTGTATTGACCAGTAGCTAGCTACATGCAACTACGTATACCTTTTAGATCTAGTACGGCCTCAATATACACTACATTTAAATCCTACGAAACGATTTCAGACCTATTCTTATCGAAATGGTTCATTCAAAATTATCACCCATGGAACGTGAGCCTTTTGATGTTTATTTCACTTTCTATATGCACTTACTGCTTTCCATCTCACTTAACATACATCTAGATACACATCTCCAATTTCATATTACAACACACACGATGTAATCTTACCACAGCCACTTTGATGAATATATGAGATTTTCCTTATGTGAGAGAATTTCTATCTTTGGTTCCTTATCCAATTCACTTGGTGGTGAACCAAAATTTGTTTATTCTTAGTTGGTGGCGTGTGCCTTTATGCCCAGGTGGTGAACTTGGGCCCTTTATCCTTAACTAGTGGTACGTACCTTTAGGTCTTGGTGGTGAGCTCCATCTATCAGAGCTTCATTTTCCACTCATACACACCTATTTAAAACATTTCCATCAACCAATGCCAGAAAACCTACACATACACTTATACTAGAAAACGAATTTTCAAATCTCCCAATCCATTTATGCATCATATATCTATACCTAAATTATCTCCAAGTTCTTATTGTAAAAATTTTGTGAGATCACTTTCAACTATTTCAAAAACTTAAACTATTAGATAAATGCCTAGTCAATATGTAAATATACTAGTATATTTTGAGTGTGTTTCATAATGAAGAGGACATGAACCTATTTATAGGCTTTATAAAATGACTATCTAAAGTAACAAAAACAATGATATCAATTACACTCAATTAAGATCAATTAACGAAGATAATGTACAATCCCGAGAGATATACAGATCCAAGGGAAATATATCTCTAACTATTCTAACACTCCCACTTATGTGACATCCCGAATTTTCGGTTCTGATTTCTTCTGATTGAATCGGGCGTTTCATTGACGTGTTTATAGGGCTATTCTCAGAACTGATCATTCTTGAGATAACTAGACTATCTGGGGAAATTATTAGGAATTTTAAGGCAATAGACTTGAGAATTCGACCAGGAATCGGCTTCTCGATCGTGTCCATCTTTAGAGGCCATCTCGGCACAGTTAAAAATCGATTTGAAATCAGAGATAGACTGGATCGACAGTGATGTGTGGCTAATCGTGGGTGACACCACTAAATTAGAAAATTCATGTCGACCGGCACTAGACTGATTTTCTTATTGTTTTGGTACCCTGTGTTCGTGTTTGGATCCTCGGAATTTTCACGACAACCGAGAGTCGCCAATGAGTCGAGTGGGTTCATAGTGGCTCGAAGAAAATCGACCACAAGTCAATTGCACTTAAAAATATTTGAAAGTTACCCAGTAGCCTAGGTCACACTAAAAACACGCCGAATAGAAATTAACCGCCAATTCGAGTCCGATTTCAGAAATTGAAGTTTTGGCCATGTCACAATAAATTTTAGGAGTGTCGACTCTGTCTCAGAAAATTTTTCTGAGATTCCAAGACTTTTACGGAAAATCAGTTCGGACGCCGTGGAAAATCAATGGAAATTCGGATAGGCCAAATTAAAGGAAATTTCGACTTTGAAGCTGAACCTTTGAGTGTTGGGGACTGACAGAGATTGGTACGGGATTGTTCTTCAGAGAAGTTGGACCTCAATTTGGAGAGATTGGAATTGAAATTGAGATGCAGGATGGGTAATTAGATGAGGAAAATATTCAATTGAGACATTGATACATCACTTGAATTTAGTAAGGCCAATTGTGACTCAATTGAGTGAGTGTGAGAGTCCAATTGGAAGAGATGGCCTACAAATTCGTAACCCCCCATAAGCTTATTTAGATTGGACCATTTGGCAAGTCATTTGGGGTGTTGGTGTGGTCTATTGTGAGCCAAGGATTAATGCATGGCTAAGAGTAGTCTTTGGAAGATATTTTGCAAAATATCAAGCCAAGTGGAGCCCCTCACCCCTCATCTCTATCCATTTTCCTTTCACTCATCTTCTCCTGGAAGCTGCCGTGGATCATTTGCTCTCTCCGCTTGCTTTTTTTTCTCTCGAGCAAAACCGCACGACCTGCTCATCTCTCTCTCTCTCTATCTTGTTTGCATTGAAGACCGAACTCCACGAAGTGCAACGCCAACGAACGCCTTTCCCTTCTCCACTGAACTTGGTTGGCCACTCTCCTCTACACTTGAAGAACGCCACTTCCCTGCCACATGTCCATGAACCAATCTTCCTCGGTCAAATCTCTCTTGCTGGCTTTGATGTTTGACTGAGAAGCATCCACGAACTTTGAAGATTGAAGTTGCAGCAGCTTGGTGTCTCCTCCAGCAATTGGACGCCAACATCTGACCCATCCACGCGTCCAAGTCCACCGCTTGTGTCTTCAGCCGAGCGAAGCCACCCCCATCTTCGTTTTGACTCCACGGAGCTGCTCTTCAACCGCACGACCAGCTGCACCGAAGAATTCCACGAAGCAAATTGAAGTCTCCTCGTGCTGCCAGCTCGCTTCTGTTCAGTCATCTGGCGTCTCCTTGCGAAGTTGCTGCCGTGTCTCCTTCGTGCGCGCCAGACAACGCTCAACTTCAGCATCTCTATTTCGTGCATGACGTCAGCCAGCAAAGCCAGAAGTCATCGTCCACGAAGCGGACCGAGCAATCCAACGAATTTGTCGAGGCCCATATCTGCCTTGGTCGGCCCATCTTCATCAGCCCAGCAATTTCAGTTATTGAGCCCAGCAAAGGCAGACCCAATTCGACAGTTCAACCCGCGTGGAGCTTGGCCCATCTTCAGCAACTTGAAGCCCAATTGAAGTCCCGCAAAGCCCATGGATCTAGCAAATTTTCGGTCCAGCATTCAGCCCATTTAAGCCGCCAAGCCCGGCCCAAGTTGAAAACAAATCTCAAATTGGGCTGAGATTTGTTGGGCCCGAGTCTAAGGCCCGGCCCAAGCCCGCCGGTGTCGCCGAAAATCCGATTTCGGCCGCCGTCGCGTCGCCATTGCGGTGATTCGGTTCCCGCTTTTGCCAAGTGAGTTTTACTCACTAATGCTTTCTTAGTCTACCAATTATACTTAGGGTTGGTTAGATTTAATTAAATGCAATTAGGTGGTTAGATTAGTTTAGATAAATTAAATTAGAGACTTAATGATGCATGTTAGGTGGTTAGAAATAGACATTAGCAAGTAGACATGCCATGTTATTTATTGAATGTCTCTCGGGATTTTTCTCGACCCGTTTCGGGCTCCAATCAGGCAATACGAGCCTAAATTGGATTTTTAAGAATTATTTATTTAATTTTCGAAATTAATTATTTAATTAATTATTTTTCCGGAAATTCAACCGGGATGGGCGGTGACCGGAATTTCGTGCTGATTGTCGTGGTGCAGTCCGTTTATTTAATTGAGCTTCAATTTATATGGAATTGATTTAAATTGTGAATTTTAGGACATGCTCCTAATTGGTTGATTTCAATTATGTGATGGGAAATGTTTGGGTACCGATGGTCAGTATTGACGGTGGAGTGGTGAATCAGTGTGGCATCTAAAAGGGCACGTGAGCTCGGTGACTTGATGCATCACTTTGGTGAACGAGTGCCTTAGAGAATGCACGTGGCCCAGGCATCATAAAAAGGGCACGTGGGCTCGGTGATTTGATGCATCACTTTGGTGAACGAGTGCCTTAGAGAATGCACGTGGGCCCAGGGAATTAAGTGAGGCATCTTGGAAGAGACACGTGGGCTCGATGATTTGATGCATCACTTTGGTGAACTAGTGCCTTAGAGAATGCACGTGTGCTCTATGACATGTAATCGACTAGTTCGATTTGTTAGGAGTAGTTGGGTGCCTATTATGAATTGTATTGATTTGCAGGTGGAGTCTGAGGCCAAGGTAAGTCCTCTGACCTGTACGTGTTTAGGCAGCCCATAGTATACTGGCTTACTAATCCAGTCTTAGGGGGTAGAACTCGCTGAGACGTGGTCTCATTGGTTATTGAATAACCATTTCAGGACCCTAAGGAGGAGCTGAGGAGGAGGATCCTGAGGAGGAGAAAGATTTTTGAAGAAGAAGATGATCCAGAGAGGGATCTTGAGTACAACTCGGATGTGGATTGAGATCCCATCCCTTTTGTGAACCCTGTCTTAGTGTAGATAGGGGTGAGACTTGTTTGCTGTAAATAGTATTGTAATTATGCTATGAGTTGTACTGTTAATGAAAGTGTGGTTGTGAATTTCAATATGAAAATTATGGCCTGCTTTTCTATCCCATTGTTTTATTGTCTGGGGATTCTTAACTGCTTCCGCATGCGCAAAATAAATTGAAAGGGTCGGCGATACATAGTCATGGGATATCGCACTTTAAAATCGACCAAG
This sequence comes from Eucalyptus pauciflora, assembly GCA_007663325.1. NCBI lineage: Eukaryota > Viridiplantae > Streptophyta > Magnoliopsida > Myrtales > Myrtaceae > Eucalyptus > Eucalyptus pauciflora. The sequence continues at coordinate 964,665 of VMYD01000248.1, forward strand.
GTAAGGGATGGGCGCGTGCCCGAGGATCGGGGCGTGACAACTTACATGTGAGTTGAACTTTTGCCCAATACTAAAACTTGGAAATAAATAATTAAATGGTTACAATATTTCAGTGCCGTGCATATACACAAGAAGTATATATGGGTGATTTGTTCTAGAAGTGATATATGCACCTGCATGATGATAGGTAAAATCTATAAGTGATTATTTTGGTTGGAACCAATTTGGTTATAGAAATTTTAAAATATACACATGACCCTATTTGATGGTGTGTAAATGATTTTATACACCGACAGTGCACATAATAGTAATTCTAGAAGAGCAGCCATTAAAGCTTTTTTGGAAGGGGGAGGTAGGGGGTTCGAATCCCCACTTTCTCAAGGGGGTTAGGGTGGGAACGCTGTAGTTTCATGAGTGGGTTTCGACTCCCACGTCTTGCAATGAGGCAAGGTAAAAGTCTGAGAGTGAGTGTTAAAATAGGAATATAGTAGGACTGATAAAAAAAAAATCTATTATTATCATATTTAAAAGTTTTAACCCCAAAGTTTAAGATAGTCGGCAGTTTGTTGGATTTGGTAATCAATCAATATGGTATTATACTTTCAACAACTATAATTACCATAGGCCTATGATCAGTTAGGAGATTCTTCTGGCTAGAATAGATAGTGGATGTCGAGAGCATTGTGTCATGATATTAATTATCATGTGCTGGGCCCTCTATTTGGTACTGTAGTTGACACTTAAAAAGAAGAGATTGCGTTCATCTTTTTCCTTTATAAATCATGACAAACTTTTGTCCACTTATACTATCTTCCAAAACACACACGTTCATTAATGCATATATTTCTTGGAGAGTAATAATTTCAGCTTCAATCATATTTTGAATATGAAGTTTGGCCCTTTTAAATGATTCATCTCATACCGTAAGGTTCTTTTGTAAACCGAAGTACTATGTTAATCAGTTTAAAAAATCAAGCTTCAAAAATGATAGTCATCATATTTCATATTGTATAAAAGATGATATAATATCCACGAGAGTTTCATTCTTCGCATGCATTGTTTATTTTATCTGCCATGGATTTTCCATCTTTGCATGTCTTTGATTCATGTGTATCATATAAACACGCGTCAAATCGTCGTCATCCACTATTTTTTCTCCTAAAGCGATAAATTCTAATTTGTGTCATTCTCTAACAGTTAAATTTGGAACAAAATGTGGCCCGTTCAGTCTTCTTTCTTGATATTGCTATAATGGTTTTTTGAAGGAAAGAACGTGAAGTTTATTGTCTTTGGGGAAGAAATGATTGACAACCTAGTTTAATCGCTATCTCGATTGGATTACGACCGATGGGGTGTTTTTCAACCATTCAACTATGTTTTTGGTGGCCCACATGTTAGAAGTTCTGGTGCACTTCACGGTGGTCCAACCTGAGATACTGTCGGACTAACTTATATAGTTCTTTAATCTTTTCTTTTCCTTTTGGGCAGTGGCTAAGTCAAATAGTCGACGATCCATATTTGAAAGTTAGATACCATCTTCCCCTTCCTTTTTTTCTTTTTTTGGGTGGCGACACTGATGTGTGCCCTACTGTTAAGTCTCAGTTAAAGCACCAGACATTGAACATTAGCTTTGCACATATTAGAAATTCGAATGTCATTGAAAAACGTGTTGACTATTAATTTTCTGAAACACGTGTAATCCTGTCTTCCATTAATTTTCTTCCTTTCTCATGTTAAATATTTGGAATATGTTTTTCGCCAGGATACGCGAGGAAGAGGATGTTGTCAGGCTACTTTGCAACATTTTTGCCGGGGGAGTTGAATATTCCAAATATTAGTTAATTCATGTATAAGCTCACGGGCCAACGCTTTGATTGAACCTTACATGGGACTGTTACTTAACTAATAGACTAATATTAGGAAACTTAGTCATTAAATGCCATGCATTCCGTGGCCGGTAATTACTTAAAAAAAAACTCAAGTTATGTTAGGAAAAATTCGATCTTTTTGGCTTTTCTCGTGTTAGTTTTTTAACGAGTCGAGACGAATCCCAAAAGCTGAATCAAGGGGTTAGAAATGTTCCGTTCGAGGCGGCTTCACTTTTCACCTAAAAACGAATGAAAAGGGGGGAGCAATTTGGCCCCTCAAAACCCATGACAACGGTGGACATTAGATGGCGGGATCACATCATCTTGACTTGATGAAAAGCGTAAAAATCTTGTGTGCAGCAATGGTGGACATTAGGCTCTTCTTGACCTGCGTTCGTTCCATTTAGTCCACGATTAGCACGATGCTATCTCGCACAGAACTTCATACAGGGAAGCCATCAACCAGACCAATATATTTGAATTTTCTACGAGATTGCTGCCAATCATCTCTCCTCGATGCTTCATCACGTGCATAGTTGCGGCGGCCCAACTGAGATGCCCCGTAACCTCTTTTCAACTTTGGAAAGTTTACGGCTGTTTCCACGGCGAGGCTTGCCAGAAAGAGGAAGAAAGAGCCTATAAATAAAGATTGTAAAATGCTGTGACCCTCCACAACTTAAAGACGACCTTCGCTTTGTTCAAACAGAGCGCGTCTATTGCAGGGGATGGTGACGATGGGGAAGAGTCAGGAGGATGTCCTTCGCATTCGTGCCCGGTGTTTGGCACTCGCTCTGCTCGCTCTGGTACTATTCACGGCCGGTGCGTCGGCTAGCAACATCATCAAGTACCTCCCGGGATACGATGGCGAGCTTCCCTTCACACTCGAAACAGGGTATCTGTCGAGTCTCGGCCTTTCTTCTTAGTTACTGTTTCTTTTTTTCTTCTCATTGGATTGCAATCGAGTGAGTTTTTTATTCATGAGTGAACAATGAACGAATGCGCAATGGAAATGGCAGATACATTGGAGTGGGAGACACAGAAGACGTGCAGCTGTTCTACTACTTCGTGGAGTCTCAGAGGTCGCCGGCGATGGACCCCGTCGTGCTCTGGCTCACCGGCGGTCCTGGCTGCTCCACCCTCTTGGCTTTCTTCTACGAGAGCGGTCGGTTTTCCCTCTCTGTTTTCGGCATTTGTTTGTTCATTGACCTGTTAGCTGAGTTGTTCGAGATATAATGCGAGTGCATTGCACTTAATTCAATGGTTTTTCGACAAATAGAACCGCTCCTAATCGCGGCGGAGTTAGGAGGCCATACGAGATGATGGAAGGTGCGCTGCTGTCCTCACGGCGTCGCCGCTCCGGAACTTCTAAAATATTAAATTTTCTTTTCTCTTTTTCTAAAGACAAAAGTCCAGTTAAATAAGTTTGAACGTGGCATAATGAATGTAGGTGAGCCGAGCTCTAATTTCTAGCCTCCACCTAATAAATTAGTTGAATCTGTTCTAAGCTTAAGGGCAATTGTCAACTTTATCATCTCTGTCCTAGTTACAGTGAAAAAGAAGAAGCTACCAAACTACACTCCCGATAGTCATTTTAAATTATGAAATTGAATATGTGATTTTGAACGCGCAGAGAGAGAGGGAGAGAGAGAGAGAGAGAGAGCATCTCTGCATATAAAATACATACGGCTTCGATGACATGCGCACGATAAATTTAACATCTTTTTAATGATTCCCCTTAGTTAAAGTAGCCGGAGCACTGTACATTTCATGTCTGTTTTCATAACAAGGAAAATCGATTGTCGTTTCAAAATTTACCGGCCGACAATGCTCTGATCTGTGATACGGTCAAATTTTGTCTTGGCATTGTGTCTTATGACGAGCAATTCCTGATGTTAGACCTTAACTTATTCTATAGTTGCAGAGGCAATGTGGAACGAATTATTAGGACCATCATCTCATCTTCTCCTGATTTGTGCAGGTCCATTAACTTTTGTATATTCAGGATACAATGGGAGCTTGCCATCCCTTACATTGAATCCCTATACATGGACAAAGGTCCCATACTACCTTCATCTTCTTCCTTTGCAATGTAGCCCAATATTATTTGCCAACGATGGGGTGACACACTTTGATGTTTTTTCCCTCAGTCCGTTAATATAATCTATCTAGATCAACCGGTAGGCACTGGATTCTCTTACTCAACAACTGAAGAGGGTTACGACACTGGCGACACAAAATCTGCTGCGTTAACTTATGAGTTCATCAGGAAGGTTAGATTCTGTTAATCTACTCCTGTTAATCTTTTGATGAATAAGAACATTTCTTCCCCGAGTCCTACTTGCCATGAGTGAAACAAGAGCGATGGTCAATGTATATATAGAAGGATTTTTTTAGGTGTGATGTCCTGTCTAAATCAGCTGCTCTTATGATGAAATGCAAGTGGGTTAATCTTGCTTATGTTTAGTATCGAAGTAGTATCAGAAAGAAGCTCTCTCCTAGGTGTGAAGAATACCTTTTAACATTTTTCTCTTTTGGAATGAGTGCAGTGGATGTTGAGTCATCCCAGTTTCAAGTCAAACCAACTGTACATCGGAGGAGATTCTTACTCGGGCGTAACTGTTCCACTGGTCGTCCAAGCAATCATGGATAGTATGTTTCTATTAAAATGACATTGTCAAAGCAAAGCTCTCTTGCTCTTTCATGAATCAATTGGAAAGTCTCCATGCTTGAAGATGTCTAAGAGCTTCTCTGTTCTTCATTTTCAACTTTTCAGGTAATCAAAAACAGGTATATCCACAAATGAACCTCAAGGTAAATGATCAGACTTGCTGTTATGAATTGAGCTACAAAATTACCCCTTGCCAAAGCTGGAAAAATTCGCTTCCATTTTAGTCGCCTTCATAATCTTTCTGCCGTTTCTTTTATTGTCAATTGGTTAACAACAGCAGAGCAACGGCGTTATGGATTGAAATTTTCTTTTATCTAATTTCTTCAGGGCTATATACTCGGGAACCCTAAGACGGATACTTATATTGATGACAACTCCAGGTTATCATTTGCAAACAGGCTGACCCTTATTCCTGACGAGCTCTTTCTGGTGAGTTGATGGATTGTTCTCTCTACATTTTTCAGCCGAAAAGTTAGGACTGTGTCACATTATTTATTGCCAAGAACCTATCGGTGAGGCCTACCACCCAGCTATCTGCTTTATTTTCTGGAAAAAGGTGGCTGTTAAAGTAACTAGGGGGAAACTGTAGTATATTCATCACACGTTTTCCTCTAGAAACAGTCCTCCGTCCGGGATTTTAAACATTGTTGCTCCAAACAGAGGACATGCTCATTAGGACTCTGAGACTGCATCAACTGATAAGCATGCATAAACAATTACATTCGTCGATTTGAAAATTATTAATGACTGAAATCTTGGATCTATGTCTTTTGTACTACAAGATTGCCAATGCAAGCTGCGGTGGGGACTTTGTGACTGAACAAACAGACAATGAAAAATGCGAGGCAGCTATGCAGACCTTTGAAGACGTAAGTGAGACAGCCGCTCCAATTTGCTTGAAAAAACTGCCTTAGTGTCTCTAGTTTAAATTGTTGGAATGAACTTTCTGTCTCATGCAGTTGACCCGTGAAATAAATCTGCAACAAGTTTTAGAACCAGCATGTACGATGACATCCGCAGAACCAAATGAAATGAATTTGGACAGGAGATCTTTAAGAGAACAGTCCCGAGAGCTTCTCCGTTTACATACTAAGGACACTGCATACTGGTGTAGGGTAATATTCTCTCTCTCTCACACACGCACCAACACACAAACACACCTGCTGAGTGGCATTTTGTAGAAACGAGGGAATATTTTGCACCCATAACATGAGTTCAATTCAAAGATCCGATTGATTTTTGTCTCCTCAGAATTATCGTCATGTGCTGAGTGGCATTTGGGCAAATGATAAATACGTGCAGGAAGCTCTTCACATTCGAAATGTACGTAAATTTGTTACTGAGATTAAATATACACTCCCATTTTTTTTATGAGAAACTGAGATTTTCGGCAATGGAGAATAGGGAACGATAACACTTTGGAAGATGTGCAACAGCAGTATGTCTTACGACGAGGAATTCGATAGTGTTATCAGCTATCATAAGAACTTCTCAGAGTCGTCAGAGTTACGAGCATTGATATACAGGTAACTTCCGACTTTGCCTTTGGGAACTTAGTCCTTAATCAGACTGATGTGTGCAACTGCTATCGAGTATGCATGCTTAGATGGGACTCCGATTAGATGCCTAGTATTTCAAATGAACTCAGTCTCGTGAAGCCTATTATAATGGCTATTTCAAGACTATTGTTACATTAAAAGAATTCATTTATCAAGATCTTTACATGTTAAATTCCATAAACATCTTTGAGAGAATGACGTTTCTTTCCCCAACAGCGGCGACCATGACATGTCTATTCCCCACCTTGCGACGCGGCAGTGGATCCAATCTTTAGATATGACTCTGTTGGATACATGGCGACCGTGGTTCCTACATGCACAAGTCGCAGGGTAGGATTCACGATCTGCACATGATTTGGGCTTTCCATGCCATCGTTGCTTCCTTTACTTTTCTCACTTTGCATCTCAATTTCTTTCCTTTTTTTTTCTTTTTTCGTGCATCTATGGTCATACTATTGTGTTTGCTTGGTTCAGTTACACAGAAGAATACGAAAATAACGACTACACTCTCAACTATGTGACTGTAAAGGCAAGATAATCTGAACCTTATCATCACCTGTTTTTCTCCGGAGATGCACTGGGGCGAGAAATAACATCGCGCTGTTTTGGCTTTTTACACAGGGCGGGGGACATATTGCAGCAGAGTACAAGCAGGAGCAATGCGCTGCTATGTTAGATAGATGGTTTGCTTACTATCCTCTTTAGGCGGCTGACGGTTACACGATGAGCAATTAGGAGTGCCTCATCGGGAGTCGACGCATTTATTCTTGCTAGAAATGTATCGTTTCACATTTCCAAAATTCCGCAGCTGCATTACTAGCAGTAGCGTAGAGAAAAGGATGCATATAGATTGGATCGAAAGAGTGCGTCCAAAAGCGCATGTGGTGAAGGTTCTGAACTATGTATGCATCCGAGAATAATTTCCATGTCACTCGATAGAGAGACGATTGAGGAAATCCGATGTGGGAAGTTTTATTCATCCAACATCGATCTTCTTTTTTCCTTTCATGCATGGACTGCTCAAATTTATGTATCGCGCTATAGTGTGGAAAAGTATAAAACCCCACTGAAGTTCTTGATTGATGAACCTGAGAACTGCCAAGTATCAATAATCAAGAAAAGTGTTATCTCTCTCTCTCTCTCTCTCTCTCTCTCTCTTTCACAATGGATTTACCACTGATCTCAGGCTCAGACCAAGAATTGCAGAAGAACTTTAAACTACGCCATTGCTCGTCACTTGTCTCATGCTCAACCGCAGACCACATTATCCTCAATGCGACTGTAGTCCGCAACATGCGAAATATAACTTGGAATCTTTGATATCACGTGTGGTCGATGAATGATTCTAAATCCATTCATATCGTTTATAAACTGATTAGCAGGTATGGTTTCCCATGTTGGAAAGTTTGTTGGGGAGGGCTGGCTCTTCAGACAGACAGATGGTCCGGGGGTTTGACTGATACAAACGTGCTAAAAAGCTAACGGTTGGTGGAAGTTGAAAATAGAAACTAGATAGAGCCGCGACCAACTTTTCTAACTTCTCGTCAAAGACTTCAGAACATTGTGGGAAGGGTAAGTCTCCGGCATCTTCAATATTGAAGCATGAAGAAAACGAGAGATGTGTTGTCCGGGGTTTCGCAAAGATTTGGAGAAGATGATGAAGAAAACGAGAGAATTGAAGGGGCCTAATTGATGATAGGCAGTGCAACTTATTCGATTTCTTTGTTTCTTCTCTCGGGTTGTGGCAATTGGCAATTCAATTGTGTTGTGTTTTTTAGTACGATGGAATGGAGTGGAAAGACAAAAGAATGGAATAGGACGAGAATATTAATCTTTTTGTTTGATGAACTAGGTAGTTAAAATGGAATGAGGAAGATTCTTTTCAACCGTAGGAAAATATCATATGATTGGTGTAGAAATTTCAACATAGGTTTCGCAACATATTTCAAATTTACAAATATTCTTTCACAATGATACCTCTTTTCAATTGAGCAATATGTTAATTCACCGAAAATTATGCCAAAATCTTAGTCAAGAATTAATAGAACTGTGCATGATGTTAGATCTTGTTAAAAGTTATAACTATGTATAGAATAAACTCTCATAGAAATAAGCAAAAGCATTCATTATCATAGAACATAATTACTTCGCTATTAAACTAAATAAACTAATTTAACAACCCTAGTTATCATTCACAGTTAATTTATTAAATCACTACATTCCATTTATTGGTTCTAACTGTAAAAATAGTTTGGTTACAACAATATACAGATTTTTCAATTGTGGTAATTGAGGTTGTATTGATTTGTTTCGTACCAACAAGTTCATAAGTTATTTTTGGGTGCCAAATTAAAGATCAAGGAATGATATGATTTCCTCGAGGGATAATGACACAAATGATCCTTAAACTTTGGTCTAATGTACAATGTGGCAATTGAATTTTTAATTTGTTCAATGCGATCATTCAATTTTAATTTGATATACAATGTGATCTATGAACATTTAATTTATTCAATGTGGTTCATGAACTTTTGATACATATTTATTTTAGTCCCCGAATAATATGAAAAAGTTCAATGTTGTCTTTCTATTGATTCAAGTTCAAGGACAAACGTTGAAGATCTTCATATAATTCATGGACCGTAGTAAACAAATTGAAAATCCATGAACCACGTTACACATTCGATCAAAGTTACTCATTTTCCCTCCCCTCGACATGGAATGGTCACGTCACAAAGAGTGAATCGTGAGGAATTTGAACCAAACACGAACGGAGCTTTTGAGTTTGCGGCAGCTAGCTAGCGATGGCTTGCAAAGCAGGAAAAGGGCATCCTCCTCTCTTTTTTTCTAAGCAGGAGAAGAAGGCAAGAAGCGTCGCTGATCAGTATCGTCACCGTCCTTTCAAGTCTGGAGACAAGAATTCCTCGCACTGAACAGACGGTTCAAGGTAAGCGTAGTTTGTCAGAGCTACTCTTTTTGGGGCACGGCCGACGGCTTAGCTTAAATTGGATTCTCCACGTGTTTCTCCCTTACCCCGGAAACGACAGCTTTGTTGGAAATCCCGCGGCTCAGCTAACTTTCTCACCAAATGTCCGAGCGCACCGGAAAGCCAGACCACCCTGTTGGTTCACCTCGCTCGGCCCCCCATCTTCCTCTTTCCCCGCAGTTTAAAATGTATAAAGCCAAAACCGACCGTCTCTGGGGCCTGTCCTTGTCGTTGTGTCTTCGCTCTCCCTCCCGTCTTCCTCCTCTTCCACGCAAGCTCGGACCGGCATGGCCCCGAAGCGCGCGAGGTTGCAGGGTGCGTTGGTTTGCTACTTCTTTCTGCATCTCCTGCTGGCGCTCTCTCCCTTCGCCTTGTCACAGAAGGTCGTCACGACGCTTCCTGGCTACGATGGGGAACTGCCCTTCTATCTCGAAACTGGGTATGCCTCGTTTCTCGTTCTCTGGTCACAAGGGAATGAATGTTTTGTTCTTGTACCTAGCACATTGGGCAATGTCCGAAGAGGATCGTGTCTCCTGTTTGTTTGAATTCTTGTGTCGGTTCAAATGTGTTGGATTTATAGCATCCGCCAAGTGTCTGAAAATGACTGGTTTGTTTTTGTTGGTTTGTGTTGAATGCAATCAGGTACATTGGTGCAGGGGAACTAGATGAGTCACAGCTGTTTTACTACTTTGTGGAGTCACAGAGATCCCCTGCACTGGACCCACTCATGCTTTGGCTCACTGGAGGCCCTGGTTGCTCTGTTCTCTCTGCTTTCTTCTATGAAAGTGGTAACATCTCTTTTGCTTCTGACTCTACCCGTTTTAGTGATTTAGTTTTCCCTGTTTAGGCATTTCTTACATTTGATCCATGATAGTTACCGAGAAATGGGATGTTTTAAGTTTTACCATGAACTAGCAAATTTGGTAATGTCGCATCAGTTCTTGTATCGAGAGTTATGTAAAGTTAGAAGGATCCCAGACCAGTGAGCCATTACTCCAGGGGGAAAGTGTGGCGATGTTATGCGTACCCCTGCATAAACGAAATAGGGAACGCTGATATGATATCTCCCTGGTGATGTTATGCATGCTCCTGCATAAACTAAGGGGCACTGATAAAAGTTGTCTGACCTTGGGAGACATGACTTATCAGATTCTGGTATTTGGGGCTAGTTCTTTCGGTTAGATATCAGATGTTTCTTATATTAGGAGAACTAGTTTGGATGGTGTGGTGATGTCCGCCGTTAATTGAAAAGCGAAAGAATTGAAGGGGCCTCGGATAAATAAGAATGTGCAGATTTAATGACTGATGAAGGAATGAAGTATGTTATGATCATTTGTTTCACGATATTAATTTGCAGCTGTGACAATACATAAGGTCCTTTAGTAACGAAATTACTGGGAATGTCAGTGGACAAGGAACGAATTGGTTGGGTATACCGCATGGAGGAATAGCTTCTGTATGAGTGGTTTCCAATCTGCAATTAGCAAACAAGAAAGTTGGGAAGCATGTCCTCTCCTCCTGTGCATGATAATTGAATTTCGCTCATAACCTTGCATGCAGGTCCAGTGCAATTCTCTTACGCTGGCTACAACGGGAGCTTGCCATCAATGCATTTGAACCCTGATACTTGGACACAGGTGCTTGTTCTTGTCTTGTTCTATATTACTGATGTTTCACCAATTCCTGAGAGACGCATAATGCGACAATTTTACTTACAAGAACTTAATGTCGTCTAGGGCCTCAACATCATATACGTAGATGCACCAATTGGAACGGGATTCTCTTATTCAACAACTGCAGAGAATTATTACATTGATGACTATAGAGCTTCTTATGAGATCTACCAGTTTCTGAGGAAGGTATGTGATTGTAGGTGTAGGCCCAAAAAGAAACTCTTTTGGTTCAACAAAATCAAAATTGGAATTCATGGATGATGGGTGTTAATCTACGATGAAATTGCCACAGACGTCATAACAACATGATTTGAATGATGATTACTGAAGCGTGTTTGCTATTCGTGTTGCTATGCAGTGGTTGATACAACACCCTCAGTTCTTAAAAAATATACTTTACATCGGTGGGGATTCTTACTCTGGCATACCACTTCCGATGGTCGTCAAATTAATATATGACGGTAACTATTATCTTCTGGCTGAATATGGTCGTGTATCTTTCACTTCAAAAAAATTGAGCTGTTATAACCGTTCGACTTTGGTTAATTTGATTGTGGTGTGCAACTGCAGGTAATGGTGATGGAGTTGTGCCATACCTGAATCTTAAAGTAACTCTCTAATTTCACTAACTCGGCTCTAGTTTTTAATGGACAAGCACTGAGAAACAACAATATGTGGATTTCTTGACAGGGATATGTGCTTGGAAATCCGAAAACAGATGACTTTGTCGACGACAATTCAAGAGTCCCATTTGCCCACCGACTTACCCTCATATCAACTGAACAGTTCGAGGTATGCCTCTCATATTCATCCTCTTAGATGAAGGTAGATCTCCCTAATTGGAGTAGATGGCCAGACAGTGCTTGATTAAACAATGTACTGCCTCTACCTTTTGGTTCGACTCAGATGCTCGATGTTTGCATACAACTATCATTGGACACTAGATCTAAATCTTATCTGCATGCTTGTGTATATTGTGCACCAAAATAACTATGGTACTGGGTCGTAGTTATGCTGAACCTACTATACCTTCTGTTAAATAGGAAGCTACGGAAGCTTGTAATGGTGATTTTGTGAACATAAATGCAAGCAACACGGACTGCGACACAGACATTGGCGCCATCGATGTGGTTAGCAGGATAGCTCCTAATTAGTTCCATTAGACACTGTTTTGCTCCTTCTGTTCGTAGGCCATTAAGAATCAACTCTCTTTGTAGATGGTGGAAGAAATTAATCTAATGCATGTTCTGGAACCCGTCTGCCAAGTTGCATATTCAAGACCGACTAAATCAATCAGAGGAAAAACAATAGTGTTTGAAGAAGATTACGAAAACTTCCTAGCTACAGGAGCCAAGCCTGCACATTGGTGTAGGGTAAGTTACTCATATCTGTAAACGCCCACCCTGCACACACGCACAAACAATATATGCAACTACCTGGAATAATCTAACGTTCGAAAATTCACCTGGATATGGTTTTCTAGGACTATAATTATGTTCTCTCTGGCATATGGGCTAACGACAAGACTGTCCGAGCTGCTCTTGGTGTTCGAGAGGTATGAAAATGCTGTGAACATGTTGATTTAATTCTTTTACGCATCGATCTTTTGTGTGAAGATTTTCTTGATTCTTAACAGGGGACCAAAGGTGTCTGGAACCGGTGCAACAGCAGTTTAGCCTATACAAAGTCTGTCACTAGTTCTGTAGGGTACCACCAAAATCTGAGTACTACAAACCTCAGAGCTCTTATATATAGGTAAGACTAAACTTGTCCATGGTCTTCCTATATAGATTTGTTTAATTACATTCCTGATGCATATTTCACATTATTCAGAGAGAGAGAGACTATTCATTTCATGAATATTACTTGGAATTTCCAATAACAACTAGCACATAGTTAAAGTAAATATGGACAATCTTCATCTGAACAAGTGGGATTAAGCCAGCTTTAGTGTGTGATTGAAGTAGGTTGTGGATTATATTGAAATGTTATCTTGTAACAAGGATAAATAATTCTGATCAGTGATCTTCTGGACACGCTCGACAAAATCCAGAACATTTCCAACATCTTTTATACTTTACGGATCTTCTCTTTTTTCTCCAGTGGTGACCATGACATGTCCGTCACGCACATCGGTACGCAAAACTGGATCTATTCTCTCGATCTGACTTTGTATGACGTTTGGAGGCCGTGGTTCGTCGATGGCCAAATTGCAGGGTAGGTCAAATCATCACCCAACTTAGAATCTTATTTTCTCGCATTTTCGTTGCTTTACTGTTTCAAAATTTGATCCGAAATTATGAAATTTCTGTCCAGCATATAAAACCTCCATGATGCTTCATGCAGGTATACACAGGAGTTCATCAATGATGATTTTACTCTAGATTATGCCACCATAAAGGTGAGTAAAATGAACATAGCTCGTGTTTAGTAGTTCTGCATCACGAGAAACTTATGCAATTCATGTGCTTATTGGTCATATATAACTTCTTCACCATGTTCAGGGCGCCGGCCATGTTGCTCCGGAGTACAAGCCTAAGCAATGCTACGAAATGCTAGATCGCTGGCTTGCTTACTACCCTCTATGAAGATCGACAGTTGGAAGCTGCGATGACCTTCCACTCCATTATCCTTGTCCTGGACACTTATGCAGACGTTCTCTCAGTAGTTTTTGGGATCGAATAATTTGCGAGGGCGCCCGGTTTTTTGTATGTTCTTATCTTTATGCGAAGTATAAAAGAAATACATAAAGAGAGTTGCAATTCAAACTCACCTGCAAATTGCAGGATGGACAGTGGAATCTGCTAATCCCAATTATAATTCTACTGGCGAAATTACGATACGAAGAGGACGAGAAAGCCGAAAATGCTTCCATGATCAAAGTTAGAAAGATAAACAGAAAAGATCCCCCCCAATGGTGATCATTTTCTCGTAAATATGAGACATTGTCAAAGACAACGGGGAAAAGGAATGCTAGTGAATAAAACGATGTCTAGAAATAAAGAACAGTTCGCCATAGAGAGAGTCGGAACGAAATTCACTGATATTCTAATTTGCTAATTAGAGAATCTTAAAACTTAATGAGCACATACCATATGTACTAATCTCAAGGTTCTTATCAACATGCTTATGCTCTTTCTGTTGGTCGTCTTGATTGGTCCTAAATCCAATGTCTAAGCAAATGCGAATAACGCTAAAAAAAATCGTTGACAAAGCTGGTGTTTTTAACAAAGGATGGACATGCATTCTAGCCAAAATATATCAACCTCAAGGCTTGCTCAAGATGGAAACCCAAAGCCCAAGAGCAAAGCAAATTTGATTGAATGAGTGGCATATCGGGTAGAAAGAAAGCAGCTACGAGACAGAATTTTGTCTGCGATGGCATTTTACTTCACTCCTTCTGAAGTGGGTATCTTCACTCGATGGGGTGAGCATGGTCTAAATTGAGCCAATCTCGCATCAAAGTCAGGGATCAAATCGTACAGTGTTGATCAATGGTCCCTAATATTTTGGTCCGAAGACTAACACTGTTGAGCTTAGAATTGAGGATTGGATTGGCCCTATGGGTCTTGTCCAATTCCAAAGGTTAACTCAGGATCAATCGATTCTTTTTTTATCTGTTTCATTTTTTGTATTGCTTGAAAGGACAAACATACTCTTTAAAATTATATATACATCGACAATGCGATATCGAGTAATTAAATTATGAACATCGATACAAATCAAATAGAAATCTAAGATAAGGCAATAATAGAAATCTCCACTTGCCAAAAGCAATAAATCATAGAAAATGAACACGTAAAATAAAATTAATCAATAAAATGTTCCAAATATGTAATATAAACTGTGAATTATAAACGTAAATATATATACACAAAGTTGGTCCGTGTTGATTGGGTTATAAATACAATGGAAAAGGAGGAGGCGCTAGATACTTTAAGTTATATATTGGGGTTTCAAAAATATATATATACCTATAGGGTTGGTCCGGATCATACCAATCTTAAAGTCTCGGGACTAAAGACCAACTTGCATAGTATAGGTTCCAGTGGCCTTAGGGTTAGAGACCGACCTAATCCCTTGGGAACCAAACTGAGAACTAGGCCAGGACCAGCCAAGTTGGGCCGGTTCAAGATTGGTCTAGGGTCAATCCTAGACCGATGTTCGGCCCTAATCTTGAGTGTCTTTAAGCAAAGCTGATATAAGAGAATTTAGGGAAAGAAAAGGCATTAGAACATAACTGACATAATGTAACAATTTTCATTAGAATATAACAGGAAGAAACAATTAAAGCAGAGGATATTAAATCCACTCGCGCTTAAAGAATAGATTGCAGAAATTCATGTAATACAATGGAATGCTACTTACTCTTTGGACTTTCAACTCTAGCATTCCATTACACCCTCCCAAGAGAATTCTCTCTCGACATGGTATGGGAAATAAACTCAAATATAATTTCTTAAAATCATTATTAATTAAAAATAGGCATGAAGAAAACAACGGTTCGAATGATAAAATCAAATGGCTCCGCAATGAAAATGATTCAAATCAACTTCGCCACAGCCCCAATCATTCTAAACTAGAAAATCTCCTCCTCCATGCTTTACTAATGTCGATCATCTAACATTAAGTAGAGATTATTCGACATGAGTCGCAACCAATGTGACACACAAAAGAGCACCATAAACTCTAGACATAGTCCACGGTCCCAATTGTATTGAAGTAATCGTGTGGAATATAATGCAGGCCATCGTCAACGCCACCTTCCTCAGTGAGTATAGTCCGAGAAGCCTGTCGAGTCATCCTTTAATTTTGTGGGTTAATGAAAGAAAATTTCAGGGTTTCCCTAAAAAATGATTAAATTCTCTCCATTTGTGTATTCCACCATACATTGTATACATAAAGTTGACAAGAAACAAAACATAAAGTTTGGTGATCCACCTGCCACCTCCATTTGATTCCTTTTAGAAATCTCGGCCCGCCTTCCACGACATTCTGTTTGGGTTTGATCAGAATCAATGCTTTGGCATTTGGTTGATTTGAGAATATCCATTCCAATGGAGCATCTTGATGGCCTGCATGGCCCTCACCAAAACCCTAAGCCACTCTTGTTTCTTTTCCCCCTTTTAGGGTTTTAACCAGTATACCTACTGGGATACTCTCAAACCGCCAAGCTTCTCTTTGTCGTTGCACTACCTATCATCAAAGTCATTTCGAGTTAACCAACTTTCGCCCCATGCTTATAATATAACTCGACAAACATTACTCAAACCAAAAGGCACCACATGCGGCTTCCCTGCCTCCCTGTTGAGAAAAAAAGAAAAGTTAACTGTCTTGCATTAGGGTTTAAGCGTTCAACTAACCCATTATACATCCTGGCCCAAAAAAAGAAGCTAACAGGTATGTGAATCTGAAGCAATTAATACTGATATGTTTTATGGGTACCGACCCCATTATGCATTGTACATGTGCCACGTCCATTCTGGTTCATCAATTGCTACCTGCTCGTGCTAATGTCTTTAATTACAGACAAACCATACCTACAAAAACTTGCTCTGGCAAAAAAAGAAAAAAAACAATTTAACGTACATTATCATATCCAGTTCTTTTATGACTAAGTGGAACTCATCATTGCCCAATAACCACAAGGGCGGCATCGTTTTAATGACTCCCCTCCACCGGCCATATGAAACGACATATACCATATTACAGGTGCACTTGAATAGCAATGTAAAAAGACTTATATACGATTGTCACTCGTAGATTGACGGACGGAATGCTTTCATCACAAAAATGTTTTCGGAATGTTCCCCACATGACTTGAAAACGAGACTTCAAGGAGAGGTATTTTATGTTTGACATGAGTATGAATAGATGTTACTTAATATATAGTAATCACTCACGAGTCACAACCAAAAGAAAATATATATATATATACAGTAATTACCATGTGTGTACATTTATCGCTTTGTCTTTAATGGGCAAGATGCCATCCTAAGTCTCGCTACAAAACCATTGAGAAGCAGTTGGTTAGCATTGCATTAATGGAAAATATACTGTCCCATTGATCATATGGGCAGCTTCAGTGCAATCGACGCACCCACTTCTAATCGCCTAATTGTCGGTGCCGCCATGAAAAAATTCATGCACGAGATAGAGCTCATTGCTCCTAACTAGTTCAAAGGATGATAAATAGTACCAAGATATTGATAATTTATATAGAGAATTTGATTTTTTTTTTTCTTTTTGGGCTTCCAAAACAATAAATAGCTGGAAGTGTAATATCCATCTAGTTGTTCTTGCTCACCAAAAAATATTTATCAAGCTGGAGTTTTTTTTTTTCCCCTTTTCCAGCTATACAAAATAATTTTTTATATATGCTTCAGCTGAAAACTTCAAAATATTGTTCTCGTAGGATGAGACAGCCCTGTCATTGGAAGAAGTTGCCAGCTAGGGCATCCAAGGAAGCCCTACTATTTATCAAATTCCTACTTGGAGTTTCTTAACACGACTAAATAATAATTCAATATAACAGGACACAAAAATACAGCACATAGGCTTTTGAATTTATGAGAGGAAAAATAAAATTACGTTCTGGGTTGTGCTTAGGTTTGCTGGGGTAGGCCAACATGGTCACATCTCTCCCCTGTGCTGTCTATAAGTTTAATTTTTTTTTACCCCCTTTTTCATTTTTTTGGTGGAACAAGTTTTTTCAGTGAGTCCAGAGATTGATGGGAAGGCGTGAGAATAACGTAGCAACCCCAATTATTAAACACATTGCCCAAGGAAGGACAGCTATATAAGGTGGTCCTTTTGAATTGACTCTCTGGAATGACAAAGATGAGACATTGGCTAAGTTTCATTTCATGTGTGTCCTCTTCGACATGTCTCGTCGGCCAGTTTTGGTGGCTGATAATGCTATGTTCCTCAATCTTTTGTTGTTTGTCTTTCAATGTCTTGGGGAAGCAATAATGTATGTCCATATCCTTCACCCATAAAAAAACAATAGCTGGAGAAGAAAAATAAGCGAAAATTGAAGAACGGTCTCTTAATGAAATAAAAAATCATTCTTGGTCACATTTCTTCACTATTGGACACTGAGTGTGTATTTGTTATGTTTCTATATTATATTTTGTATCTAGTTTTTTTTTTTTTTTCTAAAATTTCCATTGCACCGATTACCTTCGTAATATATATGATCAATGCTTTGAAAATTAAATATTTTCTCATTAAATATATTTAATAAGTGTTTTGAGACGTTAGTTAACAAGACCCTTTATGTCTCCTGATGTTTATTTTCTTCCATATGCATTGTCTCGACACATTACTAGAGTCTCAACATCCGTAGTTCCGGCTAGATCTAATACATAATTAAGCTCAATTCATTTGATATTTAATGATTCATTAAACTAGCATGGGATGCCAAATGAAACTCGCATTGGATAATCCATTGGATACACCTGGAAACTATGGACTGCCGACGATGCTTTGGGATTGAAATACAAGTACAACCGTGTGGTGCCAATGCTTTCCTTTTCAAAGTTTTTATTAGCCACTCGAAACAGTGAAGCCTAAAGGAGATGTTCGCTCGTGTCCATTTTATGAAACAGTAATTCAGCTGCAAGGCGTGCCCGAAATGAATTCAAGGTGGCTTTCCAACCACCACCACGATTGATGGACAGATTGTTCTATCCAATGTGGCACGTCCCTCCGCACGGTGAGCTAAGAATGCCTATTGCAGGAGCTCATCATAAATTCGTTCCCCGCCAAACTCATTTTCTTTTTAGTTTCTTCTACTCTGTTTTTGCTCTGTTGGACCCAGGAAGATTCCCACCTTTTAAAAATGGGGAAAAAAGAAGGTACTTGATTTCAAATCAATAATTTGAATTTCGCTGGCAACAGGATAATAAAGATCATTGCTTCTTTTCACCAGCTAAATGAAATGTGCAATCTTTCAATGTTGTCACCATCTTATAAACAGAGTGATTCTGCAACTTTTTGACTTTTGAGCCTGTCCAGAAATAAAGATGGATTAAACAAAGATGTTTAGGAGGAGCAATGAGTTTGATCAGTATTCACCGAATGTCCATGGAATTGCATGTCCACAAAACTTTTGTCACATAGGGACGGCTGAGAAAAGGAGTGGGGTTGCTCTAATAATGCCTCTCTCCATGCCTTTCTACACATCTGTTTTTTTTGTGCAAATTCATAATATATACACCATAGCAGGAAATTACAGTTATATTCTCATTTTTTTTCAAGTACCTAATTGAGAAACCTATATATATTCTAAGAACTTCCAGTTGACATAGAATCCAGAGGAGAACCCGAGAAGGAACTGGATTCATATTCTTGCTCACATTCCAAGTCCTCAAAACCCCAGAACTCCTCTGGATCTCCTTCTTCTTCCTTTGGCATGTTCCACCTCTCTTCATCGAGTTTCTCTTCAACCATCACCTCTAATACCTGCCAAATATTCACCCACGAAAACATATGAATTTCATCTTGATTAAGATGGAAGTTCAATGGGGAATCCCCCCAGGGAGGCTGAAATCTAAATGGTTGGATTTTCGTTATTTCGTCATTGGGTGTTTGCAGAAACTGCTGTGCAAGTGGGGTCAGTGCGCAATTTGATGTATTAGATACTTGAACCACCAATGCACAAAAAAAATCAATATAAAACCAGTGTTGTCCGAAAGGAAAATTAACCAGGCGTATTGGATACCACTACTGCTTATCTTGAAATCAGAGAACATATCGACATTTCTTTTTTGTTTCCGAGCCATGCATACGACGAAATGCCGATTTAAATAGTAAGCACATCAAGAAGCAGGCCTGATTTCTCTATCGTTTTACTAATCATATATAAATAGCATAGTCACATGGTAGTTCATTACTCCATATATTTGTTTCTAGCATAAAGATTTAGGTTAGGTGGGATGGAACATCTGCTGACTAAGGTGGAATTGCGTGAAGGCTTGGATTCTGACCTATCACCACCGCCATGACAAACAAATAAGGGGATTTCGTAGTTTTGACTGGTGAGAGAGGGATATGTGAAGTCCTACCAAGGCCAATAGTTTTAGACAATTATAATTTTAATTGCTAAAAACATATGTAAAATTGAACGGTCTCCAATCAATCCCACAGTCAACCAATTTATGGCCACCGCCAGGTTCATTGTGTATTAGTATGATGTAACCGTTCCTTATCAAGAACTTGAGTTAATGACCGATATTTCAGAAACAACACATTATAAAAGTCATATTAGGTTCATGAGAACATGTATATTGCTAAACTTATCGGCTTTAAGCATAAGAATAACTTCCTCATTTGGGAAAATGACACTTTCTCAAGAGACTACTAGTTGTAATTATTTGGAGGTTCCACCACAACACAGTGACATCCTTGATCGGCGTATTATAAAGAAGTGATCAAGTCTTAACTTCACCGTGACATCAAATTGCTTATTATCTTGAACAAGTGAGACTATAATTATAATATCATCTGTATAGTATGAGATCATCACAGCATTAAGTATGTAATGATCAAACAGAAGCAAAAGCAAGAGATTCAGCTACCTCGTTCATAGTAGGGCGCCACATGGACGAAGACCGGATGCACAACGATGCTGCAAACGCAAGTCTTTTCATCTGTGAAACATCATAGGCCCCTCCAAGCCTTGGATCCACCAGCTTCTCAATCTCCCCTTGATTCAATATTGGCTTGGCCTGTACAGAATTTCAATGGAAAAAAGAAATGAATATGGTTATATTGTTCAATCATCAGCAGACAGCAAGTAACCGAAAACTTGAACAAATTGTAATGAATTCCCTCAATGAGATGGCAAACTTCATTTAGAATTGAGTCTTTGAAGGCATATTTTATTCCTATTTTATAAGTGAGGTGGTTGCGGTTGCTGTTATTACCCAGCCATGTAAGCTCTGGTGAGACCCATCAACAGGTTTCCTGCCAGAAATAAGTTCCAGTAGAAAAACTCCAAAAGCAAACACATCTGTCTTCTCATCCACTATTCCATGCATGAAGTACTCCGGTGCTAAGTGTCTGCACAAAAAGTTAAAACTTTTCAGCGTGCTGATCACGCTTGACTCTGGTCCATTACAGCCTATATGAAAGGGAAAGAGCTTGTCAAAGTATGGTGAAAATTACCCAAATGTGCCTTCAATAGGAGCAATTGAATGATGAGACCACTGAGTTGGCAGCCATTTTGCAAGCCCAAAATCAGAAATCTAAAACATTGAGAACAAGAGATCTTATTAGAAAGCAAATCACACTCTCCTTTTTCCAGATTTGTTGCTATCATCCTGCAGCTACCGAGAGATGGTGCAAAAGTACCAGTGGCTCGAAATCTGTAGTTAATAGAATGTTTGAAGACTTGATATCTCGGTGAATTATCCTTCTCTGACAATCTTTGTGCAAATAATGGAGACCCTTAGCCGTGCCAAGAGCAATTTTGTATCTGGTTTTCCACTCGATTGTGGGCAAATTCTCGTCTGCCAAGAATGATGCACAAAAACAGAAAGTGCTGAAAAGAATGAGATAATTAAGACTTCCAGAGAAAAAGAAGAAGAAAACCAGCAAGGCAAAGCTTACCGTGAAAAAGAGAGGCAACAGAGCCTCTCGAAGAGAACTGGAAGATGAGGTAGAGACCATTGTCGATGCAACAACCCAACAGTGACAACACATTTGGGTGACAAACGTGGCCAATTGTGCCAATCTCTGTCAAGAACTCCTTCACTTTTCTCTCTTCGCAAGAGCCCCTGTTCAGCCTCTTCACTGCTATTTCCTCCCCATCTTCCAGCATTCCTCTGTAAACCTCTGCATACCCTCCTTTCCCAACTAGATTCTCTGGAACACCCACAAAAAGATACAAACTTTAAGCCATATCGACGAAGGAAAAGAGGCAGAACCCGAAGGGTCGAGGAAAAGAGAAGAACCTGAGCTGAAACCCCGAGTGGCTTGAAGAATCTCTTCAAAAGAGAAGCATTTCCAAGTGGGTCTCTGAAAGGGCTCTGCTCCCGGAGCAATCTCGGAGGTGCTTTTGTTGTCTTGTTCGTTGACGCTGCTTGGGCTCGGAATATCTCCATCAAAACTGCGCCTTTTCAAAGAGAAGAGCCGCTTCAAGCTGTTCGTTCTGATGTATCTCATCCTCTTTCCCTCTTCACGCTTCACAAAGCTGAACCTCACTGTTTCATCTGCTGTCTGCTTCTTCTCTTTCTTCAAAGAGAGGATTAAGGGAACGCATTGATATAAGAGACCAGACAGAGAGAAAGAGAGAGAGAGAGAGAGAGAGAGAGCTGGGATGGATGTTTTCTTCTAAACTTATTTTACTCTCTCTTAATCCTTCTTTAGTTGTTCTAACTCACAAGGGCGGTTGCATGCGCAGGGGACTGCTGCCCTTATATGGGGGAGAGATTAATGCCACCGGTTGCTGATAATATAAGGAAAGGGCATGACGTTCGATGTCGCTTCAGACACTGTGCACACACATGCATGCCACGGATTTGACTTGAACGAGAAGACTCGCAAAAGACAAGCAAATTGATCAAACCTTTGCGCTTGTTTTTATGCAGTGAATGAGAAGGATAGGATCTTAGGGGAAGTGGGTGCTAATACAAACTTCTCAAGGGTATGGTGGCTGGAAAGGGACAATACAAAATTTGAGGGGTGAGCACAGTGGGGTCAAAAATAATAGTCTTAGAACGATGGACCATAACGGTTTGGTTTGGCTCCTTTGATTAGGAGATGCAAGTGCATGGCCTGGCCACATGTGCTTCCTCCTGTACTTTGTGCCAAAGTGCTTTCTCATAGAGGGTCCCCTGCCTCAATGGCTTTGCTACAGCTTATTCATCATCCTCTCTCTCTCTCACCTAAATTCTCTCTTATCTCTTTTCCGACCGGATCATGTTGTCGAGTGTTTCTGAAATACTTCTAGATTTCTAAAATACTCATAATACAAGAAATGGTAAAATATAACGATTGATTATTGTCTTTCTGATACAGTTTAATTTTCGGTATCTGAACACGAAAAAAACTGTTCGTGGGCTTGTTTGAGTCCAATAAGAGCAATGACTTAGATGTTATAGTCATCAAGAGCTTTGGAGTACATCAAATGTGTATATTGTGTCGGTGGCTTAAGTGTGAAAGAACGTGACCATAAATAAACAATCAATAGACCAATTTCTCATAGATAGATAATGAAGGTACAACTAATGTTGCGAGACTTTTGCGTGATTCATCAATAGTCCACGATGGAGGAGGAGTTTTGCTATGATCTACGGTAATTGTGAAGAAAATTAAAACACACGCTTTATTGCTCAAAATTCAAATGCAAATTCACTCAACAATAAAAATGCTTTGTCTCATTTCAAGATAAATCAAGGTCCAAATCAATCACAAACTCAAATCAAGAAATCAACGCGCATACTTCGTATTCCCACGTGGAATATTTGAAAGGGACGTGTAGCTTGCGAGAGCTTCCTTTTCCTATATTACTCTACTTATTTAGGTGACTTTTAACACTGTAGCCACACGAATTTGACACATTCAAAGTCAGCTTTGGGCCTTTGGCAAATTCAAAACTCTGCACTTCATCAAAAACCGGCCTTACTCTTTCAATTGCTTAGCTCATTTTAATGTTGGAGATTCTCTAGCTCTCCTCTAGTTCTCACAATTGTAGACTGTTCAAAGTCGGCTTAGATCACACTTCACCAGAGCGATCAAGTTATAGAACTTCCCCGCAATGTTAGGTTCGGCAACACTACCGGTGTAGCCTTAGACAGCACATGAGGACAAGAAGCCAGATCAAACGACCTTGCTTGTTTCAAAAGGAAATGCTCCCATTAGTTTAGTCTCGCTTGATTAACTAATGTCTATACCGATATATTCTATATTGTACATGAAATTAGATGACCGATGCGTATAGGTCTTGTCCTAATCTCCATGGCTGAGAAAATGTTAAAGTTAGATAGTCGAAAGACGAATTAGGTATCGAAATTCCATTGTGATCCTCCTCCACCAATGAGATTTGAACCTCGTTGGTTGAAGTTTTCTTGTAAGTCCGTTCTCTAAATAGGGCGGGTACAAAGAACTGGAGCAAAGCGAGGAATTGTAAATAGAGAGCGGAGGTATTAGGGTTTACGTATATCAAGTTTCTGCTGGCCAACCTAATTCAAGTCAAAGATTCAATTACCAAACTCATCTTGCAAGTATGCCAAATTAGCTAATTAAAACTCCATTTAAGGAGTTAATTGGCTCGAGATACAGTCACCGGAAGTTAGGCCAAAGAGTTAATTAACGAACTCAACCTACAATGTACCACACAGGAATTAGATAACCAGACGACATAATCAGCAGGTCGATATTGAAGTTCGAGTTGATATGGTCTGCTCCATAAAGATGCTTTCTTTAAGAGAATAATATAACATTTGTATATGTTTTCACAGAAAATTTTGGCAAGATGCATAGTTGGCGTGCTACAAACAAAAAGCTCAAACTTTTTCTTGAGTTAATGATAAGTTGTAAGTTGGCTTATATGTAAGCTAAGTCAATTGATAAAGAAGTTCTTCAGAAAATTGTCTAAAAAGTCTTAAACATATAGGTGTCAATTTGGTCAATTTAACCTCATAACTTTTAATACCTGAAATCTATTGATAATTTGCCTTTTAACTACAATATAGTCAATGATCAAAATTATCCGGAAACTACTTTTTGGCTCTGTAATAAATTGGTAACTTTTTAACAATTAATTGTACGTAATAATGTAACTTTTTCATCTCGATATGTAAATGTAATACTTCTATGTGGCATGTAGAATGCATGTATGTAATGCTTGAAATTGAAATTGAAACCCGTGCGAAATCCAAAACTTTGACTTTTTAACAATGCCAGTGGCTAGATAAGTTTAAACAGTCGCCATCATGATCATCATACGAACAGTCTCTCTCCACAGACACAAATTGCACCCTCTGAAAAAGATCTTAAGCCACATCTATTACACAATCATGAACTTCTTCTGCTTTGAAACTCGCTAATTGAAGATAATATTATTTGATCACTTTAAAATATCAAGATATTGATCCATTTAAGTTGACCATCGATGTGATGGACGAAATTAAGTATCAATCTTGCTCTTTCTTTTATAGGTTAATGATTTTCTAGAATAAGATAAATCTCTCTGTCTCCCCCCTCTCTCTATATATAAATATATATAGATAGATAGATAGATAGATAGATAGATAGATAGACAGATGATTACTCCCAACAAAGCAAAGAAAGAGAGGTGAGAAGCAGCTGATCCTTTGAAGCGTAGCCTTTTTGTCTTGGAACAATAGTCAGCTAACTGCCATGAGATAAACATGCTTGATGCATAAACTAACTCAAAAAGAAAAGAGAAAGAATAACTAAAGTCAGAACCTTGCTACCAAATCCCACTCATGGGTGGCACCGGCCGTAGCAAAGCAATAATCTTTTGTGTATCTTTTCCCCTGTCCTCTGCCAAGGCAGAAATGCATCTTGTCCAAAAGATTGCACATTGCCATAAGTGCAAGACTACTCCAGGAGCCATGATCAGGTCGTGGCGATACTTAATGAAATCAGACGCCGTTCATATGATGTAATGTCACGACCTTAGTGGTGCTTCGATATCGTAAAACTTTAGTCAGACATAATCCACTGATTCCTACCCAAGCAACCACTACATTCACGGCTTTTCAAGCTCAGTCAGTCAACCGAAACACCTCCACAGACACAGAAAAACACTTTTCTCGCCAACCAAGAAAATCAAGAATGTCTTCTCTTCCCCCCTTCCTATTCCTAACTAGAATGTCTGCTGCTTTCTCTCTCCCTCTCTGGCATAGAGAGAGAGAGATAGAGGGAAAGAGAGACGGGTCTTCAATATGAAGAGAGAGAAAAGCGACACTTCACTGCTTTCACGAGCTCCATCGATATCATCACCTCAGCAGACGTGGGCGCAAAACAAGGTGTTGGCGTGTAAAGACACAAAAGATGGAGACGACTCAAAAACGAGGGTCTCGAGCGGGCAGTCCCTCGAATCTTTTTTGAACCGCCCTATTAAAGATTTAAAGGACCATTTACCTTTGCTTTATATTAAATCCCTCTACCATATATGGCTCTGCAACAATTTGCCTCTCCCATGCATTTGAGAGAGAGAGAGAGAGAGAGTTTCTTTCTTTTTGGGGTTCTTCAGTGGTCCCAAGTGTCGTTATTTTCAAAGTTTTGGGAGCGGGTGATTCAGCTTTCAGCTCCATTCCCGATATGTTGTAGGCATGCAAGGCACATGAATAAGCACGAGAACTTTAGAGTGCTTGACTGAAGTTGAATAAAGGATCGGTTGTTTAACTCAGTCCCCCTCAAATTCTCGTCCAAACTAATTTCGTGTTTAATATCATGTAATGTGAACGTAAATCACATTATCTCATTGAATCATAACTTTGTAGAAAAAGTAATCGACTTGCTTCTCCATGTTATTGACATCTTAATATGTTCGATGGACAAATCTCTTAGGGCGATGATTAGAATCCAGGTGTATTTGCAACATTCATGCTACAAGCCCAATTCATATTATTAAAGAGATCAAGGAGACATCATGTGTCCTGATCTCAAAGGGCATTGGTTAAGGATAATTGATGAGAATAAAATTCTGAAGCACTCACATGTGATCTCGAGTAAAGTTAAATCTCCGAACATGAAAACTGTATTTTATTTTATTAGTGAAGAAACCTCGTAAGG
Organism: Eucalyptus pauciflora; assembly: GCA_007663325.1. NCBI lineage: Eukaryota > Viridiplantae > Streptophyta > Magnoliopsida > Myrtales > Myrtaceae > Eucalyptus > Eucalyptus pauciflora. The sequence goes on from VMYD01000248.1 coordinate 991,190, forward strand.
GTTATTGACTAAATAGTTCAAATTTGGATGATAAGATAAAGACAGAATTTATTTTTACTAAACAAAGAAAAGTCAAATCCTATCAGTGTCTAGTGATTAATTATATTCAATTAATGTCAAGATCAAGGTTTCTCCTCATAATTATTTATTTTCCAGTATTCAAATCAGTTATCCTGTAGTGACAGTAATTTTTTAAGAATAACCGTAGCATATACCACCGGCTAAAAAAAAAGTACTATATAGCACGTCTTATGCATCATCAATTCAATAGAATGGGTAGTTATATTCCTCAGATTCAACATGGGTAAGGTTGTCTTATTAGAATAATAAGATCTTTCAACCACATGAACGTGATATAAAATTAATAAATTTAGCATACGTGAATCAGACATAGTCATTAGTGATCCAACAAGCGAGAAGATGTTTTCACGTGAGTATGAATCTTCAACACTCTCCTCTATGATGTTTGTGAGGAATGTGTATTTTCCTCTCAACAATTTTGTGGAAATACTGGAGACGTGATGATAGAATGCATACATTCTCCACCGAAAAGAGATCTTATATAAAGGAAGTGATGGAACCAGCTCCAAAATTGCCCTATCTCAACCTTCCATCAAGGTTTAAGATATGGAATCTACATACCTAACTTTTTTTTTTTTTGGTTAGAATTAAAGATATTTCATTACTAGCTCGAAAACTGAAGGATTACAAAAGGATTCAATATCAAAACATAAAATCAACCAAAGGGAATGAGGGGGATCAACAATCTAGTTTGTCGAGAGAGAGCAGGCTCGATGGGCCTTGGCGACCAAATCGGCCGCTTCATAAAAGTCTCTTGGTTCAAAGCAAACACAGATTCCTTCTAGCTAGCCCAACAGAGATATGGAATCGTGGATGATGGACCGAGTGGCCCGTGGTATCAGATGATAGCACCATGTACAGATCAGCTGAAAGTACACCTTGAGCTTGTTCAGTTTGTGCACCTCTCTACATGCCTAATTGGATGTCACAATATATTATCCATAACATATTTAATTAAATTTGGCATATAGCGAATATTAAATAATAGACCTGATAAGTCACATAAATGGGTTGGACCTTCTCAAGTCCAACATGTCTGTGTTAAATTTCCTTTATACAAGCCGTATCATATAATTTCCTTTTTCCAATGCTACGGTTGAGGAATACCGTTGGAGGAATTTTAGTAGTGTTGAGGGCCAAGAGAAAGTGTAGGTTCCAACGTTACCGGGCCTTCTAATTCATAATCGGCAAAAGGAGAAATTCTCCATTTTAGAGATGGTTGGCCCTTTTGGTACATGATGTTGCATTCTTCTATTCCGGGGCAGTCGAAAGGCCAAATTATTGAGCCTAGGTTTCATTGTTTGGGCTAGCTATGTTAAGTGCTTAGGGAGCAATAGCCATTCGAGTTGTGAATTGGCTATTACTTTATAGACCATGGGATTAATGCGATGAGCACGACATAACATTCAGATTTTAGAAAAAGGAAATCATCAAAGTGATGAATGTATTCTCATTATTGAAATCCATTATGATAGTAGGGAGCTTCATTCATCATGCTGGAGTAACTCGGTAGAATGGGCAATCTCCTTTCAATATGTCTAGTTTAGGGTATTGTTTGGCATCAAATCTTGGATCTGAAGGTCCATGGGCTTACCTAGGTCCAATTTTTTGAAAAACATTATTGAACAGGTTCCAGCAAATATTGTGTAATTACGAAACCCGATCAAGTTCAGCTGACCCAACCCAACAAATTTCATACATAACATTTTTGGTTTTCTTTTCCTGAACGGACTGGGTCCTAGGTGACTTGTTAGGCACCCGATGTTTAGTAGGGTTAGGGTACGTTTGTTTGTATTTTTGTTCTTTTTTTGTTCTAGGGAACAGAAATAGAAAAAACTATTTCTGTTCTGGGGAACAGTTTTTAAATAAAAGAACGCGTTTGGTAAATTTGTTCCTGAAATAAAATAAAATAAAATAAAATAAAAAACATGTTTGGTAAATTTGTGTTCTTTTTTTTGTTTATTTTAATTTTTTAATATTTTTCTATTAGGTCCGGCATTTTGAACGCGATCTCGCGACCGCCCGACCAAAGAAAAAAGAACAATAAAAGAAGAAGAAAAAAAAAAGAGGAGAGAGAAAATTTGTTTTTAAAAATTGTTCCAGAAACAAGAAACAACTTTTTTTTGTTTCTTGTTTCTATTCTTTTTTTGTTCCCGGGAACAAAAGAAACAGATTTGGAACAAAAACACAAACAAACGCGTTTCTGTTCTTTTTTTTGTTCTCGAGAAAAAAAAACAGAATTTTTGTTCAAAAACAGAAACAAAGAACATAAACAAATAGGCCTTAGAGTCTATACGGATGGGGCCTTGAGAGGTAAGACTAAGCATCAATGGTAGATGTTCTGGTCAATTATGAATCTGTCCCTTGATAAAGGCGGAATTTTGGGCAATCCACTAGGGCTTTGGACTGGGGGTGCTTCAAAGTTGGGCTATTAGTAGTCATTAATGGAAGAGATTCATGCACGTATTGGAGATCCTTAACAAGGGAAAAATCATCCTAATCACATGGGTTTGATGGCCATCAATTATCAATGGTGACGAGCGTTTCGAACACACGACTTAAGCAAGCACTCGATATGAAATAATCCAACTCTCAAAACATTGATTGTACATTACGACAGTGCATAGAAAATTTGCTAAGTTTCCTTAACTGATTACGTAACAAATATCTTTAAGGCGCTCTTCACTAAGATCCTGGTCATTTCTTTTTTTATTAATGGATACTCTTACAACAATGTGAACACCGGTTTAAAGTATACTTTGGCTAAATCCATCCTGCCTAAGTGAACGTGTTGGATATAATCACAAAGGGGCACATGAGAAATCGGAGGAAAAGTTGACAGCAGTGTCATATGAATGCGCATTTATATTGTTCTCAAGGGAGATGATTCTATTATTCTCCGCAGGCCCCTCGGCACAAGATGCTACTTACTCAGTTTGGTCCATGAAAATGATAGCTTCGTTCTGGCAGAATGTTAAAAGTTTTCATGCATGTCTCTGCTGAGGTTGAAGAATATTCTGGTAAAGAAGAAAAAGACATGCGGGTCTCGCTTCAGGCCGAAACCCATTCAAATAAAATGAAGTCCCTGCTTTATTACTCTGAAACCTCACCACATCGTCCAAAAGCAAACAGGGAGGAACATCAAACATCACAAGCATTCCTACATTACGACAGTAAAAGGAAACGTGGGTTTCAGATATTGCGATCTGTCTCAAAGTTTAAGACAGTGGAGTTATTTGATCGAAGCATACTGGAAGCGATGCTTCGTGGTTCAACCCGAGGCAGGTTTCTGGATGACAAAGGCCATGCACTGACCTTGATTCTTGTTGTCAAATGCCAGGCAGCGAATGTAGGCATTTGGGTACGCCTTCTTGCACTCGCTCATCTCGTGGAGGACTTGAGAGGATTCGTTGCAGCCGAACATCGGCAGCTTCCAGAGCGTCCAGTACCGCCCGTCGTAGTACCCTGGCATCCTGCTATTTTCTCTATGCACGTACCCCACCTTCCATAAGAAAGATTGTTGAATCAGAACACAGATCACCAGCAGAATTGCCTTGCCAAAAAGCTTCTTATCTGAAGATTTGACCCAGAAAGATCGTTCTCTTTTGTGGGTGCGCAGGTAATAGGATGACTCTAACAAGCATGATCAGCTGATTAGGATTTTAAAGTTCGAACTTTGGCCAAATGTCTTGAAAGCATTCAGTCCCAAGATTTGTTATCTTGCTCTGGGTTAAAATGAATCTAATTACTGTTTACGGAAGTACATAGACTATGAAATTTGCGATCTTAGTTACATCAAGTACCTCATCGAATTCAAGGCACGGGACCCATCCTTTCTTGAGCATGTAGTCGATCTCCTTGGCAATTGAATCGTCTGACAGAGGAGGGAGGTAGGAAAGGGTTTCGAACTTCTTGTTGTTGATCGGATTCCATGTCTATGGAATGAAACAAAGGCAATTGAATTGCATAAAAAAAGGAAGCTGACGGTTAAATGATATGAACTTCAGTGCAAGTCCAGAACAGCTTTAGATCATTTGATTATCTGTGCAAACATTACCTTCATGCAGTAGGTTTTAGAACCATTGGAGACGGTTTTCTGGCGCCATCCTGCAGACTCTTTCACCGGGAACAGCTTAAATTGCTTTAGTTGCAACCCAACACAGCCTGATCCGACGAACGGAGAGGTAAAAACCGATGCAGACATGTTCAACAAGTACCAAAAGGAAGAGTTTCTGAGATCGGTGAGAGAACAGTGGAATGAGCAGCTGTTGCAAAAGCTTTGGGATCAAGAGCTAAATTCTGTGGCTAGCGCCCATAGTTTCTTTAGTAAAGACAAACCAAGTCGGTGAAACTGCTCATGGTTTGTGGGTCGTACAGGAGGGAAAAAGGGACGAGGTCTACGAGGGGAATGGTGCATTTTTCGTATATCATTAGGCTTCGATGATACCGCTTGGGCTGCTGCTTGTTTTCTATTACTAGTCCAGCACTCGGGCCCTCTCTGCATTTTGGACTTTTCTTTGGTGCTTTGAGGCTGTATCTGCACCCTATTATATTCAACCACCTCTCTTGTTCCAGCATAGAATAAGGATGCCTTATTCCAACTGCACAAGGTAAGTTGGTCACAATCTTAGAAGAGGAATGGAAATATGAACCGACCAGTCTGCCATTTGAACTTGCTGCACATCACTGACTAACAACTGAAACCAAGTTTAATTGACAGCAAATAAGGAAATCAAATCTGGAATCCCTTTGGCTCAGTATTGTAGTTGCAAAAACTGAGGTGATCTGCTACCGCCAGTTTCTCAGGAGCCCATGTCCAGCAGCAGTTTTATCTCAACTTTAGAAGAACCGCTGACACGGTTCAAATAGACCGTGGTTGGAGAGACTAGAACAACAAACCTAGCGGAAGCTCATTTCCAATGCAAACATTACTTCTGCTCAGGTGCCATACTAATTCGCTAACAGCAAAACAAAGAGCCGAGGCCTAATACTTCAATCCAATTCAACGGAAACCTCAAACGAATGTCAAAGGCAGCTTGTTGATGCAAGCTACAACCAAAAGACCATCCCTAAGCCCTCTTGTCAGGATCATGTCCTCCCTAAAACTTGAGTATTCACGATCCTTTAAATGTGCGTGTAGGTGTCTAGTTAGGCATGTCGCAAGTTGCAACCACAAAAGAATTGAGTGGCGAGAGAGAGAGGAAAAACAAAATAGAGGTAGGCACCATAGTAGCAAGAAGGATTATCAGAAAAGAGATGCACGCGAGGATAAATAAGGGAATTACTGTACGGTTAACGTCAATGTTCTGTAAGGCAAAGAAAATCTACTTAAATGCATTCTACCGCTGTTACAGCATTGCATAATAACAAATGCCGGTGATAAAAATAATTTTAACACTGTTCATATGAAGAATCATGATTCAAAGAATTTCAGTGAGGGATATCTAGCGGATCCAAAATTAACAGCAGCAACCCCCATTTGAAAAGGAACTTCAATGCCAGAGCTTCATGCAAAACCCAGCCGGCACAACGGATGAAGCTTTGCTTGATATGCAGTCTGAAAATGTGTCTTCAAGCTGCTCCGCAAGAGACTTGGGATCTCCTATCAAGGTATCTATAAAAACCTTCACAACCCTTAACTCCTGTGGCGTTGCTCTCAAGCTATACCAAGTAAGAAATTTCTGCCTGAAGTTCTTCTCAATATGTCCCTCGCACTCTAGCCATCTAATCTTTTTCACATAATACTCAAAATCCCTATCAGATTGCGCATTCGCTTCGCATTCCTCATCCCGACTTTCACTGCTCCGCTTTTTCGATGTACTTCCATCTTGCGGACCGTCTCCTTTCCCATTCCCAATTTCCAAATCTCTGTTGCTTGGTTTCGATCTCCCGATCCTTCCTGGTCCGTCCCTAGAGGTCTCCAGCTTACAAGGAGTAATGGGTAGTGCAGATTCTAAGCTCCCACTGAATGGGACAGAGTCCATGTTAGCCCTGGCATGAATATTCAATCCATTATCGACGTTCATAGCCTCAATCATTCTGTCCTCTTGTGGGTGCTTGTTTTTATCGATCAGAATATGGGGCAATGACCCATTGATCCGCATATCATGGTTCTCCTCCAACAAGGGTACTTCATTAAGACCAACTTCTTGACGTAATCCAGTGCCATCGACAGCAGAATCAGGTACCAGTTTCTCAGAATCCTTGCCATAAGATAGATGCTTCATTAATTGACTATCCATTTTGGTGTCGCACGTACTGATGTTATTACTTTCATCTTCCACCGACGAAGGATTGGAAAGGCTACTACAATTTGTAGCTGGGCTTTGGCTTCTTTCTGCTACTGAATGGTCTGAGGCTTCATCAGCAGCAGCGATTGTTGAAGTCCTAACTTCACATGTGCAAGCTTGGCTTGTACCATTAAATGCTGCAACTTTAAAAGTATACTCAGTGTCCGGATTAAGTCCCGAAACAGTAAACCTCATATTTGGGGCCAGGTTGCATGTGGCTTCTTCTGGATATTGTACATCATATGATTTCCGATGCCACAGGGTGTAATGAAGAGACTCATCAGGTGAATGATCTTTGCAACACAACATCACAGTGAGAGATGTAGTGCTAATATTTTCAAATCTGACCATGTCTGGGACTATAAAAGTCAAGCCTGTGCAATGAACACAAAATATAGATTTTTACATTAGCCGGTTCTGTGACAAAGGATATCAGAAAATCCAGGTTCCTTACAATGAAACAATGTTACTCGCAGAAGTAAATAGATGCAGTAGTCGTGACGAGATAGACAGGATATAAAATACTTCATCAAGGATATCATTCGCAGCCATCACAATGTAAACAAAATAAAGCCAGATATAATCTGCCAAGCACAATCGTTATCCACGGATGTAAAATAGGATACCTTGTCTCACAGGAATTGGAGATGAATGCAGGTTGGGGAGAGAAAGAAGCATGGAGTCCAGTGCTTTCACGGCATCAGCGCATAACTTCTGAACCTCCGGTCCTGTCGAAAGCCTGTTAACAATGCCCCTACCGATTTTTGCAGGTAAACCAGTCAGAGGACCTACGTCAGCCTCAAGCTTCTTCACAGCCTCATCAACAATTTCGTAACACTTCCGATACTTCTCTGTTCCCTTAAGGAGCTTCTTGCTTAAAGCTACACGGTAGCATAGTATATCTACTCGTCTGGTATCTCTCGCAGTAATCAATTGCTTTCTCCAACATCTGTTACAGGACTAACATGACCGCAATCAGCTCAAACTTTGTTGAATTCGCACACTACAACCATAATTTGATATTTTCAGGCCCCATTCTTACAACATTCACAGCAGAGGTGCAGTTTCTCTATGATCTCACAATCAATTAGGCAGTGATATCTGAAAAACCATCAACCGGCAGTCGCCATTTTCTTGACTGCATCAGGAAACACTCAAGAATAGCTAGAGGGCTTGAGACAGATTCAAGAGCGAGTACATGAAAGTGAATATCACGGCAAAGAATCGTCGAAATTTAGTGAGATCCAATATATCATCCGCGTTCCTAATGCATCATTATCTATGAAGCCCCACCCTCAAATAAAAAAGAATAAGAAACTCGTCTTTGACAAATAAATTGCAGAAGCTAATTTTCTCTCTTATACATGTACATAATTCCAAAACAAGCACATCATTTCCCACATCAGATCGATAGCATCAGTTCACATCAAAGAGGAAAACCTCATCAGTGCATACTCTCCTAACTCTGAAATCTGATTGTTTCATGTAACGTAATTTTCACCAATGGAAATTTTGAAAATAAAAAATAAGAGGGTCATGCATTGCGGACAATCCAAACGATGAACACCAGAAAGTAAGCTTGACATAAAGCAAAAGTAACATAGTAAGGAGGTAAGTAACAATCACAGGAAGTTGCCTGGAGAATCTGACAAGAGATATACGGTGCCTCTTGGATCAGCAACTGGGAGTAGTGGTACAATTGTGAGAGCAAATAGTTAGGAACAGAAAGGAGATCTACCAACAAATTTTTCCACGTTGAGTAAGAGTTTAAAAGGAATAGGCTCAAGAAACAATTATTATGCCTCACAAATTTGGATGGCGTTGTCTTTCCATCAGCTAAGTTGGAGACTGACTATAGCTATTGTCTCATCTGCTGGGTCCACCATGCCCACAACACAAGCAAGGATTCTCCTAATAATACTCACTATTCCAGAATTCATATTTTGGACTCCAGCACTCAACCAATGTAACCATAGACAAGTATAATCTGGAGAAATTATCAGCCTTCAATAGGAAGCATTACTATATCAATGTCCTCAACACAAAAGCTGATCTGTTATACCTCCACTCGTTTAACACCCTAATCAACTAGAAAACAACCCATCTAATATTTGCTGAGTGACACAGCAGCAATGCTTTGTCTTTGTGGACTCTGGAGGATAATTTCATTCACTTTGTACAATCTAGTAAAATATTTGTTCAAAGAGATATCGCAATTACGAACATAAATCATGTGATCATGCGCAAATGACAAGGAGTTGATAAAGGGTACACTCCGTCAAAGAAAAGGGAACTTCACAGTGATTCACAGTTCATCAGGAGGCAGTATTTGAATACAGACAGACACAAATGTAGGAAAAGGAATCTTACCCGAGCAGATCATTTACTTTTCCACAAGGTACACAAGAAAAGCACCCATCAACTCCTCTACGCCGCCCATCTATTGCAATGCCAGACTGTTCATTTTTCAAAGCACATTCAAGGTGGCACGACATGCCACATGAATTGCCATGAGACGGAGGCTCTGAACTGCAAATCAGCCAAAGGCTAGGATCCTTGTTGTCGTCATACTGAAAACATATGCAGCATGAACACCTCTTGCAGAATCGGTCCTCTTTGCTTAAGGTAGCTTTGCAGGCTGAGTTTTTGCAATATACAATAGTGCCAGTGTCACCACCAGCATTGTTGATTGGAACGTTGCTTGATGTAACCGGAAGTCGGGATGGATTTTCAGCTTTTCTCTGCCGCTTCAAAGATCTCGGGCTAGGCGAAGATTGCTGTTCTTGCTCTGCTGTGGCCTCGGCCGCACCCAATTTCTTTTCAGATATGATTTTCAAAAGTTGCTCTATGATTTTCAGCTTTGTCAGACCCGTATATTTCCTCTCTTTTCCCATCTCCGCACAGAGGACCTGGAGAATGTCCTGCCGGCTCCATGCTTGGAGTGCTTCAGCAGCACAATTTGGCCACTTTGACACTTGGTGAACAAGCTCTCTCTTCTCGTCCACACTCAACTTGCTGCATTTAGACGGGTCAAGGAGATCTCCTGGAAGATAGAGAGAAAATGAGAAGAGCACAAAACTGGGGAATTAAAAGATCTCGTCTCTCCCAAAAGGTCCTCAGAAAATAAGCAAGAAAGAGAAACAACATAATGCTAATTCCCCATAAATTAGATTCATCATTTACTCAGAAAGAGGCACAACTCGCGTTATCATCTTTTCCAAAATGACAAAATCAGTCACCACCACCCTTAGTCCAAGATTGAGTCACTGTTTCATTTTGATACCAAGACTCCAAAAAGTCAAACCAAGCTCGGTATTATTGGCGATGGAATAAAAAGTTTTCAGCTGATGAGGAGAAACCAAACCGCAAGCTAGAAAAAATACAAACTTTTTTAGATCACCTACACAAACACCACTGTAGGAGAAAGAATTCGAGAGGAATCGAAAGATCGATGATTACCCGCGACTTTTACGAAGAAAAGTCGAAGCTCTGATCGAGAATGAACGCGCCAGAGTCACACATTAACAAACCATTCAGGAGTCAAACAATCATGCAACTCAAGCAATTCCAGAAACCAAGGCCAACCCAAAACCGTCAATGACCGGCCTCAACCACCCGGAAGAACACGATATAACACCACCCGAGACCAATCCAGACACAATTTGCAACACCAGAGACGAATCGAGCGGCGAAAGTAATACCTTCGAAGGAAGTATCCGTAGACATTGCCGGAGGAGAGAAGAAGAAACCGATCGGGTCACCGCATTACAACGATAAAAATCCAAACTTTTTCACGCCCTGCAAAAGGAGAAATCCACAGGAGGAGAGGCGCTGAATGAAGGGAGGCAAAAGCGGCAAAAAAGAAACCCAAATTCGACGGAATAAAATAAGGCCCAGGAAAGAAAGAAAGAAAAGGGGGGGTTGTGGGTATTGTAGGGAGAGGAGAGAGAGAGAGAGAGAGAGAGAGAGATTGAAAAGGAGACGAGATGGGAGCAGGCAAGTACCGAGAAAAGGACGCGTGAAGTTCTGCCATGAGAACGAACAGACCCATGAACGAACGACCCTCTCTCCCTCTCTCTCTCTCTCCCTCCACCTCTCTCTCTCGCTCTAGCTCGCGCAGGCGCAGGCACACAAGGGAAAGGAGAAGAGTAGAAGAGAACGAATCCTCCCCTCTCCCTCTCTCGCGGCTTCCGTTACAGAGGACCCAGAACCGAAGCGGAAGGAGCGGGACGAGATTCGATGAGGACCGCTTCTTGCACGCACGCACACACGCAGGCAGACGAAGAGAGAGAGAGAGAGAGAGAGACAAGGAAGACGAGGTAATAAAAGAGACAGACAGTAAGCCTCTCATAGGCTACACGAGACGCAGGACCAAAATAAATATAAAAGCGGCTGCTTGCTGTGTGCTGATATGATGCATCATGCATGTCCTCTTCCCTCTTCCCACCTTCCCCTCTTTTCCATTTTCTCTTTCACCTTCACCTCCCCACGAAACGTTTCCTCTTCCTGTGTATTCATTGCTAATTCTTTTCTTTTCTTTTCTCGTGTTTGAATGAGGATCCATTTGCCACTCCCCACCAGTGATGTCACCGCTTTGAAATCGAAAAATTAGGTCATCCCGTGCGTAACAATAACCATCGAAATTAAGGATAGAAATAATAGCATTCGTATCGGTTCGTATTATAAAATTATCCGCTAACATCATGGATTGTGGAATATGGAAGAATGACCGAAAGTAGATGCTAAAAGCGCTATGATTCGAGCGTAATTTCCCACGACACCCCCAATTTTGGATTCAGCCTCAATTCTGGCCCCCTCTTCTTTTTTCAATAAAAAGCCCTTAATTTTAAGTTCTTACAAATCTACCCAGAACTTTTTCTATCGTTGATTAATAAGATAAATCACGGTGCTTTTTTCTACATGGAGTAACATTGGGTGCACTAGAAATAATCGAGAGTAAAATTTATACTCACTAATTTATATAAAACATATTGGGATTTAAATTAATGGGTTCATACCATACTAGCAAAAAAAAAAATATTTGCATCAATTCAGTAAATCATGTTTAGCATACCTTTTTTATGCATGTCATTAAATGTAGAGTTTATTTGGTGCAACTTATAAAAGGCCAAAAGCTAACCTCTTTCACTTTTCCACCAAAGTATAGAAAACTATCGAAGTATTAAAAGATTACGAAAACAAAAAAGTCATACATTTTTGTGAAATTTCAAGGGTTTGAGACCAAAAAGAGAGCATTGTGAATGTCACTCTTAGTTCATCGATCAAGGAGGACACATATAATCATGCTTGTTAACCCTTTATTCCCGGAGTCTCAAACGCCTCTCCAACGTGAATGAGCATCGTGAATCTCGCTCACACATGATAACCTCCCCAAATAATCACTCATCATTAAACTTGATTAATGTAGGGAAAAAAATTAAATTAAATCACTTAGTCAACGGATGGGAAGTAATAATATCCCTATCAATGAGTTTTCTTGTACTCAACGAATCCCAATCCCCGCAAGAAAAATCCCTCTAAATCAGCAACTTGTGCTAAACTTGATTCCCTTAGTATCTTTTTAAATTCGATTTTCCATGCCCTTTCTTTTTTCCCATATTCAAAACCATAAAGATATGGCTGTAAATGCAAAGGACCATCTGGTGGAGGACCACAGCGCAGAAATATAAAATTTTGTATCCCATTGGAGTATTGAATTGAAGAATCGAGCGTTTCTATGCAGAGAAAATGGTGACCAAAGTGGGACGCAAAAAGATCACTTCCCTTGCATTGAATTTCCGATAACTTGAAGGCTCGGAATAAAGCCGTGGAAAGCATATTTTATGGATAGACTTATTCTATTCTATAATTGAAATTCGCATACAACCACATGGCTCTATATAATATAGTGTATTATATGCCTGTTTTCAACCACAATGATCAATTCTTGGTAGGTTTTGGTAATAAGATTAGCAAGATTCTAATTACCATGTTTTTTTTTTTGCCTATTACATGATTTAAGCAATCCCTTCCTTAATTAGCTACAATTGAATCTTTTAAGTTGAGAATTATTAAGGCTGTCATGAGTTTGGTCTCAACAAACTCCTTGCCCTTAGACATCCGGATTGGGATATGATAGGATAGGAGTGGGAATACAATTCCTTGGAATATAATTAGAATTATAGAAGATCACGTCTTATGCTTGGTGCCACTTACGATAGGATTGACAATCTTTTAAAATCTTTAAAATTACCTCATGGTTGGGCTCCCTGCCACCATCCACTCCGTCCTACCAACTATTGAAATAATAAATAAAAGGAAAAAAAATCAGAATGGTTGCAATGTAGAATCATTAACAAATTAGCGTAAAGATAACACATCAAGTAAAGTATTCACAAATTGATCATTTGGTGATCTTTTCTAATTTGTTTTTTATTCAATTTTCATGTAGATAAAATTATTATCTTTTTATTTTTAACTTCCATGATAAATAAAGGTGGCGATATCTCTATTTATATCGTATAACCTATCAATGAAAAGTAATGCTTCAACGACTCAAATTTCTTTATGATATCAGAATTAGGATCTCCTGAGTTTGAATTTTTCAGATCCCATTTGTCTCCCCAATTAAATATATACACGTTTAGTACTAGGCAAAAAAACTAGACTAAGTGTAAGGGAATGTGATAGAATACTTAAATATATCCATGTTTAGTGCTAGGCCTTAATCTAAGTTAGTAGTGATCCCACAAAATATCACACGGTATTAGAGTAGAATGTCTTGAATTCAAATCTTTTCAAGCCCCTATCCGCCTCCTTAATTAAATATTTACATGCCTAATACCACGCAAAAATACTAAATTAAATGTGAGAGAGAGTGTTGCTTTCATCTAAGAGCTTAAGTTTTGAAAACAATCGGTAGTAGTCATAATATCTCACACCAGCTTTCGCTTTTACCACTGCTGAAGCCAGCCATATTACCTCGAACACCGATTGCCTCCTCTGCCACGTGGTTTCAATTTATTCACCATTTCGAAAAATCGAATCATGTGGAGGTTCGAAATCATAATCATATGATGTGAACCCGAGCGAGTTGAGAACGACTGACATTCCTCGATGGATTGATTGAAGAGCATGGAGACATCTACAAAGAGTGTCAATAATTGTGGGTTCATGTTGATGTTGTCAAATGCGTCACTCCATCACTCTAACTTGGAAGATAACAAAGATTGTGATTTTATGTATAAATTTTTTCTCATCCAATCCAAAGTTTATCCCACCTTTTGTGTTGTATTTTTTATCTAGTATCTTATCATAATCATTATCTTATCCAGAATATTGAACGTAGCCTTTAAGTATTTGGCTCCTAAATTCACACGGTTTTACTAATTCACACGTATGTTTATTCAAAACACGTTTATCGTAATTCTTATGATTCTCAAGACTCTTTATCGAATCAAGAAAATAGTGAGAGTGATGCATTTATTCTTATGAAACCTATCATTTGCTTGTGATGATGACGATCTTCATTAAATTAATTTTCTAAGAATCAAAATCAGACTAAATCAGTGTCACAAGGGAATCGCATCATCCATTCACCCTATAGAAGTGATCATGTTCTTTTGGTTTTACAAAATCATCATCTTTTTCAAGAGCCGCAATTATACTGCATTGTTTTGAGTACCAAAAAGTCGTCTCTCCCTCTTCCTTTTTAAAGAGGGGTTTATCCTCCATGTTCCATCTTCTTATTTAAGTATGCTTCTAAGTCCAAGGACAAGCGGTCTAATTGCTGTCCGTTTTCAGCCCCACTTTTGCCAAGCTTTGCATGGTGAATGAAAAAAAAAGGTACACTTCCGCTTCGCTTGGATTTTATTTAATAGCCCTAATCATGCTCTATTATTCTATGTAAAAAAGCTAAAATATCTTCGTTTCTCTATATGGTGGAAGACAGTACCTTATCCATAATCAATCAATCATTTTAAAGATTACCTAAGGAATGAACAGATGGTATGCGATCTTGCCTACATACTTATTCATTAAGAGAAAAAAAAAATTCGAATCCCATTTTTGCTAGTCCCCATGATGAACTAGAATTTGGTGGGACAAACTAAGAATTCGGAATGTCGGACACAAAAAAAATAAAAATAAAAATGGAAAATAGCGGCTTCATCATCACTTATTTGCACACAAGGACACATCAATTATAATGCTCCCCATGCCAACGAGAGGATTGACGATTTGCGAGCAATGAATATTCGATTATTTGATGCAAATTTGACATCAGTAGATGGGCTTTTCTTGGTTCATCAGTTTGGCCAGTACAGCTGCCTTAACTTCTGTTTACTACAAAGTCAAATGTAACGACCTTATCTTTTCTTTTTTCGTACATTTTAGATGCCATCGAGATTTGATTTTAAAATCATTTGAGTCCTAAAAAATTGCATGCGAGACTTTACACCGTCCTTTTCCTATTTGTCCGCTGCCCGATCGACACGTACTCAATAGTTTGTAGCTCAGCTGCCCTTGAACTTTTCTTTTGTTTTTGTTTTTTGTTTTTTTTGCATTTTTTAGAGTATTTAAGTGGTTTACAGCACTTTTTCCGTGCGAATTATAGATTACCTACTACTTTTAGCTATCACTTTCATCTAAATTTTTGTAAAAGAAAATGTTAGTTTAAGATTGGACGAATCATGAGCAAGCCAAATGATAAAATCGAGATTTCGATTTCACGTGATGCTTCTATATCGATATCTAAATCCATCTATACGGTTTAAGCATTTTGCATTTTACAATTAGGTGAAAGATTAAAACATGCGTGAGCAATTATTTTCCTTTTTTTATCTCTAATAAATTAGTGCTCTATTGTAGTCAGTGCGATAGCTCGATCGATGCCATCTGGTTATGGCTGACTGGAGTTGCCGGCAAGCACGCGTGGAGGTTTGATTAGGAATCGTCGTTTTTGTTGTATGTGCCGTCAAAGGATTGGTCTCACATGGGCTAATAGCAACATTTTGGTTTCTTGTTGGGCGAAGACAAACCATCACAGGTTATATGTAATAACTACAAACACATAACAATCAGAGTCGTCCATGTTAATCGAATGGATTTCATTAAATAAAAGGCATGTCGCGATGATCGAATCACATATATAATTTGGAAACTCAATACATGCGCTTCTTATGTTCTGGAACAATTAGAGCGACTCGTCAAAATAATCAAAACTTTTAATAGTGCTACAGTGATTTGGAGTAAGTTGATAGTTAAATGATTTGACTCTAAATTGTAAGCGTGGCGGGGTTCTACAATATTATATATGAAAGTATAATCTCAAATTTGAAAGCAATTTAGCTAAAGGGAGGATGACCGCATACATGTAATGTTCATTAGTAGCTCCAAGAACAGACAATTTTGAGTTCTTTAACAAGTGATTGCAACGTTCTATGTACTATCATGCAGGGTTCCTTAAAAGATTAAAGAGATTGTTGCAAATTTTATTTTTATTTTACAATTCAAGGCACAAGCACAGAGGTCCATTTATATAGAATCTAAAGTATAACCATACAAGATCCACAGATCAGTTAAGTTCGGATTATTATTTTGTACAAGTGGCCTAACCCAGAGCAATTTGCATACAATTTGTGACATTTAAACCGGTGACATTGCCAAAGAGAATCCAGCCAAGTTCCAGATTGAATTGTCAAGTCCCAAAAATCTTGGACACTTTTTTTGTAATTGGGGTTTTAACTCTCCTTTAGCATTATGCAACCTCTTATACTCAAAAGCACATTTTTTCTTGTTCTTAAGGTGTTATTGAAAGCAATGAAAAGGGTTTTATGTCGATATTAAAAAAGAAAAGAAACAAAAGGAGCGAATTTGCTAATTCGCGACATGTGAATCTCGACGCCCCAATCAAAGGGAAGAAATGTTAAGATGATCAAAATTGTGTATTTCAAATATTTTGAGATAATGATTGAATTGGAACTTCTTGTTCAAGTTTAGGTTAAGAAAAAGTAATCCGATGAACCCTATTTTTGGGAGGTAAGTCCTTGATAAGAATAAGGGTTGAGATTTTAGTTTGGTGCATGAAAGATGAGGAGAGGATACTCCATGCACGATGGGAAAGGAGGATGGTAAACTTTGGATCCCTGTGACTCCCCATGACTTTTATCATAATGACAACAGCGTGGTGAATTTAATATAACCACAAAACTATCATGAGGGCTCCCAACTACCACTGTTGACCCAAA
This sequence comes from Eucalyptus pauciflora, assembly GCA_007663325.1. NCBI lineage: Eukaryota > Viridiplantae > Streptophyta > Magnoliopsida > Myrtales > Myrtaceae > Eucalyptus > Eucalyptus pauciflora. The sequence goes on from VMYD01000248.1 coordinate 1,007,808, forward strand.
GAACGCCCGTGAAGAGGCCATGTCCAGATGCTCTCCTCGAGAATTAGTCAAGCTTCTCATTAAAATTCATACGTTTGATTATTCTTAACCCATAGAAATTATTGATGGGAATTGGTCTCGTGTTCAAGGTCAACTTCGGGAACAAGCGAGGCTGTCTTCTTTTCGCGCATCGTGTATTGACCGGCTACCCAGGAATGCTGAAGGAAAAGGTTGAAAACAGAGTCGAGTTTTACGGAGCTCGCATAAAGAAAACTGAAATTTTTACCACCAGATTACAGACAGCTCCCGAAATATGACTGGCGTGACCATTTAATGGACGTCCCCATGAAAAACAGTGCAATCAACGTCTCTTCCCGAGTACAGATTTGTCTCGACGTCTTTAGGGTTTTTTTATTGCTGCTTTTTTTATCTCGAACGATGGCGACGTCGCTCGCGATGAAATCTCCGCCCATCCAGAGGAGTCACGCTGTATAAAAAAACAACTATCGTTTGGACAGACACTTGATGCATCGCGATTGATTTGGATGGACGGAGACGACGTTCCGACATCACCTAAAATCACTGGTGGTCGTTCTCAGCACTCCCGCGACGATTGGCCGTCCATCGTCGAATCCCAAATGCGCCCTTAGAACGCTCTCTCATTAGCGAAAACGATGTATGCCTAACACGGCCATGATCAGGTATATACTGTAGAATATGATAAGAATAGGGTTCTAATGTCTATACGAGCACTCATTTGGGACTCCACTTGATGCCCCACGACCAGACGGTGCATGCCATATTCTTCCTTTCGTCGAATGCAATCTTTTCTTTTATTCATTTTTGGCAATTTGATGAGATTTTTTTATGTCCTTCGATATTGCTTGTAGGGTTGCTCACTTTACGGCTCATGGCAAGCTAAGACAAAATAGTAAACATTATCATCTTTTGGTGGTGGTCCTCGGAAGTTTCAATGATTGCGAGGTTGAAAAATGCGTCATTCCTCCATTGGAGGATGCACGAATTTATATATATTTTATGATATGTGGCGTAGGGGATGTGAAAGCGGCACTGATGGCTTGAGGACGAAGCTTCCTTGGGTGAGACATAAAAGAGGAAAAAAGAAAGAATTACTTGACCATTCAGTGATCAAGAATCATGGTGAAAAGTGAGAAAAGATGATGCAGTGATCGCCACTACTCCATCTAAATCTTGCTTTATGCCCAAAAGTGCGTGGATTGATTTGAAATGTTATGAAAAGAATCTCTAACTGTATTTCTGTACTGCATCAAATCAGAATTAATTAATCTGTTTCACTCTAGATTTACTCGGTGCTTGATGTTCTGTACGCCTCTAATCATGCCGTTTCGAATCATGTTAATAACTGACAGACCTTAAAATGAATGTTCATGATTCTCTCGATGAAAAATATACATTACGTGCAAAAGTCTATCTATACATGTCTCTAATACAAGAAATTTCAATAGAATTGGCACAAAGATTTTTAGCATATCGAGATCATGATTTCAAGTCGAATTAAAGGGAGATCGATACTTGTATCATCTGAAATTGTGAACAATTACACATTGGTGACATAGTAGTATAGTGCTACAAATTTACGTTACGGCTAAATTGGCGTCTTTAAGGCAAGAAAAAATATATGATATATCATACAAGTTGTCATCTATCTGAGTTGAGATGTTTCACATATTCAAAATAGGCATCGAAAAATAATATATCATATCACGCCTCCCCAAAAACCAATCAAATTCAAGAATTTGACTTGCAAATGTGACCTTAATATGGAGTAGTTTGCATGCAATTAATAGCCCCTCATCCCCGAACTAGAAATTGTTAGACGTCCCGACCAATTGCACTAAATCTAGGGGTTATCATCTCTCTGAATTTCAATGTTTCATCATATCATTGATCTTATCATGCAATTGTTTGGGCCAATAGATCTGGTGATGCATTCATGCCTCTCAAACCTCAATTTTCTCCAAAAGGAGAAAAAGAAAAGCATCCGGTGCCATCCTTTGCTGCTTGAAGAGGCAAGCTCAAAGTATGCAATATGACCATTTTAAGGACGCCTCACAAATCTCGGCTTACGGTAAAACTGTTGGACGAGTAGTGCACGAATAGTTTTCGGCTCTTTCGACTCAAAAAATATCTGAGAAAGCTTTTTGAGTATGCAAAATTCTATTTGTCTAGATATATTTAGACCTATCAAATTTGGGTCATAGCCCTATTTCCTAACCTTAATGGATTAAATTATCATATGTGTTCAATAAAGGGGTTTAAAATAGTAAAACTCAAAATAATATTAGGGTCTACTCGTTTCACAAACAATAACTACCAGGAAATTTTTTTTTGAATTTTACGGTGTTCGTTTCATGAAAAATGAACCAGCTAAGGAAAATATTTTCCACTTTTGGAGAAAACACTTTCAAAAGTAAGGAAATGTTTTTTACTTTTCAAAAGTGGAAAACAATTTCCTTGACTTCTTCTACCTCACTTTCTTTCACCAAACATATTTTCCTTTTATTTTTATGTTCTTTTTTTCTTTTTTCTTTTTTAGAAAAATCCAATTTTAAATTCTTTTCTTTTCTTTTTCTTCTTTCTTGGCTGGTCACCCACCAGGTGACGATCAACGACCGGCCACAGGCCAACTTGAACCTCACCACATGCCAATGAGGCTCGGGTTTGCCAGATTCTAGTGAGGTCGAGCCTCGCCTGATCTAGCGAATCCGAGCTCACCAAGGCTGGCGAGCTCGAGCCTCGCCAAATCCAATGAGCTGGGCAAGGCTCAACCTCATCGGAATCTAGTGAGCTTGAGCCTCGCCAGCCATTGATGAGCACTATGGCAAGAAACAAATAAAGAAAAAAGAAAACGAAAGGAAAAACATTAAAAATTAAAAAATCAATTTTAAAAATAATATAATAAAAATATTCGTTGAAAAGGAGCCTATGGAGGAATAGGTTTTCCTTACTGAACGGCAAAAAATATTTTCTAATTCATTTTTAAATTTCAATCGAACATTAGAAATATGGTTATTTTCCTATAAAATGGCTTCTTGGCCGAAAATGCCACGTTTTTCATTTTCCATGGAACGAACGAAACCTTAAATCTAATCTACTTCCATGACTCTCTCTTGATCTCTTGCAAGTTCACTCCACACTTTCATCTCAAATTGATTATTATTTATCTGAGATCAAGTTAAATATGAAAGTGTTTTGATAATATAAATCAAATCAAGTATAAATCAAGTATGAGTAACTAAATTTATATTATATAGAAATATGTCAAACGGTTACATAGATCAATTAAAATGTGACCATTCTCAATCGGATCCACTTGTTTGACGGGTCTAGATATAGTATGTGCATACTAGCCGCCAAAATGCATAGAACATAAAGGCGAAATGAAATATAAATTGAGCTCGTTCGGTCTACAATGCTACTGCTCTGAGCGGTGAACACGACAATGACACTTTTCGAACTCCCATGTTGTTCTTTATTTTTCCATGAATTATCGTGATGCCGGAGCTTTTACTGAAGCTGGTCCACTGGTTCCCAAACCACCCTACAAAAGGGTCGATGAGGGCCGATGTACTTATAAACCTCATTGATTGCACAAAATTTCTAATTTTAATTGGACACAATTAAATCAATAGAGCAAGTACTTCAAAAAAAGGCGAGTCCATGTGCCTGACGTTCGCTTTATTGTCGTCTGTAATTCCAATTTTTCTTTCGCAAATGGATGAAGCAAAGTATAGAATCTAGGGGTGAGCATGGCCCGGGTTGGGCCGGTCCACCCCCTAACCCTAGGACCAACCCGCACAGTGTCGGTCCTCAATTTTTGGGACCGAGGACCAACCCTATTGAGCTTGGGACCGAGGACCAGACCGACCCAATGGGTTCGGTCCGGTTCCAAGGTCAACCCGGGACCAAACGATAATTTTTATTTCATTTTTTGTATTCCTTAAAAAAACGATTGAGGATCGGATTGACCCAATAGGTTCGGTCTGATTTCCAAGTCAACCTAGGATCAACCAATAATTTGTTATTTCATTTTTTGTACTCCTTGAAAGGGCAATCGAGGACCGTACCGACCCAAGGATTCGATGATGAGTGAGGTCAGTTAAGAAAGACAAGCGGTGAGAGTCAAGTGGGGTGAGCGTCGAACAGAATGAGCACCGAATGTCAAGCGGGAAGCAACAAACCAAGCGAGCATCGAGCGGCAAGCGACATGAATGACCCAAAGCGAGCAAGACGAGTGTCAAGTGGCGAGCAGAGAAATTGTTTCTTTCGATTTTGGCAAATTGAAGACTAAAATGAAAAATAAGACAAAAGAAAATGAATCTAGAGGAGGATCCCATAAAGAGCTGTTTATTCCTTTTTAGACGCCGTGAAGACTCCTCACAAAAACATTTTCCTCCTTCGTAAATTATGACTATTGATACTGTAAAAAACATTAAAAATCTAAGTTATTAGAGAATAATGTAAAATTACTTGAACTCCTCACTAATGAGCTATTTAATGTTGTTGACACTATTTATTTTAATGTTTTCCCTATATAAAAAATTTATAAATATAATCAGGGTTGGTCCAGGTTAGACCGACCCGGAACTTTCAGGACCGAGGACCAACCCGCACAGTGCTGGTCCAAGAATTCTAGGACCAAGGACCGACCCGGTCACCTTGGGAGCCGGACCAAGACCAGCAGGGTTGGGCCGGTCCAAGGTCGGTCTAGGGTTGACCCTGGACCAATGCTCACCCCTAATAGAATCAATCACAACGTCGAAAATTGAGCGAAATCTATATGCCTCTTTTAGAAGAGTTAGAGCATATCCCAGAAAATTTAGCAAGCCATAGTTGACCCAAAGTTGGTAAAATGAACATAAAACGAGACTTTTTTGGCTTAAATTGAGCGAAATCTATATGCCTCTTTTAGAAGAGTTAGAGCATATCCCACAAAATTTAGCAAGCCATAGTTGACTCAGAGTTGGTAAAATGAACATAAAACGAGACTTTATTGGCTTTTCAATCTACTCGTATTGCTCTTTCTAATTTTGTCACTCCTACCACAAGTGTTGACTTAGAAGAAACATCAATCAATCCTATTGTTTGCTTGAATCGTAAGAAATGGTTTTGAAGATAATGAACTTACTTACTAAAGAGGAAAAAGGGAATCATAAGGAGGGTCTAATTATTTTCGAAAGTGACTAAGACTTGGTCAATATCAAGCTTAGGTTCGTCGAACTCATTATTTAGTAAGTTAGGCATCTATGCAATTATCCATTCGACGGTCCAAAAGACAATCATGCTGATCAAATCTAAGAAAAATTCAATTTCTTCCATGTTAGGCAGCGTTTCTCACGCCCCCATTCTCTCTCTCTCTCTCTCTCTCTCTCTCTCTCTGGGGTCAACCTGGAAAGCCTTTACTCAATCACCAAAATTTACGTAGTTGTTGCCATTTTCTTCCCTTATCTTGACCCGGATGACTAGCTCACTCCTATCAACATCATTTGATCATATTGGGAAGAAGGTGGAGTTGATGCCAATCTGGTTTATGGGTCCCGTTTCTTATCATTGAAATTGGAGGGCTTTCCTAATGCAAGTTCCAATAATTGACTCACAATGCCCGGCCGAAAACAATAAATCGGCTCTATCATAATGCTTCCCACCCAAAAAAAAAAAAGAAAAAGAAAAATAATAGCTTGGCACTTTATGTTGTTAAGCTTGAGTAAAGAGTAAGACAGGTACCTGGACCAATAATTCATTCTAATCGGGCCATCTTTCCTAATCCAAGATAGAAAAAAAAAAAAGCCCACTTTCGGTCCGTTCGTCAGCCGGTGTATGGTTAGGATTGATCTTCAAACGCTTTCATTGCAAAATGTAGAGGCTCAATTATTTCATGGGATATAGATGTTGTCAGTAACAGGTGATCGACCTTTCATAACATCTATCTTCCAAGCAAGATATGCAAGTGAAGGATCACTGATCTTTTGTTTGTCAAAATGGCCGATCACTGAACTTTAGGAAACATATCTAAACCGGACCGGCCAAAAAATAGGTTCAGGAACTAGTTTCCATTGGGTTGGTCCCGAAATAGGTTCCAAATTTTAGGAACCAGTTGGAATCGGTAAGGGAACAAGTTCCAAGTGAATACCCACCCAGGAACTGGATCGGACCGCCCTGTTTTGGAATTGGTTTTGGAATCAGTTTTTAAACTAAAAGGCCAAATTCCAATTTCTTTTCTCCCTAAATTCTAACCTCAGCACTCCTTCATATTTTGTCCTTCCTCAAAACTTCTCACTAATCTTTCCTCTTCCCCTAATTTTTTATGGATAAATGGAGAATGGAGTTTCATAATTTATGTTATGTATATGCAATTTTTATCGTTTATAATTGTATATGGCTACGCATTCATCTTATGGATTGTTGTTTTTTGTGAATAAGGATTTCTATTTTTCATCTTCTACTTTGAATCATTTTGTTACTCATAACCTCATATGATTTTGCTATAAAAAAAGAAAAGAAAAAACGTGTCTTTGAGTAGACTCTAAAACCAACCCAGAAAAAATAGAGTAGGTTTCAGGTTCAATTCAAGCAAACAGGGCTTTTAAGATCCAAAAAGTAGGAATCGATTATAATAACGTAGGTTCTAGGTTCTAGGTTCTAGATTTGAAACCTACCTACCTTAAAACCGATCACTTCTACATGTTGTAGACTGTATTGCGATCAATTTTGGCATTAATACCATTGTCACAAATTGTGGACTCGTGTACGTCCTAACATGAAGACTTAAGTATTGGACTGAAGTTTAGATATCATTATTTTATTATCATTTTGGTATAACATTTATGATATGTAAGCTCTGAAGAAGAACATTTCTTAAGACCTAAATGGGTGCAATTTCTTGATAGACTTTGCAAAGGAAAAAGAAACTAAGAGGATGTGTAGCACTTCCAAAGATTCAAATTTGCAAGTTCATGAGCTCTACCTTAGCAATTGTGTGTTTAGAGTTGTTGGGATTAGTCCAAGAATAAAAGAATAAAACGTTATGTTTATAATCATCACACACCACCAATCCCAGAAGAACTTCGAATAGAGTCCTAAATTGTTTGTATAGATAAACTTTTAGGGTGCTAAGATCCAGAATCGACAGGGAAACAACTCAAATCGTATGCAAAGGTCCCTAAGCAATCACTAAGGATCTATTTGTTTTGCAAGATATGAATAATTTATAAAATATTTTCCTAAAAATAATCAATTATATCATTTAAAATAATTAGTAAATAAAAAATATCGTTGATATTAACAATAATTTATGTCAAAATATTTTCATAAATGATGAAAAAATTTCATTTGTTTGTTTTTATGAGCAATACAAATGATCATTTTTAGAAAAATATTTTCTAAATTATTCATTTTTCTAGAAACAAACGGAGATTTAATAGAAAAAGAAATGATCGAGCAATGACAACAGGTGGGCTTGAAAGCAACCATCCTAAACTCTTATTCCAAATGAATTTCAGAAAATTCTTTTCGATTTTTAATTTTGAGAAACCATTTTGCTTATTGATGTCAAAATAGGGGTATAAAAACGGAGACTCTATGAAAAAGGAGGAAGCCTTAATAAACAAACAAAAAAAGGGCTTGAACGCACCCCTCTCCCAAATCTATATAAATAGAATAGCCCATTTATATAGAACGGTGAAGAGGCCCAGATGACCATAAAAAATGACTACAATAATGAAGGAATTTTTTAAACGGTACCAATTTGATCTTGTTGCCCCGGGCAACAAACATGCATAGTCCCACTAGTTATTAATGGGATTAGAGATACTTCTAGCCAAAAAATATATAGAAGAGTTGGTGCAAGGCTAGCCAAAAATCAAAGGTTTGATCCAAACTTCCTAAAAAGTCACACACCACTTACGTTCCGACACGTGACACAACCAAACTTGCCGTAGCCTAATGACATACCTAGCTCGGCATGCTACAACCGAGAGCTAAAGACAACATGGAACTTGTCGTAGCCTAATGACATACCTAGGGGTGCATAACAACCACCAATTTCTGTTCCAAAAACAATTTTTCTATTCCAGACCAATTTCTGGAACAAAAATCCGTTTGATAAACTTATTCCATTTTTTTATTTCTGGAATAGATTTCTATTCCAGAAATAGGTTTAGAATAGAAATCAGAAATTTAAATTTTCTACTTCTGATTTCTAGAACAGAAATGAGAAATAAAAAAATTTCTCATCGTTCGTCAACCGGTCCTTCATCTGTTGCTACCGACCACCGTCCATTAGTCATCGATCGCTCGCCGTCCCTCGCCGTCACCGTCGCCGCCGATCGCCAAATAAATTATTTTTATAAATATCATTTTAAAATGAAATTTATTCGAATAAATAAAATGATATTTATTTTTATTTTTACGAATAAATTTAAAAAATCCTTTAAAATGAATAAATAAAAATAAAAATTATTATAAAAATATCATTTATTCATTTTTATATTTTATTTTTATTATAAATATTATTTTTATTTTTAATAAATAAATTTAATCGAAATAAATTTATTTATTAAAAATAAATTTATATTCATTTTATGAATTTATTTATTAAAAATAAATTTAATTAAAGATCATTTTATTAAAAATAAAAATAAATATATTCATTTTATTCATTTTATTCATTTAAAAATAAAAATAAATTTATTAAAATAGATTAAAAATAAATAAATTATTTTTATTTATCATTTTATTTTTAGTTTATTAAAAATAAATTTATTAAATTTATTAAAAATAATGTATTTATGATAAATAAAAATAAATTATTTTTATTAAAATAAATTTATTTTTATTTGTCTTGAGTATTTTGCCAAATAAATTTATTTTATTTATTCTATTTTATTTTATTTTACGAATAAAATGATATTCTTATTTTATTTTTTACGATTTATTTTATTTTTATTTATTTATTTATTTATTTTTGTTAATAAATCATTTTTATTTTTATTTTTTATATTAAAGGTCGCCGGTCGTCGCCGCCGCCGTCCGAAAGGAATAAATTTTGTGTCGTTATCAAACGAATTTCAATTTTTAAAGTATAAATTTTGCGTCGTTATCGAACGGTTATTTTTGCTTAGAAACTCTTCTAGAAATAGAAATAGAAAAATTTATTTCTGTTTCAGAAACTATTTCTGGAACAGAAATTTTGTCATGCACCCCCCTAATTCAGCATGCTACAACTGAGAGCTAAAGACAACATGGAACTTAATTAAGGGTGGCGTCTTGAAATGCGTCCAAGACTGGAATGACTTCAAATTTAGAATCGTATGCCTTCACTATCATTGAAATTTTTCAACAATATAATGCACTGGAATTAGCTTATCTTTTCTGTTTTGGCCAAAAAGGATTCAATGGAATTAATCATCCAGTACTCCATGACCATTAAAGGGAAAACCTGATCATCTTGAGGGCGACAGCATAAAATCCCATCATCACCAAGATAGGACATAAAAATTGCTGCGTTTTCTCAGATTTCATCAAAAGTCTATAGCTCTCGGTTAACCACACAACATACATTGGTGGCAAAAACACTAGCGCACACCACCCATAGGCATGTCCGATAAATTAGGGTTGCATTTAATCGTCTGAATTCGGATCGGGATACGACGGGATAAGGTTGAATTATAAATCCTCTAATACGGAAATGAATATCCATTATCTCAAGTCACGTGATCAGGACAAGATTGGCTCTCTCTCCATTTGGCTTCCGTTCGCTTCTCTCACTTGGCCATTTAATTTCCTCCATCTCCAATAGCCTTCCGGCTGAAAATTTTGGGAAAAGAAGGGGACTTTGCTTTAAGAGCTGCGATCTTTCTTTTGGTTGCTAACACGTACCCCGCGCAACCCGGTTGATCATTCTCTTCCCTAGACTCTTCACCTGCGAACACAACACACCCTTAGATGGGATTCTTTTAGCCGGACCATATCCGAGTTATGTCCAAACAACTTCGGATTTCGCATCACTTCAAACACCGGATAGAACAAAAATTATAAAATTTATCCTATTCAGAATTTGTCCGACCAACCAAACCGCGCCTAAAATCGACAAAACTGACGACTCCAAACACAATATCTATCATGGCCAGAAGTGCAAGGCCATTCATTTAAACTGAACTTACTCGTAGCTTCTGAGCCCCTGGCTTGATTCTCGGATCTGGACGTCACCAACCGGGGCAAGTTGTTCATGATCATCCTCCAAAGCTTCTTCTTTAACCATCTCGAAGACGCCTCTTTGATGCCACCACCATGCGTCGGCATCGATGGCAATTCCCTACTCGCGGAGGCCGAGATTGGAGGGGGCTTGATTCTTGGGACGTTGATGGGTGGGTCGACTTTGCATTTTCCAGGCTGCAATTCCCATTCAAATGGGACTTTACCAGGGCTGCGATACTGTTCATGGTGGCTAGAGTTGCCTATCGATGGCCGCCTTGAAAGGATTCTGTGCACCGAAGAGCCTTCACCTTCTAGCACCGAGTCTGGCTTGCGAGCTTCAGCTTTTGTTCTTTGAACATCCATTGTCTTTTTTCCTTCTTTTTCGTTTTTTTTATCTGAGAATGATGTCTGGGGGAGTGTTGTGTTATATTACACATCGTAGGTCGGAAGTGTATCCGCCAGAACTGGTAAGGTAATCAAATCCATAGCGGCAACGGACTTTGGGAGTAATTATATTCCCTACATATCCTCCTTCCTCTTTTGTCACTTGCCGGTTTTGAAGAGATACACTTCCTTTAGGGTCCGTTCGTTTCGCGGAAAATGATTTCCGGGAAAACGTTTTCCGGATTTTCTAACGTTCGTTTCACGGAAAATGAATTCATTGAGGAAAATGTTTTCCATCAAAGGAAAAAAGTCTTCTAAATTGGGGGAAAATGTTTTTCACTTTTGAAAAATGGAAAACATTTTCCTCACTTGATCTCTCTTATCTCATACCTCTACAAATCACGACTTCCTCCTCCCCTTTCTTTTTCTTCTTTTCTTTTTTCATTCGAATTATTTTTTAATTTTATTTTTCTTTATTTTTCTTTATTTTTTGGTTTCTCGTCTTCTTCTTTCTTGGCTAGTCGTCAAACCAAATGAACATCAAGCTCGTCGATCTCAAACTTGCCCTCGTCAATCTAGTGAGCCTCGAGCTTGACGCTCGCGCTCGCCAATCTGGGAAGCGGAAAATATTTCCTTATCGAACACCGGAAAATATTTTCCGAAACATTTTCAGGTTTTAGCCGAACACCAGAAAATATTGTCATTTTCCTGGAAAATGACTTCCGGGAAAATATTTTCCGGAAATAGCTCATTTTCCGTGAAATGAACGGACCCTTAATGTATTTCCTGCATCTCAAATGGGCTTTTGGTCTAGCTCTTTCTTCTTTTCATGAGCCAGACACTTAGTTTCTTTTTCTTTCTTTTTTCACATTCGACTTTCGGGGCCAGAAAGTGTTCCCTATTGATTCCATGGTTGAATTAGTGCAACGATTCAATCATGACGCTCGCTTGGTAGATAATTCCAATCAACTTCACATCGAAATCTCAAAAACCCATCTTTAATTAGTTTGCTTTGTCACATTTTACTATCACATGAAACGGTCAAAATATAAAACGGGCTCCTTGGACACCTACTAATTAGGCCCCGTTTAGTTCAGTATTTCCAATGGGCTTTGAGCCCCAAAGCCCCTTGGGAAAAATCTAAGGGTGTTTGATTCAGCATTTGAAAGCTTCTTGGCAAAATGCTTGCTTTTTAAATAAATTTACTAATATGTATCTTTTACATTACTCTCAACATGAAAATGTAAAAGGTTATATAGTCATTGTTTCTTTTTTGCAATTTTAAAAATACTAAAACTAAAAAAAATTAATTTGGTCACACCAAATGGTTTTTCAATTATATATTTACCGAACAGTCTTGCATTTCCCTAAAGCACTTTTCACTTTTCAGTTATAATTTACCAAACAGTCCAACATTTCGGAAAATCCCGGTATTTGCATTCTCCCAAGGGCATTTCCCCAAAGCGGAACCAAACAGGCCCTAAGCCACCTTCCCTCCGTAACTGGGTGATTAACACAACTTTGTATGTATATTTCCTTTTTGAAATAGAGCCTTGGTGAAAAGAGAGTGATCGAAGGATGACAACCCACGGGTGGGCTTGACAACCCGCAGGTGGGCTTGGAAGCAACCATTCTCGACTCTTATTTCAAATGAATATCATAAATTTTTAATTTTTTTTTAATTTTGAGAAACCATTATGTTTATTGGTATCAAAATAGGAAATAGTGTATAAAAATGGAGAGTCTATTTGCTCTTCCTTTTTCTTTGAAAAGGGATGCCCTGATAAACAAACAAGAACAAGTTCGAATGTGCCCCTCTCTCATATCTGTATAATAGAGTAGCCCATTTATACGGAATGGTAATGGGCTCCAATGACAAGAAAAATGAAGCAAATTTTTTTAAACCTTACCAACTTGATCTTGTTTCCCTCGGCAACAAACATTGTTATAATTGGGATTAAGGATACTTCCAACAAGAAATATATCAAAAAATTGGTGCTAGGCAATCAAAGTTTATTAAAAGCTTGGTTTAGAATTCCTGAAAAATTACACATCACTTACGTTCAATGTGTTGCATCCACCTAATTGACATACCTCGCTTGGCATGGTACAAAGGAGTGCCAAAGACAACACGAAACTAAATTAAGGTTGGCGTCTTGAAATGCGTCCAAGACTAGAATGACTTCAAATCTAGAATCATATCCTCTCGCTATCTTTAAAATTTTTGAGCAATTTGATTCACTGGAATTAACTTTATCCTTTCTGTTTTGGCCATCAATAATTCAATTGAATTAATCATCTAGCAGTCCGTGACCATTAAAGGAAAATTGGGATCATCAACATTGAATTCCACCATCACAAGACGAGCAAATGAAAATTGCTGAGTTTCTCAAATTTCATCAAAAAGTCTATAGCTCCGTATTAACTACATGACATATGCTGGCGGTACCAACGTCAGCGCATGCAACCCGTAGACACGTCCGATGAACTAGATTCCCAAAACTAACGACTAAAACACAATTAATGAAAAAACATCCACACGCTCATCGCAAAGGCCTATTGGTTACGTCCTTTCGCCAAGTTCGATGACTGCGGAGGAGCAGCGAAGCAGAAGGACGAGGCCGAATTCGTTGACGACGACGATGTGGACGAACTCGAGTTGCTAGAAGAAGACGACATACGGTTGTCGTCGCTAGAAGTGCAAGAGGACCCCTTCAAACTGCACGTGCACGCGGCTTCGGGGCCTCTCGCATGGTTCTTGGATCTGAGCGTCATCAGCTGGGTCTTCTTGCTCTTGATCTTCCTCCAAAACTTCATCTTCAACCAGCTCGAAGACGACCCTTTGGGGCCATCGCCGCGGTACGGCCTCGACGGCAACTCCATCCTCTTGGAGGGCGAGACCGGCGGGGGTCTGATTCTCGGGAGGTCACCAGGGTGGTCATCCTTTGGCGGGTCGAACTTGCTTTTTCCAGGCTGCTGTTCCCACTCAAATGGGATCTGGCCAGGGTTTCGGTACAGGTGGTAGCGAGTGGAGTCGCCGACCGATGGCTCCCTTGAGAGGATCCTGTGGAAGTAGGAGCCTTCACCTTCCAGCACGGAGGCTGGCTGGTGGCCTTCAGCTTTTGATCTCTGAAAATCCATCCTTTTTCATCTTCTTGATCTGAGAACGATGCATGCGGGTGGGGGCTGCGTGTTGTGTCAGTGTTATGTTATATATGAGAGGTTTGCCAGTGGAGTGTATCCGCCAAATCTGGCAAGGCAAATCAATGTATAACGGCATGGGATTTGCCAGTGAGTAGAATCCCCTAATATCCCTCCAAATCCTCTTAATTTGTTTGTCATTTGCTAGTTTTGAACAGATACTTCCCTTCATTCGTTCCTTGCATCTTAAATGAGCATTTCGTGCTGCTGTCTCTTCTTTTCGCCGGCCAGACACTTTGGGTTCTTTTTTTCCCTATTCTTTTCCTTTCTCGAATTCAATGTTCGGGCCGAAAGGGTATTCCATATTGATTTCGCGGTTGAATTGGTGTAACAATTCATTCATAATGCTCATTCATAATGTTCGGCCCCGTCTTTGATTAGTTGGCTTTTTTCACATTTTACTACCATGTGTTATGGCAAAAAAAACAGACCTTTTTAAATGGGTTCTCTCGACACCTACTAAGCCACTAAAACGTCCCTTCGTAACTGGGTGATTAACAGGACTTGTGTGTTTCTTTCCTTCTTGGAAATAATACATGTTTTTCCACCTCCATCTTTCTTGCTTGTCTCACTTTTGACCTAATAGAATTAGAATATGTGCAAATTGCAATAAATGTGGGCAAATAACAGTTTTGGGTTTTACCAAACCATATGAGAGCACAATCATGTCTATGCTACAATGAGGAAAGATGAAGACAGGTGTAATAATAAAACTCTTTATAGCCTTCCAACAACCGAATGCAATTTCAATCTAACATTGGTCTTAAATACAGATAAATAAATAAAAATTCAAATGTCACAAATTCTCTCTTTAGCACAACAAACAGAGACGTCCCTTTATGCATTTGATTTTTAAGAACGAGAGTAAGAAGATATTCGTTTCAAGCACTGGATCCAAATTTGAAAAAATGTTCATAACTATGGACCGCAAATGGTTAGATGATTAGTTCGATATATTTGTTAAAAGGAAGAAAGTTTATTTGCTTTTCTCTTCCTATGAATAAGGACTAGCAGTCTAGTATTGATGCACACGGGATACATGTGTAAAGTCGATTCGCAAGGTAAGAAATTATCAGAATTTAGTAAATTTTAATGTGGTTAGTAACTTCTCTGTCACGTGTTACAAGAGCCAAGTCTTTTTCAAACCGTATCCTAATCTCTTTGCTGGAAAAACAAGTTCTGTCCTTCTCAGATCGGCAATTTTGTCCCGTATATAGTAATAGTATCTCCTACTGCTGACAACAGTTTTCAAGCCACGAGAACTTAGGATTTTTAAACACGATTAATGATTTTTAATGCGTAAGATATGAGACCATAGTTTTTTTACGAAAAATAAAAATAACTTAAAAAACGTTTTTCATCGCTTAATATAATCAGTCGATTAAAAAATATTTTAATAATTGACAACAATTTATGGTTAAATATTTTCATGAAAAATCAAAATTATATTTCATTCCTTCATTTTCATAAACGATACAACTAACCAATTTTTTTCTAATAAAAAAAAAAAAGTTCTCAGAATCAG
This sequence comes from Eucalyptus pauciflora, assembly GCA_007663325.1. NCBI lineage: Eukaryota > Viridiplantae > Streptophyta > Magnoliopsida > Myrtales > Myrtaceae > Eucalyptus > Eucalyptus pauciflora. The sequence goes on from VMYD01000248.1 coordinate 1,023,133, forward strand.
AGACTTTTCGAGAAAAAAATTCAGCCTAAAGGAAGCTTTCCATATTAATTGATATATTTTGCATATTTGAAATAACATACCATTCATTTGTGAGATCTTCACGTCTAGTATCTTTCCCAAGCGAAAAGTAATTTTCAATAAGTTAGTGGCCGATAACTTTTCACTGCGAGTTACTCAGAAAAGTCAGCATCACAATCTTCCGAAGTGTCCCACAGGCTATCAGCCTTCACTCTAACACCATTTGCTGAAGACAAGCTACAAGATGATAATATTGACAGACAATGAGGTACAAACCTCCTGATGATCTACTGATAACTGTTTTACTAGCTTCTGAAGCAGTCTCACATGGAGTAAACGAAGGTTTACAATTTGTATCGCTGCCATCATCTCAGGGCATTGCTGAACTTGGGGGATGTTTGAAGGACAATAATACAGAGAGACAAGTTCAGTCTCCTTACTGAGTTGATAGGAGCCGACACCTTCAAGAGAATCTTTACCCATCAAGCTGTGTCAGTTCGGAGCCCCTAAAATTAAAACTGAAGCAGTCAGGGCATATCAATATGAAACTCCTGACACAAATTTATGGAAAGAGATTATAAGCATCTTGAATATGCATTATCCGCATGTGATAACAGGTAACCCTTTCATCCATCAAGTACAGTAGTCAGAGAACTAGTGGTCTTGCCCACAATAGGTAATTTCATCATCAGTGTCATCCTCACTTAATTTTCTAAAAATTACGGTCTCCTCAAATCAAAAGGGAACAGTTTTATCTGTCTAAGAGGATACTTGATCGTCGAGGGAGATACCCTGAACCACCAAGACACTGTCCTTGCAGAGTTAAGGTTCCAAGAAATTACTCCATGCACATTAAGAGGCCACATTATCTTCTACAGATTAAAATAAGTTCTCAAGAGCCGAGACCAACTTGGCCAAAAAATACGCAAGTAAAGGAATCATACAGCAGGACTAACTCTTTTTAGTTAGCATCATCGTATGCATAATAAAAAAAATCTAAACGGGACACCAGCCAATTTAGGTAATGATCAACCTATACCTCGAGAGGAGATGATATAATTGGCTCCCTGTCAAGGCAAAAACATAAAACAGGTCCATTAGGTTTCCTTCTTAAGGTAATTCTGAACAGGACATCCACTGAAAGGCAACATGAAGGGATACCTTGTTCTCTCGGTCTTTGTAAGATGTTTGGACATTATCGATGCCTGCAATAAATGGTTAGGGTTATACAATGGTTCAACTTCAAAGAAGACTCACGGCAACCCCAAACCCACATGTCAAACGAACCAGACAGGGAAAGTTATGCAAATGACAAGGAAAAACAAGAAATGGGACAAACTCATCCCTGGTTCAGCTATATTAAGACATGAACAACTTGGGGAACAGTCGAACATTCAAGTGAAAAGAGTTTGTGAGCATTAGCCAAGACCTCTAAACTTGGACCTTTTCCCAACTCTAAAAGCTGAAAAGTAAAGGAAATCAGCATTATTTACATCTTTATAACTAGTTTACAGTGTATAGGTTCGCCCATTGATGGGTCAGAAAAATCAAATATTTTTTTAGTAATGAGGAGAGCACATTAACATGCCTCAGAAATTGCAGCAAAATAGAGACACAAGTAAATTGCAAAATTCGACGCATGAGTTTAAAACCACAATGTGAGTATTAATGCTAGCAGGACATGAAAAATAAAACAATGGTAAATCATAGCTCTGAGCCTCCAACAAACTGCTCATCAGGTGAAGTGTACAAAGCTTCTGATCGGAATCCATTTCTATGGCTAACGATGATAAAGGGTAAACAGGTTGATAAGCATAAATGAGAAGAGTTAAGCGGCAAGATACAAACCAGATAATTTTACCTAAAAACTTATCAATAATTTGGAGAATGATGACAATCAGCAGCATGACAAGCCTTACAAAAACATATGACCTGAAATGCCGGTCTTTTATGCAGGATGAGCAAATTTCAGTACCTGTTCCTGAATGATGCTCCTTGCCTCAACAAGTTGAGCTTCAAGTTCAAGCTCTCTCTCAGTGGCTTCAGAAGTAACTTCTGCCCCTCTCTGTGCATCTTGCAGTTGGACCATCCGTTCCTGTAGTGTCGCAGCATAGAAGTCAACTATGTGCTTGAAGTTGGTTAGATCGCTATTTTTTTTATTTTATTTTTTTGAGGAAGGTTGAAAATTACCTTTATAGAAGCCATTTTATTTCTAAGACTTTCTTCAATTTGATCTCTGGCCATATGAAGGGGCAAGTCAAAGACATCCTAGAGATATTAAACAATTAGTCACTCAAGTAAAAGCGGCAGCACTTCAACAAGGAGGAATAAGATACCGCCAGAGTTAAAAGATAGCTCACTGTTCTCCCACCCAATGGAGATTGGGAATGGTCATTTTCATGTTTTCCATTGGCAGCTTGAGATTGCTTGGGCAATCCATTTGGAGCGTTGAAAAATTCACGCATATCTGTCTGCAGGCCAATACCGGTGGTGTGACTTAACCATCCATTCAATCCAGACATTACCAGGCCCAACTAAATCAACTACTTTGATCCCATGAAGATGAAAAATAATGAGTATGGGGATGGTCTAGATAGCGAATTCATGTGGGGTTGTCCCAAAGACAAGCCAATGACTCTCAGCTCAGCAGAACAGCAGATGGGCCAACATAAATGAGAAAGTTCTAGCACACATACTTGCATTGACCGCAATAATGCCCGCAGATCATTGTTCTCAGCCATCAGCTCTTGATTTTTGGCTTCATAAGCATCAACCTGTCGGTATCAGCAATGACATCATAAAGGGATAAACGGAGTGCCATGCCAATACCCCATATATCATCAAGCTAGGCAATAAAAATAGGTTACGCACAATTTTTTTGTAGAAGTCATTATCAGCCTTCTTCCCGTTCCATGTCCCACGTTGCCGACCTTCTTTCTGTTTATACATAAGATATCATCAGGAACCACCAACAAAGAGACCAAAAGGCTAAACCGCAACAGAAAAATGGTTACCTGAAGCAAATTCATTATCTCCATCCCCGACCTAGATTCCTTCTTCTTTTCCATCAAAACTTGGTTTAGCCTCTCCTGCAAATGGAAAAGGAGTTCTTCAATATTAAGGCCACGGTCTAGATAGTTAATAAAAAGAATGCAGTATAAGTTGATCCATCTACGACCATGAAGCATAGGTTCTCTTAAAGTTTCTCAAAATTCAACGTAGAAGTGAACCTGCAACTTTATGTACTCCTTTTCTTTTTTCTTCATCTCATGTATCTGCTGAGTCCTCACTTGCTTTACAACATCAGCAAAGCACATTAACCATAATCAGTATCCGACATTTCATTTCATGCAGCCAAAACGAAGACGCAGTGCTAAAATTCAACAATCCTAACCTGATTGCCAATGACCATCCTCTGAAATTCATCTCTCTCCTGTTGTAACTTCTCGATCTGGCCCTTAGACTGAGCTGTAGCTTTAGCTTCCTGATCATGATGAAAACATGAATCATGAACCAAACCACGGGTCACAACCGTAAGCACTTCACAAAGGTCCGAGCTTCTTACCGTCCGTGTAATCGTAGCGATTTCCCTGTCCTTGGCCTGCAGTTGCGACTCCAGCCTCTCGACTTTGGCTTCCAATCTCGAGATGTCCGAAAGCAATCTATCACCCAGAAAAAACTTATCAATGCACGCAAAGATCACATACCCAGCACCATTTCAATATCTCCCGATGTACTTCTTCCCAGCCACACTTCAAAGAGGTACTCCTTTCGTACTATTGGCAGATTCTACTTAACCACATTGTCAAGCAATCATTTCGACGCAAGAAATTTTCAGAACCTAAAATGCTAAAAAGCCAAGAAAAGCCAAGAAATTGAGCTAAGCTAAACAAAAAAGGACGGTGCTCTTCAGCAAAAAACTTAAAATTTGAGCTCGATCTGCTCAGATGGAACGATTGTCTCATCATGATTAGATCAAAATCAGCCAAAGAAGGAGAAAGGGAAGAAGACAAGATGGGGAGCTACCGCTGCCGCTGCTCGTTAGCGGAGTCTCTGAATTCGACATCGCGCTGCCTCTGCTGAAGCAGAGAGTAAATGCAGTTGCAGGTCCGGGCGATCGACACCTGCCGGAGAAAGCAAGCGAGCGAGCGAGCAACCAGATCAGGACCACCGAAACGCAACCGCCAGCCGGGAAAAGCTCAACCTTTCGTCAACAACTACAACAACAAACGAACAAACAAAAAAGGGAAAGAGAGGAAGGGGGGGCGAAAGGGAGAACGGACCGGATCGGCGGCGAAGAGGTCGAGGGAGGCGGGGAAGCCGAAGGTGACGAGCGTCTGGTTGAGGTAGCGATCGCAGTGCTCCAAGTTCCCGGCGTCCGCGAACGCGTACTCCCTGCACAAACGACCCGAGCGGTCAGCGGCCACGGGACGCAAGTAGGCAAGAAAGGAAGGCGGGAAGGAGGGAGGGAGGGAGGGTTACCCGGTGGAGAAGGCGGCGTGGGGCGACGGCTGCTGCCGGCGAGAAATGCAGGGACAGAGAGAGAGAGAGAGGTTAGAGAGAGAGTGGGAAAGGAGAGACGCGGAGATCGAACTGGTGGGTGTCAGCGGCGGCCATTGCTGTGGGAGGAAGGAGAGGAGAGAGAGAGAGTCTCTCTCAGAGTAGATCTGCGGAGGGAGTTTGAAATATGGAAGCCACTCCCATCACCACCGCGATGGAAAGATGAGTCTTCTGCTTCTCCTTCTTCTTCTTTTTATTTTTTTTATTTAATTCGAAAGTTGGACTCGTCCCTTGGACTCCTCCTCCCTTTTCTTGGAATAAAATCCACTTCAAACCCCTCGTCCTTTTCTCTCTCTCTCTCTTTTTTTTAAGGAAAACGAACATGGTGAAATGTGAAAAGCAAAAGGATGACCAGCCCCATCTCTCCATTTCACTTCTCGAATAAAAAAATTGGGTGTTTAAAACTTTACTTGATGAAATTATCGTTTGGACCAAAATACCCCCGTGTTTCAACTCTGTCTATCTATCCCGATACTTAGGGGTGTCAGGAACCGAACCGAAAATCGAACCGAAAAATTCGATTCTTTCGGTTCGATTCGGTTCTCATTAAAAATCAATATTTTTTTATTGGTTCGGTTTTTATCGGTTGACCGAACCGAACCACGAACCTCAAATCGATAAAAATCAAACCATTAAAAATTCGATTTTATTCTCTCCCGACTCCCGTCTCCTCTAACTCTGAGTCCTCTCCTCTCGTGTCTCGTCTTGGTCGGCTTGGAGGTGCAACAGCGACGGCGATGGCGGCAAGGATGGCGACTGCGACAGCGACGGCAACCGATTGAGGGACAGAGCCCCTTTCTTCTACAAGTCTCTCCTTCGTCCCTCTTCCTTTTGTAGTTTTTGCACAAATTGTCGAGTTTTGCGACGATAAGCTCGAACGTTTTTGGGATTTTTTCTCTCGGCACATTGTGTTTGGATCTTTTGTTTTTTGTTTCGGGATCTCTCGTTTGTTCGTGCTTTATCAAGTCTCGGGCCTTTCGGATTTCAATTGAATGAGTGGGGTCAGTGATTCCTATTGAAATTTGGGGTGGAGGGAATGGAGGAATGAGTCGCTGTACGTGCGTCCGCTGCTGTAGTTTTGGGATTGGCCAGGCTTGAGCTTGTCTTAGCTGCTATTGAGGTGGAATGAGTGTTAGCTAATTGATTGCTCATGTCTATTCGGTTTTAGTGGCTCAGTTAGCTTTTTAAACTATTTGTTTTCTGTTTCATCTACTCCGAATTGGCTTTTGGGTAGGTTGTACGGATCTGCATCGGTGATTGATGCCCTTTGGAATCGATAAAAATTTTTGGGTTACTTTTGTTTTCCCCCCTAATTGATGGAAAATCCCGTTTGTAGTGATCGGGAATCTGAAGAACATCGAAAGGTTATCATTTACTGTACCTGAATGGTTCTTGATGCTCTTAAAAGAGGAATGTATTGTGTAGTTTTAACGATGAAGTATGTTAGTGTGTTAAAAGTTCTTCTTTTCATGCAATCTTACATGTAATTGTTTCCCGACCATGATATTGCGAGTAATTCCTCGTGGAAAAGGTTGGGTTCATGTGGAGGTCTGTTATTGTGTCAGCTGGTCTTCTTAGGATTTTTGGGAGGGAGGTTGCTGAGCTTCCTTTGGTTGCTTCAAGTAGAGAGCATTAGGGAAAAGTGAGAAATTCGCTGTTCTTTTTAGGAGGCGACGAAGGGGCGGAGAAATTCGCTGTTCTTTTTAGTTTCCATGCTGTACTTGGCTTGTCGTTCGCTCTCTCAAGATGCCTAGAATGTGCTAAATAATAACTGTGAGAAAGTAAATAATCAATACTCCTATGGTAGGCATCATCCAAGCAACTACTTTTAAGGTTATTTGTCTTACCTTTTTATGTAGTTCTTATTTGTTATGGTATGTTACTTCTCGAACATGGTTGCTCAATGATACTGACAATGACAATCGGATTATATACATGGCCTCCTTCTCTACCTATGAAGGGGCTCGATGTTGCCATTCAACTTCGAGCGACACTAGACCTAGCCTCGCTAAAGGCTAACAGAGTTGGTAGGGACTAGGGAGGCATGGCTAGGCATGCTCGTGTTCGATGGTCCAGGCTTGTGGTTGATTGGCAGTTCTGCTTGATGCTGTGGCTTAGGCGAGTATTGGGTGTTTGAGCAAGGGGCGAAATGGGAAGGATGGGAGGAAAAAATAAAAAAGGAAAAGCGGATTCCTAATCGGAGCCGTCCAATTTTACTTGCTAGTGACACACCGAAATCATAAGGAATAACTTTATTCAATTTTAGGATCATAATTACTCAATTTGTTGAGAAATCACATGCTTGAAAGTGACGAATCCGTCATTGCAATGTACTCGGCATGTCTGGAGTTTCTCGACAAGAGGTGACAGATGAGTCTGTTGGAAATTCGCCTGTGACGCGATTTAAATTTGTGATTACTTGGAAGGCAAACATCGTACTTGACCGAATGGAGTCATCGATTGGGTATTTCAAAATTCTAGAGTTGCAATCTTTCTTTTCGGTTGAAATGCAGGGTCGCTGCATTGAAAAGTGATCGACTTCTTCACGTTCACGTCAAAGGAGGCTGTAGCTTGGAGGGACTTTGCCAATGGAGCCAGATGGCACGACCAAGGGGAGTAAAGTGCACTCAAGACTCAAGGACAAAATAACATGGGACGCCAATTAAAGTACAATTAAACCCTTCGAAATAAAAAATAAAGCACAATTGAACTCGAATTGAAAATAATTTGACCCAAGTTAATTCATTTAAACTTGTTTTGACGCATTTTTACGGGTATAAAAACCCGACTTGATTCATATTTGCTGAAACACTTATATATTTGATCCAATATTAGGAAAACACATATCTAAACTAAGGTGAGAACACGGAATGAATGGGCATGAGATCAAGTAAACATATAAATAAGGTGTAAACCCATTTAACACCTAATTATTTTAGGTTTTACCATTTTAAACTTATTTATGATCGGTTTATTGAACATAACTAACTCACATAACAATTTAGTTTATCAAATATGAGTTAAAAAATTGGTCTAAGACCTATTTTAACAGATTTAAGTACACAAATTCTGGATGTTGTGTTGCTTGCACATTTTGATATTTCAACTGCTAAATTTATATTTATCTCATGAAAAATAAGCGATTCAATAAATTTCTTTTAAAAGAATTGTCTATATCGCTTCTAAAACTAAAAAACGAACAAAATATATTTTCATTGTCCACAAAAATATATGTCAGCATAAATTATTGTTGATATAGAAAAAAATTTCAATAACTAATCATTTCAAGTAATACATGCAATTTATTTTAAAAAGATAGTTTTCAAATCATTCATTTTTTGAGAAATAAATAAACAATAAATCTAGCTTTATTTTCAGCTAATCTTTTTTGTTTTCTCGTGACCTTTTTCGAAAGATAATGCCAAAAAGAAGTCAAATTTTTAAGCCTTAATTTGTTTTTTTCAAACGCCCCCAACCACAAGTAACCCAAACACCAGAAGCAAGTATGGCCGCTTCACCAATTCGATCGGCCATTGAATCTTCGACATTAAAAGCGGTTCACCTAGATTACCCAATTCCCTAACGTTTTGCTTCCTTAACCTAAGGCTATGATTTACACTAATCAGTTGCATGGCCGAGTCGACAATACAAAATGATAATGTCGGAAAAAGAGCACGACATGTAAGTGTGGTGCACGAGCCAGCAATCGCCGTTGATTGATTCAATCAATGACGTAGTAGAGAATGCACAAGACATCGAGTGCATTCTTACAAGCGCTTGTGACGAATGACGATCGGTGCTCGTCCGGTTCGAAAGTGGGGTAGCATGCTCCGTGAAATGAAAGCTGGTTTTGGATTCATCGATTCCGGAACGAGAGAGAGAGAGAGAGAGAGTTCGCCGTCCTTCCCTAGCGACGTCGCTAGGAGTCTTGGCTTGAATGATTATATGCACACAGCTCATCATCATCATCATCATCATCATCATCATCATCTTCGTCCCTGTCCCTGCAAGAGTGTCTTTGAGCTGTTTTTTCAACGGAGATCACGTGCACGCACGTCCCTGATGAATCCTCCACGACCTTCCGGATCCAGCAGGCCGAAAAGGTGAGCTTGGAACTGGTCCCATCCTCGACAGTTGACAGCGGCTTGAAACTTTGGCCCGATGCTGCCCATGTTGCTCGTCGATGTTGATCCAAAACAATTCGATTTTCCCTCGAGGTCTACACGATAACGTTTCTATTTCGAAAAATAATTTCTTTTTTGGAAAATATTCTTTTTTATTTTTACTCCGGAGAATAATTTCTGAATAAAATAACGCGTTTTGTAATTATATAAAATTTATATTCTGGAAATGCAAAAAAAAAAATAATACGTTTGGTTTGATTTATAAATTTTTATATTTATTCATTTTTTCTTTATGCTCATTGACCGCCAAACGCCGATTGTTGCCTGTCGCCGCACGACCATCGACCGTCGCCACCGACTATCGAACATGTGGTCAAGGGAGCGGCAGCTGATGGGCTGTGGGTGGCGATCGTGCGGTGGCAAGCAACAGTGACGATCGACGATTGTGCGGCAGCAGTTGGCAGTTGGCGTCAACTGCCAGTTGTCGATGGCCGTGTGGTGGCAGTTAGCGGCAGTGGGAGGCGGGCGGTAGGCGGTCGGGCGACAATGACGACGACGATGGTAGCTGGCGGTCAGAAGACAGCGATGGCGACAGCGGCTGGCGGTCGGAGGTGGCCGACGCTTGGTGGGCGACCAATGGTGGCCGAGGCAAGAAAGAAGAACAAAAGAAAAATATAATGGAAAAAAATTGGTTTAATTTTAGAAATTGTTCTCGGGAACAAGAAGTAACTTTTTTTTTTTTGTTCCAAATCTATTCCTCAGCTATTTTTCTATTCCGGGGAGTAGAAAAATAAGTTGGTTTTACCAAACGTATTTCTATTCTTTTTTTATTTCGATGAACAAAAGAACAGAAATTGGGAAAAACTGAAATGTTACCATGCATGCTCTTAATATCGGTATCTCACGAGGCTGTCGGAGCGGAGGGGGAAACGTTCGTCATTCAAGCGGCGGTGAAACTCCTGGATTCGAGTTAACACCGATTCCTAAGAGCGCATAGACTTCAACAGGTCATGTCATTTCCCTTCGCTTGCGTGGATGAGCTGGTATCTGGGAAAACCTCAAACGAGATATCAATGGCAGCTTCGAGGAATTCAACTCTTCGACGGGGTGCTTGCCAGTTCGGCTTCTCGTGCTCGTGCCTTTTCACAATGTGCTTCAGGATGAGGCGATTTGCGTGATCTAAAGAGGTTTTATTGATTTAAAAGAGTTAGGAAGATTGCCCAAAAAAGACATAAACCTATTCTATGGCAACTAATTAAGTTATAATTTTTTCGATTGTGTCAATTTAATCTTAAACTTTTTAACAATTTACTAATATAGTCATGAACTTTTTGACAATTTGCCAATGTAGTTCTTTGGTGATTTTTAGCTAAAACTACTCAAAATGACTACTGGTCTAATTGGTAATGTGCCAAATAGTGCATGATTCTATTTTTTTATTTTCTAGAATAGAAAAATAACATAAATCCGTTTAATAACTTTTGGGTTATTGAGAATAGATTTGGAACAGAACAAAAAAGTAAAAAAAATTGATTTTTTGTTCTCAGAAAATATTCTAGAATAAAATCATTTTTTTCCTTCTTTTATTTTCCTTTCCTTTTCTATTTTTCTTCCTCCAGTTGGTTGCAGAAGTCTCACCAAGCCAGGGCAATGTCTCGATGAGCTCGTTATAGCCTTGCTAGGCTAGGGCGAGGTTGAGCCTCATTAGTGGGTGGGTGAGACTTCTCTCGCTCACATCCAACAAGGGCGATCTCATGCTGGCTGGGCAAGGTCGAGTCTCGCCAATGGCTAGGTGAGCCACTAGCCATTAGCCACCAATGATGCTTGACCTTGCTTAGATCTCTAGTGAGGCCAAGTCTCGCCCTGACTTGGTGAGACTCCAGTGAGGTTGTGGAGGAAGAAGAAGAGGATAAGGAAAAAAAGAAATATATAATACAACTATTAAAAAATTAAAAATAAAATTTAATTAACAAAAAAAGTTGAATTCTTACCTAATACATTTTTATCTCGGGAATAAAATTTTTAGATAATTATCAAACGCATTCAAATACTCAAAAACTTGTTCAGAGAACAAAATAATTATTTTTTACCAAATAGGAATTATTTTTGGAAATAAAATGGTTGCCAAACAGGTTTTACTTTGGCAAATCGTTTAAATGTTTTAGAATGAAATTGACAAAATCTTTATGGATACATTAAGACAATCGACAGGTTTAGAATCGAATTGATCATTACACAATAAGTCTATGACTGAATTGATCGTATTGTAATAAATTTAATTTTTTTTTGGATAATTATTTTCGAAAGAGATGGAAGGAGGTACGAGCTCATCCTCGGAATAAAAAAATTGATTTAGAAAAGCATACACGGAGAGACACGAAAGTGGGGGAGGAAAACAAGTGGTGGGATCCTGCTCCACACATCACGAGAACGGACGACCCCTCCAAGGCAGGAGGAGGAAAAGGTGTGGGGGCAACTTTCGCCTCGTCTTGTCCGAATGCTTGACAAGACCAAAGTCCCACTCGAGCAAAAGCAAAGGTCAACATTTTTCCAATCCGGTCGGGGGTCTAGAAATTTCTCCAAATTAAACTCCCTCCCATTCGAAAGGGACAAACCACAAAAAGAGGTACGCGATTAATCACGCTGTCTAATTGCGATTCACCCCTTTTTCATTCCTGGCAAAGTAAAGTTTAAGCGGCAAGAACCTCTCGCCTTCGAAAGTGGGTGACCGCCATGTCCCATCTAACCATTTCTCCCTGCCACACAAGCAACGGTCAAACATGATCAAACTCCAAAATCAAGTATCTACTTTCCTTAAAAGAGTAGAATATATAAAACTTGTGTGTCACGTTGTGGAGTTTAAGAAGCAAGCTGAGTGGATCGTGACAACAAAGTAATCGCATCGAACTATCTGTCGAGGGGAAAAAACAAAATTTTTCCATTGTCTATGTATATACATAAGATTTATGAGTAGTTTTTTGGAATATATGAATGAAAGAGATTTACTATAAATTGTGATAATCTTTTTATCAAATTCAAAACTTTAGTTCGACAAAAACTAAAAGTTGGTTTTTTTTTATCACAATACTAGAGAGGGCAAGGAGCACGAGCTGTTTGCTTGGACGGTCTGAAACTCAAAAGGAAGAGAGATGAAAATAAGGAGAAAAAGTAGAGAAAGAAAAGAGAAAACTCTTTTGAGATGCATTTGACTTGTTAGCCTCTCTCTCTCTCTTCTTTCTCTCTCTACCTCTCCCCCTCTCTCTCTCTCTCTCTCACTCCAACCACAACTCACCAAACCTATCGCCAAACAGAGAGAGAGAAGAGACAGAGAGGGAGAAGACGCCTCTGCAACTCTGCAACTCCCTCTCTCCCTCCCGAATCCGGCGGCGACCCATTTTTTCACGCCCCTATACAAGATCTGGGTTGTCCTTACTTTCCCCGAGCACCTCGTCAAGTCATAGCTTTCTGTCCCTCTCTCTCTCTCTCTCTCTCTCTCTCTCTTCTTGAAGCGCAATCAAAGCTCCGCCATCGTCGCCCTCCGAGTAACTCGAATTGCCGCCGCCGCCGCCCCGTTTTGATCTCGCCTCGGCTGCCGGAGGGGGGGCGACATGGACCGCCCCAATGCCTCGTCGGAGTCCGCCGCCGAGCTGGCCTCCTTCCTGTTCGAGAACAAGGAGCTGGCGATTTTGACTACCTTCATCGCGGTCGTGATCGGGTGGGTGGCGTTCTGCTGGCTCCGATCCGGCAGCCAGAAGCCGAGATCCTTCGAGCCGCCCAAGCCCCTAATCGTCAAGGAGCCCGAGCCCGAGGCCGACGACGGTAAAAAGAAAGTCACTATCTTTTTCGGTACCCAGACCGGTACGGCCGAAGGTTTCGCTAAGGTGTGTGGTCTGTGTGCGCTGGTGGCGCCGATCTTATCCGTGGACTTAATTCCCATGTGGAAATCCGTGTTTTTTCATTGTTTGATTGGGGTGGACGTGTTTTGACTTTGGTCTCTCTGGTTCTTGGGCTGCAGGCAATGGCTGAAGAAGGAAAAGCTAGATATGAGAAGGCGGTGTTTAGAGTTGTTGACATGGTAAAGTTTGACTGTTTCTTTGATTGGTGTTCTGGTTATGATTGCGAGTAATAGATGGTAATAATTTGCGATTCGGGATGCTTGATGTGATTCTTGAGAGTGTTTCTGTTTGGCATTAGGATGATTATGCTGCTGATGATGAGGAGTATGAGGAAAAGCTGAAAAAGGAGACTTTGGTCATTTTCTTTCTGGCCACGTGAGCTTTTATATACCTGGAACAAGATATCATTCACCGGTTTCATCATTTTCCTTACTTTATTCCCCTTTCCCAATGTTAATTTTCTTTCGATGTTGGTGCAGATACGGAGATGGTGAGCCAACTGATAATGCAGCAAGGTTCTATAAGTGGTTTACAGAGGTAAATTGGACGAACTCAAATTGACCAACTCTTTGTTAGTTGTGAGAACTAGAGTTTGGCTCATTTCTTGATCGTATGAAAATGTGGTTAGGGAAATGAGAGAGGACAATGGCTTCAAAACCTGCAATATGGAGTGTTTGGCCTTGGCAACAGGCAGTATGAGCATTTTAACAAGGTCTGACTCAAACCCAGTCAAGTATTTAGCAATTTTTGTTTTTTTCCTGCTGTCGATATAAGATAAAAAACCTTTGGTTTGATTTATACACAGTCTTCATCCTTCCATGTTAGTTTAATTTATGCTTTCCTGACATAGGTTGCAAACGTGGTTGATGATGCCCTTCTTGAGCAAGGTATTTGAACCTGCTTCGTACATTCCTATTCTTGCTCTAGACTTTTAAGTTGATTCTTGACCAGAACTCTGGGCTCTTTCAAAATGCAAAACAAACCTCTATTGTTGCGGTGGCTTACCTTCATACAGAAGGAATATGTATCAATGTTGTATTACTGATTTTTAATGTTATCATGGTAACTTTGTTTTATTTCTTTTCTGACACAATTGGCATTTTGAAATTGCTTTGCTGGTCAATCGTATTTGTGGCATTGGTCATTCATTCATCATCTTCACTCAGAAATGCTCGATGAGTTACGTTGCTAATAGATACTTAGAAAAGAAAGAGGGAAGAAAACAAATGGTTTGGTTTACCTATAAATTTGTTTATTGATGATGTCATAGAGTAGGCTATGCAAGTCCATGCCCATCCTCATTCTTGTTACTCTATACCAAGTGCTACCAGAGTAGCACTTGCAGGAAATAATTAGGTGGGAAAATAATATAGTACATCCCGAGCAAGCATTAGCCCTCTTGGCTAGGTGGTCTGTTCTAGTTCTCATTGCTTTCTCTCTGCCGGTATGTGGGTCTGCAGGTGCCAAGCGTCTCGCGCCAGTGGGTCTTGGGGATGATGATCAGTGCATTGAAGATGACTTCAGTGCATGGTAAGTGTCTCAGCATATGCTTGGTTTAATTCATAGCTCGAATATGTAAGGCCGATCAGTGCTGTGAGAGTTCATAATTGTTCGGTTGTCAATGCGACAGGCGGGAGTTGGTGTGGCCGGAGTTGGATAATTTGCTACGGGATGAGGATGATGCTACAACTCCTTCTACTCCTTATATGGCTGCCGTATTGGAATATAGGGTGGAGTATCATGACCCTATGGATACACCGGCTCTGGAGAAAAACTTAAGCATTGCCAATGGTAATGTCGTTATTGATGCTCAACACCCACGCAGGTAGAGAAATAAGTATCTTTTGAGATTGCATTTTGTTACTTTCCTCTGGCTTCTTGGTAATTTCCTTGTTTTTACCCTCCTATTTACCTTTTCTGCTGCATGAAGGGCTAATGTTGCCTCAAGGAGAGAATTGCACACTCCTGAATCTGATCGATCCTGCATTCATTTGGAATTTGACATTGCTGGGACTGCACATGTGTAAGTTGCCAATAGCGTTGTTTCTGATATGTGTCCACTGTCTTGTCGCTTGTGTCATTAAGTCTGATTTTTTGTAGAATGTTAAGATTTCTTGTGGGAGATATTTAGATTTTCCATCCTCTCATGCTTGCTTTTTCTCCAGATATGAGACTGGGGATCATGTTGGTGTTTACTGCGAGAATCTAACAGAAACTGTTGATGAAGCATTGAATTTATTGGGCATGCCACCAGAGACTTATTTCTCCATCCACACTGATAAGGAGGATGGTACGCCATTGAGTGGTGGCTCATTGCCTCCTCCATTCCCACCCTGTACATTGAGAACAGCCTTATCTAAATATGCAGATCTTTTGAATTCACCCAAAAAGGTCAGTGCACAGTATATGGTTCGTATTATGTCATAATGTTTTCACATGTCTGTTTAACCTTACTGATGATTGATTGTGTTGTGGATGTGGTTTCAGTCTGCTTTACATGCGTTAGCAGCTCATGCTTCTGATCCAAATGAGGCTGATCGACTGAGATATCTTGCATCACCTGCTGGAAAGGTCTGACTTGCAAATTATTGAAATATTTCTGCCTCCGTCATATCGTGGTAGTGTATTGTGTAATAATAATAATAATACAGGCAGTGGTAGGGGTGCTAGATCGTACTAAATGGCCTGAATTATGCTCGGAGGTATTTGAATGGCTAATGAAATATGCGGGGCTTAAGACATGGTTGTAAGCTTCATTCGATTTAGCAACGAAAACATTACATGCCATTTAGTATACACTGAGTAATTGTTCTTGGTACATCTATTGTTTCTCTGTAACTAACATAGAATATGGCTTGTACTACTTTGTAAATGTGACAGGATGAATATGCACAGTGGGTAGTCGCCAGCCAAAGAAGCCTCCTTGAAGTTATGGCTGAGTTCCCTTCTGCAAAGCCGCCCCTTGGTGTCTTCTTTGCAGGAGTTGCTCCTCGGCTGCAACCCAGATTTTACTCAATCTCCTCCTCTCCTAGGTGATTCTGCGCTTACATATTGCTCTCTATTTTCCTTTCTCCTTCATTAAGCTGGATCTGAGGATGTGCTTTAGAGAGAGGTTTGCCTGTTGAGAGCTTCAGGCATGCTGGTTTAGTATGCTCCCTCCTTGGAGCTCGATGCTTGCTCGAAATGCATAAATGACAGTTCTTAAATCACAAAGAAGGGAACTTCTCTTTGTAACGTCACAAAATTAAGATTGTAGTTCATAAGTTTTGTGCACTTACTAGTTTTCTTTCTACTATTTACAAAATCATATTTGACTTGCCGAACTTAGAATGTCGAGTTAAAATTTCCAGGATGGCGCCCTCTAGAATTCATGTTACCTGTGCACTAGTTTATGAAAAAACACCAACAGGAAGGACTCACAAAGGAGTTTGCTCAACTTGGATGAAGGTATTATCTTTACTTCCCTTCTAATTGTTCTCTTCTCTGTGTAAAGGAAGTAGAATAGTTGGACAATTATTGCTAGTGGGACTGGAGAGACTGAAAGTTATCAAGCTTTTGTTGAATACATGCCTATGAGGATCCTTGAATTTTGAATGGATAAATTATGTGGTTCATCCATCTTGGCTTCGGCAGATTCCTTCTGTTCCTTTTCTAAGTTGGGGAGTGATGTGAAGGTTACACGTATTCATTAGATTTTTAAAATTTTAATAAATTATTCCTCCTCTTTTCAGAATGCCATGCCATTGGATGAGAGTGATCAATGCAGTTGGGCTCCTATTTTTGTGAGGCAATCAAGCTTCAGACTTCCTACAGATTCTAAAGTACCCATTATCATGATTGGACCAGGCACTGGATTAGCACCTTTTAGGGGTTTCCTACAGGTTCAGCACAAGTCTTTATTCAGTTTTGTACCATGATCTCCTCTGTATTCAAGCTCCTGATATCACCAAGATAATCGTTTTCAGGAAAGATTAGCTCTGAAAGAAGCTGGAGTGGAACTAGGACCATCTATACTATTTTTCGGGTGCAGAAACCGCCGAATTGTAGGTTATTTCCTATTTCTCTGTAGATATTTAGATAGATCATAGGGGCAGATGGTAAATATTTAAAAGGATGTGGCTAATCTTTTAATTCGGTCTTCCTATTGCAGGATTTCATTTATGAAGACGAACTGAACAACTTTGTTAATGCTGGTGCACTGTCTGAGCTTCTTGTAGCCTTCTCGCGTGAGGGACCAACCAAGGAATACGCGCAGCACAAAATGTTAGAGAAGGTATTGGTCATTGTTTTCTTGCTTCTAGCTGATTTTCTTTCTTGGGCTTCCATCAACTGACTTCAATGGTTTTCATTTTATCTCAGGCTTCAGATATTTGGAAAATAATCTCTGAGGGAGGCTACATATATGTTTGTGGTGATGCCAAAGGCATGGCTAGGGACGTCCACAGAACTTTGCACACAATTGTTCAAGAGCAGGTATGACTGAAATTCCATACTCAATGCCTAGTTCCACCTACCTTACTTATTGGCATGGCACGGTATTAAAGTGGAAAGACGTTAAAACTTGCCAAGATTAACCATGTGTCGTTACAATTTAAGCATTTGTGTGCATGCTTTTGTGTTAGAGAGTGGGATCTTGCAATTTGATGAGTTTTCAACTTAACAACATTGGCTTGGCATTAGATTTCAAACATTTAAGATAACCAACCACATCCTTTCAAATTATGTGCGTGTGTGCATGCTCTTGTCAGCATTTAATAGATTCAATGGTCAGTATGTCATCATGCTTTGATACAATCGGATTCAAGTTCACCAGCTCATTTTCGTTCATCCAATTGTGCGGTGCTCATGCTTTTGATAAGGTTGCCGGTCCAGCCCTGTCATGACGTGTCTATTTTTTTCTTGTGCGTCTCAGGGATCTCTTGACAGCTCAAAAACCGAGAGTCTGGTGAAAAATTTGCAAATGAACGGTCGGTATCTGCGTGACGTGTGGTGACACGCACCTCCTCGGTAAAACCATTTTGAAGAGGAAGGACAGAGGAAATAAAAGTACACAAGATTTCATCAGTGTCCATGTGACGGGAGATGGAGAAATTAATGGTAAGGTCCTGCACCAAAGCCTGCCGTTGGACCACTCAAGTCGCATGTTGTAGTCATAGCAAGCTTATTATGTAATTCTTTTTAGTCTTCTGACATATAAGGTGCTTTTTATGGGCCATAGTATTAAGCATACAGATTGCTAATGACAATTTAGACATTAGTCCGTGTATTCTCCAATTTTCGTTATATAATCCTTGAAAGAGGTTAAAATGACAATTATGCAGTTTTCCATGCAATTATACTGGGATTGTATTTGTCTTAATCAATGACTTTTGTGACTTGTGAGCAGAGAGTTTGCTTGCATTGGATTCCTGTCCTCTCCTGTAATCCTCACATCATGGCTTCGAACAAAAAGTAATTTTTGATGGCGAAACGGAGATTAAACGAAGAGTGAAATCTCTCTGGTAGCATGCTTTTGTAAAGAAAGGACGCAATGTTAAGTCATACCGTGGAGATGGAAATAAGATTTTGAGTGAAATCCCCTCAATCCTTAACTGCAACGAAACGGTTAAGAAATTTCGAGGATCTCAGAGCTCCTCCTAAATGACTGCAACGAAAAATGCCTTAAGATCGAGTGACCGAGAAATAGCTCAAGTCAATCTGTCGAGCACAACTGTTCTCGCAGGACAAACGCAATGAGTTTTATACTCGAAAAACTTCGGAGCAATCAGTTTCGACATTCGAGTACTTGGTGAAGTGTGGTTGTTACAGGAAGGAGATACATGGCTCCGAATTTCTTTCGCGACAGAATAAACAAGATGTTGTGAATATACACGCGGTCTCGTCTTCCCTTATAATCTAACAGAGAATGTTTGATTGGGGTTGCGAATTCATCACGTTGCCTTAATGCAAAGAAACCTTTCATCCTGTCACAGATTCCTCAGTCCAACTGTCTTGACCTTGGCTTGCAATGAAGAGTGGGTAATTGCCTTGCGAGACAAAAGAAACAGGGAACACATGATCTGCAGAAAAGCCCAACGTATTTGGAAGCTAAACTCTAGTCAAATTCAGGTTAAACTCAAGTTATCCCACCAAATTCATATACAAGGTCATGGATGATTTTTGGAGTTTCAGAAAAAAAAATGCTTCTCCGGAAAGACATAAAATACGACACGAAATCCAGCTCTTGTTTTTGATGATTACGGTTCTCTTGGATGAATAACATTCGGCTTTACTCAGAATGCAAACCGCGTAGAGCTAAACATTTGATGTCTGAAGCTGAATCGCAATCAGTCCTGATTTGCGTCTTCAAGATCTTCATCCTCAGGGACGCCTCGAAGATACAGGACATTGTTACATCTGCAAAGAGGGACGAGGGCGTGTAAAAGAAGTGAGGCTCCTGAACGCTGAGCTTAGTCTATGAGAAAAACTCAGAAACATCAATGTTTACAATTCAATAAGTACCCAGATTACCCAAGTAGAATAAAACGAGAATATATGTCGACCACCTTAAAGGGTCCACATGCAACACAAGAGCAAAAGGATAACTACTAAATCATGCAAAGGCCACAGCAAAGTACAAATGAGATCACTCATCAAGAGATCGGATTTACTGCTACTGTAATATCTCGTTCTTGCTCAGACAGAAGTGACAAATAACAAAGAACTCAAGCTTGCCAAAAATAATGATGATGACTTTTTTTATCCAGCACGTTGGGGAGTTACCTGATCAGAATCTCTCCCAAACTTCCAGTGAATTGACCATCAATGTACTCTTCGGTGTTGGCAAGCTGCACAAGTTTTCAGATTAAGGAAATCCTTCCGAACCATTAATAATTACCAGGAAGAGCTACCAAGCCCATTAAGTATACCGAATATTCAACCAACATAGAAGAATGTATTTACAGATCAGTCAGAGGGGACAAACCTGCAAATTCATGTAGGAATCCACTGAGACAAGAAAACCTACAAAACATATAATTGAAATCGTACTAGGTTAGTCAAGAAAAGGCACGCTTACATATCTGATTGCAGCTAAAGAAGCCCAGCATATGTTTATCGCAGGAAATACATAGTGATAAAGTTTCCAATTGGAAAAGTTCACATGATTGCTGGAATTACCTTTGTATTCCATGCCCCACTTAAGCTTCACAATAACTGGCTTCCCAGTCAAGTTGTTCAAGAAAGGCTTAGGATTAACTGGAATAGTCTGCAGCATATGGAAAACCAGTCATAAAGTGGACGGATACTATAACCATCAATTCCAAAAGTTCAGTGACTCGATTGACGATCTCGGGAAGCATGGCATTAGTGGAATCGCCTCAAAATGGCAGAAGCGAATTCAACATAACACAGCAACAAACATCTTTTTTTTCCCCCTTTTCTGACTTAACAAACAAAGCAATCAATTTCTATGTTTTATTATTCCTACTCTAGCATGCACAAACCTTTAAGGACAAATTTTTATCCAGAGAGAAAAGGGGGCAAAAACATACACAATACTAGAGACGAACCATGCGGCTAAAGACTACATGGACGTGCACGATTGAGAGGAAACCCAATTTAAACAGCCGAACATATCCATCCGAAAAGTAGTAAGAGAAATCTCATGGAACAAGATCTGAAGAACCTGCTTTCCGCATCCTACTGCATCACTCCGTCTCTCTCCGACACCGATACTCACTTCTTACACAAAAAAGATCAAGCATTCCGAGCGCTACAGCTCCAGTTACAACACCAGGAACAAAAATTCCTTCACAGAAACGGCCGGGAACTGACTGATACTTTCAGTTCCAGCACAGTTCAAGACCGAGCACGGAAAATTCCCAACGAAAGCGGAAGCTTTCGCCCACGGAAAGAACCAGGCAATGCCCATTACGCTACAGCCCTAGATGCAACACGTCAACCATCGAACGCGCAGAATCGAAATGGATCCACCGAATCGCACACAACATGAGTCCATACGTGAGAAGTGCACCAAGAAAAAGACCAAAAAAAAGAAAAAAAAAGGATTCGTGAAGCGCATCAAAGTACTCACAGCCATTTGGAGAGAAGAAGGAAGCCTGTCTGGGGTTCGCAGAGAAGGAAAGGCGCGATCTTTTGCTCCCTTGAGTTTCTTCTCCGCTTGCTGCTCTGCTTCCCGATCGCAAGATTTTTAGGGTTTTGCACCTTCACCTTCGCTTGGAGCGGCTTGAGGAGATGAAGTTGGGTTGGGCTTTTTTGACCCCCAGTTTTCGCTGGGCTGCTAAATGATGATGTTGGTGAAAGGCCCATTTGTTATCCTATTTTTCCTAGGAAAAAGAATAACATTTAACTTGTTTCACAGAAAAATTTGAAACTTTTTGAAAAACATTTCGAAAGAATGTCAACGACAATATTTTTCAATATTTGACTTAAATTTAGAAAAGAATGGAAAATTATTTTCCGTCATTTAAAAGGGAAAAAAATATTTTATTTTATCTTCTTCTTTTTCTAAGGAAATATATTTTATTTGTATGGTATGAGGTTTGAAGTGGAGTCATTTTCTCAAAAAGAGAGTCAAGAATGGATATGTTTGAATAAGGATTTGAAGTAAGTCAAGAATAGGTATTCTCTCTTTGTTAGGAAACTTTGCACTTGTGGAAATATATTAAAACCAATTTGCGTGAAAGACAACTCAATGATCACCAATTGAAAGGCAAAAGCTTCAAAGTGATTGCATCCGATAGATTTCTAGAGATACTTGGGTGTTTCCAGAAAGTGAAAATCCTATAAGATTCCATTTCCATTGTCGATGCTTCCTCAGTGGGTAGCAAAAAAATTCAAGAGTTAGTGAATTGAATCTAATTCAATGATCTACAAAACAATTCTTGTTCAATTGAATTTACTGGAGGAGTTATACGATATTCCGGTTTTGCAACAACCTTGATGCCCAATCCTACCACAATATCATCATTGCTTAAAAAAAGAAAAGGAAAAAAGATATGATATCCATATCATGGATCGAATCTAGCATCAATTGAAAGTGAATTGACAAACGTCAAATTCCCAAGACCTCAATTTCGCCTTAGAAGCGGCTAAAAAATAATTATGTGAAGAGGAGGGGGAGGAGCGGCGTGGTGAAAAGAGGAGGAACGGCCCACCATAGGCAATACGGTGGCGTTGCCGTGGTGGCTCCCAATCCTCGGGTACCTTGAAGATCGGACTTCCCAATAGTGGCGACGGTGATGTTGAGGGGGGTGGCGACGCCTTGGCGTGAGAGTGAAGAGAGGAAGAAATGGAGGAGGTTTCCATAGGTGATCTCAATACAGTTGGGGGATTTCCTTTATTTTTTTACCCAATTACAAATGTCGGACAAAATTACCACAATTTAAGTCGTGGAAATGTCGGCTAGGGAATGTTTGGCCAGCCGGTGAGCTTAGATTGTCATTTGAAACTAACTTGGCAACTTCAAATCTTAATTTGAAATAAAGTTCAATTCGAGCTCTTTTTTTTTTGGGTGAAAAAGTGACTTTATTTTGTGAAAAACTAACTTTATTTTAGATTCTTATTTGGAATTTTCCTTATAATCAAACTTTGTATAATTTCTATCAAGTTAAATTTTCATCAATATATATTTTAAAGATTGTGAACTATTTATTTTTTGTCTTTTATGCAACTTAGGCTTGGGTTCTTAAGTCTCGAGCTTTGTCGAGATCCTAGACCTAGCCAGGAGGGCCTCAGGTTCAGCCATCGCGGTCTCAAGGACTTGGCTATGACCGCCGAAGGTTTGGGCTGGGGCACTAAGGTCTTGGGCCCAACCTCGAGGGACTCAGTTCTAGTTGTCAAGGTATGATATTTGAGTACCTAGTAGAGTTGTCAAATAGGTAGGTTTGGTTGCGTTTAGGTGAGTCAAAATTGAATTCAACCCAAATTCACCCATAAAACACATATTGGCCAATTTATTTTCTAAACAATTTAGATAACCCATACTCAACCCAACCCAAATCCACCCAAATAGCTCACATATATATATATTTTTTAAATTAAGGAAAAATAGGGATGCAATATGCCCCTTCCTCTGCCAAGTACGAAATGAACAGCACTGGACTCGGGCTAGAGGCACCGAGACCTTCCCTAGTAGCCTCCTAGAGCTAACGCCACATGCTGTCGCTCGCCGGCCAGTGGAGACAGAGACATTCAGGCAGAGCTTGTTGGAGAAGATGGACTTTCCAGCGGCCTGTCCAGACTAGATTCGCTGAGGCAGAAGGTGGTCCTGTCACAGCCGATGGCGCAAGGGCACCATCGGTGGCGATCTTTGCCCTTCCTCTCTTTTTTACTGTCGAAGAAGAAGATAGATTTTTTTAATAAAATTTTCCTTCAGTTAATTACTTTTTTGGGTTAAAAATGAATTTGTTCTAACCAACCAAAACCCACATCTAGATGAGTTTTTTTTTTTTTAGAACTTGTTATGACCCACATTTTAAGTTTGAAGTGACCCCTTGATGACCCGCTTCCATAAATATTGGTTAAAATATAGATTTGTATCCCATTTTGATAGTTTGAGTGTGAAGGATCTTGGCTCGGCATTGGGCACTAGGCCTTAATCTCAGGGCCTCCAATCTGACCATTAGGGTCCCCAAACCCAAGCTATGGGTTTGCGATTGTAGGAGCTGAGGTTTCTTGTGCCTAGCCATTGGAAACTTGTATGAGGGCAACAAGAACCTAGGCCCAAGTGTCGGTGACTCAGGCGTGGGAGCGCATTCCTAGTCAAGGACATCAAGGACCCAAGCACGAGCAAAAAGATCTTGTGCTCAACCTTTATGGATTTGGGCTTCACTGCCAAGGGGCTGGCTTGGTCACTCGAAATTTGCTCGTGGGAGCCAATACCTAGGCAAAGGTCGTCAAGATTGAGGGCACGGGTATCAAGATCTCAAGCTCGGCCTTGAGAGACCCAGGCTTGACCTTTGGGACGTCGGCAAGGATTGGCACAAATGTCGGTGTTCTTGTGCCCAAGTGTCAAAGGTCTTTGTCTAAATGTTGATGTCTTGCAGTATTTTGAATAATAAATTCTAACCATTTAAAAGGAGAAAATCATTTTCTTGAATTTAAGTATAATTTTTTTTTGCTGACTATGAATTTTTTTTCCATAGACTCATTCTTCTAATTAATCCAATAAAAAAATATTTTACAATAGAATGTTTTTTTTGCGAAAAATACGAAACCTTACCAAAATACTAATCAGTATAGTACTTTGCCCTATAAGAAAATCCAACTATTTAACGCTAGCGGTAACATAAAAATATCTTAAGTCGTGTATCCTTATATGCAATCAAGCATGCCACTGCCGACCGATCACCAAGTTAATTTCAAACAACTTATAATAATCCTTGCACCATCCAATGAAAAATACGACAAGTCAACCGATCATATCTATGTGAAGAAACGCATCATACCGGTGGTGGGACTATCCTAGTCCTTGTTTTGTTCTTCTTTAAGTAATTTTTTTCAACACCAAAATAGGATTATTCTTTTTTCTTAAAAATTAACGAGGGAATGAAGAAGATAGAATTTTTTTAGTTTCTAGAGATAGGTTGTCTCTGTCCCGGGACCGGCCGACATTTATTGAGGAGATCTTTTCTCCTTCTAGAAAGGTAACAGATTTTTCAACATTATTGGCCAACCCTCCCTATGCAAACACCTTACCTTATTTTCCATGGAAAAAAAGAAGCATTTATTAAGGCGCCTTGTTATTTCCGCATACCATATTGAATGCCAAAGACTTTGTAGTAAAGATTTTAAGAATAGGGGCCGAGTAGGGTCCTAATACCATTCCAATAGTTGCAGTCATAGCATGCAATTGGATGGACCATTGTGCTTGTATAAGAAGTTGAAGATCGTAGCCATAAACGTGTCTATTCAGTCAAAACTCTATTTCTTCCAATAGGTCACTTGTGGAAGTCAATACCCATTAAATAAGGTCTACACGTAGCTTCATTAAGTAAATTCCTTTTAAGAGAGGACAACATTTCGGACAGGCAACACCGCTCTTGCTTCCTAACCAGCTAGTCACCCGTTCGATTTGATAAAAATAGATTAGAACTATATCCCATGTCAAGAAAAGAAATATAAAAAGAAAACAAGCCGCATCATTGAAATGACAATGCCCCTAGGATCAAAATACACGCCCTCTCATGTTGCATCCCCTTTTGTGTATTTTAGGATAGATCCTGCGGCTATTTGTAGGTATGTTCATTATTCGAGTAGCTTTTATCGATCACTCTTAACTTTATGTCACACTCTAACCATGTTATAATGACTAGCCATTGTTTGTCTGATGATAGCTAACTATTTCTGCTCGGACAGTAGTCCTATGTTTTTATTGTGAGGGATCATGGGGCACAATCTGTCTTTAGGCCACCTAGAATTTAACCTTAAATTTAGAAACTCTGATGTTATTCAAGAGGAAGAAAGACGAGACCTTAACTTTACGTAGCGCACTTGGAAGTAGATAGGCAACCACCAAATCAAAATAAAAAAACCCTCTCTCTCTCTCTGAGATACCAAATGGGTGATATGGTAGGCACCCATTTTGTACTTCTGAATATATATATGTGTGGAAATTTTTTCTATTTATGCATCTTGATTCGATCGTGTCATTTCCTTTGCTTTACCAAAAGGACAGGATGAGATGATGATCCCGAAAGTTGCGTCTCCTTTTGTGCCATTAGGCTTTACACGCAATGCTCTTTTAGAGAATTCGTGGACCATATAAGAATCTCTGCCGCTTCCTTAAAGAAACAGTGAACAACCTTACAAAGTCGCATCGATAGTTGCCCTTTTGTTTAAGGAAACTAACGATAGAGATTCTGCCACTAGAGTAATACACATCAGGGGGCGCATTCATTTGCTTTGCGAAAAGGACTGTTAACCGCTAACGTTAACCAGCCGAAGCCAATATTGATGCCCCCAAAGGAGTCCACGCGCTTCTCTTAATAAAATAGATTAAACCGTGACCCATCTGTGGCTGATTTCATGCAAAGAACTACTGTGTTGTTCTGATTCGAAATGTTACCATTATTGCTTGACAACGAATTTAATATATTTTTTATATTCATGTGATCTTCCTCCATTTACAAATTTCAGCCTCTAGTTAGGTTAAACTTTGTAACACTCTTGATTCATGTTTTTGTATCAACTGAAAAAGAATTATGAGAACTTTTGCTACGTATGGACCTCATCGATGTGTATGCTGTGTGTAGCTAAATTTTCATAACATATATACTTTTTTAATATGCAAGCAATTTACCTTTTTCCTCTTATAAAGCCAGACTCGGGTGCTTAGGTCCTAGGCCTAGCCTTGGGGCACACAGGCCTAGAGGCTAGGTTCTTGGTCCAAGCCGCAAGAGACCCGAGCTCACTAGTTGAGGGACTCAAATTCGACCATTAGGGTCCCAAGCACAGGCATTGAGGACTTGGTTGCAGCTAGGGTTTCTCGGGCATCCATTGAGGACCCTAGCATAGGCATTGGTAATTTGGGTTCGTGAGTCAAGTATTTGGATATGATTGTTGGGGATCGAGTCTCAAGCATCGAAGTCTTGGGCTCAACCTCTATGGATCTCGACTCAGTTGTCGAGGAATTGATTGAGGTGTTAATGATTTGGGCGTGGGAGCTGAGTACTCGAGCTTGGCTATCGACGACTTATGCATGAGTACTAGGTTAGACTCAGCTTAATTGTTGAGGAGTGGCATAGGCTTTGCGGTTCCCGTACCCAAGTGCTGATGTCTTTAGTTTTAGCATTGTAATTAAGTCATATTTTGAAAAATAATGTTTGAATTTTAAAAAAAAAAGATCATTTTTTTTTAATTTAATCATAGATTTTGGTTGACTATAATTTTTTTTTCCATTGATTCATTTTTTGTAACCCCAAACGTCCTAAAATGGGAAAAATGTTTTTGATGACACTATTTCCACTCCCTCTTTGACTTGATACACACCTATTATTATTAGTTGTCCAAAATAATCTTCTATATTAGGAATTAATATTAATCTCCCATTCAACCTAATTTATTCTCTCCCATCTCTTTTCTTCAACTTCCATGTTTATTTTTAAATGATTAAAACATCCTTTTATGCTTGAATATCAATGAATCATTAATTAAGCATTCTTTTACTCTCTCATTTTTGGTTTCCCGCTTCAATCTTCCTTTTAATTATGATTGATTAAGTTTTGTAATATTTTTAAGTTTGTAACTTTGCTCCATAAAATCCTACTTTGATTATACCCATCTTGCTTCACTTGTTGCCTTGTCAGATACCCTCATGGTATTCTTTAAGGAGAAAATTTGCCCCAGCCAAGATAGGGCATCGCGTCATTCCATTGCTATAAAGATTAATAGAAAAGTTATATTAAAGAGTTAACAGCGTAAGCGAAGTAGTGTTCTATGGACCAAAGTTATAGACTTAAAAATTAATCGATCATAATTTAAAAAGAAGATGGGAGAAGCGGTGGCTAATGATTAATTGATTTTCAAGCATAAAAATGGTGTTTGAATCAATTAACAATAAACATAGAAGGCGAAGAAAAGAGATAGGAGAGAAAAAAATTAGATTGATCTCGTTTCTTATTATAGAAGATTATTTTGGTCAATTGATAATACAAAGTATCTACCAAGTCAAAAAGAGGGTGGAAATACGTCCACCCAATGTTTTTCTGTAGAATACTTTTCGCAAAACAAACAAACCATAAAATACTAATCAGTACAGTATATTGCCCTACAAAAAAAAAAGAAAAAAAGAAATCCAACTCTTTAATGCTAGAAGAAACAATAAATATTCTAACTGGTGTATTCTTACATGCGATCAAGCATGCGACTTCCGAACAATGACCAAGTTAATATAAATCAACTAATAATAATCCTTGCCCCATCAAATGAGACACAAAAAAAGCAAAAGACGAAATGTTAACTGATCATCTCTATGTGAAGAAACATATCGTTAGCGGGACTATCCTAGTTCACGTGTTGATCTTCTCTAAAGAGTTTTTTTTTTTTAAAGAACATAATAAGATTATTTCTTTTCCTAAAAATTAATGAGGGAATGAAAATTATAAATATATTTTTATAGTTTCTAGAGATAAATTTTCTTTTTCCCTAAGCCTGCCTGCATTTAATCAAGGGGTCTTTCTCCTTCTAGAAAGTTTACGGATTTTCCAACAAGATTCGCTCACCCTCTTTATGCAAACACCTTACCTTATTTCCAATTAATAAGAAAAAAAACATTTATTAAGGCGTCTATCTTCACAACCATATTGAACGCCAAAGACTTTAGTCGACTATTGTTGCCCTAAACGTGCCTAGTCAAACTCTATTTTTTCCAATAGGTCATTTATTGAAGTCAATATCCATTAGATAAGAGTTACACCTAACTTTTAGGTGAATGAGTGGCTTGATTTAGTTAATTCCCCTTTAAGGGAGGACAACACTTGGGACATGCAACATCGCTCTTGCCTCCTAACTAGCTAATCATCCATTTGCGTGTCGCATATTAAGAAAAGAAATATAAAAAGAAAACAATCTGTATTATTAAAATGAAGATGCCCTCGTGATCAAAATATATGCCCTCTCATGTTCCATCCCATTTTCTGTATTTTAGTATGGATCATGTGGCTTTTCGTAAGTATTTCGTTATTTGCATAGTCTTCATCGATAAGTCTAACTTCATATCAAACTCTTACCATATCATAACAACTAGCCACGGCTTGTTCGATAATAGCTATGTATCTCCTCCTTGGACGGTAGTCATATGTTTTCATTGTAAGGGTATCATATGGCACAAAAAATGATCACGCGACGTAACATTTTATCTTAAATTTACAAATTCCTATCTTATTTTTCAGGAGTAAGAAAGACGAGTCCTTAACTTTACGTAGCACACTTGCCAGTAGATAGGCAACCATCCAATCAAAATAAAAAACCCTCTCTCCGATACCAGATGGATAATATGTTAGGCACCCGTTTTGTACTTTTGAATATAGACGTTCTTTGGAGTTTCTCTACTGATTCATCTTGTTTTGATCGGATGATTTCCAAAGGAAATGATAAGATGATGAGCCCAAAAGTTGCATCCCCTTTGGTGCCATTAAACTTTGCATACAATGCACTTTCAGAGAATTCGCGGACCAGATAAGAAAGAATCTCTGCCAATTTCTCAAGAAATAGCAAACAACATCAAAAGGTCGCGTCTACATTTGCCCCTTCTAATTAAGGAAACTAAGGATAGAGATTCTGCCACTTGCCTATACACATTTTGGTGCACATTCTTTTGCCGTATGAGCCACCAGCATGTGTTAGTCAAGTCAGCGGCTTGACCGTTGGGGGACTCGGGTTCTACTGCTGCGTTCCCCAAGTGTGGGCACCCGGGTCCCGGCTAGGGTTTCTTGGGTCCAACCATGGAGAACCCAAGCACAAGCTAGATATCCAAGCACGGTTGTCAGTGATCAGGGTTTAAGCATCAGGGTCTTGGGCATGGGATCTAGATATTTGTGCATGGCTGTCAAGGACCCGAAAAACGAGCACCAAGGTCTTAGGCTTGGCCTTTTAAGAACTTAGCTTGGCTGTTGAGGACTAAGCATATGTTGTGGGGTTCCCTAACTAACCTAAGCATTAATATCTAGTCATATTTTAAAAATGAATGATCAATTTTAAAAGAGGAAATCAATAACCTAAAATTAAGCATAAATATTGTGTTAACCATGAAAATATTTTCTGTTAACTCATTTTAAGTAATCTAAATGTTAGAAAATAGGGAAAATGTGTTTAAACATAATATTTTCCGTAAAACCAAACAAGCATAAAATACTAATCTCTATAGTACATTTCTCTACCAAAAAACAAATCCAATTCTTTAACGCTGGAAGAAAACAAAAATATCCTAAGTGGTGTATTCTTACATGCGATCAAACACGCGACCGCCGAAAATGACCAAATCCTTGCGCCATCAAATGACAAAAGAAAAAGCAAAAGACAAGAAGTCAACCGATGATGTCTATGTGAAGAAACATATCTCACCGTTAGCGGGACTATCCTAGTTCTTGTATTGTTCTTCACTAAGGATTTTTTTTTTTAAACGCTAAAATAAGATTAGCCTTTTCCCTCAAATTTAACGAGGCATAGAATATTACAAACGTTTTTATTCTCGAGAGATAAATTGTCTTTTTCCCGAGGCCTGCCTTCATTTGTTTCAAGGGGTCTTCCTCCTAGAAAGTTAACAGGGCTTTCAACATGATTATGCCCACCCTCTTCATTCAAACACCTTACCTTATTTTCAAAAATATTAAAAAAGAGAGAACGTTTATTAAGGCGCGTTGTTATTTTCACACACCATATTAAATGCCAAAGACTTTATAGTTAAAAAATTATACAAAATAGAGGTGCCAAGTAGGGTCCTTGAACATCTCTAATCACTTATGGAATTCAATATCCATTAAATAAGGTTTAAATACTTACCTTATACATGAACGCATGGCTTAATTAAGTAAATCCCCTTAAAGGGAGGACAACACTTTGGACAGACAAATTTGCTCTTGCCTACTAACGAGCCAGTCTTTTGTTCGCGTCAACAAAATTAGATTAGAACCACATATCATATTAAAAAATGAAATATAAAAAGGGAACAATCATCCCCGTGATAAAAAAATACGCCCTCTCATGTATCATCCCCTTTTGTGTACTATAGAATAAATCAGCTTTTTATAAGTACGTTCGTTATTTGCATAGCCTTCATCGATAACTCTTAACTTTATATTACACTCTTACCAGATCATAATGACTACTTATAGTCCGTCCATTAATAGCTAACTATGTCCTGCTTGGACGGTACTCATATGATTTCATTGTGAGGGATCATAGGGCACAAAAAGGGTGCAGGCCACCTGAAATTAAACATTAAACTTACAAATTCCGATCTAATTTTTCAGGAGGAAGCAGGATGAGACCTTAACTTTCCGTAGCGCAACTTGGGAAGTCGCTAGGCAACCACCAAAATCAAAATAAAAAACCCTCTCTCTGATACCATATTGGTGATATGTTAGGCACCCATTTTGTACTTCTGAATATATATATTTTTCTGGGAGATTTTCTATCTATTCATCTTGATTTGAGTGGACCATTTCCTCTGCTTTATCTAAAGGACACGGTAAGATGATGAACTGAAAATTGCACATCCCCTTTCGTGCCACTGGCGATGCATGCAATGCACTTTCAGAAAGTTAATGGACCAAACAAGAATCTCCGCCGATTCCTTAATGAAACAGTGAATGACCTCACGAGATTGCACCAAGATTTACCCCCTTTTTTAAGGAACTAAGGGTAGAGATTCTGCCCACTTGAGTATACACTATGGGGGACGCATTCATTAACCGTATGAGCCGCCGGCGTGCGTTAGTCAAGTCAGCAACTTGACCTCCATGAAACCTTACTGGCGGAAAGGACTTTTAACCGCTACCATCGAACGGGCAAAAGCTGATGTTGATGCCCGCCCAAAGGAGTCCACGCGCTTCTCTCGCTTTAAGTGGATTGAACCGTGATCCATCTGTGGTTGATTTCATGCGAAGAACGGCCGTGTTGTTCTGGTTCAGAATGCAAAGAATTGCCGTGTGGTTCTGCTTCAGAGTGTTACCCTTGACTTGTTCATGCGTTGAATCTACACGAAAAAGAATAGCGTTCTGTATGAGAGCTTTTGGCATGTCTGGACCTCTCATCAATGTGCATGCCATATATAGAGAGACATCACATACAATGAAATGCTCTAATTCTCTATTATGTAAGAGTAATTGCTGTAGTAGTTTTTTTTTTTTTTTTCTTCCTGATGTTGCAGTCAGGTTTCATCCTAAGTTAGATTCACGCACCATGCCGAAAATAGAGCATGTATTTAAGTAAAGGCGGTGGTCAAAGACACTCATGATTCGTGTGGCATAGAAAGTTGTTATCCTCCCATATCAGCTCGAACCATCATTACCTATGCGGTTATATTGAAGTTACCATTGTAAATGAGTTCCTAAGATATTTACTGGGTGATGCGCAAAATGGTATTTTTTTTCTGCATGATTTAACACTCCGTTATACGATGAATGCTGGTACTCGGTGGCATATATTCTAACATTCATTACGAGGTCAAAACAGATACGCGCCCCTCCTTCTAGAAACCATTGACAGCGAAAGGGCCAAAGAGAATGGCCATCGTCCAAGCAATCTCTCGCCCTAGAAAATATAAGCTCAAACAAAAGTTTCCACTAGGAACTATGCATGACATCGCATTATGATATGCCCAAGAGCATCTCCATTATGCATGTCAAGACAGAATGCCCTTCCTTTCCCACCGTATATTTCTTTGTCTCTCTCTGTCTCTCTCTCAATTCTGAATTAGTTATCATCTCCACCGGCATAACCACACGCTGTACCTCTCTACCTCTTCAAAACTCACTTCTTTATAACCTTAAATTCTTCATCGATCTCAATCACTCTATCTCCCCTTTCCCTTCCCTCTTCCATTCACTCTCTCTTTCTCCCTCCCTCCCTCCCTCTCTCTCTCTCTCTCTCTCGTCCATGGCGGATCATCAACTTCTTCCGCGGTACGACCCGGAAGAAGCAGAGGAGGCACTCTCTCTCAGGGACCTCCCGCTCCACGACGAACCCGAAACAGAGACTCCTGGCCACTTCCCCACCCACCACCGCCAATCGTCATCCGATGTGCCAGAGTTCTTTGAGTTCTTCAGTGACTTCAGCTCCGACATGTGCTCTGCGGACGATGTCATCGTCTGCGGCAAGCTGGCACCTTTCTCCTCCATGCAATCTCCGACCAAGACGACTCCCCAGGAAGCGGCGAACAATGAAGAAAGCGAGCTAAGATTCGCGTTACGGCAGCGATCAGAGTCGATGTCCAAGTTGCAGAGCTCTGTCACCGGGTCGAACAGTGCCAAGTTGAACCTCACCAGGAATTGCAAGTCGGTTGATTACGGCAAGCTGAAGCCGAATCAGTCCCCTCAGGTGCTTCATTCGCATGAAGCGACGAGGAATTCGCCGGCAAGAAGCGTAGTGAGATTGGAATCGCTGGTGAAGAGGACTACGGCGTCGAAGCCGCGGTGGTACGTGCTCACTTTTGGGCAGGTTAAGTCGCCGGCAGAGATGGAGCTCCACGACATGAAGAGCCGGCAGGTCCGGCAGAGCCCGTCGGCGATGCTGTTCCCAGCGCCAGGGGACTCTGGGGAGGGGAAGGCTCAGGGGAGCGCTGGCGGCGAGAAGGCGACGTGGAAGGTGCTGAGAGCGCTGAGTTGCAAGGGTCATGCAAGCGTTGCCGTGACCGCATCCATCGAAGAGACACAGAGTTGGCAAAAATACGTTGCGCAAAGTTGAAGTAACATTAGCTAAAATTCCATGT
Organism: Eucalyptus pauciflora; assembly: GCA_007663325.1. Lineage (NCBI taxonomy): Eukaryota > Viridiplantae > Streptophyta > Magnoliopsida > Myrtales > Myrtaceae > Eucalyptus > Eucalyptus pauciflora. The sequence continues at coordinate 1,056,162 of VMYD01000248.1, forward strand.
TCCCTGTATTTATTGCCGGCTAAGTATTCTTTCTCACATCCTTTAGCATAAAGATAGTACGCATAATCTATAATTTTTTCAGAATATCAGGTTGCACGCCTGCCAAGTATCTCACCTACTCTCCTAGGATCGAAAGATTTCTCATTGTATTAAAACTTTCAAGCAGTTTCGAGCCAATGGAGAGCGAAACTGATCTCTATAAAATGATAGATTGTATGATACGATCTGTGCAATACGTGCATAGAAGATATGCTTTCGAGTCTCGAATCGAAATGTCGATGTTTCTACCATTAAAGTGGCAAGCTTTGCTCGAGGTTTTGGAAGAAGACGCTATTCTTTCTTGCGTGGATGCACGCATGCGCTGGCATATGTAGAATGGACCGCAAAAGACTGGAAAAGGCGATCTTAAACGTGATTATGATGTTTTTGACAGACAAACGTGATTTTCTAGCCTTTTGTTTTGTGCGTTTGTGGTGATCCTGCTTTGGCTTCTTCCTTTGCGATCCCCACGACAGCGAAAAGGCGAAATGAGCCGTCGCTGGTCGGCTAGGGTTAGCGGTCCTTGTTTTTCTTCTTGGAGGAGAGGAATGGCGATGAAGGGGAAGCGGCGGGCTTGACGTAGAAGGGAAGGCAAGAGGACAGCGACGGTTGAAGAAGAACATGGTCGATGATGCTCTTGAGAAGCTGAATAAGGTCTGGTGTCGGTGACGGAAATTGTAGGAAATAGAAATAGCCACAATTATCAAGAGAACGCCCGACGGTGATATGAGATGGATTTTCCTTTTCATTTTGTGTTGGCGTCATAAATGATCATGTTAGTTGGGACCCTTTTTCGTGGGTGGATGATGACACAACCGTCTATTCCCTGTCTTTATTAATAACAAACGAAAAGAATATCGAGATACCATAACGTCCTTACCGCATTCATTTTCATGTCAAAATTTTTAGCTAGATCACTTAAGTGTAATTTTTTTAATAAATTGATCATTTAAGTGTCATTGTCGATTTGTGATGCCAATGCGGTAATGTCTTATCAATTTTTCTAAGTGACGTGGCTTGCCGACACTTCAAGTGAGTATTAATTGTCCTAAATGATGTTATTCAACATTTTTTCTTTCCCAAATAAAAACCCTAATTCAGACAAATCAAGCAATTTCCTCAAATTCTTCTAACCCCAATTCGGAAGGCAATTTGGTACGAATATAGAGAGCACAATTCGGCCAGCACGCGGCCATCCTTGTTGTTATCGAGCATGAAGCCCGCCCACTCCGGTAGCCGCTCGTTCAGGAATACAAACTTCGCGACGTCGAGCCGATCAACGGCAAAAATCGAGCTCAGGAGGGCACAATTGGGGCAAAGAGGTCGAAATCTTGGAAGCGAGGTTGGGGTCGTTGGAATCAAGGATGGCCTCGACCTAGCCATGGTAGGGCGAGGAAGTTGGGCCATCGCAAAAGCCGAAGAGCTCGCAGATGAGGGAAGGAAAGTTGAGAGAGCAAGTGGCGAGAGAAAGAAAGATTCAATTTGAAGAGCCATTTCTAATGTTACGTTTTTTCTTCTTCACACTATTTATCTCTTAAAGTCCTCATCAATTTGGCTCGGTATACGTCGTTATATGTTGGACTTGAAAGCAAAATCCTAGGTAGGTCCGGGAAAACAATGACAAACCTACTTTAGCAAGGATGCATCGACTTTGTTTGTGAATATAAAGTTGGAAAGTATTTAGAAGGATTAGGCGAAAACGAAATCGAATTGGATTTACTAAACATTGTCAAATCGAAACGAGATCAGCACCATTGCAAACACGAGCAATATTGACCAACTCTTTTGTGTGTGGAATCCAAGACCGAGTCGCCCGATTAAGAGAGTTAGGGTTTAACGACTTCTTTGGTCCTGTTGCAAAGGCTACAAGAGACAGTTGTTTCTTGAACTCATATTCTACTTCTCTCTTTGGGCTATGGTGAACTTTTGTGTGTAGAATGGAAGACCGTTTGCCCTCTTGCTCATAGTTCTTCCCAATCCTGTTATTACAAAGCCTCGCCCTAGGGCAGACTAGATTTCGATCTGTCGCGTTCATACAACTCCCCGATTTCCAATAGCATCGCAGGGTCGATTGCAAATAGCGATGGATTGTCATGTCATGATGTATGGAAGGAAAGCGAGATGAAGGGCTTAGAAAAAAGACATTGAAGAAGATGTCTAATTGGCTAAGATCAAAACCTCATGCAAAATGGCGGACAGAAGATGACGAAAAGTTCAAGCATTATCGCCCGTCTATATCTGGTGATATAAGCCCATCTATAAAATATGTTTCGTAGTTCATAGAATATGGAGCTAAATATGGACTTATAACGACCATTATATGTCAATATAATATTAAATCTGCCACACCTTTCGGTCCTCGAGTTAAGCATGAGAAAATTCATGTCCAAATCTCATTGATCCATCGTCTTTTCTTATGCATAGTTGACAACGATGTCGATGAATCCATCATTCATGTATTCGTGGATTGCCTATTGCACCATAATGTCATAGATGTGTTACTTGCAAAATTTATGCGGCGACATATGTAAGTCGACGACAAGAATTAAGGGTTCCTACAGCTCAATGCGACTGTACGATTGGGCATTAATTAGCTAAATGGCCCTGGCATTTCCTCGCAAGATGATTTAGATCATCCACGAGTGCAAATTACTTTTCGAGACGTGAGAAGTTAAGAAGATGCATCGATGTAACTCCCCAACAAGAAGAAGATGATAGCAATTTTTGAACATCTCTTAGGGGACCATGGAGTGGAGGTCGCGCCCTCTTGTGACCAAACAACTAATAATAATAATAATAAAAGCAACTATATTAAAATAGAACGGATAATTTTAGGGGTGATCGGTATTAAGGTGAGCAATTCCCATCCTCAAATCAGAAACTTTCCACTAATAACTAGTTTCAAAAACTGGAATTGAGAATTGCCGGTTGATATCATGAGACCGGTCTAAATCCCCAACAAATTCATTCTTGGGTGTTTTGAACAATTGATAGGTGCAGCTCCAACCCAGATTGGCATCATTAGCCTTCAAATACCATCATCACTCACCTCACTGTAATTGCTTTGGACCATGAACCAATCCTCCTCAACACCTAGGGTGAACAATCCCTTGGCCCATTATCTCCTTTCAAGTTTAAAGAATGTCGGCCTAATACCCAAGTTATTTACCCACCCATGGTAAACACTCATTAGAGATTTCCCTATTTTTCATTTGGGCCACATTATCAAACTCGCTAAAAGAGATCCCAAAGCTGGAATTGAACTCACTTTGGTCATCTCTAGGTTCAAATACGTCAAATTCAAGAGCACATAGATGCTTTGCACAAAAATTATAAAATATATATTGGTTCAATCTGAGTGGGTGATTCCACGTCTAGAATTAGAAATTGGATTAATACTTATCGGTTCTAATAAATTGGAATTGGGAACTAGATTGATGCCATGGGAATCGCCGGTTTTGGGTTAATTTGGTTTGGTTTTGAGTGATTCGAGCAATTTTTAACTCTTTTGCATACCCTTAGATATTTTTGCCATTTTGCTTGCAAATGAATATGCTGATGGATTTCTAAAAGAAATGATAAGTGTTGGAAATTATTAATAAAACAAATCACTCATCACCTAATTCTCAATAATTTGGTGACTTGCAAACACTTCAATAAAACAACCAACTTTTTTGACAATTTTAAAATTTTAAACTTTTTTTTAATCAACTTATGGGCTAGTTTCGAGTTACCAACCTTTATTCTAATTCATCTCTCAGATTAATTGAAAGCGAAATGGCGGCTTTTTACATTTCACGATCATAATTAAAAAATGATTGAAATTTCAAAAACTCATAAGAAAAATGTACAATAAAAATTCAAATTTGCTAGAACTAAAAAAAAGGAAATTTTTAAGTGCGTAAGCTCCCAAAGTCATGATTAATTTGAACATAGACAGACCTCAGCATAGAAGTCTCATTCCTAATAATGAATGAATATTTCATGTTTCAAAGATTTGAAAACATATCGTAATCTCTTTCCCGCCGTCACTGTCGGACGATGAAGCCGGAGGACCTCCTCATCCGCCCCCGGCCGACCGCCAAGTGCACCGCCGGCTGCCCCGTCCTCGACCGCTGCCTCGGCGGCGGCGTCCCCTGCCGCTCCGTCACCGAGGTCGTCGGCGAGAGCGGCTGCGGGAAGACCCAGCTCTGCCTCCAGCTCCTCCTCTCCGCCCAGCTCCCGCCCTCCCGCGGCGGCCTCTCCGCCTCCTCCCTCTACCTCCACTCCGAGTTCCCCTTCCCTCTCCGCCGCCTCCGCCAGCTCGCCCGCGCCCGCCCCCTCGGCCCCCGCCACGACCCCCTGGAGCACATCTTCGTGCACCCTCTGCACTCCGCCCACCACCTGCTCGACGTAATGCCCAAGCTGGAATCTTTCGTGGAGAACTTCAAGAGCCAGTTCCCGGTTCGGCTCGTTGTTATCGATTCCATAGCGGCGTTGTTCCGGTCGGAGTTCGACAATAACCCACTTGATCTCAAACGGAGGTCGTCTATGTTTTTCAAGATTGCAGGGAAATTAAAGTGGTTGGCTGAGAAGTTTGATCTTGCGGTTGTGGTGACGAATCAGGTGGTTGATTTGGTCGCTCCCAATGAGGGGATTAACGGGCTGAGGATTGGGAACTTGGGTTGCTTGGATTCATCCGGGAGACGGGTTTGTGCTGCGCTGGGTCTGGCGTGGGCGAATTGCGTGAACTCGAGGCTGTTTTTGTCGAAGGATAAAGAGATTGTTAGTACAGTGAATGACATGAGGGATGGGTGTGGTTGTGAACCGATGCATTGCGGAACAAGGAGAAGACTCCATTTGCTTTTTGCCCCTCACATCCCTGATACATCTTGTGAATATGTGATTACCAGAGAGGGAATCTTTGGGGTTTGTAGATAACTCTTGGTCTCTATGTATACAGTGTGAGCTTCTGCCAGAGGTAAAACTGACACGGTTGGTCAGACTTTACTCTACTGCAATGGAAATGAAGTTGCTTGCTTTGATCCTTTTTGCCAACTCAAGTATACAGCATTCTCAGTTTGATGAGTTGTCTACCAAACTTGTTACTCATCGTAGTCCAAAGCATGTTTCCACAGAACCAATTGCCTAAAGGATGGTGGGTTTGATTTACGTTCATTGTTGTCCATCGTTTTTAGTGCACAAACTGCTTGACATATTCTGTGCCCCGATCCATTCTTTCATGGTCGTCTAGTTTTGAGAATTACTTCTGTCTCTTGTACTTTAAATATGAGAGACATTTTATCCAGGTTTTGTGGCCTAATATGAATTCATACAGGATAAATTAAGTGGACAGAACATTGAAAAAGGAATTCTCCCATGAATAGAACTTAATAGAACATCAATGAGGAATTCACCTTCAAGGAGTTGAATAAGAACAGAGATAATAATAACTGTCCAGGTAAAAGAACAAAAAGCCAAACGCATGTGAGTTTGTCATGATCGGAGAGTCGATGAGCATGCACTTCCCTTTGATGTTCTTCTGCTGAAGTCACGAACTGTCATTCATTGATCTTGTTGTCTATGTTAACTGCCATTTTTGTATTGATCTCCTCCCTATGTCTCTCTCTTCTGCTGTACATATGGGTGGGCAATGGATTGACACTGCTTGTAAGGCTTCTTTATTATTATTATGAGGAATGGCATAAATCACGATGACAAGTTTTTCGACACACTTTTTGTCACTTGTTACCTATCAATGAAGAGCTTTTTCTCACTAATTACCAACTAGTGGGAAGGCTCTATTCATTAAGTTAATCTTATCTTATTTCCTTTTGGCTAAAGGATAGTTTATATTTGAGATATTCTACGCGTCTTAAATTAAACATGATACAGTAACTACTTACATGCTTTCTCTACAGTGTCATCATGTGCCATTTTTTGGAGATTCCAAATCATTTAAATATACTTATAATTGTGTTCATTTTTATTCTATTAGTAATTGGAAAAGTTTAGAGCACAGGTTGAGGGCCATAACTTCATTTTAAAGAAAGAACTTACGATTCCAAGAAGGTTTGGCTTCCTTTGGGTCAAATGCTCGATCTTGTGGATTTTCATCTAATTTACTTATAATTGTATTCATTTTGGTTTAATTAGTACTTGGGAAAGTTTAGAGTACAAGGTGAGGCCCATAACTTCATTCTAAGAAAATAACTTCCCATTTCAAGAAAGTTTGGCTACAGTTGTATGAAATGCTCGATCTTGTGGATTTTGGAGTTTCCAAAATCCACACTGACCGAAGTGCTTGGAGTTAACCTGAACCGTTTTGCCATATCCATTGGGTGGTAACTACAGTTATTGTGAGCCATAGATGGAGAGCTCTAATCTCTAGTATTTCTTTAACTATTGTGAATTCTGAATCCAACTCATCTTTTCATTGCAAATTGTGAAATTGTCGAGCAATTGCTGCGTTTAGTAAAAGATTCTCGTAATGCTATCTTCCCTTTACTTGCATTGGTTTTGATATTGTATCTTTTGTACTTCCCAATGGTTTTCCATGAATTTGTCTTCTCCTCTTTAAGTTCAGACTGGATTGAGTTCTCGCACTGTAATTCTCAGGTTCTGAGCAAATGGTGCATTTGTTGTCAAAAGTTGGCCAAGGGAAGTGGAAATTTAATCATTTGTGTCTTTGCCAATCTGTCGAAATGGAGAAAATTGAAATGGATGATATTTAGCATCTGCAGATTGGCAAAGGAACACAAACATTTTCAATTCCCACTACCCTTGGCCAACTTTTGGCAACAAATGCAAATGGAGAAAATCGAAACAAACGATACTGATTGTCTGCTCCTTTTTCCTGGTAAGACTTGCATGTTAAATTTGCCGATTGTATTTGTGAAATCTTGAGAGATGATTCTGCTTAGAAGAAAGCTGGTATTCCTGGTAAGGATGCCCAAAAAAGTTTCTTTATAAGCCAAACGAAACTAGCATTTCGAGAAGCTGATTTAGATGCTTCTTTATTGTCTTGGCTGGCACTGTTTCAACTACTCATGCTAACAAGAGATATGGTGGTGTGGTTAATCTTTCAGAGAGATGGGTTTAATTCAGTTGAGAATGGTGGACTCCATTTTGCTGCAGCACCTTTAGAATTGGCAGTGGCTTTGAATTATAATTTATCAATTTTGTTCAGAGTTGCATTGACTGTGGAGGTACTTGCAGAAGTTTCAGCATTTTGTTGTCCTAACTATCTTAGTTTGAGCAAAAAGAGGATTGCACTGTTATGACTTTATGTGTAAGCAAAATGTGATGTGTTGCGGTATAAATAAGATTGCCTGTTGCCTTACACTTTTCCAACTGACATGTCATTTCCGAGATTGTTAAGGGCTTACCCACTGTATTGGTGTTGTAGGCTTTTTATCTGGCATAGTTAGATTGGTCTCTTGAATGTTCACTAAAAAGAAAACAATGCTTTGTTGAAATGATAAAACAATAAGTATAGGTTGCTTTGATGCAGACATAAATAAGAGCATTGGCATCTCTTATGGTTAATTTTGCAGAAGTATTAAATAATAGAGCAAAAGATACAAGATTAACATATTCTTATTTCAAACATCTTCAAAGTTCTAACAATAGCACACTCTTCATTGTACAGCTAAAAAATCCCAAGAAGCTTCAAAGTTCCTGGCATGTTGCCACATATAAGCACTGCAATGTAAGTCGATATCTGCATCATCTGAGGACCTGACAGTTTGTTCTAATTCAACAGGAATGTCTTCTGATGTGTGTGGAACTGGATCTTCTCGATGGGATATTACTAACTGGTGAGAACTTCTCTTTAGCACGTTGATCAACAATCTCATGTTGTTTCGCAGTTGATTTCTTCTTCCTAAATTTATAGGATGCTATCAGAGCTACAGTTGAAGTGATGCCAGTAATAAGAAACAGACCGCGAAATCTGTATAAGTCAAGTCTAGCAACTTCTGCTGCAGAATCCTAATTTGGGAATAGGGAATGGTCTTTAAACCAAATTTGGCCTATTAAGTAAAGCTTTCCATCTTCTTTCAATTTTGCTATTGATGCAGAAATGTCAGGGACTAAAGGTGACCCCTTGGGAAAAGCCTGCATAAAAGGGCCTAAGAATCATTAATTGGATCAATCCCAATAAATTCAACTGTATAGAGAAAAAAGAAAGAGACTTACAAAGCCAAATCCATTATTGTTGTTGTATAAGGGCTCAACCATGGTGTATTGAGCAGAGTACTTGGAAAGAAAGAGCTTTACATAAGGAATTTCATCAATAATTGCTGCGACGCCACCATTCCGGCTTCCTTCTCTCAGAGCATTTGCATAATCGTCAACCGTTTGCAAAAGGGGAAAAGACGTTTCTTTGGAGGAATTGATCAGAACTGGCTGATTAACTGGACTACCGAAAGGGACACCGAGAGATTCACCCTTTGGCAAGTACTGAAGCTGATGAACTGTTAGTATTGAGCTCAGGTTTGCTGTGTAACTTGAAGTTAGTATTAGAACTACAAACAGCCATACAATCACCACAACTTTGGACAAGTTGCTGATTAATTTTTCCCCTGCAAATCATTACATGACAATTTAGTTTCATACCATGTCGACTCACACCATTATTGGACAGCAGACTGTAAAAATCCGCTAGAAATGACAGGGTGTATTCCTTCTGCCCACGATCAATGGGTATTGATTTGCTTCTTTTTGCCCTGAAATTTGGGTTTTATTCTAAGAACTGTATTGCTGGAGAAACCTTGATCTAGTACTCAGTTAATCCACTCATCATAAGAAATTTCAAAGCACAGGACATGAACATCAGAAACATATATAGAGAGTCCATACATTGTGGAAAAACTAGTGTCGAGAACGAATACCACATCATTGTCCCAATTTGTCGAGCTAATGCTCCCTTGAACTCACTGATGTCATTGTGCTCAACTGTCCACACTACGCATCCTGTAAAGACAAAGAAGGCGCCTAGGACTAACCATAGATCCACCTTGAGAGGCTGTAGAAATATCCACATGCTTGTGCTTCCTGTTGTCTTAATAGGCACGATCATCGCTACTCCAGCTTCTGTGAAAGGCATTGTGAAGTCCACATACGATGATCTGTTTGCTGTGATGGTTATATCACCCACCACTGCATCATATTGCTAGTACGTGTTCCCAAGGACCCCAAAGAAATGGTAAGTACTTTTCATAAACAATGTATATGAGCATACAAGCACATACAGTTGCAAATACACTCAGGCACTTCAGCCTGCATCACTCAATTTCTTTTGCTAACATTCTTTTCCCTGATATATATAGAGTAATCGAGTCATCTCAGAAATTGGCACCGTGGTGACCCTTATCCAGACTATGCTTACTATCATGCAGAACATATTAAACAATTACCATCCTAGACTTATGCAGAACATATTAAGCAATTACTGTCCTAGACCTATCATGTGAAAGAAATTTGGCTCCAAGAATAGAGTAGTTTTTGCCTGCACTATTGTGTAGACAGAAATTCATCTTGCCTGGTCTAATCTCACTGCTGCATCTTGACTGGCTATTAATTCCCTAATTAAAATGTTGTACTACAAGTATTATCAAATAATTTTAAATTCTTATGTTTAATGAACAAAATGTCATGTTTATGTACTTGGATGTGCTATTTATCTGGTGTTATTTCTTGCATGGAAGCAGAACATATTATTTGGTTGCAAACACTAGAAGAAAAGACAATCCTCAAGGTGTACTGGGTTCATTCAAGATCACCTGAAGGTATACATGGTAGATCAGATCCTCATAATAGATTCCAGTCGTTGGCTTTGGAAAGGGAATGAAGTCAAATTTTACTTCATAAGGCAACAAATCAATTGCAGCCTTGAACACATCTATGCAGAAGCCCGTTACAATTGTCGCATTTGTCTCGGGATTGAGTTCCACTGCCACCAGTTCTTTAAAACCTTTTCTAATTGGAACTCCGATTCTCATTCTCTTCCCAGTCTTTGGCATAACCCGTTGACCTTTTGGTACAGCCGACGATGATCCAGGCCATCCGATAGAGCCCATTTTTCTCAGAGAGGGTGATTGAGTTGCAACACTAGACCTATTTAGCCCTTGCGTTATCCCATTCCATTGGGTCCAAAATCCGATTCTCTTGACTCTTCCAACAACATTAACTATTTCAAATGCTAGCGGTTGTTGCAGCTGTCCATTCTTAAGTTGAATTTCCCCACTTAAACCCATGAACTTGCCACGTAGAATTGTGCGGACTAGATCGGACCCTGTTCGTCTTGAGGGAATGGCAGCAAAATGAACAAGCTCATTTGCAGAATCATTCTTCTGCAAAGAAGTTGTTGGACCTAAATGATATGCTGCTTCGGCCAAAGCCCAGACAGAATCATAAGCCCATAAGCAATACACATTTACTTCAGGAATTTGATGATGTTGGTTTGTGAAAAAGTGGTTCCTCCACTTCATTGAGAAGTCGTGAAGCCGCTCTGAGGGTGGAATATGAGGTCTAATTCCTATGACCCCTTGCATCGAGTCTAAAACCGACTGATCCATCACAGACAGCTCGTTTGCTATCCCATCAGTCACAATCCAACCATAGCCTGTACTCATCAATCCCAACTCATTAACCTTAATAAAAAACCGAGATGCGAGGGAAGCAGACATATGGACAATGAATATTTTGGCAGACAGAGCCATCAGTTTATAGAGTTGGGCTTCGACATATATGTCCCTGGCTTGTGGTGGAAGGATGGTCCGATGCGCCACACGAGCATTGCCTTCATGCAACGCAAGAAGAAGATCAGGTACGATTCCGTTTCCATAGGAACTGTCCTCATGTATTATAACCAATTCTCTCCACCCGAATTTTTGAACTAGAGCAGCAATTGCTCCAACTTGGGAGTTATCATTAGTTGTCATTCGGATAAAGTTTGGATTTTTCTCTCTGGACAAGAGAGGGCTACTAGCAGAAAAGGAGATGATAGGCACTCTATCTCCCAGTTCTCCCAGAAGCTCGGCTTCTTCAGATGTTTGCGGGCCTATAAGTGCCTCAACTTGTTCATTCTCCAAAAGCTCCACAGCTGCTCCAAATGGCAATAAACAGATCAAATCTAATCACAAGTAGTAGATGGCAAATCTTCTCTCATTTAGCTGAGCGCCTAATCACAAAATGAATATATCGCTAGCTCATACCGACCGCTAGTTGCTTCTTTACACACGAATATGTGATCGTGAACCTCGTCATGTTTTTCAGCACTGGACTGGTTTTATTTAACGGCAGAATGAGAGTACAATATAATTTCCATTTTCTCCGCACTGTGTGGCTTGAGCATGGATACGTACAAAGAATGATGGGCAGAGAATCGATCAGAACTGACCTGAAGATAGAGCTTTAAGAGGCTGTCCCATGGAATTCCTAGGATGCAGAATCAACTTCAGGGGATGGTTATTTTGCGAGGGCGTGGCATTCAAGTCAGAGATGGCCATGGTCATGCATTTTTGGGCCATCTCCCCAACTGGTGACTCCATATCAAGAATCACTCCAACATGCATATGATGATCAGGGCGATGGCTGCTTTTAGCCATCGACCAATTGATGGAGTTGAAGGCGGATAACATTGCCGACAAAAAGAAGATGCGCATCAATCTCTCCAACTCCATCGTCAGCTGCGTGGTTCCGAACCAAGTTTGGAGCCTAATATCTCCAACAAGCGTTCTTAATAACGGTGATGGTAATCGCGTTTTTTCAAAGTCGTCTTGCGTCTTCGGCGGTTAGAGTCGTGTTTCCACACCAGTCAGCGTATGCATGGGCGGCTCTATGGTTTCTTTCCACCCCAAAAGCAAAAATGGACCACTATGACTTTTCACCATTGAATTAAAAGCAAAAAGACAACCGTTCATACTGCCTAGGAAATACCAATACTCTCCGGGAGTTTTCGTGTCGTGTTGGACACTCCGACAGGTATCTAACAATCTTCAACAATCTCTGATACTCAATTAACACATGTTAGAAAATCTGACACTTGATCAACTCTTCTGACACTTCGAAATTCCAACACGCAAGTTCAAAATTCCGACACATGATTTCAACACACAAGGTTGATTTTATTTTATTTTTAATAAATGATGGGTTAAAATGTAAATATGTAAGAAAATAAAAAATAATAAAAATAATAAAGGAGGAAAAAAGAAAAACTTAGTCCTCTCTTCTCTTCCAACTCTCACTTCAAATTACACACAATTCAATTCTCAAGTTTATTTATTTTTTTCTTCTTTTCTTTGGACACACTCTAACACGTGAGTCCAAAATGTGGATTTTTTTTTCCTCCAAGTTTTCTGGATTATTGGAGTGGAGTTAAATTTATTAAATTGAAACAATGAATAATATTAACAAATGGTAGATTAATTTTTTTTAATGTAAAATCATTCTAGGCTCTTTATTATTTATTTGTTTGTGAATTATAATAATTTATCGTGTTTATATAAAATATATATTTAATATACAATATGTCACAATGTGTCAGAATTCTCTATTTTTTGAGAAATAACATTTAACCACCTCATGTGGTGGCCACGTTGGTTTGGGCTTTCATCCCCCTCACGAAGGGGACGGGTTCAAATCTAGTGTGGTCGCTAGTGGTATTAAGCGTGACGCCGTGGTGGTGGGTCCTGTGCTAGCGTCACCAGGGGATTTATGGCGCGGCTGTCGGCTGCAAGCTGGTTCCTCTTGTCTAAAAAAAAAAAAAAACATATCGATGTATCGGGTCGTGTCACATGTCGAGTGTCAGTAAATGTGCTACTTAGCATATGCTGTTGTTGAATGACTGAGATTTGTTCTATTTCAATCCAACTGTGACATCCATAATTTAGGCCCCAATCAGCCTAAGAAAATAGCCACTAAACCAATTCTGAGCTTGGCCATGTGTTAGTAGCGAACCTCGACCCGAATAGGATAGTTGGTCGTGGATGAACGTGAAAAATCTTCACCCAATAGCAGAAGCGTCCATATTAGCTTAACTCTTAGGATTGTCACAATAACTTTTGAAAGTTTGTAACTTAATGAAAGAGACATCTAGGCCTTGAAAATGAGTGTGAACAAGTGTGAAAAACATTAAATGAAGATAATGAGTATAGAAGCTTATGTGTCCCAAGTAATTAATGAAAGGGGGGTGACTCATGACCTAAGAAAATGATAACAAGTGATCTTGCAAGCAAAGTAGGGCACCACCTCTTCTCCATAAACTTGCCACCTTGAGTTTCATAGGTTTTGACTTCCCAGTTTTTTGAAACTGCTAGACCTTTCCCACTTTCCAATTTTATAGAGCTCTTTCTAGTTCGAATTTGAGAAACTTCCTTCATGAAAGTTGTTCAAAACATTTTGGCCTACAACATACTTAAATTTCATATTTTTTTGAGGTGAAATGGTTGGAACAAAAGCTCAATCATAAAAAATCCTAAACTTATTGCAATTGTGTCAATTCAATCATAAACTTATTTTTTCGACCAATTCAATCCTAAACATTTTAATTATTCCTGATCATTCCACCCAGCTAAAATTGGCCAGCCAATGTTGACGTGGCAGCCGGCCGGTGCCGGCAAGCTTTTTTTAATAATATTTTATGTTTTGAAATATTTTATTAATTTTTTTATCTTTTCTTTTTTCCTTTTTCCTTTTTCTATTTTTTTTCCCGTCTCCCTTCTCCCTCCTCCCTCCTCCTTCCTTTGGCTCCGACGACCGGCCAGGCTGGACCGAGTGTGCTTTCAAGATTCGACATTCCTGTTGTAACGGTTTTGTCTTCTACTTGTGTGATTTTCGCTCTCTCAATAGAAGGAGCTTCACGATGCTGCCAGGATCGAGAGATAATGAGTTTTACTATGAAGCGCCGCCGTTTTATTCTTTTCTTCTTCTTTTTTCAATTAATAAGAAAGCCACACAAGCATTACAATCTTATAAATAAAGCCACTTCTAATGAATTGACAGAATTTGTTGCCTAAGGTCGCTGGAAATGTAGTGTCACTAAAGTAAGTACCATAAAAAGTTATGGCTCTTCTAAGATTCTTTAACCCCATTTTGCCATAACCACTGAGTGGTGGTAAGTACTGGTACCGTGTGTGGTAGTTAGAGAGCTGTAATCCATAGTATCCCTTTAACTATTGTAATCTCTGAATTAAACCTGTCTTTCCGTTGTTGAGCAATCGTTGCCTTTGATCAAAGATTCTAGTAACGGAGTGTTGCCTTTACTAGCAATTTGATGTATTGTATCTTTTTTACTAGCTAATGGTTGTCCATGACTTTGTCTTCTCCTATTAAATTTATACTGGATTATCTTCTTGCACTGTAATTCTCAGGTTCTTAGCCAATGGTGCATTTGTTGTCAAAAGTTGGCCAAGGGAAGTGGCAATTAAACCATTTGTGTTGCTTCGTTGCCAATCTGCAGAGATAGAGAGAATTGAAATAAACGATATTGGGTATCTGCTCCTTTTTCTTGGTAAGACTTGCATGTTAAATTCGTGAATGGTATTTGTGAAATTTTGACAGACGATGCTGATTAGAAGGATGCTGGCATTCATGGTAAGAATGCCCTACTGGTTTTTTCTGTTCTGTTTTTAGGCCAAACCAAACTAGCATTTTGAGAAGCTGATACAGATGCTTCCTTCTCGTCTTGGTTAACACTGGTTCAACTATTCTCACCGACAAAACATAAGCCGACGTGATTAATCTTTCAGAAAGATGGGTTTTTTACAGTTAGGAATGGTGGATTCCGTTTTGCTGCAGCACCTTTGTAATTAGTGGTGGCTTTGCAATTTATTATCAATTTTATTCAGAGTTGCATTGATTGTGGAGGTACTTGCAGAAGCTTCAGCCTTTTGTTAATCCTAATTATCTTTTTGTTTGAGAGAAATGAGGATTGTACAGTCAATGACTAATTTATGTGTAACCCAAATGTGATAGTTGTTCTGACCAAATAAAAATATGATAGCTACACTGTTCCAACTGATTTGTCATTTCTGAGATTGTTAAGGGCTTTACCCACTGGATTGGTCTTGTAGACTTTTTGCCTGCTATGGGATGCATAGAATTCTCTTGTTAGATTGGTCCCTTAAATGTTTTCTAAAAAGCAACCAATCCCTAGTTGAAATGATAAAACAATAAAGGTCTCTCGCCATTATTTGCCCCTGTATTTAGAAAAATAAATCAGTAAAAATGCATGCATAAATAAGAATATTAGCATTTCTTATGGTTCATTTTACAGTAGCAGTTGAAATAGAGCAGAAGGTACAAGAGTAGCATATTCTTATTTGAAACATCTTCAAAGTTTTAAGAAGACTTCACTCTTCATCCCTACAGCTAGAAAATCATAAGAAACTTCAAAGTTCCTGGTATGTTGCCACGTATAAGCACCACGATCTTAGTCGGTATCTACATCATCGGGGACCTCACACTTTATTCTGATTCAATAGGAATATCTTCTGATGTGTTTGGAACTGGTTCTACTTGACAGGATATCACCAACCGGTGAGAATGTCTCTTCAACAGGTTGATCAGCATCCTCATGTTGTTGTGCAGTTGTTGATTCTTTCTTCCTAAATTTATAGGATACTATCACAGCAACAGTCGAAGTGATGCCTGTGATAAGAAAGAGACCGCGAAAACTGTATAAGTCAAGCCTAGCAACTTTTGTTGCAGAATCTTGATTTGTGAATAAGAAATGATCTTGAAACCAATATTGGCTTATCAAGTAAAGTTTTCCATTTTCTCTCAATTTTGCTATTGATGCAGAAATGTCAGGTAGTAAAGGTGACCCCTTAGGAAAGGCCTGCATAAAAGGGCCTTTGAATCATTAAACTGATCAATCCCAATAAATTCTCAACTGCCTAGGAAAAAAAGAAGAAGAAAGCGACTTACAAAGCCAAATCCATTGCTGCTGTTGTATGAGGGTTCAACAATGGTGTATTGAGAAGAGTACTTGGAAAGAAAGAGCTTTACATAAGGAATTTCATCAATAATTGCTGAGACACCACCTTTCTGGCTTCCATTTCTCAGAGCATTCGCATAATCTTCAACCGATGGAACAAGGTGAAGAGAGGGGTTTTTGAAGGGTAAATTGATCAGAGCTGTCTGATCAACTGTACTGTTGAAAGGGAAACCGATAGCTTTACCGTTTGGCAAGGTCTGAAGCTGATGAACTGTCAGCATTGAGCTCAGGTTTGCAGTGTAACTGGAAGTTAGTATTAGAACTACAAACAGCCATACAATCACCACAACATTGGACCAGTTGCTGATTAATTTTTCCCCTGCATATCACGAGATTACAATTTAGCTTCATACTATATCAAGTCGGACTGTTATTTTAGAGCACAGGATAAATGTTCGAGAGAAATGACTGGGCATATTCTTTCTGCCTTCTGTCAATGGGTACTATCTCTTTACTTCTTTTTGCCCTGAAATTCGGGTTTTATTCTATGAATTGTCTGTTGCTGGGGAAACCTTGATCTTCTACTCAGTTAATTTACTCATCATAAGCAAAACATGAACATCGCAAAACACAGAGAGAGTCCGTACTCTGTCCAAAAAATAGTGTCGAGAGCGAATACCACATCATTGTCCCAATTTGTTGAGCTAATGGTCCCTTGAACTCATTGTTGTCATTGTGCTCAATTGTCCACACTACCCACCCTGTGAAAACAAAGAAAGCGCCTATGACTAACCACAGGTCCACCTTGAGAGGCTGCAGAAATATCCACATGTTTTTGCTTCGTGTTGTCTCAATAGGCACAATCATCCCTACTCCAGCTTCTGTGAAAGGCATTGTGAAGTCCACATACAACGATCTATTCGCTTTGATGCTTATGTCACCCACCGCTGCATCATATTGCTAGTACATATTGCCAAGGATCCAAAAGAAATTGGTAAGTATGTATAATAAACGATGAATGTAAGCATGCAAGCACATACACTTGCAAATACACTTTGGCACTTCCGTCAATCTACATCACTCAATTTCCTTTGTTGACATTTCATCCCCATGATATATATATATATATATAGAGTACTGGCGCTGTTTCAGGAATAAACAACTTGACAGTCAGGATCCGGACTATGCTAACTACAATGTGAAACATATCAGACAAGTACTGTCAAAGAGTAATCATGTGAAAGTTATGGGACTCCAAAAGGTATTTTTGTATGCAGAATTATGCAAACAGATATTCATCTTGCCAGGTCTAATATCACTGCTGCTTCTCTAGTGGCGATTATTTCCACATGGAGGGACTACAAGTCTTATCAATTAATTTTATCCTCTTTCGTTCAATGAATAAAATGCCATGTTTATTTACATGGATGAGCTGTTTATCTGGTGTTGTTCTTGCATGGAAGCAGAACTTGTTATTTTGTGGTTGCGCACACTTGAAAAAAGAAAAGACAATCCTCATGGTATACTGGGTTCACTCAAGATCACCTGAAGGTATACTTGGTATATCAGATCGTCATAATAGCTTCCAGCCATGAATGTGTTTGAATTTGTAAACGGAATAAAGTCAAATTTTACTTCATATGGCAACATATCAATTGCAGCCTTGAACACGTCTATGCAAAAGCCTGTTACAGTTGTCTCATTTGTCACAGGATCAAGTTCCACTCCCACCAATTCTTTAAAACCTACTTTAATTGGAACTCCAATTCTCAATCTCTTCCCAGCCTTTGGCATAATCCGTTGAACTTTTGGTATGACCAAGGATGATCCAGGCCATCCAATAGAGCCCATGTCTCTCACAGAGGGTGATTGAACTGCAACAGTAGACCTATTTAGCCTCGTTGTCATCCCATCGAATTGGGTCCAAAATCCGATTCTCTTGACTCCTCTAAAAACATTCACAATTTCAAATGCTAGCGGTTGTTGCAACTGTCCATTCTTAAGTTGAATTTCTCCACTCAAACCAGTGAACTTGCCACGTAGAATTGTGCGGACGAGATCGGATCCTGTTGGTCTCGTGGGAATGGCAGCCAGATGAGCAGACTTATTTGCAGAATCTTTCTTCTCTATAGAAGTTGTATCACCTAAATGGTGTGCTGCTGTGGCCAAAGCCCAGACAGAATCATAAGCCCATAGGCAATACACATTTACTTCAGGAAGTTGATGATGCCGGTTTGTGAAAAAGCTGTTCCTCCACTTCAATGAGAAGTTATGAAGCCGCTTTGAGGGTGGAATATAAGGTCTAATTCCAATGACTCCTTGCATCGAGTCTAAAGCCGACTGATCCATCACAGACAGCTCGTTTGCTATCCCATCAGTCACAATCCAACCATAGCCTGTACTCATCATTCCCAACTCATTAACCTTAATAAAAAACCGAGATGCGAGGGAAGGAGACATGTGGACGATGAATATATTGGCGGACAGAGCCATCAGTCTAAAAAGTTGGGCTTCTACATATATGTCCCTGGCTTGTGGTGGAATGACGGTTCGATGCGCTACACGAGCATTGCCTTCATGTAATGCGAGAAGAAGATCGGGTATGATTCCAATTCCATAGGAACTGTCCTCATGTATTATAACCAATTCTCTCCACCCGAATTTTTGAACTAGAGCAGCAATTGCTCCAACCTGGGAGTTATCATTAGTTGTCATTCGGATAAAGTTTGGATTTTTCTCTCTGGACAAGAGAGGGCTACTAGCAGAAAAGGAGATGATAGGCACTCTATCTCCCAGTTCTCCCAGAAGCTCGGCTTCTTCAGATGTTTGTGGGCCTATCAGTGCGTCAACTTGTTCATTCTCCAAGAGCTCCACAGCTGCTCCAAATGGCAATAAACAGATCAATTCTAATCACAAGTACTATATGGCAAGTCTTCTCTTTTTTAGCTGAGCCCCAAGTCACCAAATTAAAAATATCGCTAGCACATACGAACCGTTTGTTGCCTTTTTACGTACTAATATGTGATTGTGAACCTCATCATATTTGTCAGCACTGTGAATGGCTTTATGTAGTGGCAGAATGAGTGTGCTTCCGCGCACCGTGTGGCTTCAGGGCGTGTGCAATGAATGACAGCACTGGAGAATCGACGAGAAACTCACCTGAAGATAGAGCTTTCAGAGGCTGTCCCATGGAATTCCTTGGATGCAGAATCAACTTCTGGGGATGGTTAATGTGCGACGGCGAGGCATTCAAGTCAGAGATGGCCATGGTCATGCATTGTTGGGCCATCTCCCCAACTGGTGAGTCCATATCAAGAATCACTCCAACATGGATATGATGAGGACGACGATGGCTGCTTTGAGCCATCAACCAACCGAAGGAACTGAAGGCGCTTAACATCGCCGGCAAAATGAACATGCTCGCCAATTTCATCAACACCATTGTCAGCTGCATAGTTCCACAAAGTTTGGAGCCCAAGATCTCCAGCTAGTGTTCTTGATAATGGTGACGATGATCGTTTTTCTGAAAGTAAGTGTTACGTCTCCACCAAGTATTCTTCGAATGAAGCCAAATGGGAAAGAGTTGAGAAATATCTGCAAGGTCTCAGCTCGTCGGCAAATAGAGGTACGGTCAGAGTCGTGTTTCCACCCGTCAGTGCGTGAATGGGCGACTCTATGGTATCCAGAAGGCATCACGGCTCATGGACTTTTATGTTGACCGACTGAAATCCGTTACGTTTCAATTCAACGATCGAAAATTAGGACACGGTACTTCTTGGGAATTCTAACTAGAGTCCTCGAAGCAATTGGCATTTAAATTCTGAATCAGATAACAACACAAATGATTCTTAAATTTTGACCCAACATGAAGATACGGCCAATCTCTCTAATTTCATTGGCAGCTGCATATTACCACAAAGTCCAGCAAATTCGATGCTGGTAATGTTGACAAGTCGTCTCCAGGAAAGTCGAGTCTTACGTGTCCAGCAATTTTCTTCGAAATATCTGAAGCCAAATGGAAAAGTTGGAGAAATTTTGTCAAGGTCTCAACAGTTAGTTGTTTGAAAGCTTGATTAAAGTCTGCTACGCCATTTTAATAAGTTAATTCAAGATACTGATCTCATATGTCTAGCATTACTCTCAATACATTAGGTTTCACTAATCATCGTGGCTAACTTTTTCAATGTCTATTTCTTGAACTCATTTAAGGCTCCATTTGTTTTATGAAAAATGAATGATTTAAATTTTTTTTTTCTAAAAATGATCTTCTGTATCGCTTGAAATAATTAACCCACAAAAGCGTTTCATTATTGATAACAATTTATGTTTAAATTTATTCATGGACAACATAAATATTTATTGGATTATATAAGCAATTATGTTTAAAAAAAAAATGTATTCCAAATTATTCATTTTTCACGAAACAAACAGAGCTTGAATGGATATTTGCCATCCAATCAAATCTTGCTTCCAATGTAGCTATTCTGTAGTTGATAATTTCTATAAGAATTGTAAGTTTCTATAATTGATGGTAAAAAAAAGTGAACAGCAAATAGCAACTTCTTTGAAGACTTGTTAGTAATTTACCAACTTTCATACGAATTCACCGACACTTATTTGATTTTTTGGTCAATTTCCAACTTCTCTAATAACTTTCCAACTTTTATTTACGTAACTTATCAACGCTTTATATTTATCTTTTCTTATATGAAATTATCAACATTAATTTAAGTGACTAAATTTTTTTTCTACAATTAAATCACTAATTAGTTTTATGTGATCTACTATTATTAAGTACTTTACTAACGTTAATAAGGTTGCTTGAAAATTACCAACCTTTCTAATAACTTATTTCTATTTGTGTAACTTACCTCCTTTTAAGTTTACCAACTCCTATCAATTTAGCAACCTTAATTTAAGTGACTTACTGACTTGTCTCCTATCAAGTTACGAACCTGCTTCGCCAATCTTTATTTGAGTCACTTACGAATACATATTATTATTATTTTTGTGGTTGTTTGTAAATTACTTACTTTTTTTTTATAACTTACTAACATTTATGTGCATAGTCAATCAATTTTTTTTAAATCTACCAACTATAATATCAAATTACGAACCTTTATTTGAGTGATTTAATAATTTTTCTTGTATTAAATAACCAACTAACTTGATGTTACCACAACTTATTTGAGTGACCTATCAACATTTATTGAGCCGCTAGTAAATGGATATTAACATTATCACAACTACCCTATTTTCAAGACCAGTTTGTCATGGAAAAGGGAGGAAGTGCAGACAAAGCCAAGTAATCTAAGCGAGAAATAAATGCAGAACTAGACATAAAGGAAAGATCAAAGAGATGTTCCACTACGATCAAGGTGAAGAGAATGTAATCGCTCGGATCACACACTCATTCAAGTGTTTCCTGACCAAGGCTCTGCAAAGCTCTCACTTGAGTTAGGCTTAACGTTACAATCCAAATAATTAAAAAAATCATGTTTAATTTGGTCCGTGCGCGACCCCCATGAAGGGACTGGCTGTCCAAAATCCTCTTAGCCTAAATCTGCTTTACTCTCTAACCCAAAATTAATTCTTAAACTTCTTCAAGAAGATTCCAAAATGAGGAAACAAATCAACTAGTAATCACCATAGACCGTTAGAAATTTAGTTTGAATGAATGTAAATTGTTGCAAGATAAAAAAGTTTACTCTAAATTTGAAATATACTTTCCAAAAGACTTATGGACTGAAAGTTATTTCATGTTGTTCGTTATTTAGTAGTGTATTGTCAATATCTATTTTATAGGATGCATGAACTTAATTAGAACTTAATTATAGGAACTTGAGGTCGAAAATTTTACAACGGTGAGAAATCATCAACAAAGGTTTCTTTCCTCTTCTACTGATCGATTAAGTTTAAGCATTGGACTAGAATATAGAGCAACGCAACGTTAGAGATCAAATCGATTGATCGAGCAGTTAAGATATCAACAAGCTAAATGCTTCAGTGAAATTAAATTCTACGTATAGAACTCACTTTCCATTTTTTTTTTTTTTTGAGAGAGATTTTTTTGTGCTCTCCTGTCATAGAATCTCCATCCATCCAAAATAGTCATATGTGCTAAGTAATAATTGGCTTGAGGGGATGGAGAAGGACTCACAAAATACAATTTTGTACTGTATGCGGTATGCTCTCGTCATGCTCGTCTTTACTCGGAAACTTGAGGGCCGCTAAGGACCATGGTGCCAAAACTCAGGCATGACTTTGGAGTTACTTGTAGAAGTATCGGTATTGTGCCATCCTAATCATTGCGAAAACAAGTGATCGAATAATAAAATAAACAAAATAAGAAAATAATTCGGACATTGGATTTACATAATGCAATAGATATGACCTACATATATGGGACATCAGCATAGAATTGCACTATAAGTCCAACAATATTGTTGATACCCAAGTTTACCCCCGGAATCACATACTGATCATGAAGTAGTTTTAAATGAAATGTCCCGTTTTGATTTGTGAAATCAATGGAAAGAAATTCTCATGAAGGCTACTTAAGCTAAGCCTCGACGGAATTATAGGAGCTAAACTCACAATCAATGGCTGAGAAATTAATTACCACATGTCAGGCTATAAGGATGATGTGTTGAATTTGAAGATTAAGTAAGATTAATACTAGAATCCAAACAAAAATAACTGTTGTGAGAAATGTGTGTAGAAATAGGAAACGGTTAATTGCTTAAAGGGCAAGCTACACGAGCATACAATAGGTTAGGGAGCAGTTCCTAAAGGATAAGGACATCCAGGGGGGAAAGAAACACGTGGAGATTGTAAAGAGTACTGCCCAAGAAGGAACAACCAACTAAGGAACGCCGTCTCCCTATAAATACCACAATTTCTCCACTGGGAAGCCCCCTCGCAAAAAACACAACAATCATCTTTATTTTATCTCATCTTAGTTGTAGGTTTCAAGATTCCTGTCGTTGATTAGA
Source organism: Eucalyptus pauciflora (assembly GCA_007663325.1). Lineage (NCBI taxonomy): Eukaryota > Viridiplantae > Streptophyta > Magnoliopsida > Myrtales > Myrtaceae > Eucalyptus > Eucalyptus pauciflora. The sequence goes on from VMYD01000248.1 coordinate 1,079,118, forward strand.
TTCCGGTGTGTATCTCCATTTGGTCCAGCATTGTTGATTAAATTTCGATGATGTTCCCAAGGTTCAGCGTATTTGATTAGATTTCGGCGTTGTGCTTATATCCAGAAGTATTGTTGTTGATTTGATTCCAGCTTTACACCTAAAGCAAGCTGTGATGTTGATTAAATTCTGTCATAATTTGAGTCTAGAGCGTAGGCTACCTAACTATTTGTGCTCAATTACGTCATTGATTAAATTCTGGCATAATTCGTGCTCAAGAGCTATTTATCTTTGAATCATTTGGGCATAAGTTGTTAGAGTCATATAAATAAGCTGAGAATAAAAATCCATTTTGCATTTGACATTCTCCGTCCAAATTCAACACAGAACTTGAGTCTCCTATAACAAAACCAAAACATAGCGTTTGGTAAAATGTTATTCACTTGAATCAAAACTGGTGAAACAAATATAATGAAAATTACAATCATATACAGGATATTCAAGCACTCAATGTTTGTCAGCCTCCCATTATACTAAATAATTCACATAGTATTTACTGAACAAAGATAACCTATTGCCAAGCACTCGGTGAAATGGCGCTTCAAACAATTCTTGCGGCCAAAAATCTGTTCTATGAAGGAAACACAACTTCCAAGATGTATATGAAAGAAAATCCAAGTTGACCGAATCAACCCAAGTTAACCGGATCAATGTTCAAGTCAAAGTCCATGCATAAGAATATCGAAGTTGACCGAATGCATGCTCTAGTCAAAGTTTGGACTTCCCAGTTTGAGAACAAAGACTCTAATATCCGGAAATTGCCGCCAGCTTCAACAAACTTCTTTCCAAATACAAGGTCCAAGATTGACTTTCCATTATTTATCGTCCATTCAAGCTAGAAGAAATTTCCGAGTTTATCTACATACTTTATTTGGGTCAGGATTCATCTGATGCATTCAAACTCGAGACATCTTTTAATATTAATTGTCTTAGTTTGAGCAACGTGAAAATTTTAATCTTATGGCTGATTTATAGGTATCCAAGACGTGATAGGTTGCAGTATAAATAAAATTGCTTGTCACATTACTCTGTTTTAACTGATTCACCATTTCTGAGATCCTAGTTTGGGCTTGTAGGCTTTTTGTCTGGCATAGGATGCACAGAAATTTCATGTTAGATTGGTCTCTTAAATGTTTGCTAAATAGAAACCAACCCTTAGTTGAAATGATAAAACAATAAGCATATGTTCTCGTCATTTCTTTTGCACCTGTATTGACAAAAATAAAGCAAAAACATACATAAGATCATTGACATTTCCTACTGTTAATTTTGCGGAAGTAGTTACAAGAGGGACTTATTCTAATTTTACACATCTTCAGAGTTCAAACAAGATTTATCTCTTCATCCCTACAGCTAAAAAATCCTAAGAAGCTTCAAAGTTCCTGGTACGTTGCCACATATAAGCACCACGATATTGGTCGGCATCTACATCAGTTAAGGACCTCACATTTTCTTCCAAGTCAAAAGGAATATCTTCTGAGGTGTTTCGAACCGGTTCTTCTTGATGGGATATCACTAACTGGCGAGAACTTCTCTTCAACAGGTTTATCGGCAACATCGTGTTGTTGCGAAGTGGTTGATTCTTTCTTCATATATTTACGGGATGCTATCGCAGCTGCAGCTGCAACTGAAGTGATGCCTGTGATAAGGAAGAGACCACGGAAGCTGTATGAGTCAAGTCTGGCAACTTTTGCTGCAGAATCTTGATTTGTATATAAAGAATGATTTTGAAACCAGTTTTGGCTTATCAAGTAGAGTTTTCCCTCTTCTCTCATTTTTGCTATTGCTGCAGAAATGTCAGGGACTAAAGGTGACCCCTTGGGAAAAGCCTGCATAAAAGGGCCTAAGAATCATTAATTGGATCGATCCCAATAAGTTCACTCGAATGTATAGAGAAAAAAGAAAGAGACTTACAAAGCCAAATCCTTCGGTGCCGTAGAGTGAGGTCTCAACCGAGGTGTATTGATCAGAGTACTTGGAAAGAAAGAGCTTTACATAAGGAATTTCATCAATAATTGCTGAGATACCGCCTTTTCGGCTTTGATCTCTCAGAGCATTCGCATAATCTTCCACCTTTCTCAAAGGGTAAGAAGAGTGCTTTTTGAAGGGTAGATCGATCATAAATTTCTGGTCAGCTGGACTGTTGAAAGGGAGAACGATAGATTCACCTTTGGGCATGGACTGAAGCTGATGAACTGTTAGCATTGAGCTTAGGCTTGCAGTGTAACTGGAAGTTAATATTAGAACTACAAACAGCCATACAAGCACCACAACTTTGGACAAGTTGCTGATTAATTTTTCCCCTGCAAATCATGAGATTACAATTTAGCTTCATACTATATCAAGTCACACCGTCATTGTACAGCAGGTGTAAACGTCTGAGAGATAATGGTCCACTTGAACATTGAAAACATATGGAGAGAGATCGTACTTTGTGCAAAAAATAGTGTCGAGAATGAAAACCACATTACTATCCCAATTTGTCGAGCTAATGGTCCCTTGAACTCATCGTTGTCATTGTGCTCAATTGTCCACACTACAAATCCAGTGAAGACAAAGAAAGCACCTATGACTAACCATAGATCCACTGTGAGAGGCTTAAAAAATATCCACACGTTTGTGCTTCGTGATGTCTCGATAGGCACAATCATCGCTACTCCAGTTTCTGTGAAAGGCATTGTGAAGCCCACATACGATGATCTATTTGCTGTGATGGTTATATCACCCACCGCTGCATCATATTGCTAGTACAAACTCCCAAGGACCCAAAAGAAATGGTAAGTAGATATCATAAACAAAGGATAGAAGCACACAAACACATGCACTTGCAAATGTCATGTTTTGTTCAATGATTAAACTGTCATGTCTATGTACTTGGATGTGGTGTTTGTGTGGTGTCATTCATGCACGGAAGCAGAGCATGTAATTTTGTGGTTGCATAATTGAAAAGTAGACAATCCTCAAGGTATACTAGGTTCATGTAAGATCACCTGACGGTAAACTTGGTATATCAGATCGTCATAATAGCTTCCACCCATCAATATGTTTGAATTTGCAAACGGGATGAAGTCCAAAATTACTCCATAGGGCAACATATCAATTGCAGCTTTGAACACATCTATGCAAAAGCCTGTTACAGTTGTCGCATTTGTCACAGGATCAAGTTCCACTCCCACCAATTCTTTAAAACCTACTTTAATTGGAACTCCAATTCTCAATCTCTTCCCAGCCTTTGGCATAATCCGTTGAACTTTTGGTATGGCCAAGGATGATCCAGGCCATCCAATAGAGCCCATGTCTTTCACAGAGGGTGATTGAGCAACAGTAGACCTATCTAGCTTCGTCGTTATCTCATTAAATTGGGTCCAAAATCCGATTCTCTTGACTCTTCCAAAAACATTCACTATTTCAAATGCTAGCGGTTGTTGCAGCTGTCCATTCTTAAGTTGAATTTCCCCACTCAAACCAGTGAACTTGCCACGTAGAATTGTGCGGACTAGATCGGATCCTGTTGGTCTCGTGGGAATGGCAGCCAGATGAGCAGACTTATTTGCAGAATCTTTCTTCTCTATAGAAGTTGTAGCACCTAAATGGTGTGCTGCTGTGGCTAAAGCCCAGACAGAATCATAAGCCCATAGGCAATACACATTTACTTCAGGAAGTTGATGATGCTGGTTTGTGAAAAAGCTGTTCCTCCACTTCAATGAGAAGTTATGAAGCCGCTTTGAGGGTGGAATATAAGGTCTAATTCCAATGACTCCTTGCATCGAGTCTAAAGCCGACTGATCCATCACAGACAGCTCGTTTGCTATCCCATCAGTCACAATCCAACCATAGCCTGTACTCATCATTCCCAACTCGTTAACCTTAATAAAAAACCGAGATGCGAGGGAAGGAGACATGTGGACGATGAATATATTGGCAGACAGAGCCATCAGTCTATAAAGTTGGGCTTCTACATATATGTCCCTGGCTTGTGGTGGAATGACGGTTCGATGGGCTACACGAGCATTGCCTTCATGTGATGCGAGAAGAAGATCGGGTATGATTCCAATTCCATAGGAACTGTCCTCATGTATTATGACCAATTCTCTCCACCCGAATTTTTGAACTAGAGCAGCAATGGCTCCAACCTGGGAGTTATCATTAGTTGTCATTCGGATAAAGTTTGGATTTTTCTCTCTGGACAAGGATGGGCAACTGGCAGAAAAGGAGATGATAGGCACTCTATCTCCCAGTTCTCCCAGAAGCTCGGCTTCTTCAGATGTTTGCGGGCCTATAAGTGCCTCAACTTGTTCGTTCTCCAAAAGCTCCACAGCTGCTCCAAATGGCAATAAACAGATCAAATCTAATCACAAGTAGTAGATGGCAAGTCTTCTCTCATTTAGCTGAGCGCCTAATCACAAAATGAATATATCGCTAGCTTGTACAGACCGCTAGTTGCTTCTTTACACACGAATATGTGATCATGAACCTCGTCATGTTTTTCAGCACTGGACTGGTTTTATTTAACGGCAGAATGAGCGTACAATATAATTTCCATTTTCTCCGCACTGTGTGGCTTGAGCATGGATACGTACAAAGAATGATGGGCAGAGAATCGATGAGAACTCACCTGAAGATAGAGCTTTAAGAGGCTGTCCCATGGAATTCCTAGGATGCAGAATCAACTTCAGGGGATGGTTATTTTGCGAGGGCGTGGCATTCAAGTCAGAGATGGCCATGGTCATGCATTTTTGGGCCGTCTCCCCAACTGGTGACTCCATATCAAGAATCACTCCAACATGCATATGATGATCAGGGTGATGGCTGCTTTTAGCCATCGACCAATTGATGGAGTTGAAGGCGGATAACATTGCCAACAAAAAGAAGATGCGCATCAATCTCTCCAACTCCATCGTCAGCTGCGTGGTTCCGAACCAAGTTTGGAGCCTAATTATCTCCAACAAGCGTTCTTAATAACGGTGATGGTAGTCGTGTTTTTTCAAAGTCGTCTTGCGTCTTCGGCGGGTACTGTTAGAAAATGACTTAAGTCATGGGAAAGAGTCCACAAATATCTTCAAGGTCTTAGCTTGTTGGGATATAGTGGTAAGGTTAGAGTCGTGTTTCCACACCAGTCAGCGTATGTATGGGCGTGTCTATGGTTTCCACCCTAGAAGGATCTAGCCTCATGGACTTTTCACCATCGAACTTAAAAGCGAAAATGGACCCTTATGACTTTTCACCATTGAATTAAAAGCAAAAAGACAACCGTTCATACTGCCTAGGAAATACCATCACTCTCTGGTAGTTTTCATGTCATGTTGGACACTCTTCAACATTCTCTAACACTCGGTTAACACATGTTAAAAAATCCGACACTTGATAAACTCTCTTGACATTTTAGATTTCCAACTTACAAGTTCAAAATTCCAACACATGATTTCAACACACACAATGTCAATTTTAAATTTTTTTAATAAATGATGGGTTAAAATGTAAAAATGTAAGAAAATAAAAAATAATAAAAATAATAAAGGAGGAAAAAAGAAAAACTTAGTACTCTCTTCTCTTCCAACTCTCACTTCTCATTACACACAATTCAATTCTCAAGTTTTTTTTTTCTTCTTTTCTTTCAACACGCTCTAACATGTGATCCAAAATGTGGATTGTTTTTTTTCCCTCCAAGTTTTCTAGATTATTGGAGTGGAGTTAAATTTTTCAAATTGTAACAATGAATAATATTAACAAATGGTAGATTAATTTTTTTTAATGTAAAATTATTCTAGGCTCTCTATTATTTATTTTTTTTGTGAATTTATAATAATTTATTGTGTTTATATAAAAATATATATTTAATATATAATGTGTCTCAACGTGTTGGAATTCTCTATTTTTTTAGAAATGACATATCGACGTATCGAGTCATGTCACGTGTCGAGTGTCGATAATGGTGCTACTTAGCATATGCTGTTGTTGAATGACTGAGATTTGTTGCATTTCAATCCAACTATGACATCCATAATTTAGGCCCCAATCAGCCTAAGAAAATAGCCACTAAACCAATTTTGAGCTCAGCCATGTGTTAGTAGCGAACCTCAACCCAAATAGGATAGTTGATCGTGGATGAATGCGAAAAATCTTCACCCAATAGTAGAAGCGTCCATATTAGCTTAACTCTTAGGATTGCCACAATAACTTTTGAAAGTTTGTAATTTGATGAAAGAGACATCTAGGCCTTGAATTAGTCAAACCTTTTAGAAAATGAGTGTGAACAAGTGTGAAAAACATTAAATGAAGATAATGAGTATAGAAGTTTATGTGTCCTAAGTAATTAATGAAAGGGGGGTGACTTATGACCTAAGAAAATGATACCAAGTGATCTTACAAGCAAAATAGGGCACCACCTCTCCTCCATAGACTTGCCACCTTGAGTTTCATAGATTTTGACTTCCCAATTTTTTGAAATTGTTGGACCTTTCCCACTTTCGATTTTATAGAGCTCTTTCTAGTTCGAATTTGAGAAACTTCCTTCATGAAAGTTGTTCAAAACATGTTGGCCTACAACATACTTAAATTTCATATCTTTCTAAGGTAAAATGGTTGGGACAAAGGCCCAATCATTTACCATTTGGAATCTGCCCGGAGTAGTAGAAATAGTGAACATATTATCTTCTCAAATTTTTATAAAATTTTCCCTTTCAAATTTGGACATATTTCTTTCATAAAAACTTTAGAAAACATCCATGCCTACAACATATTAAAATTTTAAATTGTTTTGTGAAGATTTGAATTTCGAAATAAGTCTTTCTCTATGTCCATTAGATTTGCTCGACTGACAAATTGTTGGGTTATGTTCAATGACTTGCTACTCTTTCCACGACTGAATTAGACTTAGCTTTCTTCAAGAAAAAATGTTATTTAAGATCTTTTCTACAACATATTAAAGTTTTGTAATTTTTCAAGCCCATTTGATAAAGTAATGATATTGATTTCAAAAGTTATTCGAAACTGTTTTCACTTTAGAATGGGAGAGCCACATGTCCAAATTTGGAGGGGAAGGAGCTGCACGGCCAACTTGAGGAGTAAGCCAATCTAGAGTCTTATACATTAAATGCTCTTGAACTTTGGTGCGTCAATGCTTAATTGAGTCATATGCTTAGATGTCATCTGTTGACACCTAAATTTTGGCAATTTAGTTTATTTATTTATTGCATAGAAAATTAGGGGTTAATTTTATTTCTAAAAAATTTTAGTTGCATAGCATATAGATTTAGGTGCATTTATTTTGTTATTTGCATTTTTGGCATTTTATTGGACCGGTGGTGGATGGTTTCAAATTAGTTGGACTAAGCCCACGAAGCGAGTAAGTCGGCCCAAGCCCATATTTTTAATGATCGAAAATTATCTCGTGGGAAAATTAATTTTGAAATTTTAACCGGGATATGAATTTTTGTTTTAGATAGGTCAGATGGGTAAAAGAATATTGCGATTTGGCTTTGAAAGATTTGGATTTAGAGAAAAAAATTCATCTTAATTTTGAATCCTTATCAATATATGACGAAATTGGTGAAAAAATATTGTGGATGTTATTTCGAGAAAGAGATTAAAACCCTGATTAGTAGTATGTAAAATATGTAGGGTTTTTTTTTGGGGGGGGTTCTTTTTGGGGTGAAAAAAAAAAAGAGAAACAAAGTGTCAAAAGGAAAAGGGAAAAGGTGATTGGACTCCTACTGTTCATCGTCTTCTCCCCTTTGCCAACTCCGTTTCTGCCTTCCCTTTTACCGGCTTCGATTGAGCTCCGCCTCGCACGCGCCCACTGACCTGCCGCCCGAGCTTTCTTCCGTCAGCCTCTGCCGCACCCGTCGCTGACGGTCGCCTCTGCCTCCGCGTCTCCGTTCGCCGCCTGCAAGACCCCTGCTCCGCCCTGCAGCAGCTCGCCTTGGCCGCGATCTGCAGATCCCGCGGGTATCTCCACTCCGAGCACCACCGTACCTCCGCCTTGCTGCTCGAGCCTTCCGACCCGACGCTGCTCTGTCCGAGCCCGACTGACTCGAGCTAGATCTACCTGATCCCTGCCTGCGACGAGCCGCACCTCCTGGTTCGAGTTGCTGCTGCTCCCGTGTCGCCGTCTGATCAGCCACGCCGCTCGATCTGCGCCGTCCGCCCGCCGCCTGCTGCCGCCGGAATTTTCCTTCACCGGAACCCTTGCGCCGGCCACTGCATCCCTGCCGGACCCCCGACCACCGATTGACCGGTTGCCCCTTGGAGATTCACGAGCGAGCCTTGCTCGAGGAAGAAACAAAAACAAAGAAAAACAAAAAAAACAAAAACAGAAAAAGAAAATCAATTTAGGTAGTTTTTTTTTATTGTTTACTTTATTTTATTTCTTTTATTTACTTATCTTATTTTATTTGATGTTTTTTTTTAGAATTAGTCTTTAAGGTATAATTGAGATTCCAACATGAAAGTGCCCCTTAAATTAGGGATTGACAGTTCGATTTTCGCGCCCAAAATCCAACTCGCAATCCCTTGCAAAAATCGACAATTTGATCTCATGCCCGAGATTCGATTCATGATTTAATTTTAAAATTGGTCAACTCGATTTCATGCGCGAGATATGGTTCGCCAATTTTTGGATATCAATATTATATTGTTTGATTTGTTGTGTGATTTTATTTTCATAAAAAAAAGAAGAAAAAAAATGTTTGAATTAGGATTAGGTTTGTTTTTTTTATTATCTTGCATGTTTAGAATAGAGATTTTATTTTGAATCATGAAAAGAAGGATGTTAGTTTTTTTTATTATTATATGAATTGCATGTTTAATTTTAATTTCGAATTTCATAAAAAAAAAAAGGAAAAAAATTAGAATTAGGGCATTCTCTGTACGTCATTGCATATTAGATAAAATTGCATATTTAATTTTAGACCTAGATAGATCTTTAGATGAATTGCATGATAAGCTTTTTTTTTTTTTTAAATGCATGTTTAGAAAGCATTTAGAATAGATAGCATTTTACTTTAGTTTTCACTTTAGCTAGACTTTTATTTTCTTTAGTGATTTTAATTATGAATTTTCGTTAAAAAAACAGAAATAAAAATCATGTGCACGTCATGTAGAATTAGGTTCATGAAATGCACGTCATTTAGGGATTATTGTTAGGGTCATTTAATTAGAAATTGACCGTAATTAGAATTAGGTCATTTTGGTTAATTTAGATTGCATATTTAATTATTGCATGTTCATTAAGAAATCATCAGTTTTTTTTACTCATTCATATAGTTTAGGACATTTTGCCATGCCATATTATTTCATATTAGATTAGAAGCATTGCATTGCATATGGACTATATTCTCGTTAAAAAGTGAAAGCAAAAATTGAGTGATTGCTTGTTAATTAGAAATCATATCTAGGATTGCTGATGTGAATTCTGATCTAACATTGCATATGTTTTCGTTGCTTTGAGGTAAGTTCTGCATTATTTAATTGCTTTCCTAAGTGTTAAATTAGTGGTATGTGCACTTACGTGATCGCCTCACATGTTAGGAAAGTGAATTAAAATCAAATCAAGCTGCCTGCAAAACATTTTTTCCGAAATAAAAAGAGAAAGGTATCAAAAGGGCACTAGAATAGACTAGTGTAACCAAATCCCCATACCCAAAGTTTCTGGTTTGTAGGAGTAAAATGATTCTCTCATTAATTTATTTAGGTGTCTAATCGACCTATCATAAATTGATTAGTGACGACTCCCTTTTGTATGCTAGATATTTGAATTTAAGTCGCGAATTGGTATGGGCTTGGGAGAGCTCGAGTTAAGTCTAAGTTTAACAATCCATTAGCCAAACCCTAGGTGGTTCACACCTGAAAATTTGGTCGCGACATCCTCCTAATGATTGCACGTATTTAATGAAGAGGAAAGTCATATGATTTAGGTGTCCTCACAATCATCCATGATGACTCAACCCCTTGGACGGACTAATGGAAAGATGAGCAAGTGTCCCCCTAGGAACTAAACTTGCCATCTTTTTTTTTTTTTAGCTTGATACCTCTTCATGCTAAGTTGTCCACTTATATGAAAATGATTGGTTCACTTGGAAAACTTATTATGAGAGGTTTGCCTATAAATAGAGGCATTCGCCCCCCTCATTTCCATACACACACACCACCCCATCTCTTCCCCTTCACTTAGTCTCTCTTTTTCTCTCACACCCTCTTATTGTCACCCCCTCTCTCTCTCTTGGCCTTGCTCGCCCACCGCTTCACAAAACGATCCTCTCTTGGTAAAATTATCTATAGTTTACCAAGGTTCATTGAAGGTAAGTAACATTCTTAACCTTTGGCTAGGGCAATATGCTACATCGTTGAGTTTTAGTCATGTGCTTACTTGTGAGTAGTCGTTTTTATGTTTCAGGTCCATTTTGTATGATTTGCTCATGTGTGGGTTAAACTAGAAGATAATAAACTGACTTGTGCAACACATAATATGTGAGTATTAAATGAAAGAAGAAGACCTTCGTCACATAGTGTTGGCGGCGATGCTTCATTTGTGAGAATGGGAAGTCTTAGTTGAGCTAGGCAGCCTAGGTTGAACCTAGATGCCTCAAGTGAGCTAGCCTCCAAGATGCCTCAGTTAAGTCAGAATGCTTTGGTTGAGCCAAGATGTCTAGCTTAAAGCTGGATGTCTCGATTGAGCTGAGATACCCTGGTTGAGCTATGATGAATGTTAATGAACCTTTTATGCATGCTTGTATATTTATTACTACTTGACTTGATGTGTTCATTGATAAACCGAAGGTAAGCATGCATGGAAGTTATACCGAAGGGATACATATGTGTAGTCGAGATAAAATAGTAATATTACTATTGATCTGCCATCGATATTGTAATACAAGTACTGTTCATGCTAGATTTGATGACAAGTTGCCATCTTAATAGAGGATTAGGGGTTTTTTACTTACTGAGTCTTGGACTCGCGCCTTATTTTTCAAACTTGTAGGCAGGAAAACGTCACGTCACATCACCTTTGGAAGCTGTAGTCACACTAGAGGAGATATGAGTTTCCCTTGGCCCATGTGAAAACTTGTAGTATGATGTAAAAAGGAAAAAAGAGCCCGTAGAAAAAGGGCTTGTAAATGAATTATTGTAATATAAAGTAACATGTTCTATTTCATGTATGTTCTAGTCTTCCAATTATTGTTTGTCTGGAGAGTTTATTTGTTCACGTTTCCGCATGTGTTTATTAACAAGATAAAAAGAATCGGGATGGCGATGAACTTGGGATGTCACGAAAATAACCCCTACTGTTGAAGACCCTGGAAATGGAGTTGGGGTCATTACACCAACAATAAAATATAAGGCATGATATTTCGATAGGAATTGGCATTTAGATTCCGAATTACGATGGGCACACAAAAACTTATTTATAAAATTAGTGTATTGAGTTATATGGTAGAATTTCGATGGTTTGTCAAATATGATTTTAGTTGTTTGAAAGTCTAGTTAAAATCTACCACACTCAATGATAAATTAATGTGAGATGCTGGCCTTAATATGCGTAACATATTAGACGTAAGGTTTCACTAATTGTTGTGGCAAACTTTTTATCGCTATCTTTTGAAATAATTTAATATATGTTTGTCCCCTAATTAAATAACAAAAAAGCTTTCTTGATTCTGATGCAAATTCTAGGGATAATGATTCAAACAGTCTAAGAACTTTGAGTCAATATGCAATTTGATTCATGAACTTTTAATTTGTTCAATGTAGTCCATGAACTTTTGAAATATGTTTAATATAGTTCCTGAACTGTATGAAAATATTCGCGTACTCTAAACTAATTTCACTCACCTTAGGTATCTCTAGATTTAATTCAAGTTGGTTCCAAACTAAATCAAATCTATCTTCAAGTCATATTCAATAAATCTCCACCTTGACCAGAAGTTCGATTCCTTATCAATTGTCGTCTCTCTGGAGCCCTCTCCGAGCCACGCTCAACCACCAAAGACATCTATGAGGCTTCAGCAGTGCTCGAGCTTTCAAGAGGAATAGGATTGGTCACCACGCCCATATGAATCTCCACCATGTGAAATTTCTCCAAGGTCACATATATTGCTCATATAGTATCTCTTACCCAACGGTGTCGGTCCTTAATGTACTCGATTTTCCTTTGACACTTTTGTTTCCACCTAAACACTAAAACAAACCATTGTTCCAAGCCGTAGTCACAAACCAACTGGCTCGACCACTCTACTTCTACTACATCTTCCGTTGTCTCTATATGTCTTGCCTCAATCATCATTGAAACCACCAATCTTGGAACCGCTCTCTTAAATTCACAGCACAATACACAAAAACAATGTCATAGAGGCTCAGAGAATGACCCTCCACCAGGACACTTGCAAGTCGTGGATCCACAGATCCAGTTATTGCTGCACTACCTGAATTATCATCCTCATAACACAATCGAACATTTGTTACCCCAAACAAAATTCAAAAAAAAAAAAAATTAACAGCTTCTTAATACATACTGATTAGCTGTGTACATTCTACTAGTAGCATGTGATGGATCAAATCAAGTATTACTCATAATATATCTCAAACTACCAAATAAAATTCAAAGGATCCATATTATAGCTCCCTGATGCATATCTGAATTAATCTTATACATTATACTAAAAGCATGTGAAGGATCAAACCTAGTATTACTTATAACTTATCTCAAACTGCCAATTGTACTACCATATGAAGCACGGGGGAGATGCTCCCCCTCCTTCAGGGAGAAGTGTTAAAAAAGTCCTAAACATTTTGTATTTGTGCCAATTTAATCCTAAACATTTTTATTTAGTGCTAATTTAGTCATTTCCAGCCAATTTTGGTCAGATTTTGCTAACTAGGCGTCGGCCAGCTTACGTGGCCTAATCGGTGCTGACGTTGACAATTTTTAATAATATTTTAAAATTTTAAAATTTTTTTATTCTTTTTCTTTTTTTTTTCTTCTCTCCTCCTTCCTTCGGCCAGCAAGGGTCGAGCCTTGCCCATGGCCTCGCGGCCTAGGTGGCACTGGTGAGGCTTGACCTTGCCTGGTGAGGGCCAGCCTTGCCAGCCCGACGGGGGCTGCCCTCGAGGCTTGGGAGGTCTCGAGCTGGCCATACGCCAAGCTGGCGAGGGTCGAGCCTTGCCCATGGCCGGTGAGGCTTGACCTCGCCAAATCGTGGCTTGGGCGACGCTGGTGAGGCTCACCCTTGCCGGATCTGGCGAGGTTGAGCCTCACCGCTTAGCGTGAGGCCGCCCTTGCGGCCATTGGAGAGGTGGCCGACGAGGCTCGCCAGTGGCCAGCGAGGCTACCCTCACCAGTTGGAGGAAGGAGGAAAAGGAAAAAAGAAAAAAGAAAAAATTATTAAAATAATATTAAAAGTAGTCCAAAAAGGCCACGTTAGCTAGCTGGCATCCGATCAGCAAAATCTGGCCAAAATTGGCCGAAAAAGACTGAATCGGCACAGTAAAAATATTTAGAACTAAATTGATACTAAAAGAAGGTTTATGACTAAATTAGCACAAATACAAAAGGTTTATGTCTTTTTTAACACTTCTCCCCCCTCCTTCATACATGCCATCATTCGCGCAAAGTTGATCAAACTCTACAAAACATAACTTTAATCCTATGTCGGTCCTTAAGACCTTGAAGTTCTTTCTTATTTGGTAGTTTATCATTGCCTTTTACTCTCTATGTTGACCAAACACCGAATTCTTTTGTTAATGAAATAATCCCAAACTTTCCTCGAGTAGGCATCAAGTAAGGTCAACATCTATTTGGCACCCCCTTCAAGTGCACCTGAGATGGCCTCGACAAATATCTAGTCAACCATACCCCTATTTCGTTAGATTGTCCTATTAAAATGTAGCCTGTGCTTTTTGTCGACCGAACAATGTTCACAAAGCCTAGCTTTTCAAGTCGCTACTCACACAGAGTACTCCATTCACAATATTCATGCTCCTCTCATATAGGTGCCCTAATTGCACTAGTCATTGCCTTCTTGGTCTAACTCTGTCATTGTCGATGAGATTGCAATAGTTGAACTTGTGACTGTCCACTTTGAAAATAGTAAAAAATCGTAAATATTTTTTAAAAAGTTCACTTAAAAAATCGACTGAAAAGTTATATATCACATAAATGATTTGAATAAAAGTTATAGTATTCAAGTGAGCGTTGTATAAAAGTTATAATACTTGTGGTGTCTTTGTCCTCTATCAAACTCTCTCTACTATTTTTATTATCATTGCCCCTGCAACTTCCGTTGTCATTCTTTTGAGAGCATTGCCATGAAAGGGAATGAGGGTTCCATTTCCATTCGAATGGCTTCACTCCCAAATAACCAAACACCCCCTAAGAGTTTGATAGAGCTTCTCTTCCTCTAAAAACCCTTTCTAGCATGGTAGAGAGAAAACGAGCAGTCATTCATTTATTATACGAATTTTGAATTCAGTCTTAAAACTTCATTTGATTTAATGTAGTCCTAAATCTTTGAGTAAGGATGCAATTAAGTCCTCGTAGCCAAGTTTCACCTGAAATTTTTGACGTGGCGATACAGTCATCATTGGCCAACCTATGTGTCACAACATGTCACAACCGATGATCTGACTAGAAAAGATTTACTTGAAATAATGTGTGTTGTTTAATTTTCCGAAATTTCCATTCTACTACAAACATTACTTTTTATTGGGGAGAAGTGTTAAAAAAGTCATAAACATTTTTATTTTTATGCTAATTTAGTCCTAAACATTTTTACTTTATGCCGATTCAGTCTTTTCTAGCCAATTTTGGCCAGATTTTACTGACCAGATGCCAGCCAGCTGACATGGCCTTTGTGGACAACTTTTAATATTATTTTAATATTATTTATTCTCTTTTTATTTGTTTTTCTTTTTTCCTTCTCCTCCTCCTTTCTCCAGCCGATCACTGGACCTTGGCGATCGGCCAAAGGTGATGGCCGGTGAGGCCACCCTCACCGGCCACCTCGCTAGTGGCCGCGAGAGCGGCTAAGCGCTAGGCGGTGAGGGTCGAGCCTCGCCGATGCCGCCCAAACTGTGATTCAACGAGGTCAAGCCTCGCCAGCCCAGGCCTCGAGCTGGCCACATGCCGAGCTGGCAAGGGTCGAGCCTTACCAGCGCCACCCAAGCCACAAGGTTGCCCTTGCGGCCATTGGCGAGGTGGCCGGCGAGGCTTGCCGACCAAAGGAAGGAGGAGAGAAGGAAAATAATTAAAAAAAAAAAAAAAAAAAAAAAAAAAAAAAAAAAAAAAAAAAAAAAAAAAAAATTATTAAAAGTTGTCCACGTCAGCACCGATTGGGTCATGTTAGCTGGTTGGCACCCAGTCAGCAAAATTCGATCAAAATTGGCCGAAAAGGACTGAGTTAGCACTAAATAAAAAGGTTTAAAACTAAATTGGCACAAATACAAAATGTTTAGGACTTTTTTAACACTTCTCCCCTTTTTATTGCTCACAAATGAAAATAAAAATAAACGTATCAAGGGTCAGCTCAGTTTTGATTAAGCGGCCATTAGCCTTTTCCATAATTTAAATCAAATTCTCGTCATGTGACTACCATCGGGATTCACTGAGAAGCATCGTCTACGCGTCAATGGGTTGGCTTCACTTTTAAGTAGGTTGAGCCCTACGTAAGCCGGATTTTATGGATCATTTCCTTCAAATTTCAACACCACATCCAAAAGTTCGTGCTAAATCTCACCTGAAACTCCGACAAAATAGAGTCTTCGTTACTTCAGATCCATCCAAACATTACTATCAAGAAGATTTCATCAATAATAAAAGTTCACATGGAAAAAAAAAATTGGAGCCTTTTATATAATGAAAAAATTCATGTCCGCGAATAATTCTGATGCGGCGATACCTTACCATATTAAATTATGACAATGTCAACAGGTTATCATCACATATATTTTTAAGGTGTTCTACGGAAACATTTCTAAGATGACCTTCTTGATTATGTAAATCTAAAAAGGGAGGAAAAATAAAATGCATTGAATCCAATATTAGGCTCAATTCCACCACTCTTCCTTATTTATGCGCAAAATCTGAATTGCCTAACTTGGACCCCCATAAATCAAGTCAAACAAAAAGTTGGCAGCCTCAAAGTATCAAAATGACCAAAAACTCCTCACTTCCACCTTCTTCTTCGCCTCGTAAGTTGTCTACCTTAGTGCAATTCAAGAGGGCGTGGTGGTAAAAATGAACAATTTTGTTCCTGCTTGAATCTTTTCGCACGCACCCTTCTTTCTTAAAGAAGAAGAAAAGTCAAACAACACGGTAGACTCAATAGCAAGATATTGACCTAAAAATACGGGGGGCGTACCTAAGAAGTAAAGTCTTCAGTCACATGCGAGAGGCGCTCAACATAATATGAGGCTCAGCCGAGTTGGAATTCTTCTCCAAAATCGATTATGGCCATGGAGGCCGCAAAATCCTTTGGGGGCCAACGCTTCATGATCGTCTCCCTCTTCTTGATCTTCTTCCTCTGCGTCTTGGCTTCGATCAATGAGTTCCGGTACGAGACGCTGTCTAAGTTCGGCCGGTGCGCCCTCTCCAACATCCCCCAGTTCAACGATTATTCTTCAGCCAACCTCTCGGTCGCAGACTCCTCCTCGTCCGACGACGAGATCCGGATACTCATAGGCATCCTTACGCTCCCTGACATGTACCACAAGCGCCACTTCCTCCGCATGATCTACGGGACTCAGTCTCCCGCCGGTGCGCGGATCGACGTGAAGTTCGTGTTCTGCAACTTGACCAAGGAAGATCAGCACGTCTTGGTGGCGCTGGAGATCATGCGGTACAACGACATCATCATCATGAATTGCACGGAGAACATGAACAACGGGAAGACGTACTCGTACTTCTCTAGCCTGCCGGAGATGCTCAAGGGCGAGGGCCAGCCATACCCGCCTTACCATTACGTGATGAAGGCCGATGACGACACTTTCTTTAGGCTGGACAAGCTCGTGGCGTCGCTGAGGCCGTTGCCGAGGGAGGACTTGTACTACGGCTTCGTGATACCATGCCACAGCATGGACCCTTTCGTTCACTACATGTCCGGGATGGGCTACATGGTTTCGTGGGACTTGGTCGAGTGGATCAGCGAGACGGACATCGCGAGGAACCACACGGAGGGGGCCGAGGATCTCGTCTTCGGCGCATGGTTGCGGGACGGGCGCCGAGCCAAGAACCGGTACAACGCCAAGTGGGCCATGTACAATTATCCCGAGCCGAAGGACCCATGCCAGCACGAGTTCTGGCCAGACACGATCGCTGTCCACACGGTGAAGACGCCGGAGAAGTGGCTCCGGGCATTGAAGTACTTCAACTTCACAAGTAACTTGAAACCCTCTAAATTGTATCATATTCCTTAGGCGAGTCAAGCTTGCTCGCCATCACCATTTCCATTTTTGAGTTCATTCTTTTTTCTTTTTCTTTTTATATTTTTGGTTACTCGATGATCAATACAAATCCTATTTTGGCGAAACTGTCATTTCTTCCTGCTCAAATACTTACTTCTTAGATCTATCGGAGAAGAACACGAAAATCGTACTCGTAAGCAGGCTTGCCATCCTTATTTCAATTGGCAACGGCGATCAAGTTGAAGATTTGAGATCGCAATTTCTGGCATTTTAACGTGTAGCAGAAGCATGCATACACAAAGTTTTAAAGTACAAGTATCCAACTACTGTCATGAAAGTTTCAGGAGAGTTGAGGGATTGATTGGACTGAATGAGGCTTGGATTTGATCTTTCATCTTTGTGAAGAAGCTAATGTTTTTCACGTCAGCAGTAGAAAACGCATAGCTTAAGGACAGTTTGAATCTGTGAATCTTTTATTCCAGACGTCAATTTCAGAACCACTTCTCAATATTTTCCGGCTGACCGAGCGGATATGGTCGCGGGAGGCCTCAAACGAAGTCTCCGACAGCTAGCTCCGGCCCCAATTCTGGAGCCTCCGAGCAGATTGGTCGAACATTTGATCGGGACCATCGAAATATATAGGTCAGAGTTATAACAAGAAGTTCTCCAAGTGCCGCATTTCCATATCTCCAAGATACTTATAACATTGAATAGCGCGAATATATAAATTATTGTTATTCCCATACACTTTCCGTTTATGCTGAAATTCTTATTCAAACTGAACTAACAGTACAATTCATATTTTGATAATGGAGATACAAATTAAGTTTGATCAATCTTGAAATTTGCATTAGATATTAGATTTTTCTAGATGGACCAAGTAATTGTACCTAATAGTCACCATTCGTCTATTTCCTTATTCATCGGTGTCTTATGTTATTAATTAAGTCAGTCCCTTTCCCCAATTTTTTTTTAAAATTTTTCCAATTTTTATTTTCCTGATTCACATGCTTAAGGAAAGGTAAGCCACATTTTTTTTTATTGGGTGCCAATTTATGGCCAAACGGAAAATTTGTGGCCTATTGCGCACAAGGCCGGGCTCCGATGCGAATAAACAAAAGACGAGGTGCATTTTAGCAAAAGCCGTAAAAGACGATCTGATATAAGTGAAGAGCAAGAGCCGAGACGTCGACAGAGGAAGCTCACCAGCCCGTTAGATCTTGCGGAGGCGGCTTCTTCTCCGACGGTGCCCACCCTCCTCCTCCGCCGCCGGCCGCCGCCGCTCCGAAGAAACAGGTTCTCTTACAATCGCAAAGCGCTTCGCGCGTCGAAGCGGCCGCATGGGTCGGATTCGTCTGTTGTTTTCTTCGTTGGGTTTTGTCGTTCACCTAGAAATGAGAATGCATTGGAGCGCACGAATGAAGTCAATGGTTGCTGTTAGCGTTGCTCCGTCTGATGGAGGGGGCTTGTTCTTGCTTTTACGATGATGGGTTTTTGGTTTTTCTACTTCTCTTGTCAATTGGCGTTGGTGTCGTCGGTCTTGGCCAAATGGGTCTTGCAGAGATCAGAAGCAAGATGTGGTCTTTTGATTGGTTTTGGCTGAAAGTTAGTCAGCAAGCGGAAGTTGGTTTTGTCGACTCCTCTTCATCTGATTTAGTTGATAACCGGTCCTAGACTAGTTGATAATGAATTGGTTCCTCATGTACTTCAATGAAATTGGTGTTTTGATGTCCGGAAAGAAAAGGAAGCTATAGTGAAATCGGTTGTCGAGGTCAATTTCGTGCCCATTTGATATTGTCAGGGAGTAAAGGAAAAAGTTGTCAGAGTGTATAAGTATCAAAGCATGTGAAGTAATTGATATTTCAGATTGCAGGGTAAAATTTCTGCATTTCTGTTTGGTGGAGCAGTCATCACAATTGTAACTTTTGATACGGGATATATTTTTTCGTGTGTGTTATCATTCAATCCTAACAATAATCTAACGGTTGCTACTCATAATCCAATGCCTTTATTGAGGTTTTTTGATGTTTTGTGACTGGCATATGTTTCTTATCATGGTTTCCTTGGAGCAGGTTGTGCTTTCTTGCTTAATAGAGATGGCCGGTGGTCCAGCACCATTTTCAGATATTGGGAAAAGGGCAAGAGGTACAATTATTTTTTTGCAAACATTGTATTGATATTGACATCCTAACGTATCTATAACTAGTAGATGCAATAAGCATCAGCTTGTTGGTCCTTCATTGTCTTTCTGATGTCCCAGTTCATATTTGAGACAGATGCTCTGAAAGGAAAAAGAATTGATTCACGATATTGTTTTGCTTCCTCATTTTTTATTGTTAAGGCTAAATGATCTACTATTAAATAATTGATCTATTTTTTGTATTTGTACTTCTGTTCCCCGTGGAACTAAGGTGGATGGAGGTACTATTTTCTGTCACAATTTTTTAAGGGGTTGGTGAGATCAGGAATGCGATTTTTAGTAATATTGTTTGCTACATGTTGACCAAGTTCATTGATTTAGAGAAATCTCTTGATGTATCATACCTAAACATCAATAATCATAGTCAAATGATACTTAACAACTACACTGAATTTTCTGTTTATGAATCGCCACTTATTTGATTGATGCTACAGTTGTAGGTTTTTCCTGCTCATTCAGTGTGCATCTATATTGCCAGCTTGTCTAATATTTACTTTAGTTTCCCTATCATCATTGGCCGAAAGGTCATGTTTTGAACAATCAAGAGGTACACCCGATGATTATTATTATGTGCTCCACGTCTCTTCTCAGCCTGTCCAAAACCAAAACTATTGCTGTCTTGCTGTGAAAATTTGTTGTGCAAACCTTCATACCAATAATACATAATTAACTAGCAGACAAGAAGACAAGAAGCCCAGGAAAACCAAATGTTTTGATAGAAACATGTTGAAATTACTTGATGCACCACAAGTTGGTTCACATAGGACTTGATGACCTATTGCAATTCCCATTAAACTCATGCCTAATCCCCCAAAATGCTGCCAATAATTCCTAGTGGTGTTCAGCTTTTAATCTTCCCTAATCTTTTCTGTATTTTGGATATGGTGAACATTGTTAGTTTTAAATGCAGATCTGTTGACTAAAGATTATACCTTTGATCACAAGTTTACCCTGACTCTTCCAAGCTCAACTGGGATGGTGCACTCTCAACTCTCTCTCTCTCTCTCTCTCTCTCTCTCTGTGGGGTAGGGTGGAAGGGGAGGGGGTGCTGGACACATGCTCTTTGTTTTGCCTTTTTCCTAAGCTAGACACAGTGTATAGCTTGAACAATATCATCTTATGAGGACCATCTAACAGCAAGTACTTTCTGTGCACAACTTTCTTACACGTCTGTACAATGCTTGTAGAAAACTGAAATTTGGAGATCCCAAATTCTAGTTTAAGTAATTTGGACTAGCTATCGTCTTAATAACTCTTTTCATCTTCGCATGCTTGTTATTTGTGCTTATACAGAAAATCATGATTTCTGAACATTTTAGAAATACATGCCTTAGTTGATTTCAAATTCTGAACATATTTGCATTGAATCAATTTTGAGTCCTTTGTTCCTGGGAGTTGGTGTTGCAATTTCACCTATCTTAATCATTAAATTGTTGAATGCACTTATGGAGTTAAATTTGTGCATTGCAGGGACTTACAGCTACAGGTTTGAAAAAAGATCAAATTTTTGTAGGTGACATAAATACGGTTTACAAGGGTGAAAATACTACAGTGGATGTGAAAGTTGACTCATATTCGAATGTAAGAACATTGATGTTGCTCCCCGAACCTTTTTTTAACCCTTTTACTCCTTTTATTATAGCTAGTTGAACAACCATGCATAAACGCTTCTTTTATATTCTGGAATGATTGAATGTCTTTGTTTATGGATCTGCATTTCATCAGGTGTCGACAAAAGTGACAGTTTCTGGTGTCCTGCCAAGTACCAAAGCTGCCCTTAGCTTCAAAGTACCGGATCACAAGTCTGGCAAGGTCAGTGATATGTCAGCTATATGATATTGACTTGCATCGTGTGAGACTTTGCAACCTTGCATATATCATTATTTCTTGCGGACTAGCATCTTTCCTCCAGTCATGTTTTTCAAATATACAGCCTTGTGTCTGGTTTGTTGTTTATCCGCTTCTGAGGCAGAACCTATGGTTGTCCCACGTCCTTTGATTGTTCTGAATGTATTACATGACGTTTACTTAATGTGTAGCTACCTCTATGGTCACACAAGATTAGATTGCCCAAATAGTGTTCTAAGCTTGTATCTTTATGAACATCATTGCGGGGCATAAATTGGGAAAATATGCTGATTGGGAGGAGCTGTATATGTTGGGGGTACATTGATTGTCAGACATGAATCACTAACTCCATTATTGTACATCAGCTGGAGCTGCAGTACCTCCATCATCATGGGGCAATTGATTCAAGCATAGGTCTGAACCCAACTCCTCTTTTGGAGTTTTCTGCAGCAATTGGCAGCAAGGATCTCAGTCTCGGTGGTGAAGTTGGATTCGATACTGCTTCTGCTTCTTTAACCAAATATAATGCTGGGATTGGCTTGAACAGGCCAGATTTTTCTGCTGCACTTCTTCTGTAAGTATGGTTAGGAGAACATATTTTGCTACTTTAGGTATTTACTATTTAGTGTTCTACTATCAAATATGATGCACATAGAGTACTGCTACTTTAAATGCTCCAACGTTGTTGTCATATGTCTCCATCCACTAGATGAATTGGTCTTTATTATATATGTGGGGTATCAATGGGTGATTCCTTTAGACATAGTAAGCAAGCCAAATAACTCAAATACTTTAAATTGTTATGATAATACATCTAGATGAGGTTAGTATTTCTGCAACTCAAAGGAAAGCACAAGCGAGAGTTGATTTGGTTTCATTGTCTTCATGCAATAGATTATCGTACTGTTTTAGTTTCATTTTCTGCTTCCATTACTCCTTTCTGTTTTGCCAATGTGTTTCCATAAGTTTGCAATGGTGTTTGGTTTACTTATATTAATTACTCGCAGAATATTTAACCAGCAAAATACCCTAAAATTGTGGCCCACCCTACTCTTTGAAAGAAGGCTTTGTTATTTGTGCATAATCTGCTAGTGTAGAAAGATCTATTCCTTAGTGAAGGAGGCCATAACAGTTTATAGTCAAATGGAGATATTGCACTAACAATAACAAAGGAAAGAAGGGGGAGGTTTACCTGCAGAATTAGTTTTAAATTAAAATGTACCTGCAATGGAGGAGATGTGGAATCGACGGTGAGTTTCCAACACGTTCTCCTGGCGATGCGTATTATGTGCAGTAAACTTAATTTTATTTGTTATAAATAAATAAGCAGACAAAGAATTTTGTGTGGTGTCTGTATTGACCATTCTCAGAGTCTATATGTTTGTGATGATGCTTTATATAGCCTTAAACTGATCTATTGTTTATTAAATTCTAATAGGACTGACAAGGGGCAAACTTTGAAGGCCTCCTACATCCACTCGGTGGACTCCTTCCATGCAGTTGCTGCTGAATTGACACATAGATTCTCCACTTATGAGAACAGCTTTAGCATTGGAAGCTCTCACATAGTCAATCCATGCACTGTCATGAAGACGCGGTTCTCAGACAATGGAAAGTTGGCCTTATTGAGCCAGCGAGAATGGAGGCCAAAATCCTTCATTACCGTGTCTGCCGAGTATGACTCAAAGGCCATCAATGCAGCCCCCAAGCTTGGTCTGGCTCTTGCTCTCAAACCTTAAAAGCAGACAAAACATGTTGGTGCTGCTTAGCTAGTTGAAATTTAAAAAAAAAATTGTTGTTTTGCCCATTCTTTCGAGCCAGTAACGATTTTGTTCTGCCCAGTTCGTGCTGGGAAACTGACGAGGGATAATGCATAAAAGCTTCTAAAAGAACTATAGGGAAACAGTAACCCAGTTTTGGAAAAGGTTCATAATCACAGATTATATTTTTCCATTGGAGTGTCAGGGCATCATACAAAGCCTGGGAAGACTATTCACAATTCAATTCATTTACCTCTTCACATTTGTGTCTCTTGTGCTGGATCATTTGGTTATGACATGATCGATCTTCTTTTGGCTTGGATAATATTCTTATCTTGTCACTGCATTTCTGTAGTTGCTTCGTTGAGTTCGCATACATCTGCGCTTTTACCTGTCTACGTCCTCCTTTTGTTCATCTATCTGTTAGTAGTTTAGCATGCGGTCAGCTTCCCTCTAGTTCAGGCTTTCTTGTTCATCTGCAATGAGATGATTACACTTCACGGTACTGGTTTTGGCTTCAGAATTGCGAATTGCGAGCTAAGGTGTTTCCAGATTTAGTATTGGTAGGAGGGTTTTGACTTTTGAGTGATTCTTCTGAAAAGAAGCTGCACAAACGAAAAGGTTAAAGGTGTCATAAACGAGAGATGACCTCATGGTATCTAGCCAAATATACTGTGGATGGAACTTCGGCCGGTATTTATACATGCCAATTAGTCAAGTCATAAAGTTCCGATTGAAAAGGAGTACTGTCACTGCCGATGAATGGTTTTGGGAGTAAAGAATATTGGCGTTTTTGTTAATGCTTCTTCGATGTTAACATATCAGTTGGTCAAGTAAATTCAAATGATATTTCACGTTATTAACTTAGTCATAGTGTCATTTGATTTGTTCTCGCTCTTCCTGCGCTGCCAAGAGTGCAATCATGCTTGAAGATTTTCAACGACGGCCGAGAAAATAGTTCATGGAAGAATTTAAAAGTTCGATTCATTGTGCTCAGGATTTGAAACCCTCCATTGGAGACTCGAACAATAATTCTATCATGCCGAATAGTATTGTTTCAACTGTAATGTCATAAAATCAAACAATAATTCCTTATCTAGAGCCTTCATGTCTTTTTCTAGAAAAGGCACTCGACTAGAGTTGCAGCAGCCGACTTCATCGGCGCCGTCTGTTGGCTTTCTGCTGGAGAGAAATGATGAATTTGGGGACTATATTGATCGACGTCGTGCTCCGGTGCCGGAAGGTTAAGATCCAGTGCCGGAAGGTTAAGATCCAGAGGAAAAACGGTGCCCAACTGTTTCTGATCGGTGCGCAGTGTTATCTCGAGGCTCGTAACCGAGACATGACGGGCACCCGCATTGAGCGCCCGGTGTCGCCTCATGTGACCTCCAAGTGCTTGACCCGACTTGAACCGCATCCTGCATATCGAGCACTCGCGCATCTTCATGTTGACCTTGTCCTGGCCAAGTGCGTGGCCTGGATCGTTGTCGCAATCTTTCATGGGAGATGACTTCACTACCTTCTGTTGTCCCATGGACTTCGGCTTCTTCATGTGGCTGGACCTGTGGCCTCCTAGAGCTTGGAAAGACGCGAACGTACGACCGCATGTCTTGCATTTATACGGTTGAGCACAACCTTTGCTTTTCCCTTTGGCGTCGCAATTATAGACTTCTTGGCCACCTTTCTCGTCTTCTACTTGTCTTGGGACATTGCCTCGTGCCAAAAGAATGAGGCAATCCGCCATGTCTTCCTCGCGATGTTCGCCGGTGCTGCTCTCTTCCATGTCGACCGAGGACGTTGGGGATAACAAAATCAAGCTGCTATCGCCGATGCCGCCGCCCGACACAGTGATGGTCGCCGTGGCATCTTCGACGTGTGTGGATGACAACTTCTGGTGGCGTTTCGTACGCTTGCCTTTGACAATTTGCGCGCGATCGTGTAAGCCCACAAACCGATCCATGTTGTCTCAAAACTCTGTGACAGAAAGTTTGAAGCTTGCTTGAACAGAGTGTTTGTTCATATATGTATCATTGTTAGCTAGGTTTAATAGCCGCATTTAGGGAGATTTTTGAGGTTAGAAGATCTCCGGAAACGGCCTTTGTACACGTAATCGGACCATTTATTGTCCCAGATCCTAAATGGACGAACATCAACATTGGAGTTACTTTCTTCGTTTTTAATTTTTGTATTTTTATATTTTATTTTTTGCTTGTGGAACCAAAAACTGTCTTGAGCTCTAAATTAGGCTATCATTACCCTGTCCCCCATTTTCCCCTCAAGTTGGATTAAATGCTTCAAGTCGTAGTCCTTGATTGGCTCTTAATGATTGCTCATTATATTTACTTGAGTTAATGATCTGCTTAGGGCCCCATTGAGATAATTCACCTTTTGTAAACCGATATGGTTTATAGAACCATTCGCTGAGATACATATCTGTTTCTCTAAAATTAATGAATTATCCTTCTAGAATATGGATGAATCAGTATAAATCGAGAAAGGGTGCAATAGTTTTTTTCGTTGATTTTGGACATGAAAGTAACTGGCAACAAATTTAAAGGTTCAAAAACTAGAGACAATCGTATCTACCAATGTAAATTGCAGGAAAGTAAATAATAGAGATGAATTACATAAAAACATTGAATTCTGTGATTGATTTGGATTCTTTTATTGGAGCATTTATAACCCTCTATACATGGCCACATATAACAATGATTGAATTTGAATAAAGAAATAACTTCATAATCTTATCAGTGATTTCTCCTATTATCTAACGACACTCGTTCGCAATAAGTTATAAAAATTCCACAAGCATAACTGCCCAGCACTTATGTTCTTGTGTTGATTCATCATCATTGCCTTTGAGTTCCAACACTTCATTTGTTGATTAGTGAAGGCCTTCATCGATAAATTTCACTTTATCAATGACTTCATTGGTGGGTTGTTGATTCTTCAAGTTGTAAACTATTCTGACCAAACTGTTGTTATCTGCTAAGTTTGCCACTTGTTGATAATAATAATAAAAATTAGTCATTTTTAGCTGTCAACAATATCTTAAGCCAGTATAGGTAAACCTTTTCCTCTTAATTTAGTTTAATACCTATCACGTTCTCTCTTGCCACTTTAAGAATGGAAATTTCAAAAATTGATCTTAATCCACTCGCTAAGGGTCATTGATTTTGTTGTGGAAATGTAAATATTTCCATCTGAAATAAGTGGCTTTCTCGAAATTTATTGCTTCTTCAGTTTTCGAGATATGTCGTCATGTGTTCTTGTTATGTTTTGCTATTTCAAGAAAGAGCTAAACAGAATCAAACCGGACTAACAACAAATATTTTTTTTTATTATTTCTTCAAAAAAATTACTAATATCATCCTATCTAGAATTGGATTGAACCGAACCAGACCGACTACAAATACTTTTTTTTTAATTATTTCTTCAAAAAAATTAATAAAATGTGAACTAAATACTATTTCATCTAATGATACCATACATTACGGCTCAATAACTCTTCACTCATCGTTACTTCCATTGATATCTTAAGATTTGTCACTCTTTCATTATGCACAGCCACCCCTTAGTGGGGAAAAAAAGTGAATCGATGGTTCAATCTGATTCCCGATCTTAGGACCAAACGATCCAATTCTCGGTTCTCTGAATTGAGAACTAGAACCGATCACCCCTAATATATATGGGGACGAGCATTGACAAATTGGTTACCCTTTGAGCTTTTGCTTAAGATTCTTGGATTGATTTAACGATGGTGAATTGTGCTGTCTTCATTTCCCAAAATTTAGAAAATTTACGTCAAATGGGTTACAATCGAAGTAGGCCTAGTTCCCTCCAATTTTAGGTTAAATCCCAAATCTATTTTGAACTTCTTTTTATTTGAGAAAAACCCTCAATTTTAAGTTTAGTCCCAAATTTGTCCCGAATTTTGTAAAATTGAACTCTGCGCTCCCTATAATCTCAAATTCTATTATTATCCAGAGGGCTTATGGAAAAATAATATTGTATTGAAGTAACTCTTCTTTGATTTTTATGGAAATGGCCTATTCTGCTCTAATATATGTGGCTTTTAAGAAGTTTGACCTAAAAGCTTAAATTTAAAGGTTGAGGTAGGTCATATAAATATAAAAAGTACGTAAACCTCATAGACAATCTATCCCCCTCTTGCATGCGGGGTGGCTTGGAAATGACATGTGAAGTTCGATGAATGAGGGGTCACACCTGTGAAATAATTAGGAAGCAGAATTGGTTTTGATACCATGTTAGTTTGTCTAACTCAAATCTTAAGCTTACAATTTACGTAAATATGAAGAGCATGTGGTTCCTATTGAATTACTTTTTCTTCACTTATACATTTCACTCAAGACTCATATGTATGTTCCTGTCATAGAATTACTTGTACGAAAGTTTTAGATGTTTCAAGCTAAGTCAAATTTCGTCCATAGTATAATTTAGATTAAGTAGAAAACGCAGGAACCTTTCTAGCATCCCTTTACTGTCATAAAGTGCATTTAATAATCTGTACCTCCACAATTCAATTGGTTAAATGGTTAAATATTCTATCGAAATTAAAATCTTGCCAATTACATTGTCAAAACCTTCTAATAATGCTCAGCAATATCCAGTAAGAAAATAACCAAATTTTATAATTTAATTTACATCTCTTATCACACCACTTTTTTTTTATTTTGATTTGCAGTACCCGAAAACTTCACCACTAAACATTCAAAATATTTAAATTTTGAACACTTATGTTATTACGTGGACTTATATATTGCGAGCGAATGGCGAGAGGTGAAGCCTTTCTGGTCGGTCGCAAACGTCCGGGCGATTGCAATAAATGTCGACCCCACGAGCGAGACCAAATGCTCCCAACCTCAAGATGGATTCCGTCTCTTTCAACTCTTTCCCTCTTGTTGCCGGCGTTTTTACGGCTAGCGTCTTGCCATCGCTAATATAAAAGTGTAGTTTTTAAATTAAAAACAAATCTAATAAAAACATAAAAAAACCCTTAAAAATATTTGGCTTCGTCTATAACACCCACTCTCTCTCGGTGGAACGTGGAAAGTCATGACGCACCCACAAAAGCCATGTGAAGTAAGATTCCCACCTACTTTATCCGGAAAACCATGCACGCTTGATTAAAAATATTCAGAAAATTTAAAAAAGATTTTAAAAATTATCCATATTAATGACAATCATGTCTCACGTGAGACAAACGGCATCTATATCAATGATTTTCGCTCAAAATTGGCTTAAAGAACTATATTGACAAATTATCAAAATGTTTATAATTAAATTGATTAAATTGAAAACCTTATGATTGAATTGAGGAAAAAATATTAAAAAAAGTTTTAAATCTATGGTATTTTTTTTTTTTGTGACTTGGGAACCTCCATACAACTAGTAGCCGGCGAGTAACCTATAGCATTTATACTAGATTAGTTCTAAACTTTTTTACATTGATATCGGTTCAATCCACTGAGCCAATTTAGGACAAAACTTATTGACATCGACACTTATCATCTTACATGATATAGCTGACCTTAACTTCAACATTTTTTTTTATAGTTCTTTTAATAATTTCCTCTTTTTCTTTTCTTTTATTTTCTTTCTCTTTTTGCCGGGCCACCGGCCATTGTCCACGACCGACGAGGTTTGGCCTAGTCAAGCCACACCTAGGAGAGGGCAAGCGCCAGCAAGTAGAGGTGTCAGGAACCGAATCGAAAAATGAATCAAACAAAATTGAAAAATTCGATTTTTTCGGTTCGATTTAATTTTTGGTTTGATTTTCATTAAAGATTAATATTTTTTTGTTGGTTCGATTTTTATCAATGCACCGAACCGAACCAAACCACGGACCGATAAAATCACAAACCGTTTTTCTCTCTCCCGTCTCCTCCTCTCCTCTCGGTGTCTCGTCTTGGTCGGCGACGGCGACTGCGACTGCGACTGCGACGGCGACGGCGACCGATTGAGGGACCGATTGAGGGATTCTTGGCGGCCGATCATGATTCGCTTCGGAGCCCAGTTACAGCCGATTGCTCCTTCCGCTTCTGCGTGCTGTTCTTTTCGGTTGATTATCGAAGCGAAACCTGGTATCGTCCTTGCATAGCGAACCCTTAAAGCCCATTTGGTCGGCATCGAAATGCGGATGTCTTGTTGTGCAATTTTGCGAGAAAGTTTTCTTTTTTCTTTCTTTCCCTCTCTCTTTCCAACGACTGCGAATGATTCATTGGGGTTGGCTTGGCTTTTTGGTTCTTAATTGTCTCCCCCGGGGGGTGTGATCTCGGAGGCGAGGCTGTCCTAGAAATGGGTTTACTCTTTTTCAGCTCGTGGATGATGAGGGAGTGAGCTTGCCCAAGTTTGTCTCGCGTGTAAATCGTGGAACTTTTCCTGTGGGAGGAATGCTTCAGACTAAGTATAGTCTAGCCAATATGTGGTTACGAACATTGTGGTGGGGGGTTCATCGGGCAATATTTTGCGGCTGCTCGAATGGGTTCTGAATTTCCAATGATCTGGTGTGGAGGGCTTAGACTCTTGACTGAGGATTTGAACTCGTCGAGGACTGCCGAGTATTGCAGAGTCTAGCAAGATAGTCTATGTTAAGTAGTTCGTGTGCTTGTGCTTCTTTTAATGATTGAATGGGATAACAGCTTACACGAAGTTGCTGGTGGGTGGAACATCGGGTTAGTTATGACCATTCTAATTCTTGTTTTCTGGATGACAGTGGTGGCTAATCAGGACATGCACCAGCTCTGACTTTGTTTGCAATTTTTGGATGACAAAGTGAATTTATATATTTGTTTTTTGGAAATGATGATAGATGCATTTTTAATGGAAACGGGAAACTCTTGGAAGATTTGGTTCTAGCAGCACAAGAAGGTGTCTTTGTCAATGTTGACGGCGAATTTGACTTGGAGAACACAGTTGCAGCTGCAAGAAGGTTAATGTCCTACTTCGTATTAATCCAGACGTGGATCCTCAGGTAGTTTTGGTTCTTCCACTCATAAGACCTTTACATTTCATACCTTACATGCTATTCTCTGTCAAGCTCATTTTTTTACAGTATTTGTTGTGTGCATTTCATATGAATTATGGCTGGTGTGTCACTGGTTCCTTCCTTCTCCTGAAAATGTCTCAGACTAATTCTGTGGGTTTTTTTTTTCTTAAATTCAGGTCCATCCATATGTTGCCAGGAATGAGAAGCTGCAGTGGTTTCTTGATGCTGTAAAATCACATCCAAACGAGCTGAAGCTTGCGGGTGCCCACTGCCATCTTGGTTCCACAATTACCAAGGTATGGTCTTAATCTTGTTTTGAATCACATTAAAGATTGCAGCAGTCAAAGCTGTCATTGTCTAACTATTGGTTTACCTTTGACTGGTTGTACCTAACTGAGTATGAGGATCATATGAATCTCTCTGTACTTCATGTGTTTTGCCCATCTATCTTGTGATATTGAGAAAGTCCTTTTTCTCGTACTTCTCAGGTTGACATATTCAGAGATGCTGCAGTTCTCATGGTAAATTATATCGACCTGATTCGTGAGCAAGGATTTGAGGTTAATTATTTGAATATTGAACAATAGAATTGTTTCTTAGAGAATCATTAAGAGAGATTATGTTAAGCAATTGTTTAAATTGGATATCATTATTTGGCCAATGCTTAAAAAATGGAATGAAGTATATGATCTAAATTGCAAAATCCTCTAAGCTTGAAGTGTAGTAACATATTGAATTTAGATTATTTTGATTGAACCAAAAAAAAAAAAAAAAAAAAACCGAAAACCAAAAGCTGAAAACCGAAAAACCGAATCGAACCGAAATCTCAGTTCGGTTTGTATTTGGTACGGAAGATTTTTCTAACGGTTTAGTTTAGTTCGATTCGGAAGATTTTTCGAACCGTTGACACCCCTACCAGCAAGGCCCCCCTCATCAAATCGACGACAAGGATGGCCTCACTAGATTTGCCCGCAGGGGGAAGGGGAAGGCCTCACCAGCGCTCGCCCTTACCCAAACGTGGCTCGGCGAGGCCAACCATCGCTAGCCATGGCTTCTAGCCAGTGGCTAGCCACCAGTAACACGAAAAGGGAAAAGTAAAAAGAGTAAAACGAAAAGGGAAAGTAAAAAGAGAAAGGAAAAAAAGGAAAAAAAATTTAAACAAATTATTAAAAATAATATATATATATTTTCACGTTAATGACATATGTGCCACGTAATATAGTTAACTTCCATATCAATGATTTGCGGTATAAATTGATCGATGTATTGAATTTGTATTGATGTGAAAAATTTAAAATTAAATTGCTTTCAATTAAAAAGTTTGAGATTGAATTGATAAAAATACAATAAGTTTAAAATCATTGATCATATTGATCACATGGATTCATGTGAGTTCCATTGACTCGATTAAAAAAAAAACAAAAAATCAAGGGCCGTGATCGCGCTTGATTCACGAACTCCGATCCGGGGAAGAATTTGCAGCGGGCCGACTAGTGGTTGGACCGAGTCGGGTTCTTTGTACGTTGCGTATGTGCTAGATCCTCCTCTTGTAATGCGCAACCCGTTTGACGAAGCCCATTTTTGCCTTTGTATGGAATATTCCTTCCCCGAGCCCAAAATTATCGACACGACATCTTGTGATTCCCCAGTCAAACTTAGGAAAATCCGAAAAGGGCATGTGTTATTTAGGGTAAATTATCAAAATTTTGTCATCCAGCATACGACCGGACCGGATAAATGCAGCATTAGGCCACCAACTCCATTCCACTTTCTTTGACAAAAATGACGCATCTTGCTTGTCGAGAATAATTATAACGAGATCCAGTATTTAATGAAAATTATAAATATTCGAAATTCATGATTACCATGTCAGAAGTCAAGACGATATTTACATATATCGTTGGTCTAATTATTAGAAATTATAGCTATTCATGTACAAGGCACACATGATAATAGTAACAAAAAATCTTATATCTATTATACAACAATCAATTAAGTACTAAACTTTTCAATTTAGCCAAAATTATTCCTAAATTTTTTGATGATTCTTCAATGTATTGCTAACCTGAACATAAACAATCTTACATGGCATGACCACTTGATTTTGTAATTTCTTTTTTAACTTTTTAAAAGCTAGCCATCATTGAGGCCAAGCGATGGCAAAGGAAGAAGAAAAAAAATCTAAAAAAAATTACGAAAATTGTTTATGTTACCGTCGGTTGTGTTACTTAGGATGGTTGGCACTAGCTAAATTATCATGTTTGCTATTTCTAATCAAAATTAGTAGAAATGACTATTAAAAATTTATCAAAAGATTTAGGATTAAATTGACTATATTGAAAAGTTTATTAACCGATGGCCGTTGTACAATAGATTTATGATTTTTTTTTTATCAATTTTCCCAACGCACATGTTTAGTTGATAATAACTTGTTTATTTCATATAAATCACATGGAAATTTTACCTATTTATAAATTAAAGTTAATTTTTCTTATGGGCTAATTTTCTCCAAATTAAGTCAATCCAAAAAAGAAGTTGCATCTATCTTCGCCATGGAAAAGAATTGGTCAATCGGTGCGCGAAAGGTGAAACCAGAAGTAACAGCTCATGTTCACAAATGGTCAAAAAAATATTTTTTAATTATTTTTACAAATGGTCACAAATGGTTAAAAAACTAGATAGGATGATATTAGTAATTTTTTTGAAGAAATAATAAAAAAAAATATTTGTTGTTATCTGCTAAGTTTGCCACTTGTTGATAATAATAATAAAAATTAGTCATTTTTAGCTGTCAACAATATCTTAAGCCAGTATAGGTAAACCTTTTCCTCTTAATTTAGTTTAATACCTATCACGTTCTCTCTTGCCACTTTAAGAATGGAAATTTCAAAAACTGATCTTAATCCACTCGCTAAGGGTCATTGATTTTGTTGTGGAAATGTAAATATTTCCATCTGAAATAAGTGGCTTTCTCGAAATTTATTGCTTCTTCAGTTTTCGAGATATGTCGTCATGTCATGTGTTCTTGTTATGTTTTGCTATTTTAATTAATGCCCTTGGGACGTTCATTAACAATGTAATGTTTTTTAACATACTATTTGTTTTACCTTTGTTTGGCCAAACATCCGTTCTTTATATAAGCAATTAAAAACAAGCAATATGTGGCACATTCTAATTAAAATCACTCTCATTTTCAAGACAAAGTTAACATTAACAGAATTTGATAGCCCCCTTACAATTTCGAAGCATAGAATTGGATTAGGTATTCAAGAAAAAAATATCTAACCAATCCTAAACATATTGTATAGATCTCAATTTAGTTCTAAATTTTTCAATTTTACCAATTAAATCATAAACCTTTACACGAAATTCCAATTTTCCCCAAAAATTATTGACGTAGCGATATGCCACATAGTATAATCAACAATAATTGAACCGTTATATTAGTGATTTTCAGTGAAAATTAACTGAAAGACTATTTTGAGACTAAACTAATAAAGTTAGAAAATTTCAGACTAAATTAACATTCGTAAAATAGGTTTATGATTGATTATATAATTTTTCCTTCATGTGGGGGATGGGGAAGGAGCATTGGGTTATAAAACTATTTCGAACCTGACGTAACGACCAAGAAAAAAAAAAAAAAAAACTCCCGTAGTTTCACCATGTGGCATGAGTATTTGTTAAGTATGGAAGCGTGACTCTAATATTAGTTACGAAGAATCTGCACATGAGCGTGTCGTGAGAAGTATATTGATATTATAAGGGCGCTAATCGAACCACACCATGTTGAAATAGGTCACACCAACTACATCTGGAAGGCGACCGATGAAAGTATCAATAAGGGAGTTTTCAACGAGGGTGAGCTGACAACGGTGATTAGAAGTGACAAATCAAGATGGTGACTGCTATATATCTGGCAACAAAGGTGATTTCAACCCCTACTGATTTTATTTATTTATTTTGAGGGATGTTTTCTTACCATCCTAAGAGAAGGAAAGTCCAATTCGATTATATCTTTAATTGATGAATTACAAATATGAGCATCACCCACAACTATTTTGATTAAGTTTACATGTGAGGGATTTCCACAATTTATGATCCGCCAATTACATGTATGGTTAGTGATGGTTTTCTCCAATCCAGCCTTTTTTTTTATTGATTCCCCATCACATCTCTTTCCCTCTTTGTCTGTCATGGACAACATACGCACTTGATCGATTCTCACTCTACTTCCTCGTCGAGGCGAAACTGTTCAGGATTTGCTTAGCTTCTTTCGTTGCGTTTTCTTAATTCATTGAATACGGTCCCTTTAGGCCAGCTTCTTTGATAGAAGTAAGTATTATTCATACTTATTATTCTTTCGTGTAATGATCATCTTGACCAGCGTATTCCTTTTGACTAATAATGACAGTGAAGGCGGCCAGAGAAAAGTCTTAAATCCATTCAAAAGCTAATGATGATGACCGAAGCTTCGTTCAAAAAGCAGGCGCTGTATGAAAAAAGGAGGAAGCATATCCATGAACTCTTGTGCAATTAGTAAATAAATATATCATCAACGGAGATCGAGCATCCAATTAGCAGCACAAACGAGTATATTTATTCCGTAACTTGAAACGAAAAATGGGCTATACAAAAGGAAAAAAAATCCTTATTCACACGCATCAATCTCAAAACTCATATCTACACAAAAATTCAAAGAATTGGCTTGACAGCTTCAGGTTCAGACATTCCGGTAAACGATGACAAAGGAAAGAAATCAAAAACCCTAGTTCATCCACGTCAACTAGAGGACGTAGCTCTATGAAAACTGAGCTTTGATGAACTTCATCGACTCGACTGGGACCGCCTTTCCGCGGCGCGAAAAGCATAGAAAAGGCGAGTTTGCCGGGGAGACCACAAGACCCCAAACCTGGACTCGGACAAAGGATGTAATGAAGTAACCAAAACTCTTCCATCAAATGCACGCCTGACTCAAGTATTTACATCGTCACGGCGACCTCGACTCGAAGCTATTTCCCCGGCAATAGCGGAGCTCCATAGAAATCTGCCTCTCCAGCTGAAGCTGGTGATGGAAGTTTGTAATGAACATCTCAGCTCTCCTGTCGACATCGTCCTCGGAGGGATAACTTACCGTTCTCTGCAGCCCCGACCCTCTCGAAGAGCCCGGTGAGTCTTGATCCTCTTTATCGTCCATTGATGCGCATGCCCTCAAGCCCGGGGGGTTGCTGAAGCTCAGGAGACGCTTGCTCGAAGGGCCCCGCCCCGTCGCGGAGTTGGAAATCCACCGGTGGAGGTCGAAATTCAATAGAAATCTCACCTTGTGGACTGCTCTTCTTAGGCGGCCGAGCAACGGCCAGTTATCCATGTGCCTTTGGTGCTGGAGACCGAAAGGGCCGCCGACGATCGCAACTTTTCTTCGGCTTTGTGAAGGGAATGTCTAGGAAACTTTGATGAGGAGTGGCCTCTGAGGTTGCGTATTTATAAGGAGAGTGGCCTGAATTATTTTATGCGTGGAAGCATGCGACTAGAAGTTGCGGGGCAATTAAGAAACACGATGCGTGAGGCGATGGGAGACCGTGTCGTCTGATGACGTGCGAGGGTTGAACCCTGTGCAAGTCGTCCAGAACTTTTAGAATGGTCAAACCGTTTGACGGGTTCTTCAGTCGAAAGATTTTGTTTGATGAAACATGTACTTTTAGGTGAAAGAAATTCACTTAGTACTCTATGTTTAGCTTCAGAATGGACCATATAGAGATAAAATATGGGATTTGCAGTAGACAATATATTCGGAGGATCATATACTTTATAAGGAAAAATTGATAAGAAAGTTCTCTTCCTAAATCAGACCAAAAGTCTTAAACATTTTGCAATCGAATCAATTCAATCTTAAATCTTTTTTTTTTCTATGGCCAATTTAGTCATAAATCTTTTGATAATTTGCCAATTCGATTCATCCGGCCAATTATGACCGAAATCTCTAATATGGATGTTGGTCATCCTACGTTGCACCGCCGACACTAATGTGAATAATTTTTAAAAATATTTTAATATTTTTTCTTTATTATTTTACTATGGTAGGCAAGGTTGCCAATGACCCTCATCATCATTGGGTGAGAGGTTGGCCTTGCATAACCCCTGGTGAGGCTTAATCCCTCGCTAGAGGCTTCAAGGGTCTAACCCTCGCTAGAGGCCTCGAGGGGCTAAGGCCATGAGGATCGATCTCTCGGCCTCTAACGAGGGCTCAACCCTAGGATTTGGTCTAACATGTTGCACAATTGAAATTATGCCAAAAGAACAACTGTTTTTTTTTTTTAATTGTGGTTTCAATCTTATACAAACAAAAGATTAAATTAGTAATTGGACCACGTGAATGGAACTTTCAAGTTCGTTGGTGGTTCGGTTAAATTCGCCGGTTGATTAATTGGATTTGGTCAATTGTCACGCAAAGGATTTGACATATTTATTTATATATGGGTAAGACAGCTAATGACATCGCACGATTCTTGGAAGAACCATCTTCTTCCTCGTCAAGCTTCAATTCCCCACGTTAGACGTGTATGCATGGCGGTCGCAGTTTCATCTCGCTGTTTCTGTCTGCAGTCCATTCTCCATATATCAAAATCTAATTCATTTTTAACCGAACTCTTGCCAAGAGGTGAAAACCAATGACGCATTTGCTTACCGCCGCTTTAAAAATATTTTCATCACTCACGAAAATTATTTATACATAAATCATTATCGATAATGAAGACATTTTTTATTGACAAATTATTTCAAAGCTATTCAAGCGATCATTATTTTGAACACGGTTTCAAAATTATTCATTTTTCATGAAAAAAATAGAGCCTAAACAAAACTAATTTTGTTTTATCTCAACCGTGTAGATAAAAAATTGTAACCCACCCATGGGTAGCCCAGCTGGTTAGGGCGAACTTGGACTTCTTTGAGGTCTTGGGTTCGATTCCCCGGGGAAGCGCCTGTGATTTAAGTGGGGGGCCATGGCGGTGGGTTGCTGTGCTAGTCTCCCCCGAGGAATAGTCGAGGTGCGCGCAAGCTGGCCCGGACACCTCGGATACCAAAAAAAAAAAAAATTGTAAATGAAAGCATGATTTAAAGTACCTATTTTACTTATAAGCAATACATATAAATTTCCAATGTACGTAACACGGTAGCTCATCCATGCATCCTTTTCTGTTTTTTCTTTTCCTTGTCTTTTCCGCGTAGGTTCCCACGATATATTTGCAAACACGTGCTGCAATTGTTTACGTGGGAACCAAGTTTTATACAATTGACTTAGACAGAGAGCGATAGCTTGGATAATCGGTCCTTTTTTATTTTATTTTATTTATTTACTTTTTATACTTGAATTCCTCAGTCCTCTTCAAAATTTCGGCTTCCTTATCTTCCCAGTAAGTTTTTTTTGACCATTTGTGAACATGAGCTGTTACTTCTGGTTTCACCTTTCGCGCACCGATTGACCAATTCTTTTCCATGGCGAATATAGATGCAACTTCTTTTTTGGATTGACTTAATTTGGAGAAAATTAGCCCATAAGAAAAATTAACTTTAATTTATAAATAGGTAAAATTTCCATGTGATTTTTATGAAATAAACAAGTTATTATCAACTAAACATGTGCGTTGGGAAAATTGATCAAAAAAATCATAAATCTATTGTACAACGGCCATCGGTTAATAAACTTTTCAATATAGTCAATTTAATCATAAATCTTTTAATAAATTTTTAATAGTCATTTCTACTAATTTTGATTAGAAATAGCAAACGTGATAATTTGGCTAGTGCCAACCATCCTAAGTAACACAACCGACGGTAACATAAACAATTTTCGTAATTTTTTTTAGATTTTTTTTCTTCTTCCTTTGCCATCGCTTGGCCTCAATGATGGCTAGCTTTTAAAAAGTTAAAAAAGAAATTACAAAATCAAGTGGTCATGCCATGTAAGATTGTTTATGTTCGGGTTAGCAATACATTGAAGAATCATCAAAATATTTAGGAATAATTTTGGCTAAATTGAAAAGTTTAGTACTGAATTGATTGCTGTATAATAGATATAAGATTTTTTGTACTATTATCCCGTGTGCCTTGTACATGAATAGCTATAATTTCTAATAATTAGACCAACGATATATGTAAATATCGTCTTGACTTCTGACATGGTAATCACGAATTTCGAATATTTATAATTTTCATTAAATACCGGATGTTGTTATAATTATTTCTCGACAAGCAAGATGCGTCATTTTTGTCGAAGAAAGTGGAATGGAGTCGGTGGCCTAATGCTGCATTTATCCGGTCCGGTCGTATGCTGGATGACAAAATTTTGATAATTTACCCTAAATAACACATGCCCTTTTCGGATTTTCCTAAGTTTGACTGGGGAATCACAAGATGTCGTGTCGATAATTTTGGGCTCGGGGAAGGAATATTCCATACAAAGGCAAAAATGGGCTTCGTCAAACGGGTTGCGCATTACAAGAGGAGGATCTAGCACATACGCAACGTACAAAGAACCCGACTCGGTCCAACCACTAGTCGGCCCGCTGCAAATTCTTCCCCGGATCGGAGTTCGTGAATCAAGCGCGATCACGGCCCTTGATTTTTTGTTTTTTTTTTAATCGAGTCAATGGAACTCACATGAATCCATGTGATCAATATGATCAATGATTTTAAACTTATTGTATTTTTATCAATTCAATCTCAAACTTTTTAATTGAAAGCAATTTAATTTTAAATTTTTCACATCAATACAAATTCAATACATCGATCAATTTATACCGCAAATCATTGATATGGAAGTTAACTATATTACGTGGCACATATGTCATTAACGTGAAAATATATATATATTATTTTTAATAATTTGTTTAAATTTTTTTTCCTTTTTTTCCTTTCTCTTTTTACTTTCCCTTTTCGTTTTACTCTTTTTACTTTTCCCTTTTCGTGTTACTGGTGGCTAGCCACTGGCTAGAAGCCATGGCTAGCGATGGTTGGCCTCGCCGAGCCACGTTTGGGTAAGGGCGAGCGCTGGTGAGGCCTTCCCCTTCCCCCTGCGGGCAAATCTAGTGAGGCCATCCTTGTCGTCGATTTGATGAGGGGGGCCTTGCTGGTAGGGGTGTCAACGGTTCGAAAAATCTTCCGAATCGAACTAAACTAAACCGTTAGAAAAATCTTCCGTACCAAATACAAACCGAACTGAGATTTCGGTTCGATTCGGTTTTTCGGTTTTCAGCTTTTGGTTTTCGGTTTTTTTTTTTTTTTTTTTTTGGTTCAATCAAAATAATCTAAATTCAATATGTTACTACACTTCAAGCTTAGAGGATTTTGCAATTTAGATCATATACTTCATTCCATTTTTTAAGCATTGGCCAAATAATGATATCCAATTTAAACAATTGCTTAACATAATCTCTCTTAATGATTCTCTAAGAAACAATTCTATTGTTCAATATTCAAATAATTAACCTCAAATCCTTGCTCACGAATCAGGTCGATATAATTTACCATGAGAACTGCAGCATCTCTGAATATGTCAACCTGAGAAGTACGAGAAAAAGGACTTTCTCAATATCACAAGTGTGCCAATTGCTGGGTAATTAGAATTGACAGATAGATGGGCAAAACACATGAAGTACAGAGAGATTCATATGATCCTCATACTCAGTTAGGTACAACCAGTCAAAGGTAAACCAATAGTTAGACAATGACAGCTTTGACTGCTGCAATCTTTAATGTGATTCAAAACAAGATTAAGACCATACCTTGGTAATTGTGGAACCAAGATGGCAGTGGGCACCCGCAAGCTTCAGCTCGTTTGGATGTGATTTTACAGCATCAAGAAACCACTGCAGCTTCTCATCCCTGGCAACATATGGATGGACCTGAATTAAAAAAAAAAAAAAAACCCACAGAATTAGTCTGAGACATTTTCAGGAGAAGGAAGGAACCGGTGACACACCAGCCATAATTCATATGAAATGCACACAACAAATACTGTAAAAAAAATGAGCTTGACAGAGAATAGTATGTAAGGTATGAAATGTAAAGGTCTTATGAGTGGAAGAACCAAAACTACCTGAGGATCCACGTCTGGATTAATACGAAGTAGGACATTAACCTTCTTGCCTGCTATTCTTGCAGCTGCAACTATGTTCTCCAAGTCAAATTCGCCGTCAACATTGACAAGGACACCTTCTTGTGCTGCTAGAACCAAATCTTCCAAGAGTTTCCCGTTTCCATTAAAAATGCATCTATCATCATTTCCAAAAAACAAATATATAAATTCACTTTGTCATCCAAAAATTGCAAACAAAGTCAGAGCTGGTGCATGTCCTGATTAGCCACCACTGTCATCCAGAAAACAAGAATTAGAATGGTCATAACTAACCCGATGTTCCACCCACCAGCAACTTCGTGTAAGCTGTTATCCCATTCAATCATTAAAAGAAGCACAAGCACACGAACTACTTAACATAGACTATCTTGCTAGACTCTGCAATACTCGGCAGTCCTCGACGAGTTCAAATCCTCAGTCAAGAGTCTAAGCCCTCC
The DNA here is from genome assembly GCA_007663325.1 of Eucalyptus pauciflora. Lineage (NCBI taxonomy): Eukaryota > Viridiplantae > Streptophyta > Magnoliopsida > Myrtales > Myrtaceae > Eucalyptus > Eucalyptus pauciflora. The sequence goes on from VMYD01000248.1 coordinate 1,119,940, forward strand.
ACACCAGATCATTGGAAATTCAGAACCCATTCGAGCAGCCGCAAAATATTGCCCGATGAACCCCCCACCACAATGTTCGTAACCACATATTGGCTAGACTATACTTAGTCTGAAGCATTCCTCCCACAGGAAAAGTTCCACGATTTACACGCGAGACAAACTTGGGCAAGCTCACTCCCTCATCATCCACGAGCTGAAAAAGAGTAAACCCATTTCTAGGACAGCCTCGCCTCCGAGATCACACCCCCCGGGGGAGACAATTAAGAACCAAAAAGCCAAGCCAACCCCAATGAATCATTCGCAGTCGTTGGAAAGAGAGAGGGAAAGAAAGAAAAAAGAAAACTTTCTCGCAAAATTGCACAACAAGACATCCGCATTTCGATGCCGACCAAATGGGCTTTAAGGGTTCGCTATGCAAGGACGATACCAGGTTTCGCTTCGATAATCAACCGAAAAGAACAGCACGCAGAAGCGGAAGGAGCAATCGGCTGTAACTGGGCTCCGAAGCGAATCATGATCGGCCGCCAAGAATCCCTCAATCGGTCCCTCAATCGGTCGCCGTCGCCGTCGCAGTCGCAGTCGCAGTCGCCGTCGCCGACCAAGACGAGACACCGAGAGGAGAGGAGGAGACGGGAGAGAGAAAAACGGTTTGTGATTTTATCGGTCCGTGGTTTGGTTCGGTTCGGTGCATTGATAAAAATCGAACCAACAAAAAAATATTAATTTTTAATGAAAATCAAACCAAAAATTAAATCGAACCGAAAAAATCGAATTTTTCAATTTTGTTTGATTCATTTTTCGATTCGGTTCCTGACACCTCTACTTGCTGGCGCTTGCCCTCTCCTAGGTGTGGCTTGACTAGGCCAAACCTCGTCGGTCGTGGACAATGGCCGGTGGCCCGGCAAAAAGAGAAAGAAAATAAAAGAAAAGAAAAAGAGGAAATTATTAAAAGAACTATAAAAAAAAATGTTGAAGTTAAGGTCAGCTATATCATGTAAGATGATAAGTGTCGATGTCAATAAGTTTTGTCCTAAATTGGCTCAGTAGATTGAACCGATATCAATGTGAAAAAGTTTAGAACTAATCTAGTATAAATTCTATAGGTTCCTTGCCGGCTACTGGTTGTACGGAGGTTTCCAAGTCACAAAAAAAAAAATACTATAGATTTAAAACTTTTTTTAATATTTTTTCCTCAAGGTTTTCAATTTACTCAATTTAATTATAAACATTTTGATAATTTGTCAATATAGTTCTTTAAGACAATTTTGAGCGAAAATCATTGATATAGATGCCGTTTGTCTTACGTGAGACATGATTGTCACTAATATGGATAATTATTAAAATCTTTTTTAAATTTTCTGAATATTTTTAATCAAGCGTGCATGGTTTTCTGGATAAAGTAGGTGGGAATCTTACTTCACATGGCTTTTGTGGGTGCGTCATGACTTTCCACGTTCCACCGAGAGAAAGAGAGGGGGTGTCATAGACGAAGCCAAATATTTTTAGGGGTTTTTTTTATTTTTTTATTAGATTTGTTTTTAATTTAAAAACTACACCTTTATATTAGCGATGGCAAGACGCTAGCCGTAAAAACGCCGGCAACAAGAGGGAAAGAGTTGAAAGAGACGGAATCCATCTTGAGGTTGGGAGCATTTGGTCTCGCTCGTGGGGTCGACATTTATTGCAATCGCCCGGACGTTTGCGACCGACCAGAAAGGCTTCACCTCTCGCCATTCGCTCGCAATATATAAGTCCACGTAATAACATAAGTGTTCAAAATTTAAATATTTTGAATGTTTAGTGGTGAAGTTTTCGGGTACTGCAAATCAAAATAAAAAAAGTGGTGTGATGAGAGATGTAAATTAAATTATAAAATTTGGTTATTTTCTTAATGGATATTGCTGAGCATTATTAGAAGGTTTTGACAATGTAATTGGCAAGATTTTAATTTCGATAGAATATTTTACCATTTAACCAATTGGATTGTGGAGGTACAGATTATTAAATGCACTTTATGACAGTAAAGGGATGCTAGAAAGGTTCCTGCGTTTTCTACTTAATCTAAATTATACTATGGACGAAATTTGACTTAGCTTGAAACATCTAAAACTTTCGTACAAGTAATTCTATGACAGGAACATACATATGAGTCTTGAGTGAAATGTATAAGTGAAGAAAAAGTAATTCAATAGGAACCATATGCTCTTCATATTTACGTAAATTGTAAGCTTAAGATTTGAGTTAGACAAACTAACATGGTATCAAAACCAATTCTGCTTCCTAATTATTTCACAGGTGTGACCCCTCATTCATCGAACTTCACATGTCATTTCCAAGCCACCCCGCACGCAAGAGGGGGATAGATTGTCTATGAGGTTTACGTACTTTTTATATTTATATGGCCTACCTCAACCTTTAAATTTAAGCTTTTAGGTCAAACTTCTTAAAAGCCACATATATTAGAGCAAAATAGGCCATTTCCATAAAAATCAAAGAAGAGTTACTTCAATACGATATTATTTTTCCATAAGCCCTTTGGATAATAATAGAATTTGAGATTATAGGGAGCGCGGAGTTCAATTTTACAAAATTCGGGACAAATTTGGGACTAAACTTAAAATTGAGGGTTTTTTCTCAAATAAAAAGAAGTTCAAAATAGATTTGAGATTTAACCTAAAATTGGAGGGAACTAGGCCTACTTCGATTGTAACCCATTTGACGTAAATTTTCTAAATTTTGGGAAATGAAGACAGCACAATTCACCATCGTTAAATCAATCCAAGAATCTTAAGTGAAAGCTCAAAGGGTAACCAATTTGTCAATGCTCGTCCCCATGTATATATATACATATATATGTATATATATGTATATATATACATATATATACATATATATGTATATATATATATATATATTAGGGGTGATCGGTTCTAGTTCTCAATTCAGAGAACTGAGAATTTGATCGTTTGGTCCTAAGATCGGGAATCGGATCGAACCATCGATTCACTTTTTTTTCCCCACTAAGGGGTGTCTGCATAATGAAAGAGTGACAAATCTTAAGATATCAATGGAAGTAACGATGAGTGAAGAGTTATTGAGCCGTAATGTATGGTATCATTAGATGAAATAGTATTTAGTTCACATTTTATTAATTTTTTTGAAGAAATAATTAAAAAAAAAAGTATTTGTAGTCGGTCTGGTCTGGTTCAATCCAATTCTAGATAGGATGATATTAGTAATTTTTTTGAAGAAATAAAAAAAAAAAAAATTTGTTGTTAGTCCGGTTTGATTCTGTTTAGCTCTTTCTTGAAATCAGGAACGAGATGGCTCAGACACCGATTCCAATTTTAGGAATCGGGAACTGGACCAACAATACTAGAAAATGTGCACAGAATTTGTGGCAAGTAATATCCCACACACACGGCCTTTCCTTGGCCTTAGAATAGAGATTGTTCGTTAGCCACCAAATTCATTCTTAATTTTTGACCCATATCATAATTTTTTTTTTTAGAATAGTAGAATTTTGATGCACAGGTTCTGCATAAGTGCAAAGCATATTATAAGGATTGATTGAAATATTTCTAATTTTAAAGAAGAACTAGCCAGTAGGGTCCAATTCAGGCTATTTTTGCTTGGGCCGGTCCATTTTACATACCTTTAATAGTTATATTGGACTTGGACCACAAAGCCTAAAAAGTGGTTAAATCGGACGGCGATGCGGGATTCTGCAATTCAAGATCAAGGGGTCGAAGGTAACTGGCGAAGGACCCAATAAAAAAGGAAGAGCATCTTCCCAGAATGGAAAGAGAGAGAAAACTGCGTCTAAAGAACTCCTCTTCCTTAACGAAAAAAAAAAGAAAAATGGCGTCTTTCGGGGTGCCAGTTCCATGCCAAGAAGGGGAGCTGAAGTTGTCGCGGGGTTGTGCATCATCATCAGCAACATCGAAGGCGGTGGAGATGATCGGAGGGATTCCTCGTTTGCTTCCGACCATGGCGGTGTTCTTCGCGGAAGGTCTTGATTGGTGCCAAAAATGGGGTTGCATCCCGAATTTGTGGAGCCTCGACTGAATCCCACGGCTGACCATAAGGGTCGGTTCGGTCAACGATGGATGATACAACCTGTGTTCCGCATGCGATCCCACATCATTATATGCACTGCAAGCTCCTCCTCCTCCTCCTCTTCCTCTTCCTCTTCCTCCTCCTCCTCCTCCTCTTCCTCCTCCTTCTTCCTCCTCGTCTTCGTCTCGTTCTTTCTTTGTTCGGCGCGGGTGGAGGTTTCAGCGAAGGTCAAAGGAGGGGGAAAAGGGGGTCATCTCTTCGAGGAGGAGATTCAGCTTCTGGGCGAATTCGCGAACCCTCTCTCTCCCTCCCCCCCCCAACTTTTTCTCTTTCTCTCTCGTGGTTGAGTGTGTCGTTTGAAGTTTTGGGTTTTTACTCCCGGCGCCATCGACGTGCCTGATTGAAAAATCGAAACCCTTGGATAGAATTTAGGGGCTGGACAGATCTAGTAGACGAGCAGTGGCAAATATACAGATTTAGTTGTTGAGTACGTTGTTGTTTTAATTGGCGGGTATGAAATATCTCCGAATTTCGGTGGACTATCGCCCTCGTCCTCCTCCATTGATGAAGATGATGTCGATTACGGTGGTGCTTGCGACGTTCGTGGTGTTGGTGATTTGCGTGCGCATTTATCCTCCCTGGCGCACTGGTGTCGGCCTGTTTTCTTTCAGAGGTTGCCGCGATGATTCAGATTGGCCTCCTGCGAGGAATTACACTGATGAAGAGAGGGCATCAATTGTTGTGAACAAGTACATACTAAACACACCTCCCTTGAAACCAACGAATCCCAAAGTCGCATTTATGTTCTTGACTCTTGGTTCGCTTCCTTTTGAGGAGATCTGGGATAAGTTTTTCCAGGTAAGATGTCATCTTCAACTTGGACCATTCTTACTGGTTTTTCATTTATTTTGGCTGCTGCTTGCTTGCTTTCACACTTTGCTTCTCATGTTGTCGATTTCTTCTTTGACTTGCTTAATCAGCTGGTGTAAACTTGCTGCTCTCATTCGGCTACTTCTTGATGAAGAAAATGTGTTTTCTGTTGAAAATGGATCACCAATTTCCAGCACTATAGTTGCTGGCATCTCAAGCCTTTGTACCTTCAAAGATTGATGGAGTCTTCCTTTTGTGGCTCTGACAATCACTGCTTGCACACGATTGAATGAATAAGAGATGATGCTTCCTGCAGCGATTATCACTATTGTTTCAGTGGATGCATCTAGTTCGTGCATTCTGAAGTCTTTTGAAGTCCCATTGGTGGAAAAAATATTTCTAAGTTTCTTGACCATCTAATGCTTGTCACATTTAATCAAAGTGTAACTTCCTCTTGTTCTCATTATTCTACTCTCCTAGAAAAGTCTGATAAAACAGAGGATAACTTTTGCTGCAGGACATTGCTTGAGATTACTGACCAATGTTATTCTTAATGCACTCACTTTTCGTAGAGCACAGTATACTTATGTATGAGTGGACATCGATGTAGTTGAAGAAAGAATAGTAGCTAAGCAGATGCATGCACAATGCTGCTGTTGCTTAATTTTGTCTTCCTCGACTAACCATATCTTTGTCTTCGCTATTAGGGTCACGAAGGAAGGTTCACAGTCTATGTTCATGCATCGAGAAAAAAACCTGTACATAAGAGCGATCACTTCATTGACCGAGACATATGGAGTGACAAGGTTCAGTAACTTACTTAGCAAAATCGGTCTGTCCTCGAAAGTTCATATCTGTATTCTGCTAATCGTGTGTTGAACCTGACTGCACAATTTTTCCATTTTAGAAGTTTGCACTTTGCAACAAACCAGTAAAATACATTTCTTCATTTTTATACCTTATCTCTGATTTTTTGACCGAAGCATAGTATTCTGTTGATGCAGAAAGTTGTTTTGATAGGGGCAATTTATGTTTGTGGAGTTCAAGTTTTTTCATGCAAGCCAAAATCTGCTAAGTTCTATGCAAAAGCCAAAAAAAGAAAAAAAAGAAAAAAAAAAGAAGATAATTGGGGAAGAATTTGGTGGCTATGTGCCTAGTGCACTTTGGAGTTAATGCTCTTAAAACACAGTGCAAGTGCTGTTGACGGCACAATTTTATGAATTGATGCTTTGTCTTGTAATTGAGCTCTTTTCTATGTGGGTTTGGACCCCCTTGTTGCCATGTAGTTGTTTATTTAAAGAATTTTATGAAATTGATGTTATATTTACATATGCAGGTGGTGTGGGGAAAAATTTCCATGGTTGATGCTGAGAGACGGTTATTGGCAGAGGCACTTCTAGATCCTGATAACCAACATTTTGTGTTACTCTCTGATAGGTAATGAGGCAAAAAAATTAAAATCTTCCTATCTTTTATAATGAAAAAAATTGAAGTAGCTTGCTTCTGAGTTCTGACTTCTAATTTTGTGTCGTTGCAGCTGTGTGCCATTGCGTACTTTTAACTATGTGTATGATTATCTTATGCACACAGATATCAGCTACGTTGATTGGTAAGCACATATTATTTTTCTATTGTATTATGCTTCTTACTTAACTAAACTATTTTCTATTTCCCATGTAGCTTCGTGGATCCCGGTCGACATGGGAACGGCAGATGGTCAAAACACATGTTACCTGAAGTCAAGAAGACAGATTTTCGGAAAGGTGCCCAGGTATGTCTTGCAAAATCTAAATTTGTTACGTGGTTTTTTTTTTAGTCTTGTTGCCATGTGTTTTAGTGGTTTTAAACTTTGCATATTGGCTTCTGAACTCAATAATTTTTCTGGCACGTATTGCGAATTAATTGTTGAGTTCTCTGCAGTGGTTCACAATGAAGCGGCGGCATGCTTTAATTATCATAGCCGACAAGCTATATTACTCGAAATTCAGGGACCATTGTCAGGTGAATGTGCTTGTTTAGTCACTTTGTATCCTATTGCGTATCATCTTGTTAATGTTGGCTTTGTGGATCATAGTTTATGCCCCATATTGCGAACATCGCCTGCATGTATCCCATTAAGATATTTTGCTTTCAAAAAGGGTTGTTCTAGTTTCGTTCGTTCATCATTTTTTCATTCTGGACATTTTTTGGCCAAAATTCTCCCACTATCATTGGAGCCATGATTCTTGAACATTCTGCGACATAGCAAGTTGTTAATTTAGATATTCTTTACACCTACAGCCAGGTTTAGATGGGAAAGATTGCATTGCTGACGAACATTACATTCCAACCTTTCTCAATGTAAGGATCCTCCTTTGTGTTACAAGCTCGGTTTGTGATGTCATTTGACCAATCTCCAACTTGACAAGTTTCTTCTTAGATGGTGGATCCTAGGGGAATCTCAACATGGTCGGTGACGCATGTTGATTGGTCTGAGAGAAAATGGCACCCCAAATCCCACAGGGCTCAAGATGTCACATATGATCTTCTGAAAAATATAACGGTATGCATGACAATTTTCCTTTGTACTTTTTACAGAGACAAGATGGGATATGGGTTCCTTACTCAGTTTTAACTATCATCAGACTCCAAAAAAAACAAGAAAGAAAGAAAGAAAGAAAAAAACTATCACTCTGTGAAGTAGGAAACTGCAAAATTGTGGCTTTTTTCTGTCTTGTATGGAACATGGTGTTAATGTATGTAAATTGCTGTTCCTATTTTCCTGTCATGAGTTTGACTGTGCTTATTATGTCATTTGTGCAGTCAATTGATGTGAGCATACATGAAACGAGTGACGATAAGGTATGCAGTGTTCGTGTCCTCTCAATTGATGATCTCGAAACATACATAGATAGCCTGAATGAAAACTTTGTTGCTTGGATTTGTGCAGCATGAAGAGCTGACAAAACCTTGTTTGTGGAATGGGGTGAAGCGGCCATGTTACTTGTTTGCGAGGAAGTTCTCCCTGGAAACTTTGGACAATCTGTTGGATCTCTTCCCCAATTACACGACATTCCAAGCAGGTAGAACCTAGTAAAATGGCCTGTCTCAAGCAAAGCCCTGCTCGATCTTGTTTGGAACGCATCTCATTGTGCTGCAACTCAAATTATAAATGCTTACAGAGGAGCATTGTTGAAGATTGCTTCGAATATTTTAGATATTAATAGCACATTGGAATACCAGATTTTCCTATTATGATCTATATCTTGAGATTTTAAAGCAATGTCATGTCACTTTTTATCCTGACTTGATTATTGATGAGCACGTCACATAGCGGTTGAGTTTGAGAGAAAATATGCTGGGTGAAGGTAATAGATTTGTAGCAGATTCTTCCCATTATTATGATATTAAAAAAATCGGAATGTATTTACAACCCAAAAGACCTGCAATCCACCCATGAAAAAAGTAATCAAAAATTTTGTAGATTGTTTGGGCTGATGCATTACAGGAATGCTTTTAAGTCTATGTTTTTCACTTGCTATTTCTTGTTCAACTTCTCTTTGAAGTTTGAATACCTTGCGTCATCGAGGAGACTAACAACTAAATACAAGCTTTGTGATGGTAATTCTATTTATACCGTGTGATCTGCACACCAACTTATGTTGCTTTCTTCTGCAGGGGTGGACTTAGGTACTGAATGGAGCCCTTCTCCGAGCAATTAGAATCGGAGGAATCCGGAACTTTGATGTAAAGGCTGGCAATTGTCACTTACATCTCATTCCTCTTGTTGTGTAGCATTTTCAAATGATATAATAATGAGGTTTCTTGCGGCTGTATGATGCCGGAGTTTTGGCTTGTACCGCTAAAGTAGTTACTTGGGGCCCATTTGTTCTTCTCAATTTTGAGTTTGTCCTGATCAGGAAGTTGAAAGTTACATAGCAGCAAAGGAATGGACTGGTAGCTGTGTAGATGTTCTGGGCAAAAACTGCATTGATCCATCACTAACTTGTCTTTGTAAACGTGAATACACCCTTTAGTGTAACTGCATTGATCTATCCTCATTTTGATTTTAATATGCCGCCTCTTATCGTGTTTTAATCAGTATCCTTGGTTCTGGTCTGTATAGTGTAATTTTTAATTGATTTTTCCTGCTTCGATTTTCAACGGAGATCATATTACGAGCTTTTAAGATCATTTGACCATCTGTTTAAAATTCTTTAAAGTAGATGTAGATTTCAAATCTTGACAAAGAAATTCCCAGTCCATATCTCAACGTCGATTCTCAGGCAGCTGATTGACATTGTTCATTCTCGTAGGTTTTCATTGACAGTTATTTAGATTGCGGCTATAATGTACCATATGCGCTTTGCGCACAAGGGCCCGGTGTCTGGTCTAAAGCTTGACTCTTATGTCACCACGTTGTGACATGGCACAAGTTACATTTTAGTAATTGCTTCTTGCTAATTACATGAAAAAGTAAGTCTACAAATAGATGGTTGCCAATCCTATCGCATGCGATTGAATGATACAAAGCTTGAATCGAAAGTTTAATTAAGTTGTGACCACAGAGAAGGTAACGCGACAAAGAGCTGAGTTGATCTCGATTCTAGAGGAAGGAGAGCAAAGAAGAGTTCAAACTCCATCATGCTCATTGTACGTATAACGTGCTCAGCCTCGAAGTGCACTTCTTCAGTTCTCATATTCCATCTTTCTCCATCCACACAATTTTTTCTTTTTTTTGAACCGTTCCCTTCCCTAGGTCTACCTAGAAGCCATGCATATATGAAGGAATTAAGATAGGTAGATGAGAGGAACCGATTCTGTTGGTGACCTCATTCATATACCCTCTGATTTCTACTCAAGAAAATACCAAAGAAATTGAGATTGAATCGGTGGATAATTTTTAATTACATGTGATCATACAAGTGATTAGAAAGCACTACAGTCAATCCTCCGGAAGAAAATCTTGCCTTGTCTGATGTCGTACCCTATATTATAAGACTGTTGTGCTAGCACTCCAATCAAGGATTCGCCATTTGTGTCAGGTAATGACTTACTGATGGCCATGCAAAAAGACGCATGCCGTTAACTGGAAAAACATGCTGTTGATGTCTAAGCCGAGCTGTGCACCGCCCGAGAATTGTAAGGTGACCACTGGGAATCCCGTCAAATCTCTCTCCACACTCCCTGCGTAGCACAAGAACTCCGGATGACTCACCCTGTTCAGCTTTCCCGCCATCAAACTCTCGACCTCATTTTGCAATGGAACGTACCCCTCTTCCTTTAAGAACGTGAACGTGGTTCCCGAGTCTATGATCACTCCTCCTTCACCCTTAGGCCCTCTTTTGAATACCCAGGGGTCGATTTGTAGCTTCTTCTCTCCGACACTTGTACCTTGGAGGTCCAAATAGTATAAACCATTGTAAATCTCCAGGGTCGTAGAATCACCTTCCATGATCACCCCATTTCCCAAGCTGAGTTGATTGTATTGGTATTGGAGGTCGTGTGTGTTGCCTATGCAGTAGGAAAATTTGGAGCCTAATTGTTAAACCACAGTTGGGAAACGACCATCCCCATAGCCTAGTCCTAACACCCCACTTTCTTGCCCATCTACATCGTATTTATTTACATGCCCGGTACCTCAATCGGCACCTTTACTGTACCCTCGTCGGATGTCTCAAAGGTCCCTTGTTCGGAGGCAAGGTTATCGGCTGTGGAGTCTTTGTCCAAATACGACCTTGTCATAATTAGGATCGCACTTGTCACCGGATTTTAAACAAGCAATGGAATTGCAACGAATATTGGAATACGTCGACAATTTGGTAGGATCGAACAAAGGAGGAGATTGTTTGAAGCAAGTAGTGCAGGGTAGGCACCGAAACCAAAGGAGGTCGCTTCCCGTGTCGATAAACACAAGTCGTGGGACGGGCGGCGTACCGATGGATATTTTGGCAAGGAAACCATGTACGCTACCGGCTGGGATGAGACCGGCCCTAGCGTCGTCGTCATTTGGAGTAGCGACTCTTTTGCTCAGGGAGCGGATGCGGGCGAGCGAACCGTTAATGGCACGTTCAGCTCGTTCAGAATGGTGGCATTTGGATTGTAATAGGGAGATTGAATAGAATCGTGGTGGATGAGCTTGATGGCTAATCCCCGAGGTTTAGCAGGGGTGGTCTTGGACGAAGCAACGTTAGCCGGGTACGACGAAATGAATAATGATAATGTAGATTACAAGGAAAAAGAAATATGACGATTTCATTGTAGTAGCCATTACCATGAATTATTTTTCATCGAATGAGTTTTGATGTCCTTTTCTTATATTATTGTACTTCTTGGCGTTGCAATTAATGCACCCGGATTTACGTTCTCGGTTGCACAAATAAAAGATTATATCCCTAAAAAGGCAATAGAAGATCTTTGTATTTATAATTTAAGCAACTGGTTCAGAGAGAAAATTTAGATAGCTGGTTTCCTTTTTTATCTTTGATTTCCTTTTCTATATCATTAGATTTGGCCTATTTATTAACACCTAAATTTTAGTAATCTATTTTATTGTAGGAGAATTACCAAAAGAGTCCTAACCCTATTATAATTTTTCTAATTTAATTATAAACTTTTTTTTTTTTTTGCAAATTCATTTTTAAATCTTTTATAATTGTGCTAATGCAATTTGTCTGGCCAAATTTGGCCCTCTGAAGTTGACATGGAATAGGCTATCGAGACGACGTTGATGTGACAATTTATTAATAATATATATATATATATTTTTTTTTTTTCTCTTCTTCCTTCTTTGACTTCTTTTCCCTGCAGGCAGTCGCCCCCATTGGACGAGGGTTGTGAAGCCCTCATTAGCCGTCGGCGAGGGTCGTGGCCTTCGCCCGGCTTCACCCACCCTCGCAGGGGCCTCCCCTTGATCTAGGTGAGGCCTAGGAGCCGCGGCCGAGGCGGCTTTGCCCAATCTTGGTGACACTCGACAATGTCAAGGGCGAAGGCGAGGTGGCCCGCTAAGATCTCGGCCAAATGGGAGAGGTTATGGAAAGAAAAATGCAAAGACCTCTGAAAAATGTCGTGGGATTTTGACCAAAAAGAAAAATGCAGAGATCGTGGAATAAGTTGGCAGGAAAGATTTGATGAAGACAAAATAAGGAAAGTCTGGTGGTGAAGAAATGAAAAATGAGGATTTGGTGGAAATCAAAAGAAAGATTTCACAAGGGGGAAGGGTGAGATGCTGTTCACTGTTCCCTCCACTGCTTCGTTCTACTCGCTCCTGCTGGTTCGTTCATTGCCACACCGTCGACGGCCGTCGACCTCTGGCAATCGGGGGAGGTCAAGCCTCGCTCGAGGCGACCTCACCCCGACGAGGGTGAGCATTCCTCGGCCTTAGCTAGGTGCCGGCAAGGGCAGCACTCGCCAGATTCGGTGAGGCTGACCCTCACCAGCCCTCGTTTGTGGCTGATTGCCGGCCATCGAGGATTCTGGCGACCAAAGACAATGAAGATGAAGGAAAATGAAGAAAACAATTAAAAAATCACAACAAAATTAAAAAAGAATACCAAAAAAAGTATTAAAATATTATTAAAATTATCTACGTCAGCGCCGGTAGTGTCACATAAAATGGCTAGTGTCCATGTCAGTAGCAGCTGGTCAATTTTGGCTTGATGGATCGAATTAGCATAAATGCAAAACATTTATGACTCAATTGAAATAAAAAAAAAGGTTTAGGATGCCCAAGAGATAAAGGCTTATGTGAGCTCATCCAAAATAATATTTTTGTTGAAAATATTGAAAGACATATCACTTCCATATTTTTAGTGAATATGATGGTCTTCTCCTCAAACTAGATGAACTGCATCCAAAGTATCTTAATTGTTTATTGCATAGAAAATTGGGGACCCAATCCGGCTTCTAAACAAAACTATTAATTAATTTGCATATAATTTTTAGGAGCATTCAGTATATAGATAAATTCATTGCATTTTAATCAGAACAACGGGGAATGATTCTGAATTTAAATAGATTGGAATAAGCCCATGAGAGATGGCAATATCGGCCAGCCCATAGAACCACAAAGGCGGAATGCCATAAAGGAAAAGGGGCCTCATTAAGCTTAGTTGAGTCTAATTTAGCCCATTAAAGTTTGATTGATAAAAGGCCTTATGTCATTAGAGCCCATCACTTATTAAGGCCTAAATTAAGGCAGGATAATTAGGAATAAACCTAGATTTTTCACTATATAAAGACATGAGGTCTCAAAATTCAAAGGGTTGGCAATTCTCAGCTCGAGAACACAGCGTGGAGAAGAAAGCGAGAGAGAAGAGGGTCGAGAGCAGGTGAACATGAGTGCACGAGCGAGCCCCAGCTATCCAGGTAAATATCTGGCAGGTTCCTCGGCCACACCTTGCAGGCTGCAGCCTTCCCGACTCCCCCACTCCAGATCACCATCCCGGCCTGTCGTCCTCAGCTTCGTCACTCCCAGCACTGCCTCGTGACGGTCGCGCCGGACACGGGCAGCATCGCCGTGAGCCATACCACGTCGCTCCTTGCTTTCTTTGCACGATTGGTCCTATCTTGCCGCCACACCTCATGATCCGACGAATCTCAGACGCTCCAAGCGGCCACGTTTGGCTCTTCTCTCTCGCAGGCTTTGACGTCTTCCTGCCCAGCGATCTGCACATTCCTGCCTTATGTCACTTGACAAAGCCCTGGCGGTTCATTCGATCCGGTCAAGCATCGCGCCGGTGAGGTTTGGTGGGAATCTTAACCGAGAATACAAGTGGTGGGCAGTCTAAGCTTGAGCAGAAAAAGTTTCGAAAGGAAGAGATCGTGAGACCAAGGAGGAGGCCCCGCGGTAAGAATTACTGAGCATGCAACGTGGGTTTCTAGGGGAATAAGAAGAGGACAGACCGGAGGGAAAATTTAGCATTCGGTCGCTAAGGATGCGATTATATGGTGGGAAACTTTACGATAAAAGAAAAAGCTTATTGGTAAATCATTTTTCAGGAAAATGAGTAATTTTCCTTTATTTGCTGCGGTGTGACTCTAAGTATTTAGATCCCATTCGAAAAATGATTTTATTTCAAGCAAAAAAAACTTGAATTTTGATTTTTTTTTCTTTATTTTCTTTTTCCTTCTCTATACATTGGTCACCGGGTCTCCACAATGGCCAAATACGAGCTCAAGTGAGCCTCGAGTTTGTCGGCTTCCATCATGGTCGGTCATTAGTATGCCGGCTGTTGCCAAGCATGCAATTGGCAAAGGAAAGAGGAGGAAGAAGGAGAAAGAAAGAGAAAAGAAAAAGAAAGAAGAGAAAGAGGAAGAGAAAGAAAAAATTAAAAATAATGAAAATTGATTTTTTAATAATAAAACTAATTAAAATTTTGAATTTTTAAATAATATATATTTGTATAAGAACAAACAATTCATAAATCAATGATCTGAGCTAAGTGCTTGAGTGTAGGGGACCAGCCACAACTTTTTCTTTCTTTCTTTTTCTTTTTTTCCTTCTACATCTGACTAGGGTTGCTAGCAAACCTATTTAAGACCCATTGGGTTATTAAGCAACCCATTTATGACCTATTTAATTTTTTTTTTTAAAAATAGAGGAGACAAAATGGGTGTAGAACTCATATTTAATGTTATAGGTTGTAAATAGGTTGCCTTAAGAATGGATGATTGCATGAACTGACTCATCGAGTTAATGAGAGAGCTCGGGGGTCAAGTTATGGATGGAGGCCTAAATGTGATGGGGAAAGTTCGACCTGGAGCCATCCACAAATCATGAAATGGATTTGAGTTCTGGTTTTTTGAATTAAATATAAACCACATCTTAATTTATGGGTTAGTGACCATTTAATAATATATTATATCGATTTTAATTATCAATTATGAAATTCTAATACCTATACAGAAGTGTAAAAATATAAAGTAATGAAGTCGATAACTATAATAATAAATTCATAAAAAGTAAAGTGAATATAGGGAAAAGAAACAACCTGAGCTGTATCAAGCAAAGTTAATACAAGACCTCATTATAATGGTCAGGGATCAGCTCTAGTGAGTAAGTGAAATAAACCCGTACAAGTCTTAAAAGGAGGAAATCCCCTCACCTAGTTAATGTGCAATACATGATCGACTGCTGGGGGATTCAAAGCAATAGCCTTATCATAATATGAAAATGACCTCTATATCCAAGATTTTCATAGAGTTTCCCCATGTAGAATGCATGTGACCAATCTTGTCTGCAGCAGGCAGCCAAAGCATCATTATAATGATGATGATCGAATTTAAGGCTAAAGTAGGATGCTCATAAATAAAGATATGAGGGAGCCAAGCACCTCCTAATTTTGCCACAAGAGGCCTTGACATAAAGAAAGTGGGAACCATTGCAATGACCAACAAATATCTCATTTAATAATAGGAAACTTCTTCAATGCTGATATCTCTCAAAAACTGACTTAATCAATGGGGGAAAGGGCAACAAGTAGATGCTGATATCTTCTCAAAACTGAAAACATCATCATATATCAGATAAAAACCTATGCAAATCGATTGTTTTTATATGGAGGAAAGGATCTTGAATACTAACACTGATAGACCAGTGCAAACAGAGATGCTCACCTAACTGAAGAGATAAAGAAATAATCTAGCCAAACAAGAATTTCTGATTTACATGAGAAAGCAAATAAGATGTCCAGATTTAGTAGCTCCAAACCTTCTTAGTCAAATCTAGAGTTCCACTAATAAAATTGATTAAAGACTTAACCAAATGCATGCTTCCCTAAAACACATAAGAGTAGAGAATAAACCTACGTACGGGCTTTTTACTTATTTATCATGTCACGACTAATGAATAGCAACTAACACAACATTGACAATGATCTCGACAGATTGCACCTTTTTTTTTTTAATTAAAAGAATGTGTCCTGACTATCCTCAAATTACAAACCAGCAGAGAACGCATCTTGCAAGTAATGAAAATCACCTACGCTATGTCAAAGACTTGTTCTGCTACGTACTTTGGAGGTATAATACCCTTCTGCCGCATTTTGTCTCGATGAAGGCAAAGCAAGGGCTTCTGATATGCTTTATTCAATGCAGGTCACCACTCCTTGGCCAAGAACCTGGAAGAGTGACCCAATTGAGAAGTTTTTTGAATCAAGCACGTCAAGCACACAGCAGGCTATACTATTAAAGAAGTTTTAATATTCGTATTAGAATATGGTGATTCAATTCACTACAAAGCTGAAGAAATTACAAAACTCCCCAAGCACGAACCCACACTAAACTTGCGCCACATCTCACCTTGGGAACAATTTATAAAACATAATGGCCTATCTTACATATAATGTCAAAATGCGGGGATCACAAGGCTCATGAATGAACAGAATCAATAAGCTATTTCTAAACTTCAGTAGAGACAGATTCATTGATGAGCCAGCTAAAAGCGCCAACTCACTCCTTGAAAACAAAACTTCTAGGCAAACTCAACAAAAAAGTAAGGAAATAGAGAAAACTCAATACCTGGAGACAAAAACACCGGTCCCTTCGAACACCGTCAAGTATGAGAAGCTCGGCTCGTACGCGCTGATTGACCTCCCTTTGAGCTACGAGACTTGGTTCGTCCAGCCAAACGAGAGGAAGATGGAGGAACTGATCGTCTCGGGGGAGCGGAGTTCGTGAGCACACGTCGGTGCCGCTCGGGGAGGCAGGAGCTGAGGTGGTGGTGGCGGAGTCGTGGGCTCGGATAGTCCTTAGTATTTTGGTGGCGACCATAGAGATTTATCGGGAGAAGTGCCAAAAAAGTTCTAAACCTTTTGCCTTTGTGTCGATTTAGTCCTAAACATTTGTTTGATGCCGATTTAGTCCTAAACATTTTTACGTTGTGCCAATTCAGTCATTATCGGAATGGCCTGATCGGTGTTGACGTGGACAACTTTTAATAATATTTTTGAATTTTTGAATTTTTGAATTTTTTATTTTTATTTATTTTTTTTGTCTTTTTCCTCCGGCCAATCACCGAGGTCCGGCGACCGGCCAGAGCTGAAGGCCGGTGAGGGAGAGGCCGACCTCGCCGGCCACCTCGCGGGCGAGGCCCTCGCCCATGGCCGGATCTGGCGAGGTCGGCCGGTCATCGATGGCGCAAAGTTGGCAATAGGCGGTGGAGGTGGCAACAAATTAGATTCATGGCAGCAAAGAGGGAGAGAAGAACGTGGCACGAGACTGTGAGATCATGAGCTAGGCTTTTCATTGAAATGAAAATGAGTTGTAAATGGGTTTGGATTAGACCCTTTTAAGAATAATATATTCTAGCCTCATTATTTTTATAATTTATTATGGGTGATCTAGGAAATAAAGGCTTCAAAAAATCATAAATATAATGTACAACGGCCATCGGTCATAATTTTTTTAATTTAACCAATTTAGTCCCAAACCTTTTGATAAATTTTCAATATAGTTATTCTAATTAATTTTGACCAGAAATTGCTAACGTTGTAGCTCAATTAGTGACAATCATCTTATGTGGTATGGTTGGCATTAACATAAAAGATTTTTACAATTTTTTTAGATTTTTTTCCTTTTCTTCTTTTTATTTTTATTTTTTCCTTCTTCCTTCGCTGGCCACTCGACCTCTGTGATGGCTAGACTTTAAAAAGTTAAAACATTACAAAAATCTTTGGGTCATGCCATGTAAGATTGTCAACGTATATGTTAGCAATTTTCACCCACAATTGACTGAATATATTACATTGAAAGATTGTAAAAAAGGTCAGGATTAAGTTTGGTTAAATCAGAAAGTTTAGTACTTAATTAATCACTATAAAATAAGGTTAGAATGTTTTGAAATTATCCCCACGTGCCTTGCACGTGAATAGAAGTCATTCTCTATTCCTTTTTTTTTTTGGGTAAGGACATTCTATATTCCTATTCATTTGTCTAGTATTGCAAAAATAGCAAATACATATAAAAATGGCTATGATTTTTAATAATTAGACCAATGACATATGTAAATATCGTCATGACTTCTGACATGGTAATCATAAATTTCGAATATTTATAATTTTCATTAAATACTGAATGTTGTTATAATTATTTCTCGACGAGCAAGATCCGTCATTTTTGTCAAAGATAGTGGAATGGAGTTGGTGGCCTAATGCTGCATCTATCCGGTCCGGGCATATGCTCCATGACAAATTTAGCTAATTTGCCTCAAACAGCACATGCCTTTTTTTCAATGTTTGACTGGGGAATCACAAGCTCTCGATAATTTTGGGCTCGTGGAAGGAATATTTCCATACAGAGGCATTATGGGCTTCGTCAAATGGGTTGCACATTGCAAAAGGAGGATCGAACACATACGCAACATACGAAGAATCCGACTCGGTCCAACCACTAGTCAGCCCCGCCGCAAATTCTTGCCCGGATCGGAGTATGTGGGCGCGATCACGGCCCTTGATTGGTTTCCTTTTGCTTTTTATTTTTTATTTTTATTTTTTGATAACGCAAATGGAGCGCACTTGGGTCTAGACGATCAATGGTTGCCATCTATCCAAAAAAGAGATTTGTCAAACCGAGCGAGACTAAATTGTCCTTTTTTAGGCGTGAAGGGTACGGAGTCCCCATCGGCCAGTCGGTAAATGTAATGCAGGAACCGACTCAATGGATCACACCTGTATTGCTGAGAGAGGAGACTGTTGTAGCACGGTACGTGTTGCATTATTGTATGCACATTTCTAAACTCAAGCATGACCCACAACATTTAAGTCGATCTTAAAAGATGCCTCGAGCTAAAATTATCCGACAGTAATTGGATGAGAACTTTAAGAACTTTAGCTGGGCTCTGTTGAAATGCAACAATAATTCCTTTCAGATTT
Source organism: Eucalyptus pauciflora (assembly GCA_007663325.1). Classification (NCBI taxonomy): domain Eukaryota; kingdom Viridiplantae; phylum Streptophyta; class Magnoliopsida; order Myrtales; family Myrtaceae; genus Eucalyptus; species Eucalyptus pauciflora. The sequence goes on from VMYD01000248.1 coordinate 1,138,719, forward strand.
GAAGAATTGGTAAGTATTTTTAGGGTAGTTGAGTCTTCATATGCTTTTAAAGACACTATGCAATTTTCATTGACAAGTTCCTCTCAGATCATGTAATGAGATATCTCATCATTTATTAGCGCTCAAATGGTATTTGGCAAGCGTGTAGATTCATGCATCCGATGCGCCCTACACGTTTATCCATTTATAGCTGGGGGGGCGTTCCTTGTCTAAAGATTTGCAGATGAATTGTCATGTTCTTAGCCGTTCCTTAAAAACTTGTTTGAATATTTTTTCTTTTTTTGCTTTCTCTTTTATCTTTCCCTTTTCTTTTCACCGGTGGTTGACCACTAGCTACAAGCCATGGCCAGTGAGGGTTGGCCTCACTAGGCCATGTCTGCATGAGAGAGAGCGTTAGCAAGGTCCCTCTTGCAAGATCAAATGAGGCCGACCCGTTGATTTATAAGGGGGGCCTCGCCCTCACTCAAGTGCGACTCAAAAAGAAAAGAGAAAGAAAAGAAAAAAAAAGAAACAATTAAAAAATTATAAAAATGTCCAAGTTAGCATCAGTCGTGCTATCTAAAACAATTAGTGTCCATGTTAATAATTTCCAACCTAAATTGGTCTGATGGATTAAAGTGGTACAAATGCGATAGGTTTAAGACGTTTTTAGTATTTTTCATCCCAGTTCAGTAATAAGGTTTTCAATTTGGTCAACTTAGACCTAAACATTTTGATAATTTGCCAATGTAGCTCTTTCGGCCAATTTTGAGCAAAAATCACTGAAGTGGACTGGACGTCAACCATCTTATATGGCACAGTTGGCATTGACATAGACAATTTTTACAATTTTCAAAATTTTGTTCTAAATTTTTTTCTTAAGAGTGTGTGGTTTGTCGGAGAAAGAAGGTGTGGATCTTACTTTTTTTTTTGTCAGTCCTACTCTATTCCTATGCTACACTTACTCGCAGACTTTTGCCCTGCTTTTTGCAGGGCGTGGAAGTCGAAACCCATTCTTAAAACTTACGCGTCCCCACCCCATCCCCTTTGAGAAGGTATGGATTTGAACCCCTCACTAGGGCGAATCCCAGTGGTTGGAGAGAGAGAGAGAGAGAGAGAGAGAGAGATTCGAATATTGCTGAGCATTATTATAAAATTTAAATATTTTGAATGTTTAGTGATGAAGTTTTCAGGTAACCGAAGATCAAAATAAAAAGTGGTTTGATAAAAGGTGTAAATTAAATTATAAAATTTGGTCACTTTCTTATCGGATATTGCTGAGCATTATTATACAATGTAATTTGCAAGATTTGAACTTCCACTGAATATTTTATCATTTAACCGATTAAATTGTGTAGGTACACAATGTAGTTTGCAAGATTTGAACTTCCATTGAATATTTTATCATTTAACCAATTAAATTGTGTGTAGGTACATATTATTAAATTCACTCGATGACAAAAAGGGATGTCTAGATAGGTACCTGTGTTTTATTTTTCTACTTAATCTTAATATCACTATGGACGAAACTTGACTTCACTCGTGACTCCTAAAACTTTCGTATAAGGATTTCTATGATAGTATGAGTAAGAAAAAAAGAGAACTACTCGATGATGACATATGTCACTTTAGAGTTCTCAAATTGCATAAACTAAAAAACCAGCAAAATTACACTGGAATAAACAACTCTCAAGAATTAATAAACAAGAGAAGAACTCACGAGATCCATTGAAAGTAAGCAAAATAGACTTCATGAAAAAACAAAGCCTTTTTATTTCGGGACGTCGACCACGTTAAAAAACTATTCCACAGAAAGGGTTGAAATATTGACATGTAATTTTATCTTTCTATTTTATTATTATTATTATTATTATTTTTTTGTCGTAGTACCCATGTTCTTCCCATAAGCAGATTGTAAATTCCCATGTCAAATCTACCTGTGTAAAAAAAAAAAAAAATTGTACTGAAAAAATCCTAAAGAGAAGCCTCAACTTCTTGAGTAAAGAAAAAAAGTATCTTCATCAGTCTTTTCTGTCGATTCCCCTGTAAGTCTTCATTTCGCATGTGTGTGCTAGCACCCTGACACGTATACATTCCTAAATAAGCAGGCTCATTTGCCATGTCCAAATTAGGCATTCTTCCCCTAGAAATCGGATGGTGCGCAATCAATCAGTGGCTCTCCGTCCAATGTAAGGAATTAACTGAAGTATCTCAATGATACAACCACGGTTAAGGTCACAATCTGAACACCAGTCGAAACATAGAACCCCATCATTGAGCCATAAGATAATCCGTATTTTACCAAAAATTCTGGACTCCAGGATGATCGAATTGCTAATCCCTTCATTTGGCAGGACCACAGAGCAAATATGGCAACCGCTAACTAAAGGAGGGGAGCTTCTCGAGCAAAACATGGAGGCAGACGCCTAGTCCTAATCCTGCATACTGCATATATGCTTGGCCTAATCACGAGAGAATCTGATGGGGCGCTCAGCGCAAACTTTCTCGTGAATGGCAAAGCTGATCATTACGTGCTCGCATTCAAGGTCAGGATGGGGGGGACCGACACGAAGCGTGATTTGACCCGCCCGAGTTTTCCTGACCGGTGTTCACACCCGCACCATACATGCTCGCAAGTTTACAGGATTTACGGAGGACAACAGAAGCATGTATGGAAATTTGATGCGGACCATGCGAGAGAGAGAGAGAGAGAGAGAGAGAGAGAGAGAGATTCGAATGATATCACTTTCATCGACCAACTGGAAACCACGCGTTCTATTGTCCCGAGCGCCAGATGCAATCCAAGTAAAAAATCAAGATTTCAAGCTACCTTTCTTAAGGCAGGATTTCATTTGAAGCTACCTTCGCTTGCTTACTTGCTTGCTATTTGTATGGAGTAGGAACCTCTAGAGCAAGAGGCCAATAAACAACACGCAATCAGATATTTCGAATCGTAAAAGAAAATGATAATTGATTGGATAATTGCTAAATTATGTATCACCATAAATTATTGTCATTTTGAAAAGGGCAACATGAATGAATATTAAAATTTCATTGAGATTTAGCTTCAAAACACTAGAGATAGTGTGCAACATACAAGGCAATATTTGTTTGATTTTTTTTTAAACAAGATTCCTAAAGACAAAGTAACTTCATCTTCATTCGTTTCACTTTGCAACACATGATTGTTAAAGTGTGATTTTTCATACAACGATGTCATATAGCCTTATTCCCTAGATGATGCGGTACACCTGATCATTCGGGTTATAGGAATCATATTGCGATTAACTTGATCTAGTAGGACAAATCTATGGAATACTAATAGGTTTTCTTTTATGGAAACTTGTTGGCATGTTGATATCTCTCTTGTGAGAAATCTAAGAGATTCTCTATCACAGTCCCTAACCTACATATCTGTCCTTTTCTTTCATCTTGCTCTCTCCTTCCAAGTGCTTTCCGTTGCTAGAACAGTCATCATTTCGCTTCATATATGTAGTTCTAAGTCATCGCTCTCCCTCCCTCCCTCCCTCCCTCCCCCTCTCTCTCTCTTCATCAATGGAACATCAATCCAATCCATGGCATCAGAGCTCCTCAGCCAATAATCACAGGCAGCTCAACCTAGAGCTCGGACTTGAGCCATGTTCACCATCCTCGTCATCATCACCAGCATCACCCCATCCTCTTACAGTTCCTGCAAAAGACAACAAGGTTTACTCATGCAACTTCTGCCAAAAGAAGTTCTATAGCTCGCAAGCACTTGGGGGTCACCAGAATGCTCACAAGCTCGAGCGAACCCTAGCCAAGAAGAGCAGGGACTTGTGCTCTGCCGTGAAACCTCCTGTGGCAACCTCGAATGGTCATCATGTACGGCCATCTTTTCAATCTGTGGTTTTTGAGAATCAGCCACGATTGGCCAGGCATGTTGGGGAGGATATGAGGTATGGTGGGACTAATCCGAAGTATGGTTCATCTTGGTCTCAAGGATACATCGAAGTTCCTGACCATGATGGTGATCTCCGGGAGGATTTTAGCCAGCTCGATTTGTCGTTAAGGCTTTGATATGCAAGATCAGAGATGTGTAATAATCCAAGAACGCCGATCAACACATCTTGAGCTATATAAGTGAAGATCTTGTTTGAGGATTGGCGGTTTGCAGGGTTTTGAGCATTTTTTTTTACGAGATTTTACATATGTGCAGATCTCATTTACCGAGAAGTTAGTGTTCTACATAGACTTAATTCTGGTCTAATTCCCTTAATTCACATGGTAATTGTTGTAGAATCATAGATATGGTTTCTAGCAAAAAGAATTATAGATATGGTATATAGGTATGTCGTTCTTTAATGTTTAATACTTAATATCCAGTTCACTTGATTTTAGAATAATATTTGCCCCGCTTTTCGTTTTGGCGTTCTCACTCGTGATAAGATTCAGGTGAAAGTGTACGAACTCTTGCGCAATGATTCTTAATTACACTTCCTATGCTACAGCTATTTTTGACTGAGGAAAAATATTATACGCGATGATCATACCGCATAGACAATCAAAACAGTTTAGTTCTCTGATGCAGTGACCATGTAATTTATGAATTCTGAAAGTGATTAAGGTTGAGTGATTCCAGAAAAGCAAGAAAGGTAGTGTGTCATCGTGGCATAAGAGACTCTCCAATTTTGATTGTTCTGATAACTCTATATGAATACATCTAGCCCTTTGATACTGCTTGAAATCAAATTGATCAATTCTTACATTTCACGACATGCTCTTGATTATGTCATCAATATTATTTAGTGCATTCAATCTAGACGAACCACCGATATTACATGTTTGGTCAATCATATTTTATGCTGCCTATTTGATCCTGTATTTCCATTGCAAAGAGCAAGTAGTGATTGCTATTCAATGATGTGAAGCAAATCCTAACCCCATTTCTCTCTTCCCTCCTTGAAGCCCCATAATTGACATCCCCTACTGGAGATCTTTCACCTCTCCCCAGAGAGAGAGAGAGAGAGAGTAAATGGAAGTGGCGGTCTTAATTGATGATGGTTGGTGGAGGTATTGAGGCAGAGTTGACATTAGGGTAGAGACAAGGCGGAATTATGTGATAGAGAATTTTGTTTGTCAAAACGTCTTTGGATTATGCACTTTGAAAGTTGCGTATTCCCTTCTCAAATGACAATTTCGGTTTACCTCATGAATTGAGATGTCGGATCTAATCATTGTGCTTTCTGTTCTTTACAAGTAAATCAGCCTAGGTGAAACTTGTCATGGCCAAAAATTAAGTAAGAGCTGGAGACAGGCGAATCCTCTTGACCTACACGATACTTTCTTTAGTACTTCAATGAATTCAACCTTTGATATATGAGAACGAGACTTGCATCCACAGTTGACATTTGTCGATACATTGATGGAAGTACTATGGCAGCATAGAAGATTTTTACACGCTCAAGACTCATGACTATGTAGATCATCAAATCTGAAATGAGTTTCTCTTTTTGGGTCATTTCAGTCGTCAAGACAAATGATAAGAAAAAACCCATTAATATACTCTTGCGTGTATGATTCATTTACACTTATGAGCAAGTTGAATACTCATTTACATTCAAGTATAAGTACATGTGTATATATATATATTTAAATATGCCTCTATGTATAAGCTCCAATTTTGAGATTTACTTAGTTGGCCATAGTCCCATGACTTCTATGTGATATGTTACAAAAATATTCTTAGTAATTTCTTTGTTTTCTTCTTTTGGTTTAGCAGTCTGGTGCTGTTCAGATTAACTTTCGTGCACATCCATGCAATCTCAAATCATGTTTTGTTAACACAAAACCGCCATCACAAACATTTTACATCGAGTTTAAGGTAGACACCCCATCTACCGATTATGAGAGCAATACGTTTGGATGTTAAGAAGATCATTAATCAAACCATCGGATATATTTGTCGAATCATGAGTTGAAATTTCATTATTCTCCACAGTTTCCAATAAAAGCATTATGGGTCTTTGCACTGAAGGTGAAAACGAGAGTTTGCGATATGCGTGTTACACCGACTATTCAGCTTTCCTTTTTTGGGCATTAGGTCTCGCTAGAAAAGTTCGACCAAGCCCCATTAATCAAACAAGATGGGGCACTAATCAACAATGTCGCATCTGTTTAGGGCGAGTCATGATGATGGCTCCTTTTAGATAATGTTTTTCACTTTGAGCTCACATCAGACTTTCAGCGACAGTCTATTGGGTTCGATTTATTTGGCGAGGACATGACTTTAACATCTGTTCGACGAAACAAAGCGATCAAGCAAGTTCCACACGTAATAAACAGCGAGGGGGACCCACTACACATCTTTTCGATTAGACACTCTGTGATAACCCACGATAAATTGTTTCAATTGAAGAGTATTTTACGTAAAGTAATTCAATCGGGTGGATTTCATTTCAAGAGGGTCTTAGTCTAGAGGATGGTTTTTTTTTTTTTTTTGTAAAGAAATATGGAAGGATAAGTTTTAATGTGAATCATTATTTTCAGTGAAAGCCTCGCACTTAGAGTTTTCATGTATATTTCTTAACACCATATGGTGAATCTAGTCACCAGTGATGGAAGATTTTGCGTGACAGCTATTACCTTTCCTGATTGCAACTATGGTTTACTCTGAAATGGATAGAAATATATGGTTAATTGATTCCCATGTGATTTAGCATATGCTCCATAAGACGTCAAACAAAATGCTCTCCCACAAATGTTCCGTTAAATTTCATCGGTGCTCTACCTAAAAATTCTCAAACATTTAGATGAAAAACTTTAAGATCATATGGAAGTGTGTGCGTGTATATGTATATATACTTCTATTTCTTTTCCTAAAGGGTTAAATTTTAGGATGAAGATTGTATCAGAATGGTGACTCGATCTTATGGAAGGCAATTATGAACGTATAACCGGTCTTACAGTAAGGAACCTTATGGAGTCTGAGAAATGTCAAACATGTTAGGTTTTGGACAAATAGATGAGTACCAAGTATGGAATTGCTCTATAATATTGTTAGTACCCAACTATCTCCTTCTAAGATGGACAAAAAAGTTTGTGATTATGTGCTGAATGGAAAGTGGAAATTTTGAATATCTTGGGAAATTATACCACAAGATGTAATTTTTAGCATTAGAGTTGTCAAACCTCCTTCAGCCTTTGATGGGACGATAATCTCTTGTGGGAGGGTACAGGTCAGCGTGCGAGATAATCAATGGGGCGGACAATCAAGAATTTGATAATATATGGTCTACAATTTGGAAGTGGAATGGACCTTGACATATTAGAACTTTCCTTTGGCTAGCCACTCATGAGCAACTATTGACTAATGAATTGAAGATGTCTAGCAACTTGAGAGGAAATTTATATTGCTTGAGATGTGAGTCTCATGTGAATATGACTTTACTGTTCTAAGGGATTGTCCAATTGTCCATAGGATATGGCTTGAATTTGTCCCATACTATATTTCGGAGAATTTTTCTCAATGAATATGTCGTAATGGTTGAATTCAAATCTTGTTAGTAAGGGTGGCTGAATTTTAATTACGATTGGAGCATAATTTTTGGAGTAGTTGTGTGGCTTTTTTGGCAATGAAGAAACGAGTCACTTTTCTAGGACAAATTTGTTTTCCATTCGAATCTAGTACAAGTAATTCGGTCATAAATAAAGGAAATCATTAAAGCTTCATTTGCAAATAACTCGACATTAGGTGGATCATGCATCTCTCCAATTTTGGTCAGAGGGGAACCTCCGCCTTCTGAGTGGATTAAACTGAATATTGATGGGGCCTCTTAAGGCAACCCATGACTTACTAGTCTGGAGGGTTTATTTAGAAATGAAGTTGGTGATTGTATTGGTGGTTTTGCTATGTTTGTTGACGCAAGCAGAACTTTGGGATTTGTGATTAGGACATTTTTTCTCAAAACAAATTGGATTTCATAAGATGATTATTGAGATTGACTTTAAAGCCATTATTGATCTTCTTAGTTTAGAATTAGAGCTTCTGATTGATGATGTTGGTCCTCCTTTGCTTAAAGATAACAAAAGAAATTCCTAACAAAGTGTACCTCAAATATGTTGCATGCTAATGTTGAATTAACAACATCACAAGCAAATTACCTATTGAATAAATACTACATCATTTCAAACAAAAAGACTAAAGGCCACCTATCTGTGGCCGACTTTAAGTCAAAAGAGAAGCAGTGTTTACTGTTGCGCTTTTAGTTTGGATTTAAAGTGCAACATAACTTTTAGGAAGGATATTGCTCTATTGATTGGCTTGCGCATCTTGAAGTCAACAAGCTTTTGGATACTAGCTTCTTTTCATTACCTCCGACATATTCACTTCATGTTTATTAGGTGATGAAATATGGATAGTAGATCTATGGCATTAAATTTTTGTATTCGGCTTTAACCCTTTTGATTAAAAATAATTAGGGTGAAATTCCTTAATTAGTGTGATATCTCCGACCATATTAATCATTCTCAACGTTTGAAACGAATCTTTATTTTGATAGTTTCGTATCATTTACACGTGTAAGGGTATCAGCGTATTTAATCTTTCCCTTTGGTTGCATGGAAAAAATACAAGCCTAATTTATATGCAATCATCATGCCATCTGGTACCTACATCAATGACATGGTTTATAAATATGATCAGCAAACTGATAATACGATCTTGAACTCAAACGATTTATTAGTTCGTTGAAAAGAGTTGACAAAACACCTTTCGAAATGTTAGTTGATATGAAAATTAATAAAGGATGTAATAATTCTTTGTTGATTCTTGGATAGGAAACGCGAATAAAGGAGAAAATTAATGGTATCGAGATTGGAAGCAATCTTGATGAGCCCCATAAAAGGGTAATAAAATATAAAGCTAACAGTAAGATACAATAAAACAAATGGTAATGATTAATTGGTTGGTGGTGCTTTGCTCAAATTATAATTCTAATATTTGTAGTTCCTATAAATGATTAACAACGATTACAAAGAAAGCATATAATAGCCCACGTGAATCCTAAAATTCAGTAATAAGTATTTACAAACGGTCATAAAAAGACCAACTACGCATGCCCTCATCACTTCCTTCACGTTGACGACTTTTTCACATCTTGCAGACCCTCTTCCTAGTGGTTATAACAATCGATCTCTCGGTCGTCATCAGTAATGGCTTTCGAGATTCATGGCTTCTATGAATTGGTCATCGTGTGGACCAAAGTCGTTGGCCTCATCACTCAAGAACTTATCTTGCTTTTAATCCATCAATCTTTGTCTCAGCTTCAATTATTTTGTCGATTGACCAAGTTTTATATGCCGACACGTTGTGGCTCAACACTTAGCAATTTTGCTTTATATAACTTGTCGGCAATTCCGCATCATCTTTGTCGATTGTCCATAGTTGTTTCACGACCTCCCTTTTCTATCCGACAAGGGGTTGGGGATATTTTGTGTAGAATGAGAGTTTTCACCAACCTATTGGGATTGACTATAAACGAAGTGAGACACGGAGATTGTTTTACTTCCTACGCAATCGGAGATTATCTAAGATCAGGGACTTAACTTCATTAATAGTCTAATAATTGCATTTTCAATATCACTAACTTAGAAGGTTGTTAATTAAGTGGTCATGCAATCTTGATTATAAATTATAATCCTAAAGGTATCAAAGCCACTAAGTGATCATGCAAATGTTTTTGAGGAGTTCATTATGATCCTAAATTAGCCCTAACCATTCTATAAAAATAAATTAACAAACAAGCTATTGAAATGATTTTAAAGTAAGCAACCAACTATCAAAAGCATCTAAGGATTATTCATTTATGTTTTGTTAATGACCTATTCTTATTTGCTCATGGGGATGTGAACTCCGTTCTTTACCTTGTTGACTAATAAGAATAGGTCATTAGCAAAACATAAATGATATTCACATATTTACATAAAAAAAAAAGTGGGAAATAAAAACTTGACAGTAGTCGAGCAAAGAATATACACGGCAATGTTTTAGAGCTTTAGGATTGGTTCCACCTTGAGCTAAATGGAAATTTAAGTATTCATGAAATTATTCTAAACGCGTGACATTTCTAATCCATGCCAAACGGATTATTTATAGTAAAAGTTATTTATAGAATACCAAAAAAATGCACTAAATTAGGAGATGACTTTAGAAAATTAGAGAAATTCCAAACCCGTCATTTATGCTCTAGTTTATTTAACAGTAATCTATACTTTTTGGTTTTTTGGAAAATTTCCAGATTTTTTAATTATTATTTTAATTTTTTTTTGAAAAATAATATCAATTCATTAGACTGAAGTATGCTTGATTCAAATAAACATGGACCAATTTAGAACATGAATTTCACATTAATAAAACTCGAATCAACCTATTCAAGATTGGAACGTGGTTTGGGCATTTTATCGAACAACTAGTGTGCATTAGATTACCCAAACCAGTTTGTGACCTTCAATCTTGACCCAAAGTGATCTTAAGCTCAAACAAGGCATCGGAGTTATACTAAAACTTTTAGGGGAAAAATATGAACAAGAAATAAGATTCCAAAATACACAATAACAAAATTAAAATTTAGCCTCCCTTATATAGGTTCAACCTATTTTTGCAAATCTAGGTTTGAACCCAGGTCAAGCAAACAGGTTGCTTGCCCCGATTCAAACGCTTATATCTAATATACTAAAGACTTTGAGAAAAATTCACTCAATCTAAATGAATGTATGTATTATAGGATTTCAAATGCAACAAACATCTCAGATAATGATCAACTACAAGGTCAATATGACCCCTCAAAATGGCCTTCATGCATGATCCACACAGGCTGGCCATGTAGCGTGAATCGGTTAATTTTTTGGTTCATTCTAAGCACTCCATGGCTCATAAAGAGATTTAAAGATCAAATTAAGTTGACCTAAGTATCATTTGTAATCCCATATAACATTCATCAAGCTCACAAAGACAGATAACACATGTAAACAAGTGTAGCAAGTCAAGTATGCAGGACTCTTGAAGTTGGTCCAACACTTAGAAAATCAGCCTCAGATATAAGTTTTCTAACTCTTGATTTTCCATGTTCAAAATCGAACAAAAATGCATTTAAGATCCCTACCTTGCTACCTAGTTGCTGTGTCATGAGGTTCTTGGCCAAAGGACAAAGAAATTGTCCTTTGAAGAGGCTTTGAAATTGGCTGCTTCAAATTGAAAAATGGGATCTGCAAGGAAGGAAGCTTTCCACGAAGATAGGTACTCTGTGAACTTTAAAAAAAAAAAAAGATTGGTAATTTCAGTAAACCTTTGGTAAGTATTTCACCAAAAAGTCAAACAGAATACCTTTTAAAATATGGATGGATTAATGAGTAAATCGACAAAGATTGTGAAGGTCACTTTATTGATTTTAAATAGGAAAGTAAATGACAAAGAATTTAAAATACAACACTAAGAACAATTGTTGCCAGTGATATAAATTACAAGAAAATAAAGGCAAAAATAAATTTGCAGAATAGCGTTGAATCTCATTATTGACTGAGGATGCTTTACAACAAGTACAATTGGGGTATCTAAATCTCGCAAGCAACAATTACATAGACGATTACATCAACTCTAATATCTTGACAGTTGCCTCTTTGATGGTTGTGTCAGATATTGTCAACTCCATTCCGTGACCGTTATATCGCCTCTACTTCTTCGACGGTTACTTCTTCGACGGTTACTTCTTCGTTTCTTGCATATGAGATTGTCGACTAAACACTTGGACATTTTTTGATATCAAAAGTAAGTCACCGACAAGATAGCAAGAATCAGGCAAGTGGTGATTTATTCAGTAATTAAATGTTCAATACTAATAATTTATTTCAAAAAAATCTTTTAGCTTGTGAAATCACTTATTCACAAATCTCATGTGGGACTAATAGTTTTTATTTCACATCTCATGGAAAACCCTTTTTGCTCTGCTTAGCCCTATCCCCTTCTAGAGATACACACGAAATACGTGCAGGATCCTTGCTTTTGTTTTTTCGCGAGAGAAACGATGGAGTCGTCTGGTTTAAACGTATACATTTGCCTTTTTGTATTAGTTGTTCATTCCCGTTCACCAAATAAAACGAGAAAATTGCAATTAGTAAGCATGGTCGTTAGATTGGTCAACTTCCCTTTTTACTGTAAATTCGCACACCAGCAAAAACCAAGCAATTCAAGGAACGCATGAAGGGCCGAGGAAGAGGCTTTCAACGCGATAAGATTAGGGATGGATTAGTTAAAGTGAACTTGTTTAATTAGCCGAGGCAGCCGGGTTAAGCTCGAAAGCAATCTCATTCCAGAAAAAGCAAGCGACGTCCATGTCCATGATTAGATCTTCCAAGGTCCCATGAGATGCTCGAAAATGTCATCATCTTCTTTCTTGTTGAGCGGTCACATTGAGAAATCTTCTTAACATAGCCATTTAGTTGATTAGTGTGCAACAAAACGATGGACAGGTTTCTCTAATAAGGTTTTGGTCGTCGTTGAATATCTTCTGTCCGTCATTTGGCATGAGGTTTTGGCCTTTGCCGCCTAGACTTCATCCTTTAATTTTGGGATAAGTGCATTAAAATTTTTAAAACTCGTCATGAAAGTGTAACAAAATCCTAAAACTTTTAAAAAGTGCAATTGAATCCCAAAACTTATTAAATTGATATGATTAAGTTATTTTGTTAATTTCGTCCAACTTAACTAATGAAAAATGCTGATGTGACTTTTTCTTTTTCTTTTTAATCCTACATGACGCTAATGGGCTAAAACACGATGTGGTTTTGGTTCAAATATGATTTTGTAATATAAATTTTATTTAAATTATATATATATATATATATATATATATATATATATATATTTTAAAAAAAGCTAACTTAACAAAAGAAAAAAAATACTTAAGCAAGGGCTGCTGCTGCCCCCACCATCGCGGCCTCAATCCAAAAAAAGAAAAAAGTAAAGAAAATAAAGAAGAAATAAAAATTCCAAAAAAATTAAAATATTATTTAAAAATGTTTACGTTAGTGCCGGTCATACTACCTAAGACGGCTAACATCTAAGTAAACAATTTCCAACCAAAATTTGATTGAATGGACTCAATTGACAAAATGTCAAAAAAGAGAGAGAGAGAGACTAAATTAACATAATTCAAAGCTTAGTACTAAATTAACACAAATACAATAAATTTATGAATTTTTTTAGTAATTTCCCAAACCAAACTTAAAAATATCTCTCCACGAACATCATCAATCATGTTGGAGTTTCCATGCCTTCCCTCCTACTTAAAGTCTGCGCATTCGTTAACACTCATAGATGTAATGACGCCTAATTTCCTTTTCAAGTCTTCGGGGTCCTCTGGAATAAAGAGAGATGAAGGAATCTAACTCAAGAGAGTCAAGAAAACCTTAAAATAGGTTCCATTAGATTTTACCGAGAGCACCAATCTTCTCAATTTCTCATTGGGGGTCCGTTCGTTTTGCGGAAAACAAATTTCAGGAAAATATTTTCCGGAATTTCCGGTGTTTGGATGGCAGAAAACAGATGGTCAAAGAAAATCTTTTCCGATCAATGGAAAATCTCCTCTTAAAATTATGAAAAATGATTTCCTCTTTTGAGAAGAGGAAAACGTTTTCCATAACTTCTTCCACTTGTTTCTTTTCACCAACTCATTTATGCTATCTTTTTCTTTTCTGTTTTTTTTTTTAAATCAAGTTTTTAATTTTTTTTCCTTTTTTTTTTCTTTTTTTCCATTTCATCTTCTTCCTTGGTGGCCGGTCGCCGGCCACGGCGGGGGCCAGCGACTGATCGTAAGCCAGCTCAAGCCTCGCCCCAAGCTGGTGAGGCTCCACCTAACCCGATCTAGCGAAGCCGAGCTCGCCCGAGCTTGGCGAGCTCGAGCCTGGCCAAATCCGGTGAGCTGGGCGGGGCTCGGGCCTCACTCGAGCTCGCCAAAGGTTCGTCGGGCTCTGGCGAGTCGCGAGCTCGCCGGATCTAGCGGCGGAGCTTAGGCTCGCTTGGATCGGGAGCCCAAGCTCCACCGCTAGATCCGGTGAGCTCGCGACTCGCCAGAGCCCAGCGAAACTTTGGCGAGCTCGGGTGAGATCGGTTGAGCCTCGCCCAGCTTGCTGGATTTGGCGACCGATTCTTAGTCGACCGCCAGGCATGCAGCGGCGGAGGAAGGAGGCGATGGCGGAGGAAGGAGGAGCCGGGAGGAAGAAGGAGGAGGAAGGAGGAAGGAAAAGAAAAAGGAGAAAGAAATAATAAAAAATAATAATTTTTTTGATTTTTTAAAAATACAAATAATTAAAAATTCATTTAAAAAAAAATATATATATATATATATATATATATATATATATATATATATATATATATATATAAAATAAAACTAATGTTTTGGTCAATTAAAAATATTAAAATTCAATTTATGATAATTTTTCCCAAATAATTAAATTAGCTAATGAATGGTGGAAAATATTTTCCACTCGAAGTTTAGGTTTAGCCCGAACACAAGAAAATGACTTCTAGGAAAATGTTTTCTGGAAGCATGATATTTTCCGCGAAACGAATGGACCCTTAGTGTAGACATATTTGCCATATAAGTTCATACTCAATCAGTCCTTGCTAGAATATTCAAATGTTAAACCATAATTTCTTCTAACAATTTAAACTTTAAAATCAATTGGTGGCAATTCAACAAATTTTTACAGGCCTCCCCTATGATGTTTGGAAATTCTGATTTTTGATAACAATATTTAGGATTAATTTTCATGACTGGATCACTAAGAGTCTGAGGCGTCAAGGCTAAGTTGATAGATTCCGACGTGTACATTAGTAGTGTAGGAGAACGATACTTAACTCTCCGCCATATTATTTATAAAAAAGGGCCGATATGTTCTGAAGTTCATATTTGATGATACTTGATGATATTAAAGATTTAATTTTATTGAATTTTGATATTCCTAATTTTTGGTATCTTTCATTTGTGATTTTAGTGAATTCAAAATATTTTCAAACTCACCAATGTTCATAATCAGATGCTCAGAATGAATATTGGTTTCCTAAAAACCTGTATCTCTTCATTTGGAATGACACTTCTCTTTTTTCAACCAAAATCTTTAAAATGATGCTTTGGTTTGAGACAATGAACTTGGTAGCTTTGACATCATATATGATATCATCAATTTTAGTCATAGTCCATTAACATATGGGTGACTCATGGCTATAGTATACAAATGTTTTGGGTGGCTCATAGTTTGTTTATACATTGGCGATTCATGCACACACTTGGCCATAGAAGTAGTTATGAAGTATATCATCATCTTATAGAAGACTCCAATTTTGATCATTCGAATTTCTGAAATAAACATGTATCTTGCAACGAATGCAAAATCATAGCCCTACGATCGTGCTTGAAAATCAAATTTCATCAGTTCACACGTTTCACAACATGCTTTTGGTCATATCATCAATATTGTCTAGTGCATACTGCATATATACTTGTAGTATGTAATCTACGAACAAATGATGCTACATCTTGGATTGGTCAATCATGTTTTCTGCTGCCTATTTGATCCTGCATTTCCGTTGCGAAGAACAAGGGGTGATTGCTATTCAATGATTTGAAGCAGACCCTAACCCATTTCTCTCTTCCCTTCTGTAAGCTCCACAATAGACATCCCTAGTGGAGATCGTCCACCTCTTCCCACACACGTACGTGCAGCGCATGCAGAGAGAGAGAGAGAGAGAGAGAGAATGGAAGTGGCGGTCTTAATTAATGATTGTTGGTGGAGGCATTGAGGCAGAGTTGACAGAAGGGAGGAGATAAGGCGGGATTATGTGATTAGAGTTTTGCTCACCTAAACGCATTTGGTTTATGCACTTCGAAATTTGTGTATGTTCTACTCAGATAACAATTTCGATTTACTTCGCGAATTACATCACTGGGTTTTTTGTTCTCTTCGAGTACATCAGCCTAGGTCGATATTGCCATTGCCAAAAAGAAGAAGAGCTTGAGGGCGCCGAATACTCTAACCTGCACGATAATCCTATTAATACCTCAATGAGTCCAATTATTGATTCACGGAAAGGAGATCTTAATCAATAGCTGAGATCTATTGAGACACTAGTGAAAGCACCGTGGCGGGACAGAAGTTTTCCATCCTCTCTGGACCCGTTAATAAGTAGATCTACAAATGTGACTTGAATTACTTTTTATGGGTCAATCCAATGTTCAAGATAAATGGGAAAATTACCAAAAAAGTGCTAAATCTATTGCAATTGTGTCAATTCAATCATGAACTTATTTTTTTGGCCAATTGAGTTCTAAAATTTTTGTAATCGTGTTAGTTCAGTCCTTTCGTCCAAATGGCCACTCAGTGCTAATGTGGCCGTTGACCGGTGCTAGCGATAAATTTTTTTAATAATATATTATGTTTTGAATTTTTTTTTTTTTTTATCTTTTTTCCTTTTTTTTTCTCTCTCTTTTTTTCTCCTCCCTTCTTTTTCCTCATTCTTCCTTTGGCTCCGGCAACTAGGCGAGTTCGCCTCACTGTCGCTGGGCGAGTGCGAGCTCACTCGATAGCCTCAATCCAATGATCAGCCAGCCCTCCGGCCGATCATCAAAGCCAAAGGAAAAAGGAGGGTGGAGGGAGGAGGAGGAAAAATGGGGAAAAATAGAAAAAGGAAAAAAAAAAAAGATAAAAAATTAATAAAAAATAATAAAATAAAATATTATTTAAAAAATTGTCACCGACGCTGGCCGACAGTCATGTCAGCGCCGATCGGCCAATTTGGGCCAGAATGACTAAATTAGTATGATTATAAAAGGTTTATGACTTAATTGGCCAAAAAAAATAAATTTATAACTGAATTTGTTCAATTGCAATAGATTTACAACTTTTTTGCTAGTTTTATCTAAGATAAATTATGAGAAAGTCCCCATCTATGTACTCTCTTGCGTGTATGGTTCAAGTATACTTAGCGATGAGCACGAATACCCGTTTACATTTTGATGCTCTCCAACACGACACGTAAAAGGGAGTGATATAACTCTATCATCATGTCAACATGACATGTATCATCAGCGATGTTAGAATGCTTCACATAGAGAACTGACAGTTCAAGTAGACCCGTCCAATCTCTTACTTGAGGTGATATTCCCGGCTTTCCCTCATTTTGTGAGAAAATAAAAAGAAGCTATTTTTTGTGTCGTGTGCCAACATTCATTTTCACTTCAAGCAAAGACCTGGATGGAGCTAGATTTCATCATTAGTTGCCTTAGTTAGCATTTATATATTCAACCGCGCCTCTATGTATAAGCTCAAATTTTGAGACGTACTTAGTTTGCCATAATCTCATGATTCCCATGTGAGATATTACAAAAATATTTCCCTATACTATCCAGGCTAATTTTTTTGGCTCCTCAACTAATTCACCTATTAGGACAATCTTAAATTAGGTTTCATTTACATGAACCTGCCTCCACAAATTTTCTACACTGAGTTTAACATGAAACTCCATATGATTATTATGAGAGCAACACGTTATGGATGTTAAGAAGATCACTAATACCAATTACCGAATATATTTGTCCAATCATACTTTTAGCCCAAATTTGGTGATCTCGCATCATGAATTATTGGAACCTTTTTCTTTCTTTACGGTTCCATCAAGATCCTATCGGTCTTTGCACTGAGGATGAAAACGAGACCTTGTGTTACGTGTGTCATACTGAATATTCAGCTTTCCTCTTTTGGCCATTAACTCTCGCTAGAAAAATCCAAACAAGCCATGTCTGTCCACAAGATTAGGCACTAGTCAACAATGTTGCATCTGTTTAGGGTGAACCATGATAATAGCTCCTCTTAGATAACGTTTTTCATTTTTAGCTCATATCATACTTTCAGCAACAGTCCATCGAGTTCGATTTAATTGAAGTAGACATGACTTAAGCCCTGTTCAATAAAACAAAGCAATTAAGCAAATTCCACACGTAATAAACAGCCAAGGGGACCCGCCACACATCTTTTCGGTTAGACTCTATCCGTGATAAGCCCACGGTAAATTGTTTCAAGTAAATAGTTCATCTATACTAATTCAAATCGAGCGGTTTTCATGTCAAAAGGGTCTTAAGTCTAGACGATTTTTTTTTTCTATTGCGAAAAAATGGAAATTATAAGTTTTAAGGTGATCGTCATTTTCAGCAAAAGCCTTGCCCTATGAGTTTCATGCATCGTCTCTTTCTAACAGCAAATGACAAATCTAGTCATCAGTGTTGAGAGATTTTCCGTGACATTTATATAAAGAAAACAGGGAATAGAGTCGATGAAGCATTGCTTTTCATTGATGTGTTGTATAGTATAAATAGATATATCACCAACTATAATTATGGCAAAAGTCAAAGATAAAAGATAACAATCTTATCTACATAGAAACTGAATAAAAAAAAAAATCTACAAATAATCAACTTGTAGATACTCTGCTGGATGTGCTATCTTCATATTGATTTGTAGATATTTATGCCTTATAACCATTCTGATTTTTTTCCTTTTGATTTGTTACTTCAATACTCTGCTTCAAACCAATCAATGGAGAGGACCAACCGACAAACCTATTGAGAGTCGATACTTTGATGAAAATATAAGCATTTTATGAGGAAGACAGAACATAGCATGTTACAATAGAACCAAGAGCAACCTTTTTCCTGAACAAAATGATAATTGATCTCAATGTACTTTGTCTACGAAAAACTAGGAGATGTTTGAGAAAAGTAATGAAGGTTGATGTTTGAGATCCCAATGTCACGCAATATATATGAAATCCAAGTAAGTTCACCATTTGCATAAGCAAGAGCCTATATTTAGATTCATTTGTGAAGCTGGCCATAGTAAGTTGTTTTTTTGGCACACCATGAAATACAATTTGAGCCGAGAAAAGTACAATAACTAGTGGTAGAATGTCAAGTGAATTTGCACCCTACCCAGTTTGCATCGTCAATGCAATAGCTTGGTAAGACCATGGATTGAGAAGATTTTGGGCTTATTTAGGTCCATCAAAATTCATTGTCACTCCAAATCTCAATCATTTGCTTGTAAAATTATCTCCAAGCACAAAGTTATAGTTTCACTAATTCCAACAAATTTTCCTTTCGGGTTGCTAACTCAATGGCAGAGTACTCAACTTCTAAGGTATGCAACTACGAAGAGACGAAAGCCCATTTAGACATCATCTCGACTCTTGCTCTAAAATACCTAGATCTATTTTTATTTTTATTTTTGGAAAAAGACATTACTACAATAACTTCTGTATAATGCTCATTTTAATGTCTATACTTTTCGCAATATCACTTAAGTGCCAAATCGAAGAAAAAACGATTACTTAAGTTCCTCTAGCAATAAATTCCTGCAATTTATCCCACATGGTTATGAAATTTTATTGTCTATGCGACTTTCTTATAAAAAAGAAAGTCCAACGTGGATGATGACCTGGCCTTAAAACTCATTCTCTCTCCCCGAACATAGATTGCTTGCTTGAAGCTCAATCTTTCAAGAAGGGTTCATCTTCAATGGCAACCAACCCACTCCAAATCGACGCAAAAAGCGGTTTCTATAGCTCCAAGTCAACCTTCTACAAGTCTCTACTCGACGCAAAAAGCGGTTTCTATAGCTCCAAGTCGACCTTCTACAAGTCTCTACTCCTCCCCCCCAAAATATCACCACATTCATTTCCACCTATTACCGCCGTGGCTCTACCGCCTTCGTTGACGCCTCCTCCGGCCTCCATGTTCCCTTTCGCAAGCTCTTGCACTCCGTCGACTCCCTTGCCTCCCACCTCTCCACCATGGGCATCCGAAAGGGCAATGTCCTCCTCCTCCTTTCCCCCAACTCCATCTCCTTCCTCAATATCCCACTGTAAAAAATGCAATTCCAAGGAGACAAATCACACAAATGAAGAAACAGACCTCTATTGCAAGTTTCAATTACTAGTTTTGCCCGAAATCCACGGTTGTGAGGTTAGGGTTTGAGGGAGAGCTTGAATTTTCCCCCAAATCATCAATTGTAAGGTTAGGGTTTGAAAAAAGGTTGAACTTGGGACAATCATGTGTTAAATGGAATCATTTAGGGTTATTAATGTTAACTAGGCATGCTAGCGAGCCACGTCGATTGGAAAAAATGTTAGAATATTACCACGTCGAATATCCAGTTACCAAAATCAGAATTATCACTTAAGTCATTTTTTTTTATAAAGTTACGCTTAATTGATCCAATGAAAAATTTTGACACTAAAATGAACGTCGTTTGTGACACTTCTAGTGTCCTTTTCCTCCTATTCTTTTGACCCAGTCCATGACTGATGGGTCAAGGCTTTTTTTTTTTCCTTCTTTTCAGTAATTCAAGGCATAGGCGTAGAGGCCTAGTGGATACTCTACAAACCTCGTAAATCGGTTAATTCCAGCCTTTTGGCCTGAGCATGTGGCTTGACTAGAGCAGTTTGCCTGAATTGAATGGAAGTTGAACGGGAAATCTTCGGCTTTTGTGCTGAAAATTCCTGGACGACCTAACCAACTACGTCAAACTCGACAGATTGTCGAGATTGTTATTTCACTCTCTTTGTAGAGAGACAGAGAAATACAATGACTCGCAAGGTGAGATGGTAAACTGGATAGGTGCGTGGGAAAGTTTGGACTAAACAATCGATTTTAGGTCCACATATTTGCGCCAATTTGCTAGGTTCAGTTGACTTAAATGATTCGAAAACCTTCTTAAGAAGAAATCTTCATCTTGATTGTCGCATATCGATGCTTCTCGGGCAAAAGTGTCAACGTTAGTAACAGCAAACATTGTCGTCGACCTGATACGTGTCCATGAGTTGTGGTCTCGTAATTGCCATGATGAGAAGTTTGTTAACAAGAGCATCATGCATTGAACGCTCGAAAAGGAACAAATTTCGACCGTGAAGGAAAGTGATGGTTCCTGTGGTATTATTTCGCATCTGCCCTGTCTGACGGGCAATCGTTTGATGGAGTCCACTTTTTAGAAAAGAAATTAGGAGACACCATCCCCATTTTGAAAATTCTTAAACATCATGAGATTTTCTTTTGGTTGACTCTGAATGCTTTATGTTCTTTAGAAAGCCAAATAATTGGTTACATGCTTATTTGGAATTATATTTATGAAAATTGCCATGGTTATATTGTTTAACGATCATTATAGTGATAGCGATCTTTCTGAGAGAGGATGATACTCTAATATCCTTATAACCTGATATAGGTCACGGCTAAAAGGTATAAATCAGCCGCTCTATTTGAAACTCATTTTGCAGCATACTAAACTATTTGCAAGTTTTTTTCTCCTGAATTCTTTGACGTTTTAGAGCAATAGGAGTGCGCATATAAACTCAACGGCCAGTAGAGAATCATATGATAGTCCATCTCTGCGAGTATATATGAGCTATCGGTCGATGGAAGGACTCGCATCAATAATTTCAAACTCTTCCGGTGAAATTGCAATTTGTTGAAGATATAGAATTGCTTGGTCAAGATTAGTACCTAATTATCTTAACATAAATTAGACATTCCAAATGGTCCCACACAGATGCTTGTTACCTCAACAAGAGTAGATCGATACTCATTAAGCAAACTCATTTTCAAAGTAGATGTCATAAGTATGATAGTAATTATTTCTCTTTCTTACCGTCCTTTGAAGTTGGATGGAAACCATTGATGGCCATATTTAGTTCTTCGTTGGCTATTCAAATTGGCTATTGGACGAAAATAATTTTCAATACCTTGTTTTGATTTTTGTCATAAAAGACAATGGTTTCTTGGGCTATGCTAATGAGTATATTAAGTAGAGTCATTAATAATTTCTATAGATTTACATTGTCATAGACCAATAAAAGGACGCTTGATGCAAAGAGTTTAATACACAACAAAATGAGACAGAAACAAAAGAGAGGAGAGATCAGAAAGTCTGAAACACAAGGTGAGCAATGCATGTTCATAACGTAATCACGACATGCTGCATTTTTTAGGCAAGTCAGAACATTGAATGCGCGTTTTGGAGGATTTGTCATATGTGAAATCTGATGAAGTATTTCCACAAATTCATGTGGAATTCTTTAAAAACATGAAGAAAATTAAGAAAATAATATCAAGATACAGATGTTGTGTGTTTAGGAAGTCGCCAAGATCATTAAATAGGCGAAAAAGACAGATCACCAATGTCGCTGAGTAGTTGCTGTCTATTTATGATGGGGAAAATGGAATAAATTTATGCAACCCTTTGCTTTTCTGCATAAAACCAAGACTTCCATTTAACAGAAAACTCACATAATTTTTACATCACAAGAAGCATTATGGAGTAATTAGGTCACCATTAAAGCCATTACAAAGTTACTGCTTGCTCTTTAACTGCAAGAACTTAGTCGGTGAATAGCGTCTGAAGAGGTTATATGCTGAGAGGAACGACGTGAGCGCTAGGACTACAGATGCAGCGTAACCACAGAGAAGCGCCCCGCCGATTTGGATGCAGAATCTTGTGTATCTGTTGCACAATTTCATCCATTGCATGGCCTTAGACCCCGTCACTGCCAAAAGCGATGCCTGTGTTGCGGCCACGGTGGTAGCAAATACAATGTACACGGCAACCTATACCATTATGGGGACCAAATAGCAGTACAAAACAATTATGTCCGATGAATAATTTATCGCCAGTCATCATTAATTCCTAATACTAAGTACATGTATCATGAGAGGGAAAACATTTGACAGAAATTTACTAATAATACTATTGGAAAAACACATGCACAAGATGTAGAATGCGAGTACTCAGCTTATAGCTAAATCCTTTACATATTAATGCTTGTCGCAAAGCCTGTAAGATCGTTTGGTGTAGCAAGCTTGGAGTTTTGGTGCAGCTACTCTGAAAGATATAGGTTTTATAATTATGTGAAAATACAATCACTCTCTCTTTCTTTTTTTCTTTCTTTTCCCCTCCGGTAAGAAAAAAATTCGCGAAAAGTGGATGCTATATTGTTGTTTCTATTGTGAATATTGTGACTTTCTGATCAACTTAGTTTACGTTGATTCGTTGCATAATTAGGCCATTGATGCAGTCAAGTAGCCCTAAGTATTCAGCAAACAAAAGATGGCATTCTGTTTATATTATGTAAATAAGGAACCTTTCAAAGCGTCGTTTCCTATTTGATAAAGATTGAATGGTAGAGTAACTTCATCATCATCAAATTGTTTGTCCAATCCAATTCTTTCCTCAAAAATTAAACAAACCAGTACGAATTAACTGATCAAGTTACTTTTTCAAAGAAAAAGAATCATCAATTTGTGGAATTCTTCATATTTAGCTAGCTGTAAACCTAGGAACCAGAGGAAGAGGTTGAGAATATACCTGATCCAACAAGAAATGAACCCAAGACAGATTTTTTAAAAGTGGACACTGTATCTCTCTCTTGCAGTAGGCTGAAACGGAACATCTGCTCAGCTGAAGCAGATTATAACCAGCAACCACACCATCAATATACACCAAAACTCTACCAAATAAACAAGACAGTTTCCCATCATTTCTAGCAACATAATTCACAAAATAGAGACACAAAGAGAAGCTTCAACAGGTATGTGGGCGCAAGCGAGTGTGTGTGTGTGTGTGTGAGAGAGAGAGAGAGAGAGAGAGAGGGTATACGGGAGAGCATTCAAGTCCCTGAAAGTGGCTTTCCTGGCATAAGTATACACAATGAGCTTGGTCTGTGTGTCCATGGCGACCAAACATGCGGTCAAGACCAAGAACAAGATCGCACAAACTCTCAGGAAAGCTTCAGTTTCCGCTGCCCAATACCCCATGATTGTCTTTCTTTGCTGGATAAACTTCTCTCCAGGGACCTCCACGACCGCCCTTTTATGTAGGGACACGAAATTTTTTTATGCCGAGAAAATATTAAGTAATTGGCGTGGAAATGTCCGCCGAGTGCAAAGTCGTCTCCACAGCTCCCTTCCAACTTAACGTCTCCTCTGTCCCTCCTCTGTCCTCCCGCTTTAACAGGGTTCGAACGTAACTTCCAGGTCAATTAAAGCTATTAAATGTCACCCACCTAAAAATGGTACAAGGGCCCTCGCCCGTTGTATGCAGCCAGACACATTTTTATCCTAGTATTCTTGATTTGCCTTTCTGAAGAAAACCTTATTGATGTGCTCACCGTAGATGCTAATCTTGGAGCTGGGCTTGACGTATGAGTAGAGCTGGCAAAATGGGTCATAAACCCATATTATGATCCAATTTTAGTTAAATGGATCATATATGGGTCAAGTGAAAGTTAAATATGAGTCAGAAATAGGTCAAGTGAAAGTTAAATATAGGTCAGAAATGAGTCAAGTGAAAATTAAATATGGTGGTCAGAAATTGGTCTAAAAAAGTAAAACACAAAAAGAAATGGGTTTAAATGGGTTATTAAGAAACCCACTTTAAAGTTTAAACCCACGGCCTTTTTTAACTTTATAAAAATGTTTTTTTTTATTATAAAAAATCGAAATTATAATTATTTTTCATATTTCAAGTTTTTTTCTTTTTTATTTCTTTTTCTTCCTTCCTTAGCCAGCAACCGGCCGACGACAGGCCAGGCGAGGCTCAAGCTCGCCGATAGGTCGCCGACAACTGGCGAGGCTCAAGCCTCGCAGGATCTGGGGAGACTCGAGCTCGCCGGCGTCAAGCGGGGCCTCGGCCTCGCTAGATCGAGCCTCGCCGACGACTGGCGAGGCTTGAGCTCGCTGGCGTCGGGCGGGGCCTTGGCCTTGCCAAATCGGTGAGATCGAGCCTCGCCCGACGCCAGCGAGCTTAATCTCGCTTGTGGCCGGTTGTTGGCTGTCATTGTGGCCGACGACTAGCCGAAGAAGAAAAAAAAAGAAAAGAGAAAAGAAAAAAAGAAAAAAATAATTATTAAAAAATTAAAAAAATCGATTTTAAAAAAATATATTTTTGAAAGAATTATAAAAATTTTCCATTAAATTTGTATTGCATAAAAATTGTTAAAAAATTTGTATTGCATAAAAATGTTTTAACAATACTCTTTTTTTTTTGAAAAAAAAATCATAGAAATGAGTTTTTTTAGGTTTAGTTAATTTTTTTTTTTCATGTTACAGTTTTTAGTTATTCAATGGTATGTTTACTTCAAATAAGAGAAACATGTGCATAGTCTAATTTTTTTTATAAATATTTCAATTTATAGGTTTTTTTTAAACTTATTTTTATTTTATTTTATTTACTATTTTTAATTTAATTTGAAGTTTTAATCTAATTAGCATATAATATAAGTGAGTTTTCCTAGAATATTAATAGGTTTTAGCAATACGGCTCGGGTATGGGTCGGGTACGAGTCGGGTCGGGTATGGGTCACTAGATTTACACTATAAGAATATGTGTTAAAACGGGTTAAATTGGTCAAATATGGATCGACTCATTTTCAACCCGACCCACCCATTTGCCATCCCTATCTATGAGCGAGAGATTTTCGAGCTTAGTCGTGACCAGAGCCATGTTGACATTGTTCGGCTGACAAATCTTTTTCCTCTTTCTCTTCTCGTTCCTTCTTTGTTCCGTGGAGGTCGTTTCGTTTCTGTTGGTTTGTCAAATCGCTGCCAAGTTTCGTCAATCGTTTCACATGGATTGAGGCACTCCTACCTTCTTGAGCATTTGGTCATTAGCTAAAAACTTTTTAAAAGTATAGGTTTCGCTTCTTCAAAGCAACACTGGAAGTGACACTCAAAGGTTGAGAACTACTTTCATATGTTGTGCCATACGATAGTAGTATAACTTTGTGTGTTTGGCAATTCATATTCTAAAGCTATAATCGTCGTAGAAGCCTTCATTGTGGCGAGGAGTCGTAGCAAAGGCGTGACTTCGGCATCCATCCATATCTATTCCAGCTAGCACAAAAAGTGGACGCACGGTTTGGGGGACTTTGGGGTTCAAGCTTTGAAAAATCACAGAGCACTGTCCCTTGAGACAAGGTTGGGTTTTTGCTATCTTAATAGTTTTGAGAATCATCGATATCATGTCGTATAGGTTGATTTTCATTTTATTTTTTTTATCAAAGTCGACTTACCGGTTTCTTATTGAAAGCATATTTTGTTTGTAACTCCATATATGTAATCATCTCGGTGATGTATGGCTACACCATTCCGCGAGGTCTCACCACTCCATTACTGCTCAAACAATGGATAGTTTGATTATAAATTTCATCCTGTTTTTGTTTTCTTTTGATTACATATTGGCACACCACTGTTTACTCTAAATATTTGAGCGAAAAAGTGTTGAAAACCCATTCCATATAGTATAAACGAAATAAGTAGATGAGTAAAAATGTATGAGGGATTAAACTCTGGACTTATGACTTTAATACCAATTTAAAATTACCTCTGCAATCATTTGCTCTAAAAGGTTAAGCCTCATACAGAGCGGCGCAGCGTGTATTTTTAATATTTGAGGATACTTATGTCCATTACGTTGCTTTTCATTGTTATAGACGTAAAGCGGTACAGAACTCTCTCATCAAGAGTTTATAAGGAGGAATTCTGATAGCATTTCCTTTTTTTCGGGTAAAATATATCGGAATCTTCCAAACTCAACCGAACGTATGGAAAGATACCTCGTTCATAATTCTTTACCCTGGGGGAAAGCAGAACATGAATAAAGCAAGACTTTTTCTTTCCTGCATCCACTTTAAATGGGCGGTATTTTGCAGTGGCACAGTTGAGGACCCCGAAAGATGAATTAAATATTTTTCAGAACTTTTTGCTGTAATATTGGTACAGGACATCAAAGCTGTAATAATGGACAGGACATCAAATGCTCGACTCCAAGTTGCATGAAGCTTTGCTCGTGACGGGGCCAACTTGGTGATTTGGGGAACGAGCGAATGGACGAATCAATCATGCAATGCTCGAGAGAGACGACAGCGCAGCCTCCGGTCCATATAAAGTATGAAACGCACTTCCGAGCGATGTGCTGTGAATGCTTATCTTTATAAAATAGGATAAAAAAAGAAAAACCAGTCCTTGTCTCAACCACTGGTTTAATTTGTTGCATTTATCACGTACTCACCTAATGGGACGCGGATGAATGTGGAAACACAAGGACAACCCACTTGAATCATGTATAGAATCACCAAACGATGAATAAGGCGCTGCGATAAATTTCCGTGGGATCGCGTAAGGACATTCAATTATTTCGCGGAAGATCCGATGTCACTTCAAGAGGTTGTCCAAACAAGTTGTTTCTAAGAAAAAACGACTTCGTTTTCTATGTTTGGGCGGGTTTCTGACATGGCTCAGAAAGCCATTTTTGGAGTCTATCATCAGAAAATAGTCTAGTCCCCCGTGAATGTCCTGGCGGGGCCGAACAACTACAAAGGCAATAGCGCTTGCGGTGCCAATGAATTTCGGAAAAAGATAGGATACACTATTCAATACTTGACTAAGAAAGTGCATTCAAGTTAAGGTACCATCTCAAGCATCTCTTTTCTTTTCACACACATGAACAGTGGATTCAGTAAAAAATTGTCCGATTCATTTAACCCATTTTGATCTATTTTCTATGTAATATAAATCTAACAACTCATATCCGACTTGATCAATATTACAAAAATACTTACGTATTATATCCAAAACTGAAGTGAAAGCATCAAAGTGAGCAAGGGCAATATTGAGTGAAGGTGAGAGATAGTGAAAAGAGAGTCATAGAGATAAGTTGGGTCTAAATAAATTATGAATATATTTTAACTCATTATTTTGAGTTTTACCATTCTAAACCTATGTATAACCTATTTACTAAATATAATCAACATATATAACAACCCAGTCAATTAAATATGGATTAAGAAGTGAGTTTATAACTCATTTTAATAGATCCATCACACACCTAACATAATAATTAGTTCTAGGATTGGAGCCAAGACGCGGGTGTCCATCCAAACATAAAATTGTTGGCATTGTCCTTGGATATTGAACCTTTTTTTCCCGAAATACAAGATAATGATTTGAACATGAGTTATACTACCAAGGATCATAGATTATATGTATGTGTGGGGTGATCCATCTTTTGATGATGAATTCCTTGATAACAAGAAATAGAAATTAATTGTTTGATGTATGCTCGTTCACCCCTTGTCAATGTCTAATGAACATAAACTTGACCTATCATTTGTTCAATTTGATCGTGATACTAAGTTAACTCTTTTATCTTTATGTTCCCATTGATACCTAATCAATATTAAACCTGAATGGCTTTTATTATGTCCAATTCCATCAATTTTTATTGAGGCAAATTGATTGATCTTTTATTGGTTGATAAGAGCTATTAATTATTCGTAGATATGGCTGGGAGGAGTTAGCTGCATGTGTAGTTTTGACATGTTTGATTCCAAGTTGACGCGGTCGATCACCCACTAAGCTAACTTGCTAATTTTTCACTGCTTTGAAAACTTTAACAAAATTGAGTACGACTTCAATTGACTTATGAGAGACTTTAGGAAATTATTTACGGTCAAAGAAAATATGCTTGCTTAAAGTGTAGAAAATGAATTCCCTAACTTGAAAAGACGAAACCATTTTCTTAAAAAATGATTTCCCAAAAAATATTTGCTTTTATCATAAAGTTTTCCCCTAAATAAACATCATAAATTATGCTTGCAATTTTTACACACCTCCCAACAGAAAATTAAAGAATAGACAATTATGTCACATGACAAAGAGAAATAAACCCATTATTGTCGATACTACAAAGCTTTCATTAATTAGATCCAAATCCAACCCGCAGCTAGGATAAAGCCCTAGTCTATAGAATATAATCCTAGGAAGTGGAAAAATTGAAAATATCAGAAAATGACTAGGTAGAAGAAAAGGAACAAACAGATAAGGTAACATAGTGATCACTTGGTAACAGCAATATGTATCTTCGTTGGTTGTCCGAAACAAGCCCTTACTTTGACAGATGAGAGATCAGATTCCCGCGCCGCCTTCGGATCACAATGCTTCGTGTGAATATATAATTAGATATCGATTATAGCTTCGGAGCTCCATCAACATTAAACTGCACCACCATGCAGTCCCTTTAATCAATCAATATTGAACATAATAAATAGACACTTTGACAAAGATCAGATCAGATCAGATCAGATTGTTTAGCTGATGCAAATTGCCCTTTATTGTTCGGCAGTTTGATTCTTTATAGACTTTAAGCCCCCTGAACTGCCTGAGCAGAAAAAACTGGTATAAAAAATCCATGGATCTTTACCTGGTTGATCATGATAGTAAGTTCATCATCAAGGAAACTCAACTTGTGGTGGTACGCATCTCTTCCTTCTTCTGATTTTTCGAGCAATTGATGCTCAAGCTGCACATTGTCACTTTCTAATGATTGTACTGATGACAGATTTCTCCCATTGCTTTCGCCACAAGCAATCTGATTCCTCAAGCTAGAGTTTCCGCCATTGCCCTGACAGCAAATACTTGTCCCTCTGTCTGGTCCTTGAAAGTAAATTATACCAATGAGTTTATGCAAAAGATTAATATCAGAAGAGCATAAATCATTAGCACATTGACAGTATTGCAAGGTTGAGTAGGATAAACACACATTTATAAGTTCACATGATTACAGTAAACACGATGAACATGTCAAAGGCTTAGAAGAACGCCGTTAATTTCAGTGGCAGCATTATGATTGTTTCCAGATATATATTAGCGCCAAGAACAAAAGAAAACATTCATATTGTTTATACCAGATTCGGATTTATGAACATGGTTGGTCGTGGGGTCCATGCATGTATCCTTCAGGGTAGAAACTCCACTTTGAATTAACGGAGGATGTTGATTGAAGCCAGTCGGGAACCCATGAGGATGATTACTTGGCCCGCTGCTGAAGTCACCTCCTGTCTGAGGAATCTGGAATTGAAAGTTCTGAGAGTGACTTCCCGTCTGATTCTGCGGTTGCATATGTCCAAATTGCACAGTCGAGAAGTTTGATCTTTGAAACTCGGGCACGACAATTTTATTGGTCATTGGAAAAAAATTAGCTGAAGGTTGCTGCTCAAACCAAGGAGTCTGCACATGCTGCACTTGATTAGTAAGACATTGATGCGGTCTGTACACTTGAAGAGCTTGGTGATGACTCGGAATAACATTCTGATTAACGTCTGAGAGTTTATTCATTATCATGTTGGATGTGATAGTGGAGCTGTTAACTTCCTTGATGTCGAGAGGCTGCCGGGCACTTCCTACTCTATAGGCATTGTCAATGTTCTTTCGGTAGCGGCCACGCCTAGTGTTAAGTTTCAAATTGGCTTCGCTTGGCCTTTCTTGGTTCCGAACTTCATTGTGCTTCTTCAGCATGTTTCTGTACTTCTGTAATGTGACACTGGATTAGTAGATTATTGATGTGGGATTGAAAAAATCAAAATCACTCATAGTGGAAGAGACTAGCATATAATACTCACCTGAAGATGACTTGCCACGTTTTCTCTAGTGAGTCCCTGTACGTTCATGATTTCCAGTATTTGTTTCGGATATGCTGCTGATGAATTGCAGTATAAAACCTCGAGAATGTTAATTAATTGACTTGCATTTACAAAATGCATTTTCCAGACACTAACCTCACAATTAATCCTCTATCTTCATAATTTGTATAGAATTCCATCCGCCCTAAAGATTGTAACTAATTACCATCAATTCCTTATAGTCAAGTAAGTACAAGAGAACTTACAATTGATTCCTAGCTGCTGAACTGCATTAACGAATTTGAGATGAAGCTCGGGGGACCAACTGACCCTTGTTCTCTTACGCACAGAAGCATTGTCGTCAGCTTGGCAATTGTTTTCATCCTTGGCGTTTGCTTCTTTGTCCATGAGTACTGGTCGCTTCATCCCTGTTGCTTGTGGAGCTGTCTTTTCGACTGCAAGCCTAGATTTTTCTTGTTTGCGCAATTGCTTCCTTAGCACATGCTGCCAAATGTTTCTGAGCTCTTGAATCCTAACTGGCTTCATTAGGAAGTCCCGAGCCCCATGCAATATAGCCTTCATTACGATCTTCTGATCATCGCTCGCCGATACCACTGAGCAATAGTAACTTTCAATCGTGAGAAGATGCATCATTGCCATGCTGAAGAGGAATCGCACCGGTACAGATGTCTACATCTAAAATCTTTTTCTCTAGAGAGAGCAAGAGAACCGAGGCAAGAAGTATTGGTGAAGGAAACGTACAAGAATATTAAAATTAATATCTGTATAGCCAAAAGAATCAACGTAAAGAGATTAGACTCAAAATTGCAGCACTCAACAGTGTAGGAGTTCGTATGTCCAGAAAGATAAATATTTGTATTCCTCGAGTCCCTAGAATACTAGTTAATGCAAAAGTTTGTGTAATCTAATATCACTTCCACCCCAATAAATGGAACAAGGGATCGAGATTCAAGACATTTCTAAACAAAGTTTTGTAGCTTACTAACGACTGGTATGTCCAGTTCAAGGCCGATGACCTCCACGAGATTGAAACCGTCCATGTCGAGCCCTACAATGGCAGTGACGACGATGTCATACTTGTCTTTTTCCCCTCTCAGCGTCTCTAAGGCTTCAGTCGCTTTTTCTTGAGCTGTAACTGCATATGCATACAAGTGAAAACTGCACAATCATAACTTAGATCCTATTTTTGGTGCAGAACTGTCTCTCATATGTCAATTACGGGGATTCACTTCCTTTTGCCAAAGACGGTTAGGTTGAATTCTTAATTGATGCATGTGTACTGTCTATACAAATCGAACGAGACTTATACATTCTTTCAAGAATACTGACTGTAACCTTCTCTAAAAAACCATGATTGTGAACAAGTCAAAGCCCAATTATACCAAAATCGGAGATGTGTCACAGGATCCCATTACAAGATTCCATCAATGGAACATAGCATCTTAATCAATGTTCTCAAATCCTAGAAAGACTGCGTTTAGCAATTAGCAATCCAACCTTCAAAGAACAAAATTAATGCATGACCTTTTACTTGGCACTTCACTCGCTAACAAGAAGAGAAGTAAACTTTATGACGCGATGAACGCGATGATCGACAAACCTTCATATTGGCACTTCTTTAGCGCAGTGGCGAGAATCTTGAGACAAGCACGGTCGCCGTCAATGGCCATGACTCGCAGACCCTCGGAACATGGAACTCCATCCGCTTCCTCCGGGGCCAAACACGTACCCTTTTCACCAATCTTTAGCATATCTAGACCCTGAATACGAGCATATATCAAGAAAATATTGGGATCATCCGGGTAGATCACAAAAATTCTGCAAAAGATCTTAAAAAACCAAGATATGTCGCTAGGGTTTTAGTAACAGGGAAACAAGGAGATCTAGACTATGGTGATGGAAACTAATCGAGCAAGATTTCGTTGCTCATATTGAATCTGGTTTCAAGTCCACAGAAATGGAAAAATGGGACTAGTGGAGATGCAGCATATCAAGTGTAATCGAGCAAACGACTGAAAACGCGATACAGGGAAGATCACGCCATAAGTGTTTAGTGGCTAAGGAACAGGCAAGTGTTAGAACTCAGAGAAAGTAAATCTTGAAACTTGATTCCGTAGAGAGTTGGAGAGAGAAAATGACTGAAATGGTTATCTCTAGGAAAAACTCACGATTGCAGAATAATCTGAAAATAATTCCAATTGAAGATAGAGATAACAAAAATTGCTTACCTTCAACCGCCTATGCATGCTTATTTGTCGATTAGTTTGAAATTAACCCAACTTATTTCAAAATGAAATAAACTTGTTATCTTTTTGTTAGAATTAGAGTACTATTTTGCTCATACCATTTCAACCAATTATGTTCTCGGTTTCTACGCATTATAAATTAAAACCTCACCTTCAATGTCAAACACGAAATTTTGTTAAATTTTTCCCAAAGAAGAACAATTTATATAGGAACGTTTTACAATTAATTATGCCATCACTAATTTTTTTTTTTTTGCCTATAGGTGCATATAATGATAATGAGTGGGCGAATTTATTTTGGGTGAAGCTAGGGCGCCCATGGCCGCAATGCCCTCACTCAAATTTAGGCAAGAGTCATGAACCTTACTAGCGGCCGGCTTGAGCTTGCCAGAGTAAAAAAAAAAAAAATTAAAAAATTAAAAAATTAAAAAATTAAAAAATGTTTATGACTGAATTAGCATAAGTGTAATAGGTTTTTTTTTTTTTTGAAATTATTCCACTTCAATTTCACACATATAAGGATGAATAATTATTTTGTTAGATTTTGCACAAAAAAAAAAAGTTGTTAGAACTTTTATTTCAGCAGCAAAAGAGCTTGGCTTGACAAATGAAATTGTTCAAACAATTTTGCCATTAACTAAAGATAATTTTTTGGCTATAGGTGCATATAACGATAATGGACGTGCAATTGTGTTTTCGAGGGGACAATTCTACTGATCCGTTTCCAAAAAATGACATTTTTACTATGTTGGTAGATTTCTGAAAGAGCTAGTATCAAACTTATTTTTAAAAAATTTACCAATCAACTAATTTTTTTAGTAACTTGTTGATGACTTATTCATGCTACTGCCAATATTACAGATTCAAGAAAAAAATGACAAGAAGTTGTTCAAATTGCTTCTTTATTTTGAAAATCATAACAAAAAAAATGTTTTATCTCTTCAATCTCCTAACCGATGCTATGCATGTGTAACTTACCTGAATTGTAGCTTAATATGCAATGTTAGCCCTAAAATTTTAATTTGTTCAATATAAATCATGAAATTTTGAAATTTTTTCAATTATCTCCTTAAACTCTATGAAAATGTTCATTTTTGTTGTTCCAGTAATTCAAGTTAAGGGACAATGTCGAACATTTTCATATAATCTAGGAATTATTTGAACATATATCAAAGTTCATTGACCGTGTTGAAAATAAAAAAAAGTTAGGGCATTAGACCAAGGTTTAGGGACCATACTGAATAAATTAAAAGTTTAGGAATAAATCTTGAAACCTTGATTCCGTAGAGAGTTGGAGAGACAAAATTGACTGAAATGGTTACGTCATGGAAAAACTCACGATTGCAGAATAATCTGAAAACTATTCAGATTGAAGATAGAGATAACAAGCAAAGTTGTTCAAATGTTTCTTCAGTTCGAAGATCGTAACAAAAATTGCTTACCTTCAACCGCCTACGAATGCTTATTGGTCGATTAGTTTGAAGTTAACCCAACTTATTTCAAAATGAAATAAACTTGTTATCTTTTTGCTAGAATTCGAATATTCTTTTACTTATACCATTTCAACCAGTTATGTTCTCGGTTTCTGTGCATCTTGAGGAGTTATTGATTAAAACCTCACCTTCAAGCCAAACACGAAATTTTGTTAGATTTTTCCCAAAAAAGAACAATTTCTATAGGTACGTTTCTTTTAGCTACAAAAATTGGTTGACTTAATAATTAATTTTGCCATCACTAAAGTTTTTTTTTTTTTTGGCCTATAAGTGCATATCATGATAATGAGTGGATGAATTTATTTTGGGTGAAGCTAGGGCTAGGCTAGCCTCGCCCATGGCTGCAATGGCCTTACTCAAATTTAGGCAAGAGTCATGACCCTTACTAGCGGCCGGCTTGAGCTCGCCAGAGTAAAAAAAAAAAAAGAAGGAAAATATATGAAAAAAAAAAAAATTATTCACTCCAGCACCAATCGTACCACATAACATGGCCAATGTTCACATTAATGATTTCATAGCAAAATTGGCCGGATGGACCCAACTAGCAAAACGTGAAAAGCTTTACAACTAAATTGACATAATTAAAATGTTTATGATTGAACTAGCATAAGTGTGATAGATTTTTTTTTTTTTTTTGGAAATTATTCCACTTCAATTTCCCACATGTAAGGATGAATAATTATTTTGTTAGATTTTGCGCAAAAAAAATAAATTGTTAGAGCTTTTATTTCCGCAGCAAAAGACGCTTGGCTTCACAAATGAAATTGTTCAAATAATTTTGCCATTAACTAAAGATAATTTTTTTGGCTATAAGTGCATATAACGATAATGGACATGCAATTGTGTTTTTGAGAGGACAATTCTATTGATTCGTTTCCAAAAAATGAAATTTGTACTATGTTGGTAGATTTCTAAAAGAGCTAGTATCAAACTTATTTTTAAAAAATTCACTAATCAACTAATTCTTTTAGTAACTTGTTGATGACTTATTCATGCTACTGCCAATATTACAGATTCAAGAAAAAATGACAAGAAGTTGTTCAAATTGCTTCTTTATTTTGAAAATCATAACAAAAAAATTGGTTTATCCCTTCAATCTCCTAACCAATGCTAAGCATGTGTAACTTACCTGAATTGTAGGTTAATATGCAATGTTATCCCTAAACTAATAATTTGTTCAATATAACTCATGAACTTTTGAAATATGTTCAATTATCTCCTTAAACTCTACAAAAATGTTCATTTTTGTTGTTCCAGTAATTCAAGTTAAGGGACAATGTTGAACATTTTTATATAATCTAGGAATTAGATCGAACATATATCAAAGTTCATTGACCGCGTTGAAAAAATAAAATAAAATAAAAAGTTAGGGAATGATATTTCACATTAGGCCAAGTTTTAGGGACAATATTGAATAAATTAAAAGTTTAGAAATAAATCTTGGAAACTTGATTCCGTAGAGAGTTGGAAAGAGAAAATGACTGAAATGGTTACCTCTAGGAAAAACTCACGATTGCAAAATAATCTGAAAACTATTCAAATTGTAGATAAAGATAACAAGCAAAGTTGTTCAAATGTTTCTTCCGTTCGAAGATCGTAACAAAAATTGCTTACCTTCAACCGTCTACGAATGCTTATTGGTTGATTAGTTTGAAATTAACCCAACTTATTTCAAAATGAACTAAACTTGTTATCTTTTTGTCCGAATTCAAATATTCTTTTACTCATACCATTTCAATTAGTTCAGTTCTTGGTTTCTGCGCATCTTGAAAAGTTATAGATTAAAACCTCACCTTCAATGTCAAACACTAAATTTTGTTAGATTTTTCCCAAAGAAGAACAATTTACATTTCTTTTAGCTGCAAAAAGTGGTTGACTTAATAATTAATTTTGCCATCATTGAAGATTTTTTTTTCTTTTTTTTGGCCTATAAGTACATATAATGATAATGAGTGGACGAATTTATTTTGGGTGAAGCTAGGGCTAGGCTAGCCTCGCCCATGGCCGCAAATGGCCTCACTCAAATTTAGGCAAGGGTCATGACCCTTACTAGCGGTAGGCTTGAGCTCGCCAGAGTAAAAAAAAAAAAAAAAGAGAAGGAAAATAGACAAAAAAAAAAATTATTCATGTCAGTACCAATCGTACCACATAACATGGCCAATGTTCACATTAATGATTTCACAGCAAAATTGGCCGGATGGACTCAACAAGCAAAACGTGAAAAGCTTTACAACTAAATTGACATAATTAAAATGTTCATGACTGAACTAGCATAAGTGTAATAGATTTTTTTTTGTGGAAATTATCCCACTTCAATTTCCCACATGTAAGGATGAATAATTATTTTGTTAGATTTTGTGCAAAAAAAATTGTTAGAGCTTTTATTTCAGCAGCAAAAGACGCTTGGCTTGACAAATGAAATTGTTCAAACAATTTTGCCATTAACTAAAGATAATTTATTTGGCTATAGGTGCATATAACGATAATGGACGTGCAATTGTGTTTTTTAGTGGACAATTCTACTGATCCGTTTCCAAAAAGTGACATTTTTACTATGTTGTTAGATTTCTGAAAGAGCTAGTATCAAACTTATTTTTAAAAGATTTACCAATCAACTAATTTTTTTAGTAACTTGTTAATGACTTATTCATGCTAATGTCAATATTACAGATTGAAGAAAAAATGACAAGAAGTTTTTCAAATTGCTTCTTTATTTTGAAAATAACAAAAACATGTCTTATCCCTTCAATCTCCTAACTGATGCTATGCATGTGTAATGTACTTGAATTGTAGCTTAATATGCAATGTTATCCCTAACTTTTAATTTGTTCAATATAACTCATGAACTTTTGAAATTTGTTCAATTACCTCCTTAAACTCTACGAAAATGTTCATTTTTGTTGTTCCAGTAATTCAAGTTAAGGGACAATGTCGAACATTTTTATGTAATCTAGGAATTAGATTGAACATATATCAAAGTTCATAGACCGCGTTGAAAAAATAAAAAGTTAGGGAACGATATTTCACATCAGGCCAAGGTTTAGGGACAATATTGAATAAATTAAAAGTTTAGGAATAAATCTTGGAAACTTGATTCGTAGAAAGTTGGAGAGAGAAAAATGATTGAAATGGTTACCTCCAAGAAAAAACTCACAATTGCAGAATAGTTTGAAAACTATTCAGATTAAAGATAGAGATAACAAGCAAAGTTGTTCAAATGTTTCTTCAGTTTGAAGATCGTAACAAAAATTGCTTACCTTCAACCGCCTACGAATGCTTATTGGTCGATTAGTTTGAAATTAACCCAACTATTTCAAAATGAAATAAACTTGTTATCTTTTCATTAGAATTCGAATATTCTTTTACTCATACCATTTTAACCAATTATGTTCTCGGTTTCTATGCATCTTGAAGAGTTATAGATTAAAATCTCACCTTTAATGTCAAACACGAAATTTTGTTAGATTTTTCCCAAAGAAGGACAATTTCTATAGGTACGATTCTTTAAGCTGCAAAAATTGGTTGACTTAATAATTAATTTTGCCATCACTAAAGATTTTTTTTTTCTTTTTTTTGGCCTATAAGTGCATATAATGATAATGAGTGGACGAATTTATTTTGGGTGAAGCTAGGACTAGGCTAGCCTCGCCCATGTCCGCAATGGCCTCACTCAAATTTAGGCAAGAGTCATGACCCTTACTAGCGGTAGGCTTGAGCTCGCTAGAGTAAAAAAAGAAAAATAAAAAAGGAAAGTAGACAAAAAAATAAAAAATTTAAAAATTATTCACGTTAGTACCAATTGTACCACATAACATGGCCAATGTTCACATTAATGATTTCACAGCAAAATTGGCCGGATGGACTCAACTAGCAAAACGTGAAAAGCTTTACAACTAAATTGATATAATTAAAATGTTTATGACTGAACTAGCATAAGTGTAATAGATTTTTTTTTTTTTTTGGAATTTATCCCACTTCAATTTCAACTAAATTGATATAATTAAAATGTTTATGACTGAACTAGCATAAGTGTAATTGATATAACAAAAAAATGTTTTATCCCTTCAATCTCCTAACTGATGCTATGCATGTGTAACGTACCTAAATTGTAGCTTAATATGCAATGTTATCTCTAAACTTTTAATTTGTTCAATATAACTCATGAACTTTTGAAATATGTTCAATTACCTCCTTAAACTCTACGAAAATGTTTATTTTTGTTGTTCCAGTAATTCAAGTTAAGGGACAATGTCGAACATTTTCATATAATCTAAGAATTACATTGAACATATATCAAAGTTCATTGACCGCGTTGAAAAAATAAAAAAGTTAGGGAATGATATTTCACATTAGGCCAAGGTTTAGGGACCATATTGAATAAATTAAAAGTTTAAGGATAATATTTCACATTGCCCCAAAGTTTAGGAACTATTTGTATAATTATCCCTTCAATCCAATTCTACAAATTGGAGAGCTCATGAAAAAGAACTACACGGTTTCATAAAGGTTGAAACTATGAAAAATCTCAAAGCGATACACCTATGACAAATTTACCTAAAATTAATTTTTTGACCAGTAAAAACTCCCAAACTAATATACATGTGACAAATTTAGTCTATATTAATTTTTTGACCATAAAAAATTCTAAACTGATATATCTGCGACAAATTTACTCTCTATTAGTTTTCATTTGATTAAATTAATATAATGAAAAACCACAAACTAGGACATCTGTGACAAACAGAAAGTAAAACCCTAAACTAGTACTCCATTCACATACTATCCAACTCAACAATTTGATAGTAAAACTTAACGTTAATAGAGGATAAATTTGTCATATGTATTCCAATTTGAGATTTTTAATGGTCAAAAAATTAATTTAAAGTAAATTTGTCCTAGGTATATTAGTTTAGAGTTTTTGATGGTATTGACCCATTTCATAATAAATGACTTATGTATTATGTATATCAAAAAGTAACTAACTATTGATGTAAGAATAAAAAAATTTCGAGAAACATAAGAATAAGTTGCACATTCTTTTATGCAAAGCCTAAAAATGAGTTTTTCATGGCGAAGTTTGACGATATATCCTTGATGCACCATCATATTGTCTATATCGTTATAGCTATTAAAGTTACAGAAGTATGTTAATTTAAGAAAAGCATGTGTTTAGATATATATCTTTGGGTAGGATACACAAATCTACACTATATAGTATTTTCAAATAATCAACATATTGAAAAGATTAAAAGATAAGCCAATGAACATTGATAATCAAAATTAATTGAAATTAAGTCAAAACTAGAATTGTTCTTTTGTTTCGGTAAATAAAACCAAAATTACCTATTGATGCATA
The DNA here is from genome assembly GCA_007663325.1 of Eucalyptus pauciflora. Classification (NCBI taxonomy): domain Eukaryota; kingdom Viridiplantae; phylum Streptophyta; class Magnoliopsida; order Myrtales; family Myrtaceae; genus Eucalyptus; species Eucalyptus pauciflora. The sequence continues at coordinate 1,178,349 of VMYD01000248.1, forward strand.
AATAGATCCTATTCACTCCAACCAGACGTGCAATAATTTTCTTTTTCTTTTTCTTTTTTATTTCATTACATTACGACCTTTGCTTGAAAAGGTTCCATTGATCATAATGGACATAATTAATCAAGAACCATCTACAGCTACCTAGCTAATTGGAGGGTCCCAAAACATGGACCTTGGAGATCATCAGGAAATAAGTCCTTATTTTTTACAATCACGAGATTGAAATGAATCAAGGAATAACAGGCAGTTCATGAATGATATTAGCTAGTTTGAGGAAGTTAATAAGTAATTCTTGAGCCGCTTTGGATAGAGACCGGAGATGCGACATCCCTATGTTATCTCATCGACATACTATTCGATTTGGCCAATTCCATACTGAGTCTCATGATTTTGTCTCATGACCCGTTCTGGAGTTGCCTCCACTTGAGCACACTTAAGTTAGAGTTCCAAAGATAAATTTTGCCATTATGTCAGAAGGCGTTTCCTTTAGTTAATTCCAGTTTATATATATTCCAGAATTATTTTTCCCCTATTCGATACATTGTTCGATTCATTTCTACCTCCTTCACTAATCTAGAAGCTTGCTAGACCATTCCTTGTTCAAGCCTTCTAGCCTCGACTACCTCTCCCCACTCTCATCGGACGGGGTTGCTACAAGCCTACTAGTTTTTGCGTAGTTCATCCCTAAACCATACATCTAGAGATGGCCCCACCCTAACATCAAAAGATGTGAATAGTTCTATCCTTGTAGGATTCGGGATGTGACAAGAGAGGAATCGTCATCGATCAGGCGTCTCTTTCCATACTTGTATCCTTAGACTATGTGCCCTGCTTAGATTATTGTTGATTTGATTAAAGAAGATGATATATATATATATACTATTTATATTGCTTCTCTTTCCACATTTCTTTGTCGCTCGTTTACGTAAAGACACGGGTCTCTGCCTCCTTTGGGCGGCAATTCAGACTTCCCCGCAACAATTTCGAAACCATGCTTAGTCCAAAAAACAATAATTATAAGATGATGATGATAACCTAACCTGGAAGTGGAAGTCACCATCTATTAACATAAATCACATCCAAACTCCATCACATCATTCAATTACTCAAACATATTATTGACTTGGTAAACCATGAGCACGTCTCATGTACATCCACGGCGTAAAATTAATCATAATACTTAACAAATTAATGATATGAACGCATATGTGTGAACATCATCATATTTTTGCTTATGTGCATGATCTCATGACTTGGTCTTAAGCGTGCACTCCAGGGGTAAGCCCTGAGGGAATCGCTTGGTGTCCTTGCAATAGTCGTAGATCATGTACTTCTGCTGGACCGACTTCATCGTCTGCAGGCTCTGGGCATCAAGTTGCTGAGAAAACCAAGGGTATTTCGCCGAGGCGGCCGAGGAAGAAGGGCAAGTGGAGGCTCCGTTGGACCAGACGCAAGCGCTCACGTTGAAGCCCCTGAAGGAGGCGGTGAAAGGCGCCTGCGACCAGTCAGTCTTGACGAGGCCGCCTTGGGTGGCCCAGTCCTCGGCGTCCCATAGGGTCGAGTAGAGGGTCATGGGCTGGCTCTTTGGGTAGGGGACCCCTGCGGCTTCCAAGTTCTTGAACTCCCTTATTGGAATCCCATCGACATAGTACCTGTTTTTTTTAGCAGAAAGAGATTTGTCATTCATTTTGTGGCGAAGGACCTCAAATCGGTGTTATTTTAGAAGGAAATTTGTTTGTTCAAAGGCTTTCATGATCAGGACGAGGAGTACTTACACGACGTGTAAAGGGTTCCAAAGGACAGAGTAAGTGTGGAAATCGGCTGTCGGGTCGAACCAGAGATAGAATTGCTGCTCCCTATTGCCTTGGCCTTGGCTGTACAAGTTGGTGTGGAGGATGTAAGGGTCGCCGCTCAAGTTCCCCAAGAACTCCAAGTCTATCTCGTCCCAGGTCGACCCGTCCGAATGTAACTGCGTAACAAGAATGACATCATTCGCGTTAGCACTGTTCATCGAAATCCCTTTTGGCTACTCACGTATTGTTCCAAAATGGATTTTTTGTTAAGTGAGTCAATCGTACTCATGAGCTAGAATCTTTATGGTAAAAGATTTTCGTTTCTCTAGAACGAAATTGAATGAGTTTCTCGTGTCAATATAGCAAAAAACGAGCTTAAACAATGATTTCTTTCCTTTTTGTCTCTTCCAAACTGTACGAAAAGGATGGTCGGACTTACGTATAAGGTGGTGACAGTGCCCGCGGAGTTGCCTGGGACGAGCTTGATTTGCATGTCGAATTTGCCATAGAGGTACTGGTTCTTGGACTTGAAGCCGGAGCCAGAGGCCTTGTCCAGGGAAAGGCTGACGAGCTGGCCGTTATCCAGTACCTTGACGCGGCCATCTCCGAAAGTGACATCAAAATCTTGGTAAAAGTTATCGGCCAAAGCAACCACCGAGGAGCTGATGAGGATCGCGCACACGACCAACATAGTCGTCCTAGGAAATGAGTTTGAAGAAATTGAGGTGGGCATTGGCAAACGCTTTAGTCGCGGGTTTAGTTGAAGTGGGACTTCTTTACGCTATGGAGGTGTGGGAAAGTGGGTGGTGGACTTTCTCGGGTGTCGAAAGAACTTGGAACGCAAGGATGGTGGTGGTTCCAAGGCTAGGGATGGTATTTATATAGAAGGGTTTGGCGTGTTGGGGAATGTTCCATATGCGAAATGGGCAAAACGCAATTTGGCTAATTCTTTTTTGGTTGGTGGGGAGAAGGTGAAGAGTTAACAGCTGGATACCAAAAACCAAGGTCGAAAAAGCATGCTGCATCTTTCGATTTTCACAAGGGTCTTCGTCATCATCATAAATAATGACGAACCAGTACAATTTCATTTCATCAGCCTCCACGAAAAGACCTTCGCTTTTTGGTATTTCCGGGGGTGCTTCTGGGAGGGGGTTATGTGGTGGGAACCGTTGGCCCGGGGAGGCTATAGAAGCAGCACGGATGCTTCTTCCCTGCCGTCCTCCTTTGTGGATGAGGACTTGGGCGTCGAGTTCATTGGTTCCTCTTAGTGTAAAACAGCGTGCTATAAACTGGAAAGCGCGACACGATTGACTGACTAATCATGAGAGCCGTGGCCACTGGGCTGTCTCCAGCAGCTTCTGGAGCGCAACTAAAACATGCCAGACTAGCAAATTTGTTAATGGAGGCAGTGATTACTTCTATAATGCTGGGGATCTTAGATAATCATCATCATCCCACTCTACAGGTGGATATTTGAATAAGTTGATTGTATTTAGACACCTTTAAGAATCTTGCGCATCACTTTATAAATCAAGCTTAGTACCCTAAAAAACTTTCAATTTTGAGTTAAGTCCTAATTTTACTCCAAACTTTTTAGGGGAAATCCCAATTCTACCCTAAATCTTTTTGTGTCCCATAAAAAAACACTAATTTTATATCCTTTCTCTATTCTATCCTCTTTTTTTTTGCCCCATTAAAAACCATCAATTTTTACTTGAGTCACAAAATTGCCCATGTTGAGTCTCCGTTCAAAATTTCTCTTGACAACCAAGAGATGAAAACCTCTAAAGTGAGCAGTTCGAGTGTCTTGAGCCGAGTGTCCCAAGCGTGAGCTCTCCGACCATGAGACATAAAAGACTGAACGCAAAATCGAAGATCCCCAAATAAGATGGAATAAAGACTAGCAATAGAAGAAAACCAACTTTAATTGCTCTAGTTTTTACTGAAATTTCATATTATATAAAGTGTTGTTTGGGCTGACATGGAAATTCATCTCCAAAAAACATTTTCTTGGATATGAAATTTGAAAAAGAAAAACCAGAGCAATGACGTGAAAATACCATATAACTAAGAAAAATTTTGAACGGAGGATTAATGGGGATTGATACGGGATTCAAGTGAAAGTTACTAACTTTTTATGAGACAAAAAAAATTAAGAGTAGAATTGTTACCGGACCAAAAGTTGAAGATATTTTTATGAGATGGAGTAAAGGTTTATGCTAGAATTGAAATTGAATCTAAATCTGGAGTTTTTTTGGGTAAGAAAAATAAAGTTTTATACCGTTTTTAATATTTTCAACATTGCCCATAACTTTTTGTGAATTGCACGCATATAAGTTCTCAAAGGCTAGAGCCCAGAATGCTTTCTAGAAAGATCTACCCATGTAAAGGCCAATGTCAGGACCGAAATCTTCGTGACTTGGAGCATGTTATGTGGTGGCTTGTCGTCAAAAGATAGAATCTAAGTGGTTTCTAGAAATATCAACATTTTTGGCTGAGACTTAGCATTTTTTTTTTATATGTAATTGATACGGACCTCGCGTGCGCGAAAATTATAACGAAGTTGATCTACATGTGGAGAGACATATTCTATCAATTAAATTACTAAATTTTCTTTTTCGTATAGAAGATTTAAATTACAAATACATGAGAGGGACGTCATATTGCACCTTATTAAAAAAAATCAAGTTAAATTAAGTCTCGGTTTGTGAACATACAAAGATGTACTTAAAAACATTATCAATCTCCAGCACAGTTGAATGTGATAGGGGCTTAGGAAAAAGTATTTTATGCATCGGTTTTATAGCTAATGTGACATAGTCGATATATTCCCATCAATTATTGTGTTTGAAATTTGAGACAATTGTTTCTAATTGGTCAGTTTCATTGTGCATCTCTATTGCATCATATGCGGGAAAAGTGTTACAAAAGTCCCGGTATTGATACCAATCTAATTTAATCTTTTGACGTGGTAACAATTTAATCATAAATCTTTAGTCTTTCTAGCTAATTTTGAACGAATATAACTAATGTGAATGCCAGTCAACTTACATGACACGACCAATGCCGACATTGACGACTTTTAACAATATTTTAATATTTTTCGAATTTTTTATTTATTTTCTTTTTCTCTTTCCTTTTCCTTTTTGTTCCCTTTTTCCTTCTCTTCCTTCTTACTCCAATTGAACGTCAGACCAACCACTAGCAAGACTTGAGCCCCTACCAAAAACTACAAGGTTGGGGCTTTCCTATTGCAATGAGATCAACTTCATCGGCCCTTGCCTCTAGCCAATCATCGACCTCGGCGACCGGTCGGAGAAAGAAGGAAAAGAAGGAAAAAAAAATGAAAAGGAAAAAGAAAATTAAAAACATCAAAAAAATATCGAAATATTATTAAAATTGTCCATGCCAACGCTACCTTTACCACGTAAACCGATTAGCATCTACATCAGTTATATCCAGCCAAGATTAGCTAAAAGGACTAAACTGACATCAGATCCAAAGGTTTAGGATTAAATTGGCACTAATAAAAAAAGTTTAGGACTAAATTTATATAAATACAGTAGATTTGACTTTTCTTACACTTTTCCACATCGTATACAGTACAAGATACTTCTCGAGAGGTCCGAGGTTTCACTTGAGCACGTCATCTCAAAAAGCTTTATGCAAGCAACAAGCAAAGTCCACCACAAAGCGTTTTGGAGTGGGAAAAAGGTTGAAGCTATAAATGCATATCCTTCTTGAGTAGTTGGCTGTCTCTGACTCTTTAATATAAGTAGCCGCCGACCGATTTCATCTGTCGCGAAAGCATTAACCTACGTAGTTGTCTATTGGATATGTCTTAGCTTAAGTGAGTCGGCCCTAAAGCAAAGGAAAGAGGCGCACAAGTCAACCATCAATTACCACATCTCAACATTAAGTTCGGCTACGGACGACACGCGTTTAGGCCTACAAACCGCAGCATACAGCAAAGAAAACATGCAACTTTTTAAGATATTTAATTCGAAGAAGCGTTCTTCCTTCCGATGTTTTCAATGAAGGAAGGAATAATTTAATCTCAACCTAGCAATCACTTTAGCGATCAGCTTGTTTAGTCGTCCTTTTCTTTGATAAGGTAAAGGAGAAAGCGATCTTTGTCTACACTAGCTTGCTTGTATTTAATTGACTAATAATCCAGTAGTGGTAGCAGGTTGAATTGGCCCCCGAAAAAGAAGTTATTTTATTATGGCTGAATAATGTTGTGCATTCGACGAAAGAAAGACATGCTTAAATTGCAACGCGTGGTGTCTCGCACCGTGCAGGGAATCCCCCCAAAACAACACGCGCCCACCCCCCCGGGGGCTCCCCCAATCCTCCGAAAGTGGGATTCTTGTCCCGTGGCGGAGTTCCCCCTCCCCTTGATTGGAGTCCTAAAATTAGTCGACACTCGCTTATATTTTTGTGGTAGATAGTTCATTGAGTTTACGCACTATTACCATTTGCCTGAAACCTTCTAATTATAAAAGAAGCATCTCCCTTTTGAAATTGGCACAGTAAGCATAGCAGCAATGTGCTTGCATAAGCACTGTGTGGCAGTTTCTTATATGTCGAGGAAGCTAAAATGACGTGAATTAAGAGTCTTAACATTCTCATTCCGATTTGATAACACCGTTTTAGGCGATGTACATTAGATGAATATCAAGTTAAATCAAGTCTAGGTATAATACGATGGGAAATATGGGGGGTATACCAAGCTTAATTGGTGCGTTTCAGTGGATTTTCTTCGAGTGGAGTATGAAGATTCGGGATGAACAGCCCGCAGATTAGATGTCAAAGGCGTGCGGCCAGGCCCTGACAAACCCGGTGTCGGTGAGTTAAGAGGCACGAGATAAGTGCAAGGGCTCTGGACAAGCAGTGTCGGTGAGTTAGAGGCACGAGATAAGTGCGAGGACTCTGGACAAGCAGAAAACAGGCTCAGGAATCGAACAAGTGTTGTCCCATCGATTCCTCTTTGAGCGGTCGCTCGTGGGACCATGCCATCCTCTCGCCATTCTTCCTGGCCTCTTTCCCTTCCCTCTCGCCATCTGTTGCTTCTCCTCCCTACTTGGCATTTCCCTCCTAAAATCCCCCCTCGCTCTCTCACCTCTTAAATCCCCGTCGTTCCCATATATAAGGCGGGGACCCATAAGCCGAAGAGAAGGAAGAAGGAGCCAAAGCACATGCACTCGAAAGATCTCCGTCGCGACACTTTCGCTGGATAAGTTTCTAGCTACTTCGCCATCAATATGGGTTCTCCCTCATCCGAAGCGAAGGGTTTGGTTTTATGTGTACTTTCCATGGTGGCTTGGTCAGGCTTGTCGGTAGTTGCTCGAGCGAGTGACTTCAACAAGGACTTTGACATCAATTGGGGCGATGGACGTGCCAAGATACTCGACTCCGGAGACGTTCTCACGCTCTCTCTCGACAAGGACTCCGGTTCCGGCTTCCAATCCAAGAACCAGTACTTGTTTGGGAAAGTCAACATGCAAATTAAGCTAGTCCCCGGGAATTCAGCCGGCACCGTCACCTCCTACTACGTAGCTCTTTGCACATATATATATGTGCACAATCTTTTAATTAATCATTACAAGAAATTAGCGATGATGGTATGCGCTAACTGACGAGTTCGTTGTCGTGGATTTTGGTTTGTGCAGTTGAAATCGGAGGGGACATCGTGGGATGAAATAGACTTTGAGTTCTTGGGGAATTTGAGCGGTGACCCTTATGTGATGCACACCAATGTGTACACCCAAGGCAAAGGCGACCGAGAGCAACAGTTCTACCTTTGGTTCGATCCCACCGCTGATTTCCACACCTATTCGGTCCTTTGGAATCCACAGACCATCATGTAATGCATTTTATTATCTACCAAATGACGCTAATCATATAGTGACCGATTTACAAAAGTTCTACAGATTAAAATTACAAGTTTGTTGAATAACATGAATATACTTATCACATCATCTACTCATAATGAAAGGACTTAAATTAATCATATGTACTTGTAGCTTTGCTAATCTCTCTTGAGTCGCACGACCATTCAAGGAATTGAATAATGCTAGACCGAAATATTTGCAAAGATTGGTGTAAAAAAAGTTATGTGCAACTATATGCTACTTCTTGCTTATTCTCCTCAAAGATAATTACAGTTGGTATGCTGCTTTTTCTCTCTATTTTTCCAGATTTTCCGTGGACAACGCACCCATCAGGGAGTTCAGGAACCTGGAGTCAAACGGCGTGGCCTTCCCAAAGAGCCAGCCGATGAGACTCCACTCCACGCTGTGGAACGCCGACGATTGGGCCACGAGAGGCGGCCTCGTGAAGACGGATTGGACCCAAGCCCCGTTCACGGCCTCCTACCGGAGCTTTAGCGCCGAGGCCTGCGTTTGGGTCTCCGGGTCGTCTTCCTGTGGCCCCATGGACCAGCCGGGGTGGTTCACGGCGAAGATGGACGCAGATGGACAAGCGAAAATGAAGTCGGTGCAAAGGAAATACATGGTCTATAACTACTGTACCGACACTAAACGCTTCCCCAGTGGATTTGCTCCTGAGTGTGCTATCATGTAAAGAGCTTATGTGGTGTCGTATTATATGTGTGGCGTGTATAGTGTGCAAGAATAATGGCAACCCGAGATATGTGCTGATATTGGATGTGTAGCACTTAATGTGAATATATGTATTTTGTGATGTGGTCTTTGGTTTATGATAAAGAAAGGACCAATCTCATCAACAAAATAATGTCTGGTGAGATTTGGGATGGTAATTGTACCTTAAGAAAAAGCGATCCTAAATAGGGAACACCGATTTGTGCATTGGGATAAGAAACATAAATTGTATTTTTTTTAATTAACCTAGGCCCTTTGGAATTGAGGATATGCATTCAAATATAAATTAACGACAGTTTTAAGAGAAATCAGTTGATGTGAATTGATACACTTGTGATAAATTCATTCATTTTAAGCTCATCAAAATTCTAAACTGATACACATTGACTTTCCTTGGTTTTCATCAAATTTCACTTTGAAATTGCTTAACTGAATGACACGTGCAATAACTTAGTTGATATAATAAGTCATGTGGAAATTCATAACTCTCTATTTGGTTTCTTCAATTGGCCCTAATTTGAAAATAAATAGAGCTCATTCTCTGTCTCCCTCAAAGCACGAAAAACCCTAAATTGTCATCCGGCGAATTTCGTTGACAAAGCTGGAAGATGACAAGCTTTCTTGGAACCACTTCCAATTGAAGCCATTGAACATCCTAATTTGGTGATTTGGATGAGTTAGCCAAACTAGCCTGGAAAAAGGAAAATTGAAGGCGAGAAGATAATCAGAGATAACAGTGTGCTCGAATGAGTTTTGATGCCTAATAACAAAGACGAAGATGACGACGAAGGATTCTGCTCGAGGAAGAGGAAGAGGAAAAAGAATTAGAGTCCGCAGAGAGAGACCTATTTGTTTTAATTTGCGTATTGTGTTATCCATGCCTTTTTAATCAACCAAAGCCTTTTGGAATTGAGAATAAGCACAGTTTCCTACTACTTCTATTTTGACAACTCAAATTAAGTTCTCTCCCATGGCGGCCAAAATACTATAATCCCAGTTTCCTCATACTACCTTTTTGACAATTGAGTTATCCAAATGGAAGTAGAACTGGGTGCAGCTCTGACTGGTAAATCTGTAGTAGAAGAAGAGCTGGCAATCCATTAACTCTCGGTCAATAAAGAGTTTTGGGAAAAGCAGCGACCGCTCACGGTAAAGCATGTAGCTGGCGGTGAACAGACGATAAAGCTCGTCTCTGTGTGGGGAAGCTTCGTGTCGTCTCGAACCGCGTCGCTTTATAATTTCTTTGCATGGTGGATGTGGGTTGGTAACGTCGCTTCTTGTCCTCTTCTTTTCGAAAACATTTTTAATATTGGAAGCCAACTGTCCACAGCCGGGTTGGTGTAGAGGTTTGACCCCTACCGATCAATCCTTCTTTGCATCTCCTCTTCTCTCACACGCTTTTCTCCCTTCTCCATCTTTGGCCCGAAGCTATAAAACCAACCTCCACATCTCTCCCATTTCATCAAGCAAAACTAACCCCTACTTCTCTCTCTCCTCTGCAATCCTCACTCTCAAATCATATCATCGGCATTTGCACCTCTTCAGCAACTACAGCAGCAGCAGCAGCAGCAACAGAAAACAAAATGCGCCCAATATGGCCTCTCGGTCCACTTCTTCGCTTTGTACGGCCGCGCTTCTTCTTCTCGTGGTCGTTTCTTGGGCAACATCCGCTTCCGCCCGCAACTTCTATCAAGACTTCGACATAACCTGGGGAGATGGCCGAGCTCAGATCCTCAACAATGGCGATCTCCTCACTCTCTCCCTCGACAAGGCCTCCGGCTCCGGTTTCCAGTCCAAGAACGAGTATTTGTTCGGCAAGATTGACATGCAGCTCAAGCTCGTTCCTGGCAACTCCGCAGGCACTGTCACCGCATACTATGTAAGTCTCCTTCTTGATCAGTTTGTGCCCCTTTATCTTCAAGCTCCCTTCTTTTTTTCTCGATCAGATTTTAATTTTTGCCATGTTGTGATTCTACAGTTATCTTCAAATGGGTCAACGTGGGACGAGATAGACTTCGAGTTCTTGGGGAACTTGAGCGGCGATCCGTACATTCTTCACACCAACGTGTTCAGCCAAGGCAAGGGCAACCGAGAGCAGCAATTCTATCTGTGGTTCGACCCAACTGCTGATTTCCACACCTACTCCATCCTCTGGAATCCACAACGCATCATGTAAGAGTCTGAGACGCTCAAACTGCGATCTTACTTGCATTTACGTCGCACTGCACTTTTCTCTGCAGCATTTACTTAAAAACTTTTGTGGCAACCATTGCAGATTCTCAGTGGACGGGACTCCGATCAGAGAGTTCAAGAACGCAGAGTCCATCGGTGTTCCTTTCCCCAAGGCCCAGCCCATGAGGATATTCTCCAGCCTCTGGAACGCGGACGACTGGGCGACCAGAGGCGGCCTAGTGAAGACGGACTGGACGCAAGCGCCCTTCACTGCTTCCTACAGGAACTTCAACGCCGATAACGCCTGCGTTTGGTCATCCGGGTCATCGTCTTGCACTTCGTCTTCATCTTCTTCGGATGGTAATGCATGGCTATCAGAAGAGCTAGACTCAACAAGCCAAGAGAGGCTGAAGTGGGTGCAAAGCAACTACATGATCTACAACTACTGCACGGATGCCAAAAGATTCTCCCAGGGCTTCCCTCCTGAGTGCACCATGTCCTAGACGACACGAGACGTTGATTTTGTAGAAAATTTTCTTTCCTTTTTTCCTTCCCGAGACAACTCTATTCATTTGTTAATCTCTCTCTGCTACCGAGAAGCAATCGATATTCTTTTATTCTTTGACATGTGTAATATTCTGGTCTTTACTCAATAAAACAGAAAATCATCTTGGATTTGATAGCATTGCTGCGATTTGGTGAGTTGATACGACACAGAACAAAATTAATCGAAAAAAAATGGATTTTACAGGCTAGCTCCTGCCTTGAACATGAAATTGATGACAGAATTGATTACGCCGTTGTAGCTCAGAAAATTTGATAAGCGCTACATTGAGCTAGTCTTCTTTTTTACGCTGAGACATCCTCATCATGGGACTGACTTGGCCGACATTTCTTACTGGTCCTTGTCACAGAAGTACCAACCATAGACAAGCGATAATCATCATACCCTCATGACCAGACGAGCTCTCCAACTCTGCAAACTCAATAAATATCATTGACTCCAACATAGAATTAACCGCAATTTATGGCTGATAAACCTCAAGTCAACCAAACTTAAAGAGCATGGTGCCGCAAACTAGGATCCATAGATCGTGCAGTGGGCAACCTGCGATCCCTCCCACAACCGATGGCACTCTTAGCTGAGTTCACGAACTCTAATGTTAAATAGCTTCAGGGACTTAAAGCTTCAAATATAGCAAGACTTAAAGCTTCAAATATAGCAATCATTCATATGTACTTCTGAACAGAAATAGTTTGTCCTTTTCTAACTCCTGACTCGTGATCATCCCAACTTGAAGCCACATTGCGTTTTACAGTCCACAATTCCTTGCTCACTTTTGTCAGCCTTCCACTACATTACCTGTTACAACTCAAATAGCGACGAGAGAACCTTATTCCCACTCGTCAAAATCGTGTCACCTCATTCGACCAAACGAAGTTGCAAACTTATTGCCCGTGGAGACGGGCTACAATTGTAAAATTTTGGTGGTGGCACCAAAAAAAAAAGGTTGAAAAGTCAAAGAAGAAAAGAGAAAAGAAGGGGACGCTCGGTTCTTAAATAGACCGATGGCACGAGCAGGTTAAAAAAAAAAAGAGGAAGGAAAGGAAAGAAAAGAAGAAAGAAGAAGAAAGGGAAAAAGAGAGAGTTTTGCGCCACAGGGACCTCGCCAAACCAATTCAACTCCAATTTACAACGTTCGGTAAGTATTCGCATCCCTCGTTCCTCCAATCGGATTTATTTTTGGGGTTAGGGTGTAGGATTCAATCCACAAAATCTGATTTTTGAGTTATTGAGTTATGGAATTTTATGGAAATGATAATTTATGGTGTCGTGGAGCCATAGGGTTTGTTGAGAATTGTTTTTTAGCAACAATTTGGTCAGAGCAAAATTTTAGGGCTTCGCATTCAAGTTCCGCATTGCGTTTGGATTTAAATAATCATTTTGAGTGAGTGATTTGTTAGTGCATAAAAGCCGTTTTGTTAGCATTTAGGCATAGTTTGGTCGTTTCATAATTAAGGTAAAGTTATATTTGGTCTTAACATCGAGATTGTTGGTTTGTATAACTATATATTGTTTGGTTTGGGCATTCTCAAGTGAGTGATGCTATCTCTTCTATGAATTTCTAAACTCATGCATTGAAAATAATAAAGATTTGATATATTATAAGTTATGAATAAACATGTTTGTTGCATCAAACAATTACTATAATTCGGTATTTGTAAATGGTTTGCTAAATATTTTTGAAAAGTTGTCACAAAAGCTTATATGTATGTGTGTATGCGTGTGTGTATATTGATTCGTGAACTTGGTTTATGAAATGGATTCTAAAATGGTTTGGGAAATGTATTGTAATTTATGAAATTGTTTCAAGATTTGGCTTTGTGGATTGTAAAGGATGTTATTGTGAATTTGTGTTAGTGCTCAATATCATTGTGAGCCCAATGAGGGGCTTGTAGGTATGCATACTAGTTAGGATCTCCTTATGGCCAGCCATCGGCAATATAGATGGAGGCCTTGGTAAAAACACAAATATATGAAAAGAACATGAGTGAGAATTTTTACGTAGAAAACCCTTCCCAAAATCAGGATAAGGGAAAAACCACGGTGCTGCATTAGGCCATCTTCCACTATTAGTATCGATATTACAAGTTATAAGGTTACAAGTTTTAGCATCACAACCTATGAAGCTCCGACACTCTCCAAGAGCCTTTGTGTCATTTCGAACACTTCAATACGTGTCTGACACTCTTGGACACTCTCCGACACTCGGTCAACATGTGTCCGAAAATCCGACACTTGGTCAACTTTCTCGACACTCGAGTCAAAATTCTAACATACAAGTTTCCGATATCGAGATCAATTTTAAAAATTCAAAAATATATATATATATATATATATATATATATGTGTGTGTGTGTGTGTGTGTGTGTGTGTGTGTGTGTGTGTGTGTGTGTGTGTGTGTGTGTGTGTGTGAAAATAAAGCACAATAATGAAAACAATAAATGAAGAAAGAAGAAAAACTTAGTATTCTCTTCTGACTCTCACTTCTCGTTATACTCAATTCATCTCTTAAGTTTTTTTTCTCTTCTTCCAACATATCTAACATGCGAGTCCAGAATATGGATCGCTTGTTTTTTCTCCAAGTTTTATGAATTGTTGAAATAGAGTTGAATTTGTCAAATTAAAACAATGATATTAATAAATGATGGATTAATTAGTGTAAATTCATTCTAGGATTTTTTTAATTATTTATTTATTTATGAATTTGATTCAAATTAATTTGATTGAAATAATCATAAAAATGGTAATTTATTATGTATATGTAACGACCTAGGCCCCACTGTATAATATTGTCCACTTTGGACACTGAGTCCTCACGGCTTTAAAACGCGTTATGCAGGGACTTTAATACAATTTAATCCTCTATTCGACACATAGTCAACCACTCTTGATCATCTGTTGTTGACAAAATCATATGGGATAGTTTCACCTAGCATATGTTCTTGATAGTCTCTAAAGTCCTAATTTTGTCCCGCGACACAAAATGCCTAACCAAGGAAGCATCGGCATAATGCTGCTGCAAATTCAAGACATCAAAGCACATAAGAAAAACCTGAAGATTATCTTCTTCCAACTAAACAAGTTCCATTTCCGTTTTCTTTTCCTAGCAAAAACATTGCGCTAATCACCAATAAAGGAAAACCCATTGTACTTATCATCTCATACGATCCCTTGCAAATCATCTATATGCTGAGTTTCTAAAAAAGGGTGATAAAAATCGAATACTTTACATTAAAAAGAAATATAAGCTGAATAAAAAGGCAAAACATGGATAAATTAAATGAAATGAAAATTGAATAGAGGAAAAGATAAAAAGAAGGACCCGAATTGGAGGATTTCGGGCGCCTTTATGGGAATTTACTATGCGGGATTCTCTCCATTATCTCAGCTTACAATTTTTGTCAATAAAGTTTGATTAAAACAAGGTGAACCCCAAGGAATAGATGACAAATATAAAGTTAAACCCAAGGGAAGTTGACAAAATTTGATCGACCATAGCCATTGCAAATTTCGCCCAAAAGTCAGTAGTGATGTTTTCTTCTTCCCACGTTTACTTTCGGCTTTCTAGTTTCGTTTTGGATGAATTTTTTTAGAGGGTGGTCAACCTATAATTTCTCTGCCTCATATTCTTAAAGATGACCGTGAATGTGACAGAGATTTATCTTTTTTCATATTGTCCTTAAAATGATAAAATTTGAATTGTATTTGAATTTGGACAATCAACTTCCTAGATCTCTGTGTTCATAAAATATAGTGCGCAGGAAGAATGCATGTACGACGATGCCCTTTAGAGGAGGAGGGCCAAGCAAGGGGAACAATGGGTGGGAGAGATGGAGGTTTCGGTTCTCAAGGAGTTTGTAATCTTTGAGGTCCCAATAGCACTTTTATGACATCCATTAATAACTCATTTGAGATATTAGTCGCTTTGACTCATCCCATTTCGAGCCTCACGATTTTGTCTTTTAGTATATAGGCACTTTCTCAAGAGGTCACTCATTCTAATAGTGCCCTAGTCTGAGCATGATAAACTTTGGAATTTCACATACCTGAATTAACTCACTCAAAATATTGTCAAATTTGATCCATTTCATTTGGAGCCCCAAGATTTGTCTTACCTATTTGGCATATAGGCAAGCAATTTTTCATGAGGTCATCCATCCTGGTAGTACTCTAATTTAAACACGCTCAACTTTAGAGTTCCAAAGTAAGGCTTATTGTTACTATCACAACCCCAACTCGACAAGATCAAAGACAATGATTAAGTTGTCCTTTCTCCTAAAGGACACACCCTTAAATGTAACTAGCATTAACCTGTCCTCCAAAAAATATATACCCAATTAAATATCCGATGGAATAGAAAATTGGTTATAGGATCATATTTCTAAAATTCATTAACACTATATATTTTTCCCAAATTAAGAAATTAATACAGATATCATTTCAGACTTTTTTTTTTAGCTATCTATATTTATGCACAATTCAGCTACTAAAAGTTCCCCGTCAATATTGCTCGTACACTACTCGTCGTTAGCTAAAGAACCCAAAAATGATTTGGGAGGAAAAGGGTGAGTAGCCACAACTCAGGTGAGTAATACATATCTCTTTTAAATAGATCGGGCATTTACAATGTTTATTTATAAAACCATAACGAAACTCAATAATCCTAAATCCAATTGATAATATACGTACAATTTCAAATAAATCTTACTTACTTTAAGCAAATATACGTACTCATACAGTCAAAATGCACAATGAAATATGTGGTCATGTGAATAGTAAAATACTAAATCAAGTACCATATTCGTACACGTACAATACAAAAAAGAAATTATATCTTTCCACAAAACTTCATACATATCAAAAATCATCTAAATCAACAACATTGAATCATAGATTAATGATCTATTCCATTGATCAATATCACATCAAATCAAACGACGATGGTCCATTAGATCAACTAATCTCAAATCACATGTCGACGGCCCATTCTATTGACCATATTAATGCTCAAATATCTAACCATGATCGTACATATCATTCTGTGACAAAGCGAACAAGATTCCCCTTGACAAGTTCTCCATGGCCTAGAATGATATCCTAAAACCAATATGCATACCCAAAAACCCCTAACCAAGTCCACTATTATATTAAGCACCAAATTATTATCCTCTAATACCATAATCAACATTCAAAATTCATCTCGTAAATCGGTTTCACAAACTGAATTGAATCACCATTCACAACTTCATTTATCAAATAAAATGCATTTAATAAAGTATTTCATAAATTAATACTTATAATCACTCTCAACTCCATTCATCAAACATAATACATACATATATATATATATATATATATATTTCACAAGAAATTTCTCACACCATTTTGGAATTCAATTCATAAACCAAGTTGACAAATTAATATTATATATATATATATATTACCTTTTGCAACATATTTCCTAAAACATTTTCCAAAACATTCTCAAATACCAAAAAATAGTAAATATCTTATATAGATTTTATGCAACAAACATGCTTTAAATAACTCATACAATACTCAAATCATATCATTTTCATGACACAAGTTTACAAATTCATAACAGAAATACCATCACTCACTTGAGAATGTCAACAACGTAACTATATGCGTCGGCAATCTCGTAATCCTAACAATTAGATGAGAATTGATGTCAAAACCAAGTAAAATACTATAACAACTACGAATCAACTCAACTATGCTTAAATGCTAGCAAAAACTACTCTTAGCATCAACAAATCGCACACCCAAAGTGATTACTTAAGCTGTTCGAAACATGGAACTCGCAAATGAAGTCATAAAATTTTGCTCCAACAAAACGATTGCTCCAAAATGACTCTCATCAAATCCTATGGCTCCACAACATCAAAATCCATTATTTTTATGAAATCTCAAAACTCAACAACTCAAAAATTGCACTTTATGACTCAAATTTCAAGACTTTGAATTTGTGCCATAATTTTAAAAACAACTCCAATTAGACAAATGAAGGGTGTGTGCACTTATCAGAGTGTTGCGAAGCGAAGTAAATACAATCTGATGAGATCTCCAAGGTGTGTACGCATGAGTTTTTTTCTTCCCCTTTCCCTCTCTTTTCCTTCTTCTTTCTTTTCTTTCTTTCTTTCTCTCTCTTTCCCTTTTCTACCTGAGCTCTCGGTCCCTATAAAATTGAGTCCATTCTTTTTCATTTGCTTTTTTGATTGTTCAATTTTTTTACATTTTGACATTTGACTTGGTCAAACTCCAAATATTATAGTTACGACAAAAAATGCCTCCGTGAGTCAATTTAGGAATGACACAATCTAGTATCAGAGTATGACCACCTCCGGTGGATATGTTGTTTGGGGACGAGCCACACAGTAGTTGGTAGGCCTATAACGACCTGGTCCGACAATGATGGGAAGTGACCGCATGGGCCAAAGAGCTCAAACAAGAAGTGGCTCCTATCAACCTTCTAGGATGGCAAAGAAGATAAGAATGAACTGAATTGCACTATCTTCCCTATCAACCTTCTAGGATGGCAAAGAAGATAAGAACGAACTGAATTGCACACTGAAGAGAGGGAAAGTGTTCCTGGGATATATTTGGAATTAACTCACAGAGGCGTCCTTTGACATAATAGCAAGTTTTGTTTTGAAACTCCAAAGTTAAGCGTACTTAATTTAGAACAATATCAAGATGTGTGACTTCCTAGAAAAGTGTCTTTCTATACGATAAAAGACAAAACCGTAAGACTTGGAGTTGGATGGATTAAAAGGAAAATACCTGGAGTGAGTTAATTAAGGAATGCCAAGACCATTACATCAAAAATCATTAATTTCAGTTTTCACAATTATATTTTAGACGCACTCTTCCCATAATAGGTGTGGAATTCCATTTATTTATACCTCCGTCGCCGTTCTAGAATTCTGACAGCCACTTCTTATCTGAATCTTTTGACCCTGATAGCTATTTCTTATCTGAATCCTTTGACCTTGACAACCATTCTCCGCCACCATCAAATCGGGTCATTATGGCCTTGTTGTAGGGTTAGCTCATGAATTCTAGAATAAATTAATTGACTATGAGAGCCGACATTAGCTGGCGGAAAAGCAGCGAGCGCTCCTGGTAAAGCATGTAGCTGCCGGTCAAGAGATGATAGAGCTCATCTCTGTGTCGGCGTGGGTGTGGAAGCTTCGCGTCGTCCCAAACCGCGTCCGCTCATAATTTATTTGCGTGGTGGATGTGAGTTGGTAATGTCACTGTTTGTCCTCTTCTTTTTTACAACAGTTTTATATTGGAAGCCAACTGTCCACAGCTGAGTTGGTGTAGAGGTTTGACCCCCACTAATCCTTCTTTGCCTCTCCTCTTCTCTCACACGCTTTTCTCCCTTCTCCATCTTTCCCCCGAAGCTATAAAAACCACCTCCACATCTCTCCCATTTCATCAAGCAAAACTATCCCCCACTTCTCTCTCTCCTCCACAGTCCTCGCTCTCAAATCATCTCATTGGCATTTGCATCTCTTCAGCAACTACATCAGCAACAACAGAAAACAAAACGCGCCCAATATGGCCTCTCGTTCCACTTCTTCACTTTGTACCGCCGCGCTTCTTCTCATGGTCGTTTCTTCGGCGACTTCTGCTTCCGCCCGCAACTTCTATCAAGACTTCGACATAACCTGGGGAGATGGCCGAGCTCAGATCCTCAACAATGGCGACCTCCTCACTCTCTCCCTTGACAAGGCCTCTGGCTCCGGCTTCCAGTCCAAGAACGAGTATTTGTTCGGCAAGATTGACATGCAGCTCAAACTTGTTCCTGGCAACTCTGCTGGCACCGTCACCGCATACTATGTAAGTCTCCTCGGTAATTAGTTTGTGCCCCTTGGTCTTCAAGCATCGTTCTTTTCTCTTGATTCGATTTTAACTTCTGCTATATTGTTATTCCCCAGTTATCTTCAAATGGGTCGACGTGGGACGAGATAGACTTCGAGTTCTTGGGGAACTTGAGCGGCGATCCCTACATTCTTCACACCAACGTGTTCAGCCAAGGCAAGGGCAACCGAGAGCAGCAATTCTATCTCTGGTTCGACCCAACTGCTGATTTCCATACCTACTCCATCCTCTGGAATCCACAACGCATCATGTAAGAGTCTGAAATGCTTAAAATGCGAGCTTACTTGCATTTACATTGCGCTACACTATTCTCTGCGGCATTTACTCAAAACCCCGTGTGTGCGACGATTGCAGATTCTCAGTGGACGGGACTCCCATCAGAGAGTTCAAGAACGCAGAGTCGATCGGCGTTCCTTTCCCCAAGGCCCAGCCCATGAGGATATTCTCCAGCCTCTGGAACGCGGACGACTGGGCAACCAGAGGCGGGCTTGTGAAGACGGACTGGACACAAGCGCCCTTCACTGCTTCCTACAGAAACTTCAATGCCGATAACGCCTGCGTTTCGTCATCTGGGTCCTCATCTTGCACTTCATCTTCATCTTCTTCGGATGGTAATGCATGGCTATCAGAAGAGCTCGACTCAACAAGCCAAGAGAGGCTGAAGTGGGTGCAAAGCAACTACATGATCTACAACTACTGCACGGATGCCAAAAGATTCAACCAAGGCTTCCCTCCTGAGTGCTCCATGTCCTAGACGACACAAGACATTGATTTTGTAAAAAATTCTCTGTTCTTTTTCTTCTTTTTTCGAGCCAATTCTATTCATTTGTTTTGTGGCCGAGAAGCAATTGATATTCTTTTATTCTTTAATGATTGTAGCATTCCTATCTTTACTCAATAAAACAGAAAATCATCTTGGATTTCATAGTATAGCTGCGACTCAGTGAGTGGATACAACACAGAACAAAATTAAGGGAATGAAAATGGATTTTTCAGTCCAGCTCCTGCCTTGAATATGAAACTGATGACACAATTGATTACGCTGTTGAAGCTCAGAAAATTTTATAAGCGCTACGTTGAACAAGTTTTGGTTTTATGTTGAATTCTACTCCGATATCCTCATCGAGGGACTGATTTGATCGACATTTCTTCCTGGTCCTTGTGCTCCACAGAAGGATGAAACATAGAAAACCGATCATCACAATACCATCATGACCAGACAAGCTTTCCAAATCTGCTAACTCAAAGAACATCCTTGACTCCAACATAGAATCAACCATGATTTACGGCCGATCAACCTCAAGTCAACCCAACTTAAAGAGCAAGGTGCCGCAAACTAGGATCCAAAAATCGTACTGTGTGCAACCTGCAACCCCTCCCACAACTTCTCTTAGCTGATTTCACAAATTCTAATGTTAAATAGCTTCAGGGACTCTAATGGAAATGCTGCACAACCGAACACTTTGTAAGTGAGATATATCAGGAGTAGTATCATAAAGAACCTTCCGGGGAGACAAATTGTCTAGAACAGGAGTTGGGAGATCAAGTGAACTCCAGTCTCAAAAGCAAATTCCCAGAGATGACAAGGAAGAGCAGATTCATCATTTGACCAAGGCCAGTTTCCACTATATGGCAATACTTGCATTCAACGGTCCCATTTTGAAATAGAGATTATGCACAATAGATGCGCCGATGAATGCCATGACTGAGAAGGTAAGAGTGCATGGTAGAGGATAAGAACTCGGGTGCTCCATCACACTAAATCATCTAAAGTTTGCACTGAAGTTGAGTCTTCACAAGGGCATGAAAGGCTTTAAAAATGTTGAAAATTTGATCTTGAGATGCGAAGGGATAAAGCCAAGTAAATCGAGAAAAGTCATCAATAAAACACTTGTAATATTTATAAAACAGGAGGCAGACCCAAACATCAAAATGAACTAGCTGAAGAGAGGAAGCCCTAGATCCGTGTACGTCAAATCACATAATTTGTTCCGTCTAGACGTTCTCCGAAGGATGGAGAAGAAAGGAGACCTGAGATAGTGGCAGCAGGAGTTGTGGGTCTGGTGATGGTTGAAGTGGAAGGCTGGGATTGTTGTAGCGTTGTTTGTTCGGCAGAGGAGGAATTTGCAGAGGAATTTGAGTCACTCGTATTTAGATCGATGGGCTTTTGCCTTTTTGATACCAAGACAGAAATAGAGATGCAGAAAGAAAACAGAGAATATAGAAGACATACGAAAAGTGTGTGTGTATATATATAGATATAGAAAGAATCTCTAGAGATAGATATTGACAACAAAATTTGTAACCACCAATGAAGATAATATTTGAATCAATCAAGGATTACATATTATGCGTAGATTCTGATTGTGTGGTGATTCTGGTGCGACGTGGCGGTAACATTATCAATCTCAAATTGCATATCATGCCAATATTTTGATTGTGCTGTGATTTATATGCGAGCTAAAGATAACATTTGATTCTGGTGTGAGCTCGAATGCGGACTGGGTCAACAGATAGATTCAGGTAGAATCTTCCTGATAATCACTCAAATCCTAAGTTTGTCCCCCCATACAAATTGCACAACGAAAGAAGCATCGGCATAATGCTGCTGCAAATTCAAGACGTCAAAGCATATATATAAGGCAAAACCTGAAGATTACCTTCCTCCAACCAAACAAAGTCCATTTCCATCTTCTTTTCCCAGCTAAAAGATGCACCAATCACCAATAAAAGAAAACTCCTTGTACTTATCCTTTCAAACCATCCTTGCAAATTGTCAATATGCCGAGTTTCTGAAAAAAGGTGATAATAATCGACTCTTTTAAATCAGAGAGAAATATAAGTTGAACAAAGAGACAGAACACGAATACACGAATAATTTAAAGGAAATAAAAATTGAACAGAGGGAAAGATAAGAAAGGATCTGAAACAGAGGATTTCGGGTGCCTCTGCAGACATTTGCTGCACGGAATTCTCTTCATGATCTCAACTTGCAATCTCCGTCAAAAAATTTTGATTGAACCGAGGTGTAAACCCGAGGAACAAATAAAGAGGTTAACCCGAGTGAAGTTAACAAAAATTGATTGCCTGAGCCAACGCAACATTCGGCCGATTTTTTTTACATTTTAGAACCAAAAAAGCATGCATAATCTGAACAATTTTAAATGTAATTTATTATATTCTCTCCAAAGATTTGAGGTGTTGTATGTTAAGTTGAGGTGAAATAGTAAAGTTAAATTCGAAAAAGTAAGAAATGAGAAAAATAAAATAGAACCGGAATGTCTAGACAGAACGCATTCCCGGATCGTACATGCAGAATGGTGGGAGGAGACATGTGGGTTCTCAAAGAGTACGAGTTTTCAATATGTCCGCTCTTTCGTGTCGGGAGAGAACGGACTTTTGCTTTCCATGAAAGCTTTTAGATGCTCCTCCTATAATATCTCTGCCTAAAGGTACATGAAGATGATAGGCGACATGATCTCTAATGTATGCAAATTATAGTGCGCGGAAAGAATGTAAATACCCCACCATATGAGATCCACCGACATCAGCTGGCGGAAAAGCAGAGACCGCTCATGGTGAAGCATGTAGCTGGCGGTGAACAGACGATAGAGCCCGTCTCCGTGTGGGGAAGCTCCATGTCGTCTCGAACCGCGTTGCCTCATAATTTATTTGCATGGTGGATGTGGGTTGGTAGTGGGAGTGTCACTGTTTGTCCTCTTCTTTTTTAAAGCAATTTCTATATTGGAAGCCAACTGTCCACAGCTGAGTTAGTGTTGGCGGTTGACTCCCACCGATCCTTCTTTTGCCTCTCCTCCTCTCTCACACGTCTTCTCCCTTCTCCATCTTCGGTACGAAGCTATAAATACCATCTCCACATCTCTCCCATTTCATCAACCAACGCAAACACCCCACATCTCTCTCTCCTCTTCAGTCCTCACCCACATATCATCTCATTGAGATTTGCTTCTCTTCAGCAACTACAGCAGCAGTAGATAGAACACGCCCACTATGGCCTTCCCTTCTACTTCTTCGCTTTGCATCGCCACTCTGCTTCTCGTGGTCGTTTCTTGGATGACGTCTGTTTCCGCCCGCAACTTCTATCAAGACTTCGACATAACCTGGGGAGATGGCCGAGCTCAGATCCTCAACAATGGCGACCTCCTCACTCTCTCCCTCGACAAGGCCTCTGGCTCCGGCTTCCAGTCCAAGAACGAGTACTTGTTCGGCAAGATTGACATGCAGCTCAAGCTCGTTCCCGGTAACTCCGCTGGCACGGTTACCGCATACTATGTAAGTCTCCTTCTTAATCAGTTTGTGCCCCTTTATCTTCAATCTCCCTTCTCTTTTTCTCGATCAGATTTTAACTTTTGCTATGTTGTTATTCTACAGTTATCTTCAAACGGGTCGGCGTGGGATGAGATAGACTTCGAGTTCTTGGGGAACTTGAGCGGCGATCCCTACATTCTTCACACCAACGTCTTCAGCCAAGGCAAGGGCAACCGAGAGCAGCAATTCTATCTCTGGTTCGACCCAACTGCTGATTTCCACACCTACTCCATCCTCTGGAATCCACAACGCATCATGTAAGAGTCTGAAAAGCTCAAAATGCGACCTTACTTGCATTTACATTGCGCTACACTATTCTCTGCGGCATTTACTCAAAAACCTTTGTGTGCGACCATTGCAGATTCTCAGTGGACGGGACTCCCATCAGAGAGTTCAAGAACGCAGAGTCCGTCGGTGTTCCCTTCCCCAAGGCCCAGCCCATGAGGATATTCTCGAGCCTCTGGAACGCAGACGACTGGGCGACCAGAGGCGGGCTCGTGAAGACGGACTGGACGCAAGCGCCCTTCACTGCTTCCTACAGGAACTTCAATGCCGATAACGCCTGCGTTTCGTCATCTGGGTCCTCATCTTGCACTTCGTCTTCATCTTCTTCGGATGGTAATGCTTGGCTAGCAGAAGAGCTTGACTCGACAAGCCAAGAGAGGCTCAAGTGGGTGCAGAGCAACTACATGATCTACAACTACTGCACGGATGCCAAAAGATTCCCCCAGGGCTTCCCTCCTGAGTGCTCCATGTCCTAAACGACACAAGACATAGGATTTGTAGAAAATTCTCTATTCGTTTTTTTCCCTTTTTGGAGCCGATTCTATTAATCTCTCTCTCTCTCTTCGAGAAGCAATTGACATTCTTTTATTCTTTGACATGTGTAACATTCTTGTCTTTATTCAATAGAACAGAAAATCATCTTGGATTTCATAGCATTGCTGTGATTCTCAGTACACATGTTTTTACATGACCAATCAGTCTTGTAATCTATACAATAAATACTCCGAGCAATGGTATTTCTACTGTCTATAAGGATTTTCCCACGGCTAATTTAGTAACGTGAAAAAATCACCCTTGATTGAAAATAAACATATTGAAGATTTTTTTTTATTAATAGTACTACTCTACTCCTATTCTAATTTTCACTCTCTCACTTTTGTTTTGCATCCTTACGGTTCGAAACTCACACTTGAAAGTGAATCATCCTCACCCCAACTTTATGAGAAGATGGAAATTTGAACCCTCCACCTCCACCTCCCCCTCCCATGTTGAAAATGTGGCCACTGAAGTAAACCGCAGTGATTAAACATATTGAAGATGAAAATGCATTAATATCTCTCACTATATAGATCGAGCACTAACTATGCATATTTACAAAACCATAATGAAACCATATAATCTCAAATTCAATTGACAATATACGTAAAATTTCAAATAAATGTTATTTACTTTCGGCAAATATTCGTACACATACAATCAAAATGAACAATAAAATATGCGGTCATATTAATAGTAAAATACTCATTATTTCAGATATTGTAATTCAAACACGTACAATACAAAAAACAGGTTATTTCTTTCCACAAAACTTCATACATATAGAAATCATCTTCTAAATAACCATATTGAATTATATATCAATAGTCTATTCCATTGATTAATCTTATAAACGACAATAGTTCATTCTTGATATTAACAATAGTCTGTTCCATTAACTAAACTCATATTCAAATATCAAACTATGATCATGCATAATGCCCCTTGACAAAGCGCTAAAGATTCCCTCGGCAATTTCTCCATAGCCCAAAAACACATTGTAAATTTGGTATACATACTTATAAACCCTTTGCAACAATATTAAGCACCAAATTATTATCCTCTAATACCAAAATAAATATCCAAAATTCCATTATCATCCTCTAATACCAAAATCAAGATCCAGAATCTATCTTATCAATCGGTTGCACAAATTAACCATTTATAACTCAATTTATCCAATAGAATTTATTTCATAAAGTATTTCACAAATCAATACATATAATCATTATCAACTCCGTTCTCCAAACATAATATATATTTTTCACAAGAAATTTTTTACACCATTTTGGAATTCACTTCATAAACCAAGTTTACAAATCAGTATACATATTACGTTTCACAACACATTTTGTAAAATATTTCCCAAACCATTTTCAAATAACAAAACTTAGTAAATGTCTAACCTATATTTTATGCAATAAGCGTACTTTAATAACCATACGATTCTCAAATCAGTGATATTTTCAAGACATGTATTTACAAACTCATAAAAGAGATAGCATCATTCACTAGGGAATGCTCACAATGAAATTATAATTTATATACCCAACAAATCTTGTAATCCTAACAATTAAACAAGAATTGACGTCAAAACCAAGTAAAATACTTCAATTATGGATGAGCTAAACTATGTTAAATGATAACTAAAACAATTCCTACACGTTAGCAAATCATACACCCAAAGTGATTATTCAAGCCATTTGCAACACGGAACTCACATGCAAAACCATAAAATTTTGCTTCGACAAAGCCCTTGCTCCAAAATGACTCTCGGCAAACCCTGTCTCCACAACATCATAATCCATCATTTCTATGAAATCCCAATACTCAATAACTGAAAAACAGGACTTGGCAAGATCCATGTGCCGTGTACGTGAGAGTTTCTCTCTTCCTTCTTCCTTCTTCTTTCTTTTCTTTCTTTCTTTCTCTATCTTTCCCTTTTCTGCTTGAGCTCTTGATCCCTATAAAGCTAAGTCCATTCCTTTTCCTTTTCTTTTTTGACCGTTCGACTTTTTTTAAAACTTTTTGATCATTGACATTTGACTTGGTCAAACTCCAAATATTACAGTTACATAAAAATAGGGCTTCGTGAGTTAATTTAGGAATATCACAATATAATATCGAAGTGGGACCCCCTCTATCAAATGTGTGGTTTGGGAATGAACCATGCATTAGTTAGTAGGCTTATGACAACCTAGTTCGATGAAGGTCGAAAGTGGTCATCCAAGCCAAAGATCTTGAACAAGAAACAGCTCCAAATAAGCTTCTAAGATGGCAAAGGGAGTAGGATCTGAATTACACACCAAAGAGAGGGAGAGTACGCTTGGGATATATTTGTAAAAATCAGAATTAATTCACGAAAGTACCTAAGTTTAGAGCATCACCATGATGCGTGACCTCCTAGGAAAGTGTCTTCCTATACAACAAAACAAAAGAGTGAGACTTTGTATTGGAAGGGCCAAAAGGACAATATCTCGACTAAGTTAATAAATGAATGTTAATGTTGTTACGACATTAATTTCAATTTTCACAAATATATCTCAAGTGCACTCTTCTCATGTTAGGTGTGGAATTCCATTTATTCATGTCCCCTTCACTATTCTAGAAATCTACTATGAGCCATTTCTTATCTAAGGGTGCGTTTGGTTCAACATTCCCAATGGGCTTTCAGCCTCCAAAGCCCCTTGAGGAAATGCTCGACTATTTGGCAACCATTTTGAAATAGCTTTTAAATAAAAGTCAGCATTAGGAAGGCTGAAAGCCCAATGCTAGTAGAGACTAATTTTGAACTTTCAGCATTTGGCCAAATGCTAAAACTTATTTTTTTTTCCAAAATTATCTTTACTCATTCTTAAAATTTCAAATTTTGCCCTTGTTATTATTTTTTTAAAATGCCAAAATAATGCTAAAAAGGTCAAATATATATAAATGCTAAAAAAATTAAATATATTTTGATTTTCTAAAAATTATTTATATATTTCATTTTTTTAACATATATATTTGATTTTTTTTTAACATTGTTGTCAAACTTTATATTTTAAAAAGTTACATACATTTTTTTTTTCAATTTTAAGCAAATAAAAATTAAAAAAAAATTCCAACAAAGGGTTTGGTCTTTTTAAAGAAAAAATTATATATATATATATATATATATATATATATATATATGTATGTATGTATGTATGTATCTATTTGATTTCTTAACATTATTTTCAAATTTATATTTAAAAAGTCGCATACATTATTTTTTCAAATTTAAAAAAATAAAAATTAAAAAATTTCAATGAAGGATTTGGTCTTCTTTTGTCAAAATTTATATTTAAAAAGTTGCATACATTATTTTTTTCAATTTTAAACAATTAAAAATTTAAAAATCCTGATAAAGGGTTTGGTATTTTTTTTATTTAAATCATACATATTTATTTGATTTTTTAGCATTATTTTTGAATTTATATTAAAAAAGTTGCATGCATTATTTTCACAATTTTAAATAAATAAAAATTTAAAAAATTCGACGAAAGATTTGGTCTTTTTTTTTTAAAATTATATATAGGTATTTGATGTTTTTTTAGCATTATTGGAAAAAATTATATTTAAAAAGTTGCATACATAATTTTTTTTCAATTTCAAGCAAATAAAAATTAAAAAATTCCAATGAAGGGTTTAATTTTTTATTTTTTAATTATATACGTATTCAATTTTTTTCTTTTAGTATTATTGTCAAAATTTATATTTAAAAAGTTGCATGCATTATTTTTTTTCAATTTAAAAAAAAAAAATTTAAAAAAAAAACTAATATTAATCACCGAAAGATCTTTTCAAATGTGTTTTCTACCAAACGGCATTTCTTTCAAAGTTGCTTCTCAAATCATAGTTTACCAAACATTCTTTGCATTTATCTAAAATCTTTTAGGTTAAACTGTTTTATATTTTCTCAAAGAATTTTCAAAATGCTGAACAAAACGTACCATGAATCCTCTTGCTCCAACGACTACTCTTTGCCTCCATCAAACGGGTTGTGCTGTCTTCACTATGAGAAACGACATTAGCTGGCGGAAAAGCAGCGAGGGGTCATGGTAAAGCATATGTAGCTGGCGGTCGATAGATTATAGAGCTCGTCTCTGCGTGGAGGTGGGTGTGCGTGGGGAAGCTTCGTGGTGTCTCAAACCGCGTCCTACCATAATTTCTTTGTACGACGTGGGTTGGTATGGCGGCATTCGTCTGTCTTCTTTTAAGAATCATATTTTAATATCGGAAGCCAACTGTCCACAGCTGAGTCGGTGTCGAGGTTTGACTCCCACGAATCCTTCTTCGCCTCTCCTCTTCTCTCACACGTTTTCTCCCTCCTCCATCTTCGGCACGAAGCTATAAATACCATCTCCACATCTCTCCCATTTCATCAACCAACAGAAACACCCACATCTCTCTCTCCTCTTCAGTCCTCACTTCTCATATCATCTCATTGAGATTTGCTTCTCTTCAGCAACTACAGCAGCAGCAGCAGACAAAACACGCCCAATATGGCCTTCCCTTCTACTTCCTCACTTTGCATCACCACACTGCTTCTCGTGGTCGTTTCTTGGGCGACGTCTGCTTCCGCCCGCAACTTCTATCAAGACTTCGACATAACCTGGGGAGATGGCCGAGCTCAGATCCTCAACAACGGCGACCTCCTCACTCTCTCCCTCGACAAGACCTCCGGCTCCGGTTTCCAGTCCAAGAACGAATACTTGTTCGGCAAGATTGACATGCAGCTCAAGCTCGTTCCCGGCAACTCCGCAGGCACTGTCACCGCATACTATGTAAGTCTCCTTCTTAAATAGTTGGTGCCCCTTCATCTTTAAGCTTCCTTCTTTTTTTCTTGATCAGATTTTAATTTTTGCTATGTTGTTATTCTCCAGTTATCTTCAAATGGGTCGACATGGGACGAGATAGACTTCGAGTTCTTGGGGAACTTGAGCGGCGACCCGTACATTCTTCACACCAACGTGTTCAGCCAAGGCAAGGGCAACCGAGAGCAGCAATTCTATCTCTGGTTCGACCCAACTGCTGATTTCCACACCTACTCCATCCTCTGGAATCCACAACGCATCATGTAAGAGTCTGAAACGCTCAAAATGCGACCTTACTTGCATTTACACTACGCTACACTTTTCCCTGCGGCATTTACTCAATAACTTTTGTATGCGACCATTGCAGATTCTCAGTGGACGGGACTCCGATCAGAGAGTTCAAGAACGCAGAGTCCGTCGGCGTTCCCTTCCCCAAGGCCCAGCCCATGAGGATATTCTCGAGCCTCTGGAACGCGGACGACTGGGCGACCAGAGGCGGGCTCGTGAAGACGGACTGGACACAAGCGCCCTTCACTGCTTCCTACAGAAACTTCAATGCCGATAACGCCTGCGTTTCGTCATCTGGGTCCTCATCTTGCACTTCGTCTTCATCTTCTTCGGATGGTAATGCATGGCTATCAGAAGAGCTTGACTCAACAAGCCAAGAGAGGCTCAAGTGGGTGCAGAGCAACTACATGATCTACAACTACTGCACGGATGCCAAAAGATTCCCCCAAGGCTTCCCTCCTGAGTGCTCCATGTCCTAGACGACACAAGACATTGATTTTGTAAAAAATTATCTTTTCTTTTTCTTCTTTTTTCGAGCCAATTCTATTCATTTGTTTTGTGGCCGAGAAGCAATTGATATTCTTTTATTCTTTGACGATTGTAACATTCCTTTCTTTACTCAATACAACAGAAAATCATCTGGGATTTCATAGTATTGCTGCAACTCATGAGTGGATACAACACAGAACAAAATTAATGGAATGAAAGTGGATTTTACAGGCTAGTTCCTGACTTGAACATGAAACTGATGACAGAATTGAGTACGTTGTTGTAGCTCAGAAAATTTGATAAGCGCTAGATTGAACAAGTTTTGTTCTTATGTTGAATTCAACTCCAATATCCTCATCGAGGGACTGATTTGGTCGACATTTCTTCCTGGTCCTTGTGCGCCACAGAAGTATCAAACATAGACAATCGATCATCACAATACCATCATGACCAGACGAGCTCTGCAAATCTGCGAACTCAACGAACATCGTTGACTCCAACATCGAATTAACCACGATTTATGGCCTATCAACCTCAAGTCAACCCACGTTAAAGAGCAAGGTGCCGCAAAATAGGATCCAAAACTCGTGCAGTGTGCAACCTGCAATCCCTCCAGCAACTGATGGTACTCTTGGCTGATTTCGCGAACTCTAATGTTAAATAGCCTCAGGGACTTTAAAAATTTGTATATGGCAATCATTCATATGTACTTCTGAACAACAATAGTTTTTCCTTTTTTAACTCTCCTTACTCATGAAGATCATCGCAACTTGAAGCCACCTTGCATTTTACAGTCCACAATTCCTTGTTCACTTTTGTCAACCTTCCACTACATTACCTGTTGTTGCAACTCAAATTGCGATGGGAGAACCTTATTCCCACTCTTCAAAATCGTGTCACCTGATTCAACCAAACGAAGGTGCAAAGTTATCGCCCGTGGAGACGGGCTGCAATTATAATATTTGGGCGGTGGGACCCAAAAAGAGAAAAGGAAAATATTTAGAACTAAATTGGCACAAATAAATGTTTAGAACTAAGTTAATTTTTAGGACTTTTTGACACTCTTCCCCATCATTTTCCATCTCATTTTGTTGTTCCTCAAATCGCCTCTTCTTGGTAGCCGCCAAAGTAGGATTTGATACCAACTCCGTCGCCTACGCTTCTTTAAGGCGTCTCAAGATGTTAACTTTCCCTACTTGGATTGTCTCTGGCACTGTAGGAGCAGCTGAGGTCTCGGACTAGGTGGCCCTTTCATCGGGATTAATACTCGCGGCTTAATCAGGCTTCAAGTGATTTTTTGTTCTTGACATTTTTAATCCTCATATTAAACCATAAATAATCTTATCGGGCATGCCAAAAAGATGTTTCACCATAATTGAATCAACAACAAAATACTTTTTACTAGGATTAGTGCTTAATTTTATATGAGCATACATTTTGTAACACTTCCGAACATTAGTCTTATCAATGAAGCACAAGGAAACAGATAGATAAGCTTTGACAGAATTTAATCAACATTGTTATAAACAAAACTTTGCCAGAATTTATCCTACGACAAAGTCGGTTGAAGATACAACTTTATTCAACAACGGAGACTTGAAAAGTATTATTGACATACACGCCAAAATTTAATCGATAACGAGATATCTGAAAACTACAACTAGGATAGAGGAAATGGAAGATAATTAAAATATAACAAGTTTCATTTGTTTGGTGACAAAGAGTACACATGCTATTTAAAGCTTACGACAAACCGTTACAAATGGAGGTTACATATACTATTTGATAATTACATCAATTCCATTACTAGACGTTTCATTGACTTTATGGTTTTGACGGTTAGTTCATTTCATTGCGTTGACACTTAATTTCCTGACAGGTGTATCCATGATCATCGACTCCACTATTAGTCGATACCTTCAAGTTGTCGATTTGTTGCTGCTCTTCTAGCCAAACTATCTTTATTGACTAATTTTGTCACTTATCGATAATTACTTAAAGTTGGTCTCTCTTTTTTTTCGTATGAATAGCGTTTAAGGGATTTGTGGAACCTTTAGGTCCTTACGTCACCTCGACTAATGAGATTCCAGCGAAAGCTCATAAACAAAGAATTTAGCTGGCAATGAAGAGACGATAGAGACCATCTCTATTTGGGTGGGTGTGTGTGGAAGCTTCGTATCGTCTGAAAATGCAAAACCGCGTCGCCTCATAATTTCTACGCATGATGGCGGTTGGTAGTGTCCTCTTCTTTTGGAAACTTCTTTTTTACATCGGAAGCCAACTGTCCTCAGCTAAGTTTTAGCGTTTGATGTTGATGTTGACTCCACACGTCCCCTTCTCTCACGCTTTTGCTTTACCCCTTCTCCATCTTTGGCAAAAAAGCTATAAATACCATCTGCACATCTCTCCCATTTCATCAAGCGACACAAGCACCCACAGCTCTTCCTCTCTCTCCCTCAGTGTCTCCTCTTCAGTCCTCACTCTCATATCATCTCATTGCCATTTGCATCTCTTCAGCAACTACAGCAGCAGCAGCAGCAGCAAAAAACAAAACACGCCCCATATGGCCTCTCGTTCCACTTCTTCGCTTTGTACCACCGCGCTTCTTCTCATGGTCGTTTCTTGGGCAACATCCGCCTTTGCCCGCAACTTCTATCAAGACTTCGACATAACCTGGGGAGATGGCCGAGCTCAGATCCTCAACAATGGCGACCTCCTCACTCTCTCCCTCGACAAGGCCTCCGGCTCCGGCTTCCAGTCCAAGAACGAGTACTTGTTCGGCAAGATTGACACGCAGCTCAAGCTCGTTCCTGGCAACTCCGCTGGCACCGTCACTGCTTACTATGTAAGTCTCTATCTTAATCAGTTGGTGCCCCGTTATCTTCAAGCTTCCTTCTCTTTTTCTCGATCAGATTTTAACTTTTGCTATGTTGTTATTCTACAGTTATCTTCAAACGGGTCGGCGTGGGATGAGATAGACTTCGAGTTCTTGGGGAACCTGAGCGGCGATCCATACATTCTTCACACCAACGTGTTCAGCCAAGGCAAAGGTAACCGAGAGCAGCAGTTCTACCTCTGGTTCGACCCAACTGCTGATTTCCACACCTACTCCATCCTCTGGAATCCACAACGCATCATGTAAGAGTCTAAAACGCTCAAAATGCGACCTTACTTGCTTTTAAGTTGCACTGCACTATTCTCTGCAGCATTTACTTAAAACCTTTGTGGCTACCATTGCAGATTCTCAGTGGATGGGACTCCGATCAGAGAGTTCAAGAACGCAGAGTCCATCGGCGTTCCCTTCCTCAAGGCCCAGCCCATGAGGATATTCTCGAGCCTCTGGAACGCGGACGACTGGGCAACCAGGGGCGGGCTTGTGAAGACGGACTGGACACAAGCGCCCTTCACTGCTTCTTACAGGAACTTCAATGCCGATAACGCCTGCGTTTGGTCATCTGGGTCATCATCTTGCACTTCATCTTCATCTTCTTCGAATGGTAATGCATGGCTATCGGAAGAGCTCGACTCAACAAGCGAAGAGAGGCTGAAGTGGGTGCAGAGCAACTACATGATCTACAACTACTGCACAGATGCCAAAAGATTCCCCCAAGGCGTCCCTCCTGAGTGCACCATGTCCTAGACGACACAAGACAGGATTTGTAGAAATTTCTTCATTTTCCCCCCCTTTTTGAGCCAATTCTATTGATTTGTTAATCTCCCTCTCGATGTGGTCGAGAAGCAATTGATATTTTTGTATTCTTTGACATGTGTAACATTCTTGTCTTTACTCAATAAAACAGAAAATCATCTTGGATTTCATAGCAGTGCTGCGATTTAGTGAGTGGATACTACGCAGAGCAAAATTAATTGAAAGAAAATGGATTTTACAGGCTAGCTCCTCCCTTGAACATGAACAGATGACAGAATTGACTACGCTGTTGTAACTCTGAAAATTTGACAAGCGCTACATTGAGCGAGTCTTGTTTTTACGCTGATCCAACTCTGATATTCCTCATCGAGGGACTGATTTGGCCTACATGTCTTACTGGTCCTTGTGTTTCACGGAAGTACCAAAAATAGACAACCGATCATCACCATACAATCATGACCAGATGAGCTCTCCAACTCTAAGAACTCAATGAACATCCTTGTCTCCAACATAGAATTAACCGCAATTTATGGCTGATCAACCTCAAGTCAACCAAACTTTAAGAGCATGGTGCCGCAAACGAGGATCCAAAAATTGTGCAGCGTGCAACCTGCAATCCCTCCCACGACTGATGGTACGCTCGGCTGAATTCACAAACTCTAATGTTAAATAGCTTCAGGAACATAAAATTCAACTATAGCTGACATTCGTGTGTACTTTATACCTACATAGTTTGTCCTTTTCAAACTCACTTGACTCAGAACAAAATCGCAACTTGAAGCCCCATTGCATTTTACAGCCCACGATTCCTTGCTCTTTTATCAACCTTCCACTACATTACCAGTTACAGCTCAAATAGCGATGAGAGACGGGCTACAGTAGAGGAAATTCAGAACGACTTCCGTTTCCTATTTTGTCAGAAGACCAAGAAGGGCACCGAGAAAGAAATAGAAACAATGTAGGAGGAGAAAATTCTTTGTATTCAGTCTGTGTTACATTGTATGTACGAGAAGTATTTAATTACAAAGAAAAGGATCAATAAAGGAAAAGTAATATTCCTCTATATTTATAATCCAAAATTAGACAGGATTCTCTAACTATTAACATATATATAAATGTATATATGATTTGGTGAATCATATATTCCAACACTCCCCCTCAAGCTGGTGGCTTGTAGATATCCAAGATACCAAGCTTGCTTAAAAGATATGCATGTTGTCTTTGACAAAGTGGCTTAGTAAATATGTCCGCCGGTTGCTCTGAAGTCCTGATTCCTCTTGTCTCAATAATTCCTTCTTGAATTTTTTCCGAGTAAAGTGGCAATCGACTTCTATGTGCTTTGTCCTCTCATGCAATACAGGATTTGCGGCAAGCTTTAATGCTGAATCATTGTCACAAAAAAGTGTGGTTGGTCCTTCAATTGTCGCCCCGAGATCTTGAAGTAAACCCCTTACCCAAACTATCTCACAAACAGTTTTGGCCATGGATCGATATTCAGCTTCTGCTGAAGATAGGGATACAGTAGATTGCTTCTTCGTCTTCCATGAAAGTAACGATTCTCCAAACTTGATGCAATAACCGGTGATAGATCTCCTGCTCATGGGACATGTGGCATAATCTGAATCACAATAAGCCATCATTTTCATGTTACATTTTCGAGAGAGGAGTATCCCCAAACCCGGACAAGTCTTCAAGTACTTCACAATCTTCAAGGCTGCATTCATATGAGATTGCTTCGGACTGTGCATAAATTGACTAAGAGTCTGCACTGCATAGCAAATGTCTGGTCTAGTCATGGTCAGATATATAAGTTTTCCTACCAGTCTCTGGTATCCCGATGGATCTCTCAACAATGGATCATCAGAAGAAGAGGATATACCAGAATCATAGTCAACAGATGTCAGCCTAGCGTTTTGCTCAATAGGAATGATGGCTGGTCTACAACTTGATAATCTTGTTTCTGATATGATTTCCAATATGAATTTCCTCTGACTAAGGGAAATTCCCTGATCTGAACGAGCTATCTCAATTCCAAGAAAATACTTAGGTGGCCCTAGATCTTTGATATGGAAAGTGGAATGCAGATATTCTTTAAGTTTCTTCACAGCAGAATCATCATTACCCATGATAAGTATGTCATCAACATAAATCATCAAATAAATAGATGACATACCTTTTGTCCAGGTGAATAAGGCATAGTCATATTTGGACTGTTTAAATCCAGCAGCCATAAGTGCATTGGTGAATTTGGCATACCACTGTCGAGAGGCTTGCTTCAGTCCATAAAGAGATTTACGGAGACGACACACCTTAGACTCCCCCTGTCTCCGTAATCCTGGTGGAAGGTCCATATAGATTTCCTCATCCAGATCACCATGTAAGAAAGCATTATGTACATCCATCTGATGTAATGGCCAATCACGAAAAGCAGCAACAGATAGAAAAGATCGAACTGTGACATCCTTTGCAACAGGCGAAAAAGTTTCATGGTAGTCAAAACCTTCTCGCTGTGTAAAGCCTTTGGCTACCAACCTAGCCTTATATCTCTCCACAGAACCATCTGCCCTGTATTTGATCTTGTAAACCCACTTGCATCCAATAGGTTTTCGATGGGTTGGCATTGGTACAATATCCCAAGTATGATTTTCCGTTAAAGCATGAAGTTCAGCCTCCATGGCTTTTTGCCAACGAAGATCATCTTTGGCCTCATTATAACTAGAAGGTTCTCGTTCTTCAGAAACACGGCTCATGCAACATAAATGTTCTGCTGATAGCCTATCAAATGAGATGTAAGAAGAGATAGGATAACGAGTACCTGGTGACTTTGAGGAACCACATATATAATCCTTTGTCCAAGATGGTGGGCGGGCTGTACGACTAGAACGCCGTGGAAGTTCATGTGGCGATGGAGAGGATTCTTCTTCAGCAGGAGTGGATTCTGGAGATTCAGTGAGATCAGCTGATTCTTCTATATGAGACTCTGCATTTGAGTGACTCCCAGAAGTCTCAATAGGTAGTGTAGGTGATCCACCAGTTGGTTCTAGGAGAGGAGTAGCAAGAATGGTATCTCCCAGATAAATATCTTCTTCAAATAAGAATCTTGAATTCCCTGATTTCTCATTTTCAGTTGAAGAAACACGATTTTGGAAAGGGTACGTATTCTCATGAAAGATAACATCTCTACTGATGAAAAAATCTCCTGTAGATGGATCATAAACCCGATAACCCTTTTGCAAAGTGGAATAGCCCATGAATATACATTTATTAGCTCGTGGTGCCATCTTATCCCTGTGTCCTACTGTAGTAGCATAGCAAAGACATCCAAAAATTCTGAGATGATTCAGATTCGGCTTCTTTCCATACAACATTTCAAATGGCGTCTTTCCTTTCAGAATGCGTGAAGGCATACGATTAATCAAATATGCCGCTGTGACTACACAATCCCCCCAAAAATTCTCAGGAATAGATGCTTGGAACTTTAGGGCACGTGCTACTTCCAAGAGATGACGATGTTTTCTCTCAACAACACCATTTTGCTGTGGTGTATAGGTACATGAACTTTCGTGCAAGATTCCATTCATTGAAAATAAAGAAGCACATTCATTATTGAAGAACTCCCTTCCATTATCAGTTCTAACCCGACGGATTGTTTTTCCAAATTGAGTTTTGGATAAGGTAAGGAATGCTCTTAAATGAGTAAAGACTTGATTCTTAGATTGCATGAGAAATATCCATGTTGCACGAGAGAAATCATCAACAATTGTAAGGAAAAAACGAGACCCATCATGGTGCATAGTGTGATACGGTCCCCAAACATCAGCATGAATCAAGGAAAAAATACTATCTGCTCGGGAATCACTATTTGGAAAAGTAGCACGTGTTTGCTTAGCCAAAGGGCAGATAGGACATTGGGGACAAGGGAAGAAGGCACTATGTCCCAATCTTTTATGATGAAGAGAATTTTTGTCATTGATAACATTGTTACACAATGATTTATTGAATTCAACAGACGACAAATTAAAACTGCTGGGAAAATCCATCCAAAAATAGAGCCCTTGATAAGCTTTACCCAAGCCCATCAGTTTGCCAGTCGAAAGGGCCTGAAAGAAACAATTATCTGGAGTGAATAGGATATGACATGAATTTTCTTCAGAAGCTCGATTAACTGATACTAGGTTGAATTGGAAGTCAGGCACATAAAGTACATTTTCAAGAGTAATAAGAGGACTAAGATTCACAGTGCCAGTCATGACAACTTGTGCGGAATATCCATTTGGAAGCTGTACTGATATAGGAAAGGATAATTTCTGGATCTTGGAAAATAAATCCTTATCACATACTATGTGATCACTAGCACCAGAATCTATAATCCATGTTTTCTTCGAAATTAAGTTCATCAAGCAATAAGATGTACCTGTGAAACTTCCAGCCTTATCAGATGCATCTAACCTTTTAAAAACCTGCATCAATTCTTGATATTGCTCTTGTGAAATTGATTTTTCTGCTGGCTGCCTCAGTACCTGAAAAACTTGTGAAGATTTTCCTCGCTCTTTTTCTCCAGGTTTCCCATGTAATTTCCAACAGTTCTCAATGGTATGATGCGGATGTTTACAATAGTCGCAATATAATTTACCTTTTCCTTTTTGAAAATTAGATTTCACCGTTGGAAAAAATCTGTTGTTGTTGGGCTGGAAAATTTGGGCTGAAGTGGGCCCTTGGGCTGAATTGGGCCCGTACGTCCCTTCCTGCGCATTGGGCTGGAAGCCTCGCGGGCCACTTTCGCGCAATTGATTCCTCCCTCGCAGCCCATCGCCTTCATGCGGCCCGTCTACGCCAGAGAAGGCGCCTCGTGGGCCGTCCGAGAAGGGCCCAGGCATTGAATAGCCTGAGCCGTCCGATTGATCAGCGAAATCCGGGCCGTCCACCTGCTCGTTTAAAAACGAATTAGGGTTTCGCCCCCCCGCATTCGCCCCCCTTCCTCCTCCGAATCTAGGGTTTCTCTGTGGGAGGCGATAATGGCCTCTGGCGGCCAGGGCCATCCCCTCACTTCCTCGTCCAGAAATCGCCGTCCTCTGTTGGCTTTCTTCCTGGACGGCGAGCTGGTAGATCCGGCCAAGGTTTGGCATGGGATCCATTGTGAGGATCTGGGACCGAAACGAAAGGTACGTTTCGTTTAAAATCAGGAGAAAACGGATCGATTTCTCTCTGTCGCGCATGCTTCTGTATTGATGGAGAATTGGTTCGGGCCAAGTGAACTTTTCTTCAGCCGATTCCATTTCATTCCATAGTGCTGACAGTTTGTTGTAAATCGTCGCGACATTCATGTTTCCCTGTTTCAGATCTGAAATCTGCTGTGTTATGGAAAAGATTTTGATTTGATCCATCTTTCCATACATCTCCTTAATGTTGTCCCATATTTCCTTCGTATCTTCTGTCGGAGGAAGCCCCGCTGATACTTCGGTTGAGATACAGTTCCCAATCCATGTCCTCACGAGCTGATTGCACTTTTTCCAAAACCGAGCCATTCGCTCGTCGGTTGGAACGGGAACTGTTCCATCCAGAAAGCCCTCTTTGTCCTTTGTTACCAGGGCGCGTCGGAGTTCTCGCGACCAAGTCGAGTAATTCTCTGGGCCAGTCAATTGCTGACTGATCAGTTTCAATTCTGGTCCATCGGCATTTGTGGTGTACAGAGGGTCGCCGGGCTCCGGCCGTCCTCCGGCAGCAAGGATCAGGTAAGGAAAGAAATTTGGTGAAAAATTCGGAAAGGTATTCGCCCCTGTATTTGCTCCGTTTTCTCGACCCGTATTGAAATTCGGATAGGGATTCGTTCCCCCTGATTCGCCAAATCCGCCCGTCTGCTCCGGGCCGACGGTAGAGCCTGCCCCACTGTTGGTTGGTGCGCCTCCGTCGGTTCGTATGTTGCCTTGATATATCGGCTGTGATGTATGTGGGTTTACCCCATGGATCCATGGATATGGCATCCACTGGTAAGGATGGCCCGAATAGGGCTGCCCCAGATTGTACTGAGCCGGTTGCTGCCATTGTACATGGGGAGAATTGCTTGGGTTGAATTGTTGTTCTGCCACACTTGTCACAATAATCGAATCTGGGTTGTGAGTACTCTGTGGAGTCTCTTCTCTTGCTGGCTGCTCTTCTGGAATTGAGGTGAGAGCCTCCGATTTGCTCATTGTAGAAGAATTTTGATATGGAAAAGAGTTGATTTCTTTTGGCAACTGTTTTGCAGGTTACAGTTCCTCAAGGTAATCAAGATTGGTTGGTGCGGAAGCTATGCCAGAATCGGTGGAGGCTCTGATACCATGTCAGAAGACCAAGAAGGGCACCGAGAAAGAAATAGAAACAATGTAGGAGGAGAAAATTCTTTGTATTCAGTCTGTGTTACATTGTATGTACGAGAAGTATTTAATTACAAAGAAAAGGATCAATAAAGGAAAAGTAATATTCCTCTATATTTCTAATCCAAAATTAGACAGGATTCTCTAACTATTAACATATATATAAATGTATATATGATTTGGTGAATCATATATTCCAACATATTTTTCCATTTAAGCAACTTTCATATCTAGTAAACACATGAGGACTTCATTACAATTCAAACCTCTATTCGACTCATAGCCAACCACTCCTGATCATCTGCTGCTGACAAAATCATGTGGGACAGCTTCAAGGACAGCTTCACCTTGAATCTGTTCCTGATAATCAAGTCCTAAGTTTGTCCCCCAATACAAAATGCGTAA
Organism: Eucalyptus pauciflora; assembly: GCA_007663325.1. Taxonomy (NCBI): domain Eukaryota; kingdom Viridiplantae; phylum Streptophyta; class Magnoliopsida; order Myrtales; family Myrtaceae; genus Eucalyptus; species Eucalyptus pauciflora. Next base: position 1,218,583 of record VMYD01000248.1, read on the forward strand.
CCAAGGAAGCATCGGTATAATGCTACTGCAAATTCGAGGCATCAAAGCATATAAGAAAAACCTGATTTTTTTTTTTTGTGACCCAGGGAACCCCCGCACCATACCAACGTGGACGGCCCGACAGGCCCAGGGTAACAGAGAGGTAAACCCTGGGGGCGACACGTGCTAGCCACTACACACGGCCTACCTGAATATTTTCTTCTTCCCACTAAACAAAATCCATTTCCATCTTCTTTTCCTAGCCAAAAGAGTGCACCGATCATCAATAAGGGAAAACCCATCGGACTTATCCTATTATACCATCCTTGCAAATCATCAATATGTCGAGTTTCTAAAAAAAAGTCATAAAAACCGAATCTTTTACATCAGAAAGAAAGATAAGCCGAACAAAGAGACAGAACACGGATAGATTAAAGGAAATAAAAATCGGGCAAAGGGAAAGATAATAAAGGACCTGAAACGGAGGATTTCGGGTGCCTCTGCAGGAATTTACTATGAGGAATTCCCTTCATTATCTCAACTTGCAATCTTCATCGACAAAGTTTGATTGAACTGAGGTGAACCTGAGGAATAGGTGACAAATATAGAGTTAAACCAAAGGGAAGTTGACAAAATTTGATCGCCCGGAGCCATTGCAAATTTTGCCTGAAAGTCTGGCGGTGATGTTACTTTCTTCCTATGTTTACTTTCCGCTTTCTATTTTCATTTTGCATGAATTTTTTAGATGGTGCTCACATCCTATAACATCTCTGCTTAAGATATTTCAAGATGATCGTGAATGTGACAAAGTTCTATCTTCTTCTATATCTTTCTTTAATTGATAAAATTGAATTGTATTTGATTTTGGAAAATCCATTCCCTAGGTCTCTATGTACAAAAATATAGAGCGCGGGAAGAATGCACATAAGACAAGGCCCCTCTGAGGAGGAGGGCCAACCAAAGGGAACGATGGGTAGGAGAGATGGAGATTCAGGCTTTCAAGGGACTTGTGATCTTTGAATCCCGACATCACTTTGGTGACATTCCTAGTTAACTCATTTGAGATATTGTTCACTTTGACTCGTTCCATTTCGAATCTCACAATTTTGTCTTTTAGCGTTGAAGTACTTTCTCAAGTGATCACCATTCTAGTAGTGCCCTAGTCTAAGCAAGATTAACTTTGGAGTTCTATATACCTCGATTAACTCATTCAAAATATTATCCAATTTGACTCATCCCATTGAAAACCCCACGGCTTTGACTTGCCTATATGGTGTATGAGCAAACACTTTTTCAATAGGTCATCCATTCTAATAGTGCATTAGCCTGAACATGCTCAACTTTGGAGTTTCAAAGTAAGGCTTGTCATTATTGTCACACCTCCAACTCGACAAGAATAAGGATAATGACATAGCAGTCCTTTTTTCCTCAAGAACGCAACTTCAAACGTAACCAACATTAACCTGTCATTCGAAGAATACATGTCCAATTAAAAATATGATGGAATAGAATATTAGTTATAAATCAAATTTCTAAAATCCATTACCACTATATATATATTTATTTATTTTTCCAAAGTAAGAAACTAATCCTCAACGGATACCATTTCAGATATATCCAACTATCTATATTTATTAAAATTCAGCTACCAAAAGTTCCCCATCAAATTGCTCCCGTACTACCCGTCGCTAACTGGAAAGATTTGGGAGGAAATGAGTAAACAAAAACAGTTCACTAAGTAGTACATATCTTGAGCATTCATTATGTACATTTACAAATTATAATAAAACTCAATAATCCAAAATCCAATTGATATCATACATACAATTTCAAATATATGTTGTTTGGTTTCAGCAAATATTCATACGCATATGATCAAAATGAACAATGAAATGTGTGTCACATGAATAGTAAAATACTGAAATATCCATTATTTTTAAATACCATAATTTTTTTTTGGTGAAAGGTAATTAATATATTGAAAAGAAACGAGTGAACAAAAGAAAGGAAAAAGAAGAAAAAGAAAAAGAACACGGCATCAGAACCCACACTCAAAACAACAGATCATAATAAGTGGAGGGATGCTGGAAAAGCCACAGACGTGGCAGCCCACTACCAACTAAAAAAGGAAAGCACGGTATGAACAACCGGCAAACAGAAACAAAACACCTACAGATAAGGAATGAATCATCCTTTAGATTCAATGAGAATTGCTGCACCAGCTGCACCTGCACCAACTGCACCAACTACCTTAATCAAGCCGCACCAGCTGAAAAAAACAAAGGGGTAATTAACGCGAAAGCATGTTTGTTGTATAAAATCCGGATAAGGTGTTTAGTACAATTTAGTACTTGTAAATGGTTTGCAAATGTTTGGGAAAGTTGTCGCGAAAGGTTATATATATATATGTTGATTCAGGAACTTAATTTATGAAATGGATTCTGAAATGGTTTGGGAAACATATTGTCATTTATGAAATGGTTTTTGAATTTTGTGTTGTGGATTGTGAAAGATGTTATGAATTTATATTGGTGCTCAATATTGCTATGAGTTCAATGAGGGGCTTTAGGCATGCATACTAGTTAGGATATCTTTGTGAGCTAGCCACACGGCAACATTGGTGGAGACCTTGTCAAGAGGGGGAGCTTGGTTGCCTCGTCATAGGACGTTATACATGATTATGGTTAGATATATGAGTAGAAGTTTGATCAATGGATGAACCATTGATATGTGAATTTAGATTGGCCAGTGGAACGGACCCAGCATGTGATTTTGTTGAAATTGATTAATGGACTTAACCATTAATGTTTGTCATAATATTATTGATTTAAGGAATGTATTCTAATATGTTTATAGTTATGTTAAAGCAATATAACTAATTTTTATCTTATATATGTGTTATGTACTAAAAAACTGATATAAATAACTTACGATATTGTTTTGTAAAGTGCATAGTGGATGCTCAATCTGCTTAGAAGAGTTGTACTACTCACTAGGTTGTGATTGTTTATTCCATTTATCTTTTGTGCTTTTCAGGATCCTTGATTAATGTCTGTCAGAGGTAGAGCAATATCAGCAATGGGACTTTTAGGAGTGGGATTTTAGTGGTTTAAAGTTGCGTCTTTTGAGTGGAAGAAAGGCCATGTCATTATCTCTATCCCTATAGAATTAGGAGTGCGATATCAATAGGGGAGTTCAGTACAATTTATGTTTCCTATTTGCCATTTAAACAGCTCTCAAATCTAGTAAACACATGAGGACTTTAATACAATTCAAATGTCTATTCGAAACATATCAAGCACTCCTAATCATCTATTGCTAACAAAATCATGGGACGGCTTCACCTAGAATCCATTCCTGATAGTCTCTGAAGTCTTAAGTTTGTCCCCTAATATTGTCTTCAATTGAACATGAACATATTCAAGATGAAAACACAATAATCTCTCACTACAACGAATTTACACAGCTAGTTCAAAAGTCATGTGCTCACTTGGATTGGTATGGATTAATAGAATGTAAGAGCCTTAAGATGACATCGTTGACTGTGTTGATGACCATTGACTTGATCACGTCACATAGATGTCTCATCATGTGATTTGGGGAAAATTGTCAATCTCAAGCCTATTGCATTTATGTCAATTTAATCATAAATATTTTGACTTAATGATAATTCAATCCTTCGAGCTAATTTGCCCAAATATTGTCGACATGAATGCCAACTAGCCTATTGGCACTATTGGCACTAGCGTAAACAATTTTTAATACTATATATATATATTGTGACAGCTCGAATTTTCAGAATTTGTTTTCGATTAAATAAATCGGGTCTTTCGTCGACGCGCCAATAGTGCTATTCTCTGAGTTGGCCACTCACGAGATAATTGGTCTATCTGGGGAAACAATTAAGGAATTTAAATGCAATGGACTTGAGAATTCGAATAGGAATCGACTGCTCGACCGTGTCGGTCTTCAAGGGTCATTGCGGCACTGTCAGAATCGATCAGAAATCATAGATAGGTCGATTTGGCTGAGATATGTGATCAAAATGTGGGTGATTCCACTTGATTTCAAAATTCTCATCGATCGGCACTAAATTGATTTTCTGACATTTTGTGTATCCTGTGTCCATATTTGAAACCTTGAGATGTTCACGACAACCGAGAGTCGCTAATGTGTCGAAGATATACTATGTGACTCGAGATAAATCGATCACGGGTTAATTGCACACAAAAATTCCTAAAAGTGACCTAGTAGACTAGGTCACACTAAAAGCGCGCCGGATTGAAATTAACCGCTTATTTGAACTCGATTTCAGAAATTAAAAGTTCTGTGGTGTCACGAGCTATTTTAGGGACGTCGACTCATCCTCCGAAAATTTTTCAGAGATTCTGAGATTTTTATGGAAATCCGATTCGGACGTCACGGAAATTAACAGAAATTCAAATGGGCAAAGTCGATGGAAATTTGGACTTTCAAGTCGAGCCTTTAAGTGTTGGGGACTCGCAAAAAATGTTATAGGATTTTTCTTCAGCGAAATCGGACCTCGATTCGGATAATCGGAAAAGAAATTGAGACCAAAGTTGAGTGCTAAAAATGTGAAATTCGGATCCATGGGTGAGGCTTCAATTTTTGGCTTACTTATGGATTTATTTTTGGACTTATATTTATTGGAAAGTATTATTGGACAAGGGGATAAGTATGAGGAGATAAGGGGACCAAGCATTTAAGATAGTGGCTAAGATTTTGGACTTTTTGGCCTTTCTCTCTCTCTCATCCAGCTTGTTGGACAAGCTTTGCCGGTCTTCATCTCTTCGTGCACGACTCCTCCTCCTTCGCACACTTGCTTCTTCTTTCCTTTTTCATGCACTCAACACCATCATTTTATTTCTTTTCCACCGAGCAGTCCAGAAGTTTTATTTTCGTGCGATCCAATCTCCACCGAACGGCTTCATCTTCATCCACCAAAGACCCACACTCCACCGAACTCCCTTCTTGCCACACGTCCCATTACCTAGCTTCTCGGTCAATCAAAGAAAAGAAAACCCCAACAAAGTTGACTCCTCTGCATCTCCACGCCCACGAAGCCCAACGCCAGCTGCCCTTCTTTTTCTTTCGGGGTTGTGCGTGTCCAGCAACGATCGAAGACTTCACAGCAGCAACAGCATCCGCGTGTTCCTCCATCAACCGAAGTCTTCGCACGACGCCAGCCCCCCGATTTTTGCTTCGGTTTGCAGCGTTCAACCCAACGAATTCCAACCTGTTCTCGGCCCAATTGAAGTCTTCAAGTCCAGCAAGTGTCTTCGGCCCAAATTCTTCAACAGCAGCCCACCTCAATTGAGTCCACAAAGCCAGCGATCAGTCCAGCAATTCTTCAGCCCGTGAGTTCAGTGAGGCCCAACTTCAGCAGCAATTCAAGCCCAGTTCAGTTTTGGTTTCAGCCCATTTGAAGTTCAGCCCATTTTGGGCCCGCAACCAGCAGCCCAAGTTGAAAACAAATCTCAGTTGGGCTGAGATTTGTTGGGCCCGTTTTAGGCCCGGCCCGAGTGTCCGCCGACGTCGCCGAAAATTAAGATTTCGGCCTCCGTCACGTCGTCGTCGCGGTGAACCGGTTTTCGCGATACACCGGTGAGTTTATTCTCTAAACTCTTCTTAGTAGGTTTTGATGCTAAGGGGTGTTTAGATTTATTTAATTAGGATTTAGGTGGTTAGTTAGATTAAATTAGTGATTTAATTATTTAATTGAGCATGTTAGGTGATTAGAATGGTTTAGCTAAGGCCTATTTAAATTGTATTATTTATCTAGAAGGGTTCGGGAATTTTCCGGGTCCGTATTGGTATTTAATTTAATAATTTTGGCATAGGTTAGTCTTTTTAGAAATTAAATTGAATTAATTAATTATTTTTCGAAATTATTTATTTATTAATTATTTTTCCGGAAATTAGCCGGGATGGCCGGTGACCGGAATTTTGTGCTGATTGCAATGGTGTAGTTAGTTTCTGCAATTGAGTGTTAAATTATGCAAATTGAGTGATGATTGGATTTTTGGTATTTAATTCCAAAAATTGTGAATTTCCAATATTTACTCAGAAAATCCCGGGTGTCGGATTTTAACACAGAAAATGGTTTTATATACTATATAAAATAGTGGGATTTTAAAAAGAAAGAATGTCAATTTTTCTGGGTCAAGTTGACCGTGTACCCACACACGACTATTTTCATGCGTATTTCTAATACGAAGAAAAAGGCCAGGTTCACCATTTTAATTGAAGCATTTGAGTGCAATGCACGGTGCCCTGGGCCATATTTGAGTGATCGTGTGATGACAATGAGAAATCGTCCCGGGCTGTTGAGCTGGACGTTATCCCTATTTGGGATACCCCTTGATAAAGGGAAGCTGGTTGCAGTAGATTCTGGACCCTATGCTCCTTCGGGAAAGCCGTCGACGAAGTGTGCCGTGCTCAATGGGGTGAGACGAAGCCTGGCAATGCCAGGAGACCGCCGAACTGAGAGTAGGCCGTGCTATATGCCGAGATCAAAACTAGGAACGCATGTTTATTTGAGTATTGTGTTCCAATTAATTGAGCTTGAGTGATACTCTGATTTGTGATATGATCTATGTTGACCTGCAGGGTGGAACTGAGACGAGGTAAGTCTCATTGATTGTGCGATTGCGTGCTTAGAACGCTTCTTAGCGTCTTTTCCTCCTAGCCGCAGTTTAGAGCTTAGACTTGCTGAGACATTGTCTCACTGGTTATTGTATAACCACTTTCAGGGTCATCGAGAGGAGGACCTGGAGCAGAGAGGAGATGATTTGAAGCATAGGTTGGATAGGACCGCTTCTTTTTGGAGAACAGTCTTTTGTAGTCTTTTGACCATAGACACTTGTACTTGACTCAACATATGTGTATAAAGGCATGTTTGTTTGTGAAATGATTGTTCTGTTTTTCTATCCCGAGATTATTACTGTCAGGGGATTCTTTTTCGCTTTCGCATGTGCAATAAAGTAAAAGGGTCGGCGACTAGTCCTAGGAAGTCGCAAAATTTTATCGACCAGAGAGGGATGGGTACGCACTCGGGGTTTGGGGCATGACATATATATATAGTATTATTTTATTTTTCATTTTCTTTCCTTTTTTTTTGGGGGAGGGGGGGTGTCATTCTTCTTCCTTATGTCGGTCCATGGCATGGCGAGCTGGCCTCACCTAGGCAAGGGTCGTCGTCACTTGCCACAAGTGAGGCCTGACAGGGAAAAGGTCGGCCTCACGGCAACCTCGGTGAGGGTTGCATTGAAAAATCTAACGAGGTCACCTTGGCCTAGGCAAAAGTTAACCTCACCAGATCTGGCAAGGGGCACCCTGCCTCGTCGTCCCTTGCCTGTGGTGGGTGACAACAACCTTGCGTAAGTGAGGCCAGCTTGGTCATGGTTGTTAACCAGCCATTGGCTATAGGCAATGTCCAATCATCGACAAATAGAAGAAGATAGGAAAAAAAAATCAAAAAAATAATAAAAATGTAAAAAAATTAAAAATTGTCAATATCAAAGCTGGCAATATCACGTCAACAATATCTGGTCAAAATTAGCTAGAATGATTGAATAGGCATTAGGCTACAACGTTTAGAACTAAATCGACACAATTAAAGGTTTAGGACTAAATTAATTTTTAGGACTTTTTGGACACTCTTCCCCATCATTTTCCATCTCATTTTGTTGTTCCTCAAACAGCCTCTTCTTGGTAGCCACCAAAGTAGGATTTGATACCAACTCCAATGCCTACGCTTCTTTAAGGCGTCTCAAGATGTTAACTTTTCCTACTTGGATTGTCTCTGGCACTGCAGGAGCAGCTAAGATCTCGGACTAGGTGGCCCTTTCATCGGGATTAATACTCGTGGCTTATTCAGGCTTCGAGTGATTTTTTGTTCTTGACATTTTTAATCCTCATATTAAACCACAGATAGTCTCATCAGGGATGCCAAAAAGATGTTTCACCAAAATTGAATCAACAACGAAATACTTTTTACTAGGATTAGTTCTTAATTTTATTATGAGCAGACGTTTTGTAACACTTCCGAACAAGAGTCTTATCAATGGAGCACAAGGAAACAGATAGATAAGCTTTGATAGAATTTAATCAACATTGTGACAAACAAAACTTTGCCAGAATTTATCCTATGACAAAGTCAGTTGAAGATACAACTTTATTCAACAACGGAGACTTGAAAGGTATCATTGACATACATGCCAAAATTTAATTGATAACGAGATATCTGAAAACAAACTACAACTAGGATAGGGGGAATGAAAGATAATTGAAATATAAGAAGTTTCATTTGTTTTGTGATAAAGGGTACACGTGCTATTTAAAGCTTACAACAGACAATTACAAATGGAGGTTACATATACTATTTGATAGTTACATCGATTCCATTACTAGATGGTTCATTGACTTTATGGCTTTGATGGTTAGTTCATTTCATTGCATTGACACTTAATTTCCTGACGGGTGTATCGATGATCATTGACTCCACTATCAGTCGATATCTTCAAGTTGTTGATTTGTTGCTGCTCTTCTAACCAAACTATCTTTATTGACTAAGTTTGTCACTTATCGATAATTACTTAAAGATGGTCAACTTTTTTCTTTTTTTGTATGAATAGCGCTTAAGGGATTTGTGGAACCTTTGGGTCCTTACGTCACCTCGACTAATGAGATTCACCGACATTAGATGGCGGAAAAGCAGCGAAAGCTCATAAACAAAGAATTTAGCTGGCAATGAAGAGACGATGGAGCCCGTCCCTATTAGGGTGGGTGTGTGTGGAAGCATCGTATCGTCTGAAAATGCAAAACCGCGTCGCCTCATAATTTCTACGCATGATTGGGGTTGGTAGTGTCCTCTTCTTTTGGAAACTTCTTTTTTACATCGGAAGCCAACTGTCCTCAGCTAAGTTTTAGCGATTGATGTTGATGTTGACTCCACACGTCCCCTTCTCTCACACGCTTTTGCTTTACCCCTTCTCCATCTTTGGCAAAAAAGCTATAAATACCATCTGCACATCTCTCCCATTTCATCAAGCGACACAAACACCCACAGCTCTTCCTCTCTCTCCCTCAGTGTCTCCTCTTCAGTCCTCACTCTCATATCATCTCATTGGCATTTGCATCTCTTCAGCAACTACAGCAGCAGCAGCAGCAGCAGCAAAAAACAAAACACGCCCCATATGGCCTCTCGTTCCACTTCTTCGCTTTGTACCACCGCGCTTCTTCTCATGGTCGTTTCTTGGGCAACATCCGCCTTTGCCCGCAACTTCTACCAAGACTTCGACATAACCTGGGGAGATGGCCGAGCTCAGATCCTCAACAATGGCGATCTCCTCACTCTCTCCCTCGACAAGGCCTCCGGCTCCGGCTTCCAGTCCAAGAACGAGTACTTGTTCGGCAAGATTGACATGCAGCTCAAGCTCGTTCCCGGCAACTCCGCAGGCACCGTCACCGCTTACTATGTAAGTCTCCATCTTAATCAGTTTGTGCCCCTTTATCTTCAAGCTTCTCTCTTTTAATCTCACTCAGATTTTAACTTTTGCTATGTTGTTTTTCTACAGTTATCTTCAAACGGGTCGACGTGGGACGAGATAGACTTCGAGTTCTTGGGGAACTTGAGCGGCGATCCCTACATTCTTCACACCAACGTCTTCAGCCAAGGCAAGGGCAACCGAGAGCAGCAATTCTATCTCTGGTTCGACCCAACTGCTGATTTCCACACCTACTCCATCCTCTGGAATCCACAACGCATCATGTAAGAGTCTAAAACGCTCAAAATGCGACCTTACTTGCATTTACATTGCGCTAGACTATTCTCTGCGGGATTTACTCAAAAACCTTTGTATGCGACCATTGCAGATTCTCAGTGGACGGGACTCCCATCAGAGAGTTCAAGAACGCAGAGTCCGTCGGTGTTCCCTTCCCCAAGGCCCAGCCCATGAGGATATTCTCGAGCCTCTGGAACGCGGATGACTGGGCGACCAGAGGCGGGCTTGTAAAGACGGACTGGACACAAGCGCCCTTCACTGCTTCTTACAGGAACTTCAATGCCGATAACGCCTGCGTTTCGTCATCTGGGTCATCCTCTTGCACTTCATCTTCATCTTCTTCGGATGGTAATGCATGGCTATCAGAAGAGCTCGACTCAACAAGCCAAGAGAGGCTCAAGTGGGTGCAAAGCAACTACATGATCTACAACTACTGCACGGATGCCAAAAGATTCTCCCAGGGCTTCCCTCCTGAGTGCGCCATGTCCTAGACGACACAAGACATTGATTTTGTAGAAAATTCTCCTCGTTTTTTCCTTTTCTTGAGCCAATTCTATTCATTTGTTGATCTCTCTCTCTCTCTCTCTGGTCGAGAAGCAATAGATATTCTTTTATTCTTTGACATTTGTAGCATTCCTATCTTTACTCAATGAAACAAAAAATCTTCTTGGATTTCATAGCATTGCTGGAATTCTCAGTGCACATGTTTCTACATGACCCTGAAGTGTAGGTTCAAAGTCTCGTAATCGACACGACAAATACTTCGGGCAATGCTATTCCTCGGTCGGTCTATAAGGTTTCTTCCATGGCTAATCTAGTAATGTGACAAAACTGTCCTCGATTGAAAATGAACATATTTAAGATTAAAATGCACCAATATCTCTCACTGCAACTAATCTGTGCAATAACTTCAGGGATGTAACTTTTCTTGCTCCTCGGCTATTGCGCCGCATGTGACACCACTATTAATCCATTGCTACAACAAAGGCATTCTACCAGTTGCATAGACTCATCCATGTTCTTTCTTGAACAGTTTGAACCACCAAGTGATGATTTAGGCATATGAACCGTACCATGAGTTGGGCGTGTAGTTACTCCATCCTTGAATTTAAATGACTTGCTCGTTGAATTTAAATGACTTGCTCGTTGAGATGGTTGCCAAACAACTTTAAACGGTGCAACGCTTTTCTTTACAGCAGAAACTACTGCAAAAAAAATTACATTGAATAGATTCTCATTATTCTACATATAGTGAGTTGAAAGATGATCGACCCAACAACAATGGTGTTAAATCAGAAAGAAAAAATGGCTGAACTTCGTCACAACGTCTCTCTCTCCCTCCCTCCCTCCCTCCCTCCCTCTCTCTAAGGCCACTCATGCAATGAAAAATCTTAAACAAGGCGAATCAAAGCGTGATCTTTACGACATCTTGTCTCTTTCGAGATTCATCCAGCCTCTTTATTTACCAAAAAAGATTCATCAAAAGATAGTTTGGGTTGATTTGCATATAGATACAAAGGAAATTTACAATCAGCTGCCCTATCTGGTGAAAGTATCAGTAGGCATTTAAACATAGAACAAGAAGGATAAACCGCTTCATTCTCCCCCCTTGATCCCAGCTTCTCTGAGTACCATTAGAAGCATCCACCCAGCTGCAGAGAACAAGAATCATAGCAACAAGTCCTTAATGCAATATAAAGTGGAAAAGTTGCAACCAGATCTGCGCTGGCATGAGCTGAAGACAGTATCTTTACATGGTAAAAAAGAAGCAAATCAGAAAGAGATTCATTCTCGTAGTATGTTTCCAATCTTTAAATCGATGGATCGATAGCTCGTATTGCAACAATCAGACTACATTACCGATACGGATCCTTACACCCTCGCATGCTACTGATACCTTTGCCAAGTGAGATCCATTTAGATGCAATGAAGAAGAATTTAACAAGAAAAGGTTCAAGTTGGACAACAAATAAACTCATTGATTCCATAATGCGTATTCACTCAAATTGTCAAGCAATAGAGTTAAATTTCAGTTGGCTATTAAACCCCACTGTAATAGGTACAGAAGTACCAAAGCTTTCTCAGCACAATAAGAACACCCAGGCTTAAATGAGATGCTTCCTGTGCATTTTCACTTACCAGAATAGCTTCAATTTCCTTATCCGAGACAGGAGTACGTTTTGGCTGGAGTGAAGCTTGCCCTCCCACCGCCATGTCGTTTGGAGGTGCTGGGACATCCGACCTCGAAGCAGAAATATTTGCAACGTTTTCAGTGCTCGGAGCAGCCTGGGTCTGGGATGCAGATCCTATATGATGGAATAAAGTAGTTGAGTAATCAAAAAGGCCCTTCATATCATTCTTCAGAAATAATGTTCATCTAGCTAAGTACATGAAATTTAGAATGTTTATGACAGAGGAAATCATTGGTGAGTGGATACAATACAGACCAATTATATAGCCTCAGGGACATAAAATTCAAATGTAGCAAACATTCATATGTACTTCTTGAAAAACAATAGTTTGTCCTTTTCTAACTCTCCTCAGCTTGAAGCCACACAGCATTTTATAGTCCACAATTCCTTGCTCACGTTTGTCAACCTTCCACTACATTACGAGTTAGAACTCAAATAGCGATAAGAGAACCTCATTCCTGCTCTTCAAAATCTTGTCACCTGATTCAACTGAATGAAGGTGCATACTTATCACCCGCAGAAAAAGGGCCAGCATGGAGCAAAATTAGTTACGACTTCTGCTTTCCATTTTCCCATTTACGCCACTTTCAGCTCTGGTAAAACATGAGGACCTCGTTACAATTCAAACCTCCGTTCGAGACATAATCAACCACACCGGATCATGTGCCGCCAGACAAAATCACAGGGGACAGTTTCACCTAGAATCTGGTCCTGAAAAACACTCAAATCCTAAGTGCTTTTACAAATACAAAATCCATAACCAAGCAAGCATCATCACAATGCTGTTGCAAATTCAAGACATCAGGTACACATATGTATATCTTCCATCTAGACAGAAATCCATGTCCATCTTCTTTTCCCAGCTAAAAGAACGCACTAATCACCGAAAATAGAAAAACCCATCACGCTTATCCTCCCAAACCATCACTTGCAAATCATCAACATGCCAAATTTCAGCCTAAAAAGGTGATGAAAATAGAATCTTTTGAATCAGAAAAGCCGAACAAAGAGACAGAACACCAATAAATGGAAACCAAAGATCGAATAGGCGGGCGGAAAGAGAAGGAAAGGGGACCTGAAGCGGAGGATTTCGGGTGCCTCTGCGGGAATTTGATGCGTGGAATTCTCTTCATCTTCTCAAACTTGCAATCCTCGTCGACAAAATTTGATTGAACAGAACAGACAGAGCAACCGCACAGCTCAAAAAGGGAAAATGAACGAAGAACACGAAAAGATCGATCAGATTGATAAGAGCCCATTTGGCCCAAAGCATAATTTGTCCAGGCCTGGCCCATGATGACCCAAGATCCACCAATGAAAAATATTATTTTGCTCCTCTCGATATAGAAAATTATTTCGCTTGTTAAAATGTTAAAGATCATGATTGATTTGGATTATCCGAAATGTAAGTTGTTATACGCTTTTTAAGGGATTGAGGTGCTCTTTGTGATGATCCAAGACCACCAATAGCCTTCACCAAGGCCAAGTTTTCACTTCTTCTTCTCTCTTTTTTCGGAACGAGATTAATTTTCTCATCGTAAAATTGATTTATACAATAACCCCGCCACCTCTCGTGCCAAAGTCACGTCTCAGAGAATTATGTGCGGAGGACAAATATTGAAGATCACAAAGCTAACGGGGAATGTGGAAGTGGTATGCTAAATGACGTTGTGACACATACATCATCCTTTTTATTGAATTTTTTATTCATAAATAATTGGAAATTTTCTGTTTGCGAGATTTCTTTATTAAGACGCTAACAATGGTAGAGACAAACTTTTCTTTTTGAAATCTTGACTTAATCAAATTTCCTATTGGCATTTAAGACTTCGATTTTATTTTTTTTCTTTTCTTTGAGTTTTATCAATTTCCTTTTGAACTTCCGAATTTTGTAAAATTTTCTTTTTAACATTTAAAATCCCGATGGCTTCTTGATGAATCCTGCTAGATTTCAAAAGGCATGAGACAGTTTCCATCACCATAAACAGGCTAGGACACTCATTTGACCGTGCAGTGGTTATTTTATTTTAATAATAATGCGTGGGAACTGGGAACATCATCATCTCCTTGAATGCTTCTAACTTTAAAAAAAGACAAAAAAAAAAGATTTTTATAAAGAAAAGCTGCCGCCCTCCTTAATTGTACTGAGGTAAAGCTAGATAGACGCCAGCAAAGCATTTCAAATAATTTTCATGGGAACTGTCACAATCACTGTCTCTCCACTACTCATATGCATCACAGAAATAAATAAAATAAATAAATAATTGCTGTAGACCTGTGGGGTCTTCAAGTCGATTTTGGTAAGACCTCCCCCTAATGCTTTCGTCTCTTCTGTTGGAGTTGTTTATGGCCGCCAGCTTGCTGCTGATAATTTACCCGCCCGTTTGGTACCCGTTTTTGACCTAATGGACACTGAAAATATCATTATTGTTCTTTTGAAATTATTAAAGCAAGCAGCAACGCGTTGCGTGCAATGGCCCAGGGATGACTGATGAGACGAGAGATGGTCACAAGCGCTGTGTCTTAGTTAAAAGATGAGCTTTGACAGCTATATAAGCGTACGTGATATTAAAAAGAAAAAGATTGCACCTTTTGCATGCAACAACTGTGTACAGCTGAGCTAACCTCGACCTTCCTATGACTTTCCTTTGGCTCCGCACAGGGAATCGATGAGCCTTCATTCGCTCCACCCTTCCCAGTTCCCAGTATAAATAGCCATTGTCCCGTTCAACTGGATTCATCCTCTCTTTTTCACTCATCTCCTTCGGTCTCGGTTCAGTCGGTTCTTCTTGAGCGCTAGCCTGTTGTCATGGCTTCTGCTGCGGTAGCAATGATTCTCTTCACTTCCGTTCTGCTCAAAAGTTTGATGGTTGCATCTGCTGGCAACTTAAACCAAGAGTTCGACATAACGTGGGGGGATGGCCGAGCTCAGATACTCAACAATGGAGACCTTCTCACTCTCTCTCTCGACAAGGCTTCAGGCTCTGGCTTCCAATCGAAGAACGAATATCTCTTCGGCAAGATCGACATGCAACTCAAGCTAGTCGCTGGAAACTCCGCTGGCACCGTTACGGCATACTATGTAAGTATCCAAGCTCAAGCATTGCCTCTATATGTGAATAGCTGCTTGTGATCTTTATGCTGATGTATATGCATACGCATGGCAGCTATCCTCCAAAGGGTCGACGTGGGACGAGATAGACTTTGAGTTCTTGGGAAACCTGAGCGGCGATCCGTACATTCTTCACACCAACGTGTTCAGCCAAGGCAAGGGGAACAGGGAGCAGCAATTCTATCTCTGGTTCGACCCGACCGCCGATTTCCACACCTACTCCATCCTCTGGAACCCGCAACGCATCATGTAAGAATCGGGACAAATCTCAAAACGCAATCTCACTGACAATGTACACATTCTCCGCGGTACTTATTCACACAGCTTTTTGCGTGCGCGCTTTACAGATTCTCAGTGGACGGCACTCCAATCCGAGAGTTCAAGAACGCGGAGTCGAGCGGCGTTCCGTTCCCCAAGAGCCAATCGATGAGGATCTACTCGAGCCTCTGGAACGCGGACGACTGGGCCACCAGGGGCGGGTTGGTGAAGACGGACTGGTCGCAAGCTCCGTTCACGGCCTCGTACAGGAACTTCAACGCCGACGCCTGCGTTTGGTCCTCGGGGTCCTCGTCTTGCGGGTCCGGCGCCGCCTCCAGCGACGGCAATCCTTGGCTCACGCAAGAGCTGGACACGACCAGCCAGCAGAGGCTGAAGTGGGTGCAGCAGAACTACATGATCTACAATTACTGCTCCGACTCCAAGAGGTTCCCTCAGGGCCTCCCTCCAGAATGCAACCTCTCTTAAAATATATAGAGAGAGGGAGAGAGAGGGAATGCTAGGATTTGAACATAGGACAATTCTTTCATTGAATTTTCATATTCTTGGATATGTTTGACGATATCTTCTTATTCTTTATGTAATATATTATCTTGGTTGATTATTTTGCCTCCTTTGGCAATCCAGAACAATGAAGAGAGAAATTTGGGCACGTAAAGAGTGTATTAGCTTATCATATAAGAAAGTCCATCTTATTGATTCGTTTTTTCCTTTGAGCTAAGCTCATTTCTTGCCACCTAATTGGCATTTGCTTGTTTAGTTGGGCCATGAACATTTTTTTTCTTTAATAAAATCAGGCTCTATATCTCTTGATTTGTGCAATAATATTATTCCAATTATTAACTGCATCCTAACAACTTAAATTTTTTTTTTTTTTTTGGTCGGAAATTCTTCATTGATTACTACTAAGATGGTGGATTACAAGTAGTACTGAAATCTAAACATAATATAAGATAAAGGTCTTGCAGGGGCTTTAAGACCCAATTATTAGGAAAAGACCCGGCATTATGCGTTTTTGCAATCCAATCTGTGACCCGGTTCGTTTGACGTGGCTCAAACAGCAAGTGGACATTTTCCATATGGGCCAGCGGCTATCTACAATCGAGCACATGAGGAAGGGAAGCCCAAGGAACTTCAGTTCGGCCCAAGATGAAGTCCACAGCTGAAAGGCAGTCACTTGAGATGTACACGGGCAGATCAGTTCATGTAGCAAGGGGTGTACTGCTCAAATCAGTTCGAAGCTTCTTCAACCAGACCAACCCCTGTAGAACAGCTAGGTTTCACCTGTGCAAGCCGATCAGGCTCGAATCTTCTATGCAAAACCGACGATGCACACCCCGTCGGCTCCTCTGCAAATTCCAACGATCGAGTTCTCCGATCTCCCTCTCTGCCATGAGCCAATTCCTAACAACTTAAATGGGTGATGTGAAATTGATAAATTGACAAGTGACGCTAATGAATTGCCTATGCGGCACTACATCGCTGTGATCAGAAATTTTTATTCTAAATAAAGTGACAAGGGAGTAAGAGAGAGAGTGGGGGTTGGGCAACAACCCCAACCTCCCCCACCCCCCTCGATTTGACTTATTGTAATTTTTCAAATTCAATCTTAAATCTTCTTTTTTTGCCAATTCAGTTTTAAACTTTTTGCAATTATGTCAATTCAGTTCATCCGGCCAAATTTGGCTGGCCAACACTAACATGGACATCGGCCGACATGGATGGATAAATTTTTAATAATAATTTATTTTTTGAATGTTTATTGATTTTTTTTTTCTTTACTTTTTCCTCCTCGCTCCTTCCTCGTGCTCCGGTGACTGGCCAGTGGTGAGCTTGCCTCATCGTTACTAGGCGAGGGCGAGGCCGACCTTGTCAATTCCAACGAGCCAAGCCCTCACTAGTGGATCGACGAGCTCAACATCACCGTTGCTGGGCAAGGGCGAGCTTGCCCAGCCAATAACGAGGCAAGCCCTCACCGGATCTAAGTGAGGGCAAGCCTCGTCAATGTATTAGCGAGCCCAATCTTGCCCAAATCCGGCGAGGTGAGCTCGCCACTGGCTGGCCACCTCAGTCTGGTGACCGGCCCTCTTCTCTAGCCAGTTACTGGATCAAGAGGAAGAATGAGAGAAGAGGGGAAAAAAAAAAAGAGAGAAAAAATAAAGTAAAATATTATTAAAAAATTGTCCGTCGATGTCAGCTAGCATCCACGTTAGTGCCGGCCAACTAAATTTGGCCAAATGGACTGTATTAATATAATTACAAAAGGTTAAGGATTGAATTGATAAAAAAAAAAGTTTAGAATTAAATTGAAAAAATTGTAATAGATTTAGGTCTTTGGTTAAAGTTATCTAAGCCTTCCCTGCATCATTGACCCAAATGCAAACCCCAGGGCAGCTGACGTCAATGAGGTGATAGTCTCGGACGTCGACGGTAGGGACACCCGGCGAATTCTGGCCATTCATACTTGCCTATGCCTGAAAAGTATGAACCATTAAAGTCCAAGCGAGAACGGACACCGGACCGAAACAAGAAGAGACGAGGGGAAAGAAATGACATAGCACGAGGGAAACAGGCTACTATCGCCTCGCATGTATGGAGAAGAAATCGACACGTCTCCCTCAACTTCGTGTGGTTTTAAGCGATTGCTTTTGTTGTTGGGCCGCGACTCCGAGCTCGGTCTCTATCCAATTGAAACAAATTCACATTAAGATTTTGCGGTGACGGAGTCTAATATTCACCGAGTCCCTTACTCACCCTTCTCCTTAATTTTCGGTCGCTAGCATCAGTGTTCTTGCACATTTTTTGGGGCGACGGAGACAAACGAATGGACGATTTTTAGACTATTTCATCATTAGGTTTCGCGCCTGCCATGAAGTCACAAGTACCACCAACCCACGCATAAAGGTTCCAGCAGCCACACAACCTCCAAGCACTACGAATGTTATGAGCGTCGTCCGCCACGATTCGATGTACGACCAAGGCAAAGAAAAATGCGAAGAGCACTTATAGTCGGACTCGAGAGTTACGATGCGCCGAGACTAACTGGCGATGGTATCAGTCTGCTTGCGCCTCTTGGCCAAAAAGGGTCAAGAACGACTGGAGATTGGAGAATACAATCAAAAGAGGAGACAAAACTTTTCTTGGAATCATTTTTAGTAGCACGAAAATTCACTTACTTGACCCTCCAATCCAGACTCAATTGGATTCGCAGCCAAAAAAGTCTCACGGATTATAGTGAACATATGAAGTAAAAAACAGAAGACCTATTCATTGGTCATATCTTCACACGATTACATACCTAACAAATAAAATATGGGATGGTCAAACGCCTGAAAATGGAAATATTGTCAATCTGGCCCGACAATTAGAAGTACATTAGGAAATCCCTTACGAAAACACATACTTCATAAATGGATAAGCCTTCGAGGATTACAAATAGAACAACTGACTGCACAGGCAACTGTACAAGAGACTTCCCCATAAAAAGCAGAATCAGCAGAGGTCCCTCACAAACCCAGCCAAGAGAGGCCCCGAAGCCATGATTATGTCAGCATCAGCAAAGAGCTGCCATGAATCCTAGAACACAAGTCAAAGCCCAATATTTAGAGCATACACCATCTCAGGCACCCTTTTTGTCCATTTTTATTCATCCAGCTCAATAAGTTGTGCCCGCCTCTCAGCAGCCTTCTTCCTTACGAAAAAGCCCCATCTCATCGCTGCCTTAATTTTCAGCCAACCAACAACTGCTTTACCTGGACGGGACCGCTCCTCATCAAATGGCTGTGGTGATGGCTCGTAGGTAGTGAACCCATAAGCATCTTCAGGAACACTAATGGAGGCATGACCTCCCATGCTGAAGAGCCGGAGTAAATGCTGCATGTCCTCATTCTCCAGCATCTCGTGACTTCGCATGCGAATCTCTTCTTCTGTCAAAAACTCAATGTCTCCCTTGTCCCGGTTGCTCGACCAATCATCAAATGGATTCAAGCCAGGTGTCTGAATCGATGAACCAGTTGCTGCAAAACCAGCTGATAGAGGTGGACCAAGGGCCAAGCCAACACTGTTGTTATTTCTTGAGCTTTGTGCTTGGTTGCTAGCCAACTGGTCTTGTGGCATGTATGAAGTACTGGTAAACTGAGACCGAGCATTAGCATTTGCAAGCTGGGACTGGGCTGAGTATCTTGCCACCACGTCACCATTATATCCTGAAAGGGACAGAACACAACAACCCACAAAGTAAATACTGGATTCATATAGTTCCAAGCCGCCTGGAATTCCAATTCCATGCAAGATTGTTGCATATAGTTGTGTCCGAGCGTGAGTGATTTTGAGTGCGTGTTGCTATGAAGGCGTATGGGGTGGAATGGGGTCAGGCTGAGAGGGTAAAGAGGGAGATCAAAACAATAACCGAAAGATGTAATAAGAACAACAAATAAGCAGCTCCCTTAATTTCCTCTTGGTCTAAGCAAACATAAGAGAATCACAGAGACATTGCAGTGACTTGTGCTGGATGTCAGACACATTTAAGAGGCAACCACCAACCTCAACAGGCAACGTGAAGTGCCTTGTCAAGAGACAAAGCATAAGTTCCTGAAGAGCGGAGATCTTTATAATTGGAAGGGAAGGGAAAAACACTTGTATTCTAAATTATCATATATGCGTAAAGAAGAGTAGCCATAGGATAAAGGATTCATCCAATTAATGCATTTCTCGATGAAATGCACTATCTACGGAAGCACCAAATAACTGATAGGTGCATGATACTCTATAGCATCATGAGAATGAAAGATCTATTGCAGAAACATGCATGCTATGTTTGTGGAGCTTTAAGAGGACAACAAACATCTTTGGTACAACACCTAAGATCTTATAGCATCAAGTTTACATTCAAATCAGAAAGTTGTTACTGCTACCGATCTGAAAATGATATTCTCATCGTAATATTACTGGACATTCACTTATCTTGAAATGTCAAAATCACTTGAAGACATAAAACAAAGATAAAAAAGATTCACTTGAAGACAAAAAAACCAAAAACAATGTCGTCCTAATCACCTGAAATTCAAAATTTCCCAACTACCTTCTCAATAACACACAATCATGAAAGTTGTAAAGATCAGTAGAGGCCATTTGCATGGAATTTCTCAACGAATGATTAAGCAGGAATAGTAGATGGCAGTCTCACAGCTATTAGCTTTTGTTGTGTACTTTACACATCTTTCTCCTAATAAAATTATGCACTAAGAATGACCTAAACTCAACACATATTTCACTTATTGTTTAATAAGATATTGATTACAATCTTGGAGGGCCTTTACATTCAATAGTTTCAGAATGCTGCATATTACACGACTCATTAAAGTATACAACTCCATTTGTTCTTGGAAACTTCCAGTCCAACAAAGGGAAACGAAACATGGAAACTGAAACAGAGATTGCAGTTCTACTTTTTCCTGTTGGGTGTAACACTAACCAAATCAGTAACCGGTGGCATTATCAAAATTCCACTTAAAAGTATCTTGACACTTGGAGCTTTCACTATTTCAATGACCACTCGAATACCCAAGATTTCAAATCAAACTATATGCTGGAGAAATTGTAGATGAGTATTAGTCTCTGTGCTTTAAATCACACTGATTCACTTTCTACTGAGAAACAATGAGAAGCAAAGCAAGCTAAATTACACTCATTACATAGAAAGGCCTCATGGGACAGATATTTAAAGCCCCAGCTAACATGCAGCAAGCATTACCTCCAACAGTTAAACCCGAATCTGCTGAAGGCTGTTCAGATGTAAATGGAACAGGTAATCGTGGCAACTGCAGCTGAGGATCTAAAACATTAGAGTATTCTAGTGCCGCCATCTGTGGTTCATTTCTAGAAGACCTCCTTACTTGCTTGAAACTTAATAAAGACTTGCCATCGTACTCTACAACTTGATTCCAATTGTCATATGCCTTCTTCACCAAAGTATCTACATAAACCTGCAACAGATTGGTCCAGTTTCACTAATTCCATGAGCCAACACCGTCCTTTTATGATAATAATTGTATTAAAAAAAAAAAACAAGATACTAGCAAAGGGGAGTGTTAAAGAAATGTGAAAAAGAAAGAGAAGGAATAAAGAGAGAAATGATCAAAATAGATAACAGTTCTACACCCAATTAGAATGACAGTCTGGTCAAATAAACTGTAGAGGAAATATGATCTTCCAGATTGAGGAAAGACCGCTACCTAATTTCAGTTTTTACACTAAAAAGTGGCCGAAAGAGAATGGTATGGTGAAAGCCTCTGAGCTGATCAAAAGTAAGCCCCAATGCGGCAGATGAGGAGTAAGCATCACATACCAGATTCACAATATCGTCAATGGCATTTGACAAGAAAAAATATGCTTATTCACCAGTTCGGTGTATACGTTAAAGTCGAAAAGGATGCATAGGAAGAAATATATCTATCTACCAAGTTAAAGGATGGATCAATACAAAGCCCAACAAGCTTGTAGCATCCAATAGACAGCTTATGGATACAAAACTCTAGACAGACAATACACATAACTGCATATTACGATGGCAAATTGCCAAATTTACAAATACACAAACCTTCTGATTGTCAGAAAGAGAATCAGCAGTCTGATACTGGTCCCCCGAAATGAAGCCACTCAGCTCAAAAATGTTGTTAAAAACTACTCCAGCAGTTCTGTTATCTTCGGCATAGTAAACATAGAGCTTTCCACTAAGGACACAAGTCTTGGCATGCTCCAAAAGAGCCTCCCACATCTTATTTGACATACCACTGCCCAGGATCTACATGAAACCAGAAGAATGTTTCAGTAACAAATTAAAATGTAATTCTCAGCAAATCATAAACTTACATTCCGCAATTTCTGCTGATCTTTAACAACAAGGCGGAGGAAGTCTTCAACTGAAAATATGTTATGTTGATTTAGCCTCTTGTGGAATGAACCATCCTTGCCGATCTTTTCCAGTCTCCATACTTCGTCTTGTAAAGCAGGTGGATAATGCTTTTTGTACACTGTAAAGATCCAAAGCAACACATTTAATCACAAACTGTATGAACAAAAAGACATTAAAAGGTCAACAATGAAGAGTAATTACATTCTCCTCTGTGATCCTTAACAGTAAAAGCTTCTGTCTTAGCCTCACGAATGCGAAGGCCTTCACCAAATCCAGAGGCAACCTTCAAGCCTAGCCTGAATTTTCTACTCCTAATCCAGCTGGAGTTATCCGTAAATGTCAATTCCCCGAGGGTTCCTACACCTTCCTTGAGTGTAATTTGCAAGTCCCCAGTCAATAGTGGCCGCTTCCCTTCACGCTCTTTAACAACATGGCTTTCAAATTCTTCTTGGGTCCATCCCTCCTCGTCTTCATTGTTAAAATCACCTTCGAGCACAACGACATCCAGTTTCACCGAGGATTCTGGCCCAGAGGTGACAACATGGCTAGTATTTGCATCAACTAGGACTGCATGGATTGTAGCACCCTGCTCCCCCTCAACTTTCCCTCCAGTGAAGAGAGGAAGAGACAACCGTGATCTAAACTGCAGCTGCAAGTTTCTTCCATCTGGACCTTCAATTCGCTTGGGCGATGCTCTGATATCAAACTGTTCCAAATTAATGTTGCAACCCCTGGACTAAAACAATCTTATGCTTGTTCGTGTGAACATGCAAGTGCACGTGTGTGTGTGTGTGTGTGTGTGTGTGTGTGTGAGAGAGAGAGAGAGAAGAGGAGGAGAAGAAACAAATAAAAGAAGGCAACAGTATTCCCCAGAAAGAAGATAATTAAACCAATTTAGTGACAAAAGGCCTCACCTTCCATTTAGTCTAGGGGGGCCCCCCAACTTAGCCAGTGCTCGCTCAACTTCCTCGCTGACCTGCTCAGAATCAATTACATGAGAAGTAAGCAGATGCCAGGTCATAGTATAGTGATACATGATCTATCACGTCAAGGAGAAAGCAGCATCCTTTTTCTACATCATATTATGTTACAAACAAAAGAAAATGACAGTATTAAAGCCAAAAACTATCTCCAGTTAAGAAGAAGAAACAAGTGTATTCCTTTAATCAAAATGCAACAAAGGCACTTTATTTACTACATACATGATCAAAATTCTTAAACCATGTCATCAACTGTATAATAAAAAAATTCAAATATATAGCAAAACATTTAAACTCAAAAACCAAAAAGAGCGCTGTATCTTACAACTCTACGAAGGATAGGTTCCAATGATGAACACAGCTTCTGTAAACTGTCAACCTTGAGAGCTTCTACAATTACACTGCACAATTTGAAGTTGTATAAACAAAAATTGCACTTAGAACATACAAACAAACATTCGACTCACAAAATCACCCTCCAGTGAATTTCACTAAGGTGCCAAAATTCAAAATTTGCAGCCTTAGAGCAATTCTAGAGTTATTGTATGCAGGGAATACATTCTGGGTATTAATGCAATGTGAGTCATGCAGCTCAAGTTGAGAGAACAAAACGATGCATATAAATATCAAGAGATGCTTGAGATCAAACACACTAGTGATTCGAGAACAGGTAATATAGGGAAGACCTGCCCTAGAAAGAAGCAATGCAGATGAAAATCCCCAGATAAAGAACAAAGTAAATAAAGTGATGAAAGAAACCATAAGAGCAACGCTGACAAAGGAGAGAAGCTGTAATTTATTATGTCCAAGCAGATGGAAACTCCCCAAAAGTCAAATAGTTAAAAGACCAACATGAAGGGAGTAAGGACAGAATGAAACAAAAAAAACCTCTATAAGAACAATCTCAAACAAGTTAAAACTGAGGACACAAGTTTCCGAAACATGACCGTCATGTCCCTGCTCAAATCTATTTATTATGCCACTCTCATATCCTTCCTCCGAAGTTGGCAATAAAATTTCCGAAAGCTTCAATATGTATAGACTTTTCAAGATGAAGCACAGCTAAACATTTTGTTCACCAAAGGCTGCCAGAATTTCAATAAAATTCACGAATTTCACAGGATTACACTAGTCAGAATATCACAAAATGAACTTCATTCACAGAGGAGGAGAAGGAGGGGGAGAAAGACGTGTTAGGATAGGCTCGACATGCCATTTAAAGTGGGGAAAAGCCTTAGTGCTTCAGCCTACTAAAGTAGCAGTTGGCGAAAATGCCATCACGAGAACGTTCATTTCAACTTGCTACGAAGAAAAAAACAGAAATTTCTAAGGTTGCTTCACAACCACCACGCGAGACCTTCTCAAAGTTCAATCTTGCACAAGAAGACTGGGTATGCCACACGAAAGACACAAACGACATTTGACAGAAGAGCTACCAATTGGGGGTGGGGACCGCCATACCTGGCGAGAGCGGGGCGCTTCCTCTCCTGCTGGTCATCATCACCCTCCAAGCTCCTCTTCCCTCGATTATTCATCGAATTGTTCCTCTCCATATACCTAGTCTGCCTCTGCATTCCCAGCAGATCTGCAGAGCACAAGAATCGACACTCCCGTCAGCTTCCTCCATTCAAATCCACGGACACCCGAGCAACGCGCACACACGCACGCACCAATCCCAAAAGCCGATCTAAAAAACAATCCAGGCTCACGCGCGACGCGCGACGCGAGACGCCAGACACGTGACGGACTCCCGAAAAAGGGGCGAACCACGACCCTCGCCCTCCACCCCCACCACTGGAACGCAGCAGCAGCAGCAGAAACAACCAGAAACCCCCAAAATCTCACGCGCCGTCGCGACACTCCCAGATCTCAACTCACGTCATTCGGGCGCCACCTCAGCTCGCGATTAGAGCCTAAAACACTCCGAATCGAATCAATCCACCCGATTCGCCGAGCTCCGCTCCGGTCATCGCAGAAGAGCGAAGCTCAATCGCGACAAAAGAGCGACCGACAGAACATCAAACATCAACATCAACATCCAACTACACAGTCCACATAGAGAGAGAGAGAGAGAGAGAGAGAGGGAGGGAGGACCTAAGAGGGCGCGCGCTAACGGAGGCGGTTGGTGGAGCAGGAGCGAGAAAGAGGGAGAAAGAGAGAGAGAGAGAGAGAGAAAATCAGGACACTTTCCCGAGAAAATCGATGAAGAAGGGCGGGGGGCGGGGGGATGGTGGAGATGCGCAGCACTAGGAATCGATTGGAGCGAGAGAATGGGGGTGAGGGGGGAGTGTGAAAGGGGCGATTTTTCTGGGGCGCGTGCGGTGAACTGTTTGCGGGAGGCGAGTCTCTGCTTACTCTCTCTCTCTCTCTCTCTCTCTCTCTCTCTGCTTGTGGTGGCCTCCTCTAACTCCTCTATAAATATCTCAAGTCCACCCTGACGACTTGTAGATGGGCCAGTGACGGTCATCCGGTGGTGCACGGGTCTACCATATATCCCAGCCGCCACCTCCACAGGGCGTCTAATCACCGTTCGTTACTCTCGTGATTCGTGATCAGCTGATGCCGTCAGGCCGTTTCTTCCGGTTTGACATGTCTACTTTTGACTGATGTCTCCCAGATTTCCCCCCCCCCCTCCCCCCCAATTTAACACGTTCGCTCGGTAATATTCTGAAAGGAGTAATATTTCTGCTAATTTACCATTTGTCAATTTTTATTATATTTTATAGTCTAATTATTAAGTTGAATGATACAAAAACTGACTATATACTATGGATTTTACTCTCTATTTGTCATATTTTTTATTAATTAACGATTTTTCATGATATTAATCCAATTTCATAATAATTAATGAAGTGTAAATTTATCATAGATATATCAATTTGAAATTTTTTATAATATTACTTCTATTAGGAAAATAGAATTTAGAAATTACTTGCATTGAATTCTCCCTAATCTTTCACTGACGACCAATCGGCTAACCTTTAGATGGGCGCAGCGCGCGTTAAATAGTCATTCCTACAATTTCTAGGGCAATCAGCATCTGTGTGCTTTTGCGCAAAACGTGCTGCATTATTTTTTGTGCTTGGCGAATGGGGGTTGCGGGCGTACCGTGGTCGGGGGACCAGGTGATCATTCCCCCGGGCGACAAAGGAGGTAGCTTTTCTTCTCTCTTTTGTCCCGACACGCAGGATCGGAGAGTTGGATCCATCCGTGACGTGTCCGAGACCGTACGATCATCCGAGGACGCGAGCCAGCGCCATCCTGGCCGTCGATTCGGTTAATCCGAACGCGGCCGACTTCACTCCCCACGTCAGCTCCTTTTTTGTCGAAAATGCCCTCCGCCTTTCGAGAACCTAGCTTCGAGAATCAAAATTAAACGTCAAGTGCGCCCCGGACGGTGACGTCACTCTGGTCTCTTAGCTGTCTGCTGGTTGTCCTCGAGTAAAATATTCTTTTTTCTTTCCGTTTTTTTTTAGGCCCGTGCTTATCAATTCGCGCGATTCCGACCATAGTACCACATCGTATGTTTAATACCACTACCGCATGAGATGAAAGGACAGCAACATTACGGTTCTAATAATTAAGCTGGCCAGAAATTATTCCATACACGACAAGAAATTCACGTGACAGTGTGACCGAGTGATTTCCAAATGGCGAAACTCAGGATATTACAGATTTATCTCGAGTGAGTCGATTTCTGAAACGGGAAAGTGTTCGGCAGCTTTGCCGAACTAGGCTACTCCACTAGGCACCCAATGAGAAATTGGGATGTTGAAAGTTCGTGCGGAGGAGCGAATGCGAATGCGGATCGGGCGAAGAGGATTACTTGGCGCCCATGATAGCGCTCGTTTCTACTTTCGCGTGTACCCGGTAGAATGCTTCCAGGTTTCTCTGAAGCTTGACCAGTAGCTGAGAACATATCTCCGGAGGAGTGCAGGGACCGCACATGAGATAGATGACGTTGCCCAGGGGCCTCATGTACACGCCGTCCTCGCGCAGCATCTGAAGAAGCGCCCTCGCATATATTGAAGCATACCTGCGAGTCTCCATCGGTTTAGAAAGATGTATTAATGACAAGAGAAAGGATATGGGCGCAAGCACCGGCCCGACAACGCTGAATTGACGACACGTGGGCAGCTATGGCAGATGCAAATCTATAGTGGATTCTTGAGAAACAGGAGTAGTCCTTAGGATAATCTCTAAGAAGACAGAACCTCGATGTTACGTGCCTTTGTCGGCCAGTCAAAGTTGAGGCGAACCGAGACCTGACTCCCAGCAAGCTACTAATTTCCTATAATTATAAGCGGGAAAAGTGATTTCCCTCGTGATTTCACAGATTCCTCTAAAATTGACAAGGGCGGCGCCATTTGTAGAAGGTGCGTAATAAAACATCTCAAATGAAAATATCATCATGTGCCTAATCATCTAAAAATGGGTAGACTTCAACAGGAGTATATTGAGTTGGGAGTGACACAGTGACATCGCTTCTCTATAGTAGATAAAGAAGATTACCCAGCATCAGAGCCTTCAGTTTGGAGTTCCAGGGCAAAGACAGTTCCCAAGGAAATAACTCTTTCGACTGCTGGGTGAGACGAAATTTGTGTGACTAACTCGAAATCCCACAACTGCAAAAGCATAAAAAATGGTATCATTCAATTATCTGCACAGATAAGCATATAAATAGGAATGGATAGGAGACTGACCGCATCATTTAGTATCCAAGCAAACAAAACCGAAAGTTGTCGGTTTTTTTTTTTTTTTTGGGGGGGGGGATCGGTGAAAGTTGTCAGTTGACAAGCACACATACGCTTCTCAAATGTTTGTTTTCCCCACACTTCTATCTTATCTAGGAAAAGCGAATCTCCTACTAGTTGAAGTCATACTTTTGTGAATAAAGAGGAATCTCTTTTACCTCTTTAAGCATCTTTCCTTGAGGAATGACATTGGGGTTCATCTGAGGATCTTTGAACCACTTGATCGATTTAGTGGCTGCTGTGCACCCCGTAGCATGTGCAGTGTATGAGTGTCCATGCAAAAGCGCCTTGAGCTGCAACAAGAATATTCAAGCATTTGACTCCCACCATGGACATATGTATGGTAGTTTTCTTTTGGCAGGCAAAATCGGCAAGGTGACTTGCCAGTATCCAACCGCACATTCCCATGGAAGACATTAACATTGCCTTTGAACTCAAACTAACTAGCATGCATTTTCCTCTATTAGATTCGGAAAACAATAGAGCATGAAAAAGAAAAAGAAAAAAGAGGTGGGTAACTATCTTCTATCAACAAAATGATGCTTTAAAAGTGTAATGCTTGCTATAGAGAAGTCAAGACATCTGTGGTATGTGAAATTTCATTTTAAAAGATAGAGTGAATCCAGGAATTCAGCAAAAGATAACTCAAATACATAACGAAAACTGGAAATCAGTTAAAAGCTTAAAGCGAGAGCTGATAAATGAGTCATATTAAGAATGCACTGAGTAAAAGAAACTATCAAAGCTATTCTGCAAGTTGAAGTGCTGCACAGCATTTGTAAGAGACAAACATCTGTACCAGGTGCTACAGAGGTTCACTAAGCGAACCAATTGCAGCCATTGGACCCAACGAACAGATTTAAAGCATAAATAAAACCATAGAGCATCAGTTATTGTGCATTTTACAGAGTATGGTGTATCGATCATAACTAAGGACAAAACTTGATTCCTCACAGAAAATACAATTAGATAACATCACCCCCTACATTGGGCTGTTACCTGATGGAGCATTTCAAGTAGTACCATTAATCATCAAAAGATGTGAGCAATCAAAAGGCATCAATCAGGAAGCAGTCAACGCCTTATCATAAATTCATGTTATTTCTATACCTTCGAGTCACCAAGAAAAGCAGTAAACACGGCATTTGTCGCCAATGTGACAGCCAAGGGTATCATACCACCAGTCATCAGTTTCGCAAAGCACGCTATATCTGGCACACATCCAAGCAGCTCTGCAGCAGACTGGGGAAACAAGTAAATCACATCCCATTCCAGGTAAAGAAATCACTGAACAAGCAAATGGAAAGGTAAAGCATTTGTAGTCAACCAACCTCTGTTCCCAAACGCCAAAAACCAGTGAAGACTTCATCAAATATTACTGGAATCTTTCGCCTTTGGCACTCATTAACAAGTACACGCTGAAAAAGTGGATCAACCATGAGCATTCCTCCAGCTCCTTGTATGACTGCGAAATTGATTTACAATTAATGAAATCCAAATATTCCATATAGCACATGTGAGATTTTCTAAAAGCTTAAGCTGTTAGATGAAGGTGTGGTTTATTATTTAAATATTCTAACACTCCCCCTCACATTTAGTCTAGCCTTTTTGCCTAGTACTAAGTGTGGAAATTTAATTGGGGAGGCAAATAGGGGCCTAGAAGATTCGAACTCAGGACCTCTTAGCTCTGATACCATGTGAGATTTTGTGAGACCACTGCCAACTGTTCTAAAAGTTTAAGCTGTTAGATGAAGGTGTGGTTTATTATTTAAATATTCTAATAGCACATAACATGCAATTTTGTGCTGTGGCCTTTTCAACTAAAACAACTGAGCTCTAGCAAAATTGCAGCTTGACTGGGAAAACAGGAATGCAAGATTAGGTCATTCTGGCTCAGGGCAAACAGTTTTAAAAATCAAGGCACTGAAACTCAGTTCACAATCAGAAATTAACATTACAGCTTCTTAAGAATGAAAAGGCCCATTAAAGTAAAAGGAATCCTATTATTAGCCCCAAAAAATGGTGTTAGCACTATATGGATACCCTCATCGTAAATGCTGTGAAACTAAGTTTATGTCCATCCCCAGAGAGAGAGAGAGAGAACTGATGAGATCATGCAAATTAGCAAATCAGCAAATCAACCCTATCTCTGACCTAAGGAAAAAAAAAAGCTACTAAATTAAGATGCATTCGACTGTGAGAGAGAGAGAGAGAGAGAGAGAGAGAGAGAACTGATGAGATCATGCAAATTAGCAAATCAGCAAATCAACCCTATCTCTGACCTAAGGAAAAAAAAAAAAGCTACTAAATTAAGATGCATTCGACTGTGGGAGAGATTTCTTGCCTGGTTCTATAATAAGTGCCCCGATGTACTTAGATCCCATTGATCCTGATAGATGTTGAGATATGTATAATGAGTATATACCAGAAAGATCCGATTCATCCCTACTCTTGCAGAAAATTTCATCACGAGAACTGAACACTGCACAAATGGAAGACACAACTTATTTTATGGCCTAATGACAGAAAGCAGAGCCAAAAAAAAAAAAAAAATCTAGGTGAGTGTAGAGAAGATAACTAACTCATTTTGTCATATTCAAAACTTTTATTATGTATCATCGCTGGCAAGGAAAGCTTCCAAACACTTCTGTGCAAAAAAACTGTAGGAGGATCCAGAAAAAGACCTCTCCCAGTGTACCTGTAAAAAAAAAAGTGAACTTCCTTTTCAAATAAACAAGAACTCAGAAGTTGCTGTAATCTGTTCTTGCTTGTGACTATGCATAAGGCACAAACCAGGAAAACAGCCACTTGGCCAATGGAGAAAAAGCAAAATGCATGAATAGCCAAGAACAGAAAGTCTAAAAGACAAAGGAAACTCTTAAGCAGATGGAATCTACATTACATTAAGACTAAGCCACTCTAAATGCATGCAATATTGCCTCCATTAGGATGATTATAATTTATCAAGTTCCAACAACACCTACTCCTCTTCTTTTGCCTATGGATTCCATCTAACTCATACCAAAGCATTGATGTAAGCTTCAAAGTCTTAAGACTGACTGACAAACAAGTAGCATAAACAAGCAAACAGCACATTATTATCTATCTACATACACAGCATATTACAAACTATGTTAGAATAAAAATAGAGAATTGACCTGGCTGTCTATCCGTCATTAGGCCTTTTAACCTATGCCCAACAAGACTTATGACAGGGAGGAAATGTTATGCCTAAGGCCTAGCCTGGTCCCACTAAGACCAATGAATTTCTACAAACTACGCTAGAGCTACCATTCCCCACGAAGCAAGACAGGACGGAAAGGGGAGAAAAAGAGAGTCGATTTACATTTTTCCATCAGTTCATCCCTAGTCCAATGACCAGTTCAAAATACAGGGAAAAGTATTTTCCCAAAAAAATAAATGAAAAAGCCAACAGCTATAGAATGAATACATATTTTTCAAGGGAGAAGAAAGAACGGATTCTTTCAATATGTGCTCAAACAAATGCCATACCATGGTTGCTGAATAAAGCCAGTATAGCATGATGGCGATTGTGCTTCCATAGCACCTAGAGTATCTCCATGATAAGAACCCTTGAGAGCCAGAACCTGCAGCAGACGTTTAATATAAAAACATGCATCAAACATTGACCTGACGATATTACAACTACAAAATCGCATGAGTTGTTTGGTTCATAGAGTGGAATAAGATTGGATTACAATGATACAGACTATCAGCCCATTTAGAGTTGAAAACCTCATGTTATCATACCAAAAAGATGGTGTTCTATTAGGAATACATCAGGAATATAAAATCATAATTCCCATCAAACAAAAATGCAAAGTTATAGAGATTTGTGCCTAGCAAAACAACTAAAATTGATCAATCGAATTAAGGAATAGAAAGCGAACCAAGGCAAAGAGTGAACAAAGACCAAAAACCTTTGGTTTTTATGTCAACAGTGACTATTAGAGCATATATAATCTCCAAAAGATATCCTCAAAAAGAAAATGGAGCAATGCACACAGAGGGCGTTAGACCAGAAAACAAGTAAACAGCCCAACTAGAACCCTTTTATTAGAAATGTGACAGAAAAGAACGAAAACCTACCAAAAGCTCTGGCTGTTTTTCAGAAGCATTGCCAATTGAAGTTTCTGAAAGAATTCCTATATCAACACAAAACTTACGGAAAGCCATCTTGAGAGCAATCTCAATAGCAGTAGATCCATTATCCGAGAAATATACTCGAGAAGCCCAACCTGAAAAGGTAAATGCATCCCCCAGTTACAGATAATGAGCACTGTAAGTCCACTAGGTGCTTGTGCGTAAAAGATGTAGGCTTTCGCCACAAATATCAAAGAGTGCACTAGGAGTCTAGGTTGTACAGGGATATAATTAAGTAGCATAAGCAAAAGGGCTCAACCTTAAAGCACACTAGTCAATCAAATTTTAAAAAAGAGCATAATAAACATTTAAAATACAACCTGATTCAATTGAACTACTATATACTCAGTAAAATAAGACACCCAAAAGGTAAACAAAAGAGCACCAGAAGAGAGGCCAAAGTCAAATTTTAATAGTATTGTGAACAAAAGTTACGATCTATCGCCAAGATGGTGCAAGAATATCTTCTGACCTTCTCCAACACCACCCAACAAAAGCTCCGCACATTCTAAGGCTGGCTCATAAACATTTTCTGGGAACATCACATGCCCAAATCTTGCAGCAGCATAACCCATGTCCCTTGCAAGCTCAGTCTGTAAACACCTAAACATGTCCACATTAAAAAGAAAATTCAGGAGATCTATCACAATGCACAAGAAACACTACAAATGAGAAGCACCTCAAAAAGAAAGCAAGAGAATCAAGCAAGCTGATAGAATCTGTGCTCTGTGATATTGGTATATCTTACTACCATTACATATTATTGTCTAGTGAACAAGAGGCATGGCACAATTGTGGGACTATATTAACCTTCTCCGCTTAAATTGATAACATTTAATAGAAAACATTTCTAGTCCATTGCTTGATATGCCAATTTTCCATAGAAAACATACAAAAATTTGGCTAGTAAAAATAAAATACACTCACACTAAAGTCTGAAAAAAGAAAAAAGGGACAGACAAACCGGAATGCGCATAAAGAGATAAGCTGATAATATGGGACTCATTAAGTACTAATTCTAGGGCTTCATTTCTTCTCTACCTCCTCTACTTCAAGCATTATTAATGAGATGGTCATTCTTTATATGGTACTTTCATGTAAATAAAGAAAGACCGCCCAGATATTTGTGGACAACAGGGGGTTCATATGCGTTGTCTAGCAACCAATAACAATCAAGCCTTGTTTAGGAGGGGGGGCAGTCAAATTCAGGAGGTAACAAGGGGTTATTTACTTCCAACTGCTAGCACTCAAATTCAGTAACCATTGCTCGTTTAGGAGGTCAAGCAAATAACACGACATTGTTGATTTTGGAATCCCAATTGTAAATGCAAAAGTTTGATTAATGAGAAGATCCCTGGACTAACAGAGGAAGCTCAAGTGTCCTCAGAAATACATGACTGAGATCACAAGAGAAAATATGCTGATAATTAATAGTTCATATATCCAACTCGTTGTATCTTGATTTCAACAAAGTTAAAGAAGTTTTCATCATGTTTAACATAACAACACAAAACAAGTCACAGAAGCCAATTGCCATCACATGTAAAAATAATTTAGGAAGCAATTCACTAAGGAAAATGTTGAAGAGTGCCCCATCTAATGCGATTTTGACATTTAGAAGTTACCATTTGAAGTAAGTGATCTTATTATAATGTGTAATTTTCCATTTTCCAAGTGTATTGGAAAGTGTTATTTCCACTTTTAATTGAATTAACTATTGACCTAGGGACACTTGTTAACAAGACCCATTTACCAATAAGCATCTTACTTCGAAATTCCATCATGTGCAGAAATAACTGCTGAATTTATCAACAAATTCTTCTGGCGTCTATTCAGAGTAACCACTCTTAAGCACACGCATGAATAACCAGGCAGTAAGAATGACCTGTAAAGAAGCATTAGGTCCTTGGGTCCACCAACTTGCGCAGGCATCAAACATTTGGTTCAAAGATTTATCATCTTGATCCTACAACAAGAAAATGAAGTCACTTTTTGCAAATCCTTCATAAAGATAACAGTGATTAAGTAGCAGTACATTTTATATTAAGAGACAATTTCAAGAAAATATTGGTACATGAGCATTTCAGTGGGGTCAAATGTGTGTGTGTTCGTTTTCTTTTCTTTTTTTTTCCTGGGGGGGGGAGCGTGTTTGGGAATGTTCCAATTGTAGGAGTGTAATCGAGACAAACCTTGAAAACCGCAAAGCTTTCACCATACCGTGAATCAATCACAGTAATGTCATCTTCTGATACAATTTTATGCTGAGTGAAAGGCCACCAGAATATATCTCTTGCCTTCTTAGGCATATCAAGCAATGTCTGCATTCGTTCCAGATAAGATGACTTCATTATGTTCTTCAACATATCAAATATGCTTCGAGAATCGGAGAACCATTCCATCAGGTCATTTGAGAGATCTTCTGGAACATGTGGCAGCACAAGCACTGGTATCCTGTGGCATTTATGAAGAGAATTAAGCTAAAAAGTCATTTTATGCAGTGGGCCAATTGCACAATTTGAAGCATGACTCACACTCCCATTGTAAAGATTTTCAGGATGCAGCATATATTTTAATGAATGAAACTAGAATCCTCTGGCATAAATAATAGTAACAACTGCAAGTACCTATTCCGAAAATAGGCCATCAGTGGCTCCTCATTTAGAAGCCCGTGATCTTCAAATACAACAGCAACCACATCATATCCTCGAATTCTTAAGCTTTCATAAGCTGAAATTGTTGCCGATATTCCACCTAGTCGCCCATCTCCAACAAGAACAGCAGGTAACCTGAAAGGCCTATACAAAAATTGCGCAAAAGAAGTAAACAACTGATTTAGGAAGATAAATGAGAGAGAAATGCCAATTCAGTATCAAGGGCACCGTGCCATAGAACAATGCAGTATATAGCTGTATCATAACAGGATTTTCCTAAAGAGATGGTTCATTACTGTAAGAGGATCAGCGACAGATAAATAATCAATTAGGAGAGATAATAAAATATTTTGAAGAGTCTTGACTTGGGCAAAGAAGATAACAAATTTTTATTTGGAACATTCACAACAAATTAGCATATAATAACCCGTAAATTGGTTTGAGCATCTATGCTGTGGGGGGCAATCACCCCCTCCAGCCCCCTTGGGTCCATCTTGAACGAGGATCAACCACGAGTACAAAAAAAGTGGCAGACTTTCCGCTAAGATAAATGCCTTGCTCAAGACCCATTGGCATCAGAAACCGATGATCATGTAATTAGGAAGAGGGCATCATTAACCAAATATTAGGTATATCTTAAACCAGAGAACCCAATAATTACATCAAGAAAAATTAATTACTGGGATCACAGCCTCAGCAGATGAGACGTGCAACGATTTCAAGTGTACCACAGCGAAAAAGGCAGCAATCGCACCCTTGAAACATGTAATATCTCAAGTAATACTCAGAAGCCAAAGAACTAAAACGTAATAATAATTTCCCAAAAGAGTTGATTTTTTTCTTCTTTCCAGGCGCGACAGCAATAAACAAAACAAATGAGACATAATAAACAAAAGATCCGAGTCAATTTTAAATGCGAACGAAACCCGCCAATGGAAAGTTCAATATGCTCGCTCACCTGTCGAAACGAACATCGACGACGACATGCTTTCTCAGGTATAAAGAACGCAGAGAGAAAGCGAACGTACCTGTACAAGTCGCACTGAAGGGATCCGGAAGGTCCGGGGCTCGCGACTCCACCGGCAGTCTCGACCACACAAAGCGTCTCCTCCTTCCCATCCCTCAGCCCGGCTCTCAACCCTCTCTCCACCATCTCCACCACCGCACTGTCCTCCACCGCGCCGCTCTCTCTCTCCGCCGCCAAATGCGGCGAGACCGCCTCCTTCCAAGCAAAGACCGTCTCGCTCACCAGCTCCGAGACCGCCCCATCCCCGCTCCTCTCGCCCTCCCACCTCTTCTCCTCGCAAACCCCCAAATCGACCATCCCGAGGCCCGAACCGCCCCCGCCCCGAGGCGCCTCGGCGAGGGAGACACCGGCGGCGGCGGCGGCGGAGGGGGAGACCATGAGGACGCGGTGCGAGGCGAGGACGGGGAAGCGGGGCCGGTGGAGGAGGGAGAGGGAGGCGAGCTTGTTGAAGAGGAAGAGGGAGTCGGAGTCGGCGGGGAAGCCGGTCTGGACGGGCTTCAGGTAGAGGAACCTGGACGGCGCCGCCGCCGGGGCGGCGGGGGAGAAGAGGGAGGCGAAGGCGAGGCCGGTGGAGACGAGCGTCTTGCCGACGCCGGTGTTGGAGGACCAGATGAGGAAGGTGGGGTGGGAGAGGGGGATCCGGAGGGGAGCGGCGGCGGCTGCGGCGGCGGCGGCGGAGGTGCGGTGGTGGCGGAGGAAGAGGAGGAGGGGGAGGCGGTGGCGGCGGTGGCGGGACAAGTGTGCAGGAGCCATGGTGGCCGCCGGCTCGTACGACAGAGAGAGAAAGTGACAGAGGAGTTAGGTGGTGAGGATAGAAATGGTGGTGGGAAATTTGAAAGGGGGAACGGGGGGGATCCAGATGGGCCGCGCCAAGTTCTGATTGGGCTTGGCCTGATGGCCCACCTTGACCACCAATTCTGGCCCAATGAAAAGTCGAACGCTGCAATTGGACCGAAAGGGAAAATGGCGAGAAGGGTCAATAAACTTAGTCCATTTTATGACGTGGTCCATAAAGTTATAATTTGTTCAATGTGGTTATTGAACTTTAGTTCATAATTATATTGTCCTTGTACTTAAAGTAATTGAAGAATAAATTAGATATCTTCATATAGTTTAGGGACTATTTTGAATATTTAGCAAAAAGTTAGGGGACCCGATTGAATTAATAAAAAATTCAAATTTGATATTGTACATTGGAATAAAATTCCACAATCATATTGAACCAAATTAAAAATTCATTAGTCATATTGCATATTAGGCTAAAATTTTAAAATCATTTATCTCATTATCCCATATGAGAGGGAGAAGTGCCAAAAAATTCCTAAAAGTTTTTTGTTTGTGCCAGTTTAGTCATAAACCTTTTTATTTAATGATGATTCAGTCATTTTGGCCAGATTTTATTTTGCTGACTGAACGCCGGGCGGCTGAAGTGGACAATTTTTAATATTTTTTTAATATTTTTTTTCTTTTTTCTTTATTCTATTTTCTCTATTTTTTTCTTTTTTCTTTTTTCTTCTCTCCTCCTCCCTCTGATCGCTGGCCGGACCACGGCGACTGGCCAGAGGAGACGGCCGGCAAGGCTCGCCAGCCACCTCGCCAGTGGCCGCGAGGGCAGCCTCGTGCTAGGCGGCGAGGGCGAGCCTCGCCGCCATCACGCAGGCCGCAATTCAGCGAGGGTCGAGCCTCGCCCATGGTCGGTGAGGCTCGACCTCGCCGAATCGCGGCCTCGTGCCGGGCTGGCAAGGGTCGAGCTTCGCTGACGCCGCCCAAGCCGTGATTCGGCGAGGTCGAGCCTCGCCGGCCATGGGCGAAGGCTCGCCTCGCCAAATCACGGCCGCTAGCGAGGTGGCTGGCGAGCCTCGCCAACCGTCTCCTCTGGCCGGTCGCTGTGGTCCGGCCAGCAGCCGAAAGGAGGAGGAGAGAAGAAAAAAGAATAAAGAATAAAGAAAAAATAGAAAATAGAAAAAATATTAAAAATTGTCTACGTCAGCCGGCCGGCGTCCAGTCAGCAAAATCTGGCCAAAAGGACTGAATCGGCACTAAATAAAAAAGTTTATGACTAAATTGGCACCAAAAAAAGGTTTAGGACTAAACTAGCACAAACACAAAAGGTTTAGGACTTTTTTGGCACTTCTCCCCGTATGAGATGATAAGACGGGGTTGGAGTTACCTCACCCACTGCTGGAAGGTTTAGTTTAAGTTGCTAATGAAGCATCAACCATCCATTGGGTGAACCTGGTTTCGCAGTCCTACCAAGTGCAAGTGGAGAAACCCGAAACCGGTGATACACCTAAACCCAGAGCTGTCTTTTGATGACTAATAAGGTTAATGTAGTAACCTTGCTTGAAAATGTGGAAATGTTTAATGAAGCAATGAGTCTTGCTTCTACAACATGAGACTGTCAGCAGAGGAACCACCAGAAGTTCAACGATCATATCCGATCAAAGAGAACTCCATTTTCTCTTAGACCGATTCATCAGCTTCATATTCTATGCAGAAAATTTGCCATTGTCTCTCCTCCATTCCCATGCCAAAAAGTGCTCGTAACAGGAGCCTTTCACCCAGTTTTTTCCACTCAATTATATCCTTCCAAATGATATGCAAAGTAATAGATTTATTATACAGAGAAGGGAATTTAAAATGTATATGTACTTTATATACATTCCGACAACAGAGGGGGGAAAGAGAGAGAGAGAGAGAGAGAAAAGCAAGAAGAAGAGGGAAAAACTATCTATGCATCATGCTGAGTACCGAGTGAAGCGCTGATAAAAAAAGCTCTTTAAGTTCAAAATCTGCACCACAACATCTATGCCAAAGCATCAGCCATGATTGAACGCTGAGCCAGCTGCTGCTCATAAAGCTCGCGAAATATACGGTACTTGGCATCATGATACTTCTTTATCCTCGGGTCATTAGATGGATGTATGACCTGAACCGGATTAAACAGACAGATTCAGATCCAGTAATTAGAAGATAATGACAGTTCCTCAGAAAGCCAAAACATGTCAGGTCCTAATTCAAGAGATTTCACTGTCAAATTCCTTATGCAATTAGTCTCATTTTTCAAGTTTCCCAAAAAGAATGTCTCATTCTTCGAATCAGTAAGCTTGACCTGGAATGTCCACGATTCAAATGCTTGCAGTTGAAGCAACCAAAATGCTACCCATTCATTCTCAAGGTTCTCTCATTCTTTTTTTCTTTTTTTCAAAACTCGAACATGTTAAAAGTCATTTCTCCCTCATTAGGCAGGTCAAGCATAGACAGACATGAAAGGGCAGAGTTTTCCCACCAATACCAAACCGGGAATCATTCTACCATGCTCTAAAACTTTTCTTACTTCCTTTATCAGTCTCAAGGTAGCATCATAATTCATGAAAAAATGGGTAAAGCGAAAATAGCATGCCATGCTTACCAGACCGGCAGCATTCATCGCTTTCATGGCCTCTCTAAGACTAGAATATTTCTTTGTTGCGACTGCCCCAAGGATTGCAGCACCTAATAGCACAGACTCACTTTCTCTTGGAAGAATAATTGGGCAACCTGCATGAGTCAAGTTCAGAGAATGACTTAGTCAAATAATATGAGCACAGCAGGAAACATTGAGCATGAACCTCCATTTTCACTTTCACAAGTATTAAACAGAAAGTTTCATGATGCAAATGGGTGGGACATTAATCTCAGAAAACCATCCTCAATCTTCGTTTCAGTCTACTCCCAATAACAGCTCAAACAGAGAGGCACTGATAAACAACGTACTCTAATTTTCTCTGTCGGCAATATTTGAAAGATGAATCTCACTTTGCTAATCCTCTAGTTATTCTAAATATATTGCAAGGCCAAGCAGGCACAAAAGAACAAGAAGTCAGAAATTGCACTGTTTACATAAGCCTGCCACAGCAGTCATTCTTATAAACTAGGGTAGAGTGAAATGACAGTTCAATTGTGTTCAAACATGACAAGTTAATGTCAAGCAGATCAGACAATTGAAAAATTAAATCAGGCAGATGCTAAAGGAAGGAACTCAACAGCACAAATGGAACAGTTGGAAGACCTCTCCTCCAACTGATGACACTTGCAATGTGTTCAGGAAAAGTGTGAGCACAAAAAGAAAGTGAGATCAGTGAAAAGGGAACATATGAGAACCATAGTTATAATATTTTTTAATTCAGTTTGGATGGAAGTTAAATGGGTGGAATGAAAATGAGAAGAAAGTTGTAAGAAGAAAATCATCAAAAAGTACCAATACTGACATTTTGAATTGTAAAAAAGCAAGAGGTGCAATATTGAATTGTTTAGAGATAAAAAATTTCAATTTTTTCCTCTCCACTTTTGAAGAGATTGGAAAGGCCCAAGGTATTATTTTTAATTTCTATCCAAGCCATCACTTTATCTTTCTCTAGGTTTCTCAAACAAGATGAAGTTATTTTCTTGCCCTTCACTCTTTTCCCTTCATATTCCCCTTTTCTGGACATAGGTTATGAAAGGAGAGATATACCTGTGATGTCTGCATGTTCTTGAAGGAACAGCGGATTCTTGGCCAGGCCCCCACATGCTAGCAATGTATCGATCTGCAAAAGGAGTAGCAATATGCCGAACATGTTGTTTTAACCATCTAGTTATCCTATACCAAAGAAGCATAAAAAATCATAGATCCTCACTTTATGGCCATGGGCATTGCAATGCTCCACTATGTGGCGAGTACCGTATGCAAGACTTTGGACAGTAGCTAAGTATAGAAGAGCCAATTGCTTCTCACTTGAATCAAGGGTTAATCCACAAATCACTCCTTTTGCTTGAGGATCCGCAAGGGGTGACCTGAACCATCAAAATTTTAAGAGTAAGAATTTCCAAATTCCAATAGACACACTCTATCCAGTGTGTCAAACTGCACCAAACAACCTTAGTACCTGTTTCCGTGAAAGTCAGGAAGGACATGGATACTCTCAGTCAAAGCAGCAAGAAAAGGAGTGTTGAGGTCATGCTTAAGAGATTCTAACATTTTGTTCAGCAGCTCAAATACTGATACACCTGGAAATATAACCAACAAAAAGTAAGAGATAGGACAACCCAAAACTGTGTAATTATAGCAGAAAATAGGACACATTTCCAATACCAAAACTGTGGGCTTAGTGGGACAATTGATATCTTACTTTGTGAAGCAGCACGATTTGCAAGCAGTGGAGAAGCCACATGATTTTCAATCACGTGATCTAACAATGCACCAGTAGCACTTTGCCCACCCTCTGTGAGCCAATATTCTGGCACCATTGCTGGAAAAATCAAGACATAAAACGATACTCCATGTAAGAATTCCCTATTCCTAAAGCTCGGAGTAAAAGAAACAGGCTAAGAAATTGCCCTTTTACATCTGACAACTAGAGGATTAAATTAACACTGCTATGATAAGAGGTAAATGGGATCAAATCTCTCAGCCTAAAGAAAAGGCCAAATTGCCCAGATGCAGCAAATAAAAGTCTAAAGCAAAAACAGCAGTTTCAGGCACATATGTTTTCAGGTTGTAAATTGAAACAACAATAAGATAAAGAAGGTCAAAAATAAGAAGTCAGTTGACAAAGTTCGAAAGACTGGGACAAAATGAATTGACTACTAGAGCTGGATGCTTAATCATTTGCCCCCCTAGACCTATCAAAGGTCCACAAACTGTGGGTCAACAAGCCTCAACAACTACAACTGCTATAAAGATTTGTTACACTCCAACTGTGCCAGAGAAAGCTGACAGTTGGGAAACGACTGGAAAAGCATAAAAAGTATACCTGACCAAAATGGTCCCCAGACTCCTGGAATGAACAGCTTGCTCTGTGATACAGCCATATGACAAGTGGAAGTACCACAGACAAGCACCATCCGATGGCATATGGCCTCCTTATCGTTTTCTGAATTTTTTGTATCAAAGACAGGATCGTTGACTTTAGCAATAAGCTACAGGAAAAAAAAAGCAAACAACACAAACACCAAATTAAAAACCTTTATCTTCAGTCTCCGAATCTGGAACACTTTCTATAACCCCAACACCGCCAGCATGAGCATCAATCAGCGAAGTTCCTACAGGAGTTCCTGCTATGAGGCCTAGTTCCTAGACATAAAGGACACTGGTCAGAAATATAAGAAAAGAACAAGATACTATTGCCAATAAATATGCCCTCAAAATGTCACCGAAAAGTATAGAGCTGTCATCTCATTGTTAGATAAATATGCTTGCTTTGTTGATGGACTTCGAGTGAGCACCACTTGAAATCAATACAGTTTCTTCAGTACAAAATTTCTTGCCTTTGCAGCAACTGGAGTTAGACCAGTTCCCAGAGGATGTCCAGGGAAAGCAACACTTCTTCCTGTGGACATAAAATAGTTTCGCATTACTAATTACAATGAAAAAAGTCAATGCA
Organism: Eucalyptus pauciflora; assembly: GCA_007663325.1. Taxonomy (NCBI): domain Eukaryota; kingdom Viridiplantae; phylum Streptophyta; class Magnoliopsida; order Myrtales; family Myrtaceae; genus Eucalyptus; species Eucalyptus pauciflora. The sequence continues at coordinate 1,260,841 of VMYD01000248.1, forward strand.
AGAACAAGAGAATAACCAAGTAGAAATACAAGCAGAGAAACCTAATAATGTCTTCCACCCAGTGCCCCCAGCCAATGCACACAAATCGAAAGAGATTGGAGAGCTTATAGTATTTTGCTTCTATTCACTGGAATTTGAGCACTACCATTTTACAGCTGAGCATAAATTTTGGCATATATCTGTAATTTGAGTGACACCTTTCACAACTAGAAAAAGCCACACAAGTGGCATGGATTGTGCCTTATCCAATCATATCTATAATACATAAATTATCGCCTTTCTCCCATCACTTTCTAATAGTTGTATCAAACCGCCATCCTGAGCTTAAGTGAAGCAGAAAACAGTTCCTTGAGCAACATCTAGTTCAATTTCTTAATAACAAGCAAAAGAGATATATCCAGGACCTGCCCTCGGAATTTGTGTCGAATTTGGAGAGAAGGAGAATGGGGGAGGTGACATATGATTAAGATAAGAACATTGTAGTTTTTTTTTTTTTTTTTTCTGGTCAGAAGAGCATTTCAGTTAAAAAAGAAGACAAACTGAAGTGATAAGCAACAAAAATAGCCTAAGTCCATTGAAAAATGTGATAGGTCCAACTGAGATTCCAAGCAAAATGAAAAAATCTAACTGTGATATAAGGAGAATCCCTTTGATCTCTCAACCATCAACATGGAACCAATGGATTTCTTAGAAGACCAGAAATATCTTGAAAATCTGCTCCAGTTCATCCACAAAACTGAAGACAGAAACAAAAATTATCTAACCAATCTTGGCATGATGACCATCCACAAGATCGGCCAGGCCAATCTCCTCCCAAAAGTCATCATCCCAGCCACAGGCTTCCATATCCCGAGAATCTTTTTCACTCAGCTGCATGTGTGCATGACCAAGATAAGTCCATTTGCATACTGTAGTGCACAAACTCCGCGTGTCATCTCCAGTTGCTCTGGCAGGTAAAGAATGCATAAAAATTTGTTGAATACAATAATACCAAGAGATTTAGCCAATCCAAGTACCTGTATGACAACCAGTCACTCAAGTCCATCCACCTAAACACCAGTGACCAGGACTCTTGCAAATTTTCTTTCACCCATAGAAGCTAGGGAAAAAAGTTTGCAAGGTTAAAGAAGGATGCATTTAAACCACAATTTAACAAAGATGAGAATCCATGAAAGATGCAACTAACCAGAACAACATATTATAGGAGACCAAAAAAAAATATGGATTCAAAAGAGCTCCTTACTTGAAATAGTTATGTATCAGCTTATGTCCTTGATGAATATATAGGAAACAGAAGGAAAGTGTTCTATATTAATGAAAACAAGTTGGTGTTTTGATTCTTTTTTCTTCTCATGCAGCAAAATCTGCAGGAGTCACATTAGCTATCTTAAAAACCCATCAGGGAATAGAAGAGAAAGTGTCAGCAGCAGTGGAGACCATGCCATCACAACTAAAATCCTCCTCAAATGGTCTTTTCAATTGGATAAGTGCAACTTCCACTTTTTCACCCTTTTTTGATCTGCAATGCTCGACTAGGATATATAAAAACTTACAACAGCCACAACCTATCATGGTCCAATGTAAGAAGCATAAAGAAGCCATAAAAAATCCAAGATATTCCAATTAGTCCCCGAAAGAAAGTATAAAAACTCAAAATCGAAACTTTTGGCTCAAACAAGACATTTTTCCAAGCTCTAAGAGCAGTCTTAGACAACTATTTTTGATATGGAAGGGGGGGGGGGGGTGCAAGCATTGTGGCTGCCGATACTGCATAGTATCGACAGTAAATTTGAACAGAGAGTAACAAAATTTGAGAGTAGTCTCTAAAAGTCACAACACCATAGTCTTGCTAGGAAAAGTACCTTAGGTGGTTGCATTTCTGGGGAAACAGCTCCACCACAATATTGAAGTACAGGAAAGTTACTGGAATTGATCTTTTCAGCTTGCTTCATAGCTCTGTGATCCATCCAGACAATGATATTTCTTCTTGAATCACCACTCCAGGAAACTGTAACTGGTGAACCATCAGCATCCACTGCAACTGCAAATATAATTGTCCTGTCCCATCAGAAAAACTCCATATTCCATGCACCGATGATAGCAAATTTCCAATTACAGGATGCTTGAGAGCAGTTAATTAGCAAAGACAAACCAAGAGAACAAGTAGCAGCGAACCCAATCCCGCTGACATCTTCGCCAGTTATATTTGCAAGGGAGCATGCTGCTTTTACAGCTGCACAAATTGCATGCCAGATGTCCGTCGATGATTGCTGGCAGCAAGTAGAAGTTTCAACAGTCACTAATTTCACTTGAAAAAGACAAATTTTACTTTCCCGTTCTTTTCAAATTTTTTATTACATGGCTCGATAAACCAAAATGCTATAGGGAAATAAACCGCTTCAGTTGCAGAGCTACTTTCCATAGCCATGACTAGCCAATAAGCAAGCCATTGATAAGGCAAACTTAAGACACCTAATTGGCAAACTTCAGGAACTTAATTACCTCCACACAGTCACACTCTTTCCATATTTGAATTGGACTGCTTGCAGACCCTAGTAGCTTTCCCTTCTCATCGAAAAGACCTGCACAACACATCAACAATTCAACAGTTCTTTCCAATGTCCCCAGAAATATAAATTCTTTGGAGCACGGAAAATTTAAGCCAACTCTTTGTTTTCGCAATACATAGATACACTTTCGCACATTCAAAGCTCTAGCATAGTTTTCCAATCTGAAACCGCCACACCATGCAAAAAGGACATCTTGAGCTTAATCATTGAGTCTTCTTCTATCGGTTTCTAATGATGACATTTTAAGAACTACGATACGAAAATGAATGTTTCAAGCGTGTGGCGATCTAAAAAGATAGAAACAACTGCTGGATTAGAGCAGAACACTCGGAAACTTCGCCGAACGAAGACTTCGTTCATCGAACACGAGCGATTTTGGCTTCGTAGGGAAGCAATCGAGACGGCTCGATCCAGTTCATCGGTATAATGCCTGATTAACAGATTCGGCATAACTCGATCGACAAGATGGCCTGGAAGTTCTAGACAGATTGAACGAGAATTTGCAGCGGAACACCTGCCTACTCCGAACCGGAAGTCAACTTCCGCGTTTGGAGAATCAACGCAACAGCAAACACTTGGAAAGTGAGGCCGATAAACGAATGATGATCATCGAATGCAGAGGCGGAAAAATTCTCCGCGATTGATGTTCAGGTAACGATGCTTCCGCGCATGATATAAAAAAGATGAGCTCGGGAACGAACCGGCACGGGCGCTGCCGGTGCCGACGTCGACGCCGAGGAAGACGGAGTGGCATGTCGCGGCGGCGGCGGCGGTCGCCATGTCGACGGAGACGGAGCGGTACGAATCGGCGCGGTGGCGAAGGAGTGGGGTGGCGCGGTGGCAAACGGGTGCTTCTTTGGCCGGTCGTTGGCTTTTTTTTTTCTTTTTTTCTTTTTTTTTGGTTTTTTCTTTTTTTCTCCTCTCGCGGAATTTGTTGGTTGTTAATTTCTTTTGGGTCTGGATAAATCTGAATGGATAAGTGATGATTGGCATAGGCCATTTTACAATTTTTGAGGAAAAGCTAGTTTAAAAAAACTAATTATGCTAATAATAGCATCAAGATTTCTTTCCATGTTTATGACTATTACTGGATTATTATTATTTTTCAATTCATTGCGCAAATTATAGTCTTTCTACTAATATTCCTTTCTAATTAAAACACGAACCAAAATGCTTATGTGAAAACTATTCGATCCTCACTCTTTCACCACAACTCTCGGTATTGGCCATATCCATCTTTATCAAACCCAAAACCTCCATCCATGATATTAAAACATTAATTATTGAAAATCTTGATAAAAGGTTGAAGATGAAAATTCATAAAATATGCTATAATATTAGAGGTGTGCATGGTCCGAATGGGCGGTTCCGGCCTAGAACCGAGAACCGCTCACTAAGAATCGGTTCCAAAAAATTGAAACCGGAACCACCCGTTAGTTGCATGGATCCATACGAGAACCGGATTGCCGATTCGATCCGGTTCCTGGGTGGATCCAAGGAACTAGTTTCACCAATAATAATATCATTTTCCAAATCCCGTAGTGAGTACTCTTCATATTGAGTAATATTTTTCTTTAAATCGAACCGGCTTAATTAAGGGTACAATTTTTCTTTATTTTATTGGAAAACACTAACAAAGAAGAGAAATAAGTTTTTTGTTTTCCTGTTTTTTAATCATTTCAATTGAAATCTAAAATATTCTTTAAGTTCAAAATTCTGAATGATTGTCATATGTAGATCGTCTTTTTCTTATCCCCTAACAATGTTAAATCTCTTACAACATTTGCTTTACTGAATTCTTTATGTAGAAACAATTCTACTGGTACTCCACATATTCTTGAACATAGTGTCTTATGTGAGTCCTAGAAGTATCATTTGAATGAGCCATTTGTTGAGTTGCTAAGGGTGCGTTTGGTAATATTTCTGTTTAAAAATTGTTCCAAGGAACAGAAATAGAAAAAAGTGTTTCTGTTCCGGGAAATAATTTTTGAACAAAAAGACGCGTTTGGTAAACTTGTTCTGGGAATAAAAAATGAACGGAAACGCGTTTGGTAAATTTGTATAATTTTTTATTTCTTTTAATTTTTAATATTTTTATTTTATTTTTTCTATTTTCTTTCTTTTTTTTCCTTTTTTTTATTTTTCCTTTTTTTTTTCTTCTTTTGGCCGGCGACTCGCCCGCCACGGCGCCCGCCGGGCCCGGCGAGGCCGAGCCATTTGGCGCTTGGGCCGACGGCTCCGCCTAAGCCTTGCGCCAAAGAAAAAGAAAGAAAAAGAAGAAGAAAAAGAAGAAGAAAAAGAAGAAGAAGCGTTTATAACAAAAACAATTTTGGAATAAAAACGCACACAAACGCGTTTCTGTTCCTTTTTTGTTCCCAGGAACAGAAAAACAGAAAAATTGTTCAAAAACAGAAAAAAAAAAAAAACAAACGGGCCCTAAAATGCAATTTACACACTTTACTAAATTCTTAAAAAACATGGAAACCTTGAGAGGAGATGAAGTTCTAAAATTTATATTTGTTAATTAGTAATTTCGATATTTATTTTAATATTAAAAATTAATATATTATTATAATATAATCGGTCCGGTCCGGGTGGGCGAATCCGCCCATGGAACCGGGAACTGGACTAGTACCCATTGGTTCTCATAAATTGGAATTGGGAACTGGACCGATTCTCTCAAGAACCACCGGTTCTAGGCGGTTCCAATCCGATTCCGGGCGGTCCGGGCGGGTCTTGGTTCTTTTGCACCCCTATATAATATGGGTAATTAACTCTTGATCCAGTCTAATCCCACCCCAGAACCAAAAATAGGATCGAAGAGACTAGTTCCCAATTTTTGAAACTGGGGACCGAATCGGATATCCTCAGAATCAGTTCAGTCGGCGGTTGTGAGGTGAAAAAAAAGACCGAAAGAGGAGAAAAAGCATGTGTGAGACATTTAAAAAATAAATAAAAAATAATCAATTTAAGTCTCTCTTAGAATAAGCAATTGGACTGGCACTCATGAGAACTGGATCAAATCGGCTGGTTCAATTTTATTCGGGCAATTTTGATTTGGTCAATTTATCTTGCTCACTCATGTGCTACAAGAACAACTTAGATTATAAGTGAGAAAACTTTTAAAAAGTTCAATAAGAATATGCCCTATTGTGCAATATTCTAAATTTGCAGTTTATTCTTTCAATTCCGATGTGACAACACCTTCTCTTATAATTAAACACAAGAACTTTTGTTTTATTATATTCCTCTAACGTACGAGAGCATCATTGATAGTGAGATCATTATTCAATTCGATTTATTTTCCATTCAATTTCATTCCCTGATTCCATTTTATTTAGTTGTACCAAACTCAAGGAGTTTTGTATTATTAATGAATAATTTTTTTAATAAATTTTTTTATCCTCTTATTTATCAACTATTGAGGATAAGTGTCTAGTTAGGCAAAATTCAAGTCACGTCGCACTCTGATGTCTTTCAAATAGCAATGTCGATTGCCTTTAATCGAACCTTATCGAACGCATTAAATTAGGCGTTGCGTGCGATTAAAAAGGACGATTTTTTTTTGGGTCCAATTAAAAAAGACGCTTAAAATAATTAAAAACCCATCAACAAAAGAGACAAAAAAAAACAAATATTACCTTTCGATTCTGATTCGACCTAGTTGGGGGCTGAAAATCGCACCGCACCGCCAGCCACGTGTCAGCACGCGACTAGCTTAAGAAAAGGGGACTAAAGCGAGTGGCTGGCCCCGTGCGACGCTCACGAGAAAGCCGAGCCAGAAAAAAGAAGAAGGGGGGGCGGCGCCGCCCGCCGGACGCCCGCGCTCCGCCCGGAGAGCAACCCCACTCGCGGGGGGAAGGGGGCGCGGGAGCGCGTGCCGGAGCGGCGCATATTCGTTGGAGGGAGACGGTATAGAAATCGAAGATGCTCTCTCTCCCTCTCTCTCTCTAGAAATGCAGAAACCAGGTGGTGCCACGTGTCGCGATACCTGGCGAGCTGGCATCGCAGCAGCTTGAGGTTCCGCAAACCAAAAAAAAAAAGGGAAAGAGCCGACGCTCTCGGTCCTCCTCTGCCCTGTGGCGCTCCTCCATCTCTCTATCTTCATCATCTTCACCATCGCCTTCCCCTGTTTTTTTTTCTTTTCCATTTTTTTTTTGCTGTTGATTCTTTCCATTCCTCCCTCCTTCGCAAAGATCACTGGCCACCCCTCCACCTCCGTCGCTTTCCTCGCTCCGAAAATCTCGATTCGCTACAGAGAGAGAGAGAGAGTATTGATTGGCGAATCAGAGCAGATTCTCTCGTCCCTGGTCTCCGGAGCTCGCCTCAGGTACTTCGATTGAGTTTTCGCCGCCGACTTTCTTGCGCCATCGCCTCACAAGCGTCCGGATTTCGACCTCGATTGAGCTGATCTGAGGCTGATTCTCAGTGTTCATCGATTGTTCCGGCGATAGCTCCGGATTGCTGTCGCGCTGGTTCGGTTTTTCGCGGTTCTTGTTTTTGCCGGTGTCGTCGTCGGTTCGTATGCTCCGCGGCGCGCTCGATGCGTCGCTCGATTGGATCGGGGGCCGCGGACCCGGCGGGCTTGATGGCGTAGGGGCGCGTGCTACTCATGTGTAATAGGAGAGTCGCGTGCCTGAGTGAGTCGCCCGCGCAGCCTGAGCACGCCGTCGTCGGCCAGCGAGACGATCGTCGGGGTGGTGTTTGCTCCGCGGCGATGGATAGTCCCTCGGCGGCGGCGGCTCCTCCGCTGTCGGACCACGGCTCGCACGCCAGCTCCAACGACGAGGCGCCGCGTTTCAAGTTCCTGTGCAGCTTCGGGGGCTGCATAATGCCCCGCCCGCAGGACGGGAAGTTGCGGTACGTGGGCGGGGAGACCAGGATCGTGTGCCTGCCAAGGGAGATTACTTATGAGGAGTTGATTAATAAGATGAAAGAGCTCTATGAAGCTGCGGCGGTTCTGAAATATCAGCAGCCTGATGAGGATCTCGACGCGCTGGTCTCGGTTGTTAATGACGACGACGTGACTAATATGATGGAAGAGTATGATAAGTTAGGTTCTGGCGAAGGGGTGAGTAGACTCAGGATCTTTCTCTTCTCGAACTCGGAGCAAGATGGTTTGACACATTATATAGACGGAGTCGAGAGGGAGACTGAGCGAAGGTATGTCGATGCCTTGAACAATATGAACGACCCATCGGATTTTTGGAGGCAACAGCCGTCTGAGTCTGCTCTGATGAGGGCTGTCGATGATATTCACGTAGCTGAACAGTTCTTTAACCCGATGAGTTTGGAGGGAAGCATCCACAGCCAGAGAAACAGTGACATGCCTGTGATACCATTTAACTTGCATCAACTAACAGTTCCGCATGTGGGTTCAGGACAGTATCAGCAACCTGTTAATCAGAGGTACGGTGAAATGGATCCCCAGTGGAGTCCAGTTTACTATTCCCCAGGGCATCATGGGCGCCATGACCCAAAAGCTGACTTTCCATCTTCTCCTTCTTCTGCACGATTTGCTATGTCCTTTGGAGAATTACCAGACAGAGGCATGGATAGAATGCCGGATGACCAGGTTCGGCCTCAGGCAATCCATCAGCCAACCTATGACCACCAAGGACACGTCCCTGACCATTTAGTATGGTTGCATGCTGCTGGAGGGGACAAGGCTGGTTTTCCGGGAGGCATATTAAATGGTGCTAATGCTTTTGATGGAAGCAGTACCTGTGAGCACTGTCGGATGTCTCTGCCCAGAAATCACTCACATATAGAGCAACCTCACATGGGGAACTGTCCGAATTTGGAAAATCATGTGTTAAATACGAGCGGTAATTTACACCATGGAATTTACCAGAAAGAACAGATTGATCCACACGTTCCCTATAAGGATGGTTGGATCTTGCAGAATCAGCTAAGTCCGCGGGTAGAAGATGCAAGAGCACACATCTCTGGAGCTGGAAGGTTGAATGATCACTATCTTGCCGATGGTCCAAGCTCCAACTTTCATGTTGGCCCCACTAATTTAACTGACGGGCGTCACTCACCACGACAGTATGCTCATCAGTGTGCTGGACCTGAATTGGGCAATGAAATGTATCATGACCAGGCTGTGGCTACTCACTTACACGTTCCTCTTCCCGAAGAATACTATGTTAGATATGGAAATGTGGCTCCTGACAGCATGTACCCAGTCTCGCATGGACACGTGCCTCCCCATGGAATGTGGAGAAATGTTCAGAATCCCGGGTATGGTGCTCCTCCTTATGAAGCCTCTGGCACACCTCAGCTAATAAATGGTGCTGTTAGCCCAGTATTACTCCGTACACCGGAGGAAAGTCCAAGGCTTGTTAGGGCAATAGACAATCAAAATATTTTTTCCGAACCCTTGCCAAATGCGTTGGCTTTTGATGGGAATGCTGTCACCGAATTTTCTCTTGGGAATGGTTCGAAATCGAACTTAAGTACTCTTCAAGAGAACAGGCATGCATGTGTCGAGGAAACTGGCCATTCACTGAGGGTCCCTTTTGTCAGCATTCCCGAATCAAGAAATATAAATCATGTCACCGATGTCATGGGGAAAGATATGAGCAATATTACAGCAGAAGGTAGGGAGACCAGTAATGAGCAGGGCCAGGCAGATCCTTGTCAAGAGAGAGATAAAGTTTTAGGCTCAAAACCTGTGGAGGTCAGTAGTAGCCCAGTGGAAAATGGTGGGAGTATTGTTGGACTGGCTAACAAAGATTCCTCTTCTCCTAAAGAGAAATCAGAGACGCCAGTTAACCACATGAGCATCCTACCTGAGTTTATTGATTCCGTGAAGAGAGCAGCATTAGAAGGAGAGGAGGCAAATGCTGGAGCCAAAGAGAAAAAAAGTCCTGCAGACGAGAAATCTATAGTAGAAGGAAACGATAATGAATCTGATTTGGTGGTGAGTGGCTTCCGTGCTAAAAGAGCCTTCTCTGGAGTTCTCTTTGTCCTTGTCTTTGCAATCTTCTGATTTTGCTGTACTTTGTGTAGAACACCCAAGGAGAGCAGGAGTTGGATTCTGACAATGACGGTAATTTGAAAATAGAGCCAACCAAGGCCGAGGAAGAAGCCATAGCCAGAGGATTGCAGGTCTTCCTTTGCTCCTCATATACATTTCAAATGCCATTAGCCATCACTATTGCCTCAGTTCACTCCTATTGCTAGTTGCCATATAGTCTTCTTGCTAACGCATTCCATATTTGATCAGACAATCAGAAATGAAGATCTGGAAGAAATCCGAGTCCTAGGATCCGGAACATATGGAGCAGTGTACCATGGAAAATGGAAGGGTTCTGATGTAGCTGTAAAAAGAATAAAAGCGAGCTGCTTTGCTGGGAGACCTTTGGAACGAGAACGCTTGGTATGAACAACAATCATTCTTGCCTTTGTGAAAAAGAGGATTGCACTATGATGAGTTATAAATTTAGAGTGTGAAATTCATCCATCAGAAAAATTGGCATCTATATTATAAGTTGTAGAGAATGCAACCCTGGCACATGACGAATTACTTAGCTGTGAATAAAAAATCTGTGGTTTTACTAACTTAAAGTTGTTTTTGGCATGTGCTCTATTTTCATGCTCTAGGTTGATGCTTTATTCTTTATTTTGAACTTGTCAAGGTACCTGTTTTAAATCAAATGAGTCAGCAAAAGACATTTTCTGTGAGATGTTGGGTGGTTTGCTCTCCAAAGAATGAAATTTAGAAGAAGACTTCCTTTGCTTTTTGCTGTCACCCTATCTTCTCTTTTTAGGGGTGCCAAAGTCTCATTTATCATGAAATCATTGGTCTTCAGTAGGTTAGTTCCACACTCATATTGAGAAATTTGTGTGAAAGAGAGGACAGGGAAAGAACTCGCAGGAAAAGTAGAAGTTCCACAGCTGGAGTCTTCACTATTTTTGAGGTTGAAACTTGCGCCATAGGTTGGTAATTGGTGAATCACTCTTGTAGATATCTGATTTTTGGAGGGAGGCCTTGATATTGAGTTCCTTGCATCATCCAAATGTTGTTTCCTTCTACGGTATAGTACGAGATGGTCCAGATGGATCTTTGGCAACTGTGACAGAGTTTATGGTCAATGGATCTCTGAAGCAATTTTTGCAGAAGAAAGACAGGTAAGTTTTGTGGTGATGGTTGAGGCTTTCACTAACAATCCTTTCAATTTTGATATTTCAGATCAAAATGTACTTTCCCCATTTCCGCTTCTATAGCATATTGTGTATAATGATGTTACAGGACTATCGATCGTCGCAAAAGACTCATCATAGCTATGGATGCGGCATTTGGAATGGAGTATTTGCATGGAAAGAACATTGTACATTTTGATTTGAAATGTGAAAATCTTTTAGTAAACATGAGAGATCCTCAAAGGCCTGTCTGCAAGGTATGAAGCCTTCAATAATGGTTCCCTGGAAACTCCATGCTACTTGTACCAAGTTGTCACACCTATATGTCTGATTGTTGTCTTATTTGATATAATATGGTCCATTTTCTTTGGCATTGTTTAGGATCATCACATCATCTTTTTCTCCTTAAAAACCAATGAGAATTTTAACTTTCATTGGGCTACTTCTTCCATGTGTGATTGTTCTCCAGATTGGTGATCTGGGATTGTCGAAGGTAAAGCAACACACGATGGTATCGGGAGGTGTTCGCGGCACATTACCCTGGATGGCACCTGAACTTCTCAGTGGGAAAAGTGACATGGTAACTGAAAAGGTAATTTCTTTTGTGGAGATATTTTTGAAGCTGGAAGAATTTTTTATCTTTTTTATAATTCCATGATTAATTGTAAAAATTGTTATTTCCTGTCTTGTAGATTGATGTTTACTCCTTTGGGATTGTTATGTGGGAATTGCTTACTGGGGAAGAACCTTATTCAAATATGCACTGTGCCTCTATTATTGGTAAGCTATATGTATTTTCCCGGCGAATATGCTCCCAGGAAGATGGTTTTGGGAGGATATTCTTTGTTTAGTTTCTGTCATGTTATCCCCCATCTGTAAAGTCTAAACAGGTTTCTTTCATGGAAATAATTTTCCTTTACTTTGTGATTTAGGGACTGATTATTGTTTGTTCGGGTACAAATTGGTTTATTTACGCAGATGATTAGCTCTACAATGAGAGTCTAAGATGCTGGGGAACAGAAATTTCTTTTAATAGAGTGAGCAAGATTTATTTCTTTGTGGTGATTAGTTGTTTGGGGAGGTGTGTTGTGTGAGTAGCTACGTGCTATTGGCAGAAAACCAGCTCAGATGGGACGATTCTTGTTTTAGCGGGCAAATTCTTCTCATTCTACGTATAATATAGTGGTTCTTGTTTTTCTGGGCCTTGGCTGATAAGCATACCAAGCAGGATTCATGTCTCTTCGAGACAACACTCTTTCTTGAATTCCAGGTCGGAGAATGTGTCAATATGAATGAGCTAATTAATATCTTTTGGACATTCATTTCTGGAAGGATTTCTAGGATGGTATTCATCTTATATGGGTTCTGTGGCACTGTTCTGAGTTGAATGGCATATTAAGCTATCCCTTTTGCACCATATGATGTTATCAAAATAGCTTCATCACGGTCTAATTAATATCATAAATGCTGTAGAGCATTTGGTTGTGGTAGTCTTATTACTACTTAAGATTCCAGTTTGTGTGAAATTAAATGGAAAATTCTACTTTCCATATCTGTTTTTACTACTTTTCCAATCAAGTCCTATACTCTCAATTTTTCTAGTCAAGTCCTTATACTTAGAGAAAATGTCTAATTAAATTCCTCTGGCACCAAATCTGGCTAAATCTAGCTGACATGGCTGATAGAGGATGCCGGAGTGTGACATGGATTAGACATTGCCTGCGTGACACACCACATGGACAGTGAATTGGTGGGAGCATTAAAAAACGAATTGAAAAAAAAGCTAGTTGGTCACGATACACAGCTTACGGTGGGTATCCATGGGGCTAATATTTAATGTACATCACACTGTGGCGTCCTCAAACAGCCACGTCAGCTAGATTTGGCCGGATATTATGTGGAAGGGACTTACTTAGACATTATTTATAAGTAGAAGTGTTTGATTACAAAAATTGAAATTGCTAGGACTTTATTGGAAAAGTAGTGAAAGTACGGAGATGAAACGTAGAATTTTTCTAAGTAAAATTGCATGACTGTGTCTCAATAAAGATCAAGATGGAGGGTTCTCTCTAGATGTGTGGTGGACATTGAAATACTTAAAGACACCTAGTCTGATGGCATATCCTTTTGGAAATGCGGCATCTGAATATTTTTAGAAGAATTTCCAATGTGCTGCTAGCCTTAAAGATGAAGAGACATGTAACAGTGATGTTTAGTGAATAAGGTGAAGCCCATAACTGTTGACCAGCCCTTGCCAAGTTTGTTACGAAGTGCTGGACGCAAGCAGAATCTGGACTCTGGGAGGTGACTCATTGCAGTTCTTAGTCTTGTCTATGGTCATCTCTGTCATGATATAGTAAGAGTCAAGGTTTGGCAACGAGAATGTTATTGGTTGATGCAAAATGTCAAAAGCTGGGCATTACAGTCTGAGTTCCTATTTTGTTGGATAGGAGGAAGCATCTGATTCATTAAATGACGCGTGTGTCGTTTATAGCCGACCTTCCATTTTGTTAACTTGTTCCTGTTCTATTGAAACTTATGCCATTCCTTCATGTTCTCAGCCATTATGCCTTCCGTGTTTTGCAGGAGGTATAGTAAACAACTCTTTACGTCCACAAATTCCAGCATGGTGTGATCCTGAATGGAAATCCTTGATGGAGAGTTCTTGGGCCTTGGACCCATCAGAAAGACCATCTTTTTCAGATATATCTCAGAAGCTGAGGAGTATGGCTGCCGCAATTAACGTGAAATAATTAGTAATTAGATGTACTTGCCAGTTCTCTTCTCGCCTTCACATCCTGTCTGCAATTTTGGAGCTGAAAAGCCCCAGGAGTATAGTTATCTCAGCTAAGGTCTTCTACTGCTCCTAAAGTACCCCCACAATGCTAACGCATTTCTTCTTATATTATCAGTTTCAATGAAGTTATAATGGTGATGCCGATTAAAATCGGTATTTCCTTATAAAATGAAACTACACGTGCTTTCGTCTGGGCTCTACTCAGAAAGACTTTGAAGTGGACTAAGCACGCCAGCAATAGCAGCTGAATATGAAAGGTGACTTTCTGTTTGAATCATTCACTCAACTACATTGAATATGTCAGCTCATTTGATCAATTCTCCTTATTTTCTTCACAGGATATTGCTAGTCGGGTGTCCTGTGTGGATGATTAGAAACACGACATGAGATTATTCTATATAGAATATGAAGCAGAGCCGAGTCCTGAATAAAAACGTGTAGATACTCAACGGTGAATATGGCGTTTGGATCTTTACTATGGAATGCAATTATATGCAGTCTCAACTTGTTTATTCTTTTCTTATTTAATCCCACACCCCTGGCCGGTGGTACATGTTACCATCGTCTACATGAAACTGGTTCTGATATATGTACAAAGCATGTGATTTTTTTGTCCGGGCTGGTCTAGTCTCGCTAGTTTGACATTCTTATGAGACAATTGGACATTACTGCTGTCTGAGTGGACATATTTTATCTGCTCAATTGACACGGTAGCGCAAGAGGCCTCGTAATAATGTAATGTATTGTAATGACTCGGCGTTTGTCTCGGTCGATGTTGAAATGTCGATAAGAATGGAGGTAAGTCAGAAAATTTTGCAGCTTTCTTTTGACTGCAGTGTCCAACCAATCCATCCGGATTCCTTGATCTGCATTCATTTCTTTATTTATTTTCCTTAATGGATGATTGAGCTTTTTGCTTCGCAAAACCAGCATGATCTGTCAATTGTCGATGAAGCTGCTGCAAGGTAATCTCTCGAGCATCAGTGCTGATTCTCATTCTAAGAGGGACGAAGGAAAACAATCTAGGACTGCTTTCTACTTAACCAAAAGAGAAAAAATAGTAAATTGGCCTATTCATTTCCATTTGGACCAACAATTTGTAGCTTTTTCCCTGTTGGGTCTTTCTTTTCTCCGGGGAAGTGCTGGCTCCTCCGTTTGGGATCTCCACTCTGAAATTCAAAATGCAGCAGATTGTAAGGACTAGTTCTCACTGTCCACGTATCTACGCATTGGAGAGTCGTAAGATGTGGAAAGGAAGAAAATTTATGAGGGGAAAATTCCAAATTCTCTCAATTTTTTTCTCTCACGGAAAATCCTAAACGTTCCTCTGAACGCAACTTTTTGATCCCCGCCAGCCTGATGGCACGACTGGGCCACAAATTGTACTCGGTTCATGCCGTGGTATTATTCAAGAATAGGAACTTTCATGGAAAATCGACTGACTGTTTTAATAGGTCGATATTTCTCCAAGATAAAGCAAGAAAATACTTGATCATAAAAAGAAGGAGAGCAAATGAACGTCAGATCGACATAGTGACATAGATTCGTATGGATTAATTTGATTAATGATAACTAAGTTTTAGCTAATTTCTAGTTCAAGTCGGCGAATTTTGAATTACAAACTAATTATCCTTTCACTGTGATTTTGACCAGTACTTGACAGAATTCTTCATGGGAATATTGACGCACGTAATAGTGACATCAAGTCAAGAAAATAGTTACATATCTATAACGGAAAAGTAATTAGATTCAATCTAAGTGTATTAATTGTTAAACAATGAATAAATAGCAAATTCGAGCGTTTTATTAAGATTTGGTCACTTAAGGGATGGTGACTTCTCATATAAATTGACATGTCTAGAAATGCTAACATAGGTCGATTTGAGGACGGAATAAATTTACATGAGTTTAAAATACATGAGCTTTTAGCATGTTCCCATAAGAACAACCTATGATATAAAATCACCAAGCCACATTATATAAGTTGAACAAGAAAGAAAAGGGTTTGCTTTGTTTTTTTTTCCTAACTAAATTCCTATTAAAAGAAATCTTTAGCAGTAACCCAAAATAGAAAAGGAGAAGTGGCAGCAGGACGCTCGTAAATAATCACGACAGCCTCTTTCGGACAGCTCCTTTCTCGTGTCATCCTGTACTTCATTTTTTGGCCATCTGTGCTTTCTTGTTCATTCAACCTTTGCCACTTCCAAAAAACCAATCAAGTGAAAAACGTTTCAGCAACAAGACCAGAGGGCCAACATTCAAAAAAAGATGTTTTTCCCTCCGAAATCGGATGAACCGGCTACCCGGTTCTAGAAGGGGGAAAGAATTGAAGGCGGCCGCATTCGCGAGAGCGACGGAAGCTGTCCCCGTCCTAGTCCTCATGGTCCCAACTTCTGTCGCCCTTTCAGATTTCAAGGGTGCCTTTCCAAGACAAGGCTAGTCGGTCCAGCATTGAAAAAAAGCATAACCGATGGCCGTTCTTTCTTAGTTTAGAGTCTCCTCCGCTGAATCATTCCGATATTTCTTAATCGAGTCTTGACTTCGGTGCCTCTTTCGAAATCAATCCTGACGCGCGGTGTACGCTCAGAAAGAGACCAGCAGGTTGGTTAGTAATGGTGGGTTCCATTCCACATATCTACCCCGTCCGAAGAAGAGTACGGACCACATTGTCAAGCACCTGGGTTGACTTTTACTGTCAGTGTGCGTTGCCCCCATGGAAACCCGGATCGATCCGGGACTCGGGCGCTCTGACAGTCCGGGCCTGAAATGATTGAAAAACATGGGGTCATCGGATGATGATACGCAGCAGGGGAGTGGCATCACCAACTCTCTCTGATATTGCTTAAAGAAAAAGCCTGCAAAGGTCAAACCGGGTGACGCCATTCGATTCCCCTGCACAAGTATACCTAACGCATTGTCGAGAGACCTTTCCGATGGAAGTCAACGTTCGCACGGGCCGAGTCGCATCCGCTCGCGCCAGTTTTGCATAAGCACACACGGAGTATGAAGTCCTGAGATGGTGAGCATGTGCTGAGCACTAGCGGAGCTTTGCAATTGCGGGATGAGCAGTTTGCATGCATGGGGATCGACGTGTGCGACGACGACCCTGGATTTCTTGCTCTTCCTTTAGGACTCGGTGTGTGATTAGCTCATCCCCGTTTTTGATCCGTGAAAAGGTCAATGTCCCTCCACTCAATACCACCCGGGAAAAGTTCCTACTCATGGAGTTGCATAATGAACGCAAAATTTAAAGGTATCCGAGAAGTCATGTGCTACATCGTGCGACGTTGCTACGCATTGGGATAAAGCACGAGAATGTTGCTGCCGTCCTTGGAATTTCAATTAGATTTAAAGAAGAAGGGTATTCTGGCATCCTAAGACTGTCCGCCAGCTCATCACAAATCATACTTCGAAATCGTGCCGATTCTATATAATTGAAATCGTAAATGAAAACTTGCTTCCCAGTCCACATGTTTTCATCGCGTTTTCTACATTAACTAGAACTCCAGTTCGATTCTTTGCGTTTTCAGAGGAAATGTCTCATTTCAGGTTGAAACTCATTATCTATCTCTTTCGCATCTCTATCATTACTCTTTCCAAGTTATAAATTTGGAGCGACAGCGCGACTTTTAGTTTGAACGCTAAGCGGAAAAAGTGGATTCCCCTTGGATGCCCAAGTCCATGGGTTTGTTGCGAGGAAGAGAGACGAGACATAAAAAAATTGGAACTAGGGTTGACAATCGTTCAGTATTTGTAGCCAAGACGGAAAGACTCAATGGAGCTCAGCAACTGCGTCCGTTTGTAGCGTTTTCTGTGCATTATCTTACGCCAAAAAGGGCACTTGTGATAGCAACAGGCGGCTCAAAACGAATAATATGTACCAACTACGCGTTGCTGAAGCAAACGGGTCAATAACCATCTCATTCATCTCCGAGATCTGGAGAAAATATATTACACCTGGTAGTAACTTTGTCAAACCTAGTGATGTCGGCCAGATTATTATTTTATTCCCTTCCCTTCGTAAACCCGTCATTCTTATCTCGAAATCTTGTCATCTACTGGACCGGGATTGGCCAGGTGGCGAGGATCGATTATTTAATGTTCCCCAATAATATGTCTGCTACTTTTTCGACTGCCAGATTACCTTCACAACCAAGATTTCCAACTCCTTGAAAATCACTCTTGCTAAACCGCTAACCCGGGGGGATAAAAGTTGTGTTGGTTTCGAGGTAGCTTCCTCAACCTGTTTGATATTGTACCATTTCAGTGTCGTTTCCTTTTCCTTTCTCCAATGTTAACTTGTTTGCACCCGAAGTTACTTGTCGTAATGAACCAAACCCATGAGCCACAAATATCTTCACCTAATATTAGTAGAACAAGAGAGAGCTAGAGGTGAAAGGGCTACAATGAAATGATTTATCATATCATTATTTGGTTACTATTCATGACAGGATAAAATCGGATATAAGAAATATATCATTAGGAGAAAAAAAGTCTCATATAGACGGTCGGATGAGGATGAATAAGATTTTTTTTTTTATATCTATGGTATAAATGTTATTGTCATATTGACCTTCCTCTCCTTCTCCTTATCTTATCATTATTTGGTTACTGTTCATTTCGGGTTCAATAGAAGTGAATTGGGAGAAAGAGGCGGCAATTCTTTTTGTTTGTGCATTTCCAGCAACAACCATGGATTGATTTAGTGAGAATATGTGATATTCTTCTGATTTCAATTATACACCTTGCATTATGATCTTGCTAATTACCTTCATTGATTAGAAAAAAATTATACCATGGGGTTTAAGAAAATTTGCCTATCATTTCACCCAGCAGTTTATACATTATGTTTATATTTTTTTTTCATAAAATATAAATCACAATAATATATAAGAATGCTATTTTTCATGGGTAACATATAAGGGCATATTTGCACTTTACACTAATATGCAGTTCACACCATATATTGGACATGATAGCATATGTAAATATTAGGCTTTATTATTGCCATTAATCAAATAGTGAATAAGGTATAACAAAATCTTTGGATTTCATATTATATCTTATCAAATCTGATCATAATTAGAAATCTTGACAATTAAACATAGCCTAATTTTGAAAACTGCATAAGGACAATCTAAAGACAAAGGGGTCATCTTTGTGTAAAATGAAAGTCCACTCCAATAACGTGCAAAAGTTGGCTCAGTTAGTTTAAGTATTAGGGGATTTCTGGCCTAGAAATTGGAGGTCACCTATATGAATTAGGCTAACTACTACTGCAAATTGCTCCATGTGAGGCCACTAGCACTAGCTAAATGTATACATTCAACCGGTTTATGGGGCTTGTAGGATGATCTATGAGCCTACAGGTAATTGGGTCTCCATGTCCGTGCCCCTATAATAAGAAAAAAAGTACGCTCCAATATTTGCAAGCCATATAAACCAAAAAATAAATTTCTCGAGAAATTTAAACTCACTAAGGGTGCATTTGCTTCGTGAAAAAATAGATGATTTTGAAACATTTTCCCAAAAATGATCATTTGTATCACTTACAAAAATGAATGAACAAAAAAATATTTTTATTGACCACAAAAATGTTAAAATATAAATTATTGTTAATGATGAAAATATTTTTTATTGACTAATTATATTGAGCGATATAAAAGATTATTTTTAAGAAAATATCTTTCAAATCATTCATTTTTCGTTAAATAAATGGATTCTAAGCATTCTTTTTCCTTGTCCTTATAGGTAGGAGGAGATCCTTTGTATGTGCGAGAGAGCGAGAGAGCCAATAATTCCACAAGTCGTTGAATTTAGCAAAGAAATGAATCGAGCTTATCCTCTTTGACAACCCTCACCAGCTCTCACTCAAGAGACCCCCCATTTTTAAGTTCTTAGGTCTTTGATGATGATGAAATCATGCAATGTCAAAATGCAGAGAGAGAGAGAGAGAGAGATTCCAACCAAGAGAGGGACAAACAGAAGCTTGTCTTCTCCCGCTTCCCAAAGATCTGAGTCAATTTGATTTATAAATTGCAACACATACTATAATATAATATTGAGGGAGTGAGTGCTTTTTTGAATTTTGATCGTTTCCCCTTGTTGATTTCTCTGTGGGGCGCGGTTCCCTAACTCATCTTTCACGTTACGAGAGATAAACATCGATGGCACAAAATAATAAACTAGGAAACCGAGGTCAATGAGTGGTACTTGTTCTAAAAAGGTTTCAATTTAGGAGGCCTATCCTTTTGTTTCCTTCTTGTTTTTCTTGCTAAAAGAAATTTGCAATTGCTCCTACGCTACCTTTCGTTGAAGAGTTGCCTTGTAACAGCTAGGGATTCTTATTAAACAACGAAGTATATGCTTTCCTGGAATCTAAAGGTGGGGGCGCATTTGATCATCTTGGGGATGAGCTGTTTAATTATACGAGAGAATCGTTACCTATTAGCAAGAAGACGCCTTCTCTCAGTTTCTTAGTTAGCTGAAAGCTGGGGATTCTGCTAGTTTTGTAGTCCCTCCTTTTCTTTTGAAAAAGAAGAAGTGGCTCCATTTACAACTCGATAAGAAATTTGTTGGGAGTGACTTTAGTTGATGGTTCAAGGTAGGGACATCTTAATAGACATTGCATTCTTTAATTTCGCAAATTAGTATATTGTTGAATTGGTTTTAATCTCACAGGTCTTTCTCTGAAAAAATTCTCTTATCGTGCCATTTTTAACCGGGGTGTAATTCAAGCAAAGTTTTTAAAGCATGCGGAATTTGTATTGGTAGAGCCAAAAGAGATCAACGGGCAAGTTTGGGCAGCCACTCGCTAACATGAAGCAACTAATTTCACCTGTGTGAACGTATTTTCTTATAATTTTAGTCCATCAAGATTTGAGTAATCTTAATCAACCGATCAGATATGTGAGTCTAAAATGATATCACCAGACCTGATACCTCAGATCACTTGCCATCGAGTAGAAAGTTCAAGCCATAGTTTCACACAAATCTATCAGTGCTGTCGAAGTTTTCCGTCAAGGTGTTCACTTCGTTCCTCATAGCCCTAATCTGCAACCCATTATCGCGTTCATTTGGCTTTTGTAGTGTACCATGTCTGTAACAGGTGAAGATCAAGCGGAAACGTTCCCATTCTCTATCTCATCTTCCTTTTTCAGTAGTTGGCAGTGCCAACTTGGCACTATGTACTGTTAGGAAATGTAGCCTCTAGAGTCGCGAAAAATTTGCACCAGCAGCTTCCATTATGACGTGAAACCCCAAAGAAAATAACCAAAATACTCCCGTTAGTCCTATGTAGACTTGACTAGTGAGCAGCACATGAGAGCAACTTAAATGCCTCACTACAGATTTCACTATTTTACTTCTTCTTCAACCTCCATGGTCAGAACGACACCAACTAAAATAACGAGAAAAAAAAAGTGGCCAATCGTGTTACGACTCTACAAGAAATCTTTAGGAAGGAAGGGGGGGTGGTGTTGTTGTTCATAAAGAGCTGTTCGATTGTATTTGATAAGGGAACTTTTCAAAGATGTAAACGACAAACCAAGAGGATGTGGAGTCTTCTTGGGATCAAGTTTCTGTAGCTTCGCATCATATCAACCTAAGAATCCCCTAATACAGCAGAGTCGTTAAAATATTATTTAGCAGAGAGAAATTTGTGCTCTTCTTTTGTCAACTTGCGTGCAATAGTTTAGTTTTAGATGACCGAACTAATCCAAAAAGTTAACACAATCACAGAGAGAGAGAGAGAGAGAGAGGAAACCCTAATGGAGAAATGGAGCAGTGAGGAATCCGAGTAAGACTTTTGTTTCTCCAAAAGCATCAAATCAACGCAACTTCTCTCCACCTATAAATTCGGGTCTTCCCTCCACCAATTTTTCCCCAACTATCCCAGCAAGGTCTTCGACCTCTCTCCACCAACAAAAACAGTATATCACTCAGCTGGAGCCCAAAAAAAAATACAGGAGAGAAGAAGCAATCTGATCATCGATTTGAGGAAATGGGAAGGGCTCCGTGTTGTGACAAGGCAAATGTGAAGAAAGGGCCATGGTCTCCCGAAGAGGATGCTACGCTCAAGGCTTACATTGAGAAGTATGGAACTGGTGGAAACTGGATTGCCCTTCCTCAGAAAGTTGGTAAATTCCCAAATCTCTGCCTCTCCCTCTCATTTGATCCGGTCTCTTCTGAAATAACACATTAATAT
Organism: Eucalyptus pauciflora; assembly: GCA_007663325.1. Classification (NCBI taxonomy): domain Eukaryota; kingdom Viridiplantae; phylum Streptophyta; class Magnoliopsida; order Myrtales; family Myrtaceae; genus Eucalyptus; species Eucalyptus pauciflora. The sequence continues at coordinate 1,282,565 of VMYD01000248.1, forward strand.
ATACCACACGGTCAAATTACTCTTAAAGCTTGAACTGTTAGGGATTTAAGTTTGGTCTCTTGAGACAAACAAATGTTATGATTGATGTCCTTTCTAGTCCATTTTTCTCAGCTTCATGCTTCATCAGACCTCGGCTAGGCTGAGTTTTGTGGAATCCTTGAAAATTTAGTAATGGTATTTGTGGAAAGCTGAAAATTCATTGGAATGATCAAATTACCAAAGTAGTGATCAATATTCATTTTGTCAACAGGGCTAAAGAGATGTGGGAAGAGTTGCAGACTGAGGTGGCTGAATTACTTGAGACCCAACATCAAGCACGGTGGCTTCACTGAGGAAGAGGACAACATCATCTGCAGCCTCTACATCAGCATCGGCAGCAGGTAATCTCTCTCTCTCTCTACGCCAAATTACGTTGAAAGAAAAAGTTGAAAAAAGACCATGATCACCTTTTCCAATGGCTCAAATCAATCCCACTTTATGTCTTTCAGGTGGTCAATAATTGCTGCCCAGTTGCCAGGAAGAACAGACAATGACATCAAGAACTACTGGAACACCAGGCTGAAGAAGAAGCTGCTCGGAAGACGAAAGCACAGCATCAACGAAAACACGGTGATGAATCGCTTCTCGTCATCGCACACATCTCAATTGAACCCAGCAAGAGATCTGAACACTGCATCACCAGATGACGATGATGACTCTTCATCACCATATAACTCACATGCTTTGAGCAATTCTGCCCTTGAAAGGCTTCAACTCCACATGCAGCTTCAGACCCTCCAAAACCCTTTGTTCTCAAGCTTCTACAACAACCCTGCACTCTGGCCCAAGATCCACCCCCTGAGAGAGAAGATGATCCAGAGCCTCCATCTCTTGAACCAAAACCCTAATAACACTAATGGCCCCAGTCTAATTCAACAGCTTGCACTGGCCAATGGGTCTCAACAACAAGCCGAGGACATCGAACGCAACAAGGCCGACATCTATGAACTCACCTCCACCAATCCTAATAATGTCTCACTCCAACATGATTCTCTCAAGGTCACCGCTTCCAAGATCGAAGAACTGGTGAACTCTTTGAGCACTTCCTCGGATGGCTCGGTTTCCTTCAACTACGCCAAGAATTTGATCGACACGGCCCTTATACCTGAAGTAGATGGTGCTGAAGCAATGTCATATGCTAATGCATACAACGGTGCCGCGTCAAACATCCAAGCTGAGCTGGACAATATGGGGAATAACAAAGCAGCCAATGGTTTCGGCCCTCCGGAGGATCATCCGAACACGAACGCCGAGTTCGATTATTTCAAGGAAATGAATGGTTGTAAGGACAACATCCTCTGGTGGTCCAATGAGCTGGACACGAAATTGCCATCGGCCATTTCCTGGGATCCGGCGAACAATTCGGTTTTCCAGAACGAAGGACTGTTTCAAGACTATGGATCAGGAGCAATCTGCGGCAGCGGCCAGTATTAGAAAAGCTTTTTGTCTTGCATGAACATACTCTCTTCTCAAGGGCATAAAGATGGAGAGAAGAACGATTTCAATGCCGCGCTTTGTAAATCGTGTGAATAACAATTGCCTTTAGTTTCAATTACGACTGCTATCAAGTGTTTCCTCTTCCCTCTTGAAACCAATTATAATCAATTAATTGTTTCAGCATGCATTCATTTCGTGATAAAGAAGACTACATGCATATAACGATGTACTATTCCTCTTCATATATATATATATATCATGTATTTATTTGAAAAAAGAAATTAGGAATATGACAGCTAGTCTTATTTCTCTTTCCCCCTAATTGAGTGGTTTCGCCATCAAGATGCCTGAACGTGGATGTGTTGCTCTAATGATAATATTACGAAATGCCTTATCATATAAAATTTTCTTACGAAGTAACACTAGGTGTATTTTTGCCAGGAAAGCTGATATTTAAAAAAATAAAATTAAATGGACTCTTTATGTCGGGTCTCCTGCTGTTTTAAGTTAATCGAATCTCAGTATATCTACTAGTGCCACTTGGAAGAATCTTGGTACGATAGTCTGACAAAAAAGATAAAAAGGAACTTAGTGCACTAGCTAGATTGGAACTGCTGCACGAGATTAGCATCTCATTAGCCAATGCAAGACCCTTATATGTTCCCGCATGCGAAGTGGTTGATCCAAATTATTAACAATTTATGACTCTGAGCAAAGCGTAGCTAAGTGCACTAGTCAATGCAAATTAATTATTTACAGGTTGGTTCCATGAAAAAGATATAGGTAAATCCTGAATTTGTAGTACTCCATAACATCTACGAAAAATGTATAATAATCTCACGTTCATCGGCATTTGATGGCTTTTCTCTGTTCGGAACAACGGTTCATTACATTGGCATAATTGAATACCATGTACATACTCGTGTCCTCAACTCATGAGTTAGGCTCTGTTTATCTTATCCTCAGTTAGGAACAAGAACTCCATGCGTACTATGCACGCATATTTAGTGGCTCTCCCAACGTTATATTTGAATACAAAAATACTTAGAAGAATACCAAAATAAAACAAGTGCACTAGATACGATATGAAAGATAAGAAGAGAGTGGAGGATGGAGAAGTCCGGGCAAAGAGCAAAATGGTCAATGACCTGAGATAATTTCAACTCCTTTCCATCTTGTTAATATATCTTACCCTCACTTTTGGATGATGCAAAAAGTTCTTGACAAATGTAAACGTGATGATTTTGATGAATGTGCCAATATAGGGAACAGAAATTGTCCATGATTAAGTATGCCGTCCGACAAGATCCTTTTTCCTTGGATAATCAAAGCATGGTTTTTACTTTTTGGACAGGCTAATCATTAAAATCACTAGTAACTCTCTCTCTCTCTCTCTCAATTTGAGTCGTTCTCGGGCAAGATATTAATGGTAAAAACAAACGGTGATGGGTTCAGCCCACGGGCTGACATTAGCGGATTGCATGTTAGAATCAAAGATATTGAAACGGTTGTATAATCCAATGCAGAATCAATGTTGCTAGAGCCCAGCCCTTAAACCATAAGTTACCCTTTAAACCATAAAGGTTAGCTACTCCAAGATAGATTTGTACATTCATGAGGTTCTTTTATACCATCTGATTTTGCTTCATCCGGTGACAATCTCAACCAAGGCCTCGAAGTTCCTCGTGGAGCTACCTTGCGGCTCCACGGCCCTCAAAGCCATCTCCTTCAGCGCCCCAAGTCTCTCCCTCATCCGCTTCCCTTCTTCGCCGGCCAGCACTCGCTCGAGCGCCCCTGCCGTCGCCTCCTCGGTGAATGCTCCCCCCTCCACCGCCACCCCGATCTGCCACACCGCCTCCACGGCTCTCGCATTCACGCACTGGTCCCCGAAGAAGGGCCTCCCCACCATCGGCACGCCCCCGATCATGCTCTCCAGCACTGAGTTCCACCCGCAGTGCGTCACAAACGCCCCTACCGCCCGGTGCCCCAGTACGTGCAGCTGCGGGGTCCACGGCACCACCTTCCCCCTCGTCCCCACCGCGCTCTCGAGGAGCTCCCGCGGGATCTCTGCCTTCGCGTCGCCCCTGTAGGACCAAAGGAACGGGGAGGCGGTCTTGTCCAGAGCCTTCACGATGGCGGTTATCTCGTGCGGGGGAGGCCTGATCATGCTCCCGAAGGAGACGTACACGACCGAGGCCGTCTCTTGCTCCTCCAGCCACGGGATGCAGCCGTGCTCATCCGAGAGCGGTGGCGGAGGCGACAGAACGAACGGCCCAACCTCGAGGACCTTCCGCAGTTTCGAGCGCAGCTCCCCCTCGACAATCGGGTCTATGTTCTCGAAGGAGTTGGCGACGACGGCAGCCGCCTGGGGAAGCACTTGACCCATTCTGTAGAGCATGGTCGGGAAGGGCGCGGTCTCATCGAGGACTTCCTTGATCATGTCCATCATTCTCATCGCCGAGAATCCCGGAATCGCATCGAGCGTCATGCCTTCGAATCGTGCAATCAACATAAGACGTTTTCTATGACAAATCGTCGCATCATGGGTATATATTCGGGCAAGATACGGACAATCCAATACAATCCAAATGTCATAATTTGAATTCTCAAAACGAATGTCTAAACGTACGTTAAGTAGATGCAAATACCAACTGATGTGATCATCGCGACCTTAACTTCATCATGTTGATCTCATCACTTCAAGTAAGTCATTTTCTCACAAGTTATTTTCCATGGTCTACCAACATCGATCAAGACGGCATCTATTACTTATGAAAGGCTAAAGTACAAAATGGATTGCTGTGAAAAGAGTTCATAGAGTTTATGACGCTCACCTACTACTTTCCCTTATATCTTTTGAATTTATGTTGGCCCAAGGATATTTCTAATAAAGAATAAGAAGACGACAAGTCATTTTCATCTTTCGAAAGTCCGCCGTAAACCATAATGTATACATTAGTTTCCGCTAGGGCTCACCGTAATTTACGCTTAACTTATACCAAGTAAGAATTCTATAAGTAGCTCCTGATTCGACTCTTCCATTACCCAAAAAAGAAACACCCCAACCAACCAAATGTAACTAGTCTTGCATTAGAATATTCCGTTCATGTGTTACCTGAGGTTCCGAAGATTTGTCGGATCGAGTCCGTCTCCATGTGCGCGAGGAGGGCGCAGGGGCTGGCCGTCCAGACCGGAACCCAGGGCACGCTCCGCTCTTGAGCCATGTCCGCGGCGAACCAGTAGAACGCGTCCGTCAGCAGGCAGGTGATCTTCCGCCCTCTCTCCCTCTCCGCCGCGTGGAGGACGCTCTCGAAGTTCCCCGGCAACACGCGCAGGAGGATCTCCACCGGCTCCACGGGGTTCCTCCCCGACGGCACGTACCCCTCTGGCGCGCCGTCCCACACGTCATATGCCACCAGGTTCGAGCAGGCGGCGCCGCTCCTGCCCCCTGGGAAGCACGTGAGGTTGGATTTCTCCGAGCTGAAGAAGGAGAACATCGTGGCGGGGGATGCCGCCGCTATCCGCCGCACAAGAGGGAGGAGCAGTGCCGCGTGGGAGGCGAACGGGAAGGCGAACACCGCCACGTGCTTGCCGGTGGGAGAGTCTTCCGATCCCGCCATGAGAGTTTGGCGTAGAGAGGCGTAGAGAGAGAAAGGAACGGAGACCTCGCAGTCGACGGTGGATCGTGAGACTTGAACGCTCGCGTTCGGTATGTATTAGTCCCGTCTTCGAGGGAGACCCTATGCTTATATGGACGGCGGGTGACGGATTGGCCTTTAGTCAAATTCTCGAATGTGGGTACCGTTAGTATAAACGAATCCTGTTAATACGATGGCTAATCGCGTAACAAGAAAACACGGATTCTCTATCAATGACGTAGTTCTAGATCAAAATTAATGCAACGCACAATTTGCACCGCTCGAGAAAAAGTCACGCGACATCTACCAACAAAAGGTTTGTACAACATTCAAATGGAGATCGATCGATATCGATACTACTTTCCCTTTTGCATTTCCTCGTGAACCCACTTATAAATTCACATGCATTTGGTGTATAATCATCTCTCCAATGAAAAATGCACGGTGGTTCGTGCCATCAGTGTTGTTTCGGCAGGTTGGTCCATGGCTAGACGAGGATAAACTGATAGTCTATCATAATCATTATTTTGGAGAATGAAAAGGGTTAGGTTACCAAAGTTCACGAGACGTTGCAGGGTGTGCGGCGAGGAGCAGACGTGGCCATGCACGGGAACGTAGGTTTCGTGTCTGGTCACGAACGAAACCGGTGCCCTTTTCGGTGAAGCCGTTCACTGAAGATTCTTCTGCTAAAGTCAGTTCGAGCAAGAGTTCGGACATGAAAGCTGGAGCCCCAACGAAAAATCAACCAACTTTCGAGTGATGCAGCGCCGTGTCCGTTCGGAATTAGGAAAGGGAAAAAGTGCCAAAAAAAATCCTAGACCTTTTGTATTTGTATCAATTTAATCTTAAACCTTTTTTTAGTGCCAATTTAGTCATAAACATTTTTATTTAGTGTTGATTCAATCATTTCCGGCTAATTTTGGCCAGATTTTGTGGACTGGACGTCGGTCGGCTGACGTGGCCTAATCGGTGTTGACGTGGACAATTTTAATAATATTTTTAAATATTTTTATTATTTTATTATTATTATTTTTCTTTATTATTTATTATTTTTTTCTTCTCTCCTCCTCCCTCCGGCCGTTGGTTAGACCACGACGACCAGCCAGAGGAGACGGCCGACGAGGCTCGCCGACCACCTCACCAGTGGCCGCAAGGGCAGCCTCGCGCTAGGCGGCGAGGGTCAAGCCTCGCTCGCCTGGTCGGCAAGCCTTGTCGGCCGTCTCCTCTGGCCGGTCGCCATGGTTCGGCCAGCGGCTGAAGGGAGAAGGAAAGAAGAAAAAAGAAAAAAAAAAGAAAAGAATAAAAATATTAAAATATTATTAAAAATTGTCAACATCAGTCGGCCGATGTCCAGTCAGCAAAATCCGGCTAAAATTGATCGGAAATGACTGAATCAGCACTAAGTAAAAATATTTAGGACTAAATTGGCACAAAAATAAAAAGTTTATGATTTTTTTGGCATTTTTCCCATTAGGAAAGACATTTACATCGAAGAGAGAAAGAGAGAGTAGGCCGGGTGAAAATTTCATGAATGGGTTTTTTCTTTTTTTGGACCTCGTGTACCACGATCGATCGACCTTGGACGGGTCACGATCTGAGGTGACCGCCTCCGATCGGCCTCAATCCGAGGCTGAGTTATTATAGATCCACGTGTAAACATGCTAACATGACGTCGTTACTTAGAAAATTCAAGGGAAGTCATGTGTACATGAAATGGAGAGAGAAAAGGTTGTTCTGACTAGATGAAGATGCAGTATCAGGGTGTGATTTTTTGGTATCCGAGGTGGTCAACCTTCGACCGACCTCAATCCAAGGCAACCACCGCTAGTTACCCTTGTTTGAGGTTGAGTTCATTTTTTTTCTTCTTAAGTAGTGGATGATAATATAAATATGTTAAAATCGAGAGTTCACCAACTCATTGACCCAAGAACAGAGAGAGTGGCTTTACACTCCTACTCTCACTTATTTTGAATTTTCCCTTACATTGAATCATGAAGTGTATAGGCAACAAGTTACGGCTAATTCAAATGTACGAAGGCACGGGCCTGAAAAGTACTTAATCCTGAATGGATGCATTGTCTTGTCAAGTCCTTTTCTTAGGACAGACATTGCATCTAAAGAGAGAAAGCGTAGGTTCCTCTTACTTTGTTTAGATAAAGTTTTGAAATGCGTGAACATGAGTGAAGATGTAACGAAATAGGTGTTTTTCTTGTGTACTGCAATTGATTGACTTTAGACCAGCCTCGATTCGAAGCGGCCGCCTTTGATTGGCCTCAACCCGAGGTCGACTTTCATTGTTGTGTCCATGAAAAATTATATGGTATAATTGAATGTGTACGAATGCAAAATAGAGTGAATTAATAAATGAGTGCGATCTAGTGGGTAGCTAATACGAGTCCATATGTAAGCATGCTAACATGATCTCACTATTTAGTAATCTAAGGGAAGTCAATGTGGACATGAGGGAGAGTGACAATAGGTTGCTCTCGATAGTTATAGACAGAAAATCAAAGTTACAATTCATTTGTGAACTAATGCGTAAAGATAGGTGAACATATGATGAAGTAGGTTTCTTTCATTTGTATCCGAGGTGGTCGACTTTCAGCCGACCTTGATCCGAGGCGACCACCTCTAATTAGTTTTGATTAGAGGTTAATATTACTTTTTGAGTTCATGAAAATCTAAATACCGTAAAATTGGTGGGTTGACCAACTCATGACCCCAGAAGACAGAGGGAGTAGCCTTACACTCTTACGCCCAATTACCTCAATTTGCCTCTTTTCATGGAAAAAATTGGTGGGTTGACCAACTGATGACCCTAGAGAAGAGAGAGAGAGAGAGTAGCCTTATACTCTTTCTCCCAATTACTTCAATTTTTTTCCCTTTTCACCTAATCATCTACCCTCACCATTTCCATTATAATTAATAATTTAAAAATAACGATTAACTTTTGGTATTTTTTACAAGTCCTGACATTATGCTTCAAATCACCATGTACTACAAACACATAACTTAATTTCGCACGAAATCAACGAATTTGAATTTATTTTAATTGTAATTATTTTGGGAGAATTACAAAAAAAAAGTCTAAAAAATAGTACATTTGTGCCAATTTAATTTCAAACTTTTTAATTTTGTTAGGTTTAGACTTATTATATTTTTGCCCATTTAGCTCATCCGGCCATTATTAATTGGAAAAATTTGATGTGGATTCCTAGTTAGGCATTGACATGGATGTTGGAGGAAAAAAGGAAAACACAAAAAAAGGAACGTCAAGAAGTCCCAAACGATATTAGTTTTGGCTCGAGAATTCTTGACCAAATCATATTCGCTAAACCGGATGAACCCTAATTTAATTCGCCCACATCATGTTGCAAATTTTCCCTAGATTTGATCTTGTCTTGCCCTTTCCTTCAAGCAAAGTCATTCTTCCATTAATCGCTTTCATTAATTGAGCCCCCTTTTCCCCAACGCCTTAGTCCGTCGCAATTTCAAACTCACTTGTCGAAATTGCAAAGATCTTATTCGCTCACAACTAGATCCGATTCGTCCCTCACAATCTACAGCAAACTTGAGCAAGTGAACTAGTCTCAGTTTGATTGTGTTGTCGGCATGTGTTGAGCGAATATGACAACTCCATGTGGTGGTCCTGAAGTTAGCAAAGAACGGTTAGAAGATACATTGTTGTGGTTCCCAAAGTTATGCACTTAGCAAAGCATACTTTGTTTTATTCACATAATCTAAAATTCTTTTGATGAGATTATCATTTGCTCATAGGATGTGGGAGTTTATATCCTTATTTCCTTAACATTGTCTAAGATATCCCTGATAGTACTCTTTTAACCACTAGTGTCATGGGTTGTGGTTGTGAATTGTCTTAGAGAGAGATTTTTGATGAACTACATGGTCGTGCTCTTCTATTGCAATGGAAATAGATCTCACTCGCATTTAGTAGATATTTTTGCTTCCAAACAAAACAATTAGAATTAGGCTCGGTTAACTGGAATGTGTATTATCTGTATGATTTGTTTAAAGTGAAATGAGAATATTGAGCCTTTGTTAGCCTTTGTGGTAGTAGAATACTCACATTAGGGAACACCATGAGACGAAGATGATTCAACACTCAAGCTCAAGTCAAAACCTGCACATATTGGTAGCATTCTAGGCTACTCTAATCAAAATCTCCATCATGTGGTTGCGTATAACATGCATTACCTTTTTTGTGTGGGGTCGAGATGAGCAGCAAGTCATCAAGGATCTGCCATTCCATGGTGGAAATTTTTACCATCGTCCAATACTTATGTAGGGGGAAGATTGATTTAGTAAAAGTTAAAATCAGTTCAAAGAGCTATGAAAGCTTCATCAAAGACATTAAGAATGGCGTAAATAGTTAATTTGAAAAGTTTTATTTTGAGTTTTTTAAAAGTCTCTAAAAGATGGGTTGAGACATGTATGGAATGAGAAAATATTAGGCGGTTCTGGACCTCCAAGTCAGTGTGGTCTTCGACCACACACGAGGTTCCACGTGGAGGCATGGGCCCGCTTGATGGCTTTTGCCTTCTTTCTCTCTCTTTCCTCTCTCTAGCCTTCTTCCCCCTCTCTCCTAACTTTCACACGCTCTCTCTCCTCCTAGCCTGCACACTCTCTCTCCTCTATAATGCATTTATTACGACAAGAAACTTTTCTCTTTCCTTCTCAAGAAAGAAAAGTAGACGCTTTCCCATTCCTCTTCATTTCTTTCTCCTCGTGAAGGTTTTGAAATTTTGAATCCCAAATTTTCTCTCTTCGCGCTTGTTGTTGCTCAACCGTGCATCAAGTAGCCATACCCTTGTCGTCGCCGACAAACCACATCATGGCCAGCCTTGCTCTAGTGCTCACTCGTTTCTTTCTCTACACTCGTTGTTGCTCTGGCATTCGTCAAGCGACTGTTTCCTTGCCGTTGCTGATGAAGCAGGCGCCCCTGCTTTGGCGCTCACTCGCTTTTCTCTCTACGCTCGTTGTTGCTTCGATGTTCGTCAAGCGGCCATTTCCCTGTTGCCGCCAACAAAGCACATTAAGGCCGTAATAAATGTGCTTCGTTGACCAATTGGAGGAGGAAGGAGGGCCATTTTTTCCCAAGGCAAAGGGACGGAGACAAAGATCTAGTCATGGTGGGGCGGGAGTGGAGCTTGAGGCACATGTCCTACCATTGCACGCTATAGAGTCAATTGGCGATTGAGCTCAGTGATTATGCACTGCTTTTAAGACTCAAGTCTCGACGGTAGGTCATGGATTGGTTGAACTCCGTCATTGAAGGTGCATTTGGGGCTTTCTTTTCTTACCTTGTCTTCATCGCTATGTCCAATAGGATGAACATTTTCCATGGACACGGTTGGTGTTCTCTGATGTTGGGCTTTTCTTTTCAGTTTTTGAACAATCGAACTAGACATTTACTATGAAGAATTCTCTCCATTATCTCAACTTGTAATCTTTGTCAACAAAGTTTGATTGAACCGGGGTGAACCCTAACAAACTTATGACAAATATAGAGTTAAACCAAAGGGTAGTTGACAAAATTTGATCATCCAGAGCTTGCTCGAAAGTTAGGTGGTGATGTGGTCTTCTTCCGATGTTTACTTTGTGCTTTCTATTTTCGTTTTGCATGAACTTTTTCAAATGTTGCTCATCATATAATATTTCTACTTAAGATACTTCAAGATGATTGTGAATGCGACAAAGATTTATCTTTTCCTTTAGTGCAATTCATTAGGCACTCTATTTTTGTATATTTATTTCCATAAATTCTGTTTTAATGGTTAAGTGATGTCATGCTTTGATGTTTCATGCTTATAGTCATTGAACTAATGTTGATATTTGATTTCGTGTCAGTTTGCTTCTGCCCATTAGACCCATTTTGATCAAGTAAAACCCTTGTACTCGTAAATTCGCACGTGCAAGGTTATCATATGGCTGAATTAAAGGTAATTATGAAATTATACTATATGAAAGATATTCGCTTTCTAAAAAAATGGATGAAAATTTATTTTCCTCATAAAAACACTATGTTAAATACCTTTTGTTCTTTGCTTACAACATGAAATTGTCTATCTAGCACATGTAATCCATGATTAGGATAAAAGATTTTGCAAGTGAATTTAAATAATATCATAAATATATGGCCTATGCTATAGGAAAATGTTATAGAGTGAGGAAGTCTAAGTGGGGGAGAGGGGAATGTTAAAGTCATTCGAATCATTTTCATTACATACAAATGCAAAATCTAATGTTTTTCTATACACAACAGATAAATTAAGATGGTAAATTGACAAATCTATTTTGGAGAGATAGTTTGTTCAAATTTGATTATGATTCTTTTTGTGATGTGGTGGTTTTTGATACCACTTATCATACTAACAAGTATAACATGATATGTGTGCCTTTTGTTGAAGTTAATCATCATTGGAAGAATGCTTTGTTTGGTTGTGTATTTTTATTGGATGAGATTGCAAATTTATTTATTTGGTTATTTGAGGTGTTTTTGAAGTTTATGAGAAATACAGCTCCAAAAACCATTGTTACTGATCAAGACCAAGCATTAACAAAAGCCATTTAAACGGTATTCTCGAATACTCAATATTATTTATGTACTTGGTACATTAGGAAAAATGCCAATCAAAATATTCCACATCTTTATTATAAGCTGGAATTTAAGGATAAATATTTCAAAAAATTTATGAATTTGAATTTACTTGGAGAATAATGGATGAGGAGTGAGGTACTGAGAATAATAGTTAGCTTAAGAGGTTATACGACGTGAAACATAAACGTAGTTTAACTTTTGGTCGTGATATTTTAGCCTGTAATATATGATCAAGTCAAAGGAGTGAGAGTACTAACAATGTCTTCCAACAAATGTCAACTAAGATCGAGTCTTGTCGAATTTGTCCGTAACTATGAAGAACAATTGAAATATATGATAGATATTAATAGACAATATGATTATAGTTCACATGAGAAGCCCAAAATGCATATTTTGCATAACGGGATATTGATGCATGTTGTTTCAGTGTAAATTCGTGCAATTTTTAAAAGGTTTTATGAAGAATTTTTACAAACTCTCCCAACAAATTTCAAGTATTGCTTTCAATGGGTTGATTTATGAATATACTCTCGAGTGTAAGAGGATTTAAGATGAACAAATTGTCAAATTCAACCTTGTTGACTTTTCAATTTCTTGTGAATGCAAATTATTTGAATCAAAATGGTGTTTGTCTTACCATGCTTTGCACGCGTTGAATGGAAACACATCAGTTTCAGTCATTCTATTTTCTTATATTTTTTAAAAAGATGGACTAAGGGTGAGAAGCAAGGGTATATGAATTATAAATCTTATGAAATGTCACCAGGTCCATTTAGCTTTAATAGATTTTCCACATTAATGCAAAATGCTTTTGAAGTGATGAGTTTAGGAGCCTAAAATGGAAATACTATGAGAATAGCGAAGAAGAACTTATATGCAATAGAAGCTAAAATTTCATCATATAACTTAAGTGTGGTTGTGATAGATGATGCTAGTGATGATGATGATAGTGATGTTTCTTTGTGTGGGGTATTGGTATTGGACCTCCCAAAAGGAATAAGTTATGGAATGATTAAAAGCTCGAATGAGAAAAAAATGAAAAAAAATCTAAAAAAATAGCACATTCGATGCTAGTGAAAAATCAAGATGAGCTAATTGACATAGAATTTTAGTTAATATGTTTAGTTTATTTTTATACCTGTGCTACATGATGCCAATTAATATATTTCTTATCTTGTAATGTAGAGCTGGCTGTCCAACAATACATGTTGAGACTCATTTACTGAATTATGCAAGAAATTCAAATCAAATTCAAAATGCCCTTTGTCTTGGCAACATTGGTGGTCCTGTTGTGAATTTTAATTTTCTTAATCATTTGTGTCCCTCTATGTTTAACATTTGTATTTACATTCTACTAATTTGATCATTTTAAATATATATATATTTAACACACACACACACAACCAACAAACATCATGCCATTAGTGATTATGAATGGATTTTTCCCATTCACTACTCAAGTATATAGCAGTTTAGGTACTATTTTAATGTTTGACTAAAATTTAATGTCCCATGAAAGCATTTTATTACATTCTATTAATGAGGTCATTTATATATATATATGCAATCATCATACATCATGCCACCAAGGGTTATGAATGAGTATTCCTCATTCACTAATCAAGTACATATTATGAAAATCATTTAAGATTGCATATTGCTTCATCTTTAGTAACTATTTTAATGCTTATTGATAATAATTTCTTATTAATATATGTTGGAATACCATAAAAAATTCCATGAAAACATTGAGTCAGGTAAAAATTGCCTCATTTTTATTGACGTTGCATTATTTGAGATAACATTATGCATGGCCATTGTTTAGAAAACTATGCATTTTCTCAAAATATACTTTATTCCTTTATATATGGGTCATCTAATTCTTTTCAACATCCTAAGATGAATGAATTGAATGATTCCAAAGGCATAAACAATGCATGGTCACACAAAAATTCATCTAAAGGCAAAAAATAGCAGCATGGTCATTTTTTTTTTATGCTTGTTAGAGTTATTTTATCTTCTATACTGTTTGGGAAGCTTGATAGTGGAATGATAATGAAGAATGCATATGTTTTTATGTTGAGCAGTTTGTTAAGTATATAGAATGATGTGTTAAGAAGTCATGATATGAGGAAAATATGTGTATAATTGCATGTACTTCTAGCGACATGGTCATTGTTTTCTTTGTTTATAAGAATTCTCTAATCTCCCGTTCTGTTTGGGAAGCTTAATTATTGAGCACGTGTACTCTATTTTTGCAATTATAAATAATAGATTGTTTGGAGTGTTCATCCACAAAAAGGATTAACGCCACAAAAGTACCCTGAGAAACCATTCATTACTCTTTTTAATTCGCCGCTTCATTAACAATAATTTCATGGATACGAATGCTAGAAACATTTAACGCGAGAGAGAAAGAGCCAAAGGGAGAGTAGCTAAGCCGGTTTTGGTCAATGGCAATGTGATGGAGATAATAAATGCAAATTCAAGAATGCAAAATTGCAACTATTTGATTAAAGCTATCAAAATTACAAACTCCAAACATCTATTCTTCCTTGACAAGTTGTCCTAATGAAAGAACAAAATACACTAACAAGTAGGACATTTAACATGTATACATTATGCCTCAATCCTTGTACCATCTCATTATTGTTCTTTTGTTTATCTTTCAAATGCTCAACTAAATACTTAATATTTCTCATGTCATATTTAACTTGCATTGCGACATCTGTTCTTTTCCATATATAAACCCATTTATTTTCTGATCATTCTCGAGAATGTCTTAAGTCCCCAAGTGGAAAGACTAAATCCATTTTTTCTCCTACATAAGGTAATAAGTGAATGTTAAGAACAAGAGGGGGAGAAGCAAAACGAAAATCTGATATGAGAATCTATACAATAGGTAGAAAATTCAAGGTGTTGCAGTGTAGTCTAAACCTAAAATTGATAATTAGAGGACCTGGCCTAATTGGAAATTCAAAATTTTAATTGTTTTTTTTTTTATGACCCGGAAACCCCTGTACAGTCGGCAGCCGGCGAGGTAAACCCGGAGTGACGTTAGCGGATGACCCACCACCCCGACGTCACATTTAAGACACCAAACGCCTCCACTAAGTTTCGAACCCATCACCTTTGGGAAATGATCAATGGAGCTCATCCAGTGGAGTCACCACGGCCGGTGGTTCAAACTTTTAATTGTTCAATTACAATCCAAGCCTGAAACTAATTATTGGAGGGTCTAGCCTATCATCAGGTGTTGGAAATTCAAACTTGTAATTGCAAACAAAGGATGAACTATAGTGCTTAACAGATACCAAACTACTCTAATTAAAGATATTTCCAATAAAACAAGGACCAAGATCACCAAAAACATTAGAAACAAGAAGTTTGAGCATAAAATCAGTTCCGAAGCAACCCCCATTTTGTCATTGATATCGGTTGGCATGCTTGTTCAATCATAATTCACTCTTAATAATCTTATGAAAGCTAAATCCGATTTCACCAATGATGTGATAGCGTATACATGAATAGTCTCATGTGTAACTGTGTAGTTTGTGAACCTATTGAACCAAAAAAAATAAAAAAAATAAAGACTCAACACTAGAATGGAAGGCTCTGGGCGATCAAATTTTGTCAACTTCCCTTTGGTTTAACTCTATATTTGTCATATGTTCCTTGGAGTTCACCTCGGTTCAATCAAATTTTGTTGACGAAGATTGCAAGTTGAGTTAATGGAGAGAATTCCTCACGGTAAATGTCTGGTTTGATTGTTCAAAAACCAAAAACAAGAGCCCAACACCAGAGAACATCAACCGTGCCCATGGAAACCTTCATCCTGTTGGACATATGGATGAAGACAAGGGAAGAAAAGAAAGCCCCAAACGCACCTTGAATGATGGAGTTCAGCCAGTCGACAACCTCCCATCGTGACTTGAGTCTCAAGAGCAACGTGTAATCATCAAGCCTAATTGCCAATTGGCTCCACAACGTGCAATGATAAGACATGTGCCTTAGGCTTCACTCTTGCCCCACCACAGCTAGATCTCTGCCCCTGGCCCTCCATCTTAGGAAAAAATGGCCCTCCCTTCTCCTTCGTTTGGTTGACAAAGCACATTTATTATAGCCTTGATGTGCTTGTCATTGACGCTATGAGAACGGTTACTTGACGAATGTCAGAGTAGAAACAAGTGAGGAGAGAAAAGCAAACGAGTGTTGGAGTGGGGGCGCCTACTTCGTCGACGACGGTAGGGGAATGGTTGCTTGACGAATGCCAGAGTAGTAATGAGCGTAGAGAGAGAAGTGAGTGAGCATCGGAGTAAGGGCAGGCGTGATGTGATTCGTCAGCGATGGTAGGGGTACGATCACTTAATGCATGGCAGAGCATCAATGAGCACAGAGAGAGAAAATTTGGGATTCAAAATTTCGCAACCTTCATGAGGAGAAAGAAATGGAGAGGAATAGGAAAGTGTCTAGCTCTCTTTCTTAATAAGGAAAGAAAAAAGTTCCATGCCATAATAAATGCATTACAGAGGAGAGAGAGTGTGTGCAGGCTAGGAGAGAGGGGAAAGAAGGCTAGGGAGAGGAGAGAGGGGAAGTAGGCAGAATACATCAAACGGGTCCATGTCGCGACCCGATCTCGCCGCCCTCGATGTCGAAGGGGGAAAGGTCGGATTTAGGGATACTTGATCATAAGATCGCAAGCTCTCCCAAGCTCGTACCCCGCGTGACAACGAATTTATTTATACGATCTAGGTATTTAACAACCTAAGAACATACAGGAGTCGCCACTAGTCTTATATATATTTTTTGGAGGTCGGCTAGAAAACCCAATCGAGGATTGGGAGAATTCCCTCGATTCCTACGCAACCAGATATCTAGATTCGGGGACTTGGGTTACGCTAATATAACTATTAGCGCCCTTTCGGTACCTAACAGTATGTTGTGTTTTTCCTAACATGTCTACGCGTCTCTTTTTATATTTTCGAGATCACCAATTCTAAGCTAAGTGATCACGCGTGATGGGTTACTTTTATGCTATTCTATTTCTAGAAGAAAAACAATAAAAGAAATCAATCAGAGAAATTGAAAGTGCAAGACATGAAGTAAACAATCAAGAAAAGCAGTAAATCTAATCATGCAATTCTAAAGAATATGAAAGAGAAAACAACCGGGAAAGAAAAGAAACCCACCACTCGTCGGGTTTTATACAATGCATGAAACCCGAGACATATGTCGGGAAAACAAATGGTACAAGATAATAGTCGGAATGGACATCGACTTCCACCGTCTTCACACCAAAGTCCATCTTTGGAATCCTAATCTAAACCCAATCTAAGAGAAAAAAGTGAATAGGTGTGCATACAAATGAAAGAAACAATCATCACATATCAAAACAGTCAAAAGAAAGACAGTATGGCGAATCAATCATAAGCAAATCGGAAAATGATGCATGGTAATTAACTTGTTAAGCCATCTAGTCAATGCATGAAAATTATGAAATTTGAACACGACATAGGGCTAAATGTGAGGAACAAATTTGGTTAAGACATTTAACCCTAAATCCATGCGCAAACAATCACACAAATTCATTAACATTGACATGTGACTAGTCATTAGGGAGCAAAATGCATTCCAATTTCAGTTACGACACATCGACTTGATGCATGGTTTTTACATAGTCAATGATCCTCAAATGAGGCACACCATACATCATTGCAAAGCTTATGATATGCTCTAATTATGTCTAGAAGGCATCAAGCATCAAATATTCTCTTAAGGAGTTTGATTGAAGACATTTTCATAGCAATACAATCAGTTAAAATCACAGCAGGGATTGCACAAAACATGGATGATATTCATTGAAATGAAGACATAAAAAAATCTATGAAAATTCGGGTGTATAGAAGGAAATGTCATGATCATCTATCACGAGACATTGAAGTCACACTTTGTTCACGAAAATCTATACGAAAACAGAAAAACAGAGCAAAAACCCAACATTATAGATTGCAGCAAACCAACGTGACTTTATGGATGCCATTGACCTTGCTAACGATGACCATTTGATTCAATCTATACCTTGTTAGAAAGCTTATGAAATTTCCAATGACACTCATGAAAGATTCAACTCCAACAAAGCACGTTTACTAGCTCAAATTTGAGCACACGCATCAGGTCTCAAACAGGACAGATTCTGGACAGAACTTTAAACATGTGAAAATCATATCAAATGAAATTCAATCAGGGCATATGAACTATCAAGTCGGAGCTTGAGAAGTCTATTTTCTATGTCTAGAAGGGCTCGAGGTCAAAAAAACTCATTTAGCACCTCATTTAAGCCAAAACAGAAAGTGACATCAGGCATACGAAATTTCAGATCCAGGCAAATCAACTTCAATCAACTTCAAGTTCATCATCAATGATCGTCAATTCATGGAAATTCATTAACCTCAGCAGGTTATATCAATATATTCAAGACAACGTATGATCAGAGAACAAACACAGATCAAGCCATAAACTATCATTGAAGAATTGAAGTCAAAATTTCCAGATCTAAGCATATTGTGTAAATCTAAAGTCGAATCCTAAGCCCGATCGGTTAAGCCATTCTCATCTTATCGGATTCAAGATCAAAGGGCAAAGGACTAAAAAACAAGGAGAGAGACAGCTTAAATTGGAGTTGTCTTGCTCCGCAATTCAAAAGGTTCAATCGAATATTTCTTTTGTAAAGAGCATAGTGAAATTTTCTGCAACGATGTGGAGAAGACAGCTATACAAGCACATATAAAATTTTTGGCATTGACTTTAACATCCATAACAGTGTAAACAACCACTCTTATTACCACAACCAGAATAGCCATTTCTACTTCCCTCGATTAATACTTACTGTGCAGGACCCACTTCATCATGCAAACAATAGGAATCATGCTTAGTTTCAAAATTTGGTAAAATCCAACAGAGTTAAGCATCGAACTTAAGTTCATCCTCGTGATGGACGTATTGGCAATAATAGAGAACCACAGAATCTCCCACATGGGAATGGATTTGAATGAAGAATAATCAGCAGCATTTGACAATAGACCAACCAAGGCAGAACAGCCAATTTGTTTGATTAACCATGGTATGATGAGACAAACATCAGATATAGTCACCATAATCCAGAAAGTATTTGTTCGAATGTCGAAAGGCTAAGAAACAGATGCTGAAGAATGACACAAGATGGAGCTTCAAACTTATTTGAGACCCAAACTTAGATCACAATTAGCAAACAATGAACGAACTAAGTTCAGCCTTGACATAGGGTCAATTAGTCTATGCTCAATTCAAACAAAAGGACAGCAAGCTTCGAGCATAGTAGAGATCGTGAACGTGCGTTTGACTCAAGCATTTTATCGAACACTAAATAGGCGCAAGAGAAACAGGGAGCACAGAGACCGAGCTCGAGTCGACATTCAAAAACAATCAACACCCAAGACCTCACAACTACAGCATGCACATATGGTCAGATCAGCAAAAAGAAACAGAAAATATCATGCAGTGTTTGGACTCTCAGCCTACTCAAATGATACATGAATTCCATAATATTTCGGCATGTCATAAGTATAGATGTCAAAAACAAGTGTAATGAAAACATCTATCCTTAGATCAATGCACAAAAACAACAGAAATTCATTAACCTCTGTAGGTTTCTTTAAATGCGTAAGTAACTTGACTTCTAATTTCATCCATCGATGCAAATTGTCAGATTCACTCACGATACATGACTTACTAAAAGTTTGCAATGTACCCTGACCGAAGAGTAGACATCGAATCTGATTCGCCAATAGTTTCTTATTGAGCGCATAGCATCATTCATGGGTGCATGTGCATGTCAAACAATGAACAGCAATAGAAGCTCACATATTCAGGAGATTATTAACAATAGAGAAAAGCATGTAGAGTTTTGGAAGATGCAGATATAGCTACAGCAATCTATAAAACTGTCAGGCGTGACCATTGATAGCTACAAATCAATCTCAACCAGAATCAATTCCAGGGAAACACTTAACCGAGCACAGATATTCATGAACTGACTTTTCTCGCATGATCTAGTTCAGCAATTCTATCGAACATGTAGTAGACATTTCGGGCCAAAAGGTTTAGATGCAAAAATAAGAGAAATGTCATGTCCAGACTCATCACAAAGGCTCACACATCACTAGATTTTATGCAGGTGTAATCGAGCATTCAGTCCCTACCTTCAGCAGAAACAGGGCATGCAACTTCGGGGCTAGAAAGTAGATACAAGTGCAAAATTAAAAGAGAAAGAGCGATCGAGAGAGAAACAAATTACGACCGAGCCAGAGAGAGCAAAAGATCGTACGCGAGACAGGGTAATCGAGATAGAAAAAGATAAAGAAATAGAACCTGATTCGGCGAGTCCGACCTAGAAAGAGAACCACCGATCGAGCGAGCAAACGTCCGATCTCCGAGAGAGTCGGAGAACACCTGATCCAAAGCTTCCGAAGCCGGATCCAGCGAGAGAAACACCCGATTGAGAGACCTCGAGCTGAGAGAAAAAATCCGGATCGCTCGAGCAGAGAGAGCGAGAACTCGAACAGAGAGGAAGAACCGATTTCCTTTGCGATCCCCAATCGCCAGCGCCCGATTTTTGAGAATGAGTCTGAAAACGTCCGATCGAGAGCCTCCGAAGCTGGAGGCGATCGTCGAGGGAGGGAGCAGAGCTATGGCCAGCGCCGGAGAGTTCCTCGTCGACCTCCGAGATGGGGAAGAAATCCAAAGCGAGAGGAGGTTGTTACGCCGGAAGAGAGGGAGAATGCCAGCCCCTTTCTTTCTTTCCCGTTTTGCCGCCAGAGCCCTTTTTGAGAGAGCGAGCGTCCGAGAGAGACCACCATCCAGACCCCGCGGGAGAGAATCCATCCCCCATCCAAAATGCCCCCTTTTTCATTTTGGTTTCTTTTTCTTTTCCTTTTTTTGTTTTTGTTTTCTTGATTTCTTTACTTTTTTTTTCTTTTCTTGTTTTCTTTATATTTTTTTTTTTTATCTTTTCATTTCATTTTCATTTTTTTTGGCTCTTTATTATTATTATTATTATTTTTTATTATTTTTATATTTTTGCAAAAAAGAATGTTTAAAATGTCGACAAAAAAAATCGGGTGTCAACAGTCCATGCCTCCACATGGCGCTTTGTGAGTGGTCGGAAACCACATTGACTTAGTGGTCCGAGACCACATAATATTTTTTCATATGGAATAAAGGTAAAACTATTAATCTAATTTTCAGTTATTTACATCAATGGTTAATTGAGATATATAGAGAAAATTTTGTAGTTGATGAGACAATTAAGGGTGATCATTAAGGTGCCAGTGTGGGCAAGGGTGAAAATGTTGGTCTAAGTGAGGGTGTTGATCAAGGGTTGTTGAGGGTGTGGGTGAAAGTGAGCAAGATGGTGATTTAGATCTTAATGACTTAGTTGATAAAGGTGATTATAATGACGTGGAGGGTGATATTGTGGATGATTATGAGACAAACTTTCTTAATGATGTAAGATTCTCAACTGATGATAATGATCTTGAAAAAGAGGAATGACAAAATTTCATGAGAGGGCTACAAAGAATCCAATTATAGGGGGACCATCTATAGCATTGGTATTATTCTAACCATTAAATGTGGATAGTGGAGTTGATATTGAAATAGGTTACGAGACAAAGTACAATGAAATATATGTAGATGAGAGTTTGGGGTCTGATGTAAAGGGAAAATATGATGATTTTACTAGAAAGAAAAGTAGGTTTTTAAGACATGATCTTGATTATGCTATGCTTATGTTTACTATGGTTATGGCATTTGATAATAGTAGGCAATTTAAAGATACTTTGATAAATTACTCAATGTTAATTAAAGTCGTCATTGGAAGATTTCTAGATTTATTGATGTTTGTAGTGAATTATTTCATGTAAAGACCTACCATTCAAAGCATATATATAAGATTAACTTCAAAAATATGAGAGTGACAAATTTTTGGTTGGCAAATTACTATCTCCCTATAATAAGAGTAATGATAATTATTACTTTTAATGAGCTAATCAATAATAGTTAGGCTTAGACATAAATATAATTTAGTGTATAAAGGGTAAGCTATTTCCTTATAAGTGTTGATGAGAAACTATAAGAATGATTATTCAACAATGTGAGATTATACAAAGAGGAGTTTATGGAGAGGAATTTTGGGAGTACTATTACATTGAAAGTTGATAAGCTTAATATGCAATCTAAGGTATTGTTTAAAAAAGTGTATATCTGTTTTACTATTTGTAAGAAAGAGTTCCCTGGTGGATGTAGAAAAGTTGTGAGATTAGATCGTTGCTTCTTGAAAAATATTTGTCAGTGTTAGATCTTGTGTGTTGTTGGAAAGAATGCAAATGATTAGATGTTCTCAATTGCTTAAGTGGTTGTCAAAGTTGAGAGTAGCAATACTTAGATATGATTCTTAATAAATTTGATGTATGATCTCAACATTATAAACACATATGAATAAGATTGGGTCATAATTAGTGACAAATAAAAGGTAATTCTTTTATTTATTTATTTGTTATGCCTTTTAGATAGTCATAGTTGTAACATATGTTTTATATTGCAATCATCTTTTGCATGACCTTTTATATGATGTGGCTGAGTTGTTGTATGCACATATATCTATGCCAATTAAAGAAAAAGTATAAGAAATACATGTGCAAAGACTATTTCAGAAGTGTGTTAAGAGCAGTATTATGATAGAATATGATGAATATTCTTCGGCATTGAATAAAATTAGCCTTACTGCGACTTGGCGCAAACAGAACTAAAGCACCAGTCTAAGGCTTTCTTTACCACTGATGTGAAATGTGACATTGTTGATGATAACTCATACAATGAATTTAATGGAAAAATTATACATGCTAGGTGTAAATTCATTTACAATATGTTAGAGGAAATACAAATAAATATAATAATAATGATGCATATACAAAATTGTGATCCAAGAATCGAAAGAAAATTAGAAGAAAATGAAATTAGTGTGACTAACTATCAAATGATATGGAATAGTAATATTGCCTATGAAGTGACATATAATGGTGATAAATATGTAGTGGGTGTGTTAAAGAGAGACTACTCTTGTAGCAAATGGTAACTTACTAGCATCCCTTATCCCGTGCCATTTCTGCTATAAATCATAGGCAATATGACATATATGACTATGTCGATGGGTGTTATAAGAATGCCAAATTTTTAGCTACATATAAAATCATAATGATACTAATTCAAATGAATAACAAACTACCATTATCTTAGAAAAAATATCAATGTTCTTTTAGTTTCCAAACTAGGTCTATCTAAAATCAGCCCTTAAAGATAACAGTAGTGTAAAGTTATAATCATGCCTCTCTTTCTTATGTAGCATATATATACTACCCAAACTAGTACAGAAAACACAATAAGACACAATGTGGCTATGTCAATTTTACCACAAGTGGACAAGTCGCCATTTTCCCAAAATAGAGGACATGCGAAGAGGGTACCGCACACAGACTTTTGTTATGAAATAAAATGCTAATGAAAATGCTTAAAGCTAAACTAATGTCAATGCTTTCTAAAAAAAAAAAAGGCAAAAACGGATCTCGTGACAAAAACATTTCAAGGAAATTACACTTAATGACTACTAATCGGTTTACAACATGCAAACTACAATGATTAATCTTTGGATTCGAAGGTAGAAATTATTATTTCGCAAATACATCTCATGAACAATTTGTCGAATAGTTAGTGTGCACTGTTAAAACAAGTCTCACATTTAAAACGAACGCAAGTTTTTAATCCAAACTATGGACAACAAACAAGTAGGGTATTGCTACTTCAAGGTTTTCGAACACAAAAGAGAGAAGAACGGGAATGGTCTTGTACCCTCCCTAGACCTGATGGTTAATAGCAACTGATGAAGGTGAATGACATTGAATTGCGGTGAGTAAAATGGATCCGAAATTGGAATGCTCGTTTTTTTTTTCTCAAGCATTCGCTCTCTCTCTCTCTCTCTCTCTCTCTCTCTCTCTCTCTTAAGGATGCACAAAATCAAGGACAACTAATCGTCCCAAAATTAAGGGCTACAAATTTCAAGCACTAGTCAAGAGCATAGGCAATATAAGTCTATCGATGGGTGATGCTCGAACAAATCATCTCAATGGACGAAGGCAACATCCGTAGAGGAGGAAGAGGAATTGGAGTGACAAAAGTAGGACAAGCGGGTAACAAAGAAGATGATAATGCCGGTAAATGTGAAGATGGCGATGAGGAGCGTGATGATGTCGACGGGGAGTTTAACTTCGTCTCTCTCCTGGGTAAGTGTTAATATATTTCATAATCCTTTTAACTGCAGAAGATGAGACTCTCTCGGTTCTAATTGAAATCTAGCGCACATGCATATATTAAAAAGGATATCGGCTCTTGAAGTTGTGAGATAAAGCAAGGATCTGATCATGCTCCTATACAGTTTTTGATAAACTTTCTTGCCATTTTTATCTTTGTCAAGCTTTGAGGAATGAGACATTGGAGTCTTTGTTCTCTTTGAATTTTCCATGTGAAACTTCTTTATGAGCTCTTTTGCATACTTTTCTTGGAAGATGAAAGTTTTTTCTTCCATTTGTTTGATTTGTAATTCGAGGAAAAAATTTAATTTTCCCATCATGCTCATCTCAAAATTTTCCTATATTAATTTAGCAAAATTCTTGCAAAGAGTTTCGCTAGGAGATCTAAGAATAATATCATCAACATAAATTTGTACTAGCAAAATTTCCTTGCCTTCTTTCCTTATAAAGAAAGTAGTATCAACCACCGCCCTTAGCGGCGCAGCTAGCTTGGGCTCTCTTACCCTCACGAAAGAGAGAAGTTCGAATCCCAGAGGCGGCATTAGGGATTCTTACCTGGAGTACTATGGTGGTGGGTCCTGCAGTTGCTCCCCTAGGATTTGCTCGCCGGTTGTCGGCTTACGGGGTTCCCTGGGTCACCCAAAAAAAGAAGAAGTAGTATCAACATTACTTTTCTCAAAACCATTTTGAATGAGAAAATTTGTGAGCCTTTCGTACCAAGCTCAATGAGCTTGCTTTAGATTGTACATGGCTTTCTTTAACCTATAACTGTGATTAGATTTTCTTGGTTCTTCAAAACCTGGAGGTTATTCCATGAACAACTTTTCTTTGATGAACCCGTTCAGGAAAGCACTTTTCACATCCATTCACGTCCATTTAGAAAAGTCTCAAACCATGGAAACAAGCGTAAAGTAAAAGTCTAATTGCTTCTAACCTTGCTATTGGTGTGTAGGTTTCATCATAGTCGATCCCCTCTTCTTGCGAGTAGCCTTTGGCAACCAATCTTGCTTTGTTTCATGTGACCTTTCCTTGATCATTTAGCTTGCTCTTGTACACCTATTTTGTTCCTATCACAGGATAATCTTTTGGTCTAGGAACCAATTCCCATACATCATTTATTTGGAATTGTTAGAATTCCTCCTATATTGCTTGAATCAATTTTCATCTGATAAGGCTTCCTCAGTACTTCTTGGTTCAATCTCCAAAATGAGTGCCCAAGCATTGATGGCATCTTTTAGTGTTGATCTTGTTCTGATCTTGTCATCAGTATCTCTGATGATTAGATCATTTGGATGGCTTGACTTGTGCTTCCAATTTTTATTAAATTTATCATTAGATATTATGGGTGTCTCATTATCGTGTTTTTTTTTAGAGTTTTCTGGTTGCTTAGGCTATTCATTTGAATTTGATTCCTTGATTTCTTCTTGTTCTTGAATTTCTTCGAATTGTTGCACTCCTTGGTCAAAATCTTAATGAGTTTAAGGAATTTCATCAAACTTTACATTGATAGATTCCTCCACAATGCGAGATCTTTTGTTGTAGACTCTGAAAACCTTGCTTGTGGTTAATTACCCTAGAAAAATACATTCATCTAATCTTTCATCGAACTTACCAGGTTAGTCATTAGAATTTTTCAATACAAAACATCTACATCCAAAAACTCTGAAATAAGAAATGTTTGGCTTCTTATCTTTGAAAAGCTCATAGGAGGTTTTTATTTTATTATTTTATTTTTTTATAAAGAATTTCTTAGAAAGACTTGATTAATAATGTAATATGTTGTTGAAACGGCTTCCGCCCAATAATATGGTGCCACTTTACTTTCAATAAGAAGGGTTCTTGCCATTTCTTGCAAGGACTTGTTTGTCCTCTTTACTACATTGTTTTGCTCAAGTGTATAAGGAGTCAAAAACTAATGTTCAAAACTACTTTCTTCACAAAGTTTATGAAACTTTTTTTTCAAACTCACCCCCAATGATCCGTTTTAATGCAAAAAATAGAATATCCCTTTTCATTTTGAATTCTTTTTGCAGATTTTGAGAAATGAGAAAATGCTTCATACTTGTGTGCGAGAAAGAAAACTCACATATACCTTGTATAATTATCAACTATTACTAGGCAGTGCATTTTACCTCTCGAACTTTGCGTTCTTGTTGGTCTGAAGATGTCTAGATGGAGAAGCTGCAAAGGTCGATTAGTACTAACATAATTTATGGGTTTGAAAGAACTTCTTACCTATTTACCAAGGCATGGATTGAGCAGACTTCAGATCTTTCAAACTTTAGATTGGTAAACCTCATATGAATCTCTTTGATGAGAGCTTCAAGATTTGCTTAGTACTTATATGTCCAAGCTTCCTATGCTAAAGGTCTGATTTGTCCTTGATTGAGATTAAACATTGTACGCCATTAGCTGTTATGTCCAGTAAATAGATATTTTCATATCTCCTTTTGGTGAAAGATTACTTTAGATCTTTGCTTGTGCTTGAACACTTGTCTCCTTGAAAGCAGATTTTGTAGCCAGTGTTATGTAATTGGCTGATGCTGATGAGATTATAGTTCAAATCTTGACAAGAAATACATATCTTATAGTCAGGTTACCAATCTCAATTGTTCCTTTGCCAATAATCTTTCCTTTGTTGTTCCCTCTAAAAGAAATGCTTCCTCCATTAAATTTTGAGAGTTCAACAAACTTGCTTGGGTCACCGGTCATGTGTTTTGAGCAACCACTATCGAGGTACCACTTGTTTATCTTCTTCTTTAGTACCTGAAAAATTTAAGACAAGTTCAAGTTTTTTTTTTTGTACCCATATCTGTTTGGGTCCTCTCTAGTTAGAAGGGATCGACCATGCTTAGAAAATTTATCCAAATCGACTTTCAACCTTTTGAGCAATCATTTTCGAAATGATCATGGCTGCCGCAAATTGAACACACTAAGGTTTCGATTAATAGGTTTTACAAATTGTTTTCTAAAGTGATTTTCATAAATAAATAAAAATTTCGAAGGCTTCTACTTCTTCCTCTCTTCATGTGTTAGAAATTCATTTTCTAAAACCTCTTTGTTTTTACATCTAAGTCCCAATTTGTTATAAAATGGGATTTGAATGGACAAAATATGTTCCAAAGTTTTCGAACCATCTTAAAACCTTTTTAAAACATCCAAAATTTCCTTTTTGAAAATATCATTTTCTTTCAACATAGAATTGTGATTTTCTTTTGCTTGAAGAAGATCTTTTTCAAGACACTCAATCTTTTCTTTTTGGAAAGAATCCTATTGTCTCAATTTTGAATTTTCCTTCTTCAACTCTGAAAATTTTCTAAGCGTAAGCTTGTAATTAGTCAATAATTAGATACTTCAACTGGAATATCAAAATTACTTTACTCATATTCTTCTTCAGAATCAAATTTTGCCATGCGACAGATATTAGCATATTTTCATCACTTTCTTCGCACTCAGCGTTGCTCCAAGTCTTAGCTTTTAGCACTTTCTTTGTCTTCTCATACTTGTTCTTTCTTTTCTTTAAAAGAGGACAATTGGGCTTGATATTCTTGCATTCGAAACAAACATCTTTATTTTCTTCTCTATCATTGAAGCTTCTCTTTTGCTCAAATGATCTGAAGGTTTTTCCTTTGAATATCTTTCCTTTTTTGGCCATTATTTGAAGCTTTTTCACCATAAGCGCAATTTCCTCGTCATCTTCATCATCATCATCTAAATTCAAATCATCAAAGTCAAAATTAGATTTTAAAGCTATTGCTTTCTTATCCCCGGTGTCTTCATCATTCAAACTTTCTTCTTCATAGGATTGGAGTGTTTCAACAAGTTCATCCATAGAGAGAGGTAATATTATTTGAGTCTCTTGGATAGACGTCTTAATGTTATTTCACTCTTTTGACAGTCCTTGTTGTTCACTTTCATTGGGTCTGATACAGGTTGCCCTTGGTATGCCAACCCATTGATAATATTAGTAAATCTGCTGAACATGTTAATAATGGATTCTTCGGGTTTCATCTTGAAGGTCTTATATTGCTGGAGAAGAATGTTTACCTTTGTCTTCTTAACCCGATCAGTTCATTCGTATGTCACCCGCAACCTATCCCAAATTTCTTTCACAGATTCACATGAGGAAATTCGATTATATTTAGATGGAGATAATATGCAATATAATGAATAAACAACTTTAGCATCTAGTGCTTCTCTTTTGGTGATATTCGCATCAAATAGGATTGGGGTTTCTGGTTTTTAGCTTTTTTCTTTGGACAAAGAAGGTTAAGGCCTTATGCCTTTCAGAATAGCATCCCACTCCAAGGGATCCTTGGATCGGATGAATGCTTTCATTTTGTTCTTCCAAATGTTGTAGTCCTTTCTATTGAAGTACGGAGACCTTGTATCACTCTATCCTTCGGTAAGACCTAGTGCAGTATTACTAGCCATAGAAAGATTGTTAACTCAAAAGTAATAAAACACTTCACTCATGAGTAACCTTGCTCTAATACCAATTGTTATGGCTAAAATTATCACCTAAAGGGGGTGAATAGGTGATTGTGCAGAAATAAAAGGATTTGAAGAAATATTGCAATTGAAACACTATTGGTGACGGAAGGTGATGGTTAGATCTCACCAATATGCAATTCTATCATAATAATTAAAGAGAGTAAGGGATAGAGAATTGCACACAAAATATTATAGTAGTTCGACTTTTACAAGGCTACATCAACTCTCCCGCATTATAGTTTATTGGTTAGATTTTACTAAGAAGAACCAATTAGAGGTTATAAGATCTGAGTTGTGAAAACTCAAGCTCGCACATATCACTCCTCACATACTCTCAACCTCTAAATGATTACATAATTATACCCACAGATACGAATGCACCCCTCAGATTTTGGAATTGAAAGCTTTGATTCTCTTGAAAGTGATGCTTCTCCTCCTTTTAGTCTAAGCTGACTATTGGACATATCTCCAGGAGGATTTTTCAGTTAATCTATCCATTGGCCTGGATCTCGTCAAGAAGGTCTGATTGATTTAAGATCACCGAGGATGAGGCTTCTCATAGATTCTGCCGCCAATACAGCAATTTGGGTTTCCATAAGTCAAGTGCCTTAACTCAAGAAGATCGTTCTAGGAAGGCTGAATCTCCGATAGATAATTAGAAGACTTTCCTTTTGGAACATCTTATAAATAAGGCAGGAAATCCAACTAATCGCCACTAGCCATTACATGAGGATATTATCTCATTTCTAACCGTTTGACAAAACACATAAGGAAAGAAAGAAATAAGTCACGACTCTGGTTGTGATTGATATGGTCTAATCATATCCTATCAGACTTTCTATCTGAAATATAATTATAATTAGAATCAAAGTTTTCAATACGGATAAGTTTTGTCAATCTCAAAACCACTTAGGGAATGTATTCTCAACACCATTATCCTAAGAGATTTACAAATGAAAGCAATGAGAACAAGAGTATGTAGCTCAATAGCAGCAGCTTATCACATATCTACATTGCATCAAGAGTCTTTATTAATTGATAATTTCACGGATGAAAGAATGGTCCAGATACAAAATGGACAAAACATCCACAGCAACAACGACATGACATTAATAGCAAAACATAAAAAC
This sequence comes from Eucalyptus pauciflora, assembly GCA_007663325.1. Taxonomy (NCBI): domain Eukaryota; kingdom Viridiplantae; phylum Streptophyta; class Magnoliopsida; order Myrtales; family Myrtaceae; genus Eucalyptus; species Eucalyptus pauciflora. Next base: position 1,312,320 of record VMYD01000248.1, read on the forward strand.
AAGAACTGGTTTCATGTAGACAACATGATTCTCGGCGAATAAAAACCCATGTCAGCAATTTTACCAGCATAAAGGTGCTCGAACTTTCTTGAACAAAACCTAACAAGTTGTGACCATCCACATCCAACCAAGAAATAAAACCCTAGAGAAATTAAGACGGCTAAAGCCTCGCCATAAATACAAAGTACCGCAATTTCAAGAAACAAGAACTTCAAGAAATCTGGGTGAGTGGGCGAAGGCATTGGGCAAGTGTCAAGTGAGCATCGGGAGAGCGGGTGAATCTGGGCGAAGGTGTCGGGAGAGCGTCAATTCAAATTTGGGGCAAAACTTTTGAGATCAATTTGGGGAGGATGTCAGTTTAGGGTTCCTGAGATCAATCTGGGAAAGGCAGCCAAGCTTGTTTAGGACTTCTTGAAGTCTTTTTTTTTTTAAATTTCCTTCGACATCCATGCCAGCCAATGCCAATTAGGAAACCACATCAGACTCTTCCGATTAATAATAGTCGGATGAACTGCGTTGGCATAAATGTTAAAAGTTAATGACTAAATTGACAAATTAAAAGATTTATAACTGAATTGGCACAAATATAATAAATTTATGACTTTTTTTGGTAATTTTGCTGATTTATTTTGTCACTCACATTCAACATTCATGTTAGGTGTCATTTATTAATTTCCAAAGCAGTATAAAGAGTTGATTATCTATCTCAAGCTGAATTTAATAAAGTTGGTAAAGTGGTGAAAATCATGTTAGCTATCTCAACAAAATATTGGATGAACAATCCATCTTCAAGTTTAATCACCTTGCATGAAGTTGATCGATTTAATTAGGTAGCTAAAGATTGAATAAGGTATTCATCATATACACATTGGTTGTATACAAACTGTGCATTAGTATCATGCTCAAGGCATGCTCATGTAGGTTCTTTCAAATTTGTTAATCATGCTTGTTGTCTCTAAGCTTACAACGCGATAAGGCATTGGACCTTATTATTAAAAAAATATAGGTTATAATTGTATATAAGACATGTCAATTTCTATTGCATTACATATTACATAAGTGAATAACGTCCCTGTAATTGGAAATGAGAAGGAATCTTCTTGAGATAACAAAAAAGGGGGAACAACTAAAAAAAACCCTTACCAAGAAATGTATATCCACTCATTTAATAGAAATAAGATATGCGACTCCATGACTTGCTCTTACTAGAAAGTTTGTGGACAGAAAGGGTCAATTGTGCATTCTCAAATGATATATTTCCCTTTAAGTTCTTGCTAATAATTACAATTATTACAAACATTCCTATTTTTAAATGTGTCAATGGCTCCGGTAATTAACTAATTGTACAGTGCGATTGAATGCATCAGTGGACAATCGAAAGGACTAATGAATAAGTGTGGTCCAGCATGCAACAAATCCGATCCATATGTGAATATTTTGACAAGATTTTATCATCTAATAATTTAAGGGAAGTTTGTATTTTAACAATTTACCAGAAAATGCGATTATTGTGAATTTTCTCGGCTCTTTATTTATATTTTATCATAATTGGTGGATAAAACAAGCTGCACCACTCAAATACTAATGTTAAAAAAAAAAAAGTGGACGACAAGAGAATGGACCTTCCCTAAAATGGCCCAACATTTTTAGTAGGGCCGTTCCCCGACATAGTTCCCCGGCGGATAATAGTTGCAAGTCATGAACACATCGCCGTCGTCGCACACCACCCTGGCGCACCCGACCAGCCTCGTGCTCCTCCACACGATCTGCGTGTAGTGGCCGCACTCGTGCCCGCCCTCGCACGTGTTGCTGCCGTGCCGGTAGTACCTCTCCTCGCCGGCCCACATGCTCACGGCGTCGCTCGGCCCCCACCCCGACCCGCCTCCCCAGAATATGTTCTCCCCCAGCCTGAAGTCACCTTCATCGAACGAGTGCTCCAGCGCGCAGTCCGACCTCCGCTGCCCCGCCCACCACCTCGCATAGCTCTCCAGCTGCGAGTCCCACGTCAGCGGCGGCTCCCCCTTGGCCGCCCTCACGGCATTGTGGGCGTACAGGAACTGGAGCTGGAGGGACTCACCATGGAGGGCCTCGTCGTCGGGGCCTCGTCGGAGTGGGGATGCCCCGGTGGTGCCCGACGGAACGCTGATCAGGACAAGGAATGCTAATGCTAGCGCAAGCGGTCGGTAAAGTTTCATCTTTTCCGGGAGGGGAAGCCCTGTGGAGATGCGGGGACGACGAATGGTGCGAGCAATATATATATAGGAAGAGTGAGGGAGATGAGATTGGCATAAGATGACAAAAACATCAAGATTCAAGCCATGTGCTCGGAGTGAGTTGGAACCATCACGGGCTATAATGGTGGGGCGTTTCTGGATAGTGTTTTCGGTCCATGTGGCGGGAGGCCGCATTCATGAGAGCGGTTTCGGTTGGCCAGCGAGTGATTGCGGTGTCTGCACGCACTGATCCGTGATCGGATTTTGGAGGCTCCTGCTTCGAGCTCGAGCGAGGCAGCATGGGCGACAGCGAGTTGTGCCATTCTGTCGGTTTTCCGTTGTTTTTCTATTCGGTTTTCGGACTGTGTAGCCCACCAACGGTATGAATCTTTTGTAAAAGGGACGTGGCTTCTCGGATTCCACATGACAAAGCATGTTCTGTAAATAATGTCGTGAGATAATGGGGAACTCACGTGGTCTTTACATTTTTAATAATGTCTGAAAGGAGAGCGCAAGATTAGGTTGTTTACCTCTGATGTACCGCATCTCCTCGCTACTAGACAATCCCTCGGATTCTTTATCAAGTGTTCCGATGATGGATGCATAGCGAGAATATGCGTATCGCCGCTTGCGATGCATCGGGTACATTTTGAAAGGGATAATGAGCTGTTTCGCATTTTTGGATTTGCACCAGATAGTCAATAGCTTCATGCCTAATGACCAAAAGTGAAACGCATCTTCTTGCTTTTCCCTTCTTTTTGTGCTTTTGCTGGCTAAGGATCGATTTTGGTCGTAAAGTAGTTTGGATCAAGCACATTAGATGACTACCCCCTAGGGCCCTAGTGCCCTAGTTCCGGGTTGATGTTGTTTAAGTTGATGGGTGAGAGACTGGTGCAGGATAATGGTGACTAATGTATCTCTTATTCCATGTGCATGAAACTTAAGAAGAGCAGATGCAGAAACGTTCACTACATCTGATGAGTTGTTCATTGATGATTGACCCCTGCTCCAGGACTTGGTCCGATCCAATGCTGGTGCAATTTTATTGTACGGTCGCTTCTAATTGCCTTCGCTCATCTGTGGCTCTTGCGTATGAGCTTCCTCAGATGGATTGTGGATGTCATCTGATTGACTGGATTGGCCAGGAAATATAGATGATGCGTAAGCTCTAATAAAATGGTCAGACGTCATGTGCGTGTTTAGAGACTAAAATAGGGAACAGAACACATATTGTATTGATATTTCGATGAATCAAGTAATGATGATCTCATGCCTATACATCATTCGAGAAGATCTTTTGGAGTGAAAAGAAACAAAAAAAAATTGAATACAGTGATAAAGAACCAAAAGAGCACCCTTCATCCCTATCAAACTGATCTTTAAGCATCATGTTGCATTTGGCAGATTGCAATGTATGGCTTCTTCTTTCTTTTTTTGGGTTTTTTTTTTTTTTTTTGAATTTCATGTATGAATGATATCATAACAAGCTTTACAGTAGTTGATTTTCGTCATCATTGTCTCAACAATCTTGAGAGCACAAGAGATTGAGAAAAATTGTCATCAGGAGGATGAATAGCCACGGAGGGCATTAGCATCAGGCTTAGTTTCCTGCTGATAACTGCATATTTCAATTATACCAGTGAGTCGGGATCGGGGATATATAAGGTATTTGTGCTGTCTGAATGGATAATGAATTACCATCTAGCTTCTTCGACGCCTTTGTTGTCGATGTCGAGGAAGTCAAAAGAATGACTTTGTGATGAAATCCCGGAATTTTCTGCCAATAGGCTGGACAAACTTTGGCAAAACTGTTCATGAAGGTATATCTAAATTGGTAAGCAATGCGAATTCAGGCTTACAATATTAGCGCATGAAGAAGTTTAGACTACCTTTTTATAGTCACCGAGCCCCCCTGAAGATTTTGAAATTTCTACGACACAGTAAATGGGAGCCACCTCAATGACCTGAAATTTTCTGTACATTAGTGCATTCTTTTTCCAAGTTCATGTCAAAACATATGTATATTCAGGATTCACAATTTGCATGTATATGAATTGCTGAGGCTTCTATATAGAAATGCAGGGTCTGAACATACCTCTGCTGATAAGTTGCAGCATGATCGAGAAGACCTAGTCATCTTTTGCACTGGATGCATCTTCACCTACAACCATGAAAAATGCCTTTCTTAGTCGGAGAAATTATAAGAAAATTTGCAAACAACCCAAGTGAAAAAGAGGCGGGAAAGAAATGGTAAGACCATACCTTATTATTCGACATTTCAACCACCAAGCTGGCATCTGCTGCAGCTTCTTCTATTTTCTTGAAGGTATCATCTATTGTATGCTTGGATACAAGCATCGTTCTGTGTTTGTCTTCATCCTGTATAGGAAAGTAAAACGCAACAAGAAAGTCTTATGTCACTGACCAGCAACCAGAAACAAAGATTAATACTTCAGAGTTGGCAAAAATCTAATTTGACAGTCAAGTTGCATAGAAAGTGAAGACTTGCCTGTGCTTTGAAAAGACCTGATAGATCGAGGTCTTGGGACATTGCGATCAATTGAAAAGCGTTTATGAAACTGGAGGATTTTGCCATCTTCTTCTGGCCATCATTCTCCTGTTTGCATCGTCAGTTATGGTTATTATTAGCCCAAAAATTAATATTCATGCACCCGTTTTTACAGTGACATTTACCTCAGAGGAGTCAAACGCAGCATTAACATCATCCAGATGGATTTGCTCATCGCATTCATATCCAGACACAGGCTCATAGTCCTTCTGGAACCATTCATCTTCGATTATCTCCGGGATTGTGATTCTCTGTTTTTGCAAATAAGGATGTTTAGATAGTGTCTTTCCATAAAAGTATATCATTGCAAGCTACATACAGCGAGATTCAAACCTTTTTAGGATTCGGTTCAAATATTCTGGAGATTATCTTTCTTTGCCCTTCTGTAAACCACGGGGGAAATGTGTAGTCCGCTCTGTAAATCTTCATGCAAACACAGTGTTTATTTAGGCAGTGTGCCTAGTTGACAGAAACTTATCTCTACAGATGCAGGAGACTACCTTCTTGTACAAATTGATGAGGTTAGGGTCATCGAAAGGCAAAGTCCCAGACAGTAACTCGAAGAGAATTACCCCACAAGACCAAATATCAGCTGGTGCCCCATCATATCCCGTCTTTATCAGCAGCTGTTTATCGAAAGCAAGCATCATCAAATTAATTAGGTTCGATAGGATTTTCCGGTATGTTTTCAAGCCCAAAAACGATATGCATCTATTATTTCCTGTTTATCTAATATAAAAAGTTGGATGCAGAAAATTGGTATTCTCACCTCAGGTGCTACATAGCATGGGGAGCCGCAAGCAGTTGATAACAGATCTCCAGGCTGTTAAATTTTTATAGTTTAGCCAACTTTACATATGTATAGTTAAATCAACTTTCTACTAAAAAATGAAATTGATTCAAGGATTTGAAGTATGTCAGTCTTACCTTTCGCATAGCACTTAATCCAAAGTCAGAGATTTTCAGATTTCCCTTGCTATCCAGAAGCAAATTTTCAGGCTGCATATGTGGGCCAGGATCCTTATCAGTTGGCTTGACTCATTTTAAACAATCGACATATTGGTTAAAGAAAAATGGTGTGTTACACTAACCTTGAGATCTCTGTGACAAACACCTCTGCTATGACAATAGTCCACCGCATCAATTAATTGTTGGAAGAGCTTTCTTGCTTCGCATTCGTTCAATTTTTTCGCATAAGCCTGTTAAGAAAACAAAAGCATTAGAGAAAACCGACCAAACGACACCCAAAACTTTATTTTTTATCATTGATCCTTACCAGCTTATCTGAAAGCTGTCCTCCTGGTACATACTCCATTACTATGTAGATCTTTGTCTTGGTACCGATGACCTATTACAAGCAATTCAACTCTAAGTCAATCCTGGAATTCCTTTTTCCCCCTAAGTTACTTGAGGTACAGAATTGAAACCGGGAAGTGGTTATTTAGGAATTGGCAGGCATACCTCGTGGATCTGAACGATGTTGGGGTGATGCAGAAGCTTCATTGTTTTGATCTCTCTTTGTACCTGAAACAGCGACGTTCGCAGTGTCAACCCAAAGTTCTATTTTCCTCCTTCCCCTGCAAGGGGGAACAGATGCTGAATATTACCTGATGCTTGAGATTGCTCTTCATGACCATCTGCTTGTCAATGATCTTGATCGCCACATACTGGCCGTTGGTGCTGTCCACCGCGAGCTTCACCTTGGCAAAGGTGCCTTCTCCGATGATCCTGCTGAACTGGTACTTCCCTATGTTATTTCCCGGCCCCATTTTCGCCTCGACACGAGGTACACAAACCCGTTTCTTCCCCCTTCCTTGTTCGTCTCCGTCCGTTGTGGTCGGCGACTGAAATTCAATCGGTTTCCTCTCTTTCTAAACACCTTGGAGATGTTCCTTATACCCGAGATGGTCTAAATCTGTGTCGAAGGTGGGGGCGGAGTAGATGGACTTTATCTTGGAGGATGCCTCGTGCGTCTTCCTTGCAGCTGCCATGCCTATGGCTCTGGTGCTCCTGGTGGAGGGGCGAGCATTAATAGTCACATTCTCTTGAAATGTTCAATTATTGAAGATATAAAATGAGGGGTTCTTCGTGGAAGATGGAATAGTTGTTGGACTCTGCCTGGTGAGACCGGAGGGGACACAAGACGGTTTGAATGGAAGGTAGCCGTTCGACCCAATGGTCTCTCAAGTAAAGATTCTGAGACTTCGGGACTTTCCCACTCCCCCCAAAATCCCAAAGTCCAGCTGATTACGTGTTAAAAAAAGAATAAGAAAAACTGACCAATCGCGGAGCACCACGCGGAATCGCCATGTTTTAGTTATGGCATTTTATACGTTCTTGTGTGTTAATCCCGTGTGGGATGACGCACATGGTCGGAGCAAAGTTTTCGAGCATGTGAGGGAAAGATGGTCAGGTGGTGCGGTTCAAACTCCTTACGTCTTGCCGATACAGTACAAAATCCGTAAACCTTTCTCTCGGTCTATTTTAATGGAGCTAATCACATCTCATAGGAAAATTAAATCTCGGGTTGAGCTTATTAAAAGGATATGAATCATGTTGATCACACAAGACAAGACGAGTATTATCTATATACTATTAATTATTTGAATAGAAAAGATATCGAGGTACGGTTGGATCGAAAGAAAAGATTAGATGGGGCATGCATCCCCAACAATTGGTTCCACCTATATAATTCGTGCTAATCAATCTTTTTTGGGGAAGATTTTCGGGAGATAATTAAATAAACAGGTCTAATAATGGATACTGAGGCTTAAATGATGGCCCCAGAAAAAAAATTAAGGCTCTAAATATTGGTCAGGCTCCTCCCTCTCCCCGACACAAGGCTAGGCCTAAAATGGTCTGTGGTCAACCCCGGATTTTCGTAATTTATTATCTCATATAATCAGTAACGTAATCTATCATCTGGGGCACAACTGAAAGTTAAAAATAAGAAAAAATAAAAAAGGAGAATGATTTGTCTGCTTACCAATACAGGTCTTGCCGATAATTCACATATGCCTCGAAGCCGTGATATTATATTAGCCAGCACGCGACCATAACGTGTCGGATTACCTGCTCGTACACAACACAAGCATCTACAGTCCGAAACTCAAAAAATATATTTTATATTATCCATGAGTTTTTTTTTTTGACCTTTTTTGTCTTTTTAGTGGAAAAATCGTTTGGTCGGCCACATTGTTGGAGGCTGGAGCCGGGGGTTAGACTTTTTTGCCTCCGACGTTCTCGGGTCTTACCGGCTGTGGAGGGATGCTGTGATTGAACCGCGGCTCACGGCCTCACGCGACCCGGCCATGCGCTATACGGCCATGCTTAGGCACCCATGTTTGAATGGACTTTATCCATTTCATCTTCGACGGAAATTATTGAATTTACGGATTGGAAAAATCATGGGTTTCTTGCACGAGATTTGTCCTTCGATCGGATGCATTCTCAGGAGAAGAGTTCTGAAACTAGAAACTTCAGGAACGCGTTTGATTTCATAATGAATTGAACAGGTAGAATAAACAAAGTTATATACCGAGACAATGAATAGATGAGTTGGAATTCGGACCAATACGCATTTGGAGTTGCTTTGTGCAGAGTAGTCTTTACCTTGATTAGAATCTGCGTAGAATGCGTCCAAGCAAGGAATGATTCTTATCCCCGGATCAGATTATCCATTTCTTTGTGATCTTGCAATAAAAAGGAATTATTTTCTGGGCTAGATAACTTAGCATGGCCTTCATTTCTGCCTTTTCTTGGTAACTTAAAAAGGGACGTTGCTTCAACCGTAGGGACCATCGTTTGCCTTGCCTTCATCTGTAATTAACGCAGACATCCTCACCCACTCCAACCTTGTCTTGGCTGGATGGAGAGACAACTCGCTTTCCCGTTTATTGTTTGGCCATCAGATGTCCGTAGCCAGGATTGGCATCATTATTTTTAGGACTATTCCCAATATCTTTGTTTCTTATTAGACTTTGGGATGTAGCAAACGGGACCATCAACGTGGCATTCGATGCATCTTGGAACAAGCAATCTGTCGGTTTCGTCATGGATGAATGGTCCTCGTTTGGGCTCAGAGACGACATCGAAGTGAGCTTCTATAATGACCTCTTCCGCGGGCAAACCGGAGTGAAATGGTATTGAAAGAACCCGAGTGCTTTGAAGAACGAGGAGCCACAGGTGTGAAATATCGATGAACACATGATAAAGTCCAATTGAAAAATATGAATCAATAAGTGGAGAGAGATTATCTACGAATTATTTGACAAATTGCTTTTTCCAAAAACCTTATTTATAGTGAAAATGTGTCAATGATGTATTCATCAGAATCATCACGCACTTTTCAATATTTCCCTTTGTGTGTAAGCTGGTCCATCGTGCGCACAAGATAAAATGTGGACATGATCACTTCAAAGAGAAAACTAGGGAAATGAAAGTAGGCACAATTACACCGTGCTTAAATGAGATAATTTAGAGCTTTTTAACAATTTGAACCCTTGACCTGTTTATGATCCCTTGTTAGATAAGTTGTTATAAAGGAAATGTGTCGAACAACGTTTATAAAACATATTTCTTACTGTTTCCCCTCGCGTTGAGCGGATTTTTTTATACGCACGAAACAGGATGTGGAGGTGATCACTTCAAAGAGTTGATAGAGCTACATGAAACCAAGCAGCATAATATCAAGTCGAAGTGAGACAATTGAGATCAAGCACGTGAATTTGAACCATTGACCTATCTTTAATACCATGCTAGATGAAATGTTTTCCCCAAATTTTTAAATCTTTCAATGATGTGTTCATGATATATTTCTTATCATATATGGGCCTAAGCCGACCCTGTAGAAGCAGTGCATGATACTTTAATAATTAGGAAGGAAAAAAAAAAGGCAACATAACTATCAATAATCTTGCAAGCTCAATGAGCTGTTATCCCGTTTGTTTGACAAATCATCTCTCCCAAAAATTAAGCAATATTAAAAAATGGGCCAAATAATGTACATACAATTGATCATGTAACACTCCTAAGTATGCACGTCAACACACACAACGTGGGATATAAAGATAACCACGAGAGATAAGCGGAAAATAAAATAACAAACCGCATGACAGGAAGAAAATTGAGTGTGCCAAGAAAACGAGAAAGCTTCCTTTACATTATGAATGTTAGACATTAAGGAAGGAAAAGTCTAGGACGGATCAACGGCTGTTCCAATTTGAAATTTCTTGCCACTCTCCAAATTTGAATGTTAGTAGCTACTTTGGAGGATGATTTAATCCAAATTTCCCCAAGATCTTGCTTATTCATAGTCATTCATTAAACTCAAACGCTGCCAAATACGGTAATGAATATTGCCTGTGCCTGTGCAATGCATGAAATCCAGAAGCGCATGTATTTCATCACATTCATTGATCCCTTTTGAAACGTTTTTCTCATGAATCGTTCGAATCAAGAGAGAGAAAATTCTAACCTTCCAGATTTTAGGGATGAAGTAGTTGCGTTGAATGTTTCTTGTACGAAATCTGCCATTACTGAATGAATACTAATAGCACGGTACCATCCTTTTCGTGAGTAGGTATGCATCACATGGATAGATAAAAAATTAAATTTGGAAGATTCGCATTTTTTTTTTCTTTTTGAATTTATTCATGTTTTTCCTCGGGCATTAATTTTTCAACAACTATAACGGCCATGTCCTCAGGAATAATATTGAAATTATTTGAGGAAATTCCGGCGACAAAAATGATTGCTCTCCCCTATCTGACTTTTGGATTTTACTTGTGCCCCCTGTAGATTATAATTAATGCTCCTGCAATAGTGCATGCTATAATTATAATTATGACAGCAATGCATGTACGTCAACCGCAAACAAGCAATAGCTAGGTGGTGTCCATGGTGTTATAGGTGCCAAAACGTAAGGGACCAGGCATGCGTGATGTACTTGTCCGTCCAGGGAGAAGAAACAATTGAAAAATGATCATGTTTAGGAGCGATGCGCGAATGCTTATTAAGCACATTTAATAATAAGCGATTTACATTTTAAAATATTGATTACACATGATACATGATACGAGACAAGAATTTCCTTTAACTAGTTGTTTAATAAGTGCACTTAAGGCAATTACTACTTAAAGGGATAATGTGACAATGGTATATGAATTTTGATCAAATATGCGATGTGATTTCTAAACTTTTAATTATTCAATATAATCTATGAACTTTTACTTAATATGCAATGTGATCCCCGAAATTTTAATCTATTCAATGTGGTCGTTGGACTTTTAATATATATTCAACTTAATCCTTAAACTATATAAAAATGCTCAATGTTGTCTTTTTATTAATTAACTATATGAAAATACTAAATATTGTCCTTTTATTAATTTATGTTCATGGACAATATTGAACATTTTCATATAATTCACAACATTAAGTATTTTCATATAGTTTATGTACTGAGAAAATATTGAACATCTTCATATAGTTTAGGGATTAAATTTAATATATATAAAAAAACCAAAAATTGCATTGAACGAATTAAAAAATTTATGAACCAAGTTGCACATTAATTCACGAATCATATTGAACAAATTAAAATTTCAAGAATTATATTATACATTATGCCAAAGCTCATGGATTACCTGTATTATTTTCCTCACTTAAATTCTAAAAAAACAATGATAGAGATATTGATTTTTTTTACCAACTTAGTATCATTCATGATAAATGTGCTCAAATATGACTAGCTTATTTAACTGTCCGGTCGATGTTACTACGTCATTATATAATCTAATTTTGTAAATTATTCTGAATATCTCAACATGACTTATTTATTCTTAAAAGATAACTGAGCTTTGTTAATGTATCGACAATTGCATTCGATCTCGGCTACACCCGTTTACGTCACTTGATGTTCTGATTTTGACTCATGGATGAGAGAACATCATCCGCATCAGATCAAAAAGTCAAATCTATCCTCCCCGCTGAGGGTTGGCTAGTGACATTTATTGGCCCTTAATCCAAAAAAATAAATAATAAAAGAGTAAAGAAAATAAAGGAAAAAAGAAATTTTCCTTTGATTCACGACCTTCAACTGCTCATATAAGAGAAAATTAACACCACCACAAGAGTATCTACCCCTCATGTGTTTTATAGAATTTCAAGTGTTCGTGACACCGTTTAAACTTGTATTCAAATTCAAATTGATTGATGGTATACTTTGATTTCCGCTTTTTAGTTTGTTTTGGAGCTCTAAGGGCTTGCCTTATAATGGTGACTTTTGAGATTTCCTACGGATCTATTTATGTATCATTTTGATAATGAATAGAACTTTCATTTGATTAAAAAAAAAAAAAAACTCAAATTGACATCTTTTTATATACATTGAGTATGAGAGTGGATATTAGAGATATTTAGATATTTTCTTAGAAATATTTCTCTTGATTTTCCATATCTCTTATGATGATGAGTATATCTAAGAAAATTCTTCAAATCTCCATTTGATTATACAATCTGATATATATTTTACCCATTGTACTCTTCATCATACTACATTAAAATATACTAAAATTTCACAGTTCTATTTTCCACTTTACTCTTCTCTTTTGTGTCCGAAATTTTGAAGCATGTCAACTCCGATCGACTTACACCGTGATACATCTTGTTCTAATCAATGTGGATAAGTGCACGGATTGCGTCGCAGGACCAGTGAATTGGGTGCAGAATAGAAACTGCTAGTGAGATGTACCAAGATTCGGCAGGTGGCCAGGGGTTGATGAAGAGGACAGCTTCCCTTTCTCGGATTTGGCTCTGAAACCGCATAGGGCTCAGGAAAGTTAAGTGCGCTGCATTCTCAGTTGGTTCCCAACATTGCAGATGCTTCATTGCCAGCCGTAAGTCCACAGCTTCGGATGCCTAAGTTAGGTGTCCGTTAGAGGCAACCTCCCGGCCACTATTTTAAGGCACCTTTTCTTCTCTAACGTTTGTGTTCTAAACCCTAGGTCGCATCCTGATTTTTTTTCTTATTTAATCTCGTTTTGCCCAATGCGAGCTTGGTTTGCGCCGGATTGGCCCTAGGAGTATTATATTTGGGTCTCAGGTTGCCCCCCTAACTTCCCCACTTACGCGAATCTGGAGAGAGACGCATTAAGTAGTACTACCAAGCGATAGGCCGGCGAAAAACGAGTACCAAGCGAAGCCATAAAAGGGAAATGACGTGCGACAAACTCATCGGTGACTAGATCAGGCGAGGGGCACGACCCTCTCCTAGATGTAGACAAGGGCTTGATGGCCTCACTTTTGGTTGGCGAAGAGTGAGGCCCTTACTCAAATCTCGTTGATCCACGATTAGTGAAAGAAAGGAAAGAAAAAAAAAGAAAAACTAGAAAAAGGGTCAGAAAAATTAAAAGAAGAATTATAAAATTCTCCACATCATTTATGTCAACGGTTTCCGATCAAAATTAGCCACGTGAACTAGTCATTAAAAAATTGAGATCTATTAGTATAATTAATAAGTTTAGAACTGAATAAGGATAAATATAATAGATTTAACAATATTTAGATAAGATGTCCAATCAATCTATTCAAGTGATACAAGACATATTTACCGACATCACTGCTCTCGTAATACGAACCTCGTTTGGAGCAATTATCTTTCTGGTTCTCATGTGCCTCTCATTTGTTTTCAAGAGAGTGAGAAAGAGAGGATTGAATACAACAACCTTGTATGGGACCGACCACGACACTTTCCCCATCGAAGACGAAAGCTTCCCACGCTTGTAATCATCTGAACTTTCGTTTCTGCTTGTTTGTTTACTGATTAGCATCTTCATTAATCAAACGCGACTTCACCATCGGTATTCTGACCAGCTTCATCACATGCACGATTGGGGTTCTAATGAAACTTTGAGCCATCGATTGACCAAAATAGAAACTTGAGTCCTCAATTTACAAGAGAATAAAATCTTAAATCCTATTTCTGCACTTATCTAACTTGGTTATGGGGACCAAAACTGGGAGATGATAGAGACGTCTACATCTATCCCTCTACATGTGAGCTAAAAGTGAGATTGTTTCATTTTTCACTTTCAAAATTTTACCTTACTTTATCTATTATCTTTAAAAGGAAATGTCTCCTTTTACTCCTCCACTTCAAGTTATTTTTTTATAACTTAATCTTGAAAGGCTATGATTGTATAATCGTCAAAAACAGAAAGCTACTAAATTGTAAAATCGTCAGAAACAGAAAGCTGCCAATTACTTTTTTAAATTTAAAAATTACCAACTACCTATAAAATATATATATCTTCTAAATTGTCTGTATGTAACGACGGACACCCAATTGTCCTTTTACATATCTTGTTAAAGCCCTTACAAACTTGTTCTAATTAAAGAGGAGAAAGGTAAATTTGACCAAACAAACAGTTAAAAAAAAGGAAAAACAAAGAAATCAATTACACTCGTTCTATTAAGAATATGCACTTGATAAAATTACTTAATCTTCCTTATAGTGCAATCAATCTCATCCTTGCACTTTACGTGAGAAATTCAGAACAATTCTTCAATTTTCTTTTATTTGTTAAATTTCAAATATTGTACGAATAGCAAAATATTCATCTAATGTTTTCTCTTTAGAGAATAACATATAGTGGTAAAAAGAAAAAGAAAATAAGTTCAAGTTTTTTGCTTATTCATGCAATTAAAGTTATGAATTTCATGGTGAGCTTATGATGTTGCCCGAGTAGATTAGCATTGAAGAACCATCCTTGCACCAACCCCTAACCATTGAAAAAAAAATTGAACTATTTAGGGATAATTATCAAAAAAAAAAAAAATCTTAAACCCATTATAATCATATTAATTCAATCTAAAATTTTCAATTTAGTCAATTAAATCCTAAACCTTTTGAAATTTTACGAATGTAATTCATCTGGCTAAATTGCTAAGGTAAATCGGCTTTCTTTGTTTTCTTTGTTTTTTTTTTCTCCTTCCTTCACGAGGTCGACGACCGGCCATAAGGGAGGGCCAACCACGCTCGCCAAGTGAGGCTCAACTTGTTGGGGTGACATTGCTCGAGTCTAGCAAGGTTCACCCTTGCTAGCTTCGGGTGAGGCTTGAGGCCGGCCAAATTGAACCTCTCCAGATCTCAATGAAGGTGAGCCCTATCAACCTTGCTTGTGGCTAGTCATTAGCCATTGAAGAGGCGAACGACCATAGAGGAAAAAGGGGAAAAAAACGAAAGAAAAGAAAATGAAACCAAAAAAATTATAAAAAAATTCAAATTTTTTTTTTAAAAATTGTCCATGTTAATACTAGTTGTACCACATATACGGCCAATGTCTACTTAAATGATTTCCAATCAAAATTGACTGGATCAACTATATCGGTAAATTTTCAAAAGGTTTTAATTGAAAGATTTTTTATTGAATAAACTCAAGTGCAATAGAATTATGATTTTGTTTGTAATTTCTCCAAAGAATTTATGCAGCATGCAATAGCTAGGGGGAAAATTGCCTTAAAAGTCTTAAACCTCTCGTATGATAGCTAATTTAATCATAAATTTTTCAACTATGTCGATTTAGTCATAAACGTTTTAAAAAATTTATCAATTTAGTCATAAATATTTTCACTTCTTGTCAATTTTAGTCACTTTTTTAATTTTTTTTCTTTTTTCTTTTTTTCCCTTTTCTTTTTCCTGGCGACCAACTACAGGCAACGGTCGATGAGGGTGTGCGGCCTTCACTGACCATAGGTGATGGTCAAGCCTCATGACATTTGTGGTGTCTTTATTCCTTTTGTGTCGCATGTAATAGCTAGTAGCTACATGTATGCACGCTCGGCAAGTACGCACAAAGTCGTAGATTAGTTGGATAAACAAAACATTTCATCTCATCGCGCAACATCCGACTTAAACTAGTCGAGCGCTCGTGATAAACGCCGCAGATTTCCCTGTCAGAGAGAGATACAACTAGTGTTGGATACCAATTTGAATTTCCGTGCCGCAAGTTGCACCTCATCAAGCTTCCGTTTTTGAATTTTATCACACGCCAAGAGATCTGACCCTTCGGGTCTGATCCTTCCGGCTGGACTGAGGTCGTGCGCGGGCATGATCTGGGGACGGGCGATCCGCGAGCTCGCGGAGACCCCAATCTCCGTAGTTATCTTGAGCGACCCAATGATATGATGTGGCGGCTGCAGGTCCTCAAATAGCACTTTGCTAAATCATACTACACTATTTTCGTATTTAAGTCTTTGTAGGGCAGTATACGACACTTATTATTTTTGTACGTTTCTGCACGTCGATTCCTGCCACATCATCCATCCAATCCCGGTCACTGCTCCTCGTCTCTTTCGAATCACCAATCGGGTCGGTCGGTTTTTCCTGGCCTGTTCTTTTAAGTTCACGTGGAAAGAAATATAAAAGGAACAATAATGCAGCGTGGGGTAGAGACGAAATTGATGTTGATCAAGTGGATTCTCCAAGTGATGTAAGCACGTAGCTCACAATAAACAAGATGTCCGAAGTCCTTAGCATCTCCTCCCCCTTCGTGGACCGTGGTTGCCCGAGCTGGGGCTTAGGGTTTCCTATCTTATCTTAACTTGGCGTGCATGGAATATGCTAGTGTTTATTTCCAAGTTCCTAGCAACGTGTAAGTAGCGAATCGCCGTGCTGTTTTCGGATAACGTAACGTTGCTATTATTGTCTCGTTGGAAGCTAAAAGGGGTTATGAGTTTTTCTCCATTGAATTCGGTGACCGACTTGGAATTTTCCGTCCCTACATGTAGCGAGTCGTCCAGAGTGAGATTTTACGTGGTCGCAATGATCGTCTTCCTCGTGGCTTGGACTTGGTCTTCGGTCTTGGTCAGCACTTAGGGTCAAACCGAGCTGCAGCCAATCCCCGAGCGAAACCTCATGCCATTTTCGTCTTAGGAGGGAAACTACTAGTCGACTGATCATCTTTAATAGATGCAATAGGCTAAAACCCTAGTTGCACAAAATGCGAACGATTTATAATTTTTTTATGAGGGCTTTCAACAAATAGATAATGATGCATTCACTGAGAGTTCTTTGTTTCCTATGAAATTTCAGATTGGTAGGGAGCTATGTTGATGATTGCCGGGCTCTACTCTGTTCTGTGGGGGCAAGGGCAAGGAAGCAGCAAGCTTCAATGTCCTCGATTTAAGATTTGCAGCATATAACGGCGAATTCTGGCTCATTAAGTTAGAGAAAGCGCTGCGCGTGCGCTTAAAGAGTTCTTTCTCATTTGTTTAGGCCTAATTGTCATTAGGTTGGATACTTTTGAAACTGACGTTTACGATTCCATTAGATATATTGGGACAGTGTGAATATAGCCTATATTCTTAATTTTTACTCACTAGCTCTATGCATAGACCTTTGATCTCTCAATATAATATGATATTGTTTGTTAAAAATCCAAGGACTCACACTAAATTCAATCTTTTTTTTCCCATTATATATGTATCAATTCCATTGGCAATACACCCATATATCTTATCATCAAAGATATGTTTTGCTTTACCTCATTAGGTCTCATCAATTAATGATGGAATTACTGGACCTCGCAGGATTTTAATAACTATTGTCACATATGATTCGAACATCCTAATTCATTAGGCGTCTCACTATATCCCCATCACGATATGTAAGTTCGATTGTGCCGCATTAGTTTTCCCGGGGAAATAAGTTCGATACGTGCAAATCAGATCGGGATATTCACATTTTTCAGAAAGTTCAATGTAGCTAGCCAGATCTCCTGCGTATAACATATAGTTTTAGTCGACCATCAACTTAGTGTTACTGCGATAGTGGGCTTTACGGCCTTTCCAGTCTAATAGATTTACTTTGTATGATTTTATGTTGTCATTGGGCCGGGGCTTCTGGATTCCTGTCTTTGTTATCTAGAATTGCAGCCCATGGTTTGAAGCCAAGCCTAGCTATCTGAAGTTCTTATGTCCTACTCAATGTCACTTGTTTATGATATTTATTTACCCAGAAAGAGATAAGAGTACTTCGGCCCTCCATTTGCATACATCTATCATAATATTATGGTTTAATACCACCAAAAAAAAAATAATCAAAACTATACCCACTGTAACACAAATACTCCAATTTTTTTTTTGGTAAGGTAAGTATTATATAGACTTTAACCAACAAATGTACAGCAGGGGATCTCGGCACCACAAAAACTTATACTCATAGTGACAAACAAGTCATAACAAGTGGGAGGGTGTCGAGAAAAAAAGAAACTGAAACAGCCAAACAACGGCCAGCAAACGGCTAAAAACAGTAGCAACAAGAAGCCAAACAGTGGCTACAAACAAGAAAGGGAAGGGAGGCAGACAGCAAAAACAGCGACAGCCCACACTGCCAGTGACGGCAACCTCCGAGGCACTGGACTAGCCCCCAACTACTCTGAGCCATCCGCATCAGCAACACGAACCTCCGAAAAGAAAGGAGCCGAAACTAACCCCCAACTCAATTAAGAGCACAAAAACAATGGCAACCTCAACCAAGCTCTAAAAAACCCTGACATGCCGGCCAAGCACTATCAATCAAAAATCGAAGGATGAAGATCCCAACTTCGTTGTAGTCTTCTATTTCTAGGAATGTCCAGAACATGTTGAAAGGTCATCGCCTTATCCTTGATAGCCTTTTGAAGGTGATTCTTCATAGTCAGGAGACAGAGAGATTGACTGTGGAAAATGATATTGTTCCTCTCTTTCCAAATTATGTAACATAAAGCTCCAAAGGCAAAACGGGCCAAGGACTGGTGAAAGCTAGTATCGGCAATGTGCTTGGTGGCCCAATCTAGATTTTCCATCCAAGATTTATTTTGCCAAGCGAGATTGCATTTAGCCGCCCAATAGAGTGCAAGGCTTCTAGTTATATGATAGCAAAAAAATAGGTGATTTATTGAGTCCGGATGGCAAGAACAGAAGGCACAAGTTGCATGTGGAATTCTGTGATAACTCTATAAAAATAGAGTTATTTACCTATTTTAGGCAACAATTAATGCAATATCTATGAGAAAATATTTGGATTTCCTTCTGATTATTTGAATTTTTCTTATTTATGCAAAATAATGATATATGGAGAAGATAAGGAAAAAGATGGCAAAATCGAGGAATTTAAATCAAGCAGCAATGAGAGATAGATATCAAATCAAAATCCTCTGATTTACTCCCTGATTTTGTGCGCAATTGCTTGGAGATAAGAATCTTGGATATATCCTATGAAGAGGAAAATAGAGAGAGCTAGGTTTTAGATAGTTTTTCTGTTAGATTGTTTTTCATTGTTTTGAGATATTTTCAAGTATTTTGAAGAGAAGACAAAAGTGGTGACAGAATTCTTGTTCTTCGATTCAAGATGCTGAGTTTAATTTATATTTATATTTCTTCATCTACTATGTTCTAATTTTCTTTTGTTAGGGCTACGATGTAGCCTAACCATGATGATGTGAATTTCATGATTTTTATGTTTTATAATTGATTTCATTCATGTGAGTTATATATTATTGTGCTTAATGCTTTTGAGTGACTGGCCACCACTTGAATGATCTGATGTGCATGTTTGAGACTGAGAAGTGATAATATGCAATCGCTCAATATAATATATAACCATGAATTAAATGTGGATAGAGATATACCGCGTTATTTGTGTAGCTTTCGGTGATAAGGTGATCCAAAAGACTCATTGTAAGCCGGGAATATTCATAGTTTTTAATGCACTTATGTTTATTTTAATTCACATAGAGATATAGTGGATTAATAAACTGAGTAGGTTTGCTATACCTAGAGATAGGATAGTAAATAGGTTAGGAAATTCCGCTATCACATGTTTGATATCGTTCTTGTATTCATAATAATCTGAAATTCATATATAGTGGCTATGGTGAAATCGAATGCTCTAACATATTTATCCGATCGATTTACTGCATTTAGTCTACAAATTTCGTTTTTAATTTATTCTCAATTATATTTTGATATGTTAGATAAATTTTAGAGTTAATCTATTTTAGTATTTAATTAGTCTATTAATCATCGATCTTCGTGAGACGATATTCTTTCTCATCATTATATTACTTGTTCGATACGTTCACTTGCGTTTAGAATTTTATGAACATTCTGCCATAAGCAAGTAAGGACATCTGGGTTGGCAGACGGTTCCGAGTGATTAGCCAAAGGAGGGTTTGGTATCGATGAGGCGGTGAGGAGCTCCATTCGGTGAGGAGCTCCATAGAAATGAAGACCAAGGCACCAAACAACCTCTAGGGCGGAACATGTTCCAAGCTGAAGCAGTAGAGAAAATACCGGAGGGATGCCCCAGCCACTGGAGACGATCAATCTCGTTGTTGAGCACCGGGAGGGTCTCTCCCCAGTTCGCCAAAGCGATAGAAATATGTGATGTGGGGTCCGAAGAGGAAAGACCATCAGCAATCAAGGCCAACTGTGGCAATCCGGACCGGTATATTTCCGCATTAGAAAACAATCAATTGAGCGGGCCTCTTGGGTGCCAAGGATCAAACCAAAAGGAGACGGAGAGGCATTACCAATACTCCACATAAAGTGCTACTGAAGGTGAAAGGGTTCTTCCATGCCCAAGAGCAAAAGGTGGGATGCGAAACAATCCAGACTATATCAGTGGGACACAAATACTTATATTACTAGAAACCCTAAACTTACGCATTGTGACACAAATACCCCAAACTTTTTCTTTATTATAGAAAACCCTAAACTTATATCAGTGTGACAAATATACTTTTAATGGAATTGAAATAGAGGGTATGTATTTTCTTGGATGGTTAGGAGGCATTCACACAAAAGATCTCAGACTATTTGAGCTAGTGCAATCTATTTGTTTCACAGTAGGATGTTCCAAATTTAGTAGTCAAGATAGATTCAAAATACATATATTCAAATTACTCACTAACTTGATTAATTTAATTGCTTATGCTAATCGTTTCTCTCCTACTCCATTAATTAAATTCCCATCCGAAGCTCAAACTTGTCTTGCCATTGATTACACTAACGAACACTCGCACTTGTCCCTTGTTTCAATTTCAATTGCTCCTAGAAAGCCCTCCACCTTCCCCAAAATCCCCAAATGCATATAATAAACAATAATGACGTCTAATTTAAACATAAATTGATATTATTAAGGGTTGATACCATAAAAAACCACAAATGATGCATACTATAACACAAATACCCTAACTTTTTCTTGTGTCACAAAAACCATAAACTTGCCATATTGATACAAATAAAAAATCCTAGATCTTATACCGGTACGACAAATATATATATGCCATACATGTATAAATTTGAATTTTTTTGGGACACCAAAAAAAAGTTGATAGTATTTGTGTTACAATGAGTAAGCTTAGGGTTTTTGACAATACAAAAAAAAATTGAGGTATTTATATCACAGTGGATATAATTAAGTTTTTTGTGGTATTTGCCCTATCATCAAATACCGTTTACTTATATGATATGTAAAATAGACTAGTAGCTGTGGATAGCTCTAATTATGAGTAAAGCTAATCTGCAAATGAATTAGATAATAAATTACTTTTTGTAGTTTTGACTGCATTTATGTTCTTTATGATTTGTCAATCCATTTAGATTATAATCGAATAATATATTCTGATTTATAATTTAAATATAGTCAATATCAATTCTTTTTTAGTAATTTTGATTTATATAAAATATAATTATATATTAGAAATTGCAAGGCCATACTTATAAATAATTTTTTTTTTCATTAGGATTAGACTGGGAATGGTTACTCTCGTGCCTCAATTAACTCCAAATTCTTAGCACGTACGGCAGCGATTTCCTTGTCTAAGGTAAGTTCGGGATGCTAATCTTTTGGTTGTTTTAAGCACTAGTAGGTAGCTCATGACGTCGACCTTCAAGGGCTTCCGGTGAGATCTGCGATAGGCAGGGCCGGACTCGTAGGCACGGGCGGACGGGTCCAACCCACCCTGTGGAGCCTTTGACACCACTTTCATGGCCTGTCTACCGAATACGGCGGTGATGGCCTCTTCTTGTGAGGCCGAGCTCATGCACATGGTGGCCACTGCCGCCGCCAGTTGCTCTAGGTATCCAAGAGAAAACAGCATTGGAACTGTTCTTCCTCCAACAACAAAGTAATTCTTTAGAGATATGTTACACACTTACACCATATGTATGGGATCTTATTGATCTTAGCATACTCATGGTTGCCATCAAAGACTCATTATATGTTGCAAACCTGTTAATTAGTCATCACTAAGTTAAGCAAAGTCGCAAAATTTGTCAACCCCGTTTATTTTTTCCTTTAAAGTTTTGCTTATTTTCTATACCTCTTTTCTTCATTTTTCGGAGTATTCTCTCGGTCTTCCTTCTTATTAACCGGTTTGGAATTTGAGGAGAATATATAAACACTCGATTTACTCGCTTTCTAATCCTTCCAGAGCCATCCTTCATAGCTGCCGTCGTTCGTTTTCTCCGCTCGGAGAAGTAAACCATTTTTCCCTTTTTTGAGACTACTCTCGCTTTTTATCTTTTTTCGAATTATTTATTCGATTTTGTACACGCGCTGAGCGCGTGCGTCGTGCCTCTAGTCCAAATTTATATGCCCTACACAGCTACACTTAACAAATGAATGAAATAATTTAATTAACATGCGCAATCTATGGCACTTTCACGACGTCATTTTCCATCGTTTCGTGGAGGCGACCGTCCATGGAGAATCTTGATTATGATTAGCGGCTCATTAGACCTTGTATTATATCTACTTTAAGTTTAAGCACCGCCACTTTTTAGCTTCCTCTGTTGGAAGTCCTAACCTTGAAGTACGAAATGCAATTAATCTTAATTTTATTGATTCAATCAGGTCTTAAACTCATTTGTAACAATACAATCAAGTCCTCTGATGGACAATAGCTAAAATTTGCTTACATAGCACTCCAAAAATTGTCTCAAATTGAACCTTTCAACTTTTGAACTTACATTTAGCACTAAATTACACTTTTGATAAAGGTTTAGGACTTAATTAGACCAATTCAATATGAGATTGTACTTTGCGTTGAAGGTCGGTCGTTCTTGATTGCATCAATTAAAAGGTTTAAAATTTGATTACGTTCCATACATAAAGCTTAAGACATGTGGTGCAAATCTTTCCTATAACTGAGCAACTTTCACATTAAATTCACCACACCACATTCCGAGGTGACAAACGTAACTCACTAATTTAAACACAAGATATGCATGAATGTCGATCTCAAGCAATCATAGGGAGAGTACTTTCTTTTTTATTAGTAGTCCTTCTAAGTGTCGATGAATTAAATTAAACTGAAACAACGCATCCCCATTACGAGTAGAAATACAGAAGATAGAATTTTATAGCTTCCCTATTTCATGCCCTTAATTCTACAACTATGAGAAAACATCATATGAACTTAAATGTTTCGGCTAGTGATCAAACCTTGGACTTCCTCTCGTGGTATGGAAGAAGCTAAAGCTTGATCTCATTTGTTGTTTCCTTTTGAAAAAGATATGATGATGATGATGATGATCCAACAAAAACATGACGCATGGCTATTCAGGGACGTGATTAGAAAAAAGACTTCGCCCCTTCAGTTTCCTTTCACGAGAAGACACCATTTTTTCGAACAATCATTATGGACAAAAATAATAAATAAGTTATGTGATTTTGCGTGTGGTGATTGGTTCGAATATAGCGAGAGGAATACATAAGCAAAATGGAGAATCACGATTGGCAAATGGGTAACGCGTTAACACGACAACATATATGTTCACACTAGACCACCGCGTAGACAGAGCAACCAATCAATCTATACCAGATAAGCAACAGACTCACACGCAGAGCATTCTGTTGAGATCGATTGATCCCCGAAAACCGGATTCGGCACCTAAACCAAACCCCTAAATCATATGCGGAAGATAAGCCCGGGATTGTCACGTATCACCGATCAAAAGCACACCATGGATTCGAGCGTACCTTGTTGGCCACAGATTAGACACCGACGCCGCAAAGAGGAAGAGAATTTTGGTCCCGTTCGATCCGATGTCGAAGATTCGCCGTTTTAGGGATGACGGAGTCGCTTCTTCGTCTTGGAGAGAGAGAGAGCTTCTTGGGAGAGAAATATGAACGTACTAAATGCGAAAAGGTACGTTCATTCTCTTTCTCATCCCTTTTATAGGTTCCCTTTTCCACGGGCCTAATTCCCGTGGGCCGGGCCCTTAGGCCCATCGTGGCCGGGCCAACTTAGGCCCATGACTAAATCCATCATCTCCCACTCGCACATGGTGGATCAAAACCAACATGGGCGGATAGGCCCAACTGAGGCCCATCAACTGAAAATCCATTTTTTCCTCTTTCAACATTCATACCAGTGAATAATCCGTGCGACCAGCATACTTTGAGAGCTCGTTGCTATACATCTGTTAGGAATATATAACAGCTCATAATGGGCATCATTTTCCGAGTAAAAAATAGTATGCAGTACCCTAGATCGATCGATCACATTTATATCTCTCTTAATCTCATTTAAACAATGATATATATATATTGTATTCACAATTATGATTATCCCAAAGACAGTCATAATTGGTCGACCTGTGAATACAAAACCACAATGTGATTCTACAAATCCGATCTTCCTCTTTCCTTCAAACTCTCAATTTCAGTTCAACTTGCTTTTCTAGAAATGTCCCATTAGATCGAATCATCTCATGACCATTGGCAACATTCTAAGATAGCAAACACTAAATAGAAATCTTGAGAATAAGTAAGAGTCATGAGGGCACTAAAAAATGAGGAACTCTATTCCTCAAGAGTCTCACACGTCATAAAAGTTGAGATCATAACTTTTGCCACTCTTATAGGTCGTCTCATGCATACGTAGTATGAAATACATATTACGGTATTAACTCCTTTCCCATGGAGCGTATGTCTACACAATCAATACCGTACAGATGATAGTTCAGACATACCCAATGTCTAACTTGAGTTCACGTATTTACTCATTCACAAAATTCATCAGAACTCACATCTGGCATCTTAGACAGATAAAGTAAAATGTGTGGGTTATTTTACTTTCGGACATCGTAAGTATTATGTCCTCATCTTAACACTCAGTTAAGGCGACATATTTATTTTAAGCTTGAGCTCTCGATTATCACCTAGATAATAAGCTTAAAAATAGTCTCATCTCTATCTATCACATAGTAAATAGAGGCGATTACCCGTGTGAGTGGGCTAATCTCTTATCTGTCCGACATACTTTCTCAACATAATATAATGCACTAAGCATTAAGATGCATAAAGATCAAACAAAAGATTCATAGGCATTAATAATGAAACAACACTAGTTCATACATGTGAACAACTCAGGGAAATTACAATCCAGTACATCAGACTCTACGCAATCCTAGAGATTTCACATGACCACAAAACACATCTCTAGGTATTGGCTTTGTCATAGGATCTGCTACCATTCTATGCGTAGATATGTACTGTAAGTTCACATCCTTTCGTGCAACCATATCTTTGACAAAGTCATACTTGGTATCTATATGTTTGGTCTTGCCATGATATTTTGGATCTTTAGTGTACGCTGTAGCTGTTTGGCTATCACAATTAACTAATAATGGATTTGCAGCTTTCTCAATAACACCTAAATGATCCAAAAAATCTCTTAAGCCAAACTCCTTCTTGTATTACTGCTGATGATGCCACGAACTCATCTTCCATCGTGGACAAGGCTATACACGTTTGTTTCTCACTGCTCCAACATATGGTGCCATTATTCAATAAGGAAACAAACCTAGAGGTAGATTTCCTTTCGTCTAAACCTCCTCCCTAAACAGTTTCAGGATAGCCTTTGAGTCGCAGATCCTTTCCTTGATAACTCATCGTATAATCAGCAGTTCCCTTTAGATACCTCAGCATTCTCTTAACAGCTTTCCAATGTGCTGGACCTAGATTGGATTGGTATCTACTCACCATTCCAACTGCAAAACATATGTCGGGTCTTGTACACATCATAGCGTACATTAAGCTCCCAAATGCACTAGCATAAGGAACATGTTTCATTTGTTCCTTTTCTTGTGGAGTCCTCGGACACAGTCTATGGCTCAATCCTTCACCTTTCGCAATAGGAGTGTCTATGGGTTTACTATCTCGCATACTAAATCGTTCAAGAACTTTATTTATATATGTTTCTTGCGAAAGAGACAACGATCTCTTCGAACGATCTCTTGAAATCTTAACTCCAAGAATGTATGCAGCCTCTCCCATATCCTTCATCTCAAAGTTGGAAGACAACCAACTCTTGACAGTATGAACAAACTCCATATTGCTTCCGGCAATCAGTATATCATCAACATATAATGATATGATCACAAATTGATCCTTGGATCTTTTGATATATACACAATGATCCTCATCAATTATTGTAAAATCATATGCCATTATGGCATTATGAAAACGTATATACCATTGTCTCGATGACTGCTTAAGGCCGTATATCGACCTCAAAAGTCGACACACATTTTCTTCTTGGCCTTTTACCATGAAACCAGTTGGTTGTTCCATGTATATTTCTTCCTCTAATTCTCCATTGAGGAAAGCAGTCTTTACATCCATCTGATGTAACTCAAGATCCATACTAGATACTATTGCCAGAATAATGCGAATCGAGGTAAATCTCACTACAGGAGAAAACGTATCTTCATAATCAATTCATTCCTGTTGATTATACCCCTTCGCCACAAGGCGAGACTTATGCCTTTCTATCGAGCCATCAGCCTTTCGCTTTATTTTGAGAACCCACTTGTTCCCAATAGCTCTGCGTCCTTTTGGAAGATCAACCAGTTCCCAGACTTGGTTTGATTTCATTGACTCCATTTCCTCTTCCATTGCATGAATCCATTTTTCCTTACTAGGGCAATTTAGAGCCTCATTAATATTTCTAGGCTCATCCTCATCTTGTGGAGCAATCATAAAAGTTTCCCCTTCAATGTCAAAACGTCGACGGGGAATACTTTGGCGACTTGTTCGCCGTATGGGAGTTTGTACACTATGCACATCATTTCCCATTATGCTCCCACTTGGATTAGATAATGATGATGTCGTCTCATTATGTGCTTGCAATTGAGAATGAGTTGAATTCAATTCATCACTTCTCATATTACTCCCACTTGGACGAACTCCACTAAGATCATTATCTTGATCCGAGGTTTCAAATAGGGTGTTGTCTTCCCCTATTTGGCCCTTCTTAGGAAATTCATCCTCTAAGAATGTGACATCCCGTGATTCAAATTCAGTTATACTCCCACTTTCCTGCTCACATATGAACACATACCCTTTTGAGTGTTCCGAGTATCTTATGAAAATACTCTTCTTTCCTTTGGGACCTAATTTCCCAAACTTGTGAGAGGACTTATGTGTATGGGCAGCACAACCCCATGGCTTAAGAAAACTTAAGTCCGGTTTTCTACCTGTCCATAACTCATATGGAGTGGAAGTGACTGATTTGGAAGGCACTCGGTTAAGTATATAGGCAGCAGTTAACAACGCATCACTCCAAAAAGTGATAGGTAAGTTAGCTTGCGCCATCATGGACCTAACCATTTCCAGTAGGGTTCTGTTTCTTCTCTCCGCAACACCATTTTGTTGAGGAGTATAAGGAATAGATAACTGTCTTTCTATTCCTTTTTCATCACATAATTTTCTGAACTCATCAGATAAATGTTCTCGACCTTGATCGGATCTCAATGCTTTTATTTTCTTGTCTAATTGATTCTCTACCAGGTTCATAAACTTTTTGAAACAACTTATTGCTTTAGATTTGTGAGAAATCAAATAGACATATCCGAATCGAGTATAATCATCTATAAAAATGATGAAATAAACAGCCCCATGCCTTTCTCTCACATTCATTGGACCACAGACATCAGAATGGATTAAATGCAGAGGAAATTCAGCTCTTTTACCTTTTCCAAATGGTTTCCTTGTCGTTTTCCCTTCTAGGCAATGCTTACAGATGGGCAAATCGACTTTTTCAATATTGCCCAACAAGCCCTCTTTGGCTAGTCTATTCATACGCTGTTGGCCAATATGACCAGGTCTAGCATGCCACACATTCACATCATTATCATATGAATTAGGAGATGTGAGAAGGGAATAACAAATATTTGCATTAACATAGTCAATATCTAATACAATGAAACCATCCAGAAAATAACCATTACCATAGTAGTTTGTATCCAAATACAAATCTACATCTTTATTATGGAAGTTCATATTAAAACCTAATTTAACCTACACTAAAACAGACACTAAATTCCGACGAATCTCCGGAGCATACAACACATCATGAAGGAACAAAGTGCGTCCATCACGCATATTTAGTTGGCATGTGCCAATTCCTTTCACTTCAGCTCTGGAGTTGTTTCCCACATAGATCCACTTAGTTCCAGTAGGTACTCGTCGGAATTCCACGAAGGATACTCTATCCTTCGCTACATGGTCTGTCGCTCCTGAATCCACAGTCCATAGAGGATTAGATTCAGTCAAGAATACAGAACTTGACACATATGCAAAGTTCCCAATTGTATCAAGGGTGTGTACCTTCTTTGGCTCGCGACAATCGCGGGCATAGTGACCCTTCTGGTCACAGTTGTAACATTTCACCCTTGAGATATTCTTCACATGAGGACGTTTTCCTCTCTTTTGTTGGTTAATTCTTGGTTTCTTGCAAGAAGGACTTGATCCCTTGCATTTCCACATATTGAACGAATCAATGCGCTTGCGCTTAGAGCATGAAGCCCCTTCTGAGCTTAAAGCAACACAGAAAATATCTGTTTCCTGCTCTAATGCCTTGAGGCGATGATCAGCTAACTCAAGGTGGCGCACAACATCCTCTAGATCTTCCATAACATGGTCAAGAGCTTTTAGTGCTTTTTGCTTTTCCAGCACACATTGAATTTTCATTTGCCAAATTTCATAGTTGTCACCTTTGAGCTTTTCACCTTTGTTCAGCTCGACAACTATGCTCTTTGTGGCTGAAGCCATTGATCTGAACACATCAGACATACATGCACGAGTTATTAATGCCTATCACTTATGCATCTATTTTGCACAAAACCCATCATATTAATTAATAATTTTAAGTAAGGTTTCAGAATCAAAAGGTCACTATGTTTCCAATCATCCTCCAAAAATCCTAACTTAAAACTATCATTAATATGATTGTCATATGCAAAATCAATTCTATGAAGCTACAAAAACTTCTATTACTACCCACAGCTAACTACCCACAGCAACCAGCAATCACAGAAAGCAGCAGATAATTGACATACAATATAATAAAAAATGCTTTCACATAATATGGCTAACATATAGGTTGCTACAACAATAACAATCAGGTAGTTAACTTTACATAAGATGTTCACAAAGAACACAAATAAAAATAGCCATAACATTTAAAAACAAGGCATATTACAACTAATAGGGAAAGCTGCTACATGGTCCAATTTCTTTTTCTTTTTCTCTGTAAAATTCTCAGGCATTCTTGACAGCCACGGAAAAACAGACGGATATCCCTTAGGATTTCTCCTACGCACATTCAGTCCTGGCCCAATCGAAGTCATTCCTTGGGTCGCAGTCTTTGTGGCTCCTACCCGATGATATTCATCTACGAATGCCATTACTAGCTCCTTATAGCTAGTAAATCCTTTGACCTCCCGTAGGCGATTCAACACTCCTTGCCATCCTTGTGGGAGAGTGTTCATAAAGAATCGCATCATCTGAATATCTCGCATGGGATAACCGTTCCAAATGACTTCCTGAATTTTGTTGTTGACCTCTATGACATGATCAATTATGTCGTCACTCTCCCATCGATAACCATTCAGATCGGCTATCAACCTCGTAAGCCTTTCCTTCTGTTCATCTGACATTGTGCGCACAGATGCGCGCGGCTTACGGGGAGGCATTGTTCCTGCAACAAATGCAGAACAAAAAATGGATTACATATAATCCACATAGACATAATTGAAAAAAGGAACAAATTCCTTTTTTTTTTTTTTGGGTCAACGGTCAACGGTCAACGGGTCAACGGTCAACCATCGAAGTCAACGGGTCAACGGTCAACGGAAGTCAACGGGTCAACGGTCAACGGGTCAACGGTCAAAGTCGCCGTTCTGGTCGGATCGGTCGAACCGGTCGGACCGGTCGCCCGGTTCGGACGGACCGACCGCACGTGTCGCGCGCGTGCGTGGGATGACGTCATGCTGACGTCATCCTGCGCGTGCCGCGCGCGTGCCAGGCTGTCGGGTTGGGTCGCCGGTCGGGTCCGGCCAACGAAAATTTGACGCCAGCGATGACGTCCCCCCGGCGTTATCGTAATCGCGGGAACGCATCACGCGTGGTCGGCCTGCGCCGGCGCGCGGCTTTTACCGACAACGTAGCGGCCGTCGGCATCATGGCGCACGACATCTCGCCGGACTCGTCTTGACGTCTCATTCCTCCCTATGCCATCAGATTTTGGTTTCGACTTACGAAAAATCGAAAAAATAGGCGAACAACTCTCGGGTGTCGGGATTCCTTGCCCCGATCCGTACGGCCGAAGTTCATTTGCGAAAAATCAATCATAAAACATCATACAAGTCGGGAAAACGCTAACACGGGCTCTGATACCAATGTTGAGATCGATTGATCCCCGAAAACCGGATTCGGCACCTAAATCGAACCCCTAAATCATATGCGGAAGATAAGCCCGGGATTGTCACGTATCACCGATCAAAAGCACACCACGGATTCGAGCGTACCTTGTTGGCCACAGATTAGACACCGACGCCGCAAAGAGGAAGAGAATTTTGGTCTCGTTCGATCCGATGTCGAAGATTCGCCGTTTTAGGGATGACGGAGTCGCTTCTTCGTCTTGGAGAGAGAGAGAGCTTCTTGGGAGAGAAATATGAACGTACTAAATGCGAAAAGGTACGTTCATTCTCTTTCTCATCCCTTTTATAGGTTCCCTTTTCCACGGGCCTAATTCCCGTGGGCCGGGCCCTTAGGCCCATCGTGGCCGGGCCAACTTAGGCCCATGACTAAATCCATCACATTCATATAAATATGACTAAACCACATGTGGTCATCGTAGATACACAAAAGGAAACACGCCTTCATTTGAGTTTTTCCGATCACGAAGACCCTTAACAATCTTCGATGCCCACTGTTCGGCTATCGTCATCTTCCATATCTTGCAGACCTTCAAAGGACATAACCATGTTGTCCTCGAGGTTGAACCGTCCTACTTTTTCTCAAAGATACACGGTCACCGGTTGTTTCCAAGCCATTCATCCCCCAGAGCAATCGGAAAACCACGTCACTTGGTCATCCAAAAGTTGTCATTGTTGCGATGATCCATTCAGCTGTAGTTTTTCTACTCAAAGTTGTATAATTTGTATAGTTCATGCGTGCTCAGTGATGTATATTGATGTCGTATGTGTTTTAGGTTGGCGAACGTTTTTTTGCCCGTGCATCATGTTGACACCTAAATTTTATCATTTTATTTAGAATTTAATCTTGTACAAAATTATGAATTAGTCTTTAAAAAAAATAAAAAAGAAAAAAGTAAGGATTAAAATAAATAATTTTCATTAAAATGCATCACGTATGTTTTCATTAAAATCCATTACGCGTAGACATTAGGAGCATTTACATAATTATCACTATTTATTAAATCAATTTTAAAAAAAAAATCGAAAAAAGCGGACCGGGCTAGGCCCAGTCCTTTCCAATTCTCCTCTCCTCTGTATCTTTTGCCGCCTGGGCCCAAGCCCAGTCTCTCTTTTTTTTTTCCAAAGCCCGGCCCATCCTCTCTTTTCTTTCCTCCCCTCGTGCCAACCACGCTCCTGCAAAAAAGAAGGAAGAAAGAAGCAGAGTACGAGCAAAAGGAGACAGAGGATCGTCACGGAGCAGATGGCGGCATGATCCACGGGTCGGATCAGTCCGGCCGGCAAGCTGGCGGTGGCAGGGGCCATGCGCGCCTGCTGGTCGTCCTTAAAAGAGAGGGCTCACTCATTTGCGAAGGGGGGGAGTTCTTCGGTGAGAGTCCAGGAGAGAGAGATAGAGAGAGAGCGGGGAGAGCGTGAGCCCGAGAGAGCGATCTGCCGTCGTTGGTGACCTGTCCGTTAACTACTGTTCGCCACAGCGCCCCACCCGAACCAGGTAAGTCCCCTCGGCCTTTGTGTGTGCTCTCTTTCTCGGGTACACCAGGCTGGAGCTCGTGGCCGTCCGGTTCGCGCGAGCTCCAGCCTGCATCGCCTTACTTTTTGTTTCCGATGTCTTGTTTTTCGTGTGTCGAAAATCCTGTTATGGTTCGAACTTCGGTTGAGCCAAAAACACCTCGTTATAGTAGCGCACCTCATGTGTTTAACAAAATGCCCCAAAGAGAACCGAGAAGCAACCCGGGTTGAAATTCGGTTTGGTTCGTGCTTGCTCTTAGATACGTCGGACCGTGCCTGTCTTTTATGTTTTTATTGCGATTTTATGCGATTTTCATGGAGCAATCGTGTATTCTTGAGCCGGGGGGATTTTTGTGCCCAAAAATGGTTTGGCCATCAGAGTTCGTGGCCTACGCCGGTCGTCGCCGGTCGGAGTGGACAACCGGTAGACAGTGGTGGTTCGGCGGTGGAAGGGTCGCTGGTTGCTATGCCGGTGTTGCTGTCTGGGTGAAGTTTCGGGGGAAGACGTGCAAGGAGGCGTCGGGGAGAAGAAGATGCACGGAGAGAAAAAAATACGCGGGGGAGAAGACTATAGGGGAAGAGACAAATGAAAAATAAAAGAAAAAACAAAAGAAAAAGAAAAGTATAGAAAAAGTAAAAAGTAAAACAAAATATGGAAAAAGAAAGCAAAAGTTTTCTCTGCATTGGTGCTGTGGAAAAGACAATATAGGGAAGAAGACAAAATGGTGGAGAATAAAAGAAATTACGAAAATCCTAAAAAAATTTTAAAAAACTTTAAAAAAATTTAATTTTTTTTTCATTTTTTTAATCTAATTGGGTCGGGTCGAGGTAGAGGTGGCAAAATGGGTCATGGACCTATTTTTGGACCCATATTTTTTACTAATGAATTGAATATGAATTATGAAGATGCAATGGCCCAGCTAAAACGGATTAAAGTGTTTTAAGTTCAATTCTATATGGGTCGAAAATGGGTCACACATTCTGACCCATTTTGACCCATTTTGACTCATTTTCATAACCCAAAAAACATAGAATTTCCTCAGTGACAGCTGCCTTTCGTCAATCGTCACCCACTTCCACCGCTCGCCTCCAAGCCGCCTCCGCCACTCGCTGTCGCGGCTCGCCTCCGAGTCGCCTCCGCCACTCGCTACAGTGGCTCGCCTCCGCCGCCCGCCTCTAAGGCTCGCCTTCGCCACTCCCTCAAAGGTTGATGAGCTTCGTCACCCACCTCCGCCACTCGCCTCTGAGTCGCCTCTGCCACTTGCCACAGTGGCTAGCCTCCGAGTGGCCTCCATCACCCGCCTCTAAGGCTCGCCTCCGCCGCGAAGACCCACAACCTCAACCGCCTCAAAGCCCAGCGGAACGAGCTCAATTCCCAAGGTGCGTGCGGCTCTGCTCTTGTTCCGGGAACCCTAGGGTTCGTACTTGAGGGGATTGTTTGTTCGTTTGATCTTCTGTTGGATTTTGGGGGTGGAGATGGTGCCCTTGTGTTTCGGATGGTGAATTGGTGAATTCCGATCGGTGGGACGGGGATTGTTAGTTTTCGGCTATGCGTGTATTCATTGGGTAATGGTGGCTTATGAGGTTAGGATGATTTTGTGATGTCTTAATGTGTGGTTTTCGACGTAAAAATGGAAAATTGATGCGGTTCTGTGCGATTATAGATGGGCTTGTTGTGGTATGTTCTTGGATGAAGAGTGTGATCAACATGCGAATGTTCTTCCTTCGCGTGAAACGGAGACGTCAAGTATGTTTTTAGGAGTCCTATGAGAAGGGTGCCGTATGCTCAGTTTATGCTTCGGTGTTTTGTAGATTGTATGGACTTTGCAATTCCATGTGGATGTGTTCCCTATAAATGGGCAAAGTAGTTCTTTTTGGGTCTTCTGCATGTTTTCTCTTTTGTACTCTACTCTTAAAGGAGAATTTTCATCTCATTGTTAAAAGATGAACTGTAATTGGTATCGGGTTTAGAATTTTCTACCTCCAGAATTGAAGATATCATCGTATTTGGGACTTGGTCATGTTATGCACTTGGTTGACCTGTATTAAGTCGACTTAGTCTGGAAGGAGGGAAGGGTGATAATTGTATGTGAAGAAGTTTCTGAGCATTACATCTTTTGGTCTCTCTTTCCAAGATTTCCAGGAGAGTGGACATTTTTGTTTGAATTACAGATGTAGCTATAGAATTATTTTCTTTGAATGAGCAAATGAGATTCTTATTAAGAGAAGCGTTTACTTTCAATTCCATATTTGATGAAGTTCGCTCAAATCCGACTTGCAAAAGACATTTTCATTCTTGCCTTCGCGGATGTTTCATTAGATAGTGTTCAAATAGTTAATACTTAGTTTCACATTGCAGTTTTCAGTTGCTCACTAGTATGCTCACTTTAAATAAGAGAAGCATGTGCATAGTCTAATTTTTCATAAATATTTCAATTTATAGGTTTTTTTTAATATTTTTTATTTTATTTACTATTTTTTTAATTTAATTTGAGGTTTTTATCCAATTAGCATATAGCTTAAAGTGAGCGCGGTTTTTTTTTTTTAAAGAATATTAGTGGGTTTTAGCAATATGGGTTGGATGGGTCAGGTATGAGTCGGGTTAGGTATGGGGCACTAGATTTACATTACAAGAATATGAGTCAAAACGGGTTAAATGAGTCAAATATGAGTCGACCTATTTTCGACTTGACCCATACTCGACCTGACTCACCCCATTTGCCATCTCTAGGTCTAGGTCATCGTTAGGTCAATGGGCTAGGCTGGGTTTACCCGGTCGGGATCCCTTTTCCTGAATATAATATTAAATATTAAATATATATTAAAAAATTTCAAAAATTTAAATTTTTTCAAAAAAAATAATTTTTTTGAAAAATAAAAAAAATAAAAAAAAACATTTCCGAAAATTCAAGAGCTTTCAGAGAACATTAAAACTTTAAGAAAATATTGAAAATTCGAGTTTTGTTTTTTTTAAATAATAAAAATTGAAAAATTAGAAAATTAAAAAGAAATAAAAAAAAGTCAGAATTTCATTTGAAAAATTTTAAAACCAAACTTTCCGAGCTATTTTCTTAAAAAATGGAAGTTTCTTAACTCTAAAGTGTGCTAAAAAATTGAGTAAGCCCTTAGTGCTCTACCTTAGGGTTTCAATTGTCTTTAAAGACAATTACTCTTGTTTGCATGTTTTTACTGTTTTGATCCCTTTAGTCTAGTTAATATTAGCATTTATCTTTTCCTTCATGTTAAATATTTGATCTCCCATGCAATTTATTTAAACACTTTCCTTGGCTGCTAACTGTTATTTTAATGATTACGTATCCGCATGATCACCTCGCGTTTTAGTGGATTGATATAAAATTATTCCAATCTATTTGACAAGATTTCTTTATAAAATGAATAAGATTAGGTACCGAAATGACACTAATTAGTTAATTAGTGTAATCAAGTTCTCGACCTTAGATTATCTGGTTGCGTAGGAAGTGAGGTACACTCCCATGCCTCTCTTAGTTTCTAGCCAACCCTAATATATTAGTGGCGACCACTTATTACAAAATTCTTATGAACATTTCAATGTCGCGTGAGGTATGGACATTAGGGATGTGCATGGTCCGGGCGGGCGATTCCCGACTTAGAACCGAGAATCGCCCGCCAAGGACCGGTTCCAAAAAATTGGAATCGGGAACCATCCGTTGTTGCATGGATCCACCCGAGAACCGGACCGGTCCGGTTCTCGGGTGGATCCATGGAACCGGTCTCATCAATAATAATATCGTTTTTCTAAATCCCGCCGTGAGTACTTTTCATATCAAGTAATATTTTTCTTTAAATCGAACCGGCTTAATTAAGGATACTATTTTCTTTATTTTATTGGAAAACATTAGTAAAGAAGAGAAATAAGTTTTTAGCCTATTTTTGAATCATTTCAGTTGAAATCTAAAATATTCTTTAAGTTTAAGATTCTGGATGATTATCATATGTAGATCGTCTTTTCCTTTATCCTCTAACAATGCTCAATCTCTTACAACATTTGCTTTACTGAATTTTTTTTTGTAGAAACAATTCTACCGGTACTCTACATATTCTTGAACATGGAGTCATATGTGAGTCCCGAAAGTATCATTTGAAGGAGCCATTTGTTGAGTTGTTGAAAGACAACTTACACACTTTACTAAATTCTTATTAAAACATGGAAACCATGAGAATAGATGGAGCCCTAAAATTTAGATTTGCTAATTAGTAATTTCGAAATTTATTTTAATATTAAAAATCAATATATTATTATAATATAATTGGTCCGGTCTGGATGGGCGGATCCGCCCATGGAACCGGGAACTGGATTGGTACCCACCGGTTCCCATAAATTGGAACCGGGAACAAGACCGGTTCCCTCAAGAACCACCGGTTCCGGTCCGGTTTCGGGCAGTTCGAGCGGGTCCCGGTTCTTTTGCACACCCCTAATGGACATTGGAGAACTCGTGTCTAACCATGGACCGTAGGCCCGCCTTTTAGGCAATATCTTTAAACTTATTCCCTTCCCCGAGGGGTAGGTCGCGACACATCACCTTTGGGAGGATTGCGGAGTTCGCGGACAAAGGACCTTCATGTAATTAGTTTATCAACTAGTCTTTTTCTTCATGCGTGTGAACGAAGAAAGGTGATGGTTATGGACGAGATCTACTCTGAGCTATCGGTCTGTGCGTATTTAAATAGATATTCCAATTCCAATTTTGTATAGACACCAATATGAGGAAATCCTTTATCCCTCATCCTCAACCTCCCCAAACCCATCAACCTTCTCGTAATTGCATACCCTGACCATGTACATCGTGCGGGCCAAGCGACGTCCGCCACCACCGTCAGCATCATATTCGGAATCTGCCATCTAAGTAAACAACAGAGGATTCGAGTTTGACCATCTGAGTAAAGCCGAGAGAGAGAGAGAGAGAGAGAGAGAGAGAGAGAGGAGCTCAGGTGGCGCGGTAATTCGAGAAAGAGACAGACAGATGGTTAGGATTTGACCGGTGGGGTGTGCAATTCTTTGAGTTAAATCTACACATCTGTGAAAAGAAAAAAAACTGCGAAGGCATGCCACTTTTCCGAACAGCAACGGCCATACCATCCTCGATAGAAACCAAAACCTTGTACCTCCTTAAAGAGAGTAAAGGGGAAACTTTGTTATCTAGAGACTACTGAATTACCAGGGTTTCGACCAAAAATAAAAATAAAATTACCAGGGTAAGTTAACTTGACCCCCTCCCTGCTTTGAATGCGCTAATATTACATCCTGCGCTTTCCAAAATGTTTAAGAATGTTGAAAATGAGCTTCGGATTTGTAAGTTCGGAACTTTGATGGCCGCCACAGTGATTTACCTCAAATTATGAAATATTAACAACGTTTTGTCTTAATTATCGAGTAAGATCATGAAAAATGAAAGAGCATAACTTAGAAAGATATCATCATAATTATTATATCTTGTTTTGTTGCAGCTTGTGTTGTGAAAGGCGCACTCTACTGTTTAGCTCCTGCATTGACCGTGAAGGATTTAGTCATGGGCCTAAGTTGGCCCGGCCACGATGGGCCTAAAGGCCCGGCCCACGGGAATTAGGCCCGTGGAAAGGGGAACCTATAAAAGGGATGAGAGAGAGAATGAACACACCTCTTGGCATTTTTGCAAGAACGTTCTCTTTCTCTTCAAGAATTCTCTCTCTCTCTCCAAAGGCTAAGAAACGACGCCATCTTCACTTCACGACGAATCTTCGACACCGGATCGAACGGGACTGAAATCTCTTCCTCAATACGGCATCGGTGTCTAATCTGTGGCCAACAAGGTACGCTCGAATCCGTGGTGTGCTTTTGATCGGTGATACGTGACAATTCCCGGGCTCATCTTCCGCATATGATTTAGGGGTTCGGTTTAGGTGCCGAATCCGGTTTTTCGGGGATCATTCGATCCCAACATTGGTATCAGAGCCTTAGTTCACGTTTTTCCCGATCAAATTACTGTTTATGTTTGATTTTCGCAAAAAGCATTTCGGCCGTACGGATCGGGGCGACAAATCCCAACGCCCGAGCGTTGTTCGTCATTTTTTCTGACTTTTCGTAAGCCGAAATCAAAATATGAATGCATAGGGAGGAAGGCGACGTCGAGACGAGTCCGGTGACGTGTCGCGCGCCGCCGGAGGACGCCGCACGCGCCCAGACGCGCTGGTTCGTCCAGCGCGTGCGGCACACGTGTTGGTGGCGAACCAGCGCATGCAAGCCGTCGGCCGACGAACCAGCAAGCGCCGGTCCATGGACCGACGTGTGCTGACGTCACCCAACGGTCAGTAACCGCTGGGGTGACGTCATCGCTGACGTCAGCGTCAATGTCGGTTGGTCGGGCGGTCACCGGCCGGCGACTCGACCCGACCCGACCCGCGAAGGCCAAGGCACGCGCGCGACACGTGTCGGCTGACATCAGCGTGACGTCAGCCAAGGCACGCGCGCGGCACGTGCCGGCTGACGGTTGCGTGACGTCAGCCCATGCACGTGCGGTCGGTCGGTCCGCCCGATCGGTCCGACAACCTGACGGTTGACCGTTGACTTCCGTTGACCGTTGACCGTTGACTCCGTTGTCCGTTGACCGCAACCGTTGACCGTTGACCCAAAAAAAAATTGTTTCTTTTTTCAATTATGTCTATGTGGATTATATGTAATCCATTTTTTGTTCTGCATTTGTTGCAGGAACAATGCCTCCCCGTAAGCCGCGCGCATCTGTGCGGACAATATTAGATGAACAGAAGGAAAGGCTTACAAGGTTGATAGCCGATTTGAATGGTTATCGATGGGAGAGTGACGACATAATTGATCATGTCATAGAGGTCAACAACAAAATTCATGAAGTCATTTGGAACGGTTATCCCATGCAAGATATTCTGATGGTGCGATTCTTTATGAACACTCTTCCACTAGACTGGCAAGGAGTGTTGAATCGCCTACGGGAGGTCAAAGGATTTACTAGCTATAAGAAGCTAGTAATGGAATTCGTAAATGAATATCATCGGGTTGGAGCCACAAAGACTGCGACCCAAGGAATGACTTCGATTGGGCCAAGACTGAATGTGCGTAGGAGAAATCCTAAGGAATATCCGTCTGTTTTTCCGTGGCTGTCAAGAATGCCTGAAAATTTTATAGAGAAAAAGAAAAAGAAATTGGACCATGTAGCAACTTTCCTTATTAGTTGTATGATGCCTTGTTTTTAAATGTTATGGCTAGTTTTTATTAAGTATGCTTAGTGGACATCTTATGTAATGTTAACTACCTGATTGTTGTTGATATAACAACCTATATGTTAGCAATATTGTATGAAAGCATTATTATTATATTGTATGTCAATTATCTGTTGTTTTCTGTGATTGCTGGTTGCTGTGGGTAGTTAGTTGTGGGTAGTAATAGAAGTTTTTGTAACTTCATAGAATTGATTTTGCTTATTAATGATAGTTTTAAGTTAGGATTTTTTGGAGGATGATTGGAAACATAGTGACCTTTTGATTCTGAAACCTTACTTAAAATTATTATTAATATGATGGGTTTGTGCAAAATAGATGCATAAGTGATAGACATTAATAACTCGTGCATATATGTCTGATGTGTTCAGATCAATGGCTTCAGCCACAAAGAGCATAGTTGCCGAGCTGAGCAAAGGTGAAAAGCTCAAAGGTGACAACTATGAAATTTGGCAAATGAAAATTCAATGTGTGCTGGAAAAGCAAAAAGCACTAAAAGCTCTTGACCATGTTATGGAAGATCTAGAGGATGTTGTGCGCCACCTTGAGTTAGCTGATCATCGCCTCAAGGCATTAGAGCAGGAAACAGATATTTTCTGTGTTGCTTTAAGCTCAGAAGGGGCTTCATGCTCTAAGCGCAAGCGCATTGATTCGTTCAATATGTGGAAATGCAAGGGATCAAGTCCTTGCAAGAAACCAAGAATTAACCAACAAAAGAGAGGAAAACGTCCTCATGTGAAGAATATCTCAAGGGTGAAATGTTACAACTGTGACCAGAAGGGTCATTATGCCCGCGATTGTCGCGAGCCAAAGAAGGTACACGCCCTTTGTACAATTGGGAACTTTGCATATGTGTCAAGTTCTGTATTCTTGACTGAATCTAATCCTCTGTGGACTGTGGATTCAGGAGCGACAGACCATGTAGCGAAGGATAGAGGATCCTTCGTGGAATTCCGACGAGTACCTACTGGAACTAAGTGGATCTATGTGGGAAACGACTCCAGAGCTGAAATGAAAGGAATTGGCACAAGCCAACTGAATATGCGTGATGGACGCACTTTGTTCCTTCATAATGTGTTGTATGCTCCGGAGATTCGTCGGAATTTAGTGTCTGTTTTAGTGTTGGTTAAATTAGGTTTTAATGTGAACTTCCATAATAGAAGTGTATATTTGTATTTGAATACAAACTACTATGGTCATGGTTACTTTCTGGATGGTTTCATTGTATTAGATATTGACTATGTTAATGCAAATATTTGTTATTCCCTTCTCACATCTCCTAATTCATATGATAATGATGTGAATGTGTGGAATGCTAGACTTGGTCATATTGGCCAACATCGTATGAATAGACTAGCCAAAGAGGGCTTGTTGGGCAATATTGAAAAAGTCGATTTGCCCATCTGTAAGCATTGCCTAGAAGGGAAAATGACAAGGAAACCATTTGGAAAAGGTAAAAGAGCTGAATTTCCTTTGCATTTAATCCATTCTGATGTCCGTGGTCCAATGAATGTGAGAGGAAGGCGTTGGGCTGTTTATTTCATCACTTTTATAGATGATTATACTCGATTCGGATATGTCTATTTGATTTCTCACAAAATTTGAAGCAATAAGTTGTTTCAAAAGGTTTATGAACCTGGTAGAGAATCAATTAGACAAGAAAATAAAAGCATTGAGATCCGATCGAGGTCGAGAACATTTATCTGATGAGTTCAGAAAATTATGTGATGAAAAAGGAATAGAAAGACAGTTATCTATTCCTTATACTCCTCAACAAAATGGTGTTGCGGAGAGAAGAAACAGAACCCTACTGGAAATGGTTAGGTCCATGATGACGCAAGCTAACTTACCTATCACTTTTTGGAGTGATGCGTTGTTAACTGCTGCCTATATACTTAACCGAGTGCCTTCCAAATCAGTCACTTCCACTCCATATGAGTTATGGACAGGTAGAAAACCGGACTTAAGTTTTCTTAAGCCATGGGGTTGTGCTGCCCATACACATAAGTCCTCTCACAAGTTTGGGAAATTAGGTCCCAAAGGAAAGAAGAGTATTTTCATAAGATGCTCGGAACACTTAAAAGGGTATGTGTTCATATGTGAGCAGGAAAGTGGGAGTATAACTGAATTTGAATCACGGGATGTCACATTCTTAGAGGATGAATTTCCTAATAAGGGCCAAATAGGGGAAGACAACACCCTATTTGAAACCTCGGATCAAGATAATGATCTTAGTGGAGTTCGTCCAAGTGGGAGTAATATGAGAAGTGATGAATTGAATTCAACTCATTCTCAATTGCAAGCACATAATGAGACGACATCATCATTATCTAATCCAAGTGAGAGCATAATGGGAAATGATGTGCATAGTGTACAAACTCCCATACGGCGAACAAGTCGCCAAAGTATTCCCCGTTGACGTTTTGACATTGAAGGGGAAACTTTTATGATTGCTCCACAAGATGAGGATGAGCCTAGAAATATTAATGAGGCTCTGAATTGCCCTAGTAAGGAAAAATGGATTCATGCAATGGAAGAGGAAATGGAGTCAATGAAATCAAACCAAGTCTGGGAACTGGTTGATCTTCCAAAAGGACGCAGAGCTATTGGGAACAAGTGGGTTCTCAAAATAAAACGAAAGGCTGATGGCTCGATAAAAAGGCATAAGGCTCGCCTTGTTGCGAAGGGGTATAATCAACAGGAAGGAATTGATTATGAAGATACGTTTTCTCCTGTTGTGAGATTTACCTCGATTCGCATTATTCTGGCAATAGTATCTAGTTTGGATCTTGAATTACATCAGATGGATGTAAAGACTACTTTCCTCAATGGAGAATTAGAGGAAGAAATATACATGGAACAACCAACTGGTTTCATGGTAAAAGGCCAAGAAGAAAATGTGTGTCGACTTTTGAGGTCGATATACGGCCTTAAGCAGTCATCGAGACAATGGTATATACGCTTTCATAATGCCATAATGGCATATGATTTTACAATGATTGATGAGGATCATTGTGTATATATCAAAAGATCCAAAGATCAATTTGTGATCATATCATTATATGTTGATGATATACTGATTGCCGGAAGCAATATGGAGTTTGTTCATACTGTCAAGAGTTGGTTGTCTTCCAATTTTGAGATGAATGATATGGGTGAGGCTGCATACATTCTTGGAGTTAAGATTTCAAGAGATCGTTCGAAGAGATCGTTGTCTCTTTCGCAAGAAACATATATAAATAAAGTTCTTGAACGATTTCGTATGCAAGATTGTAAACCCATAGACACTCCTATTGCAAAAAGGTGAATGATTGAGCCATAGACTGTGTCCGAGGACTCTACAAGAGAAGGAACAAATAAAACATGTTCCTTATGCAAGTGCAGTTGGGAGTTTGATGTACGTTATGATGTGTACAACCCGACATATGTTTTGCAGTTGGAATGGTGGGTAGATACCAATCCAATCCAGGTCCAGCACATTGGAAAGCCGTTAAGAGAATACTGAGGTATCTAAAGGGAACTGCTGATTATACGATGAGTTATCAAGGAAAGGATCTGCAACTCAAAGGCTATTCTGAGATTGATTAGGGAGGAGGTTTAGATGAAAGGAGATCTACCTCTAGGTTTGTTTTCTTATTGAATAATGGCACCATATGTTGGAGCAGTAAGAAACAAACGTGTATAGCCTTGTCCACGATGGAAGCTGAGTTCGTGGCATTATCAGCAGTAATATAAGAAGGAGTTTGGCTTAAGAGATTTTTTGGATCATTTAGGTGTTATTGAGAAAGCTGCAAATCCATTATTAGTTAATTGTGATAGCCAAGCAGCTATAGCATACACCAAAGATCCAAAATATCATGGCAAGACCAAACATATAGATACCGAGTATTATTTTGTCAGAGATATGGTTGCACGAAAGGATGTGAACTTACAGTACATATCTACACATAGAATGGTAGCAGATCCTATGACAAAGCCAATACCTAGAGATGTGTTTTGTGGTCAAGTAAAATCTTTAGGATTGCGTAGAGTCTGATGTACTGCATATCGTAATTTCCCTGAGTTGTTCACATTTAATGAATATGTGTTTTCATCATTAATGCATATGAATCTTTGTTTGATCTTTATGCATCTTAATGCTCAGTGCATTACTTTAAATTGAGAAAGTATGTCGGACATATATAAGATTAGCCCACTCACACGGGTAATCACCTCTATTTACTGTGTGATAAATAGAGATGAGACTGTTTTTTAAGCTTATTATCTATGTGATAATTGAGAGCTCAAGCTTAAAATCTCGCCTTAACTAAGTGTTAAAATGAGGACATGATATTTACTATGTCTGAAAGTAAAATAACCCACATATTTTACTTTATTTGTCTATGATGCCAGATGTGAGTTCTGATGAATTTTGTGAATGAGTAGATATGTGAACTCAAGTTAGATATTAGGTATGTCTGAACTATCATTTGTACGGTATTGAAGGTGTAGACTTACGCTCCATGGGAAAGGAGTTAATACCGTAATACGTATTTCATACTACGTATGCATGAGACGAGCAATAAGAATGACAAAAGTTTGATCTCAACTTTTATGCCGCATGAAACTTTTGAGGAAAATAGTTCCTCAATTTTTAGTGCCCTCATGACTTTTACTTATTCTCAAGATTTCTATTTAGTGTTTACTATCTTAGAATGTTACCAATGGTCATGAGTTGATTCGATCTAATGGGACATTTCTAGAAAAGCAAGTTGAACTGAAATTGAGAGTTTGAAGGAAAAAAGAATATCGAATTTGGAGAATCACATTGTAGTTTTGTATTCACTAGTCGACCAATTATGACTGTCTTTGGGATAATCATAATTGTGAATACAATATATATATCATTGTTTAAATGAGATTAAGAGAGATATAAATGTGATCGATCG
Source organism: Eucalyptus pauciflora (assembly GCA_007663325.1). Lineage (NCBI taxonomy): Eukaryota > Viridiplantae > Streptophyta > Magnoliopsida > Myrtales > Myrtaceae > Eucalyptus > Eucalyptus pauciflora. The sequence goes on from VMYD01000248.1 coordinate 1,356,581, forward strand.
ATCTAGGGTACTGCATACTAAATTTACTCGGAAAATGATGCCCAATATGAGCTGCTATATATTCCTAACAGATGTATAGCAACGAGCTCTCAAAGTATGCTGGTCGCACGGATTATTCACCGGTATGAATGTTGAAAGAGGAAAAGAGGGATTTTCAGTTGATGGGCCTAAGTTGGGCCTATCCGCCCATGCTTTTTTTTTGAACCACCATGTGCGAGTGGGAGATGAAGGATTTAGTCATGGGCCTAAGTTGGCCCGGCCACGATGGGCCTAAAGGCCCGGCCCACGGGAATTAGGCCCGTGGAAAGGGGAACCTATAAAAGGGATGAGAGAGAGAATGAACACACCTCTTGGCATTTTTGCAAGAACGTTCTCTTTCTCTTCAAGAATTCTCTCTCTCTCTCCAAAGGCTAAGAAACGACGCCATCTTCACTTCACGATGAATCTTCGACACCGGATCGAACGGGACTGAAATCTCTTCCTCAATACGGCATCGGTGTCTAATCTGTGGCCAACAAGGTACGCTCGAATCCGTGGTGTGCTTTTGATCGGTGATACGTGACAATTCCCGGGCTCATCTTCCGCATATGATTTAGGGGTTCGGTTTAGGTGCCGAATCCGGTTTTGTGGGGATCATTCGATCCCAACAGACCGGTTGTTTCGGAGGTGGAGTTTGCTGTTGCAGTTACCGTAATCGCAGAAAGATGAGGACATGACTCGAACGGGAGCCGAATGTTGGAATATGACTACGTATAGAAAAAAAAATACGCAACACTGTTTGTTTAATCAGAAAATTAATAATTGTGAGAAAGCGTAAACAAAATAAACATGAGGTAGGGTATGGCTAAACAAATATCCTTAAGATGATTAGTCCCTATGAATGGTGCTAAGCAACTTCACGAATTATGTCTTTTAAGATAGAACACCTCGAACCTGTTTTTTTTTTGTAAGGGTAAATGGTATTATAGCTTTGAACAAATTTACAGGGAAACAAGACTGGCTCATAATCTTACACTCTCGGTACAAGTAAGGAGAGTGGAAGGGAGCCAGAACAAGAAAACACAACAAAGCAACAAGCTCAAACGGAACAAGGACCAAAGAGGTCACAAAAACAACAACACGGAGCTAAGACTAACTCAGACCCAATGCCGTTAGAAGGGAGGCCACCGACCGGATCACCAACACCTCGAACCTGTTTGTATCAACATTATACAAAAAAGACTCTATCTAACACTTCTTAAAACTAGCACACTTAGAGAACAACTACAGAGAAAACTAAAGTAGTAATTTTTGGATTATTTGATGTCTCTTTGAACTAAGGAGCATGCCTACTTATAGACAAGGGAAACAGCTGCGGAAAATTGAAAGGACATGAACTGAAGAGTCATATCGGTTATGCTCATATTAGTTGAGCCATTGACTGAGTCATGTCAATTATGCTTACATTAGCTGAGCCATTAACCTTTAATAATAACAATAGTAAATTCAGAAACTGCATCAATTAGAACGTGACTCGAAGAGACATTACCATTACACGAGAGCAAATATGTCTCACTAATGTTGGCCCATTAAAACCTATAATTATAATAATAATTACAACACAGAAGACATGCAACGATTGTTGTGTTCATTTCTTTGGCCATTGTTGTGCTCGTGTTAAGAATATCGTCACCTCCAGAGCCTCCGGCCCAACCCTGCTACATGTACTATATATATATCACTTCCAAACTATCTCAAAGAATTGCTCGTGTAGTGTCACCACTAATTCTAGAATCGATATTCTTGCTTAAATTGATAGAATGCATATTCATTTTGTTGGATTCAAACTTTGTGTCCGAGTACAAAAGAAACATCAAATCCGGCTTTGTTTGACCCAAGAATTGACGGAGTCATTAAGCATTTGATTTAAATGCGGTAAATTTCATATTTTAATCACCGTATCTTCTACTCAAAATAATCTTAAAGGTCATGTTCGGCTAGTTTGTTGATGTTGTCTAACTCAATGTGCATGGATCCGACGCCCATGTTCGGATACTTCTATTGTCGAATATTTATAAACTTAGGATATGTTTGGTTATTCAGATTTCTAACTACGATAAGACTAGATAAAATATGATATAAAATTCATGAATTTTGCTATATCATATTCATTGTTTGGTGAATCGCAGTATTAAAATTAGATATATTCACATCATATCATGTACAATTTTTTTTTTTTTGTATAAATGGCATATCAGTGTAAATAAACTTAAAAGTTCACAAACGAAGGTGATAAAAATCTCTCGCGACACATTTGCCTTATTTATTTTTATTTTATTTTATTATTTTATTAGTCCTCTTTTTTAATTATTGTTGACACCTAAATTTTGGTACCCAATTATTTATTTATTGGATAAAAAATTAGGGGTTAATTTTATCCCCGAAAAAAATATATATTGCATAGCGTATAGATTTAGGTGTATTTATTTTTACATTTACTGGACCGGTGGTGGATGGGTCGAATTAGTGGTTTTGAGTTTTAAATTAACTGGCCGGACTAAGTCCATGAAAAGTACAAATTGACCCGAGCCCGTTTTCTGAAATTGAGATTTGAAATGAAGATTTTTGGATAGGGCATATGGTTAAAAAAATATTGCAATTGATCTTGGCAAGATTTGTGATCTTGGATCCTTATTAATATGGGATAAGTTGGAAAAAAAAGATTGCGGAGATTGATTAAAAGTCAATTTCCTTTTCCTATAAAAGCCGGACACGTGAGAAGAAAAGGGGATTCGGTTTTTGGGGCTTTTTGGTTTTGAAAAGTAAAAAAAAATTTCAGAAAAGAAAAAGGGTTTTCTGCAAAAAGTACAAGTCAGTGGAGAAGCAGAGGGAGGGGTGGCGTGAGAGAGATTTGAGGGCTGAAAAAGTGTTGCAGAAGAAACAAAAAAGTAAAAAAAAAGCAAAAAAAAGGAGAACAGAGGGAGGCTACGCGGAAGGAAAAAAAGGAGAGCTCCCCCCTACGCGACTGTTCATCTTCTTCGTGGGGGGGTCTCCGCCGGTGCCACCGCCGGTCTCCACAGCCATCGTCGCGCCTCAGCCCCGACGACCGCGTCCTCTGAAGCCCACCGCGCCTGCACCAGCAATTGCCGATCGACTCCTTGTGACTGCCCGGGCGCCTCGACCGTAGCAAATCACCTTCACCAGCGACGCCACAGCCGAGCCTCCGCTTGCCGATCGCCGCTCCACCCGACGACCCCGCTTCCGATTGACGCCGGCACCTGGAGTTTCTCGGCCCGCGACGTCCTTCGCCGGTGGTCCGAGCCCCTGTCGCACGCATCTGCTCCGCCTCTGCTCCACCGCCCTCCACCCGCAGCCGCGAAGCCACCTCCGCGCCCACCGCCTGCCGCCGTCGACGCCGCCTGGAGCTGACGTCCGAAGCTCGCTCCGCCCGAGCGACGAGCCTCCGCCCCTGTGCCGACGCCTCCGCCTGCTGCCTCCGCATCGCCCGCGTCGCGCCAGATCCCGAATCGCGGTCCGACGTACCCACTCGTCGACCGCGCCGTCGCCGTCCCACGCGATTCTGACGAGCCGCGACGCCCAACGCCCTTGCCTCTACTGATTGCCCAGTCGCACCACCTGACGCCGTCGCCCCAAAGACCAGCGACCGACGACCCTTCAGTTTCGTTTTCTCCCGAGCCGACGCCCTTGCAGCGCCCCTGTTCGCGAAGCCGCCGGAGCCCCAAATCCGTCGCACCGCCGTGCCTCCCTCGCCTGCGACCCACAAGAGCCCGTGCCGCGACCCGAGCCCGTGAACGTCCATTGCCGATTTGCTGCTGAATCGGGCCTTGCTTCTCTTCGAGCTGCTGTGCTTGCTCCGGCCGCACGATTCCAACGGGCCCACGGTGCTACCCGAGAACCGCTCCTGTAGCCAAGGTCGAACGCCGCGCGCCGACCGCGCCGAATCACCCTCGCCGGAGCTCCGACGCCGGTCATCCTCCAGCCGGCACCAACGAACGTGCCGCCCCCTATTTTCCTTAGGTTGTTTTTCTTTTATTTTTTTTATTTTATTTTATGTTATTTTACTTTACTTTTAGTTAGTTTTATTATTATTGTTTAAGTTGAATATTGTGAGGTGACTTTTAGGTTATGGTTATTATAGGCATTATCCATAGGAATTGTCCCTAAAGTTATTGTAATTATTTAATTTGACCCGTAAGACGTTGGGTCATTTTTTCAATTATGATAACTTTTGGGGTTTGTTTATAATATATTAATTGTTGAATTAATTTAATTATTAATTTGATCCGTAAGATTTCGGATCAGATTTTTAATTATTTTGATTTCTTGACTGATGTTCAGGGTTAAAAGTAATCGTTAATTTGACCCGTGAGATAACGGGTTATTTTTTCGTTTATTTTAATCCTTTTTTTTTTGTTGAATATCTTGTTTGTTTAGATTTAAGATTCAGTTGATAATTGCTTGTTTTAGAAAATTACTAAGAAAAATAAAAAAATATATATTTGAATTAGGATTTAGTTTGTTTTAGAATATTTCTCGTTATTTTGCATATCTAGAATATAGATTTTATTTCAGATTTAAAAAATATAAAACAAAAAAAATGCTTTCATTTAGGATTTTAGTTTTTGTTTAATTACGTGGCATTCGAACATTGTTAAATAAAAAATATCATGCATATGTCATGTAGAATTAGGGCATGCTCCGCACGTCATTGCATATTAGATAGATTGCATGATAGGTTAAGATAATGTGTTAATTTAAATTAGGATTTAATGTGACTTAATCCTTAGTTTAAATTAAATAGAATTTTAATCTAGTTAGATCATTTTTGCATTCGAATTTCATGAAATAGAATACAAAATTTGTCTTTGCATAAGTTAGTTTTAATTTTTAAGATAGATTGCATTTTTTTAAATAGAAATATCAAATGCACGTCATTTAGTTTTTATTAAGTTCATTTAATTAGAACTTGCTCATCATTAGACTAGGTCATTTAATAAATATCGCGTGACATATAACTCGCATATTAAATTGCATGTTGCATGTCATTTTAGTTGAGATAATTTTGTACATAATGTCATTGCATTGCATTGCATGTCATTAGAATTAGGTAATTTAGATTGCGTATTTAATTGTTGCATTTCTTTAATTTCAAATTTCATGGAAAATATAAAAGAATTAGAATGAATTCATTTCATGCTTTAGGATAAATTGCATGCTTATTTATGTCATACAATTTTGGTCATGTTATCATATCATTTCATGTTAGAATAGTGACATGCATCGCATAAGTCATGATTTTCATTAACTAAGTGAAAACAAAAAATTGATTGCTTGTTAATTAAGAATCATATCTAAGATTATCGATGTGAATTCTGATCTAACATTACAGATGCTTTCGTTGCTTTAAGGTATGTTTTGCATTATTTAATTGATTTCTTGAGTGTTGAATTGGTGGTATGTGCACCTGTATGATCACCTCACACGTTAGGAAGCTAATTTAAAATCAATTCAATTGCCAAACATTTTTTTTGAAAATGAAATAGAAAATGTACCGAAAGGGCACTAGGATAGTCTAGTGTAACCAAGTTCCCGTACCCTTAGTCTCTAGTTCGTAGGAGTATGATAATCCTCCCGTTATTTTACTTAGGTGTCTAATCGATCTACCCTAAACTGATTAGTGGCGACTCCTAGATAATAAGCTTTTGCACATCAAAACCCTAAGTCGCGATTTGGTATGGGCTTAGGAGAGCCCGAGCTAAGCTTAAAGATTTAGTAGTCCATCAACCTAGTTTTAGGTGGTAAACCCGAAAAATTGGGTCGCGACAATTATTTTCTTTTTCAATTCTTTTTTCCCATTCCGTCATTTTCCAATAGAATTTTATTAAATAATAAAATGTACTATTATACCTAAAATACAAAAATACCTAAAATATATATTTAATTTATATTATAAGATAGAAGTAAAGTTGAATATAAAATAAAAATTAATTTTTTTGAATTTCTTATGTTAGGATTGAAATACTATTTATATTGAAATATAATTTATAATTTTTTAATTTAAGAAGTTTGTATATGAGAAAAATAACTTCCTTATTATGAATATTAGAAATCCTATTCATCTTTATCTTATCTCCTCCATAGGATAATTTTATCCAGCATATATTTATCTTATATACGATTTTATTTTGTCTTCAACATGTATAAAAAATAGGATATGATAAATTTTATTCTATTTTGAATTTTATCATGACTTTCAAACGTAGCCTTAGATCAATGGTTGTACTTATATGTTTGGGATTTTTTTTTTTGGTTCTTTTGGTATTGATGCATGCCATTACACAAAATCTTTTAGGGCAGAATGAAAATGGGTGGATGCCTAATGTCTCAATAGGGATAACCCCACCTTGAATGATGAGAAACATGAGGCTAGAGAGCTGATTAGCAAAGGCCATACCATAAACATTCGAATGTTGGGAGTGTTAAAATATCTTGCATCACTTGTCTATAGAATTTAAATGTTTTTTTTGTATATGCGGTTTCTCTCCACCTATAGGTTTAAGTTTCTAGATTGGATATCATAACCTAGAATCAAAGTTAGATTCCACCAGTTTATTTTGCATGTGCAACCCTTGTCCTTCAAATTGTAAGTGTTGTCGTTCCTAATCCGATTTGCACATGAGTGGATATTAAATTATCCCTACTTGCTTGTCTACGAGATTTATATGCTCTTTAAATATATGTGCTCTCCTTTCACCTATGGGATTAAGTTTTTATGTTGGATATTCTAACAATGAGACATTTTAGTAATATATGACACTTTGATCATAAGTCTATCATTGCTTATAAACTGTGAAGATTTCTTGTTTACTTCCAAAACGAGGGAAAAGTACTGAAAAAGACCTAAACCTATTACATTAATACTAATTAAGTCTTAAACCTTTCAATTGGATCATCTTAGTCCTAAATCTTTTGATATTGGTAGCAGCTGAGTCCATATGGTCATTTTAAGCCAAAAATTGCTAATGTAAACGTCAGTCGTGCTATGTGGCATGTGACATGGCCGACGGACGAGCATGACCAAGAATGCCCATGCTCGGCTGTGTCACGCATCCGAGGCGTAGCTGGGAACGCCCCGTTCGATGCCCGTCCCGACCAAGTCCCTGATCGATCCCGTATCGGTCCATGGTCGACCACTGATCAATCCCGGATCGGCCTTCTGATCGATCCGCCGATCAGCCATGAACCGTATCTGATCCGCCCATGCACGATCCGTGCATGACCAGCGAGCAGCCCCTGATCAATCCGTGACCAGCCCCCTGCACCAATCCGGAGTTGTTCACCTGCTCCGTGTCAGACGGCCCTGACACGCCTCTAATGATCCAGATCCGACCCTGCTGCCCTGATCTTGCTTCTGACTTGTGCTTGCGCCATAGCTGATTCCCCATGCACGTAGCCCTCAAGTGGCCTGTTGGTAGCCTTGTAATGATGATACGGATTCAAACATAGCCGTTGGATCGGAGGGACGATCCACGGCCAAGATTAGTCCCGAACTTGTATAAAAGGGATCCCTCTCCCTCATTTGAGCTCAGCTCATTCAAAGTGAATATACACACCCTTGTGCTTCCGACTCTTTGTGTTGTGCGTGTGTTGTGAGCGAAAAGGCTTACTTAGGATCATCGATCCTAAGGCCGCACGGTGTTGGATCGACCGAAATTGATCGACCCGTGACAAGTGGTATCAGAGCAATCGTTCCTATCGCGATGGCTGATTCTCAAGCGGATGTTGCGGTCATGTTGGGTGCTGATCATGATGATCGTGGGCGCCCCGCTGTGAAGGCTCCCCGGTCGAAGAAAGGCTGTGCTGTCTCGTGTTCGAGGGAACCATGTGGAGATCTGGAGAATCGGGTGACGATCCTAGAGGGGACCGTCACGGATGTCCAGGCCATAGTGGATGATCTACACCAGACCGTTGAGGGAGCAGAAGCCGGTAGGGAGGAGTTCTTGGCTGAAGTGCAGGAACTCCAAGCCGGCATGGGAGAGCTCCGGGTCGAGGTGATGGGGACCCTCACGCACGAGCTGCAACAGCGGAGCGAGACATGGGAGGCCGCGATGATAGCCATGTGCGCGGAAATGGCCAAGCTGAAAAGCAAGGTCACGGAACTTGAAGCTGCACGCGTGAACGAAGCGATCACCGTGCAATCCTGTGTCGATGCACCCAAGCCAAAAGAGTTCAAGGGCTCCCGGGTGGCAAAGGACGTGGACAACTTCCTATGGTACATGGAACGATATTTCCAGACCATGGGAACGACCGACGACGTGATCCAGGTAAACACCGCAGCCATGTATTTAGCTGATGATGCGTTGTTGTGGTGGCGGCGTCGATCGGATGGTAGGAATGGCGATCCTATCACAACCTGGGCTCGGTTTGTCAAAGAATTTCGACGAACCTACTACCCCGCTTATGCGGAGGAAGAAGCTCGCGGAGAACTCAAACGCCTAGAACAAAAAGGCGGAGTCCGCGACTATGTGAAGCGATTCTCGGAGCTGTTGCTCCAAATCCCGTCTATGACTGAGACGGAGGCATTCCACCAGTTCATGAGCGGACTCAGACCATGGGTCAAGCAAGAATTGAAGCGGTGTAATGCAACGGATCTCTCAACGGCTACTTCCGTGGCCGAGTCCCTTCTGGAGTATCGACTGGCATCCTCGACCAAGCCCGATTTTCGACCCAGAGAAAAGGGTATTGGTGGGGGAGATCGGAATCGATACTAGCGTCCAAACAGATGGCAACCACCTTCCAACCCGAATCTAGCCGTAGCGGAAACTATGGTGGAAATTATCACAAAGCACGCACATACAAGTGCTTCTTTTGTGAAGGTCCCCATATGGCTCGGGATTGCCCGAAAAGAGGGAAACTAGCGGCCTTGGGCAAGGAAGAAAAGCCATGAGAAGAAGCGCGGTTGGGATCATTGCGGATCCTTGGATCGATCAAGGCCAAGAAGGCCAAGGAGTCCAAAGGGATGATGTTTGTGGATGTGAAGCTCGGAGGTACCACGATGAGTGCACTCGTGGATACCGGGGCGTCCGATCTCTTCATATCCAAAGAGGCCGCGAAGAAGCTAAATCTTCCGGTTGAGACGAGTGATGCCGGTTGGCTTAAAACGGTGAATTCCAGAGAAGTCCCAACCAGCGGCATGGCCAAGGGCGTAGAGTTTCGCCTTGGTCCATGGAGCAGCTGAGAGGATATTGAGGTAATCCCCCTTGATGACTATGATTTCATACTCGGTTTGGGATTCCTTGATCGAATCAATGCGGGCGTTATGCCCTTCGCGGATTGTATTTGCATCTTCGACAAGCGGTGCCAATGCATGGTCCCGATCCACCGCGAGTCGGGACATGATAGGAAAATGCTATCGGCCATGCAACTGACCAAGGGATTACGGAGGGGAGAGGTGACCTTCTTGGCAGCATTGAAGGAAGAAGGCCTGGAAGGCAAGGAGGTGCCGGAAGAGGTGACCCGAGTCCTTAACACCTTCCAAGATGTGATGCCACCCGAGCTGCCAAAGAAGCTCCCTCCTCGGAGAGAAGTCGACCATCGGATCGAGCTCGTGCCAGATGCTCGACCACCGGCCATGGCTCCCTATCGCATGGCCCCGCCCAAGTTGGAGGAACTGAGGAAACAACTCAAAGAACTACTCGATGCTGGGTATGTTCGGCCATCGAAGGCACCGTTCGGTGCCCCGGTCTTGTTCCAAAAGAAACATGACGGATCTCTCCGCATGTGCATCGACTACCGGGCATTGAACAAATTGACCGTCAAGAACAAGTATCCGATCCCCCTGATAGCCGACTTGTTCGATCAGCTCGGGGAAGCCCGATGGTTCTCCAAATTGGATCTTCGATCGGGATACTATCAAGTGCGGATTGCCGAAGGGGATGAGCCAAAGACAGCATGTGTGACCCGCTATGGATCATACGAGTTCCTCGTCATGCCTTTTGGCTTGACCAATGTGCCGGCTACTTTTTGCACCCTCATGAACAAGGTACTATATCCGTTCCTTGATCGGTTCGTCGTAGTTTACCTTGATGATATCGTCATATATAGCCGGACACTCGAGGAACACATCGAGCATTTGGGGCGAGTCTTTCGGACCCTTCGGGAGAACGATCTGTATGTGAAAAGGGAGAAATGTGCCTTCACACAAGAGGAAGTCCCTTTTCTTGGGCACATCGTCGGGGGCGGACGAGTGCGGATGGACGCGGCCAAAATCCGCGCCATCATTGATTGGGAACCCCCAACCAAGGTGACGGAGCTGAGATCCTTTCTCGGTCTCACGAACTATTATCGACGCTTCATCCGGGGATACTCGAACCTTACCGTGCCACTCACGGACATGCTGAAGAAAGAAAGGCCGTGGGAGTGGACGGATTGATGTCAAAAGACGTTCGAGCGGTTGAAGCAGGCCATGACCGAAGAGCCGGTGCTTGTGCTGCCCGACTACACCAAACCATATGAGGTAGAGACCGATGCTTCTGATTTTGCTATCGGTGGTGTCTTGATGCAGGAAGGGCATCCGGTTGCCTTCGAATCTCGAAAGTTGAATGATACCGAGCGACGATACACGGTCCAAGAGAAGGAAATGACCGCGGTGGTGCATTGCCTTCGTACATGGAGGCACTATCTCTTGGGATCACGGTTCGTGGTGAGGACCGATAACGTAGCCACGAGCTACTTCCAAACTCAGAAGAAGCTCAGCCCGAAACAAGCTCGGTGGCAAGACTTCCTGGCCGAGTTTGATTATGTGCTAGAATACAAGCCCGGAAAGTCCAATTCCGTGGCCGACGCCTTAAGCAGGAAGTTCAAATTGGCTAATGCGGTGAGCCGGCCCGATTGTCCGTGGAAAGATCGTATCAATGAGGGACTGAAGCACGACCAAACGGCCCAAGCCCTCCTTCGATACGCTCAAGAGGGCAAGACGAGGCGATTTTGGCTTGAGGATGATCTCCTCTACACCAAAGGACGGCGACTCTATGTACCGCTCCACGGGAAGCTTTGGAAGGAAATCCTACGCGAGTGCCACGACTCAAGATGGGCGGGGCATCCGGGAATCCACCGCACCATGGCACTCGTCGAGGATCAGTACTATTGGCCCCATATGCGGGACGACGTTGAGGCCTATGTGCGGACCTGTCTTGTTTGCCAACAAGACAAAATCGAGCAACGGTCACCCGCGGGACTCCTTGTACCGTTGCCCATCCCGGAACGTCCATGGGAGAGTGTCTCGATGGACTTCATCGTAAACTTACCTAAGTCCGAAGGGTGTCGGACTCTTATGGTCGTGGTGGATCGATTCTCCAAGTATGCAACGTTCGTGCCGGCCAACAAGGATTGCCCAGCCGAAGAGGCAGCCAAGCTATTCCTCAAGCACGTCGTCAAATATTGGGGCGTTCCACGCACGATCGTGAGCGATCGCGATCCTCGATTCACCGGGCGGTTGTGGACCGAACTCTTCAAGTTGTTGGGAACAAATCTCAATTTCTCCACCAGCATGCATCCCCAAACCGACGGACAGACGGAGCGGGTGAATGCATTGCTGGAGATCTATCTTCGGCACTATGTGAGCAACACGCAAACGAATTGGGCTAGATTGATCGATGTTTCTCAGTTCTCCTACAACTTGCAGCGGAGCGAATCCACAAACCAAAGCCCGTTCGAGATCGTGACCGGGCAACAACCGCTCACTCCGAGCGCGATCGCTTCGGGATACCGAGGAAGCAGCCCGTCCGCGTACAAGATGGCCAAGGAATGGGATGAACATGCAGACTTGGCGCGGGCGTGCTTGGATCGTGCCTCAAGACGAACGAAGAAGTGGGCTGATCGGAAGCGACGGCATGTAGAATTCCAGGTGGGAGACTTGGTGCTGGCCAAATTGCACCTCGTCCTTCGGTATCGGGACGTACACAAAGGACTCATCCATCGTTACAAAGGCCCCTTCCAAGTAGTACAACGGATCGGGAAGGTGGCTTACAAGCTGGACTTGCCATCCAAGCTCAAGCTACACCCCGTGTTCCATGTGAGCATGTTGAAGCCGTTCCATGCGGATGAGGAGGATCCGGATCGGAGCACGTCACAACGAGCACCCCTTGGAGCAAAGACCTCCTATGATCGGGATGTCGAATGCATCATGGCCGATCGGATCATACAGAAGAAGTATCGTGCACTGAGAAGGGAGTACCTCGTCCGATGGAAAGGCCTTCCCGAAAGTGAAGCGAGTTGGGAACCCTCCGAGGCGCTGTGGCAATTCAAGAAGCACATTGAAGCATTCCATGCCACAGACGCGACGAGGGCGTCGCCTGATTAGGTGGGGGAGAATGACACGGCCGACGGACGAGCATGACCAAGAACGCCCATGCTCGGCCGTGTCACGCATCCGGGGCATAGCTGGGAACGCCCCGTTCGATGCCCATCCCGACCAAGTCCCTGATCGATCCCGTATCGGTCCATGGTCGACCACTGATCAATCCCGGATCGGCCTTCTGATCGATCCGCCGATCAGCCATGAACCGTATCTGATCCGCCCATGCACGATCCGTGCACGACCAGCGAGTAGCCCCTGATCAATCCGTGACCAGCCCCCTGCACCAATCCGGAGTTGTTCACCTGCTCCGTGTCAGACGGCCCTGACACGCCTCTGATGATCCAGATCCGACCCTGCTGCCCTGATCTTGCTTCTGACTTGTGCCTGCGCCATAGCTGATTCCCCATGCACGTAGCCCTCAAGTGGCCTGCTGGTAGCCTTGTAATGATGATACGGATTCAAACATAGCCGTTGGATCGGAGGGACGATCCACGGCCAAGATTAGTCCCGAACTTGTATAAAAGGGATCCCTCTCCCTCATTTGAGCTCAGCTCATTCAAAGTGAATATACACGCCCTTGTGCTTCCAACTCTTTGTGTTGTGCGTGTGTTGTGAGCGAAAAGGCTTACTTAGGATCATCGATCCTAAGGCCGCACGGTGTTGGATCGACCGAAATTGATCAACCCGTGACACATGGCTATAGGATGGCTAGTGCTGATATGTACATTATAAATAATATTTTGAATTTTTTAAAATTTTTTGTTTTCTCTATTTTTTTTGGTAGTATTTTTATTTTTTATTTCTTTCTTTTTCCCTTCATTTTGGCTAGCGAAGGTCGCTAATTTACTCTTAAACATTTCTATTGGATCATTTTAGTTCTAAACTTTTTCATAGTAGTACCAGTTGAATCCATCTTGCTATTTTAAGCTGGAAATCATGGACATAGATGCTGGCTGTGTTACATGGCATGGCTGAAGGATGGCTAGCGATGAGGTAAACATTTTAAATAATTTTTTACTTTGTTTTTTTATAATTTTTTTCTTTTTCTTTCTTTCTCCCTTCCTTCATTTTGGCTGGCAAGGGTCATGGCCCTCGCCTAGGCCCTTGCCCAAGGCCCCGCTAGATTTGGGTGAGCGTCGCCTTGTCCAAAGCCGACAAGACCGCAAAGGCCCTGGGCGAGGGCCTTCACAGCCTTGCTTGCAGTCGCCAGCTGCTGATGAGTTGCCTTTCCTGGCCTCTGCGGAGCTTTCATTCTCTCTTTCACATGTCGAAGAATGTTCTCGCCTGAATTAAACCCCTTTACAACTAGGGGTGAGCGGTTCCAAGTTCTTTACAAGTTCCGCTTAGAACCTAAAACCTATCATCGGGTATGGGTTCCTCAATTTTTGGAACTTGGAACTTATTTATCGGAACCTAGAACTTGGAACCTACCCTGTTACAGGTTCTAGGGTCGATTCTAGGGTCTAATAGATTCTTTTTTTCTTTATTTTTATTTTTATTTTTTATTAAGCAAAGCAAAAGTAAACACAACCCTTACCAAAAAAAAAAAAAACAAAAACAAAAACAAAAACAAAAACAAAAGTAAACACAACAATAAATATGAAAAAACGATATTATTATCGATTGCCTGAGAACGAGTGTCCATATTCTAAGACCCATCAAGATAGAACGTCAAAGTCTTTAATGTCAAAGAAAGATTGTTAGACAACAACTTCAGAAGCTCAATACTAAATCCATGAGTAGAGGTTCCCCTCTTACTGCATAAGGGAATAATTTACATATCAATGAACTCTCACCCAAAGTCAACACATTTATTATCCATGATGACTTTAGACACATCCGCCTTCTTAGTGAGTTTTAGTCACTACTTCTCTCCAGGTTTCTGCAATGAAAGAAAAAGAGAAAACTATAAATAGAAAACTGTTGTACTTTAACTAGTACGTCCATGATGAGGTGCAATTGGAACGCACCGTTTGGCCTATGATGGGGTGCGATTGGAACGCACTGTTTGGCCTTGATAAGCTACGATGGAAAGGCACCTCTTTGAAAGGGTATGAAGGGTGTCGTATATAAGCCATTTGAAGACAACCGTTGATGGTGGTTGGCAGAACATACGCACCAAATTCCTCTCCCTTTCATCAAGTGAAGAAGAAAGCATTTCAATTTCATCCTTTACAAGAACGGTTTGCATTTACGCCATGGAAATCGGGTGCTTTCCTTGTGATTGCATTTAGACCAGAGTGAAGTAATTTTGTTCGTGATTCATCCGCAATTCAACGTTTGTTCCGGGGTTAATTGTTGCTTGCGCATCGGATAAAGGTAAGTCTTCTTCCGCCGACACGAATTCCAACATTGGTATCAGAGCTCGGTCGTGGTTTCTGCCTTGTTTTTCATCGAATTTTTCAGTTTACCATTTGATATCAAGATCAAGAGTATGATATCTACACTGGGTGGGTGTTTATTAATCGAAATTGATATATGAATTGTCGAAAAATCGAACCAAAGCGAAGAACGGGTTCGGGGTAGCATGCATCCGTGCGGTTTTGGTCAATTTTCGAAATATTTTTTTGGCCAAAATCAAATTTTGAATATACAGGGTGAAAGTACTCGTTGAGACGAGTCCGACGGTGGTTTGAGCGCGATCGGAGGAGGCTGGACGCACCCACACGCGTGGCAAGAAGCCGCTGCGCGTGGGCCTCACGCGCTTGATGCGTTGGGGACGCCAGCGCGTGCGCAACATGTGCCGGTCGGTGAACCAACGCGTGCGCGTCACGCGCGCGTCGCGCGGAGCGACGCGACGCGTGATGACGTCACGGATGACATCATCCAACAGTCGGTAACCGCTGGGATGATGTCATCGATGATGTCAGCGTCGGCGGTAGTTGGCCGGCTGGTCACCGGCCGGCGACCTGACTCGACACGTTGACCCGACCTGACCCGTTGACCGTTGATCGGTCAGACCAGTCAACGGTCGGACCGGCCAGGAGCCCTTGGGCTCGCTGGCGTGTGCACCACACGCGCCGCGCACTCAGGCGGCACGTGTGGGCGCGTGCAAGCTTCGATTGGAGCGTGGTCGGATGCGTTGGGTACGTATGGATGTGCTCTACACTGTGGTATAATTATTTTTAATTTTTTAATTTTTTAAAGGTATGAAAATGTGTAGGGAACCCAAAGTTCGTGTATTTTTGGGGGTTTTAATGCCTAATTTATTCATTTTTTGCTTGTATATTCTTATGCTCTTGGAAATACAGTAGCTTGCTTATATGAATATGGTGTCATATATGTTGTGTAAAGCTTGGTTCGATGGTAGCATGTATTTAGTTTAATATACTTGCAATTTACTAGTTCCATGAAAATTCGAACAATGGTAGGAAATCCTTGTTTTTTCCGTTAGATCTTGAATTGCGGATTTGATTGTAGTTGCAGCATGATTGTTTTATGTACATTGGTTTATATCATGCTATGCTTTTGTGTTAATGGAAAAATGTAGAAATTACATGAGGTCATGTAATTATTTTTCCTAGTGGGAGTTCGTAGGTTGGTAGAATTCGAAGGAGTTCTCACCTAGAACTTAAAATTTGCGCAAATTAAACTAATTAATGATAATAGAACAATCGTACATAGAAGTTGATTGAGAACATAGTGAACTTTTGTTTCTGTGTCTTTTGTTGAATTATCATTAATTTAGTTTGTTTTTGCTGCAAATTAAATATGTGTGTTACTTTGAAAAATGTGCTAGTATTGATTCTGCGTCTATTATATCAATGTGTTATAGCAATTAATTATGGCATCGGCATCCAAGACCATTTTGGCTAACCTCAATAAGGGTGAGAAGCTAAACGGTGACAATTATTATATTTGGCATCGAAAGGTTCAGTACATCCTTGAGGAGCAAGAGGTTTTGGAAACCCTCAACCACACTATGGATGAACCTGAGCATGAAACTTCAGCTCAACACAGGAGAGATCTAGAAGCTTATCAAGCTTGGAAAAAGAAGAATAGCATTGCTCGCATCACATTGCTGAGCTACATGCAAGATGATTTCATGTGTGAGTTTGAAAGTTATGATAAAGCTCAGACAATGTGGGTTGCCTTGAAAGATAAGTTTGAGGGTACATTTGCCACTAAACTGAGGAGACTCACCATCAAGTTTGACACATACTGAAAGCGCCCAAATATAACGATGAGGCAGCATTTTCGGGAGATGTCAAATATGATTCGTGAGCTGAAGTCGGCAGGTCACTCCCTTATTGATAAACAGCAGGTTCAGGCTGTTATAAGGTCTCTTCTTGACAATTGGGAGCATATGAAGATCAATATAACGCATAATGAGAATATTGTCACTTTTGATGATATAGCACGTCATTTGGAATTAGAGGATGAGCGCCTAGAGGCTGCGAGATCCTCTACTCATGCTTATGTTGCTGAATCGAGTTCGTGCAAAACTTCAGGCCTCAAGCGCAAAAGGAATTCTCAATTCAACAACAAAGGGAAGAAGACCGATTAGGCACCTAAAAGGGCTAAGACCTTCCACCGTAAGAAGCGTGGTGGGAAGAAGGACAAGGCCAAGATGAAGTGCTACAATTGTGGCAAGATGGGTCACTTTGCTCGTGAATGCACTGAGCCGAAAGAGGTACCCTATTACTCCTTTACTTTAACTAATGCTTTTGTTTCTAGTACTGTAATGCTTGCTGAATCTCATCCAATGTGGACTGTAGACTCAGGAGCAATAGACCACGTAGTTAGAGACTGAGAAGCATTTGTGGAATATTGTCGGATACAGCCTGGAAGAAGATGGATATATGTTGGAAATAACTCAAGAGTTGAAGTGAAGGGTATCGGCACATGTAAATTAATTTTACGTGGCGGTCGAAGCCTATTCCTGCATGATGTCCTCTATGCTCTGGATATTCGACGAAACTTGGTCTCCGTAGTTGTTCTTCTTAGCCTAGGTTATGTATTAAATTTTCATGGTGATTGTGTTGATATTTTGTATGGAATAGTTTATTATGGTTCAGGTCATGTATCGAATGGTTTTATGGTGTTAGACATTGACTATGATCAGTACAATGTTAATGTTAATGGTTGTTTTTCTTTAATTGCATCTTCTAGTAATGTTGAGATTGATGCAAGTACTTGGCATGCTAGAATTAGGTCACATTGGGTTGCAAAGAATGCAAAGATTAACTAGAGAAGGCCTTTTAGGGTCACTCACTAATGTTGATCTACCCATATGTGAACATTGTCTAGCAACTAGAAAATCATTCGGTAGAGGAACTAGAGTCGAATTTCCATTGCAACCCATACATTCTGACATTTGTGGTCCTTTGAATGTGAGGGCGAGGCATGGAGCCTCATATTTCATTACTTTCATAGATGACTTCACGTGTTTCGGTTATGTCTTTCTGATCTCCCATGAGTCAGAAGCATTAGACTGCTTTAGACGATATATAACGATGGTAGAGAATCAGTTGAACAAAACAATAAAGGCATTGAGAACCGATCGCGGACGTGAGTATCTATCGGAGCAATTCAAGGCTCTTTGTGATGAAAAGGGAATTGTACGACAATTGATTAATCCTAGTACTCCACAACAAAATGGGGTAGCTGAGAGAAGGAATAGAACCATATTGGAAATGGTTAGGTCTATGATGGCGCAAGCAAATTTATCTATCTCCTATTGGGGAGATGCATTATTGACTGCTGCCTATGTACTTAACTGAGTTCCCTAAAAACCGGTCACTTCCACTCCTTATGAATTATGGACTGGTAGGAAACCAGAATTAAGTATTCTACGTCCATGGGGATGTGCAGCTTATGTTCATGAATCTTCCCATAAATATGGCAAATTAGGCCATAGAGGGAAGAAATGTATTTTTATAAGATATTCTGAACACTCCAAAGGGTACGTGTTTATAGGTGAATAAGCTGATGGGAGTGTGACCGAAATGGAGTCACGAGATGTCACGTTCTTGGATAACAATTTTCCTAGTAGAGGTGAGATTGATAAGGATTTCCAATTATATGAGATGGAAGATCCTAATAACACAACCACTAATGTTGTAGAGGGAAATGAAGATTTACCTCAGCATGCAAGACCTAGTGGGAGTGTTGCATCGTTTGGTGAATTGAATTCAAGAGAAATTCAGTTGCGTAAAAGTAATCGTAAAAGTATTCATCGTCGTCGTTTTGAGATTGAAGGGGAAGCATTTATGATTGCTCAGAAAGATGATGCCAAGCTTAAGACTGTTCAAGAGGCTCTCTCATCCTCTGATAAGGAAGAATGGAGAAAATTTTTGGAAGATGAGATGGAGTTAATAAGGACAAATCATGTCTGGGACTTGGTTGATCTACCACCCAATCGTAAGGCCATTAGAAACAAATGGGTCTTTAAGATTAAACAAAGGGCGGATGGATCCATTGAAAAGTATAAGGCTCGTCTTGTGGCGAAAGGTTATACTCAACAAAAGGGTATAGATTATGAGGAAACATTTTCACTAGTTGTAAGGTTTGCTTCAATACGCTTTATTCTAGCCATCGTTGCACATTTGAACCTTGAATTACATCAAATGGATGTAAAGACGGCATTTGTCAATGGAGAACTAGATGAGGAAATCTATATGAAACAATCAATAGGTTTCATAGCTAAAGGTCAATAGCATAAAGTTTGCAAACTTCATTGCTCAATATATGACCTTAAGCAATCATCTAGACAGTGGTATCTTCGTTTTCATCGAGCCATAACAACTTTTGGTTTCACGATGATCGAAGAAGATCACTGTGTATATGTCAAGCGGTCCGAAGATAAATTTGTGATTTTATCACTTTATGTGGACGATATTCTGTTGGCTGGAAATGACAAGATTTTGGTTATCACCATAAAAGAATAGTTGTCCTCCAATTTTGAAATGAAGGACATGGGAGAAGCTGCTTATATATTAGGAGTTAAGATCGAAAGAGATCGATCAAGGAAACTCTTTACTTTATCACAATAGTCTTATATTATGAAGATTCTTGATCGTTTCAATATGCAACATTGTAATCCCATTGATACCCCTGTTATGCAAGGTGAAAGCCTAAGTACTGAGATGTGTCCTAAGACTCCAGAAGAAATTAAAATGATGGAAACTGTTCCTTATGCTAGTTCGGTCGGAAGTTTGATGTATGCTATGATGTGTACTCAACCCGACATATGTTATGCCGTGGGATTAGTGAGCCGATATCAATCAAATCTCGGTCAAGCACACTGGAAAGCAGTGAAGAGGATCCTGAGATACTTGAAGGGCACCATGGACTATCGACTTTGTTACCAAGGGAATGATTTAAGCCTATTTGGTTATTCATATGATGATTGGGGTGGAGACCTGGATGAGCATAAATCGACTTTTGGATATGCGTTCTTGCTCAATGGAGGTGCAATTTCTTGGAATAACAAGAAACAGACATGTACAGCCTTGTCTACTATGGAGGCAGAATTTATTGCATGTTCTACCGCAGTGCAAGAAGTAGTATGACTAAAACGTTTCTTGGAAAATTTAGCCACTATCACTGATGTTCCAAGACCGGTGACAGTTTATTGCGATAGTCAAGCAGCCATTGCCTATGTGAAAGATCTCAAGTATCATGGAAGGACAAAGCACATTGACATAAAGAATAACTTCATCAGAGATATTATAGCTCAGAAAGAAGTGATCCTACAATACATTTCAACCAATAGAATGGTTGCTGATCCTTTTACGAAGGCTATTCCTAGAGACATATTCTTGACCCACATGATGTCACTAGGATTGCGTAGAATGTGATGTGTGTTATTGTAGAGGATTATTGTTTTATGTATTTGTGGACATATGTATTGTACTTGTTTGTTTATTAATGACTTGATGTTTTATCAAGAAGTACAAATCAATTATGAGACTAGCACAAGCACACATATATTATTGGAAAGTATGTCAACAAGCAATGATTGACTCACTCACACGAGCAATCGCCTCAAGTGCTATAGTTAGCATGTTGAGAGGAGACGTTATGTACAAATAAATGCTGAAGAGCAAGTCTGGTACATAAAATATGTCGTCTTGATTGGAGTCAAGATGAGGTCTGTGATTTGTTTATAATAAGACCGAACATGATAGTACCACAATCATGTATGCCTGTAAGATGCTGGATGCGAGTACTTAATTGGGCGCTATAGAAAGTGAGCTGATATAGCACTCGAGCTAAACATGAGTACGTGAGAAGCACATGACTATGTTTAGGCTAAGATCCATATAGTGGATATATTTAAGAAATGACATACGCTCTTATAGAAATAGAAATTCACTATAGCATGTAATTCATACTACATGTGCATTGTTCGACCAACAAGGGAATGTGAGTAAAATTATCCCTATTTACTCATCGTGTGAGCCCTTGAGGTAATTTATAATTTACCTCAATTTGTGCCCTATGTTACTTCTGACTATGCTCTCGAAGTGAAAGATCAATGTTGCTACTTTAGCATGTTACCGGCGATCATGAATAGATATGGCTTTATGGGACGTGTCTAGGAAAGCAGTTGTTCTGAAATGGAGAGAGACATGAGTGCAAAGGAAGACTATTGTTGTTATACATCTATCACATGTATTTACTGGTCGACCAATTATATCACCTTATGTGATTGCGGATATAATTGTAAATACATGGTGTTTTGAGAATAATCAAGTATAGCCTTTAAGGGATATGTATACTTGAATTGATGTAACAAAATATGTCTGGGGCACTGTGAGACATCAATTGTTTATTTCTTTTTCGGGGTTGTAGCTATTATGTCATCGCTAACAGGTGCATAATTTGAGCTTCCAAGTGCAGGTGTACTCACTGGTCGCACGGCTTACTTGCCAGTATGAATTGTTTTGTAAAATTGATGAATATTGAATGCCTTATATTCTTAATAGAGCGCTATCAAGCCCATCATGTCTGAGTGGAGATGTTGTACTTTAGCTAGTACGTCCATGATGGGGTGCGATTGGAACGCACCGTTTGGCCTATGATGAGGTGTGATTGGAACGCACCGTTTGGCCTTGATAAGCTACGATGGAAAGGCACCTCTTTGAAATGGTATGAAGGGTGTCGTATATAAGCCATTTGAAGACAATTGTTGATGGTGGTTAGCAGAACATACGCACCAAATTCCTCTCCCTTTCATCAAGTGAAGAAGAAAGCATTTCAATTTCATCCTTTACAAAAACGGTTTACATTTACGCCATGGAAATCGGGTGCTTTCCTTGTGATTGCATTCAGACCAGAGTGAAGTAATTTTGTTCGTGATTCATTTGCAATTCAACATTCGTTCCGAGGTTAATTGTTGCTTGCGCATCGGATAAAGGTAAGTCGTCTTCCGCCGACACGAATTCCAACAAAAACGTTAACAATGTTTCATGCATGATGCACGCACATTGGGGAACGAAAAGAATGGAGGTCATGACAAAGGTGGAGGGGATTGTAATCAAAGAAAAAGACCAACATACAACATACTACTAACAAGGATGCCCCGGTGCAATTTGCTCTTCTGGATCCAGTCGAGATGAAACAAGCTCTATGTGTCTATGCACACCAATACACCATTCCAGGAATCAAGCCACCGGATGAATGCACACAGAATATAGTGTTTTTCCCAACAAAATCCTATGGGCACTACTATTCTCAGATGTTTCTTTTCATTCACGCAATATTAGGGAGTCATCTCTAGAGATTGTTTCATTCATATAGCCGTACATGCCAATTAGAGCGAACTAGTAATGACTCATTTTGCAGATGAGCTGTTCAATCTAACTCAAAAATTTCTTCAGCACATCTCTACCATCTAGAGATAGTCCAGTGAATGTAACAACAACATAATTGCCATCAATCATGCCAGAGACCCGAAGCAAGCTTCACCTCATTAGTCACTATTATGCCAATCATTTTATAACAGAGGAAAGGGATACATGAACAACAGAAAGGTGTGCAAAGCTAGGCATGAAGTAAGACAATTCCAATAAATCAACTTTTGATGAACAATAGAAAGTGCGCAACATAGTTTTCCGGATGATTTTGGGACCCCAAAAACATAAAACTAATTTATCTCCTCTTAAATCTATGCTTTAACTAGTTTCAGCCGCCAAAGTCATCAAGCTTACAACTTAAGTACTGCATAGCATATAGATAATTACTTTCGTAGATTTGAAATTCACTTCACAAATACAATGAACATGGGAAGTAAAACATACCATGAGCCTTGAGGATACGCAAAATCTTGCTCCCCATGACGCTCTTCACCAGGGCAATCTCGTGAGAGTCAGGAAGACTGACACCAATCTACAACAGCGTCAAACATTTCTTGGCAAACTTGCAGAGGTTCTCCTCAACCTACAAAAGAAAAAAAAACTGCACGAGTGAATGCAAGTGAATAGCGAAACCAAAAAGCTAAAACATAACAGCGAAACCAAATTTTATGCGCTTATTAAGCATGCTGAAAGAGAAAATACTTTTGTCCAAAATGAATAGAAAAATAAATATATTCCTTGTATTTTTTAAAACTTTTGGGTTGCAATTTTCAGTAGAAAAAATCACACAACCGCCACGCCCGAAGTGATTGTCTGTCGCCACACTCACCGTAAAAGAAAAAATTAAAAAAACCAACAACAACCGAAGAGAACCCACTAGTTGGGCTCTACTACCTCATCGCCGAGGGAATGAGTTCGAATCTCTGCGTTGTCAAACACGTCTTAAGTGGGGGGTCATGGTGGTGGAGTCCTGTGCTAGCTTCCCCCGAGGTTCACATCTAAATAGCGGCTTGCGGCGAGGCCCTACGGTACTACCGAGCACCGGAGAGTCGTGTGTATCCCGATTAGCGTAAGCAAAAGGTGATCTCCAGCGGTTTCTCGATATCAAAAAAAAAAAAAAACAACAACAACAACCGAAGAGAGAGAGAGAGAGAGTTTCAACAAAGTGTCCTGAGAGGCAACAAATTTGAAGCATGTGAGACTTGAGATGGTGATCATCGAGGACAAATCCACCACTCAAAATCACAGAGAGAGAGACCTGAGTGATGATGTTGTGCAGATGTTGGATGATGGTCATTGAGCTGTGGCCGGCGTCAGTGATAGCAAACGATTCAAAAAAAAAAAAAAAAAACAGCGGGGAGGAACGAGAATGACAAGATGAACAAGAACCACAGCATTGCAGAGAAGTAGAAGGAATGACGACGTCGCGGAGTGAAAAGGACCAAGGAGAAGAATGAAGGAGAAATGGGTTCCCTCTTCCTGTTGACAAGATGAACAAGAACCACAGCATTGCAGATAAGTAGAAAGAATGACGACGTCGCGGAGTGAAAAGGACCAAGGAGAAGAATGAAGGAGAAATGGGTTCCCTCTTCCTGTTGTTGACAGAGAGGAACGAGAAGGACAATGGGAACGCTGGAGCCAAATTAGGGAGTTGGCCATTTTAGGGTTTGGGTTCCTAGTTCCTGGGTTACGGGTCCAGTTCTCGTTGCAGTTCTCGATTCCGGTTCCGGTTTCTATAAGAACTGGGAACCAAGAACTTACCCGTCCCTTCATAAAATCGGGAACCGAATCAGATCCACTGGTTCGATTTCCCGATTACTGATTATACCTTAAAATCATGCTCACCTTTATTCATAAACCAACTAGTTCATCTTTCCTTAAACCCCACTGCATGAGATTTGTCAATGAAACCACCCGTATTCTCAACGACGACCCATCTCCCAGTGGCAGCAATCCCTGAAAAGCCACTTCGCCGAGGCCGAAATCCTTGATCTGACGTTGCCCACCATGTGTTTGATAGAGTGTACTGTGCGAGATTAGCATTCAGGTTCCTTGCCCTCACTGGGAAAATGAAGGTAGAAAAAGAGAAATAAAAAAATTTATAAAAAAAATAAAAAAATTATAAAAAATTTAAATGTATATTAAAAAATTATCAAAAATATCCACGTTAGTACCGACTTTACCACGTACGACGGTTAGCATTCACGTCAATGTTTTCCAACCTAAAATAGTTGTATGGATTGAATTGGTACTAATGCGAATATGTTTAGGACTAAATTAGTCCAATTGAAAATTTTAGGACTAAATTGGTACAAATACAATAGATATATGACTTTTTTTATACTTTTCCCTCGGAAATGATGATCGCATATGTGATGATTAACTTGAACAAATAAGAGCAGATGAATTTTGGTTTTCATTGGTCCTCCCAGCTTAAGTAGATCGTGATATTAGACTTTTAGCATAAGCAAAGACATAGACCAAATTAAAAATCCCTCCAATAACAATTGCCGATTAACAAAAATGAACTACGATCCACATTGCTTATAACTTCATAAAAATGATGTAAGCACGATCGTCTTCAAAGGCATTCACACACCTTTTGGTATTGTGAGTTTTCCTCTACAGTAGAGATAAGTTGAATCTAGATGGTCGATTCTTAAGCCTCTCAACGCGGTACGATTCTAGGGGATCTGTTTTCAGTCATATGAAGAAAAGTTGTCTGCTTGTCACATGAGCCCTAGCTTTTCTAGGAAACTCTTTTCCTCTTATTTTTCTTCGTTAATTTCCAAATTGTAGTTTGAATTAAGAACATTTACAAATTACGCCATCACATTGCAACAGGCCCAATAAGCAATCAAGAGGGAGGTTGAATTACTTTTTCAAGAAAAGCACATATTCGTTTTATAGAACCAAAACCGATAAACATTGTTCTAGGAACAAACTGAACTAGTAATATAAACAGAAGAACTTCAAGATTTTTTTTTTCTTTTTAATCAGGTAACTTAAAGAGTTCAGGGAAAAAGAAATTATGTCGAAAGTTGCAAAGATTTAACTTAAGCAAGTGCAGAATCTGCTGCAACGCAGAGCTAATTTCTTTTACAACAATCCCACTATAGATTAGCTATTAGACTCTTCAATAGTTGTTCTCACATCTTGTACATACAACAAAATAGATCTTCTCCCTAAGCTATAAGCCACATCTAAAGTCTAAAAGGTCCCTCATGCACTTAGTCTCTCACCTAGACAAAGTCTCTCACATCTTGTACATACAACAAAATAGATCTTCTCCCTAAGCTATAAGCCACATCTAAAGTGTAAAAGGTCCCTCGTGCACTTAGTCTCTCACCTAGACAAATGACTTTACTCTCTGTTTACGACTGCTTCTCCTGTGTATTTACAATGGATTTGTCACTCTTGTTAACTTCTAGGAATAGCACACAACTGAGCATCACAGGCTTACGAAAGAGATAATATCTTTCAACAATGCTCAAATTCTCTTCTTGTACCTTTGTTAACTATATATCTTCTGGCCGAGAGCTCTCCTTTTTGTAGAGCTCCAAATTCTAAAGTTACAATTGTGTCTTGTATCCTTTATATTGTCGCGACCTAATTTTCAAAGGGTGAATCACCTAAAACTAGGTTAATGGCTTACTAAGTCCGAAGACTTGGCGCAGACCCTCCCAAGTCCTACCAACCGCGACTTGATACTAATTAACCCATTTAAACATGCAATTATATTCAATTCGGAGCCGCCACTAACCAAATAGGGTTTATTAGAAACCCAGGTAAAGTATGGGAGAATACTTTACCTTTTGCGAACCAGAGATTTAATGGATTCGGGGACATGGTTACGCTAGATTAATCTAACGCCCTTTCGGTACCTTTTTATTTTTTTTAATTTCAAAATATTTTGCAGGCATTATTGATTAATTTTAACCTAAGATACTAACATGCAAATGGTGGTCATGCGGGTGCACAATCAATGAAATAACATTCAAAAAATCAAAATGCTAAATTCATAAGAAATTATAAACTACAACTTTATTAAGATCCAGTCTCTAAAAAAATTACAAAAATGCTAATAAAATGCATGCCCTAAACATGATTTTCTAAATGATATGACACCTAATTTTTATTATTATGCAATCTTAATCTAAACTTAATATGCATGAATTTTACTTTAATGATATGTGAAATGCAATTCATATGGCCTAATTTGAACTATATGTATGCAATCTAATGTATATAATCCTAAATATGCATGTATTTCATGATATGGGATGAATGACATAATAATTCTATATGCATGTCCTTTTTGCGATTTTTTTTATGATGTAACCCTAATAAATTAGACTTTATATATATGCAACCTAGATTAAAAAAATAATGATATGAAATGGGATTAATTATGAACTAACCTATTAATTAACCAAGTAAATGACATTTGTGTTTTATTTTTTATTTTTTTAAATGACCTAATAATTTTTATTAAAAAAAAGTAACGTAATGATGCAATGCTAATTTTTTGTTTTTTTATCTTTTATTTTATATTTAAAAAGACTACATGATGGGAATACTAAAAAAAAAAACATTAAACTATGACCCACTAATTAAAATGCAACATGTAATGTGCACATTATGAAATCTATATAACCTAAATAACATTTTTTTTATTCTTTTTTAGTTTATTAAAGGAAAATTAACCTAATCCTATATGAATCTAAAAAATAAAATGTGTTGCTTAAAATGTAAAATGCGTATGGACCTAAATATCTAAGTTCTAAATATGACATATAATGCGTGATATGTAATAAACAAATAACCAAAATATGTATCCTACTTAGAAAATCATCAATGTAAATCAACATATCATTTTAATGGGCATCAATAATGCAAATCAATTCATGAATTTTGCCATAAAAAAGTCAAAATAATCAAAAATCTAACCCGACGTCTCGCGGGTCAATATTTTTAATTATTATGACTTAATATGACAAATTTCCTAATCGGGTAATGATAATTAATCGAAACAAATCAAGTTAAAATAAACACTATGAATAGAATATTTGATCTAAATTTAGCCTAAAGAAATTACCTAATCAAGGGCACAGCTTTTTGTTGCTAAAAAAAACACCTGCACAAAGAAAAATAAAGAGCAACCCCAAGGAAAAGTCGCACGGCAATAGGGGGTGTCGCTCGAGCGTGCAAGAGCGGGCACAGGCGGTGCGGGGCTGGTTCGAGCTGGCGGAGTGGTCGTGAGCGTGGAGGCATTGGTGACGGATGGATCGTGGACCGGTGGCGATGTGGGGGCGCAGGCCGTAATGGACTTCGGCTTCAGGCGGTGGTGATGGCTTCAAGCGCTGGGTCGTACAATGGTGTGGAAGCTTCCAGATCTGAGTTGCTGCAAACTGTAGCAACGGCGTCGGCTTGGGCGAGTGGCGCGAGTGCTTGTGTTGCGGATCGGGAGGCCGCGAAGCGTTGGCGACGGAAGTGCAGGCGCGAGCGCGAAGGTGGCTGCCGGAGGCGGAGGCGTAGAGAGGCGACATCGTTGGGTGTCTCGGCTTCGGAAGTGCAGCGACCGGGAGTCAGTGCTGCTCGCGGAGGGCGTCGCTGGTGCAGTGTCCGTGGCGCGTTGCTAGTGCGATTGGCGCTTGTGCGGAGCTGCAGAGGACGTCGGCGAGCGCTGCGGGCTGCTGAGGGTCGCCGCTCGAGATGAGATGGTACGAAGACTCCGGCAGAGGACGCGGGCGGCGGAACGGCGACAGCGTAGGGGCGCGGTGGCGTGATGTCGTGGCTGGAGCTCGAGCAGTAGGCGCGGTCAGGGAGTCCCCCGCGAAGAAGACGATGCGTGGCCCTCTTTTTCTTTCTTTTTTTTCTCTGCTTCGCCAATCCCCTCACACGTCTCTCTGCTGTACTTTTTTCCTCTGCACTCTTTTCCTTTTGACTTTTCTTCTCCAGAGCTTTTCTTTTCCTTTTATTTTGAGTCTCTTCTCCCAATGGACGAAGAAGAGCCCCTCTCCCTTTTCTCTCTTTTCATTTTCTTTCCTTTTTGTACTTTCGACGGCCCCAAGAGAAGTTCCCCCTACGAAGTGAAAAAAATAAGGAGGCCCCCCCTTTTGTTCCGAAACTTGCCTTCTTTTTATAGAGGAAAGACTCGAATTTGTTTTTGTAGGTGGAGATTTTCACTCAACCACTTAACAAAGAAATGACTCCAAAATCACACAACAACTATTTTTTTGAATTTTGAAATGAGGATATATTTTCAACAACAAATATTTTCAAAACCAAATGTTTTATTATTCAAAAAAAAAAAATTTCAAAATCTTCCTCCAAATGTTTTTATTTTATAAGTTATTTATTATCCTCTATTTTTATTTTTCAAAAGATAAGTTTAATCCTAAATGCAATGCTATGAAATGCCTAATGTAATTTTTATGTGATGAACAAGTGAGTAGTATGGTCAAAATTAGGTGTCAACAGCTGCCCCTCTTTGAAGGGAATCTCGTAGAAGTTTCCTTCAAGGATAAATGACACCTAAATTTTAAACCATGCAAAATGAATATGCAAATGTTAATTACAATGAATTTTTTTTTTTTAAGAAATGGACTCAAATAAATTTAACCCCTAAAGAATGCCATGTAAATGCAATGATTTGGTCAAGAACATAGATCTCAATGTGTCTATGCCCAATGCGAATGCAAATGCAAAGAAGAACACGTACCTGTCGTACCTGTGACATAATTCTTATGAGACTTAACAAACATCTGGAACTCCCTTCAGATGATTGAAAGGTTCAAATTCTTCGAGGATCTAGAATTCTCATCAGATTCTAAGCACCTGGAAATTGCATCAAGTACTTGAAATTTAAAAAATCTGATTCTTATGTCAGACATTTAAAAACGTTTACTAAACATTTGGAAATCACATCAGAGGTTTGGAAAGACAAACACTTGGAAATCACATCAAGCGTTTAAAAATTCAAATATTTGGAATTCACACTAGATATTTGGAAACATTTTATAAATAGGTACTTGGAATTCTCATCAAGTACAAAGATGACTGAACAAATTCAGGGTTTCAAAGACAATTCTATTTGGTCTTTGAGGAAAAATTCAATGAAGGCCCATGCATGATGGCTTTATCAAGCTTTCATGAAAAAATTATCACTAGGACAATTTTCAGGTATAACGTGAGTCTCTTGGACATGCTAAATGAGACACTTTTGGTGTGAAAAAGGCTTTTTCACTCGCTCTCATTTAAGAAGGGTTATTTGTCCCGACCATTGATGTGGGAATATATCACTCAAACTTATCATCATCTTGTCGACAAGAGTTCAAATTTTCTTGCAAGCAGTACGACCTTACCAATATGAGAGGTCTTTGACAATGACTGTAATGCAGGCTTGGTCAATGGCTTAACAAAGAGACCCTTCGAGTCAAAGCAAATTGAAAGAATGATTCTGTAATCATCTCCGGGTTTACAAGTCAAGAACCCTGCAAAATGAGAAAGAAATAATCTTGCTCGCACTTCTTCGAGCAATGCTTAAAACATGTGAATTCCTATGTTAATTCAAATGCCATAATCTGAAGAGACTTTGTAAGGGACGTAACATAGGCTGGGTTTATGGGTTGAGAAACGAAAGGATTGTTAGGCTCAAAGATGTGTATAGGGGTCAAAGTTGGTGATCATCTTGACATTGCCACCAGTTTTCTTCGCCACGGGTTGTCTTCTTGACAGATTTCTTTATTGGCTCAAGAGTTTATCACCTGATGCCAATGATTATTCAACTGGAGATCTTTTCTCAACATCATTTTCTTTGATGATGGGCATTGATCAGGCACACCACTTTTATATGCCCCCCAATTCATCAGTCATTTCTCTCTTCTTTTCACGGGCATTGGCCTTGCTTTTACCAGGCACACTGCTTTTTCATGCCCCTTAGTTCTATTTTGATTTCAGTTCTTGCGCACAATGCGTGTGTCAAGTATACTTTAAATGACACTCGAACCTTCAGGGGTCTTCATCTGTCTCTTGCCTTGCCCTAGTGTGGGGGATGATCACCAACTGGGTTTAAGAAATGAAATCGCAGGCTCAAGTGGGCTATGCAAAGGATATAAGTGTGTAGGATAGTGAAAGAAATGCTCTTCGTCATCCTAAGGCACTTAAATTACCATATGAATTCAATGTAATAGCACGACTTGAAGATTGATGCAAGTGAGAGCAAGAAAATTTCAATTCATTTTCCTCACTTCATGATGTCATTTTATCTCCCAATTGCCTCGATGTGGGGTGATTCTTGATAGGGGTGATTTGAAAAGAATATCCATAAGTGTATGGGCTCAAAAGGGTTAAGCAATGGATCACTTGTAGTGTTTGAGATAAAGAAATGAACTGCCTCTCGTCATTTCAGCTGTCGTACTTTTCGCAAGAAAACTCTTCACCTTGAAATACAAAATGTTTCCATACTCACCTCACAATGTATAGACAGGGGACTGTGTATGGGATTAGGCTTGCCTTTCAGACCTCATTTAGCATGCTCAAGTAACTCGACATTTTTCACTGAATTATCCATTTTGATAAATTTCAAGTGGAATTGACGAATTACACAATATCATGTGAAAGCATTCTATAATGACAAAGAGGGCATGCTCATAAAGTCAAAACTATTAGGTGTCCATGTCTTGCCCTTTCTTTGTAAAGGAGCTCATAGAGATTCCTTACAAAAATAAGACACCATCGTTCACATCCATTCTTTGCCCCTGCATCAGAGTTTACAGGATTCATGAATTCACGCCCATCCATTTTTGCTAAGATCAAAGCACCTGAAACATGGAGTAGATAATTAAAAGAAACAAGGTAAATTAGATGCATGCTGAAAATTATTTTATTTTGAAAATTTTTTAAAGGGAACATGAAGAAGCCCAGCCTTCAGAATTAGCTCCTTGCCGTTTTCTTTTGGTAGGATTTCATCACAGGGCTAGTTTGGTGTACTTCAACATGCCCTTAAAACATGAAAATCTCAATGTATTCTATTGGATGAAAAGCAAATTACATTATTGAAATGAGGGAAATCCTAGAATTGAAAATGCAAATATGCAAATACGGAAAGCGATAAAGACTCCTACGCAGAGGAGTGTGCAAATAATTAAAATTCTCCTACTCTCGAGCTTCGTCGATGGCAAACACTAAACAATTCAGTCATTCATTCGAGTGCGTCATCAGAGCTCTCAATCTTTGGAGGTGCAGGATCATCTATGCCACCCCATCCATCTGGGATGATATCCCGTGGGTCGATGTAGGAGCTGGGAGGAGCCGAATACTTTACATAGTAATCGAACTTGCCACTTGGTTGCCCAAGGGTGTCCATCACTTCTGCTTTCTCATGCATCATCTGAAACATGGTGGGCTCAACATCAAAACTGAAAATGGCATTCACAGCTTCTGGGTGGTTAGGAAGTGGGTTATTCTGGATGTTCGGCTGTGCATCACGGAATGAGACCACATTGGCATAAAAAAGATTTTGGATTTTGTGTTGCAGTGTATAGCAATCGTCAACATAATGCCCTACCTCCCCCATATGATAAGCACATGTCTTCGACGGATCATAGTTGGGGAAACGCTCAGGATTAGGTCGCTTAGGCTCCTTAGCGAGTAATCCTTTTTTTTTTAAGAGTCGGCAAGATCTTGGACAATGGCTTAGGAAGAGGCGTAAATTGACACCTGGAAGAGTTCTTCTGTTGGCCAAAGAATGGTCGTGCTCCTCCCTGTTAGGTGTTCGGGGTAGGGCGAGGTGGTTGAATGTAAGCTACATTAACCTCAGCTACAAGTTTCTTATCCTTCTTGGTTGAGATTCTCCCATACGAGTTGGTTTGATCATACGCCCATCCATCACGCAAGGCTACTTCAATTCGCTCGCCGACAGGGATTAGCTGATTGAATGACTCAGCAGTCGAACCCAGCATTTGATTTCGATACTCTAGCGGGAGTGTCTTCATGAACAAATCCATCAGCTCTTTTTATGTCGGCTCCGGAGTAATCTGAGCAGCTACGGTCCTCCATCTCGTGACATATGCCTTGAAAGATTCCGTCCTCTTCTTCTCAGTGCGAAGTAAATCTTCTCAAGATGGGGTGACATCAATATTATACTTATATTGCTTGAAGAAGGCATCAGTTAAATCCTCCCAAGTCTCTATGAGATTAATTTTCTTCATGATGTACCACTGTAGTGCCGGTCCTGTCAGGCTTGCTTGAAATTGCTGAATCATTAGGGATATGTTATCAACATATGGGGTCATCCTAACCACATAAGTCTGCAAATGGATCTTCAGGCAAGAGGTGCCATCATACTTTTCAAAGTCTGGCATTTTGAACTTCTTTGGTATCTTGATCTTTGCATAATGGGACAGATCAGTTGGGTCTTGGCTAAATGCACCCTACAGCTACTTAAGTTTCTCCTTGATTTTCGCCAAGCATTTTTCTTGCTCAGTCTTCGGTACAGCCGGCTATATCACTTGTATCTCCTCATCAACAACAATTTGAGGCGTGTCAGTAATTTTCTCCCTGGAGACATCATTAGATCTTGATGGGCCACTTGTGGATATATTCTTGCCTTTATCTCTCGAATCAGCCATGGGAGCATGTTGTGGTAACACCACTTCAACTTGCGGAGGTGGTGGGGCAGTGTTTGCTTAGAGAGAATCGATTTGTTTAGAGAGCTGCTCAATGACATTCAGGACTTGCTTCATTTCCGTTTCGAGGGCGACGATATGAGTTTGTTCAGCAACACACATTTGTTTGGCGTCATCGGCCATTGTTACTCTAGAACGAGTACGGATTGGCGATCTTGGGTGAGCCGTGTTGTTACCTGTCAATGTAAAATAATACAATAAGCATCATAACAAATGAGATTGGTCCATGACAACGGTCAATCGTTTATTTTATTAAGTGAAATCAAATTCCAAAGACATCAATTTAAAACGTTAAAATAACTCCCTAGGAAATTAAATTCCTAAAACATCAATCTAAGAAATTGAAATAACATCCTAAAGCCAGAATTAAACTCCTAAATCTAGTGACTCTTTTCTATATACAATTGGGAGATCACAGTCTTTTGAAGCTTCTTGTTCTGTCGAACCAACTCAGAAATACGAGCTTCCTTCTTTTCCACCGTTTCTTCAAGATTTTCAATTTGTGCTTTACGAGTGGGCTTCATGGTCACTTCAGGTATCACGGGAAGTAGAGCTTGAGGGATCTCGTGATGGTGGATATAATAATCCGAGGCATGAAAAATCTTCTCTTTTCCCTTCAACCTTCTAGGCACCATTGTCTTTTCCGGATGGCATTCCTTCCATGCATTTTCAAGGCGTTCGATCTCATCAAGGTACTTGTGATCCTTGCACATGAAACGAGCTTGAAACAAGTCCATTCGGAGAGGAGGCGGGATATCTTGGAGCACTTGATACTAGCGGGCCACTTTATAAGGATAGTAAGATGTTGCACTAGAGATTCCCATCAGTGGAACTGAATTATCTGTCTTGTGAGAAAAACAAGCCACACTAACATGGAACCATTTAGCATACCATAGGAAGCCCTTGAGATCTGGATCTTTTAGAAAAGTTATCCAATCGGAAAATGACTTTCCGGTATACTTTTTCTCTAAGATTGAAAATCTCTTTATTGGATGATTAGAATCATTAATTTCTCCTCGACGCATGAAACGACCAAGCTCCTTCATGTGAGAAAGAAACCAAATTTGTAAAAGTTCAGGAGAGGCATTCATGATTTTTCCTCCATTTTGTTTAAAATGGTTGAGGGACAAAAATATCTCGGCCAAAATCATGTTTACAAAGTTCATGCTGGCGCATGCTTGTCTGACCACCCATGCAATTGAAGGATTAATGGCATTTTGTCGATGAGGGAAGATTATAAATCCAAAGAATGCTAAGATGAATATCCTACCCTTTTGACGCATTGAAGATTGATTTAAAAAATGATCGGCCAAAAAGGAGAATGGGCATGCATTACAGTTAGCTTTCAAAACTTTCTTAACCTCATCAGTTTTAATTCTTAGAAATTGAGATAAAATCGATGTGGGCTCCATACCAAGAGGTGGTCTAACAAGTTCAGTCTCAAGGGGCATTCCTATGATAACGCTATACTCTTCCAGTGTTGGAGTTAGCTCATTCTTACCAAAAATAAAAGTGTGAGATAGCCTGCAAAACTCCACTATGGACTCCAATATCCAAAAGGGGGATGAGCCGTCCCAGTATCGACTCCACATAATCTTGACCTTCTTTACTTAATTTATTCCACCACTCTTTGAGCTCAATCTTGGGAGTTGGACCGAATTGTACGTCACTTTTCCCCATTGCATATAGAACAAGACTGAAACAAAATCTATTGTCATGGACCGACAAAATTACAATAAAGTAAGTAAATTGCAAAGTAGGAGTTTAGACAACTTACTTTTACCAGTATGGGCTGACAATCCCATAGACACACGCATGAAATGTGTGGCTCGATTTCTATCTAGATGGCTTAACAAAGTGAAGCTAAGGAGATGATCTGACTGTTGCAGTCTCACATTAACGTGTCAAGTCCCCTTAACTCCGGCTTAGTCGAATGAAATGTCCAATAATCACGCAATCTCGCGGATATGGACAAACACATTTGACACAATGAAAGAAATTTCGGGGAAGAGAATGTCAACCTCTACATAGCAGTCTCGCTTTAGAGGAAGTATCCTTCTCAACACCATCCTAGAAATCCTATCGCAGCCCAAGTCCGGCCACAGGTCGTGTGTGCAATAGTGTAGTGCTAAGAGCAATAAAACATGCACAACAGTTTAAATACAAACAACACTTCTAATATGGAAGAAATAAATCATTCATCCTTACACCCTCTTGCAAGACAAGGATTAGCAAAGACTACTCCCCTTATACCTTCCATCTGCAAGAACATTTAACACCTTAGAAATGTTAGTGACATACCCGATGTCCTTGCTGCCAAAAAAAAAAATATATATATATATATACATATATATTTAAAAAAAAGAAAAAGAAACAGGCCTATGTCCACTATGAGTTTTAACTCTAGGTCCCCAATGGAGTTGCCAAGCTGTCGCGACCTAATTTTGGGGGTGAATCACCTAAAACTAGGTTAATGGCTTACTAAGTCTGAAGACTTGGCGCGGACCCTCCCAAGTCCTACAAACCGCGACTTGATACTAATTAACCAATTTAAACATGCAATTATATTCAACTCGGAGCCGCCACTAACCAAATAGGGTTGATTAGAAACCCAGGTAAAGTATGGGAGAATACTTTACCTTTTGCGAATTAGAGATTTAATGGATTCGGGGACATGGTTACGCTAGATTAATCTAACCCCCTTTCGGTACCTTTTTATTTTTTTTAATTTCAAAATATTTTGCAGGCATTATTGATTAATTTTAACCTAAGATACTAACATGCAAATGGTGGTCATGCGGGTGCACAATCAATGAAATAACATTCAAAAAATCAAAATGCTAAATTCATAAGAAATTATAAACTACAACTTTATTAAGATCCAGTCTCTAAAAAAGTTACAAAAATGCTAATAAAATGCATGCCCTAAACATGATTTTCTAAATGATATGACACCTAATTTTTATTATTATGCAATCTTAATCTAAACGTAATATGCATGAATTTTACTTTAATGATATGTGAAATGCAATTCATATGGCCTAATTTGAACTATATGTATGCAATCTAATGTATATAATCCTAAATATGCATGTATTTCATGATATGGGATGAATGACATAATAATTCTATATGCATGTCCTTTTTGCGATTTTTTTTATGATGTAACCCTAATAAATTATACTTTATATATATGCAACCTAGATTAAAAAAATAATGATATGAAATGAGATTAATTATGAACTAACCTATTAATTAACCAAGTAAATGACATTTGTGTTTTATTTTTTATTTTTTTAAATGACCTAATAATTTTTATTAAAAAAAAGTAACGTAATGATGCAATGCTAATTTTTTGTTTTTTTTATCTTTTATTTTATATTTAAAAAGACTACATGATGGGAATACTAAAAAAAAACATTAAACTATGACCCACTAATTAAAATGCAACATGTAATGTGCACATTATGAAATCTATATAACCTAAATAACATTTTTTTATTCTTTTTTAGTTTATTAAAGGAAAATTAACCTAATCCTATATGAATCTAAAAAATAAAATGTGTTGCTTAAAATGTAAAATGCGTATGGACCTAAATATCTAAGTTCTAAATATGACATATAATGCGTGATATGTAATAAACAAATAACCAAAATATGTATCCTACTTAGAAAATCATCAATTTAAATCAACAACATATCATTTTAATGGGCATCAATAATGCAAAGCAATTCATGAATTTTGCCATAAAAAAGTCAAAATAATCAAAAATCTAACTCGATGTCTCGCGGGTCAATATTTTTAATTATTATGACTTAATATGACAAATTTCCTAATCGGGTAATGATAATTAATCGAAACAAATCAAGTTAAAATAAACACTATGAACATAATATTTGATCTAAATTTAGCCTAAAGAAATTACCTAATCAAGGGCACATCTTTTTGTTGCTAAAAAAAACACCTGCACAAAGA
Organism: Eucalyptus pauciflora; assembly: GCA_007663325.1. Lineage (NCBI taxonomy): Eukaryota > Viridiplantae > Streptophyta > Magnoliopsida > Myrtales > Myrtaceae > Eucalyptus > Eucalyptus pauciflora. The sequence goes on from VMYD01000248.1 coordinate 1,393,409, forward strand.
AAAATAAAGAGCAACCCTAAGGAAAAGTTGCACGGCAACAGGGGGGTGTCGCTCGGGCATGCAGGAGCGGGCACAGGCGGTGCAGGGCTAGTTCGAGCTGGCGAAGTGGTTGCGAGCGTGGAGGTGTCGGTGACGGATGGATCGTGGACCGGCAGCGATGTGGGGGCGCAGGCCGTAATGGACTTCGGCTTCAGGCGGTGGTGATGGCTTCAAGCGTTAGGTCGCATAATGGTGTGGAAGCTTCCAGATCTGAGTTGCTGCAAATTGCAGCAACGGCGTCGGCTTGGGCGAGTGGCACGAGTGCTTGTGTTGCGGATCGGGAGGCCGTGAAGCGTCGGCGACGGAAGTGCAGGCGCGAGCGCGAAGGTGGCTGCCGGAGGCGGAGGCGCGGAGAGGCGACAGCGTTGGGTGTCTCGGCTTCGGAAGTGCAGCGATCGGGAGTCAGTGCTGCTCGCGAAGGGTGTTGCTGGTGCAGTGTCCACGGCGCGTTGCTAGTGCGGTTAGCGCTCGTGCGGAGCTGCAGAGGACGATGGCGAGCGTTGCGGGCTACTGAGGGTCGCCGCTCGGGATGAGATGGTACGAAGACTCCGGCAGAGGACGCGGGCAGTGGAATGGCGACAGCGCAGGGGCGCGGTGGCGCGGCGTCGTGGCTGGAGCTCGAGCAGTAGGCGCTGTCAGGGAGTCCCCTGCGGAGAAGACGATGCGCGGCCCTCTTTTTCTTTCTTTTTTTTCTCTGCTTCGCCAATCCCCTCACACGTCTCTCTACTGTACTTTTTTCCTCTACACTCTTTTCCTTTTGACTTTTCTTCTCCAGAGCTTTTCTTTTCCTTTTATTTTGAGTCTATTCTCCTAATGGACGAAGAAGAGCCCCTCTCCCTTTTCTCTCTTTTCATTTTCTTTCCTTTTTGTACTTTCGACGGCCCCAAGAGAAGTTCCCCCTACGAAGTGAAAAAAATAAGGAGGCCCCCCCTTTTGTTCCGAAACTTGCCTTCTTTTTATAGAGGAAAGACTCGAATTTGTTTTTGCAGGTGGAGAGTTTCACTCAACCACTTAACAAAGAAATGGCTCCAAAATCACACAACAACTATTTTTTTGAATTTTGAAATGAGGATATATTTTCAACAACAAAGATTTTCAAAACCAAATGTTTTATTATTCAAAAAAAAAATTCAAAATCTTCCTCTAAATGTTTTTATTTTATAAGTTATTTATTATCCTCTATTTTTATTTTTCAATAGATAAGTTTAATCCTAAATGCAATGCTATGAAATGCTTAATGTAATTTTTATGTGATGAACAAGTGAGTAGTATGGTCAAAATTAGGTGTCAACATATATCAATATATTTCCTCTGTAAACAATTTTGGCAAAATTCCTTAAAAAACACATGCAGAACCTTGCTTCAATATAGGCTGTCAATCCAATGTTCTATTCATGGCAGGTACTGATCACTCCATCTCATAATCTCTTTAATGAAGTAGTCCGTGATTTTTTGCATAATAATATTGAAATATCATATTTTATTGTTATGTGATGGGTCTTCAAAATAGGAATTTCAACGGTTCTCAAATCTATATATGGAAAGTACGCATTTGCATAGCTTGACTATTTGTGGAACCAAGTATTTAGTTGTACGTCATTCTTCTGCAGTTTTCCACATTAAGTGAAATTTGACTTACTTTTAGAGTTTTTTTTTTTTTTTGTTGAAAACAACAGTATTATATATTAACTTCCAGCATAACAACCGCTATACAGAGCTTCGGAATACAAAAGATCCAAGAGGTGGGTAGGAGGAGATAAGGCCCAATTCGGAGGGAGCAAAGAAAGCCCATGGGACTTAGCAACCCAATCGGCAATGAAATTCGCAGCCCGTCTACAGTGTTGGATGCGAAGAAAGGGGAAACAGGGCAAGATCGCCAAGGCTTCTGCGAACAGCGCTCGTTGTTGCCAGGGGATCAGGGTAGGGTTTCGCACAGCCTCCACCATCACCAAGCAATCAGACTCTAGCAGCAGACGATCACGATCCATCCCTTTCTGCAGCAGAAACTTTAAGGTGAGGATCAAAGCTTGTGTCTCTGTTTCTAGTGCCGAAGAGGCGTTAACGGTGTTTGTGAAACCATCGAGTAGGTGTCCAGCAGAGTCACGTCACACACAGGCTATAGCTCCTTCGTGTTGCGAGATCGGGTACGCGCCATCTATATTGAGTTTATAACTCCTGGTTCTAGAGGGTGCCACCGCTGATCAAGATCTGGTTGTTGCAGCCTCGGTTTCGCGAGCGTCCTGTTGCAGAGGCGAGCTGATCTGACATTTGCAAGAGCTGTTAGCACCACCTGATCAATATTGGGACTTCGTTGGCAAAAAACAAATTCGTTTCTACTCTTCCAGAGTTGCCACATGATAGAAGCCACTATCTCCAAACCAAGTAAGTCATTTATGTTCTCTATTAAATCTGCAAGGAATTGGTCGATTATGGTAGCACTAGAAAAGCCGGATGGTAAATTAACTTGTGGATGAGACCAAATAGTTTTTGTCCTAGGACATGAGAGGAATATGTGTTCATGTGTTTCCGGTACCTGATCTGTGCACATCGGGCAAAAGGGGTCAGGGATAACATGTTGGTGAAATAGGTTCTCCTTTGTAGGCAAGGCATTCTGACAAAGTGACCACATGAATATGCGTAACTTGGGGGGACCCTGCAAATGCCAAATAGAATGCCATAGCTTTCTGGGTGGTTGGTAAGATGAAGAAGCAGTACTAGATGTATCTCTGTGATTCTGAGCTTTGATAGAATTATAAGCACTCTTAACAGTGTACTGTCCATTTAGCTAACCTTTCCAAATAAGCTTATCAGTAATGTGAGGAGGTCGAATCTGTAAAGAAAGTATTTCACTTACAATCCGATCATTGAAGCTTTGTCGGAGGAGGGGTTCGTTCCATGCATTCTAATTTGGAAATAGAAAGTCCGCCACCCTCGTTGCTTCTCCTCTAGGGGCTGGCCCGCTTATAATACCACTAGAAAGCCACTTATCCTCTCTGATGTTGATCAGTTGGCCATTTCCTACCGACCATTGGAGATTGTGTGTTATAGAGTCCCGACCTAGCAATAAACTTTGCCACCCCCAAGAGGGTCTAGACCCTTTTTCAGCTTTCAAGAAATCAGTAGAATGGAAATATAAGCCCTTAAAAAGTCTGCCCTATAAAGTAAGGGGTGCTTGAGTTAAATGCCAAGCTTGTTTGCCCAATAGGGCTTTGTTGAACGAAATGAGATCCCGGAAACCCATTCCCCCATGGTCCTTTCTATCCTTAAGAGTATCCCATTTCTTCCAGTGAATTCCAGATTTACTACAATTCTGCTGCCACCAGAACCTAGCTATTTTCTGTTCAATAGACTTACAAAGAGACAAAGGAATTTTAAATATGGACATAGCATATTGCGGGATTGCTTGGACGGCTGTTTTAAGTAGAATTTCCTTTCCGCCCTTTGAAATTAGCTTTTCCTTCCAACCCGCCAACTTAGAATTCACTCTTCCCAGGATCCATGCAAACATCTCTCGTTTAGATTTCCCCCAGTCCGACGAAAGACCAAGATATTTACCAGTTTTGGCCAACACTGGGACACGTAGTTCGCTAGCTAGATTCACCTAAAGGCTGTGGGGACAAGCTTTGCTAAAGAAGATCCCCGACTTGTTGCGGTTCACTTCTTGTCCTGTAGCTTGACAATATTGGTGTAGAATATTGGCTAAATTCTGGCATTCCAGCAGTTTACCATTTAAGAAAAAGATAGCATCATCAGCGAAAAAGAGATGGGATAGAGTAGGACATCACCTGTTTAAAGTTATGCCTCTGAGATTGCCCATGTCTACTGCATTAATAATAAGTGTAGATATGACGTTTGCCACCAGGATAAAGAGGTATGGCGAGAGGGGATCGCCTTGTCTCAAGCCCCTAGTTGGAGGAAAATAGGGTAGAGGTTCACCATTGAATTTCACACTAATTGAAACTGTTGTTATACACTGCATCACCCAGCATACCCATTTTGCATGAAACCCAAGCTGAGTGAGGTAGTCCTTTAGGAAATCTCATTCGACCCTATCATATGCCTTGAGCATGTCCAGTTTTAGGATAGCCTGGAAGTTCTTCTTCCTCTTTCGAATCTTAAGCTGGTGTAGAACCTCTTGGACAACAAGAATATTATCCTGGATTTGACGTCCACTAACAAAAGCACATTGTTCTTTTTCAATCAGAGTCGGTAGACAAGGCTTTAATCTGTTCGCCAGTACCTTTGAAATGATTTTGTATATGAAATTACAAAGGCTAATAGGTCTGTATTGGTCTAACATTTCTGGATGAGGAGTTTTGGGGATCAGAGATATTACTGTTGAATTCTGGCCTCAACACTCCGGAATGGAAGAAGTCTTTGACAGAAAGGAAGATATCGTCCTTTAAAATATCCCAGTGGGATTGATAAAATTGGCCATTTAAGACATCGGGTCCCAGAGCTTTGGATGCTCCCATTTGAAAAGCAGCCATTTGCACTTCCTCTTGAGTAATCTCCTTTATTAAATCTTCATTCATCTCCGCCGTGACCTTAGGTGGACATTGTGCAAGAACAGGCCAATAGTCTCGCCTTCCCACAGACCAATACAAATTCTGAAAAAAAAAAAACCTAATGTGATATCCTTCAAAAGACTAGGTTCACGTACCCACTGATGATGCTCATTTTGTAACATGCTGATGCGATTTTGCTACCTTCGTTGTACCGTAGTGGCATGGAAAAATTTGGTATTTTTGTCTCCCCATCTTAGCCAGTTAAGCCTTGAGCGCATTGCCCAATAGTGTTCCTCCTGCTGCCATAATATCTGTATGTGCTCTTTTATCTAAGAGACTTCAGCTTGGTTATACTTACCGTCTTGTTGATTGATCAGGTGTTGGAGCTGGTTTTTGAGGAGATTGATGTGGCGATGACCATGGGAAAACTTGGATCGACTCCAGCTAGAAAGAGCCACCGAAACAGCCCTTAACTTTTGAGGTAGGTTCTGGCCTCTTGTCTGGGAAGCTTGCCATGATGCAGCGACGGTAGTGCGACACCTTGGGTCTTGTAACCAAAAAGATTCAAGATTGAAAGTCTTCCTTCTCTTTGCAGGTTCGGGTGCAGTTATTAAAAGGATTAGGTTGTGATCTGATCCAAGGGCAGGCAAGGCAAAAGCTTCAGCTGCAGGAAAGGTAAGTCGCCAGTCCATTGTACAAAGTACTCTGTCCAATCTTTCTTTGACACATTCATCGCCATCCCTATTGTTAGTCCATGTAAAGGCACAGCCTTTGCTGGCTACATCCATCAAAGAACAATCGTTTACCATATCACGAAAGGTGTGCATGCGATGGTGGTCTGCTAGTCTTTTGCCTATTTTCTCCCAAGGATAAATTATCTCATTAAAATCACCGACACACACCCAAGGTAACATATTAGAACGACTGATTTGTCTCAAGTTGTCCCATAACATCTGTCGGAGATGGAAAATAGCCGAAGCATATAAACAGGTAAGGTGCATGATAGCTCCACTAGTATTATCTGTACATAGCATGTGCATCAAGGATAAAGTCTGCCATTCTACAGTCAAAGATACCCCCTCATTCCAAAATATCGCTAAACCATCAGCCAAACCGATGGGATTTGCAATAACACTGTTAGAAAACCTCAACCTTCTTTGGATCTTTTTAAGTAGCACTTCTTGATTCTTTGTTTCCATAAAAAAAAGAGCATTGGGCTTTTCTTGGGTCACCATTGCTTTTAGTGCACAGACTGTCAGGGGATTGCCCAACCCCTGACAGTTCCAACTAATGAATTTCATTTGTTACTTGGTGGCTGTTTAGGGCCAGCCACCAATGCCCAGTGATCAGATTCGTCCGCCACAAAGATTGGAGTATCCTGCAGTTGGGTTTCATCAATTCCCTCAGATATCTGTAAGCACCTATCAGAAGTTCCATACCACTTTGCTTTCTTCATGGGTCCAGCTTTAGGATGCAAGTGAGTATACTTCAACTTCTTTGATTTTGATGAGCCTTCTGCCATTTGCTTCATTTTGGCAAGGGGTGCTGCTGTAACAGGAATTTCAGGTGCTTGTACAAGTGGTTGCCATTGAAGTGAAGCTGCAACAGTTATAATTTGACCCTCAGCAGGTATATCCATAACCTCCTTTGGATTGTTTATAGGAGATTGATGGGCAGGGATCAAATGAGTTGGCGACTGAGGGGTTTCAGGGATGACTTCCTCAGCCTCCTCATTAGATAGTTTGGCGTCATAAAAGGTACGCCATAATGGACTATGCTCGCGAACCTCTGCGCGTAGCCAATTTCCATAATAAAGATTGTCCTTGCCTTCCATTTTTTCGATGTCAAAAGGAAAGGTTTTACAGTGCGTAGCATAGTGACCAATGACACCACAAGAGTAACAATAGTGAGATAGGCGCTCATAGCTAAAGTCTAACCAGATTGTCTTCCCATCCAATTGAATAAGCTGGCCTGGGATGAGAGGTTGCTGTAAATTTAGTTCGACCCTTACTCGTCTAGCTTTTAGAGGTAAACCGTCCCTCTGTTCAATCTTAACTTCCAGCACCTAACCAACACGACGTACAGCTTTGCTTAACATAGTGTTAGTGCACCATTCTAAAGGGAGTCTGACAACATGAACCCAAAACGCACACATAGTAAAATCGTAGCAATGCAGAGGAGTGTTAGGAATCCAGGGCTTTAAGATAACTAAGTGATTGGAGAATAGCCAAGGTCCACTATCCAAAATCCTCTGTTTGTCCCCTTCCGACTTGAATTTGACCACATACAGACCTTCTTCACTTTGAGATATATCTACTTGATCGGTTCGCCAAGCTCGTTTCATAGTATTCTGAAATGCTTGAAAATTAATGGTCTGGTTGGTGAGAATCTTACCCACCAAAGTCAATTTGCATTCCTCCACTTTTTCCTTGGGGGCAGCAGCCTCACATACTTCAATTGTTTGAGCTTACCATAGCCTTCCCATTCTGTGACACAAGGTAGCAAGGCGAGCGTCGTTGCCATGGTCAGATTTGTCTATCCCGGAAGAACCCTCAGCAGGAGGATCCATCCTGTTGCTTGCGCAAGGCAATCGACTAAAAAGGAAAGGAACCGAGACTGTCCATAAACATCACAGCTACGAGCAAACCAGGGAGTAAGTCGCAGGAGCCCAGGCGAAAATAGACATGCAGAAATTTGATGATCGGAATTACGGCAATTGAGGGCGAGATTCACGTTGAAAGGAGGAGAAGTGGCGGATAGAACTGGGTATGTAGATAATGGAACTATTCCATAGTTGAAATCGAATAGGATAACGCAAAGGGAAAACCCAGAATCAGCCAACTAGATTTAGCTGGCGATGAGCAGAAAGGCAGATAGGGTTCGGTCTAGAGAGCAACTAACATGGAGAGAGATAATTAAACCTGGTCCATGGAAGATACGAAGAGAAAACAAGATGGGAAATCCAGATTGGAGCATCGAGATGAAAGCATGAAGATGACCAGGTGATCAATTAGGGTTCGGGTGAAAGAAACTACCACAGGGGTAGAAGGGAACTCGACAAAACGAGAGTCAAAAACTGACGTTTAAATATGAGCCTTGCCCACTTAAATTAACTCGTTAAATACTTAAATCATATCTTGTTATCATCGAAATCTTTTAGGTATATGTTGTGACGAGGTGTGAATATCATGAATCTTCATTTCTAGTCTGAACATGTCTTCCATGAATCTGGCAAAGGGTCATGTTTTCCTCGAACTAATTGGAAGGAATATCCTCATGTCAGTCTCCCAATTGCCGGGGTTATATTATATATTGAAACCATCCATATTTATATTTGGTTAAATTCACATGTGTGAAACATTTACAATTTATAACCCATAAAACAAAGGCATGATTGGATGAAAAAAAAACATAGCCCAAAAATATGGGAGAATTAGCAAAACTGTCTTGGACTTACTATACATATGTCAATTCATTCCTAAATTTTTCAATTTAACTAATTTTTTGGGTCAAATTTGCCAATGTAATTATAAAAATTTTCAATTTGACAAATTTAATCATAAACATTTTGACAATTTGCTAATGTAGTCATTTTTGTCAATTTTGACTGGAAATCACTTACCTAAATGTCGACTATCCTATGTGGTGTAATACTGACGTGAATAATTTTTGCAATCTTTTAATAATTTTTCCAAAATTTTATTGTTTTCCATTTTCTTTCTTTTCTCTTTTTTCATTTCATTCTTCTTTTCCTTTTTATAGTGGGCATATGAAGGCCCCACGATCCTTGCTAGATCTAGGCTATGGCACCTTCATCGATGGCCGGTGGCCTCTACTGCTACCGCGGACTGGTGGAGGGAAATAAGAAAAAATAAAAATAAATAGAAAAAGGAAAAAGCAAATGAAATTCAGATAATTAGACGAAATTACAAAAATTGTCTATGTTAATGTCAGTTGTTCCATCTAGGGTTGTTGGCATTAATGTCATCGATTTTCCAGCTAAAATTGGTCAGAAATATTACATTGGTAAATTGTAAACATGTTTAGTTAAATTGGTTAAATTGAAATGTTTATGATTGAATTATTTTTTATAAAATAAATTTGGGATTTTTTTTTTCTTTTTTTGATAAGTTTCCCCTAAAAAGATACGACTTTGCCCGGGTAACGAGGCCTTACAACTTTGCACGGGGAAGATTCTCGACCAATGTACTTATATAGACTATATTTCATGGCTGGTCAACTCCTCTATTTACAAGCCCAACAAACTGTTAATATCGTTCATAAAAGGAATAAAAAGGTTGTCAATATGATGAAGTTTCGTTTCTAGTGAGAATGTAGGACTTCGTCCAAGTATTCCCTGAATCTTGCAAATTGTTGTTGTGGCATAGAACGATATGAGAACGAAGTACATCATTCGATAACTTTTAGTCACTGATTTGGTGCAACTTGCGGTACACTTGTCCATCACTTTCCCAACGTCAATTTCTGACATTTTTTAGTAATTTTCTTAGGTTGCATTTGGTAATCATTTTGTTCTCATTTTCCGCTCAAAAATAATTTTTTTTTATTATGTTCACGGAAATAATTTCTGAACATTCGAAAGCGTTTGGCAACTGTCCAAAATTTATATTCTAAGAATAAAAATGGATTTGGTAGGATTCTTAAATTTTTTGTTTCTTTTAATTTTTTAATACTTTTATTATATTTTTCTCTTTTTCCTTTTCTCTTCTTCTTCCTCCTTCTTTGTGGCCAGCGATTGGTTATGGCGAGGTCCAGCAAGCTCACTGAAGCCTCGTAAGGTCATGGTGAGGCTTGGCAAGCCTTGGCCTTGCCAGATCTAGGGGCCTCGCCTAGGCAACACGAGGTCGGCCTTGCTAGATCTGGTGAGGAAAAGCTCACCCAACCATCGATGAGGCTTAGCCTTACTAGCTGGTACGAAGCTTGGCCTCGCTAGACCAAAGCGACGCCGACCTCGCATCGCCTAGACGAGGTCGAGCCAAGTCGTTGGCTAGGTGAGCCTCTGGCAAGCTCGCCAAACCTCGCTCAGCTGGTTGCCAGCGGTAGTGGCGGCGGTCGGCAGTGGCCGGTGACCGGTTGGGAGGAAGAAGAAGAGAGAAGGAAACAAGAAGAAAAGAAAAGATAAAAAAAGAAAAATAGGTTGAGCTTGATTCTGGAATTGTTCTCGGGAAAAAAAGAAGTAACTTTTTTTGACTTCTTGATTTTGTTTCAAATCTCTTCCCGAGAACAAAAAATTTATCAAGTAGATTTTTATTCTTTTTTTAATTCCTTGGAACAAAAGAATAGAATCAAGCCTTGTTTGGTAAAAAAAATTATGTTCCCTGAAACAACTATTTCTATTCTTTTGTTTCAGGGAACGAAAAAAGAATGGAAATCCGTTTGGTAAAATTTTTGTTCCTGGGAATAAATTTGAAACAGAAACAAGAAATAGAAAAAAGTAGCTTCTTATTCTCAGAAATAATTCCTGAGAATCAAAAGAACAAAAACAAAGATTTTTTTTTTCTTCTCCTCTCTTCTTTTCTTTTCTTCTTCTCTTTCCTTTTCTTCTTCTTCCTTTTGGCTGGTTGCCAGCCTTGGCCATGGCTAGCACTGGCAACTAGCTAGATGAGGGCCGGTGACTTCACTGGAGCGTCGCCGGGGGCCAGCGAGGATCATCGGCCTGAGCCTCGCCATGGCTGGGCGAGGCTCGGCCTCACCGAGCCACCTCCAAGTTGGCGGCATCGCCTAGCAATGGCTCGGCGAGGCCAAGCCTCGCCGGTGCCTGGGCGAGCTTAGCCTTGCCAGATCTAGGTGAGGTCGACCTCACCTAGCCAAGGCGAGGCTGAGCCTCGCACAACCACGGCGAGACTCTGCCTCTCCAACCAATGGGAGGCTCAGCCTTACCAAGCCAAGATGAGGTTGACCTCGCGCTGCCTGGGCGAGGTCAAGGCTCACCGTGGCTAGGCGAGCCTCCAACAAGCTCGCTAGACCTCACCTTGGCTTGACGAGGCTCCGGCAAGCTCGCCATACCTTGCCCCAGCCGATCGCCAGCCACCACGACGATCGGCCAAAGAGAAAAAGAAAAAGAGAAAAGAGAAAAATAAGAAAATATAATAAAAATATAAAAAATTAAAAGAAATAAACAAATTTAAAAATCCTACCAAACGCATTTCTATCCTGGGAATAAAAATTTTATGGAGTTATCAAACACGTTTTTTTGCTCGGAAATTGTTTCCGAGAACAAAATTAGAAAAAATTATTTCTGATTAAAAATTGTTCCCCGGAATAGAAATGTTATCAAAAGCGCCCTAAACAAAGAGACCCTTAGTCTTTTTCCCTTGATTTTTCATTTTTTTGATAACAATGACAAAATTTTTCTGTTTGCCATGACGATGAATGTTGAAAGTTATGAATGAAAGTGTGTTTGTAGTTAGTATAAAAGGTTGGTATTTACGAGTCTCATCATTTTATCTCCAATTTCATCTCTCACTTACAAGCTAAGGAAGTTTCATGAATTCCCTTCCCTTTTCTGATCCGCAATTGTGTTGAGATATTCGTTGCACTGACCAAAAGTATAAATAGATATTGAAGAAGGTGACCGTCTCTCTCTTTTATATCCATATTGGTAAATTCAATGATTGACGTGATCATGGAAGTTTGTGAGCAATAACATATACCCTTCCTCGCTCATTTAGGTAATCAAGTAAATTATACATTTAAATCGCATGCGCTTTATCGTAAATTAAGTGTTGCATATTAATTGGTCAAATCAATTGTGTATTGATTTCATCCATCAAGAGAGGATAAAAGAAAATTCAAGGTCTTCGGGCAAAGAGTTTATTCATGAGTGATGCCAGAGGAGTCAAAATTTTAGAAGGTAACATAAGTGCCGCAAGTTCAATGTATACCCCCTAAAGAAATTTACCTCGTGAGATAGTGCATATGATAGGATAGATGCTCAGTGTCTAGGGAATTCACCTTAGGACGTAGGGATGTAATTCGCCATTTAATGAAATCCATAAAAAATAAAATAAAAAATACAGATTTTTAATTTGATAATTATTAGTCAAAACACTCTGGACCTCAAGAAGTCTCAGAGAGTTTTTATATAGACTTAACTTGGATCAGCCCTCCACGCATTGGCATGTCCCTCGACTCCTAACCTCTTATTTTTCCAAGAAATAAAAACTAATATTGACTCTAGATTAGCATGAATCTAAAAACCAAATACTATGCAGTAGACTCAACAAATTCGTGGAAAGGCTAAAAGACTCAATCTCGATTTCACTTAGCAGCACTTAGTAATTTGAGCAAATTTTCTCTAGAGAATACTGCAAATTACTTTTATTTCGTCGAAAACTTTACGATAAAGAAAAAGGCTTTCTTAAAAAGTATTTTCTAAGAACACGATCGGTTTTCCTTTATTAGGTAATATATGATCGAAAATATTTTTGGATGTTTGGACTTTATTGAAAAATAATTTCAACCTCATGACTTTATTTCAAGCCAAAAAAAAAATCGAATTTTTAATTATTTTTACTATTTCTCTTTTTTAAATCTCTTAATTCTTTTAAAATTCAATTTTTAATTATTTTTTTTTCTTTCTTTCCTTTTCTTTTTCCAACTTCCTCCGTCGCGACCGGCAGGCGATAGCCACAAGCGAGCTCGAGGCTCACCCAACGACAGCCACAGGCAAGCTTGAGCTTGTCAGGATTAGGCAAGCCACGAGCTTGTCGAGCAAGCCTTGAGCTTGCTAGGATTAGTGGAGCTCGAGCTTGGTGGCCTTAGCCAAGCCGTGAACTCACCTGGATCTAGTGAGCCCCAAGCTCAGTGGCCTCAGCCAGCTTGGCCTTGCCCAAATCGATCGAGCCTCAAGCTTACAAACCTGTGTCATGCTCGGTCGCCAGGCTACCGGCAGTCACCAAGGCACGAAGTTGGCAAAGGAAGAAGGAGAAAGAAAAAGAAAGCAAAAAAAAAAGAAAAAAAATCGATTTAAAAAAAAGTATAATTATAAAAATAAAAGTTTTATTAACCAAGTATCCAAAGACTAGGAAATATTTGGGAAAACGTTTTTCAGGTCTTTCGAAGGGGAAAATCATTTTCCTTGACGAGAAAATGTGGAAAATTTTTTTCCAAAAAATGTTTTCCGCGAAATAAATGCATCGTAGTACTAAATCTACAAACACGATTTAAAACATATAAAAATGATTTGTGTGCATTAATGATGTCCACTAGATGGAAAATTTTGAGTCATCGCCAGAACCTTTACGTTATATTATATTTTTATATGTAGATGATAATAATCTTCTTAGGGGGATTGGGATGGGGATGATTAGCTTCAAGTGTGCATTTTGACACCCTCACCCTACAAATTTGAGAGTGAGAATAGGACTGAAAAAAGAAAATTTATAGAGGATAATCATTGCAATTAATATTTTTAATAATAATAGTAGCAGTAGCTGTAGAAGTAGTAGCCAGAGTGCGGTGAGAGTGCCTCACATGCCACCTTCGGTATTATTGCATTCTTGAACCGCTGCGGTAATTAATTCTCAACTATTACCGTTAGGCATTAACAAGTACATAATCTTGCTGGCTTTACCTAACCATCATGAGCTCGTCGTCATCCATTGGAGGCTTAGTGTCGCCACCACCAACGATGTTCCATAGATAATTTGTCTTTGCAAATAGCGCCGTGAGAGAGTACCCATAGTCCTTTTGGTATTCGTACATCCTTTACATGCTGGGATTACTCATCCCCTCAATTATTGGAGGCTTACTGTCGCCACCACCAACGATGTTCCATAGATAATTTGTCTTTGCAAATAGCGCCGTGAGAGAGTACCCATAGTCCTTTTGGTATTCGTACATCCTTTACATGCTGGGATTACTCATCCCCTCAATTATTACCGCTAACTCGACTTTGCGTGTTTGCCAACAAGCAAAATTCGATTTTGGGCACAAGAATTTTGGAAATCTGCCTAGAATAAATGGGATTAACCGTAGAATCTCATAGTTAGGTAAGTACCGTACAAATCTTCCAAAATCAATAACAATATTACTATTATAAAATGGTAAAAATCTAGTTGATGTTCAAACACTCTTCACTGTAGAGATAATCTAATATATTCCTTTAAACACGTGATTCGTCCTCACTGGAAAACCAAGACAATACGATTAGCTGTAGAACACAAGTAAATGGTCCAGGGGAAATATATATAAACCAGCATTGATCACATTTATTTTTGCTTTGTGAAAGAAAGAATAGTAAATACTGTTTGTGCTGCCGTGAGAAGGAGCAATGTGATTGCTGCGAGAACAGAGAGGAAAGCCCAAGGACTATGGAAATAATTCCTCCTCAGTTTCGCCATCCGAACGTTCCACTTCTTGTTACAATACTTATTGACTCTGTAGCAGATGTCCTCGTAGCAGAAATCAGATAGAACGACCCAGTCACCCATCTTGTTGAACATCTGCGCAACTACCTCGTCGTCGCCTAAGTTGTTCTTGATAATCCCTTTGTGGCGGAGCAGCTTGACATCCTTTGAAGAGTTTATGAGGAAATCCATGAATGACATATACTCCGTCACGTAGTTGATGTCTCTGCATTGACGATGCTGCTCGTACGCGATTAGGTTTCGAAATTTTGACTCGGTGTTGTCCTCCACACGCAAGATCTGTATCTCGAGTATCCCGTTCTTGAATTTGATATCCATCTGGTGTCGCCCTCGCGCCACCTTTAACTTGACTCCATGCTCCTTGAGCTCCGTCGCCGTGGACACAAATATTTTCAGCTCGGTTTCGCTGTTTTGCCGGCGCGCATTAGGCAAGCCGGAAGTCCAACACGTGTGCATTAGATGCAGAAGATGTTTGCTCTCGCCAAGCGTCTGATTTCGGCACGAGTCTCCCAGATTGAAATTGAAATACCTGGTGGCGATATCGATGAGCCCAAGGTGCTCGTTCAGACCCTTGGTCTGGTCATAGAGCTTGTTCAAGACGAAAAGCGGGAGCTGGTTCTCGAGCAGCAGTAAATCGCGCTGGAGGCTGATTTTTATCCAATCTGCTTCCATAAGCTGGTCGTCTCTGTCTCTCCGTTGCCGTCTATTGTAATTACGGAACAACTCGATGATGAAACAACCATCAATGAACATCATCGCTAGGAACTCTTCTGGGGTGAGGTGGTCGATATTTTCTGCATAGCAATTACGGGCTGGCTGTTCCAGTTCTCTCAGAGTCGGCATATACCTGTCGACACTTTCCTCGTTTCTCCTAAGAAGCAACTGCCGCACGTACCACATTTTCTGCTCCTCCATGGATTTGAATTTTTCTTTTCCGTAGTTATAAGGGCCGATGCTTAGGATCTCTGGTTCATAGGCTTTATCATTTACTTCACGCAGTTGATGACGAACCTTAAATATACTATGCTCTTGCGGGGTCAGATGCACACCACAAAGCATTTTTTCGATGTGGATGAAGACATGATCTTGCGCCCAAGATTGATCATTATTTCTACCATACTGTATAGGTTACAACATAATTAATGTAGCAATAAGCATGTGGTAAAGCAAGATGATTGTTTTACACGTGCAATGATGTATGTAGGCAAGGCATCATAATAGACCGATAGACTGTAACCTTATTTCTACATGACCCGATCAATTTGATCAAGCATTCCCTTTCAGTAAGATATTTTATCGTTATACTTTATAGTTTAGTATGGCAATTAAATTTTATGATTGTTATCGTGTATGTCAAACACATTGCTGGCAAGAGATTTGGTAAAGCTCACATATTGAACAGTGGACCATTATCTTCAGTGAATTTGAAAGAACAGGAAAGCAAAAAGGAGCAGCTGCTTAGTAGGTAATTTGAGAGCTACTCTCTCTATCCACCTTGCAGATCCTAAAATTATATAGATTTTTCTCCCCTCACTCTCTTCAATATGTTATTATTCTATTGGTATTTCAATCTAAGGAATATCTTTAGTCATCCATAATAAAATAAGGGCAACGTACAAAGACTGTTCTCTTATGAACTATTCCAATTTTCATTTTGGGTTATCATATTATTTTTCGTGACACATATGATCCCTAAACTAATTTTCAAAAACCAACAGAAAGAGAACTAATCTCTGAATAAACTTTCAGGATAAATTCCGTATTCCTGTGTGAATATCAATGCAAAATTTAAATTAAGTACCGTGACTGAACACCGGTCTGGACATTCAATATAAACAAATGGATAGCTGATGAATAATTACAAGCCCTGTGCTAGCCCCTTATATAATTTTGCTCCGTTGTACTTTTTTCTTTAACACATTCGGTCCCTAAATAAATTAACATCGAGCTTCAGTGAACTACCCCTTTTGCTCTCTAGAAGAGTTTTGAGAATATGAGTCCCCAAATTTTCTCTCTCCAGCCACCAAGCAAGGACAACCTTTTAGACACAAAAAAAGTGAATTTTTAAACTAATTGGGGTGTTCTTATTGGGAGCTGCTTACCATCGATGTTGAAGGCGTAAGAGCCGAGTTGAATAGTTTTAAACTACATAAGAAGAATAATTGGAACGAAATTGAACCCAAGATAAAATACAGAAATATTATTAAATGCAATGGGAACTAAGGATTTTAGGCTAGAGGAGGCGAGACAAGACAAGCTTCTAGCTAAGATTATAAGGAATTTTTGGACCTAGGGAGGCAGGGCCGCCACTGGCCTAGTAGCCTCCTTAGGTCCGCTGCTGATTAAACGGTAGACATAAGTCTAGAAATTATTTGTGTGATTAACCCTCTCTAGAAGGATGAGAGCGATCGGTAATTGAACCAAGAAAATACAAAAGTGATGCACAAGTAACTTTGTCTGATTGAGACGAGTTAGTTAACGTAATTTCGGCGCCAAGAATAAGATCTAACGTGAATGATTTAAAGTGGTTCCTAGAATCATGTTAATTAATGGACCATAATTCGAAATTAAAAGAAATGGTCTCATCCTTCAACTTTATGTTATTTTTTTCCTCAATGTGAGTAATCACAACAGTCAATGATCAGAAAAGGGAAGGGAAATTCGTAAGACTTACTGAATTACGTTGGTAACCACCGAGGACACAAGGATTGCGTTGTTGGTAGCTCATTCTTCTCGCCAAGCTAGACCAGCTACTATCACGTAGTATCCAGTTCTTCTCTTTTTGTGGGATTGGTTTTCAGTGAAGTAGAGATAAAATGAGACTACCGCATTCACCAACCATTTATACAAATTTCAAACGCGTTTTTCTTTGGCCCATTGACCTAGGTCGTCAATACTTCCGACGGTGGAGGGTACTGCAATAAAGACGTATGAAGTGATCCACAGGTGGCATCGTACTATGTGAAATCCGACCGTTTCACAAAACTTCATGGAACACGTGGAAAGAGTCCTATTTTCTACCTACTAGCTAGAAACCTTAAATGCCTTCATGATTGAAACACCTTGTATAATTGTGATAAATGCAAAAATAAAGATGCTGGCCCAATTCTCTGGATTGGTGCAGTTGAACGACGCATAAAGAGATTATCGGGTTAGGAGCTGAAAGTTACACATTTAGATTTCATGAATTGCATGTAAATTACTCTACATATTCCAATAAATTGTGAGAAATATATAAACCATCATTGATCATATTTATTTTTGCTTTATCTAATAAAGAATACTAAATACTGTTTGCGCTGCTGTGAGAAGGAGCAACACGATAGCTGGCATAACGGACAAGAAAGCCCAAGGACTATAGAAGTATTTCCTCCTCAGTTTCACCATCCGAACATTCTACCTCTTGTTACGATATGCATTCACATTTTTAAGATCTCAGAGTAATAGAAATTGGATATAGTGACGTATGGTGCGTTTGGTTCAGCATTCCCAATGAGCTTTTAGCTTTCAAAGCCCCTTGGAGAAATGCTGGACCGTTTGACAACCATTTTAAAATAGCTTTCAAGTGAAAGTCAGTATTGGGAATGCTGAAAGCTCAATGCTAATAAGGACTGGGATTGAGCTTTCAGCATTTGGTCAAATGCTGAAACTCATTTTTTTCCCAAAACTACCCTCACCCATCCTTCATATTTTCGATTTTGCTCTCATTATTATTTTTTAAAATGCTAAAAAAAAAAGCTAAATCAAATCAAATATATATAAATGCTAAAAAAATCTAATATATATTATAGAAAAAAGACCAAACCCTTCGCCAATCCAGCGAAGGGCTACGGCTATGGCTGCTGGAGGTCACACGACCTCAGAAAACCTAGGTGGCGTGAGGCCCAGGCAGAGGTTGCCTAGGTCACTACCTTGGTCGCACGACCCTCGCTGAGGCAGGCGACCTCGATTGATGGCCGTTGACGCCAGATTTGGCTCACTAGTAGTCGTAGCCCTTCGCTAGTCCGACGAAAGGTTTGGTCTTTTTAAAATATATATATATATATAGCATTTATATGTATTTTATTTTTTTTAGCATTATTGTCGAAACTTATATTTAAAAAGTTGCATAATTTTTTTTTCAATTTTAAACATATAAAAATTTAAAAACTCCGACAAAGGGTTTGGTCTTGTTTTTTTAATATATATATATACATACGTATTTTATTTTTTTAGCATTATTGTCAAAATTCATATTTGAAAAGTTGCATAGATTTTTTTTTTTCAATTTTAAATAAATAAAAATTAAAAAAACTAATATTACTCACCCAAAAGGCTTTTCAAATGTGTTTTCTACCAAACGGCATTTCTCTCAAAATTGCTTCTCAAAGCATAGTTTGCCAAATAGCATTTTCATTTACTCGAAGTCCTTTAGACTAATCTGCTTTGCATATTTTCAATGGGCTTTCAAAATGCTGAACCAAACGCAACCATAGTCACCCATCTTGTTGAACATCTGTGCAACCACCTCATCATCACCCAAGTATTTCTTAATAATCCCTCCATGCCAGAGCACCTTGATGTCCTTTGAAGAGTTTATGAGGCAATCTATGCAGGTCACATAGTCCGTAAAATAGTTGATGTCTCCACCTTGACGATCCTGCTCATACATGATTAGTTTTGAAATTGTGAGTTGGTATGGTCCTGTACACTCAAGACGGGTATCTCAAGTTTCCTGTTCTTGAATTTGATGTATTTCATGTGTCGCCCTTGCTCTACCGTTAACTTGACCCCAGATGTCCCGGGCTCCGTCACTAAGGACATGAACATGAGTTTCTCTTTCATCGGCAGGGCTTCACCATTTAGCCAGGGCACATTAGGCAAACCAGAAGTCCAACAGGTGTGCATTAAGATGAAGAAGTTGTTTGCTCTCGTGAAGTGTCGGGTATTTGCTTGAGTCTCCTAGTCCAAGAGACCTAGTGGCTATGTCGATGAGCTTGAGATTGTTGAGAAAACATTCCCTAAGTAATTTTGATAATTGACAAAACTTAAAGACTTTGATTTTGATATAAAATATTTTCAAGTGGAAAGTCTAATGGGACAGATTATATGATGTCAATCAGAATCAGAATCATGATTTATTTTCCTTCCTTAGATATTCTATCAAACGGCTAGGAAGGAGTCAAATACTTGTGCAACGACTAATGGCAATTGGTTGGATTCCCTACCATATTTATGAGGAGTTTCAAAAGGAAGTCTTTCTAATATCTATCGGAGATTCAACTTTCCTCAAACGACTTATTTGAGGCGAAACATACTTTCCAACTTGAAGCATTCGACTTATGGAAACCCAAATTGCTATATAGGCGACAGAAATCATGGGAAGCATTAACATCGGCGATCCTGAAGCAATCGAATATTCTCGTTAAGATTCAGGCCAACGGGTAAATTGGCTGAATAATCCTCCAGGAGATATGTTCAACGGTCAACTTGAACTAGGAGGAGTATAAGAGAAGATTTCGAAGCAGAAAGGATCAATTCGTATTCATGAGAATTGAAGTTTTTAATTTCAAAGTGTGAAGAGTGTTTTATGATAATATATATCTGTCTCTAAGAGCGAAATTGTGTAACCTTTTAGAGGCTGATAATGTGTGAAGAGTGATACACACAAACTTGAGTGTTATGAGCTTAGTACTTGCAATCTCTGATAAGTTCCTATTAGTGGATTCCAGCCAATAGGTTGTGGCGCGGGAGAGTGGACGTAGGCTTGCAAAAGCCAAACCACTATAATCTTTTGTGTGCAATTCTCTATCTCTTACTTCTTTTAGTTATTGTGATAAAATTGCACGCCGGTAAGATTTGACTATTGTTAGGACTAGAATTAGCACCTAGAGGGGGTGAATAGGTAATTAATGTAATTTTAACAATTTAATCCGAATAAGAGATTAATGAATTAAACCAACAAACGCTGCAAATGAAAGTAATAAAAGATAAAGGATTAAGGATAGAGAATCAAGACTCCAGATTTATAGTGGTTTGGCTTAGACCAAGCCTACGTCCACTCTCCCGCACGGACAGCCCTTCTGGCTGGATTTCACTAAGAATCAAAAAGAGTGATTACAGTCTCACACTCTTGAGTCCACAGTGTAGAAGCTCTACTACACTTCCTCAAGATCTCACTACAATATGATCTCTCTTTTGATTACATATAACGCTCGAAGAATAATATCGCAAAATAGAAAAGGAGATTCAGACTTTGGAATTCTTCTATCCGGCACCCTTCAACAACTGGAGCATCTCTCTTATATACTTCTTCATGCCTTCAATACCGTTGGCACCTTCCAAAGAAGTTCTTCCAATCAACCCGTTGGACAGAATCAATTAGAGAGATCTCGAGCTCTTTAAGGTAAGTGTTGATAGCCCATCAATCCTGCTCGCCCATACAATCAGGATCTTGGTTTCCATAAGTAGATCCTTCCAAATATAAGTTACGAAATCTTTAGAGAATCTATACATATTCGAATACGAAAGTAAGATCTTCTAGTGTTGAATCCAGTAGAAAGATATTCTCTAGCCGTTAGAATAAAGACCATATAAGATCAAAATAAAAGTTGGTCTGGAGACTGTCCATGAGAGTAGACTTTGAAACATGAGTCTTGCTAGCTTCAGACTTTGATCTTCAGACTTTGTCAATAGAGTCTGTAAGTCTTCAGACTAGACTGAGGAAAATGTTTTGTCAAATTCAAAATACTTGAAGAGAATTTATCCAACAATCTCCCCATTTTTTATGGTGACAAAACTTTCCTGCAGATTTGAATATTATTGCCCTGCAATACAACTTTTAAGCAAGCATTGATATCTCATAAAAGATTAGAATAAAAATAGTAGAAGTTATCCTGTACACAGATGTCCTGTACACAGACTTACCATGTACAGATATATGCATTCACAGAAACCTCATTAGTCATAAGCAGACAGTACTATCTTTATCTAATTTAATAGCTTAAAGTAATGCAATAATGAGCACACATTCAAAAACTCAAGATAAAGTCAAAATAACAACTAAAAAATGTTTAAAAATGAAGATAAGATTTGGTTTGGTTTGGTTTGGTTTGAGAATAGAGTCTGAAATTGAAATGTGCTTGAAATTTGCAAAGTCTTCTCCCCCTTTTTGTCAGCATTAAAAAAAAAATCAAGGAGCACGAGGAATGCGAACAAGTTGAAAGTCCTCCATAGACTTGACAGTTTCTTCTAGCTTCCTCAAATCTTCCTGTAATTGGGTAAGAGCAGTGCCTTTTGCAGTATCCTGAATCTGACGCTGAACCTCTTTAAGCTGATCATGCATTGTGACGAACATTGCATGATTTTCATTCTGCAAAGTCTGAAATTCATACCCCATAGCATAGATTTGGCCTTTGAGCTCCAAGATGATGTCAAGCAACCTTCCAAAATCTCCTGAATTGTCAATCTGTGTGCTTGCGTCAACTCGGTTTGATGGTGGAGTCAAGCCAGTATGAATATCAGCAGGGAGTTCAGTATGTGGAGATTGTTGACACCTAATATTTTAAAAAGAAATAATAAATTAAATTTGGCTTTTAAAATTTTCATTTCAAAATTCGAAAATAAAAAAATTCAGTTTTTATTTTTTATTTCCACTTATTAGTTTTAGAGGGAATTTTTTTTAAAAAAAGATTGAATTCAAAAACAAATGCAACAACCGTGTGATTTTGGAGCCATTTGTTTGTTGAGAAGTTGAGAGAAAATCTCTACCGGCAGAAACAAATTTGAGTATTCCCTCTATATAAAGAAAGCGAGCTTCGGAATCGATGGGGGGCTCCTGATTTTTCACTTTCGGAGGGGGGCATTTTTCTTGGTTTTCGCAAAGGGGGGGGAAAGAAATTTTTTCTTCTTTTGGGTTCTTTTGTTCTTCGTTGAGAGGTTTCTCTCGAGTTCTGTGTCGAAAAGAAACACACAAAGAAAGAAAGAAAAAGTTCTTTCGTGTGCGGGGGCTTTTCATTTATGCCTTTGAAAAGTCAACACGAAAAAGTTGGGTTTTGAAAGTCTGCAGAGGAGAGACAAGGGGGAAGAACGTGCGTACAACAGAGGAGAGAGAAAAAAATAAAAAGAAAGAAGAAAAAGGGAGCCACTGTTTGTCTTCCCCACCACCGCCTCGCCGGACTCGTCCTCGCCACCACACCATCGAAGACCCGAAGTCGCCGCGACCGCCGTGCCGATTGTCCCGCTCCGCGACTTCCCGATCCAGCACACCTCCGACGCTCCATGCCGTCCCGACGTCCCCGCGCTCCAAATCACCGCCGGTCCAAGACCCGCCGCCTCGCCCACCGCTCGGAGCCACCACCATTCCACCTCCATCGCACCACTCGCCCGAGCCGCTCCGTCACCGCTCAACGCCCGTGACACCCAACACGAAGTAGGCCGATCGCCACCCCGAGCCCGAGCGACGTCCTACTCCGTTCGTGAGTCCTTCCACCTGAAATTCCGCGTTGATCCGTGAAGACCCGAAGCTGATCAAGCTATCGGACTCCACACCACCGAAGACCTGAAGCCGCTGCGACCACCGTGCCCACGACCCACTTGCTGCTTTCTTCTTTTTGGTTGTAGGTCCGTTATCACCCGAGCCTCGCCGGAGCTCCGACGAACAACCTTGTTCCGAGTGGCGACCCATCACCCTTGGCGAACCACCATCGCAGCTCAGCCATCACTGCTTCCTCGCCATTTCTTCGAGTCCACCGTGAGTTAGTCTAGGTAAATTTTTAGATATTTGGTTTCATAGTTTATTTATTTATTATTTTCATTTTAACTTGATTTGTTTTGATTTATTATCCAATTAGGAAATTTGTCATATTAAGCCATAGTAATTAAAAATATTGACCCGCGAGACGTCGGGTTAGATTTTTGATTATCTTGACTTTTTTATGGTAAAATTTTTGGTTTGCCTTGCATTATTGATGCCCATTAAAATAATATGTCGTTGATTTACATTGATGATTTTTTAGGTACATATTTTGGTGCATTATGGTTATTTGTTTATCACATATCATGCATTTTATGTCATATTTAGAACTTAGATATTTAGGTCCTTAAGTATTTTACATTTTAAGCAATACATTTTATCTTTTTAGATTCATGTAGGATTAGGTTAATTTTCCTTTAATAAACTAAAAAAAGAATAAAAAAAATGTTATTTAGATTATATAGATTTCATAAGGTGCACGTTACAGGTTGCATTTTAATTAGTGGGTCATAGTTTAATGTTTTGTTTTCCATCATGTAGTCTTTTTAAATATAAAATAAAGATATAAAAAAAAAACAAAAAAAAACAAAAAGTTAGCATTGCATCATTACGTTTTTTTTTTAATAAAAATTATTCGGTCATGTTAAAAAAATGAAAATATAAAAAAGGAAATAGTGAAAAGTTAAAAATTTGCATGAGCATATAGGTCATATGGGTTTATTAAATTAGACACGTAGGTTTTTAATAAATTAACCTTTAGGATTATTTTTAGGATTTCATCCTTAGTTATTTGCATGCTTTCATAATATAAAAAGATAATAAAAAAGGTAAAAAAAATGGTTTTCTAAGACAAATGAGGTTTAAATCAAATTAATCCCGAAATTGAATTAGGAAATTATTCCGTTTTGAATAGCTTAATTAGTTTGTTTAATTTCAATAAAGAATACTAGGTGCATTTTAGCTAGTTTGCATAGTAGGCACATTTAATTAGAGTTTACATATTAATAAATTAGGATTGCATCATATTATCATGTTTTAGTAATCCCATCGGGTAATTTTTAATTGCATATAATTAATTATTTAATTAAAAAAACAAAAAAAATCATTTACTTAGTTAATTAATAGATTAGTTCATAATTAATCATATTTCATATCATCTTTATTTAGTGTAGGTTGCCTACATAAAAAAAATCATAAAAAAAATCAAAAAGAACGTGCATATAGAATTGTTATGTCATGCATCCCATGTCATGTATGCACATTTAGGATTGTATAAATTAGATTGCATACATATAGTTCAAATTAGGCCATATAAATTGCATTTCACGTATCATTTAAAGTAAAATTCATGCATATTAATTTTAGAATAAGATTGCATAATAATAATTTAGGTGTCATGTCATTTAGAAATCATGTTTAGGGCATGCATTTTAATTAGCATTTTTTAAATGTTTTCTTAGAGAGTGGACTTTAATAAAGTTGTGGTTTATAATTTCTTAGCATTTTGATTTATTGAATGTTATTTAATTGATTGTGCACCCGCATGACCACCATTTGCATGTTAGCATCTTAGGTTAAAATTAATCAAGACTGCCTGCAAAAAAATGTTTTTCTTAAGGTACCGAAAGGGCGTTAGATTAATCTAGCGTAACCATGTCCCCGAATCCATTAAATCTCTGGTTCGTAAAAGGTAAAGTATTCTCCCATACTTTACTTGGGTTTCTAATCAGCCCTAATTGGTTAGTGGCGGCTCCAATTTGAAATATAATTGCATGTTTTAATGGGTCTTTTTCTTAGTATCAAGTCGCGATTGGTAGGGCTTGGGAGAGTCCGCGCCAAGTCTTCGGACTTAGTAATCCATTAACCTAGTTTTTTAGGTGATTCACCCTTCATCGAAAAATACAGGTCGCGACAGAGATGATGCCTCTCCTTCAGGAAACTGAGTAGCATAAACATCTTCTGCATCAGGAGGTGATCGACTAACACCTGTTTGTGTATCTTCTTCTATAAAAGTTAGTAGAAGAGGAGTATGTTATATGTGGGTATCTCCCCCTATTTCAATGTCTTCTGGAGGAGAAAAGAACTCTTCTTTCTGAGGAGTTTCCTCAGTGACAGGTTGTTGTTGATCCTCTTTTTCTGCTGGAGAATCTGTTTTTGCCGATTTGTCCCATTGTTCTGTTTCTTCTTCCTCTTTTTCTTTCTCTTTCTCTTCTTCTTTCGCTTCTTCTTTCTCTTCTTCTTTCTCTTCTTCTTTTTCTGCAAAATGTTGTTCTGGAACAGCTTCTGAAACAGGTGCAGAAAATTGAGAAACAAGAGCAGAGATGGGTAGAGCATCCTCATCATCTTCATCTTCCAAGATGATTGCCCTTCTCTTCTTGATAGAACTAGCCACTGGTTCCTTTCCTTTTCTTTTGGCCGCAGAAGAGTCTGGTCTGCACTTGATAGGAGTCTTCCCCTTGAACTGCTCCAGCTTCTTGCTAAGTTCTTTCAGACGCATCTTTGTTATCATCCTCAGTCCGATGACCATTTTATCAATAGTCTTCACAGAGAGAATGTGAGGAGGTTGAATGTTCAGGTGTCTGAAAAGACGAGTGATCAGAGCAACATAAGGGAGTTTTCCCTTATCCTTTGCCATGGACCTGTACTTGTGAAACATGATAGTGTGCGGTAGAGAGAAATTAAGACCAATCTTGATTGCATACATCAACTTAGCCTCTGAGATGGATACATCTGTCTTGGATGTTGATTTCGGTCTAAGACAGTTGATCACAATCTTGTGAAGCAGAGTGTTTGTTGCATTCATCCTGGAGTAGGAGAGACGACCTTCAGCAATTCGGTCTCTCGCAAGTTCTAGAGTGGCATGACTTACAGACACACCAATTGATTTGAAAGCACCTCTTTCCACACCAATTACATTTGCCAGAATGTCCTTATCAACAACATACTCTTTATCTCTCACACTGATAGAAAAGCTGTTTGCATCAATGAAACTGAGATTGGAATAGAAGTACGCTGTTAATTCAGAATGGGCCATATCACAGTCAGTACATAATTGATGAAGTTAAAGTTTTTCAAACTTCTCTCTCAGATTGATGCTTAAAAGGTCCAGAAAATCAAAATCCACCGTCCGTGGATTCATCACCCCACGCTTCAGCAGTTTTTCATACATCTTCCTGTGTCCGTCTGAGTGAAACAGTTCATCCTTCTTCCCTCGAAGGTTTGCAGCCACACCCATCCAAGGTTTAAAATGTATGAACATTTTCTCATCATCATCCTTTCCCTCTGGCTGATTTATACTACTAAACCTAGGGTCACTGGGAAAGTTTGCAAAGGCTTTTGCAGCCGTTCCTTCAGGAACAATCCCTGATCTCTCCATGACGGTGAGAAAATGAGTCTCATTTGAGTAACCTTTTTCTTTCAGAAATTCATCAATGAATGTCATGGCAGAACCTCCTTCCTTCAATGCAGAGTAAAGCCTATAAACAAAAGCAGGCTTGAGTGTTCTTACAGGTTCGATATCTTCAAGAACTTTTTCTGCATCTTGAGGGCGACGACCATGAGGTCTAGTTGAGGAAGTACACTATTGAGATCGTTGAGGAGTCTGTTCAGTTGAAGAGTCACTTTCTTCTATGAGATCGAAGTGCGTAGGCCCCTCACCAAATCCCTGTGGTCTCTTGTTTGCTATCCTTGATGATTTCCTTTGATGAGACATTGTTGCTTTCTTTGGAGAAGCTTTCACACTTGTGTCGCAAAAAAGTTAAAAGCTTTGAGACGTAGAAATTTGGGAGAGAAAAATACAGAGAAGTGAAAAGCTTTTGATCTAGGGTTTCTGGGTAAAGTGAAAAACGAAGGAGAAGAAGTGTATAAAAGGTGACTGATACGGGGTAAATCAAGCGTCGCAAATTTTTGGAAATATTAAGAATTTCCTTTTGAAAAAAAAATAACTGCCTTAATAAATCGATAACCACCCTTTTTTTAAATATAACTGCCTTAATAAGCTCGATTAGAGATAAACAGACAAACTTACCTTTTCGAAATGACAGTTTAAGTAAATGAACTTACAGTCGTGTCAATTCGTATTTTCAGTCTTCAATCTTTGAGTCTGATACTCTGTCAGACTTTAGATTCTGAGTCTGAGCTTCAACATTCTTCAAGAGATAAAATATTGAGTCTTGAGCGAATAGACTCAAACAAGCTTTTCTCAAGTGGCTTTGTGAAGATGTCTGCCAGTTGATTCTTTGAGTCTATGAATTGTATCAAGACTTCTTTGTTCTGAACATGATCTCTTATAAAATGATGTCGAATCTCAATGTGTTTTGCTCTTGAATGTAGGATAGGATTCTTTGGAAGATTGATTGCGCTGGTATTGTCACATCTTATCTCTGTGCAAGAGTCTTCAATGCCAAAGTCTTGTAGTTGTTGTTTTATCCACAATATTTGAGAACAGCAACTTCCAAGGGCTACGTATTCTGCTTCAGTTGTTGAAAGAGCCACAGTACTTTGTTTTCTTGAAAACCAAGATACTGCCCTGTTTCCAAGCAATTGACAAGTACCTGAAGTGCTTTTTCTTTCAACTCTACAACCTGCAAGATCTGCGTCTGAATAGCCAAGAAGTGTAAAGTCTCCTTCATTGGGATACCATAGACCGATCTTAGCAGTAGTAGCAACATATTTAATAATACGTTTAGCAGCACTTAGATGAGATTCCCTAGGATCAGATTGAAACCTAGCGCATTATGCAAACACTAAATAATATGTCGGGTCTGGATGCAGTAAGATAAAGAAGTGAACCAATGATACTCTTGTATAACTTTTGGTCGATTTTCTTCCCTGCTTCATCTTTGTCTATCTTCAAGGAACTTGACATTGGTATGTCAGTCTTTTTGCAATTTTCCAGACCGAACTTTTTAATAAGTTCTTTTGCATATTTCTCTTGATGAATGAATATTCCTTCCTTTAGTTGTTTCACTTGTAGACCAAGGAAAAAGGATAGTTCACCCATCATGCTCATCTCGAATTCATCCTGCATAGACTTAGAAAATTTCTTGCACAAAGTCTCATTAGACGATCCGAATATAATGTCATCAACATAAATCTGAACAAGTAGAAAACTTTTACCTTCCTTTTTAATAAACAAAGTAGTGTCTACCTTTCCTTTAGAAAAGCCATTTTGAATTAAGAAATTACTTAGCCTTTCATACCAAGCTCGAGGAGCTTGTTTCAATCCATATAAAGCTTTCTTCAGTCTGAACACTGAGTCTGGTTTCTTTGAGTCTTCAAATCTAGGAGGTTGTTCCACGTAGACTTCTTCTTGAATAAATCCATTCAGGAATGCGCTTTTGACATCCATTTGAAATAACCTGAAATTCTTATAGCAAGCAAAAGCAAGTAGTAATTTGATTGCTTCTAACCTTGCTACTGGAGCATAGGTCTCATCATAGTCTATCCCTTCTTCTTGCGTGTATCCTTTAGCCACGAGTCTTGCTTTGTTTCTCGTTACTTTGCCTTTTTTCATCAACTTTGTTCTTGAAAACCCATTTAGCTCCAACAACTGATTTACCTTTTGGTTTAGGAGTCAATTCCCATACGTCGTTAATACTGAATTGTCTGAGCTCTTCTTGCATTGCTTCAATCCAGCTTTCATCAGCTAAAGCTTCTTCAATATTTTTGGGTTCTATTTCAGAAATAAGAGCAACAGCACTAGACTCTTCTCGCCTTTTGGATCTTGTTCGAATTCCCTCATTAATGTTCCCAATAATGAGTTCTTCAGGATGACTAGACGTGCTTCCAGTTACTAGTCAGTCTGATAGATTGTTGATCTTCTTCTTGAGTAGATTCTTCATCAGTAGCTTGTTGTACTGATTCTGAATTAGTAACTGCTTCAATGGAGGTAGATCTAGCAGTGTCTGGAACAGATTCTGAATCTTCAGTTTGAATTTGCTGAATTTGTGGAGAGTCTTGAAATTTGACATTCATTGATTCTTCCACAGTCTGAGTCTTCTTGTTGAATACTCTAAAAGCTTTGCTTGTAGTTGAGTAACCAAGAAAGAATCCTTCATCTGATTTTTCTTCAAACTTACCAACACGATCATTTGCATTCTTTAGAATAAAACATTTGCAACCAAATACTTGAAAATAAGAAACTATTGGTTTCTTTCCTTTAAAAATTTCATAAGGGATTTTCTCAAGAATTGGCCTTAAAAACACTCGGTTTATAATATAGCAAGCAGTTGAGACAGCTTCAGCCCAAAACCTTGAAGAAATTTGATTTCCAATTAAAAGAGTTCTTGCCATTTCTTGTAAAGACCTATTCTTCCTTTCCACAACCCCATTATGTTCTGGTGTATATGGAGAGGAGAATTTGTGCTGAAAACCAAATTCATCACAAAATTTAGTAAAGTCTTGATTTTCAAACTCACCTCCATGGTCTGTACGAATGCTTGAGATAGTGTGACCTTTCTCATTCTGCACTTTCTTAGCAAACTTTGAAAAGAGAGAGAAAGTCTCTGACTTACTTGAAAGAAAGTAGACCCAAGTAAATCGTGAGTAATCATCCACAATTACTAGACAGAACCTTTTTCCACCAATGCTTTGCGTTCTGGTAGGTCCAAACAAATCCATATGCAGAAGCTGCAGTACATGATTAGTGGAAACTTTATTTATTGATTTGTAAGAGTTTCTAACCTGTTTACCCAGTACGCATGGTGTACATAGATCAGACTTTGAGTAATTGAGAATAGGCAATCCTCGAACAAGTTTCTTGGTAGAGATCTTGTTGATTTGCTTCATATTGGTATGGCCTAGCTTTTTGTGCCATAGATTAGCTTCATCTTGTACTGATATTAAGCACTGTGATCTTTCTTGATTCACATCCAGAAGATAGATATTTCCATGTCTTCGTCCAGTAAAAGATTGAGTAAAGTCTTTACTGATTCCAGAGCACGTTTCTTCCTGGAAGTTGATCTTGAAACCAGTATCACACAACTGACTTATGCTAAGCAAGTTGTAATTTAATCCTTCAACTAAGGAAACATTATTGATTGACAAACTTCCAATCTTTACTGTTCCTCGACCAGTAATTCTTCCTTTGTTGTTACCACCAAAGGAAACTTTTCCTCCGTCTATCTGGACAAGTTTTATGAAGCAACTTGAGTCTCCTGTCATATGTCTTGAGCAGCCACTATCAAGATACCATTTAATCTTCCTTTTGATAGTAACCTGCAATTAACACGAATTCAAGCTCTTTTTGGTACCCATATCATCTTGGGTCCAGAAGTGTTAGAACAATAGACAGTCTTAGCCCAGCTCTTTTTAACAGGTCTCCAAACCAAAGGACATTCTTTCTCAAAATGTTCTAAGCTTTTACACTTGGAACATCTCAAAGCATTTCTGCCAACAGGTTTTATAAAAACTTTCTGGAAATGATTCTTATAAACAATTCTAGCTGGTCTCTGTTTAATTCTTTCTTTTACCTTTAGGAAATCAATCAGTGGAATAGTTTCAGAAGTCATACCAAGACCTAACTTATCAAAGTATGGTATTTGTATCAAAAGAATCTTATCCAACTTTTCAGAACCATTTGAAAATCTTTTTGATATGTTAGTAATATCATTTTTCAAAAGATTATTTGAATTTGAAATAATGTCTGAGTTTTCTTTCACAACAACAAAATCTTTTTCCAGCTTTTCAAACTTTTCTTTCATAAGTTTATCATGTTGCTTCAATGTAGAATTTTCCCTTTTTAATTCGGAGATCCTCTTGAGAGAGGTTTTCAGACTAAGACAAAGTTCATCAATATATTTAGAAACCTTGACAGGAATTTTCAGGTTACCAACCTCGAGTTCACTGTCTGAGTCTGTGTCTGAATCAAGGTCTGAGTCTGAATCTGATTTTGCCATTAAACAGATATCGGCATAATCATCATCAGTTTCTTCACATTCAGTATCACTCCAATTCTCTGCTTTGAGTGCCTTCCTGTATTTCTCAGTCTTTCCTTTTCTCTTCTTTAACAGAGGACAGTTGGGTCTGATGTGTCCCTTTTTCTTGCATTCAAAGCAAGTCACTTCTTTGTTAGAATCATCTTCCTCTGTTGACTTGTTTTGAAACCTTTGAGAGCTTTGTTTCTTCCAATTGAATTTCCTTCCTTTTCTGTTCAACTTTCTGAATCTCTTTATCATGAGTGACAGTTCTTCATCATCTAGATCTTCTTCAGAGTCTGTAGCATCAGAATAGTCATTAGACTTTAAGGCAATAGATTTCTTACCTTTTGTATCTTCCTCTTCGTTGGTCTGTTCCACTTCATAAGATTGAAGAGTCCCAACCAGTTCGTCTACAGAGAGTGGAGCAATCCTCTGCATCTCTCTTATTGAGGTTTTTATGTAATTCCAGTCTTTAGAGAGTCCTCGAAGGAGTTTGTTGACCTTCATATGTCCTGAGATTGGATGTACCTGATATTCAAGACCATTCACAATTTCAGTAAAGCGACTAAACATGTCAGTTATTGATTCTCCTGATCTCATCTTAAAGACTTCATATTGTCCCAAAAGAATATTGATCCTCGTTTCTTTCACACGATCAGTTCCTTCATAGGTAATGTGAAGCCTATCCCAGACTTCTTTTGCTGTATCACAAGAAGATATTCTGTTATACTCAGTAGGGGATAAAGCACAATATAAGGAGTAAATAGCTTTGGCGTCAAGAGTCTGTCTCTTGGTGATTTCTTCTTGAGTCAGTAGAGTAGGATCAACAGTTTCTTTTCCTCTCTCTGATTCTGATGCAACAGCAGGAATGATTCCTTTATTAACCACTTCCCATTCCAAAGGATCTTTCGATCTTAGGAATGCCTTCATCTTATTTTTCCATATGCTTTAGTCTTTTCCATCAAAGTATGGAGGTCTGGTATTGCTTTGACCTTCAACCAACCTTGTAGGCAACATACTAGCCATAGATCTTTTACTCAAAAGTAAAGACACTTCTTATGAACAAGTACACAAGCTCCGATACCAATTGTTAGGACTAGAATTAGCACCTAGAGAGGGGTGAATAGGTAATTAATGCAATTTTAACAATTTAATCCGAATAAACGATTAATGAATTAAACCAACAAACGCTGCAAATGAAAGTAATAAAAGATAAAGGATTAAGGATAGAGAATCAAGACTCCAGATTTATAGTGGTTCGGCTTAGACCAAGCCTACGTCCACTCTCCCGCACGGACAGCCTTTCTGGCTGGATTTCACTAAGAATCAAAAAGAGTGATTACAGTCTCACGCTCTTGAGTCCACAGTGTAGAATCTCTACTACACTTCCTCAAGGTCTCACTACAATATGATCTCTCTTTTGATTACATATAACGCTCGAAGAATAATATCGCAAAATAGAAAAGGAGATTCAGACTTTGGAATTCTTCTATCCGGCACCCTTCAACAACTGGAGCATCTCTCTTATATACTTCTTCATGCCTTCAATACCGTTGGCACCTTCCAAAGAAGTTCTTCCAATCAACCCGTTGGACAGAATCAATTAGAGAGATCTCGAGCTCTTTAAGGTAAGTGTTGATAGCCCATCAATCCTGCTCGCCCATACAATCAGGATCTTGGTTTCCATAAGTAGATCCTTCCAAATATAAGTTGCGAAATCTTTAGAGAATCTATACATATTCGAATACGAAAGTAAGATCTTCTAGTGCTGAATCCAGTAGAAAGATATTCTCTAGCCGTTAGAATAAAGACCATATAAGATCAAAATAAAAGTTGGTCTAGAGACTGTCCATGAGAGTAGACTTTGAAACATGAGTCTTGCTAGCTTCAGACTTTGATCTTCAGACTTTGTCAATAGAGTCTGTAAGTCTTCAGACTAGACTGAGGAAAATGTGTTGTCAACTTCAAAATACTTGAAGAGAATTTATCCAACAACTATTTCATCAGAAGTTGTCTCGTTGCAATATTCGTTTAAATTTCATTTCCGCACGTCACTTGTTCACCCCCTCTAAGTGATGGTTATAGCCATAACAATTGGTATCAAAGCATGATTACTCTTTACTAAAGTGTTTTATTACTTTCGAGTTAACGATCTATTTATGGTTAACAATATTGCACTAGGTCTTATGGAAGGACGAAGTGATACAAGGCCTCCATACTTCGATGGAGAAAACTACAACATTTGGAAGAACAAGATTAAATTTTTCATCAAATCCAAGGATTCCTTAGGGTGGGATGTAGTTATGAAAGGCATAAAACTTGTAGCTTCTTCGTCCGAGGAAGAAGGCAAAAAACTAGAAACCTCAGCCTTATCTGATGCGAACATCACCAAAAGAGAAGCACTAGATGCTAAAATTGTTTATTCATTATATTGCGCATTATCTCCATCTGAATATAATTGAATTTCCTCATGTAAATCAGCAAAAGATATTTGGGAGAGATTGCAGGTAACATACGAAGGAATTGATCGAGTTGAGGAGACAAAGATAAACATTCTTCTCCAATAATACAAAGCCTTCAAAATGAAACCTGAAGAATCCATAACTGACACATTCAGTAGATTCACTGACATCGTTAATAGATTGACATATCAAAGGCAACTTGTATCAGATCCAATGAAAATGAACAAGATTCTTCGAGGGCTATCAAAGGAGTAAAACAACATTAAGACATCCATCCGAGAGACTCAAAGGATATCACATTTTTCTATGGATGAACTCGTGGGAACACTCCAATCTTATGAAGAAGAACGTCTGAACGAGGAAAATACCAGAGGTAAGAAAGTAATTGCTTTAAAATATACTTTTGACTCTAATGACTTAGATTCAGATGAAGATGGCAAGGACGGCAAGGAGATTGCACTTATGGTGAAAAAGCTTCAAAGAATGGCCAGAAAAGGAAGGAAGTTTAAAGGAAAGAAATCCTTCAAAACATCTAAGCAAAAGGGAAGCTTCAATGACAAAGAAGAAAGCAAGGATGTGGTCTATTTCAAGTGCAAGAAACGAGGACATTTCAAGCCAAATTGTCCTATTCTGAAGAAAAAAAGAACAAGTATGAGAAGACAAAGAAAGCACTGAAGGCTGAAACATGGAGTGACACTGAGTGCGAAGAAAGCAATGAAGAATATGCTAACAACTGTTTTATGGCAAAATCTTATTCGAAGAAAGAATTTGAGGAAAGTAATTTTGATATTCCAGTCAAAGTATCTAATTATTTAGAAGAATTATTTATTGATTACAAGGCCGCGCTTATAAAATTCTCAAAATTGAAGAAGGAAAACTCAAGATTGAGACAACATGATTCTTTCCAAAAAGAAAAGATGAGTATCTTGAAATGGATCTTCTTCAAACAAAAGAAAATAATAATTCTATCTAAAAAGAAAATAATTCTTTGAAAAAAGAAATTTAAAATGTTGCAAAAAGGTTTTCAGTTCGCTCGAAAACTTTGGAGCATATTTTGTCCATCTAAATCCTATATTACAACAAATTAGGGCTTGGGTGTAAAAACAAAAAGGTTTTAGAAAATGATTTTCTAGCTTACAAAGAGAGAAAGAAACAAAAGCCTCCAAGAGTTTTTTTTTATGAAAATCATTTTAGAAAACAGTTTGTAAAACTTGTTGGTCAAAACCTTCTTAAATATTCAATTTGCGGCAGCCATGATCATTACGAAAATGACTGTTTCAAAGGTTGTAAGCCTATTCAGAGAAACTTTCTAACCATGGCCGATCCTTCTAACCAAAGAGGACCCAAATAAAAATGAGTACCAAAGAAAAAGAGAAACAAGTGATACCTTGATAGTGATTGTTCAAGGCACATGACCAGTGATTCAAGCAAGTTTGTTGAACTCATAACATTCAATGGTGGAAGCATTTCCTTTGGAGGAAACAATAAAGAAAAGATCATTGGGAAAGGGACAATTGAGATTGGTAACCTGACAATAAGAGATGTATCTCTTGTCAAAGATTTGAACTATAATCTCATCGGCATTAGCCAATTATGTGACGCTCGATACAAGATCTACTTTCAAGAAGACAAATGCTTAGGCACAAGAAAAGATCTGAAGAAGTTGTTTGCTGGTAGAAGACATAGAAATATCTACATACTGGATATAACAATTGACAATGTTCAATGTCTCATCTCTATCAAGGATGAATTAGATCTCTGGCATAGGAGGCTTAGACATATAAGCACCAAACAAATTTCAAAGGTCTCCTCAAAGAAATTGGTACGAGATTTGCTAGATCTTAAGTTTGAAATATCTGAAGTCTGCTCAATCTGTGCCTTAGGTAAATATGTAAGGAGTTCTTTCAAGTCTATTAATTATGCCAGTACTAATAAAGCTTTGCAGCTTCTTCAAACGGACATTTTCGAACCTACAAGAACACAAAGTCTGGAAGGTAAAAGGTACTGCTTAGTAATAGCTTATGATTATATAAGATACACATGGGTTTTCTTCCTAACACACAAGCATGAAACATTTTCTCATTTTTCAAAATTTGCCAATAAGATTCAGAATGAAAAAGGATATTTCATTTCTTCTATTAAAATTGATCATATGGGAGAGTTCAAAAATCAAAGCTTCCAAAACTTTTGTGAGAAAGCGGTTTTGAACATTAGTTTTTGACTTCCTATACACCTAAACAGAACGGTGCAATAGAGAGGAAAAACAGGTCCTTGCAAGAAATGACAAGAACTCTTCTTATAGAAAGCAAAATTGCATCACACTTTTGGGCTGAAATCGCTTCAACATCATGTTACACCATAAATTGAGTTTTCCTTAGACCTTCTTTAGAAAAATAAAAAAACTATGAGCTTTTCAAAGGTAGGAAACTAATCATTTCATATTTCCGAGTTTTTGGCTGTACATGTTTTATCTTGAGAAATGCTAATGACCGGCCTAGTAAGTTTGATGAAAGATAAGATGAAGGTATATTTCTAGGGTACTCAACTACGAGCAAGGTTTTCGGAGTCTACAATAAAAGATCTCACACAGTGGAGGAGTCTATCAACGTAAAATTTGATGAAAATCCTCAGACTCATGAAAAAATTGTTGAAGCAGAGCAATCATTTGACGCAATTCAAGTACAAGAAGAAATCAAGGAATCGAATCAGATGAACAATCTCAGCAACAAGAAACGACCGATAAGCACGCTAGTGAGAAACCCACAAATTTGACAACAAAGTTAATAGAAACTAGATTATAAGTCAAGCCATCCAAAGGATCTAATTATCGGAAACATCGACGATAAGATTAGAATGAGATCAACTCTAAAGGATGCCGTCATTACTTCGACACTTATTTCGAAGATTGAACCAAGAAGTACTGAGGAAGCCCTATCAGATGAAAAGTGGATCCAAGCAATGCAGGAGGAACTTCAACAATTCCAGATAAACAAATTATGGGAATTGGTTCCCATACCAAAGGACCATCCCATGATAGGAAAAAAAATGGATGTACATAAACAAGCTCAATAATCAAGGAAAAGTCACAAGAAACAAAGTAAGATTGGTCACCAAAGGCTACTCATAGGAATAAGGAATCGACTATGATGAAATTTATACACTAGTAACAAGGTTAGAAGTGATCAAACTTTTACTCATTTGCGCGTGTTTTCATGGTCTTAGACTTTTCCAGATGGACGTGAAAAGTGCCTTCTTGGATGGATACATCAAAGAGAAAATGTTCATAGAACAACCTCCAGATTTTGAAGAACCGAGAAAGCCTGATCACGTCTACAAGCTAAAGAAGGCCATGTATGGTCTAAAGCAAGCCCCTCGTGCTTGGTATGAAAGATTAACAAATTTCCTGATTTAGAATGGCTTTGAGAAAGGTAATGTTGATACTACTTTATTTATAAGGAAAGAAGGTAAAAAAATCTTATTAATACAAATCTATGTTGATGACATTATATTTAGGTCTCCTAATGAAAATCTCCATAAGGATTTTGCTAAGTTAATGCATGACGAGTTTGAGATGAGCATGATGGGAAAACTAAATTGTTTCCTCGGATTGCAGATCAAGCAAACGCAAGAAGGAACATTCGTTCTTCAAGAAAAATATGCCAAAGAGCTCGTGAAGAAATTTCATGTGGAAAATTTGAAGAAAATGAAAACTCACGTCTTCCTCTTCAAAGCTAAAAAAAATAAAATGAAAATGACAAGAAAGTTTATCAAAAGCTGTACAAGAGCATAATTGGCTCCATGCTTTATCTCACTACATCAAGACCCGATATCCTTTTTAGTGTATGCATGTGCGCCAGATTTCAATAAGACCCTAGGGAATCTCATCTTTCTGTAGTAAAAAGGATTATCAAGTACATTAATATTTTTTTAGGACTCTAGTATCCTAAGATATCAAAGTTTGTGTTATCTGAATATTTCGATGCTGATCTTGTAGGATGTAAGATTAACAGGAAAAATAAATCTGGAACTTATCAATTGTTGGGCAACATGCTTGTATCTTGATTCTCCAAAAAGTAATCAATGGTCGCCTTATCAACCGCTGAAGCTAAGTATGTCACATTGGGTAGTTTTTGTATCCAAATCCTTTGGATAAAACAACAACTGAATGATTACGGAATAAAGGACTCAAATACAATAATCAAATGTGACAATACAAGTGCCATCAATCTGATGAAGAATCCAATCTTACACTCCAAGGCTAAGCACATAGAAATCAAGCACTGATTCATACGCGATCATATCAATAATTGTGAAGTAAATATTCAATTTGTTGATTCTCAATATCAATTAGCTAACATTTTTACAAAACCTCTTGAAAAAAAAAGGCCTTTGATTTTATTCGAGATAAACTAGACATTATTAATCCATTTGCTCCAAGTTTTTAAAGACAAAGTACATCAGATGATGCTGAGCAAGATCAACTATTGCAATTTCAAAATTTTGGTGATAAGAGTATTTTTGGAAGCATATCGGGCATGATTTATTTTTCTTTATTTAGCTTATTGCATAGTAATTTTTATTTTTTATTTCCAAAATAGTTTTACAGTTTTCTTTTCTCTTTCCTCAAAAACCGGATTTTCTTTAAACCCTTTCAATCATGTCATTTCATCTTCTGTAGAAAGAAAAAATATATTCTTTCTTCTTCTTCATTCTTCTTTGGCGTTTCCCCTCGAGAACCTCGTCTGCAAACACCTTCTTGTAACCTCCCCGCCAAAAAGATCAAAATTTTCCTTCGTTTTCAGAACCATGGCACCAAAATCTGCACCCAAATCAAAGCCTAAACGCTCTAGTTCATGAAGATCAAATCACATTGCGGGATTGCAGTCCAGAGTCGGAAGAAGCCCTGAATTTTTCAACCCACTTGATTCTTTAAACAGTGTTAAAGGTATGATTGACAAGGAAACTTCGTCTGAGTACTCTCAGTTAAGATCGATTATTACTACTCTCAAGGATTTAGGAAACACTAAAGATGCCATTTCACTGTTGTTGGCTAAGTATGGTTTTGAAAGTAAGGAGGCATTAGAGTTAATGTTCGTTAATCCCATCAGAAGCATGTGTCATGGGCCGAGAGTTTCCTTGGCCTCGGAACGACCCGTGGGCACCTGGCGAGCGGAATTCGCCAGGCCAGCCTTTCTTCTTTAGCTGTTCCACGAACGATACGGTGAATGATTCTTCGTGCGAGATCCTACCACGTCCAACTTCGCTCGGGCGTCTGGTCCATCGAGTAAGACGGCAGATCCATTTAGGTTCGACAACTGGTTTCAGCCTGCCTTGGCCTCGTCAGGAGAGCGGCATCAGCTCCCGACCAGTTTGTGCACGGGAGGCTTACCCCGTCTTCAGAGCTTCTAAGTAATGTAATCCTTCTATCCTAGAACTCCTAGCACCAACCGTCCTGACGCCACTCCCACGGACCAGTTGTGTTCTACCCTTCTGCCTCACACTCTTCACCAGATAACCCCAAGCGCCACTCACAAGTGTCACGAGTACGGGAGGATTCACGGACCGTGACATTCTCCCCCACTCAATTCGCAACGCCCTTGTTGCGATCTGCTCTGTCGCTTCCTTGCATAAATTAACCACTGATGTGCCACTTTTGGGAATTCACATCAAACGGTCACGCTCGCCCAACAAAACAGGTTTGCTCCATTGGTAGCCTCTTTTGATCTCAGCCGCTCGGCCATTCCTGGTCACCTGCGCTTTTCAGCAAGTGTGGCATTCTTCACCAATCGCATCTTTTGGCAGCACCGTATTAGCCTAATCAGCATCTTGACCCCAGCAAACCAATGGAGGTTCTTTCCTTGTTGAAAACGTGATAGTAGACCTCTTCTTCGAATTCACTGATCGATCCAGGAACGTTATCCCTATTCAGTGAGGATTTGGTTCTTCTCTAACTCGCATGCCGCTCGACGAGAAACCGACTCGTCCTAGTACCCATCCACTAGAACTTATCAATTTGACTCACACATGAGCGAGGAGTCCGATTCTCCGACTTGCTCACTTACTGGAGGGATTCCTGCTCTGATACCACTTGTCACGGGCCGAGAGTTTCCTTGGCCTCGGAACGACCTGTGGGCGCCTGGCGAGCGGAATTCGCCAGGCCAGCCTTTCTTCTTTAGCTGTTCCACGAACGATACGGTGAATGATTCTTTGTGCGAGATCCTACCACGTCCAGCTTCGCTCGGGTGTCTGGTCCATCGAGTAAGACAGCAGATCCATTTAGGTTCGACAACTGGTTTCGGCCTGCCTTAGCCTCGTTAGGAGAGCGGCATCAGCTCCCGACCAGTTTGTGCACGGGAGGCCTACCCCGTCTTCAGAGCTCCTAAGTAATGTAATCCTTCTATCCTAGAACTCCTAGCACCAACCGTCCTAACGCCACTCCCACGGACCAGTTGTGTTCTACCCTTCTGCCTCACACTCTTCACTAGATAACCCCAAGCGCCACTCACAAGTGTCACGAGTACGGGAGGATTCACGGACCGTGACACATGCCTCTCACTAGTACTGGTGATTCTAGTGTTGTTAAGTTTAGAAAGGGGAAGTAGAAAGTGGCTGAAACGTCTGCCACTAAGGAAAAGACTGATGATGATGGTCGTAATGGAGATAACGATGAAAAGTTATATGCAAGTTTCAGAAGGAGGATCACTAGATATATGACTAATGCCAATCGTGCAAACAAACTAATTAAGTCTGAAAAACATCAGCAACACTTTAGAACTTAGATGAATGGGGGAGTAATCAAACAAAGGATTATTGATTTTGACTTTTTTGAGTCTACTAGTATTCATCTCAAGCAATTCTTCGATGATCGACTCCTAATTGATCTACGTGTTACTGAATATCCTACATTCCCTACCTTTACTACATATTTTTATTCAACACTTTCGTTTTATTTTGTTGATACTATTGAATTCATGGTGTTTGATAAGCTATATCTAATCCAAGCATGGGAATTGGAAAAAAAAAAACAAAATTGGTGGTTAGGTATTCAGAATTTGAAGCTATATATGTTGATCTCAATGTTGCCTGTAGACAGCTCTTTGGAATTCCTGATTTTACCAGAGATGACAGGTCCCATATTTCCCATTAGATGTTTCCCTTGGGACAAATTTTTCTTCATAAGATTATTATCAACTGCTTGAGACTGAAGGGATCTTCCACAGCTGATATTTCTTGTTATGAAGCCAAACTGATTGGGCAATCTTGAACGTCACTCATTTTCTATCACTCATCTTGTTTTATTGCATATGTATAAAGCTATTTTGAAAAATGAGGGGCAATCGCCTTATAGTTCTCTAATCACGAAGATTTTTCGTGAACTAAATATTGAGATTCCAAGGAAGTTGAGCAAAATCCAACTACTTCTACTAAAGGTAGGCTAGCAAATGATGAGGAAAATGAGTTTCAAACACACTGCTGAAGGATGAAAGAATACAAAAGGTAAACTTTTGAAAGTGGATATAGATGCAGTTGTGCCGGATGCCAACAAAAGACGACTTGCTAAGCAAATACAGAACTCTCGAGCCTTCTTACAAAGGCTCAATGAAGAAATGCTAGATGAGTCCAAAGAGGATATTGATGATTTGGATGACATCATTGATACCTATCAGCTTGATTCTGAAGATGATGAAGAAGTGGAAGTTGAGGGAGAAACAGGCGTAGGTCAGGAAGAAGACACTAATGCTAGAAGAGATAGCAAGAGACTGCTGAAGATCAACTCGGACAGACTAATGATCCTTAGAGACAAGCAAGTCAAGCTAGTTTGGTGGATATTGATCTTACTAAGGATTCGAAAAGTGCCAATGACATTACTAAGTAGCAGGAGCTTATCAAGGACCAAGACTTCGTTGAGCATCAGGAGCTTGCTATGGATCAGAATATTATTGAGGATCAGAATTCTACGGCACAAAAAAGGAAACTACTGAAATTGATCCTTCTCAAGTTGGAGCATCCATTCAGGGAGAGCTTGATCATGCAGAAGACCCTGTGGAACCTCTACTTGAAAAAATTCCCATAGACTCAACTGATGATGCTAATAAAGGAGCAATTGATAGTGCTGACAATGTTCAAGAAGGTCAAAAGGTACCTGACATA
Source organism: Eucalyptus pauciflora (assembly GCA_007663325.1). Classification (NCBI taxonomy): domain Eukaryota; kingdom Viridiplantae; phylum Streptophyta; class Magnoliopsida; order Myrtales; family Myrtaceae; genus Eucalyptus; species Eucalyptus pauciflora. The sequence continues at coordinate 1,434,614 of VMYD01000248.1, forward strand.
ATGGCTGGAGCTATTGCTAATCTTCCAGTTACTTAGGATATTCATAAAGACCTTCCTATGGCTCTAGAACCTGTTGTTGCTTATGCTCCTGCTACTGACTTTTTTTTTCCATCCTTACTGGAACTGTTGGCATAACTAGTGAGCAAACTGATGATCCTATTCACTCTATTGACCAACTTGTGCAGGATAAAGGGAAAAGAATTGCAAATGTTGAGGGGGAGTATGAAGCTGTTAAACAAAGGTAAGATGATATCAATATAGTCATGAAACTTGGGGTAGAAGTTGACCTTTCAAGAATACCTATGATTGACAGCACTGAAGACAGGTTGTTCTTACAGATTCTACTCAGCATGAAGGAACAGAAGGACAAAATGGAGAAAAAGTTGAAGAACTTAAATGTTTTCCTCAGAACTTAAGTTGAAGAGTTGGACACCAGAATGATAAACATGAAGTGTACTCTGAATAATATGCAAAATTATGTCCTTGTCCAACTGCCTCCTAAAGCCAGACTCTCTTCGCCTGCTCCAAACCCTGACTCAAATCAACCATTCTCATCCAAATAATTTTATTTGTTTGCATTATTTCTCAAAGTTTGGATTGTTTTGCTATTTGGTTTGTAATGTTTGTGGATTGCTTCTATGTTTGAACCTGTTGGACTAGCTCTCATACTATGGTTTGCCTATAGTATTATGCTTTATCTAGTATCTTTTTTATTGTTGACAAAAAAGGGGAGAAGGTGGACTAGTAGAGCTGAAGTTGCAAATTTTATTGCACTAACATTATTTCTGCAGGTTTTCTAAGACTTTGAGCATCGCAAAAGCCTAAGGGATTGGTTATAAATTTTCTTATCCCTTATCTTTTATTTTCAAAGCTTCAACTATAAGAATATTATATTCTTATAGTTTGACTACAACTCATATTCAAATTTGGCTTTAATCAAGAGTTATTTAAATCTAAACTTTTTATCTCTTTAAGAAGTTTTGCTTGAACAAGTTTTGTCATCATAAAAAAGGGAGAGGTTGTTGAGAAAAAATTCCTTAAGTAATTCTGATGATTGAATAAAACTTAGAGACTTAGATTTTGATATAAAATATTTTCAGGTGGAAAGTTTAATGGGACATGATCAGACAACGTCAATTAGAATTAGAATGGTGGTTTATTTTCCTTCCTTATATATTATGTCAAACAACTGGGAATGAGTCAAATACTCAATACTCATGCAACGGCTAGTGGCGATTGGTTGGCTTTCCTACCATATTTATAAGGAGTTTTAAAAGAAAAGTCTTCCTAATATCTATCGGAGATTCAGTTTTCCTGAAACGACTTATTTGAGACGAAACATACTTTCCAACTTGAAGCACTCGACTTATGAAAATCCAAACTACTGTATGGGTGGCAAAAATCATGGGAAGCATCAATCTCGATGATCTTGAAGCAATCAGATCTTCTCGTCAAGATTCAGCCCAATGAGTAAATTGGTGAATAATCCTCCAAGAGATATGCCCAACGGTCAGCTTAGACTAGGAGGAGTATAATAGGAGATTTTGAAGCTGAAGAGATCAATTTGCATTCACAAAAATTGAAACTTTTAATTCCAATGTGTGAATAGTGTTTTATGATCATATACATTTGTCTCTGAAAGCGAAATTGTGTAATCTTTTAGAGGCTGATAGTGTGTGAGGAGTACTACACATAAACTTGAGTGTTTTGAGCTCAATACTTGTAACCTCTTATTAGTTCTTATTAATGGATTCCAATCAATAGGCTGTAGCGTAGGAGAATGGATGTAGGCTTGCAAAAGCCGAACCACTATAATATTTTATATGCAATTCTCTATCCATTACTCCTTTTAGTTATTATGATAGAATTGCATACAGGTAAGATCTGACCACTTCATTAAAAGTTGTCTTGCTGCAATATTCATTTAAATTCTTTTATTTCCGCACGATCACCTATTCACCCTCCTTTTGTCAAATCATATAACTTGTTTAAGAGGAAAAACAGGAGTTGGTTCTCGAGCAGCAATAGACCGCACCAAAGGCAGTATTGAATCCAATCAGCCTTCATAATCGTGGCATCTTTGTCTCTTAGTTCCTCCATATTGTTCTTACAGAACAACTCAACAATGAAACAACCATCAATGAGCATCATCGCTTGGAACTATTTTAAGGAGAGATCGGTAGTTTCTGCATAGCAATCACGTTTAACTTAGCTTCCACTTTTTTTTGTGCCTTTTCCAATTAATCAGATACAAGTGATACAAGACATGTTTGCCGATGTCACTACCGTCGTAATATGAACCTCCTCCCGTAGCAACTATCTTTCTGATTCTCATATGGCTCTCATTCATTTTCAAAAGTATTCATTTTCAAAAGTGAGACTAAGAGAGAGAGAGAGAGAGAGAGAGAGAGAGAGAGAGAGAGAGAGAGAGGATTGAATACATCAATCTTGTATCCGACCGACCACGACATTCCCCATCGGAGACAAAAACTCACCCCAAGTGTAATCATATGAACTTTCGTTTCAGCATGTTTGTTTACTGATTAGCATCTTCATTAATCAAATGTCGACTTCGCTATCTGTATTCTCGCCAGCTTTTGTTTATTCTTTTCATTAGGTCGATCATCCCATGCACAAATCCAAGATTCAGACACTTTTTCCTTCCATTTGCAACTTCAATCTCGTGTGATGTTACAGTCGACATCACAATTTGATAGGAGCTGCGTTCCTAGCTCTTGTTTGGAGAGGACCAAACATTGTTCCTGATAATTGAGGTCCCTAACTGGAACTTGGATAATTTGGTTACATGTGGTTGTCAATCAATTGACAATTTAATGTTTTAATTTGTGATGAGTTTTTTAGTTGATGGGCCAAGTTAAGGCCATCCGCCCATATTGGACCAAAACTCGGCCCGTGAATGAAGGGCCCATAAGAGTGCAGTTACTATTGTAAAAATAAATAAATAAAAAGAGGGAGAAGGTTGGTTAATAGAGAATGAAAAACACAGAACGTTTTTCCCTCTCCCTGGACAACAGTGTTTTCTCTCTTGACGAACGGAATTCTAGGGCCTCAATTCATTCTTCCGAGAGTGCAACAGTATTTAATCTATGGCAATCAAGGTATGTCCGTCTCCATGATATATCTTTCAATCGGTATTACATTTTTTTTTCCTAGGCACATTTTCGCGTTTGTTTTCGATATTTGTTCGTTTGAGTATCGGTTCATTTTTAGGAATCTATTTACAACATTGGTATCAGAGCGATGTTCTTCATGTTTTCCGATTATTGTTGATGTTTATAAATTGTTTTTGGCCGAAATTTTAAGAAATGTTGCCGTCGGATGTTCAAGGACGGAAATCCTGACACGCCCATACTATTCGCCCCCCCCCCCTTTTGATTTTCTGTGAATCAAAACTTGTTTATGGTAGTGCAGGATCATAGTTCTCGTCAAGGCGAGAAAAAAAATCAGTCATTTGGAAGGGTTATCCCATGCCAGCTTTTGATATGGTGCGATTCTTCATTAACACTCTTCCATCTGAATGGCAAAGAGTGTTGAATTGCCTATGGGAGGTCAACGTAGTTCTCGATTATAAGAAGCTTATAATGGCTTTTTTGAATGAATATTATAGGATTGAAGCCATAAAGACTTCGACCCAAGAAATGAGTTCAATTGGCAGGGGATGAATGTGAAGAATTTTCAAAGGAAATTTCCAAGAAATTAAAAAAATCTTTCCATGTTCATAAGTTTACTTGGCGTTAGCTGTTTCTAGTGGTGTTTACTTAGTATGTTTTATGAAAATCTTATGTAGATAATTACTACCATGTTGATGTTTTGGTTACATTATATGGAAATATTTTTATTCTATCGTTAATGGATATCCAATGTCAATTGCTTCCGTTATTATTAATTATTGTGGGTAGTTCATAGAAGTTTTTATAGCTTCAAAGAACTTATTTTGCCTAGAAGATTATATTAATGATAATTTCAAATTAGGATTTTTGGATGATGATTGGAAATATAGTGACATTTTGATTCTGAAACCTTATTTGAAATTATTCATTAAAATGATGAGTTTATGTAAAATGGATGCATAAATGAGAGGCGTTAATAATTCGTTCATATGTGTCTGATATGTTTAGATCCAATGGCTTCAGCAACTAAGAGCATAGTCGCTAAATTGAACAAAGGTGAAAATGTGAATGGCGATAATTATGAAATATGGCATGTGAAAATCCAATATGTGCTGGAAGAGCAAGAGGCACTAGAAACTCTTAACCTGATTATGGAAGAACCTGAAGATGGGAATACTGCATAACATAAAAGAGATAAGGATGCATTTGATGCATGGTAGAGGAATAACTCCCTTGCTCGTATTACGTTGCTGAGTAACATAGAGAATGATGTCATGCGAGAGTTTAGGCGTTTTGAGAATGCCAAAGAAATGTGGGAAACATTGGCAGCAAGATTTGGTCATACATCGATGACCAAACTAAGGCAGCTCACTATAAGGTTTGACTCTTACAAGAAGTCTCATGGTCAAATCATAAAACAACATCTGAGAAAGATGTCAAACATGATTGATGAGTTGAAAGATGCTGGCCATATCCTGACTGATGAGCAACAAGTGCAAGTAGTGATCCGTTTCTTACTTCAAAGTTGGGAGCATATGAAGGTGCACCTGATACACAACGAGAATATTAAAATCTTTAAGGATGCAGTGCGCTATCTTGAGCTAGAAGATGACCGCCTCCTCGCGGCTAAGCCAGAAATTGACATTTATAATGCTGGTTCTAGCTCACAAGGGGTTTCGAGCTCCAAGCGCAAACATGTTGATTCGTTTAAAATGTGAAAAGGCAAGGGAGTACTTCTTCGGGAAAGAAACCAAAAGTTGACCAATATGAACAAGGAAAGCGTCCTCGAATAAAGACGTTGTCAAGGGTGAAATGTTATAATTGTGACAAGAAGGGTTACTATGCTCGCAACTGTCGTGAGCCAAAGAAGGTAAACACCCATTGTATTCTTGAGAATTTTGCTTATGTATCAAGTTTTGTATTCTTAATTGAATCAAATCCTTTGTAAAATATAGATTCGGGAGCAACAGACCATGTAGTGAAGGATAGAGAATCTTTCGTGGAACTCCAACGATTACCGACTGGAACTAAATGGATCTATGTAGGAAACAACTCTAAAGCTGAAGTAAAAGGGATTGGCACATGCCAATTAAACATACGTGGTGGACACACTTTGTTCTTGCCAATTAAACTCCGGAGATTCATCGGAATTTAGTATCTATTTTGGTGTTGGTAAAACTTGGTTTTAGTTTGAACTTCCATAATAATGGCGTGGATTTGTATTTGAATACAAACTATTATAGTTGTGGTTATTTTCTGGATTGTTTTATTGTATTAAATGTTAACTATGGTAATGTTAATATTTGTTATTCCCTATTCACATATTCTAATTCATATGATAATGATGTGAATGTGTGGTATACTAGACTTAGTCATATTGGCCAACAACGTATGAATAGGCTAGCCAAAGAAGGCTTGTTAGGCAATATTGAAAAAGTCAATTTGCCCATATATGAGCAATGCCTCGTAAGGAAAACAACAAGGAAACTATTTGAAAAATGTAAAAGAGCTTAATTTTCTTTGCAATTAATCCATTCTAACATATGTGGTCCAATGAATGTGAAAAGAAGGCATGAGGCTATTTATTTCATCACATTTATAGATGATTATACTCGATTTAGACATATTTATTTTATTTAATTTCTCATAAATCTGAAGCATTTAGTTGTTTCAAAAAGTTTATGAGTTCATAAATCCGATCGGGGTCAAGAATATCTATCTGATGAGTTCATAAATTTATGTGATAAAAAATGAATAGAAAGACAGTTGTCTATTCCCTATACTCCTCAACAAAATGGTATTGCAGAAAGGAGATACATAACCATACTGGAAATTGTTAGGCCTATGATGGTGCATGATAACTTACCTATTACCTTTCGAGGTGATGCTTTATTAACTGTTGCCTATATACTTAATTATATGCCTTCCAAATCAATTACTTCTACTCCATATGAGTTATGAATAGGTAGAAAATCCAACTTAAGTTTTCTTAAACCTTAGGGTTGTGTTGCCTATACTCATGAGCCCTCTCACAAGTAGGGGTGAGCATGGTCCGGGTTGGGCCGGTCCACCCCTTAACCCTAGGATCAACCCGCACAGTACCGGTCCTCAATTTTTGGGACAGAGGACCGACCCTATTGAGCTCGGGACCGAGGACCGGACCAACCCAATGGGTTCGGTCCAGTTCCAGGGTCAACCAAGGACCAACTGATAATTTTTTATTTCATTTTTTGTACTCCTTAAAAAAGCGATTGAGAACTGGACTAACCCTATAGGTTCGATCTGGTTTCAAGGTCAATCCAAGACTAATCAATAATTTTTTATTTCATTTTTTGTACTCCTTGAAAGGGCAACCGAGGACCGTACGGACCCAATGGGTTCGATGATGAGCAAGATCAGCTAAGAAAGGCAAGCAGAGAGGCTCAAGTAGGGTGAGCGTCGAACAGAATGAGCATCGAATGTCAAGCGGGGAGCAACAAGCCAAGCGAGTATCATGCGGTGAGCGGCACGAGTGACCCAAAGCGAGCGAGGCGAGTGTCGAGTGGCGAGTGGAGAAAGTGAAGAAGTTGTTTTTTTCGATTTTAGCAAATTGAAAACTAAAAGAACAAATAAGACATACTAAAACGAATATTAGATAAGGATGCCATAAGGTGCCTTTTTGAATGCCGCGAGGACTCCTCATAAAAACATTTTCCTCATTCATAAATTATTACTTCTGACACCGTAAAAAACATTAAAAACCTAAGTTATTAAAGAACAATGTAAAATTACTTGAACTCCTCACTAAAGAGCTGTTTAATGTTGTTGACGCCATTTATTTTAAGATTTTCTCTATATAAAAAAATTATAAATAATATTATATATATATATATAGTCAGGGTTGGAACTGGTTGGACCGACCCGGAACTCTCAGGATCGAGGACCGACCCACACGATGCTAGTCCAGGAGTTCTAGGGCCAAGGACTGACCCAATCTCTCTGGGAACCGGACTAGGACCGGTAGGGTTGAGCCGATCCAAGGTTGACCCTGGACTGATGCTCACCCCTACTCACAAGTATGAGAAATTAGGTCACAAAGGCAAGAAAAGTATTTTCATAAGATACTCAGAACACTTAAAAGGGTATATGTTTATAGGTGAGCAGAAAAGTGAGAGTATAATTGAATTTGAATAATGAGATGTTACATTCTTAGAGAATGAATTTCCTAAGAAGGGCAAAATAGGTGAGGACTACTCCATATTTGAAATCTTGGATCAAGATAATGGACATAATAGAGTTCATTCAAGTAGGAGTAACATGAGAAGTAAGAAATTAAATTCGACTCTCTCAATTACAATCACATGATGAGATGATATCGTTATTATCTAATCCGAGTGAGAGTATAATAGAGAATAATGTGCAAAGTGTACAATCTCTTGTACAATAAACAAGTCACAAAAGTATTCCCCGTCAACGTTTTGACATTGAAAGGAAAACTTTTATGGTTGCTCCACAAGATGAAGATGAGCCAAGAAATGTAAATGAGACTCTAAATTGCCCTAATAAGGAAAAATGGATGCATGCAATGGAAGAGGAAATGAAGTCAATGAAGTCAAACCATGTTTAAAAACTGGTTGACCTTCCAAAAGGATGCAAAGACATTGGAAACAAGTGGGTTATTAAAATAAAGCGTAAAGCCGATGGCTCAATAGAAAGATATAAGACTCGTCTTGTGGCAAAGGGGTATAATTAATAGGAATGAATTGATTATGAGAAAACATTTTCTCCTGTAGTGAAATTTACCACAATTCGCCTTATTTTGGCAATAGTAACTAATATGAATTTTGAGTTACATCAAATGGATGTAAAGACTGTTTTTCTTAATGGAGATTAGAAAAAGAAATTTATATGGAACAACCTGTTGGTTTCATTTTAAAAGGTCGAGAACAAAATATATGTCGACTTTTGAGATCGATATATGGCCTTAAACAATTGTCGAGACAATGGTACATACGTTTTCGTAATGCCATAACGGCATATGATTTTATAATGAATGATGAGGATTATTATGTATAAATTAAAAGATCCAAAAATCAATTTGGGATCATATCATTATATGTTTATGATATACTAATTGCCATAAGCAATATGAAGTTTGTTAATACAATCAAAAGTTGGTTATCTTCCAACTTTGAGATGAAAGACATGAGTGAGGCTGCATATATTCTTGGAGTTAAGATTTCAAGGGATTGTTTGAAGAGATCGTTGTCGCTTTCGCAAGAAACGTCTATAAGCAAGGTTCTTAAACGATTTCGTATGCAAAATTGTAAACCCATAGATACTCCTATTGCAAAAGACGAAGGATTGAGCAATAGAATGTGTCCAAAGACTCCACAAGAAAATGAACAAATGCAACATGTTCTTTATGCTAGTGATGTTGGAAGCTTAATATACGTTATGATGTGTACAAGACCTGACATATATTTTGCAATTAGAATGATAAGTAGATACCAATCCAATCCAAGTCAAGCACATTAGAAAGCTGTCAAAAGAATACTAAAGTATCTGAAGAGAACTGTTGATTATTCACTAAGTTACCAAGGAAATGATCTGCGACTTAAAGGCTATTCAGATGCTGATTGGGGAGGAGATTTAGATGAAATGAAATTTACATCTGGATTTGTTTTCTTACTAAATGATGGCGCCATATCTTGAAGTAGTAAGAAACAAACGTGTATAGTCTTGTCCACAATGGAAGCTGAGTTCATGGCATTATTAGTAGCAATACAAAGTGTTTGGCTTAAGAGATTTTTGGATTATTTAGGTGTTATTAAAAATGCTGCAAACCCACCCTGCAGTGGACGAGCTGGTTCACGCTTTGACCCCTCATCTAGGAGGGTAGAGGTTCAAAACTTCTCGCTCCCATTGCGCCACTTAAGTGGGGTGCCGTGGGAGGTGGGCCCCCGCGTTAGTGCCCCCCCGGGTTTACGTCGCCGGCTATACGGCGGTTCTCGGGTCATCAAAAAAAAAATGCTGCAAACCCATTATTGGTTAATTGTGATAACCAAGTAGTAATAGCATATACCAAATATCCAAAATATTATGGCAAGACCAAACATATAAATACCAAGTATAATTTTGTCAAAGATATGGTTGCACAAAAAGATATGAACTTACAGTACATATCTACGCATAGAATGGTAGTAGATCTTATGACAAAACCAATATAGATTTTATGACGAAACCAATACCTAGAGATGTGTTTTGTGACCATGTAAAATCTTTAGGACTACATAGAGGATGATGTATTAAATATTGTAATTTCTCTTAAGTGTTGACGTTTGATGAATTTATGTTTCATTATTAATGCCTATGAGTCTTTGTTTGACGTTTATGCATTTTAATGCTTAGTGCATCATAGAAAATTGAGAAAGTACATCGGATAGATAAGATATTAGCCCACTCACACGGGTAATCGCCTCTATTTACTATGTGATAAATAGAGATGAGTCGGTTTTTAAGCTTATTATCTAGATGATAATCAAAAGCTCAAGCTTAAAATATAAATGTCACATTAACTGAGTATTAAGATGATGACATAATATTTACTATGTCCGAAAGTAAAATAACCCACATATTTTACTTTATCCGTTTTTTATGCCAGATGTGAGTTCGAATGAATTCCATTAAAGAGTAGTTACGTGAACTCAAGTTAGACATTAAATATGTCTAAACTATCATTTTTACGGTATTGAAAGTGTAGATATATGCTCCATGGGAAATGAGTTAATACCGTAACACGTATTTTATACTGCGTATGCATAAGACGATCAATAAGAGTGGCAAAAGTTTTAATCTCAACTTTTATGCCATGTGAGACTCTTGAGGAAAAAAGTTCATCAATTAAGTGCCCTCATGACTCTTGCTTGTTCTCAAGATTTCTATTCAGTGTTTGCTATTTTAGAATGTTGTCAATGATCATGTATTTATTTGATCTAATGGGACATTTCTAGAAAAATAAGTTGAATTGAAATTGAGAGTTTCAAAGAAAGAGGAAGATCGACTTTGGAGAATCATATTCTAGTTTTGTATTTACTAGTCGACCAATTATGATTGTTTTGAGATAATCATAATTGTGAATACAATGTATCATTATTAAAAAGAGATTAAGAAAGATATAAATGTGATCGATCGATCTAGGGTATTGCATATTATATCTACTCAAAAATGTGATGCCCATTATGAGCTGCTATATATTCCTAACATATGTATGGCAACAAGCTCTCAAAATATATTGGTCGCACGGATTATTTACTGATATGAATGTTATAGAAAGGTAAAGAAAGAGTTCTGTTCGGCCCACCATGTGCGAGTAGGAGATGATGGTTTTTTTATTTGATGGGCCAAGTTAAGCCTGTCCACTCATGTTGAGCCAAAACTTGGCTCGTAAGTGAATGGCTCATAAGAGAGTGCAATTACTATTGTATAAATAAATGAATAAAAAGAGGGAGAAGGTTGGTTAACAAAGAGTGAAAAACAGAACATATTTCCCTCTCTCCTTAGACAACAGTGTTTTCTCTCTTGACGAATGGAATTCTAGGGCCTCAATTCATTCTTCAGAGACTGCAATGGTACTTAATTTATGGCAATCAAGGTATGTCCATCTCCATGATATATCTTTCAATCGGTATTACATGTTTTTTTTTCCTGGGCACGTTTTTGCATTCGTTTTCGGTATTCGTTCGTTCGAGTATTAGTTCGTTTTCAGGAATTTGTTTCCAATAGTTTAGCCAATTAATAAGGTTTAAAAGAAACTACAATCAATCTCATCGTGGTTAGAGTTCGAGCATTGGAGTTGACATGTGATAGATAGCTAAATGTTTCACGTGGAGCCACATCGGATTTCCGATGCCTAAATTCCACCAACAGAAAGCTTGAGACTTGATTGGGGTTGTAATAAAACTTTGAGCCATTAGTTAACCAAAATAGAACCTTAAGTCCTCGATTTATGAAAGACCAAAATGTTAAATCTTGTGTCTACACTTATCTAATTTGGTTATAAAGATCAACAACTGTGAGATGAGGGAGAGATCCATCTACATCTATACCTCTACATGTAATCTTAAAGTGAGATTTGTTTCATTTTTATCTACTATCTTTAAAAGGACATGTCGCCTTTTGCTTCTCCGCTTCAAGTTATTTTTCTGATAACTCTTTTTTGAAAGGCTATAATTGTAAAATCATCAAAAATAGGAAGCTGCTAAATTGTAAAACCATCAAAAACAAAAAATTGCCCACTACTTTTTAAATTCAAAAACTACCACTACCTAAAAAAAGAAATATGTCCTAAAAGGTCGATCCATTTTTTCCAGACCAGTCTTTTGAGTTTATGAGGAAAGAGATTAAAAAGGAACAAGAGAAAATTTCAAATAAGGACTCAAATTGCCCTCATTTTTTCCAAAGATGACTTGAAGTGGATTCTGTCTCAAATAAGGTCCCAAAGTAGTTATTTAGGGTGCATTTGGTCCAGCATTTCTAAGGGGCTTTCAGCTTTCAAAGTCTCTTGGATGTTGAGGAAACTCCTATTAGATTTTGAAGTTGATAAAACTTTTCTATTTCTATTCTTATGTTGAGAAATACTAGACTTCTGTGGAATTCTATCAAAAGTCTATCTTATATCAGAAGTCTGCCCCATTCTGACGAAGACCTAGACATAACTCAAGTGAAGAACGAAGAAATAATCAGACTTAGGATTATTGTTCTTCCTTCAATGACTCAGTACGAACAAGATATATATTGCTTTCTGGATGGATATCTCACTTATTTTTTTTGGATATTATTGATGAAATCAATCAAGGAACGGTAACATCAATTTGGAAGATAAGTTTATTTGGAAAGAATCTACTTATGGAAACCAAGATTCTGTTTGTATGGGCGATCAAGATCATCGGACTTTCATCTCAATCTTCAAATGGCTCAAGATTTCTTTGATTGATTCTGTCCAACAAGTTGATTGGAAGAATTCCTCTGGATAGTGCCAACGGTCATAAAGGCAATTGAGGAGTATTTAAGGAGGTTTTTCGAGTCATTCGAGAGAGCATGTGAAAGCTAGAATTCCAAAGTCAGAAGCTTCTCAAATCACTTGTTCTTCATCGAGAGTGCTCATACGTGTATTCAAAAGAGAGAAAAACATTAAGGAGTGACTTAGTAAGAGGAAAAGAAAACTCTTTACTAAGTAGTCAATGTTATGCTACTGTAATTCTCTTTCGATTCATGGTGAAATCCAACCAGAAGGCTATCAGCGTGGAAGAGTGGACGTAAGCTTAATATAAGCCAAACCACTATAAATCTTGTGTTCTTTCTCTTCTCCCTGAACTCCTTTAATTTATTTGCTATGATATTTTTGTGAGTTTCGCTATATTTTTTATTTGAGTCTAAATCTTTATTCAAAGTATTTTGTTCAGAAGAATCTGAACGAACAAGCCGCCGCATCTGGGTTGCGGTTTTGTTCTATCCAGGATAGGAATAGGTTTGGGAAGAGACCTATGCCTGGAGGAATGTATCCCATTCCGCCCAACAGGAAGGGTGGAATAGGTAGATTGACACAGAGACAGAATGGTGTGTGTCGCTTCTGCAGAAGACTATATGGGTTAGCCCCGTGCCACTCTAGGCCGAGTGCATGTTTTGAGTGTGGCTAGCAAGGTCACTTGGCCAGAAATTGTCCTAGAAGACATATGAGACCGCCGCAGTTGCCGCCACCGCCACAGATGAATCAGAACCAAGGACTTCTGCCACCAAATGCACAGCAAAGTGGACTACTCAGACCTCCAGTACAAGGAAGGACCTATGCTATCACAAGAGGACAGGCAGAGGATGCGCCTAATGTGATTGCAGGTACTGTTTCACTGAACAACAACGCTACTTATTCTTTATTTGACCCTGGTGCAACGCATTCATTTATAGATGAGTAGTATGTTAAGCTGGTAGGATTGATTCCTGAATTGTTGGAGTCAGTGGTTAGTATATCGACACCATTAAAGGATAAGGTGTTAGTTACAGTGGGTTGTCCTGGTTACACGTTAGCGATTGGTGAGCGAGAGGGGAAGATAGACTTGATAGTTCTAGCCATGTATGATTTTGACCTGATAATTAGCATGGACTGGCTCACCAAGCAACGAGCTAAGCTAGACCGTTATCGCAAGGCAATCCAGTTTAACCCGGTAGAGGGTGAGAGTTTCGAGTTTATTGGGAGTCGAGGAGGACCCTTGATTACTCTAATCTCGTCTCTAGAGGCAACCCGGTTGTTAGACGAAGGTTGTCAAGGTTACCTGGCAACTGTCGTGGATATGACAGTTGAGGAGCTGAAGATCGAGGACATAGCAGTGGTTTAGGAATTTCCAGACATGTTCCCGAAAGAATTGCCAAGTCTACCGCCAGAAAGAGAAATAGAGTTTGTGATTGAGTTAGCCCCCGAGACAGAGCCAATCTCTAAGGCTCCTTATCGGATGGCTTTATCAGAATTGAAAGAACTGAAGGTGCAGATGCAAGAGTTGTTAGATAAGGGATTCATATGTCCCAGTGCATCACCTTGGGGAGCACCAGTTTTATTTGTGAATAAGAAGGATGAATCGTTGCGCCTGTGCATCGACTATCGACAACTCAATCAAGTGACGATCAAGAACAAGTATCCATTACCGAGGATAGATGACTTGTTTGATCAGTTACAAGGAGCGTCGATATTTTCAAAATTTGACTTGAGGACAGGATATCATCAGCTGAGAATCAGAAAGGATGATATACCGAAGTCAGCGTTTCGTACTCGGTACGGGCACTATGAATTCACGGTCATGCCATTTGGGTTGACGAACGCTCCAGCTGCTTTTATGGATCTGATGAACCGAGTGTTCAAAGAATACCTAGATCAATTCGTGATCATGTTCATCGATGATATCCTGGTGTACTCAAGAAGTCCAGAAGAACATGAAGGACATTTGAGATTGGTACTGCAGACTCTAAGGACTCATGAGCTATATGCTAAGTTTAGCAAGTGCGAGTTTTGGCTGACTCGTGTTGCTTTTCTAGGTCACGTGATCTGAGGAGAAGGAATCTTCGTAGACCCGAGTAAGATTGAAGCAGTTATCAACCGACCGAGACCGACGACAGTGACAGAGATCAGAAGTTTTCTGGGTTTAGCAAGATATTACAAAAGGTTCGTAGAAGGGTTCTCAGCGTTAGCGTCGCCTATGACTCGACTATTAAAGAAGGAAAAGAAGTTCATATGGACAGACAAGAGTGAGCGTAGTTTCCAAGAGCTTATGGAAAAGCTAACTACCATACCTGTGCTGACCATACCATCTGGTACTGGAGGATACAAGATCTACACGAATGCGTCATTCAGAGGATTGGGTTGCGTGTTGATGCAACATGGTAGAGTTTTTTCATGCGCATCCCGTCAGTTGAGACCCCATGAACAGAATTACCTGACGCATGACTTAGAACTCATAGCAATTATTTTCGCCCTGAAGATTTGGAGACATTATTTGTGCGGAGAAAGATTGTAGATCTTCACATACCATCAAAGCCTCAAGTATTTATTATCTCAAAAAGAGTTGAATATGAGACAGCGTCGCTGGATGGAACTCCTAAAAAACTATGATTGTGATATTCTGTATCACCCAGGAAAGGCGAACAAAGTCACAGATGCATTGAGTAGGAAGTCTTCAGTTGCTCATATACTGATAAAAGAATGGAGCTTAATCGAGAAAGCTCGAGATTCAGTTTTCAAATTTGAGATAAGCCACCTTTCAAATCTTATGGCCACCCTCAGAATTGAGCCGGAAGTGCAAATAAGGATCAAGACACTTCAGCCGACAAATCCGGATATTCAGAAAATCCTGCAAGAGGATACCGAGAAGAAGAAGACTGACTTTCAGATTTCTGAGGATGGAACCCTGAGGTTCCAAGGACGATTGGTTGTACCTGACGATGTAGAGCTTAGAGAGGAGATCTTGTTAAAAGCACATCGTAGCAGTTACAGCATTCATCCTGGCGGTACAAAGATGTATCAGAATCTGCGTCAACACTACTGGTGGTCAAGTATGAAGGCGGATATCGCCAAGCATGTCGCCAAGTGTTTGACATGTCAACAAGTGAAGGCATAGCATTGTAAGCCGGGAGGATTTCTGCAATCTCTTGCGATCCCAGAATGGAAATGGGAACATATCACAATGGATTTTGTGACGGGCTTACCGAGGAATCCATGAGGAAATGATTCTATTTGGGTTGTGGTCGACAGACTGACAAAGTCGGCTCACTTCATTGCAGTTTGAAAGGACCTCAGTTTGGATAGACATGCAGATCTATATGTGTGTCAAGTAGTTCGACTGCATGGAGTGCCGGTGACGATTACATCATACCGAGACCCGAGATTTACAGCTACATTTTGGAAAAGTTTGCAGAGTGCATTAGGAATGAAGCTGCAGTACAGTACGGCATATCATCCTCAGACGGATGGCCAATTCGAGAGGAAAATTCAAACTCTCGAGGACATGCTGCGTGCTTGCGTGTTGGATTTTAAGGGAAGTTGGGAAGAACAACTTCACCTGGTGGAGTTTGCCTACAACAACAGTTACCAACAGAGTATTCAGATGGCTCCTTTTGAAGCATTGTATGGCAGAGCGTGCAGAACGCCGATTTGTTGGGATGAAGTCGGAGAACGGAAAATCACAGGCCCAGAGTTGGTTCAGCAGTTAGTGGATGCAATTGCCGTTATCAGGGACAGATTAAAGACCACTTAGAGCCGCCAAAAAAGCTACACAGATAAGCGCCAGAGACCATTGGAATTTCAAGTTGGTGATCACGTCTTTCTGAAAGTGTCACCAATGAGAGGTACTTCGCGCTTTGGCAAGAAAGGAAAACTAAGTCCGAGGTACGTAGGTCCATTTGAGATTCTTGAAAGAATGGGGATCCTAGCATATCGTCTTGCATTACCGCCAAGGTTGGCACAAGTGCATGACGTCTTTCACGTGTCAATGTTGAGAAAGTATAAGCATGACCCGACCCACATGCTCAATTTTGAAGAATTGGACGTGGACGACAGGATGTCGTATGTTGAAAGCCCGGTTCAGATTGTGGACCGTAAGGAACAGGTCCTGCGCACCAAGACCATCCCGTTGGTCAAAGTGGTCTGGCAACACCACGGCACAGAAGAAGCAACTTGGGAAACTAAAGAATCGATGAGACGACTATACCCCCACCTTTTTGCTTAAGAATTGTAATAGGTTTAAATTTCGAGGACGAAATTTTTATAAGAGGTGAAGAGTTGTGACAGCATGAATTTTCAGATTTCGTTTTCGATTAAATAAATCGGGCCTTTCGTCGACGCGCCGATAGTGCTATTCTCTAAGCCGATCACTCACGAGATAACTAGACTATCTGGGGAAGTAATTAAGGAATCTAAATGCAATAGACTTGAGAATTCGACCAGGAATCGACTGCTCAACCGTGTAAATCTGCAAGGGTCATTACAGCATTGTCAAAATCGATCGGAGATCAGAGATAGGTCAACTCGACTGAAATATGTGATCAAAGTGTGGGTGATTCCACCTGATTGCAAAATTCTCATCGATCAGCACTAAATTGATTTTCTGTCGTTTTGGGTACCCAGTGTCTGTAATTGAAACCTTGAGATTTTCACGACAACCGAGAGTCGCCAATGTGTCGAAGATGCACTATGTGACTCGAGATAAAATGATCACGAGTCAATTGCACCAAAAATTTCTAAAAGTTTCCCGGTAGACTAGGTCACACTAAAAGCGCATCGGATTGAAATTAACCGTGAATTTGAACCCGATTGCAGAAATTGAAAGTTCCGACATGTCACGATCTATTTTGGGACAGTCAACTCATCCTCCGAAAATTTTTCGGAGATTCCGAGATTTTTACGGAAAACCGTTTCGGACGCACGGAAAATTAACGGAAATTCATATGGGCTAAGTCAATGGAAATTGAGACTTCTAAATCGAGCCTTCAAGTGTTAGGGACTTACAGAAAATTATATGGGATTTTTCTTCAGTAAAATTGGATGTCGATTTGGAGAAATCGAGGATGAAATTGAAGCCAAAATTTAAGAAATTCGGATTGAAGGAAGAGGGCTGCATTTTGGCACCAAAATTGGATTAATTATGGATTTTTAAGCTAGAAAGTATTTGGGGGACATTGGATATTTATGCTAGCCTTAGGGGGGACCAAGCTTTCAATGTTTTGGATAAGCTTGT
The DNA here is from genome assembly GCA_007663325.1 of Eucalyptus pauciflora. Taxonomy (NCBI): domain Eukaryota; kingdom Viridiplantae; phylum Streptophyta; class Magnoliopsida; order Myrtales; family Myrtaceae; genus Eucalyptus; species Eucalyptus pauciflora. Next base: position 1,452,000 of record VMYD01000248.1, read on the forward strand.
GATTTTTTTCAATCTTCTTGAGCAAGATTATCGAGCTGCTCATTCCGTTGCTATCCCCTTCGTGCGTCGCCCTCTGCTTCTGTCTCACTTTCGTTTCTTCTCGCTTTTTTTTTTCATCCAAGCAACCCATCCCCATTTTCATTTCTTCCTCACGCGTCTTCCCAACATCCACCACATCATCTTTCTTCCCCCTCCCATCATCATCACCAACCCATCATCCAAAGCCCCACCGTTCGGACGCAACTTCACCCACGTACGTGGCTTCAAGCTGCACGCCACACGTTCCACCGTCAACAACGAAGCCTTTCATTGACCGAAGCCCACTGTCTAGAAGACGTCCACCAAATGCTCCATTTCTCTGCCCCCATCATCATCATCATTCTTCATCCAGCATCGACGATCGAGCAACTTCCCACGAACTGAAGCCACGCGTTGACACTAGCTCCTTCGACTTCTGCAAGCTGCCATTCGGTCCAACGCCAGCAAGCATCCCCGGAGCTGCTTCTCTCCCTCAGCTCAATTCGGCAGCCCATCTCACGAGCCCAGCATCACTGAAACAAGCAGCCCACGTGATTGTTCTTTGGCCCATCAGCTTGCAATTTCCAGCTCACTTGAAGCCCATTTGAAATCCAATTGCCCAAGAACTCAGCCTAACTTTGGTTCAGCCCACTTGAAGCCCGCGGTTCAGCCAAGCCCAGCTTCTTGCTGTGGGCTTGCAAGGCCTTTCGGCCTGGCCCAAGTGTTCGCCGACGCCGCCGAAAATTCGGATTTCGGCCGCCGTCGTGCCGTCGTCGCGGTGAACCGGTTTCCGCAAATAAGCCGGTGAGTTTATACTCTAAACTCTTCTTAGAAGGCTTTGATGCTAAGGGGTGTTTAAATTTATTTAATTAGGAATTAGGTGGTTAGTTAGATTAAATTAATGATTTAATTATTTAATTGAGCATGTTAGGTGCTTAGCATGGTTTAGCTAAGGCCTAATTAAATTGTATTATTTATCTAGAAGGGTTCGGGAATTTTCTAGGTCCGTATTGGTATTTAATTTAATAATTTTGGCCTAGGTTAGTATTTTTAGAAATTAAATTGGATTAATCACTTAATTTTCGAAATTAATTATTTATTAATTATTTTTCCGGAAATTAGGCCAGGATAGTCGGTGATCGGAATTTCGTACCGATTGCAATGGTGTGGTTAATTTCTGCAATTGAGTGTTAAATTATGCAAATTGAGTGATGATTGGATTTTTGGTATTTAAATCCAAAAAATGTGAATTTTCAATATTTACTCAGAAAATCCCAGGTGTCGGATTTTAACACCGAAAATGGTTTTATATAATATATAAAATAGTAGGATTTTAAAAAAGGAAGAATGTCAATTTTTCTGGGTCAAGTTGACCGTGTACCCACACGCGACTATTTTCATGCGAATTTCTAATACGAAGAAAAAGGCCAGGTTCACCATTTTAATTGAAGCATTTGAGTGCAATGCACAGTGCCTTGGGCCATATTTGAGTGATCGTGTGATGATTAAGAGAAATCGTCCCGGGCTGTTGAGCTGGACGTTACCCCTATATGGGATACCCCTAGACAAAGGGAAACCGGTCACAGTAGATTCTGGACCCTATGCTCCTTCGGGAAAGCCGTCGACGTAGTAACGTGCCGTGCTCAATGGGATGAGACGATGCCTGGCAATGCCAAAAGACTGCCGAACAGAGAGTAGGCCGTGCTAAATGCCGAGATCAAAACTAGGAACGCATGATGAATTGAATATTGCGTTCCAATTAATTGAGCTTGAGTGATGCTCTGATTTGTGATATGAACTGTGCTGACCTGCAGGGTGGAACTGAGACGAGGTAAGTCACCTTGATTGTGTGATTGCGTGCTTAGGACGCTTCTTAGCGTCTTTCCCTCTTAGTCGAAGTTTAGAGCATAGACTTGCTGAGACATTGTCTCACTGGTTATTGTATAACCACTTTCAGGGTCATCGAGTGGATGACCTAGAGCAGAGAGGAGGTGATCTGAAGTATGGGTCGGATAGGACCGCATCTTTTTGGAGAATAGTCTTTTGTAGTCTTTTGACCATAGACTCTTGTGCATTACTCAGCATATGTTTATAAAGGCATGTTTGTTTGTTTATGAAATTGTTGCCCTGCTTTTCTATCCCGAGATGGTTACTATCAGGGGATTTGTTTTCGCTTCCGAATGTGCAATAAAATGAAAGGGTCGGCGACTCGTCCTGAGAAGTCGCAAAATATTATCGACTAGAGAGGGATGGGCACACACTCGGGGTTCGGGGCGTGACAGGTAGTGGGAGGAAGGGATGAGGGAGGCCGCATAGGCGTCCCAGTCGTACTCCTGCCAAAAGACGAGGAAAGGTGCAGTTGTCGTAGATCTGGGAGCGGACGTGCTTGCGAGAGAAGAGGCTGGCGGAGTGGACTTGGTGGTCGCAGAGAAGGCAGAGCTTGGCCACGTCCCTCTCATACTTTTTTTTTCTTTCTTTATTTTTTCTTTTTCTTTTTATTGCCCTTTACTCATCTTCTTCTTCTTTTGGTTCCAACCCATGGATCTTCTTTCTTCCCAACTTTGCTTCACTGTGGTACAGTTGGGGCATTCACTCATGTCCTGTGCGGCCTCAGATTCAACCCCTTCACAAAACCATGGCTGTCTCTTATATTCACGCTCGCATTGAAACCTACTTTCAATTCAGAATCTTTCGCGTTAAGAATGAGTGTTGATGGATATGTAAAGAACTCCAAAAAAGAGAGATGATATATTTTGCATTTCTCATGTGCCAATTTTGAAACAATCCCAGCAATCCTTACCCAAAAAATGGTGAACCCCAATTTTGCGTTTCATCTCGCGGAAGTGCTCTCTCATTTGCTACTCGTACTTACACCACAGTCGTGGGTAGATGCCTCTCTCTATTTGTCTACCCGAGAGAACACAGAAAATGGTGCGCCCCAATTCCAGCGTTCTTGATCTGCGCAATGTTTATCTTCAACATTGACAAAGAAGATGATGAACAAGGACAACCATGGGTCAGATCAAGAAGAAGATGAACAATGAAAAAGAGAAACGAAAAAAGAATATTTTTTGGACGAAAATACCCTTGACCAGGCCACCGAATACGTACTAGAGATGCATTTGTTCGGCAGCTGGCATTAGGTCCTTATTTGAGATTAAATGGCTATTTCGGGTCTTTATTTGAGATAAATTGCACTTCAGGTCCTCTTTTGAGAAAAAGAAAGCACTTCATCTCTATTTGAAATTTTCCCAAAGAACAATAATGCAGCGTGGGGTAGGGACGAAATTGATGTTAGCAAAGTGGATTCTCCAAGTGATGTTAGCACGTAGCTAAAAATAATCAAAGATGTCCAAAGTCCTTAGCGTCTCCTCCCCCTTCGTGGTTGCCCTAGCTAGGGTTCAGGTTTTTTCCTATCTTATCCTAACTTGGCCTGCGTGGAATATGTTTGTGTTTATGTCCAAGTTCCTAGCAACGTGTAAAGTAGCTAATCGCCATGCCGTTTCCGGACAGCATAGTGCTGCTGCTGCTGCTGTCTTGTTGGAAGCAAAAAAGGGGCAATGAAATGAGTTTTTCTCCAATGAATTCGGCGACCGACTTGGAATTTTCCGTCCCTACATGCAGCGAGTCGTCCGAAGTGAGATTTTACGTGGTCGCATTGACCGTCTCCTCTCGTGGCTTGGACTTGGTCTTCGGTCTTGGTCAGCACTTAGAGTCAAACCGAGCTGCAGCCAATCCCCGAGCGGAACCTCATGTCTATATCCTCTTAGGAGGGAAACTACTTGTCGACTGATCATCTTTACTTGTCGACTGATCATCTTTAATCAGTGCAATAGGCTAAAACCCTAGTTGCACGAAAATATGAAGATGGTCCTAAAAGTTTTCTGCGAGTTCCGGTATTTGATTTGTTTCTCACACATCGGATAAATCTTAACAATATCCTTATATCATCTATGATCGAGCAGTTGGGGAAAAAGGCATGTTTTACACTGTAAATCCTTCTTGGGAAGGATAACGACTGAATTTCAAATATTATTTTCCTAATTGCGAATTTAACACCTCTAAATCTCACATGAGATGGACATAATAGGCCCCTCAAATGGGTGGGTAAGGTCGAAAATGATCCAATCCAAATTAACCAATTGAAACTCAATACAATTCTATTGACGCATACTCAAACCAACTCAACTCAACCTAGATTCTAGATTTTAGTAGGAGTTGCAACGGGAGCCGCCCGGACCAAAATGGACCGACTGGTTCGGTCCTGGTCCAATCCTAGGTTCCTCTTTTTGGAACTGGTGACCAGTCGATCCAGTTCTTGGTTCCAAGGTGGAAACTAGACCGACCATTTATAATTTTTATTTTTATTTTTTTTAATGTCTGAACAACCCTATCGGAACAAAAAGAGCAAACTTGGCTAGACCAAGAAGCTCTTGATCTGGAAGAGTCGTATTTACAAAAAGAGCAAAAAGAACAAAAGCTACACGTCTTTCCAGAGACAAAACTGAGGCCAGACCAAAAAGAGAGAGCTTCTTACTTTCAGGTTTTTTATTGGATTGACACAGAACTCTAGCTACCCCCAGGTCTCCACGAAGTGGACGTGTATGCTAGGCGTCACTTTGCTGTTAGGTCATACAATGCCAGAAACATGAATAGACTATTCTCTGGAGTTTGTTATGTTCTTGCCTTTTGCCTGTGCTGATCTTGATATGAAAAGTCTACTATTGATGTAAGACTTCTTGTTGGAAGTTTGTTTGTTAAAACAAATCAAGTGCAATTTCCTTGTCCCACAAAGGAGAAATGGGAGGAAATGGGCTAATTTATAAGTGTAAGGTTTCCTTTGTGTATCTAAAGGAATGGTTAGGGTGGGCTAGACCCCACCATACCCGTGTGCGGGTGCGCGATTATTTGGCGCACTTAGCACTTAGCACGCCCGCGATTTAATTAGCACTAATCCCTTGTTATTTTATTTTTATTTATTTCGTACGGTTATCGAATTAACTTTAATCAATTCAAAGTTGTTTTTGTTTATCGAGAATTTTCGGAAATTAATTAATTAATAAATAATAATTTCGAAATTTTATTTATTAAATAACTATTATTTTTTTTATTCTGAATTTTTGTTTGTGTCTTTTCAAGACAACCTTTGAAAAAGATATTCGTTCGATTTGCAACCTTTCCCGAAGGGTTGCATTTGTTCGGTTTTAACTTCTTACGAATGGACACCTTTGTTCATTTGAGCAATTTTCGAAAGAATGTGTTTGTTCATTTTGCAATTTTTCACGAAGAGTTGTCTTCATTTTTTAAGACTATTTTATATATACTTGTCAGATTGAGGAAGAATAAGTGTAATCATTTTTCATCTTTTCGAGTCTTCTTTCTGAAAAAACGACAGCCATCCTTTCAATTGTTTCATAGAGAGATCCTAGAAAAATACTAGAATTGCTATCTAGTATTCTCAATTTGAGACTTTGTTGTATCCTAGAGGATATTTGCCGGTGACCATTAGCAACTTTGTGGGGTAAATAAATCCTTAAAGAAAGTGATATCACGCCTCAAAGTCCGACTCGAGTACTCTAAAGATCCATCTTCATTGTTCTACCCTATTCGAAGCAGTATTTTCCCAACAATTTTAAGGATTTATTTCGCAACAATGGAGTCGGAGACAATCAAAGTGATGAATCAAGACATGGTCAAACTGGACCGGTTCGATGGGAACAACTTTGCTCGCTGGAGGGACAAGATGATGTTCTTACTTACTGCTCTAAAGATTTCTTACATACTGGATCCTAACTTGGCGCCTATAGAAGATCCGAAGCCTACTTCCAAGGGAGGACAGCCAAGTGCAGAAGCCATTGAGAGAGTTAATAAGGAGAAGAAGAAATGTGCAGAGGACGAATTACTTTGTCGAGGACACATTCTGAATACACTCTCCGATCGTCTGTACGACTTATTCACTGAAATGAAGTCGGCTAGAGAAATTTGGAATGCACTGGAATTCAAGTACAAAGCGGAGGAGCAAGGTACCAACAAGTATCTAATCGCAAAGTATTTTGATTTCAAGTTTATTGATACTAAACCCTTGCTGGAACAAGTCCATGAATTGCAAGTATTTGTGAATAAAATTCATGCCCTCGAGATTGATATTTCAGAAGCTTTTCAAGTTGGAACAATTATTGCGAAATTGACTCCAAGTTGGAAAGACTATGGAAAAAGGCTGATGCATAAGTCAGAGGACTTTACTTTGGAGCAAATACAGAAACATCTTCGCATTGAGGAAGAGTCACGTTTACGTGATAATTCTTTTTTGTACAATTCCCAGGTGAATGCTGTGGAAAGGAAAAGGAAAATCGGCCAGAACTTCAAAGTAAAAAGCGGGCATAAATTTAAGAGAACACAAAAGAAGAAGAAGGGTTGCTGTTTTGTTTGTGGCAAACAGGGACACTACGCCAAGGATTGCATTCATCGCAAGAGCATTTCAAAGGACAAGAACATTCCGACGGTGAAGGCCGATGCAAATTTGGTTGAAGAAAATTATGTGGCCATGATTTCAACCATGTTTTCGAACATGAAAGTTTCTGAAATTAATGATACAATGGCTATGATTTATGAAATTAATTCTACCACTGTCCAATCTGGTTGGTGGTTAGATTCTGGAGCAACAATCCATGTGTGCAAGGACAAATACATGTTCAAGCAATTTGAGGAGATTGTTGACTCAGATGTTCAAGAGGTCTTGATGGCGAATAATGCTCTTGCAAAAGTTGCTTGAAAAGGCACGGTGGAGATAGACTTCACTTCTGGAAAGAAGGTTACTCTTCTTAATGTGTTATTTATACCCAAAATTAGGAAGAACCTAGTTTCTATTGATTTACTCGATAAGAGGGGGTTTCGGGTTTTGTTTGAATTCGACAAGGTTATCATGTCGAAAAATGGGCTGTTTGTTGGAAAGGGTTATGCCAATGATGGCATGTATCAATTGAGTATCAATAATAATATTGCTAGTTCTGCTTATACTGTTGAGTCTTCATTTTTATGGCATAGTAGGTTAGCACATATAAATATTCGTTATTTGAAGAATATGAAGAAGTTAGACTTGATAAATTTCAATGGCGAATATGATCAATGTGAAATATGTGCTAAGTCCAAACTTACTAAGAAACCATTTCCTAGTGTTGAAAGAAATTCAAATTTATTAGATTTGGTTCATAGTGATATATGTGAATTCAATGGTATGCTAACACGTGGAGGTAAAAGGTATTTTATTACCTTTGTGGATGATAGCAGTAGGTTTTTCTATGTTTATCTCATGAGATCGAAGGATGAAGCATTTACCATGTTTAAGAAATATAAGACTGAAGTAGAAAATCAATTAGAAAAGAAAATCAAAGTTCTACATTCAGATAGAGGTGGAGAATATTTCTTAAATGAATTCTCTTCATTTTGTGAAGAACATGGTATTAGTCATCAAGTTTCAGCACCATATACTCCACAACAAAATGGTTTGGCTGAAAGGAAAAATCAATCTCTTGGAGAAATGGTTAATTGTATGCTTTCAAATTCAAAGCTACCAATTAATCTTTGGGGAGAAGCATTACTTACCGCATGCTATATTCATAACAGAATACCTTCCAAGAAAATGACATAACCCCTTATGAAGTATGGAAAGGTAGAAAGCCAAATTTGTCATATCTTAAAGTGTGGGGGTGTTTGGCATATTACCGAGTACCGGATCCTAAGAGAACAAAACTTGGTCCTAGAGCTATCAAAAGTGTTTTCGTTGGGTATGCTGAAAATAATAAAGCTTATAGACTTCTTGATTTAGAATCCAATGTCATTGTAGAATCAAGAGACGTTGAAATCTTTGAGAATAGATGCTTTACAAGTTCTGAAATTATTGAAAATAATTCAAAATCTGTGGAAACTCAAAGAGATTCTCAAGAGAAAGAAACGAACGATTTTAGAGACATGATTGAACCAAGGAGAAGTACTAGAACTAGGAAACTAAAAGACTTAGGTCCTGATTTTATTACTCATGTTTTTTCTTGTTGAAGGAGATGGAAATAATAATGTGATAAATAAATATCCTTTAGTATTAAATTTAGAAGATGATCCTAGAAGCTTTGATGATGTTATGTCTTCTAGAGATGCTTCTTTTTGGAAAGAAGCTGTGAATGATGAAATGGACTCAATTATGTCCAATAATACTTGGATATTAGTAGATTTACCCAAAGGATCAAAACCTATTGGGTGCAAATAGGTTTTTAGAAGAAAATATCATCCTAACGGTTTTATTCAAGCTTTTAAGGCTAGACTTGCGGCCAAGGGATATAGACAAAAGGAAGTGTTGACACCTAAATTTTGGCGATCCGGTCATTTATTTATTGCATAGAAAATTATGGGTTAATTTTATCCTTAAAAAAAATATTAATTGCATAGCATATAGATGTATGTGCATTTATTTTTAATTTACATGTTTTGCATTTATTTATTGGACAGGTGGTGGATGGGTTCAAATTAGATGGGCTAGGCCCACGAAGCGAGCAAGTTGGCCCAAGCCCATGTTTTTTTAATGATTGAAAGATTATCTCGTGAAAAAATAGAAATTTGAATTTTTTGTTCGAGATATGATGAATTGTTTTCGGATAGGGCAAGTGATATTGCGTTCAACAAAACGAATATTGCGGATATCGATTCGAAAAAATTGAAAAACTTAATCGGTGGCCTATAAATAGGTTTGTTCACTTAGGGTTTCGGGAGGCCAGACAATTCCATACATGGCCACATTGAGGGGAGCACAGAATAATCTCACGGCATATAAAGAAACACACGTTTGAGAGAGACAGAGCAGCTGCATGAAGAGAGGGAGAGTGGGCTCACGCTAAGAAGTACATCACATGGAGATAAGAGAAGCGCCGGATGAAGAATAATTGAAGGGGTTCACGGGCAGAGATTTTCTTCTCATGAAATTCATGCCTTCAGGCCTCTACTGCCATGATCCCATGAATCGCTTCAGATTCATGTCTCCAATTTGAGTCTTTTTATTTATTTTCTCTTGACTACCCACTAACCAAGAAGAAAATTTCTAGGGGAGAAGCTGAAAACACACTGGGCTCATTACGCTTGCAAATTCTTCAACAACTTTAGCATCTTCATGGAGATCCTCAACGCGAGTTCCAGTCTCGGTTTCCGGGCGAGTTCCAGCAATAATTTTGCAGTTTTATTTGTCTCCACTACAACGACACATCAGCCTTCGACGACCTTTGCAGCCTCCAAGCAAGACCCCGTAGCAATTTCAACTATCTTTCAGTCCAATGGTCATTGACGCTTCAAGAAATTTTGGGCTGAGTTCAAGACCACCTTCGATTAACAAAGCGGCGGGAGTCAAGTTCACAGAGTCATGGCAGAATTCCACTTATTGCATGGTCACACAAGAGAAGGGCACACGTTCTTTTAGTAAAAGAGGACGTGTACCTTGAAAGGAGGGATGATTTCACACACTTATTTTATTGAAATTTGGAGCATCTCCCCATCGTGGTTCTCTAGGTCTCTCGGGCAAGCTTTGCTACCGCTGCGACAATAAAAGTTATCGTTTTGCAGATTGCTTCTCGAGGTTCACGCGCATATCGTTGAACCCTGGCGAGTAGCTATCCCGTGAACCCCGTTGAGCACCACCGCATCGGGTTTGAGGATCGGAATTCGGAAGTCAATATTCGAATTAGGTGAAAATCTTATCTATTTTGATTTTCGAAAATTCAGTTTCCTTATTTGATATATTCGTTGATGCACATGATGGAAATTCTCGATATGCTGAGATATCTGTAATCTCGAGTAGCCTTTTAAATTAGGGATTAATCCCTAATTTCACAACGTGCATACGATTGACAGTTCGATTTTTGTGCCCGAAATCTGACTCGCAATCGCACGGAAAAATCGCCAATCCGATCTCATGCTCGAGATTCGATTCGCGATTTTGTTTAAGATTGGCCAACCCGATCCATGCGCAAGATATGGTTCGTTAATCTTTGGATATCAATCTTATCTTGTTTGATTTACTGTCGTGGTGTTTGGTTCAATTTTATTTTATTTTTTTTGGTAAAGTGGTTCACTTTTATTTTCGTAAAGGAAAAATCCAAAAAAAAATATTTGAGTTAGGATTAGATTTGCTTTAGAATATTTCTTGTTTTAGGGATATCTAGAATTGCAATTTTGTTTCGAATTTTTTTAAATAAAAAATCCAAAACAATGTGTTCATTTAGCATGTTAGTTTGCACGTTTAATTATGTGTCAATTTTAATTTCGAATTTCAAAAAAAGAAAAAAATTAAAATTGGTGCATTCTCTACATGTCATTTCATATTAGGTTGATTGCATGTTTGATTTTATTTAGATAGATCTTTTGAGATGAATTGCATTATAGATTAGGAACTTTCAAGTTAAGATAACATCTTAATTTAAATTAAGATTTGACCTAACCCAATTCTTAGTTTAAATTAGACAGAATCTTAATCTAGTTAGATAATTTTTGCATTTTTCTTAATTTCGAATTTCATGAAAAAATACAAAAAAAAATTGTCTTAGGGCATATTCATTTCATTCTCTAGGACAGATTGCATGCCTGTTTTAGTTATGTGCACGTCATCATGAAATGCACGTCATTTAGTCATTGTTGCTAGGTTCATTTAATTAGAAATTGCATGTCATTATAATTAGGCCATTTAGTTATATTGCATTGCATATTGCAAGATTCTCATTAAGTAAAGTGAAAACAAAAATTGAGTGATTGCGTGTTAATTAGAAATCATATTTAGGACTGTTGATGTGAATTCTGATCTAACAACGCAGATACTTTCGTTGCTTTGAGGTAAGTTTTGCAATTTATTTATTGCTTTACTTGGGTGTTTAATTGGTGGTTTGCGCACTCGCATGATGACATCACATGTTAGGGAGATAAATTAAAATCAATTCAAGTTGCTTGCCAAACATTTTTTCAAAAAAAACAAAAGAGAAAGGTACCGAAAGGGCGTTAGAGAAATCTAACATAACCAAGTCTCCGTATCCAAAATCTCTGGTTCGTAGAAGTGAAATAATTCTTCCATTATTTTACTTAAGTGTCTAATCGACCTACCGCAAATTGATTAGTGGCGACTCCCTTTTGCATGCTAGATATTTGAACCTAAGTCGCGAGTTGGTATGGGCTTGGGAGAGCCCAAGCTAAGTCTAGGCTTAGCAATCCATTAGCCTAACCCTAGGTGGTTCACCTGAAAAATTTGGTCGCGACAGGAAGGAATAGATTATTTTGATACGTATGCTCCTATTGCACGTATAACTTCTATTCGAGTTCTTTTTACTTATGATCTTTGTGTTCATCAAATGGATGTTAAGACTGCTTTCTTAAATAGAGACTTAAATGAGGAAATTTACATGGAACAACCAGAGGGTTTCATTCTTCCTGGAAATGAAAGAAAAGTATGTAAATTGATTAAGTCTCTTTATGGGCTTAAGCAAGCTCCTAAGCAGTGGCATGAAAAGTTTAATTCGGTCATATTGTCAAATAGTTTCATTAATAGTAGTGCTGATAAGTGTATATACTCTAAATTCACTAAAGACTATGGTGTCTTAGTGTACTTGTATGTTGATGATATGCTTATCTTTGGAACGAATATGACTGGAATTATTGAGACTAAGAAGTATCTAACTTCCATGTTTAAAATGAAGGATTTGGGTGAAGTAGATACTATCTTAGGTATTAAAGTTAAGAAACATAGTGGGGGTTATTCTTTAAGCCAATGTAGTTATTTTGAAAAATTATTAAATGAATTTCAACACCTTGGTTTCAAGGAAATAAGTACTCCATTTGATTCCGGTATTAAATTAAATCATAATACTGGTAGAGCGGTGGCACAATTAGAATATGCAAGTGCTATAAGGTCTTTAATGTATGCGATGCATTGTACTAGACCTGATATTGCTTATTTTGTATGCAAGTTGAGTAGGTATACTAGTAATCCAAGTATAGAACATTGGAGAGCTATTACCAGAATTTTTTGTTATCTTAAGAGAACTAAAAATTTAGGATTGTTCTATAATAATTATCCGGCTGTATTAGAAGGATACACCGATACTAGTTGGATTACAAGTGTGGGAAATGAACATTCCACTTCTGGATGGATTTTCACACTAGCTGGAGGTGCTGTATCTTAGGCAAGTAAGAAACGGACATGTATAACTCACTCAACAATGGAATCTAAATTTATTGCCTTAGCGGTAACTGGGAAAGAGGCCAAATGGATTAGGAATTTGTTATTGGATATCAAATTATGGCCTAATCCTATGCCTCATATTTCTATCCACTGTAATAGTCAGGCTACTTTGGTAAGAGCCTATAATAGTAACTATAATCGTAAGTCTAGACATATTAGTCTAAGACATGAATATGTGAGACAATTGATTAAAGATGGTACCATAACAATTATCTATGTGAGGTCAAGTAATAATCTTGCCGATCCTTTAACAAAGACTTTACCAAGACATATGGTAATAATGACCTCACAAGAAATGGGGTTGAAACCCTTTACCAATAATGGTAACCCGACCTTTTTCTAGAACATCACTAGTTACAAGGTTTAATGGGTAAGAACAAGTTATTGAATGTGATTGTTTGATACTGACGTAGCCCTGATATGAGAAGTCAGTATCGTCCGTTACGTTTTGTAGGTTGAATTAAATTATTAATGAAGTATAGTACAAACTTGTAATGTATTGATAGTAACAGAAACACATTGTAGATACTTCACCTATATGAGCTTAGAAGTGGTGCTGCTTCTTATGAAAGTGAGGGTTGCTTTCTAGAAAGCTCATGAAACAGGATCAAGCACAAGGCCATAATAGTGCGGAGTAATATAGAACTTCTCGCTAAAACAAGAGGTTAGTGTATGTGCGGTATGTCCGATTCTATTACATAAAAGTACAAGTTTAAAGCCGAGCTACTTGTCACTTTGATAGAGCTTTGATGTACTTGCACTGAGTAAAGGTTTAACTCGAAAGAGACATTTATGTATATATATTAATCTTACTGAAATTTTGGTTGTACGGTTTTTAAAATTTTAATTTTTAAAATCTTTGTTTTACAAACAAAGTGGGGGATTATTGGAAGTTTGTTTGTTAAAACAAATCAAGTGCAATTTCCTTGTCCCACATAGGAGAAATAGGAGGAAATGAGCTAATTTATAACTGTAAGGTTACCTTTGTGTATCTAAAGGAATGGTTGGGGTGGGCTAGACCCCACCATACCCGCGTGCGGTTGCGCGAATAATTGCGCAATTTTGGCGCGATTATTTGGCGCACTTAGCACTTTGTTCGCCTGCGATTTAATTAGCACTAATCCCTTGTTATTTTATTTTTATTTATTTCGTACGGTTATCTTATTAACTTAATCAATTCAAAGGTTTTTTTTGTTTATTGAGAATTTTCGGAAATTAATTAATTAATAAATAATAATTTCGAAATTTTATTTATTAAATTATTATTATTATTATTTTTTTTGAATTTTCGTTTGTGTCTTTTCAAGACAACCTTTGAAAAAGATATTCGTTCGATTTGCAACATTTCCCGAAGGGTTGCATTTGTTCGGTTTTAACTTCTTACGAATGGACACATTTGTTCATTTGAGCAATTTTCGAAAGAATGTGTTTGTTCATTTCGCAATTTTTCACGAAGAGTTGTCTTTGTTTTTTAAGACTATTTTATATATACTTGTCGGATTGAGGAAGAATAAGTGTGATCATTTTTCATCTTTTCGAGTCTTCTTTCTGAAAAAACGACAGCCATCCTTTCAATTGTTTCTTAGAAAGATCCTGGAGAAATACTAGAATTGCTATCTAGTATTCTCAATTTGAGATTTTATTGTATCCTGGAAGATATTTGCCGGTGACCATTAGCAACTTTGTGGGGCAAATAAATCCTTAAAAAAAGTGATATCATGCCTCAAAGTCCGACTCGAGTATCTAAAGATCCGTCTTCGTTGTTCTACCCTATTCGAAGCAGTATTTTCCCAACACTTCTTTGAGCTTGCTTGATTTTCAAACTAAGATTTGCTTGGCGACTAAGTGATGCTACCCACCATTTGTAAGGAAATGCATGGTTGGTCGATGGGAAGCCGCAGTTCGGCAAAAACTAGGGATGTATATATATTGGTCCATTGGAACTGGACCGGTCGATCCGGTCCGATGCCTAATTCCAAGGCCGGCCAGTCCATTCACTACCCCAAAAACTAGGAATTGGTCCTCCTGGTTTGATTCCAAGTTCTTGGGTGGAACCGGACCGGATCAGAAACCGATCACCCCCAGTTTTTAGCAATCTTTCTCCTTAAATTGTTGCCTTTGGAAAATGGGCAATTCCTTGGATTGGCTCACCAAATCAGTGAAGAAGTTCAAATGCTCAGGTTGGGTCATGGACTGGGTTTTCACGTGGCACGTGAATAACATGGAGACTTAGGTGAGTGCCGTGCTAGCAAAAGAGAACATTATTGGACGGGCCGGCGTTGGGTTATGGAATGGGGTGTGAAGGTGGCGGCAAGGCAAAGAGTGATGGATCTTGCCTAAGGACAACTAATGCCCTCATTCTTGTGAACCAGTTTGATACCACCTGGGTTCAATAGGCAGATGTGGTCCGGTTCTCTACTTGAACCGAACCTAGTGTTCAACCCTAAATGTTGTCATCACACCATTCTATCGCCATCAACTCGGAGTTGGTGACAATTTAGTATCTTTAAAAATTAAATTTGAAAAAGTAAAATTAAGAAAATTTGAAAGATGCTTTTCCCCAAAAAAAAAATGCAAAAGCTTAACAAATAGAAAAACGCTAAAATCAGAGAAAAAAAATTCAGAGCAACATTGCAGATGTGAATATTTCCAAATCTGTGAAAATTCCAAATCTACAATGTTGCCTGCTTTGGTACCGCCTCCGTCGCCACCGGATCTGCCTTGCGTGTCAAAAACAAGTTTCCTTTGTCATTATCGATTTTCCACCTCGACACCAAAATTGGAAATGACAAAAAAAAAAGAACATGAAAATAAGAGAACAGGAAGAAGGACAATCGCGAGGCGCCTTTAACATAAACAAAATGAAATCAGAAGTAGTCATGGTGCGTAGGTAGAGCCCCATAGGCCCAAAAGGTAAACAGTAACGATTACTGAAGTGAAACTTAGAGATCAATGCCGTTGTCGCACTGTCAGCTTGGCATACATGATGTACATCTTCATGAGCGGTTTCGCATTATTAGTGACTCCGTTGTCGGCAATGAAGGAATTTTGTGCGGTGCCTCAAATTCATGAGCAAGGAAGTTTTGTTCGGGGGCTTGTCGGTTCTATCTTCATACCTTTGAAAGAGGGCTCTTTTACCATCAATTGCAGTAACTTTGAGACTGTTGGTGCTCGGCCCAGGTCCATGGAGGCCAGGCCCAAAAGCCCGGTAACCACATCCGTGTCCCCAGCACCTAGGATCGCGTCCTCAGCACCCGAGCCCAAATGCATCGAGGCCAAGCCTAGGACCCCCCATGCCCATGATCAGGTCACTAGTGTTCTTGTGCCCGAGCCCGGCTCCACGAGGAGGGTCTCGAGCCTGGATCCCTTGCTCGGGCCTGAGACCGGCCTCGATGAACCTGAGGTGTGGCCTCCATGGATGTGGGCCTTGCCTCGATGGACCCGGGCTCAAGTGCCAAGGACTCGAGCATGGACACGAGGGTCCCGAGCCTGGCATCCATGGAATGATTTACACAAAGGTAATGCGGATAGTTATTCAATTTCAAGGTTTTGTTTGTTTTGTGGTCGCAATCTGCATCACGTCAAGGTGTGTCCACAGAAAAGGCCTGCTCTACACCCCAGTCAGCAACCCCTTTGTTGCTCCTCATGTCAACCCTCTTGAGCTGGGCACTTCTAAATGAGAAACTATATGTAGGAATGTACGTATCCATTTTACAGTACCGTTAGGTTAAGATATATATAAAGGAAGCAAAGCAAGCTTCAATGCCTTCCATCCAAGATTTGCAGCATATAACGGCAAATTCTGGCTCGTTAAGTTAGAGAAATTGCCACGCGTGCGCTTAAAGAGTTCTTTTTCATTTGTTTAGGCCTAGTCATAGACTCATAATCAGGTTGGATGCTTTGGAAACAAACGTTTACGATTCCATTAGATATATTGGTATGGTGTGAATAAAGCATATATTCTTAATTTGTACTCCCTAGCCCTTTGCATAGACCTTTGATCTCTCAAAATAATTTGATATTGTTTGTTAAAAATCTAAGGACTCGCACTAACTTCAATGTTTCTTTTCCCGTTACATACGTATAAATTTCACTCCCGATACACCCGTATATCTAAGCATCAAAGGTACGTTTTGCTTTACCTGATTAGATCTCGTTGTTTAACGATGGAATCACTGGACCTCACGTGATTCTAATGACTATTGATATATGCAATTTGAACATCCTAATCTATCATGCCTCTCACTATATCTTCATCACAATATGGAAGTTCGATTGTGCCCCATTAGTTTTCCCTGGGACATAAGTTCGATCGCATGAATCGGATCAGGATAGTCACAATATTTAGAAAGTTTTATGTAGCTGGCCTAATCTCCTGCGTATAATATGTAGTTCAAACTTAGTCGACTATCAACCTAGGGTTACTGCGATAGTGGGCTTTATGGCCTTGCCAGTCTAATAGATTTACTTAGTATGGTTTTATGTTGTTATTGGGCCTTTTGGGGCTTCTGGATTCCTGGCTTTGTTATCTAGAATTGCAGCTCATATTTTGAAGCCTAGCTATCCGAAGTTTTTCTGTTCTACTCAATGTCACTTGTTTTATTTATATGATAAAGTACTTCGGCCCTCCATTTGCAAAGATCTATAAATAATACTATAAATTAATACCATAAAAAACTCAAATTATATCTACTATGACACAAATGCCCTGAACTTTTATAAAAACTCTAAATTTGGCCATTGTAACATAAATATTCCAAACGTTTTTTTTTTTTTTGTCATTAAAAACCCCAAACTTATATTAGTGCGACAAATATACTTTGGATGGAACTGAAATAGAAAGTATGTATTTTCTTAGTGAAGCATTATTGGGTGGTTAGGATGCGTTCATACAAATGATCTCAAGCCACTCGAGCCACTGTGATTTGTTTGTTTCACAATAGGTTGTACCAAATTTAGTAGTCAAGAAAGATTCAAAATACATGTATTTAAATTATTGACTAACCCGATTAATTTAATTGCTTATGCTAATCGAATCTCTTTTACTCCATTAATTAAATTCCCATCCCAAGCTAAAACTTGCCTTGCCACTGATTACAATTAACAAACAATCGCACTCATCTCTTGATTCAATTTCAATTGCTCCTAGAAACCCCTCCACGTTCCCCAAAATCCCCAAAATGTTGCAAAATTTTTTGAGTTAAAGGAATGTTTTGAATTACACGGTTAGACGATATGCATGTGCTCTCATTGATCTTAGCATACTCATGATTGCCATCAAAGGCTTATTATATGTTGCAAAACTTGCAATTAATCATCACTAAGATAAGCAAAGTTGCAAAAAATTTCCATCCCCGTTTAATTTTTCCCTTTAAAGTTTTGCTTATTTTCTATTCCTCTTCCTCTTCTTCTTTCGGAGTATTCTCTCGGTCTTCCTTCTTATTAACTGGTTTGGAATTTAAAGAGAGAATATACACTCGATCAAGTTATTTGCCGTTCTGGCCAAGGGTGTTATTGGTGGGCCTGCACCTAGAGGTGAACCTAAAAAAGTAGCCAATGTTATAACACCTAACCAAAATGCTTGGAATACTACCCTTCTTCGCTAGAGCTTTGATAATCAAACAGTGGAAGATATTATTTCTATTCCAATTCAACCACAGTTCACTGAGGATAGGCTAATTTGGAGAGGAAAACATAATGGTATATATACGGTGAAGAGCTGCTACAATATTATCAAAACACAACAAAACAAAAACAGCCATAATCACGCTTCTTCATCCTTTTAGGTGCCACGCAAACTGTGGAATGCAATCTGGAAAATGAATACTATCCCTAAATTACGATCTTTCCTATGGTTAGTTTGTAATAATGCATTGGCAACTAAAGAAAATCTCTACAAAAAACACATATAATCAGATCCAGTTTGATGTATGTGCAATGATGATCAAGTCCCAGAAACACCGGAACATCTTTTCTTGTTATGCCCATGGACACAAGATATCTGGTTTCATTCAGCAGTCAACATCAAGCAACATTTTCGTGGAGTTCATCGGATAGAAACCTAGCTGGTAGACTTAATTGAAAACAGAGATGCTTACCAGATTTGGAGACAACTGCATTGATCCTTTGGCAGATCTAGAAAGCTCGCAACAACTTCGTCTTCCGTCAGCAGCAGCAAAACACTGAGCAGGTGGTGTAGACGGCTCTAGCAAACGCCAAGTCTAGTAGAAGCTATAATGGGACGAAGCCAAGGCAAGGCTTGCATCAGTCACAAACAGATCAACGATGGCGTCCATCGGATCAAAGAGTGTTAAAAATCAACATAGATGCAGCTTACCAGTCCGATCGTAGTGAAGCTTCGGTGGCCGGCGTGTGTCGAGATTCCTCCGGCATCTTGATCAATGGATTTGCGCAATCCGTCACTGCCTCTTCGGCCCTGCAAGTAGAGGTGAGCGCACTTAATCTCACGCTTCAATTCTTGCTGCAAAAAGGAAAAGCCACAGATCAAATGGTTCTAGAATCCGATTGCTTAACTCTTGTGGAAGCCATTAGAAACCCTAATTTGACGCCATGGGAGAACAAATCCCTTTTCGAAGAAAGCAAGGTGCTTTTGCTTCGGTGCCCTAATCTACTGATCGCACATTGCAAAAGGGAAGCGAATACAGTTGCAGACCGGGCCGCGAAGGCCCATGGGGCCTCTTTACTTCCTCCTAACTGGGTTTTTTACCCTCCTCTTTTTTTGCAAGACCTTATATACCACGACGTTATGCTAAATGTCTCTTCTAGTTTGAGATATTAATATATTAACCGGTTTAGACCAAAAAAAAAAAAAGTTATTTGCCGTCCTTTTGTTTTCTTTTTTGAGACTACTCTAGCTATTACTATTTTCCGAATTATTTATTCCATTTTGTACACACGCGCTTGGCGCAAGCGTCACGCCTCTAGTCCAAATTTATATCCCCTATACTTAACAAACGAATAAAATACTATAATTAATATGCGCAATTGTCTATGGCACTTTCGCGACGTCCTTTTCCATCGTCCCATGGAGGCGACCGTCCATGGAGAATATTGATTATGATTAGTGGTTCATTAGACCTTGTACTGTATCTACTTTAAGTTTAAGCACCGCCACTTTTAGCTTCCTTCCGCCACCCGTTTCCTCTTTCGGTATTTTCTCAATTCTTAATTGGCCTAGGTTATGTTATCTCTTCGGGTGCGGCCCACTAATACAATTACAAAACCTCGACATTCCCAAAGGGGTCCCCCCCACCTTGACCTCTAGCCATTATACGGCAATTTCTTAGTGAATATACATAATCAACTCTGGAACCTTCGACTTCCGGATCCAATCATTGACATTGTGATTATCTTACCGTTTAGATTGTTGACCTTTTCTAGGGAGTTTATTTGGAGCTTAAGCTCTTCCGTTTGTTTGATGAAAAAATTTGATATTTCTAGAAATGTTTTCCAAGGAATTGTTTCATGAAAAATGACAATATTCTTATGGTGTTTGATTGAAATCTGTAAATGAAATGAAATTTATTTTATGCTATTTGAAAAGGAAAATTAACTTTTTATTTTCCTAAACATGCATGCATTTTTTGAGTGCTAGTAACCTGAACATGGGCAGTCGGGGAACTGACATGGACACTAGCCCGAGGCTAGCCCTGAGTCCCACATTCATTGAGATAGGAGTTAGGTTCATAGAGGTTGGGCTCAAGACCTTGATGCCCATGCCCAAATTCCTAACACTTGGACTCGAGTCTATCTAGATCGGGCTCTAAGACCTCAGTACCTTTGCCCAGATCCCCATTGCTCAAATTAGGATCCATAGAGGCCAAGCTTAGGACCCTGGTGATTGAGTCCAAAAAACCTAGAGCTTAGGCTTGGTCCATCAAGGTTAGGCTTGGGTCCATCAAAAAGAGTGTTCCATGTTTGGGCTTGATGGACTCGAGCCTAAGCACTGAGGACCTAAGCATGGTTGTCGAGGTCCCGAGCTCGATCTAGATGAACTTAAGCCCAAGTGTCAAAGATCTAGGCATGAGCGTTGAGATCCCAAGCTAAAGTGTTGGGGACCTAAGCTTGGGATCCGAGGACTCGATCCCAAGCACTAGGGTCTTGGGTCTTGCCTCTATGAACCGGCTAGGCCTCCATGAACCAAACTGCAAGCACTGAGGAGCCAAGGTATGGTTATTGAATCTCCAGCCCAAACTCTATTAATCTAGGCCCAAGCGTCAGGAACTAGGCACAAGCACCGAAGTCTCAGACCTAGCATCTTTCGTTAGTACCCAACCTCGATGGACTTTGCCCCATATTTTAGACTTGAGCTCGTTGCGAAGGACCTAGGAATGAGCATTGGGGTTCCCTTATTCATAAGTGTGAAGGCTCTAGTCTAGGTGTCAATGTCTAGTTGGAAAATAATTTTAATTTTTAAAAAAGAAAATCATTTTCCTAAATTTAAAATATAAATTTCCCATCAATTAGGAAAATATTTTCTGTTAATTCATTTTCCTCAACAATTCAAAATATGGAAAATAAAAATGAATTCCCATAAAAGATTTTTCGCAAAATAAATGGAGCCTTATTTTGCCTTGTATTTCTTTTTATAGGAGTTTGGTCAACCGTACTTTCACTCTTGGGGACACTTGTCAAGAATTACTAAACACTTCCAAATCAAACTAATTATCATTTAGCATGTTAAGAGATCCTCTATGGTACTCGATTAATCTCATTTGTCGCGGCTGCCTTCCATCACATAGCAACCAAATAGTTTCCCTGGCAAAGACGCCCTCAATGATCCCAAAAAATTGATTTCAGCGCATGTATCCGGCGACACAAATTTGTGTTGAACCTTAACCGACTCAGCTAGGTTAGAATTATATGTTTTCTTCGTCATATCAAAGTTGGGAATTACTCACATTTGATCCTCTTTGTAAAACTTTGATCGTCCGCCCCGGATGACTTCAATTCAATCCCGTCCTTCCTGTATTTAGTGCATTGACGGATCGTGTAATCCAAGGCAAGGAATGACCGACCAATCCACGTGAGAAATTTCCCCACTTAAAATCCCTCTCGTTTATTCAACTGAAGAAATTAGGATTTGACCTCTCTCACATTAAATTAATGTCCTGCTCGCACAACGCAACAAAAACACTTGCCTTTTGAGGGAAGGAAAAGGCGGCACCATATATATATATATATTTCCCGAATTCCCATGAATAAAAAAAGATAACCTTAATCGCCACGTAGCCTAATTTCGGTTGAGCTCGTGTTGCCCGCGCGACACCTAAGTGAACAGCTCACACATCAATCCTCCCAAGACCCCAATTCACCAAAAGTATAAAAAATAAAGATTTAAAAGACTGAACCAGCAGCAGCTTTTCACGAAGCGCATCCGCACGACTCAATATTTTATTTTGATAAAATGACGTAAATGACCCCGATCTTTAATATTTGAATTTTTAATTTATTCAACATAATTTTATAAAATTCAATAATCATATTACGCAAAAAAAAATTTAAGGACATTGAACATTATCCCGAACTCAATCATGTGTATTATTATTCCTTTTTTTTTTTTTTTTATAATTTGACCCCCGAAGAAGAAGGGGGAAGACGACGAAAAGGACGAGCGAGAAATTTGCAACTGGGGTCTCCCCAAAATATCCCCTGAACAAAAGGGAGCCACACAAATGGGGAGAGGGAGAGGGCAGTCCGTATCAGAAAACGCGACGCGGTTCGCCGACCGTCCTGTCTGCCAACACCGTCATTCGAGCAGCCGACAGCGACTGCTATTGTCCTCCTCCCTCCCTCCCTCTCTTCCCTTTCCGGATATGTTTTTTTATATATAAAAATCCAAGTTTCGGTGGGAAGGGTCGGGAGGGGCATTTTCGTCCGAGCGAGAACTCTCTCCCTCTCTCTCTCTCTCTCTTCTCCCTCCCCCTCCTCGTTGGCTCACGCACCGCATGACGTACTCGCGAGAACTAACTGGACCTGAATTTCAGGTCCTGCTGATCTAACTCGGGTTCGGTCACCAGCGCGCTGTTCTCGGACTTTCTGGATTGGGTATTCTCGGATCCCAGCCGGGCTTGTCGGGTCGGGTCTCCATTCTTCCCGGGACCATGAGCCACCGGTTTGAAGACCAACCCGGACAGCTCGGCTGGTATGCCTGGATCCAATCTTAGCTCCCGGGGTTTGTGATCATACCATGTTTTTTTTGTCATAGATCATACCGTTTTAACAACAGATTCTTATCACTCTAAACAATAATTTGGTTCACTTCCCGTTTAGATTCCTTTGGTTTTTGCTACACATGCAAATTTAAAGAGTGATCTACATATGTGACTCAACGCGAGTTTCTTCTCATCAAGGCTTTTTTCAAACTCAATGATTGATTTATGATCTTTTTGACATAAAAACAAAGGAAATAGGATAGTTGAGAGAATGAATTTTAAGATCATGAGATTGCAAGGATGATTGATGTGTTTGAGTTTGTTGCAAATTTTGGTTTTCTTGTGATTTGATTTAGGGTTTGAGCTTCATTAGTGAGAAATATCTCGAGCCTTGATTGGAGGAAATATCCTTTAATTATACATTTGATTGGTGGATTATAAACCATGGATATCGCTAACATGCCGCTCAATACTTAAAATTGAAAGCGGGTGATATCCTTGATTGTAATTTGTAATACACCAATCAAATATATGATTTGAGGAAATACTTTTCTTTTGTGGGGCCAAACATCATTTGTTACTTTTTTGCTAAAGTGGAAGCAAGTTGTCAATCAAACGGTATTTTTCATTAGAAGTCTGCACAATTAATCGTCACATAATGCCACCCCATTTTTTATTTCTAGCCAAAAAAAAGAAACACATCGTAGACAGATGATCCCCCGAGATTTAAGGCAACTCGAATCCCATGCATGCTAAGGAGAGGACAACCGCACAGCTCAAAGGAGTCGGAAATATCTCGGGGGACAACTTTCGACATATTTAGGCAATTGTAGGACTAATCATAAGAAACATTTCTAGCAACTTTAGCGGGAGGCGCTGGCCAGCGCGACCGAACCCGAAGTCGTGGCAGCTGATCGACCCAGAAAATATTTAAGAAGAGCCACACCCCAAAGATTACCCGACCCGGCACCACACGGGTCGCCCGTTTCACTGCCAACTTCCCAACTCGCCCCGTCTCACTCTTAATATTTCATTAATCCCCACGGTCGCCTCCCAGGCTAAGTGCTGGCTACGAGTAGATCCCGAGGGATGGCCCCACGTCGGCACAGACACTTGACAACTACTCGCCAATAATACTTCGGGAAAACCTTTTACTTGGCCGAGGATGGTCCACGTGTCCTCCCCTAAGTCGTCAGCATCCGGATTTCCCCCTCCTCCCTCCCTCTCTTTCTCTCTCTCTCTCTCTGACTAGACCAATAGATAACCCAACGATCAAAGATCAAGACCACCCCAATATCAACGCCACCCCATTGCACGACCTCTCCTCCGACTGTTCCCAGAAGAAGAAAAGCTTCGAAAATCCCATCTCCTCTCGACCTGTGTAGCTTGCAACTCTCGATACAGAAGGAGAGAGAAGGAGAAAGAGTGGGTGATGGGTTTCGGGGGAAGTTGGAAGGTGCCCGCGAAGGCGTGCGACTCGTGCAAGACCGCCGCGGCGGTGGTGTTCTGCCGCGCCGACGCGGCGTTCCTCTGCCTCGGCTGCGACGCCCGGGTCCACGGGGCCGCCAAGCTGTCCGCGCGCCACGAGCGGGTGTGGGTGTGCGAGGTCTGCGAGCAGGCCCCCGCCGCCGTCACCTGCAAGGCCGACGCCGCGGCGCTCTGCGTCACCTGCGACGCCGACATCCACTCCGCCAACCCCCTCGCCCGCCGCCACGAGAGGGTGCCCGTGGAGCCCTTCCTCGACGCCGCCGAGTCCATCTCCAGGGCCGCCTGCGCCTTCAACTTCCTCGCCGTGCCTACCAAGACCGGCAGCGCCGACACGTGCGGCGGCGGCGGCGGCGGCGGCTTCGGCGGCGCGTGCCAGAATAAGGAGCTGGAGGAAGCGGCTTCGTGGCTATTCCCGAACGCCACCGGCGTGAGTGCTAATAAGATTGTGGATGGGATGGATGTGAAAGTAGCGCCGGGCGGTGGTGGAGATGCGTTCTTCAACGACGTGGAGACGTTTCTTGATTTCGAGTGTGGCAACAACTCGATGGATCGGTTTCATGGGTCGGCCACCGATAGCCTCGTGCCGGTCCAAACCAAGCCTGCTCCGGCCCCGGTGATTCATCCCTCGTCGGAGAATTGCTTCGACATCGATTTCTGCAGATCCAGGCTCCCATCCTTCAGCTACCTCAGCCATAGTGTAATTACCTCGAAACTCGATCTTCGTTGAATTCCAATTGATTGAAGCATATATATGCCAATAATCCGATGAAACTATCACTTTAGGGTAAATTTTGAAGTATGAATTCATGTTAAGAAAACATAAATTTCATAGTTTCAGCATGTCTTGTATACAATAATTGGTCATACACTTTCAACCCAGATCTTCCAATTGAAATTTTTAAATAGATTACAATACTCGAATAAGATTTGCAATGGCTTGATCAGTATTTCTTGTAATAAATCCAAAAGAACTGGTATCTCGTTACTGAAATTGGGAATTAAATTCTGTGTTCATATTATTTCAGGTGTCGTCGTCTTCGCTTGATGTTGGAGTCGTACCAGAAGGGAACTCCATGTCCGATATTTCGTACCCTTTCGTCCAAAGCATGAGCGGGAACAGCACCGACCTGAGCATCACGAACTCGGGAGCCACAACCACAACGGCGAATCAACCAACTCCGATGAGCGGGATGGACCGCGAAGCTAGGGTACTGAGGTACAGGGAGAAGAGGAAGAACCGGAAGTTCGAGAAGACGATCCGGTATGCCTCGAGGAAGGCCTATGCCGAGACCCGGCCGAGAATCAAGGGCCGTTTCGCCAAGCGGACGGAGATCGAATCGGAGGTGGACAACATCTACGGGACTGCCTCCGCAGCATTCATGGCCGACTCGCGATACGGGGTGGTCCCGACATTTTGAATGAAATCAACGCCGGGAGCTACAGCTAGTGGCTTAGCAGATCCATGTTCAACTAAACGTGCTTATGTAGCTTTGTATTATGCTTGAATGTGATTTTCAATTTTTTGCACCTAGGTCTAATGTTACGGTGTTTGTCTTCGTCATAATATATTGTGCAAAATACTGGAAGTTTTTCGTGGGCTGATCCAGCTTTTTTCTCCCTGATTCCTGATTCCTGATTCTGAGCTGTTGCATCTGAACAAGATTTCTTTCAGCTCAGAGGAAGAAGAAAGCCCATTTGCTTTTCACTTTCAGGCTCGTGTAGATTTCTACTTTTTCTTGTCATCTTTGGCTTGAGTCGCGTCGAAAAAGTAAAACCCTTTTTTCTTGTCAAAGCTTTCCTCCCTCCTCTTTTCTTAAGTGGTAAGCGTGATCCTTGTTTGCGTTTCTTGATTCGGGAATGGTCACGAATCTGTTTCGACCCATCCATTGGCCGACGGATGCCCGTGGCAACAAAGCATTATTTAACCTAGTCATTGTCAAAATAATTGCAACATCGTTTTTAAGAAATTGCGATGAAACCCTACTAACGGAAGCAGAAGTCAAAAGGCTGTGTAGTTGGGGCAGCACGAGGGTAGTCTTGTCTCTCCGGCCCTATGTTCTGGATCTTTCCACTACTGACAGATGGAGATGATGCTCACGTTCTAACTTCAAGAAAAGCAGGACTTTGACCACGATCATGTCTGCTTTTCTATCTCGCCAGACCCCGAAGTCACACTTTATTTTTATTTTTATTATTATTATTATTATTCTTTTTCTGTTTTCTCCTTTTGAGAATAGGGCAACGCTTCTTTTTATAAAATGATTGAGGAGAAAGGATCGAGAGACGGAATGGGGGGAGGATCGGCGTCTGAAAAAGTTATCGGAGTTACCCCATTTGTAATATGTTTTGAGGATTGGGACTTCTCCATGAAACTTCAGCTTTCTTCAAGTGGAAATCAAGAAGCCTCGGGTGAGAAGCTTCCATTTATTTATCGACCTTCTCGCGTTGTGGGTAAAATGATGATTGGCACCAGCACAATCATAAAGACCTTTGCCCATTTTAGGGTTTCTGAAAATGCCGCTGCCTGAAGTTGTGTTTTCGTGTCCGACCAAAAAAAGAGAAAAGTAGGGTTTTTGCATTAGTCTTGTAGAGCAAATTTTTATTTGGTGTCGAAAGATGGAAATAATCAGTGAATCGGTGCATGAAATTCTTGAATAACAACATAGATTGATTAGTAACGCCTTTTGTTTTGCTTCACAATGGAAGTGTTTGAATAGGTTTATGTTCTTTGTTTTTCTGCTTAATTCAAATCATATTATATGCACAAAGTTCGAATTTTTTCCTTTATCTCGAACACCCAAAACTTTCACTATATATGCGCCTTCACATGTATAAATCGCATATGATTTTTTTTTTTTTGTAATTATTTTTCTTTTGTTGAATGGATTAGTAAAAGTGACTAGCAAAGAAAATCATTAATTAAAACCAGTTGGAAAGCATAGACTACTCATACGAGATACCATTTAGATACCTAAAATCCCCGGTTCGTCGTGCATTCTTTATGTGCTCACGTGTGCAGATTGTTTTGATATCCTCAAGGACGGTCAACCTAGACGGGCTGTTGTATTATCAACATAGCACTTAACCAAGAGTATATATAGATGTCTTTCTTGGTGAAAAAGCAGTCAAAGGTCAAAACCAACTCAAGTCATCCACTAACAGAAGTGACATTCCCATTAGGGGTAAGCATGATTTCATGGTAAAATTGAGAGCCAGATAAGTGTGAACCAATGTGACTTCG
Source organism: Eucalyptus pauciflora (assembly GCA_007663325.1). Taxonomy (NCBI): domain Eukaryota; kingdom Viridiplantae; phylum Streptophyta; class Magnoliopsida; order Myrtales; family Myrtaceae; genus Eucalyptus; species Eucalyptus pauciflora. Next base: position 1,479,184 of record VMYD01000248.1, read on the forward strand.
GATTTTATGACGTGGAATCTAAGTTTCGAAAATTGAGGAACTTATTTTGACAAGTGGACTCCAAGTTATAGGTGGAACCTAGGACAAGTTTTTGTATTCTTCTTGTTCTATATTGTCACGCGATCCGGAAGAATTCCATAGCGTCCAATAATGAGTGTATAAACTAATACCACTAATTTGAGCTTTCATTTCTAATGAAATCTCTGACTAAGATTTTTGACTTTGTTAATATTTCATAATTTTTACGTGTCTAAATATAAGTTGTGATCAGTGGATTGTAATAAGTTGTGGTTATTTGAGGTGATGATTCATTATAATTGTTCAATTAAGAGTACACATGGAACTTAGGTAGACCTTGGAACCGACCTAAAAACTAGTGAGAGGGTAGGTTTCGGGTTCCAAAAATTAAGAAAACTTATATGGAACTTGAAATCGCTCACCCCTAATTTCCATTTGTTTGACGAAAAATGAATAATCTAAAAACCATTTTTTAAAAATGAATGCTTATATTGCTTATGAAAACAAATAAACGAAAAATGTTTTAATCATTCACGAAAATATTTAGATATAAATTATTGTTGATATTGATAATATTTTTTATTAGCTCATTATATTCCAAGTGATACAAGCGATCATTTATAAAGAAATGTTTTCCAAATCCTTCATTTTCGGCGAAACAATTGGAGCAAAGGTAGAATTGGCCAACTTGATATCCGGTAGGAGTGTTCTAGAGAGATCTTTGTTACACACTAATAGTCGCGACAATTATTCCAAAAAAGACTTTTCAATTGGGATTGTTCGCAGAGATCAAGGTCTAGGCATAAATTGCAGGGTCCATGTCCTCTTTTTTTCTCACCGATCATCTCTAAAGCTTTAATCATACCGATTGGTCGCGGACAAAAAAAAATTCCACGAACGATTTTCTGGAGATCGATAATTGTCTAATCGAGTGTTCCGAAAGGCATTGATCACGTCATAACTAAATCAACCGCGACTCGCCCGTACCCTGATATATGATGTGGATCGAAGTAATGAGGGATCGAAGTCAATGCTCGCAGCCGTAGTTCTTGCTTATACGAGAAGAACATTTATGAAGTATAATGACTTCGACGTTGAAAGGGGGAATCTTGACAGATCTATTTCGGAGGAAAAAAGAGGAGAAGCGTCGGGATATGCAAGTGGACGGCGGAGGAGTAGCTATCAGAAGATAAGGGAGGGGCAGGGCCATACCTCGTGGGCTTCACGTGGGCGACGGGGCCCCGTCCCCCCCGGCCATGCCCCGCGGGCTCCACGTTGTCCGAAAAGTGGTCCTTTGCTCTCATCTCCATCTCCCTGACTGCTACTACTCATTAGGGTAGAAGAAGAAAAGGAAGAAAGAGAGAGAGAGAGAGAGAGAGAGAATCGTGGCGAGTAAAGAAGAGGAATGATGATGATGAGGAGGGCAAAAAAGAAAGGAAAGCCGTGTCCGATAGTGTCTGAAATATGGTCTTTTCCGAGCGCATCTTCTTCTCCAAAGATGGTCGGAGGGCTGCTTCTTGCTAATGAAGTCTTGCTGGTGCGGGCGAGGGGTTTCGGATTTCTATGAAGTATTCTCCCCCTCTCCTTGGGGATTGGTTTTAGCTGTCGCGGCCGAGCGCAGGCTTCGCTGTGTAAAAGTAACGCTGTATGCGTAAATGATCCTTTGGAAGTTTCTTTGTTTTTTGCATGCAGTAATTCTGGTTCTCTCTCTCTCTCTCTCTCTCTTCCGGAATATGATAGTTTGGTCAACATGTTTCGTGGAATTTTAACATGGAAAGGCACTAACTTCCACTCTCGAGACAATTTTGGCCCCTTAGAAAGCCATCAAATTTTGTTCCGAAGACCCTTGTAGCCTACACATTCAAATGTCGCACGAAAAGACATTAATTCAAAGCAGATTGAAAGTGGGAACTTAAGCGGAAATTCAGTGAATGTGCTCTGATTTTGTGAAGAACCCCCAAGTGCCAATACATGTATCATCCTCCTCAGTCCAATTCGATAGAGCTGGCATTCGTCCAAGGTTGACCCAAGACCTATCCTAGACTAGCTCAACCTAGCTGGTCCTAAGGGGATTGGACTTGTCTCTGGTCTTGAGGTCATTCAAACCTATATCACGTGGGTTGCTATTTAATCATGAGGCTTTATTTATATATATATGTGTGTGTGTGTGTATATGTGTATGTATATTTATGTATATGTATGTGTATTTTCCAAACATTAGTATATAATTTAAAGTGCCCGGTGTCTCCTCCTTTTTCATTATATTTATAACTACAACCCACACTCTGTGTGTGTACAATTCATGTTTTATATTACGGATTTTAACATTTTATTATCTAATTTTATTTCACATCTTCATTTTCTATGGTTTGTTACTTTTGACTAGTGGAGATTTTTATTGTTGCCTTATCTTAGATTTCTATTTGATTTGTATTGGTGTTCATAGTTTGGTTGTTCAATATCGCGTCGTCGATGAATCTGTAATTTTTAAGTGTATGTTTGTCATTTCAAGGAATGCAAAAATGAAACAAAAAAAAAAGAATCACCCTAGAACTAGTCCTCAATCCCAAGCTCAACAAGTTGGTCCCCAGTCCCAAAAATGGGAATCAATACGGTGCATATTGGTCCTTGAGTTAGATGTTAGATTGGCCCAATCCGGATCATACTCACTCCTACAATTCAAAACCCTAATTTTGGCTCCAAAATGATGTCATTTTGATTGTTTATGGAAGCCATGTCTACTTTCGTAGCATTCATCATTTACTATGTCAACATTCGTTTGTCACATCAATTGCTACATACACAAGTTTTGACAAAAGGTTATAAATATGGCTAAACGGTAAATAAAATTCGATTCTTGTGTATGCGACACTTGACAGTTGGGGCCAAAATTATCATTCGAGTGAAAGTTGGTACCTTTTTATATGTGACACTTGAAAGCTGGGACCCAAATTGTCTCCCGCACAAAAGTTGGTGGCGTTTAAATTGACACTTGAAAATTAGGGCCAAAATTATCTTCCCCATCCATGAGAGGGCATGATTGGAGTGCGCAAAGAGAGAATCGATTGGGCCTGCCAAACTAAAAAGATGGTGGGCCGGTACATCCTCGATATCCATGGGCTGGGAACTTGGCGAAGTTGATGGCCGTCATCTGTCTTGTTTGGGCCTAAAATCTCTGGTCCAAAATTCACCATAGAAGCACGAAGCATGTGCAGATATCCATCTAAAGGTTTAGGGGTTTGGTTTGGGCTGAAATTACAAAGGCATGTTTAATCCCACCCAAGCAAATGGACTCGCATTGTCAAGACTCAAAAGACCAATTATTCCTACAAAAGATTTTCCATGGACAATGCTGCAGCCATCTCTAGCTAGATATGTGAAACCCTACCGGATAAGTCGGGAATACAAAAAAAAAAACGATCTATTGGTATACAAAATGGTGCGACCGACTCTACATACATGTTGAGTACGGCCCGCGTCTGTAGTATGCCAACTTCACTTTGTAGGCATGCTTTTTTATACATTGGAACTACCATGCGTCATGCAACACCTGATTTTCGAACCTTTTCTGATGAAAAGAAAGTGCGACTCTAACTCTACGCATACATCACACTGACTATCATAGCACAACTAGCCCTACCATGGATCAGTATGATTTATATTGCTGAAGGGCGGCAAATCTACTGATAGTGATTGACATGAAGTAAGCATTCGAAAAAGCAATAGCCATAACAACCTCTCGATATGGTTGCACAAATCTCCTTTTGTCTCCATTATTAGGTTTTAGTGCATAAACACAACAAAATAGAGAGTAGTAGGTGAGAATTTCTAATGAAAATAAAGTGCGACTCCGACTCTACGCATACATCACACGACTATGATAACACAACCCTACCATGGATTAGTATGATTTATATTGCCGAAGGGCGGCAAATCTATTGATAATGATTGACATGAAGTAAGCATTCGGAAAAGCAATAGCCATAACAACCTCTCGATATGGTTGCACAAATCTCCTTTTGTCTCCACTATTAGGTTTTAGTGCATAAACACAACAAAAGAGAGAGTAGAAGGCGAGAATTTCTAATGAAAATAAAGTGCGACTCCGACTCTACGCATACATCACACGACTATGATAACACAACCCTACCATGGATTAGTATGATTTATATTGCCGAAGGGCGGCAAATCTATTGATAGTGATTGACATGAAGTAAGCATTCGAAAAAGCAATAGCCCGAGCAACTTCTCGATAAAGTTGCACAAATCTCCTTTTGTCTCCATTATTGGGTTTCAGTGCATAAACACAACAAAAGAGAGTAGAAGGTGAGAAAGAGAAATCAAGACACAAGGTATATCCTGATTAACCCTTAAACTATGACTACATCCAACAAATAATTCCACTATGATTAGCATCTCCCACCAATTTGTTACAACCCTTAATTATAAGAGAAAGAGATTATATATATATGTAACAGTAGCTATTCATGGGTCTAAGTCCAAAATACTAATAAAATACGAGCTCAAACTATAAAAACCCTCTGGCAGTTGGGGTGTTGCCTCCTAAACCTTTGCCAGGCAGCCCCAGACCTCCGTGCGCTCATCAAGAAGTGGGGCCCCTATGCCATCCTATCAATGGGAGGATGAACCACTCCCCAACATCCATAACCCAATTTGAGCAATCTTTTGATTAGGATGCTCATTCTTGTTTCAACTTGAATTTTCCTTTTTCATGAGGCTTGAAGGCTACATCTTTTAGGCCCAAGGGAGTTTCATCCATCCACATCGTCGAAAAAAAGAAGATAAGAAGATCAATGTTCATCATCTGCCACAAGAAATCTGATTGAATCCATGAAACGTCTCGATTCAGAGTTAGTAGGATCGCTTTACATCGTCAAAGCACTTGGTTTGATCAGGGCCATATGATTCCTGATGCGAATATGAAGTCCTCGATCATTTCTCTCAGTAGGGCGCACCAAAATGAGTGACCAGGTACTGAGTACATCCATGTCTTGGAGCTCTCAGGAATTGTAGAGAAAAAAGAGCGAATCGTCTGATGATGACGCTATTGGTTGCTTCTGTTGTGGCAACTTCAAGCGCAATTCATTTTTTCCCTCCTGTTCACGGGAAGGTGCCAACATCTTCTGTGGGAAGATTGACCACAAACCGACATTTACACATGCACACAATAGTTGCAATTAACTAGAGAAAGTCATAGGTTTTTTTAATCTCGCCCGTGATGATGGTAAGTTTACTGTTTTAGGTTTGATTCCATCGCAGATCGCTCGTGCTCTTGAGAATAGTGACAGCATATACGTGCCACGCTTGTGTTTTCATTTTCTCCATCAGCAAATATAACTTAACGACTTGATCAGCTACATTATGAGTTGCTTACTCCCAATCAGCATTAATCACTTTGGTCCACTTGTTTTCTTTTTCGGCATTTATATGCGAGTTTAGGCCCATATGAAGAAGAAGAAAGGAGAGACTCCAGTTGTACAATACAAGCAGAGAATATCACTTCCCACCAACTCTACCATCTCTCCGATAATATGTGCGCCATAAGATCTATAGAAATTTTATCAACATTGCATGAATTACATATGATTAAAGCACACGATAGAGTAAATACTTTGTGGGGTTGAGATCTCTATCTTCTGGTCTCGATGCGATAAGAAAAACTCGATATTTTAGGACCATCAATACATGTTTCGAATCAATACTCTTGCTCGCTCCACTTCCATGAAACTTATCGCTAGAGTCTTCTACCTTTCAACCTTTGCCTGTCTGTAAAGGTAAGGGTAGTAGTTCGAAACGCCTTGCAGGGTGGGGTGAAAAACACGGGAACCTGATTTGGAAAGCGAAGTTTCATTTATGCCCTAAAAAAGGCACCAGAACACCTCATGAAAACCCGGCCCCTGAAAACAAAAGAGATAATAAATGAATGGCCTCGCGCGGGGAACAAGACGGGAAAGGCACTCCTGGCATCTGTTGGCGACATTATACTATCGAATCCAATCGTCCAAAACGCGGCCAAAAGGTAACAAAGTTTCGGGTCCCTCGGAATTATGTTGCCGTGCAGAGAGGGTGCTCCCACTGTGTCACGACCGATCCATTTTTACGAGATGGCAGCCTCTGTTTTTACTCTCTTTCTATTTGGGTCGGTAATATACAAAGCATTTTCTTTCGAAATGAGACAAATGGTTCGACGCTGAGCGAGAGACCTCGTGTTAAACATTAAAAACACATTGCTTAGCCACTCCGGTCCAGTGGAGATATGTTAAGGAAAAAGCCGATAAATTAGATTATCTTCCAAAGATCCATTGAAAGCAGTAAACCCATTCTCGTACTGCATGACGCATGCAAACAAAACCTATATATAACAGATAATCAAATCCGCATTGCTTAGTCCTCATTGCTCAGTACCAAGAATCTTTCTAATGCTCAAGGAATGCATTAAGGATGATACATAGGTTACTAGGATGAGGAGCCACTAGTTCTTGGTGATGAGGTATGATGGTGGGATTGAACCTAGACAACGAGCATCTTTTTTGTTCTTGCGAAAAATTCACTAGGAAGGAGAAGGAAGCTTTGACGTTTAAAAAAGAGAGAAAGCACGGACCACAAGCACACACGGCATGCATTCGTGTGCTGTTTTTTCTCCTTTCCTTTTATTTCTTGAAAGCAGACAGGAACAAAGGATAATGGACTCTATTCTTCTCCTTCGAAGTATCGTACGAGCATTGCCAAGTGGTTCACTGTGCATAGGTACTATGTTCCCATATCAGGTCAGAACGTTCGAGGCTTCGCCAGTCGTACCACCCATCTCACTCGGGGAATATAAGTATATGAAGTCATGCCAAAGAATGATGGGAAAGAAAACACACTCTCTAGCTGCCGCATCCTCCGCCTTTGCTCCTAAGGCTGGAATAAAGCACCTTCTTTTATAGTCGAATTTTCCCCCCATCTCTTCTTTTGGCTGATTCTTGGGACACAATTACCGCGAAAGAAAAATCATATTATATCTAGGGCGCGGTAGCAAAAAATTATGAACGGTATGCTGTTTAAACGCAAAAGGAAATCGAAGATTGTATGGGAGTCACTGCTCCTAGGACATCATGTGCAAATGGATGGAGCCCCTCGGAATACAATTGGAGCGGGAGAAATTTTTTTTTTCCCGAAACCTAATCATGTATGTATCCTTGGGTGGCTTACTTAACATATCACTATGAGAAAAGCTGTCCAATCATTGCTCGATGGCATGGATTTTCAATACAAGCCACTAAGATAGGAACACTTCGCTTAGCACCTTCGAGTGTTCCTCTAGTGACGAACAAAGCACTCCCTCTAGTGTATGTCTTGCGCGCGCGCGTTAGCATAGGAATAGCACTAAGAAAAATGAAAATATTTTGGTTAATTGAAAGGGTGGAATTAGACTAATGCTCAATTTGACTTTTTTGGAAGGTTCCAAAGTTAAAATTATGAAGAGCTAAATGGATTTTGATGGTTACTTGAAACAAGAAGAACATGATAATTTACATTTTTTTTTGTAGAGTTAGTCCTCTGACTTATGTTGACATGGTTCCTAAAATTACACATGGCACGATGTGATATGGGCTTTTATATCTTTGGCTAGGTTTTAAGAGATATAGGCGTCGTTAAGTTTTCCTCCTATGAAGAAAGAGAACTGTTAACTACCTTCTTTTGTGACAGAAACTTTAAGACAATCCTCCACCTAGTATTGATGCGATGCTATCCAATCTCATAATTTTGACATAATAAGATAATCGGTGGTTACCTCGTTCTTACCACATGAATTATCCACTTTAAGTTGGGTCTTGTGCATAAATAAATAAATAAATGGATTGGGATTCAATGAATAGAGAAGCAAGATCAACCTCTCAAAAATTAGGTCACGTTAGTGGAGTTGATGACTCATACAAGGATGCAGGAAAGATACGAGTGTGAAGCTGATTAGGAAAAGTAACCAAAAAATCCTTACATGATCCAATAAATAAATAATATGCCTTGAGCTCACATACATCGTGTGCATGCAAAAATTGAATGTTGGAGTATGGTTCCATCGATAGAAAGTCAAAGGGTCCCGCCATAGGAAGGCATGGGGTCCTGACAGGAAATCATCACATATAAAGTGCAGGAGTTAATTATAGTGAAATCCTCTATTAGATATAACATGATAAATCTTATATCTCGATTTCTCTTTCTCATTTTCTACTCTCTATTTGGACGTGTTTTGGGCGCCTCATCCTAACGTTCAAGACCCTTGCTCACATCACAAGTCATTTTCTACTCTCTATTTGGACGTGTTTTGGGCGCCTCATCCTAACGTTCAAGACCCTTGCTCACGTCACAAGTCATTTTCTACTCTCTATTTGGACGTGTTTTGGGCGCCTCATCCTAACGTTCAAGACCCTTGCTCACATCACAAGTCATTTTCTACTCTCTATTTGGACGTGTTTTGGGCGCCTCAACGACCTAACGTTGAAGACCCTTGCTCACATCACAAGTCACCCGTTCCTTACGGTGCACTCAATTTGGGACGAACCAATGGAGAGAGCTCGAGACGCGACTCGCAATTTCTTGCCGGAAAAGAGCCGGATAGAGAGTAAAGATGGAAGCGACTGCATATCGGCGGAAACGTAAAGGAGGGCCGATAGAGATTGAGGGTCAAAAACTGAATTTCCGAAAAAGCCATGAAATAAGAAGTGGTGTTGTCGCTGTTGCACAAAGAGAGAGAGGAAAGTTAAATTCAGATCGGGGCTAGAACTGTTGCGGAAAAGCAGGGGAGAGAAAAATATTTGGAAAAGACACGGAGAACAAACGTGACTTCACGAGAAAGAACCACCGAAAACCCTCGTCGTCAACAGGAAACGCAGAATTTCGCGACGACCAGGAGAAGAGGAGAAAACCGTGAGCTGAGGCGCAAGCAGTTTCACCACGCCGCATCAGCCACGCCTGCACCGACACAGCGCCACCTATTTCCACCTCCATGGCCTTACACGTGTGACCACCTTTCCCCTCTCTCTGTCTCTCTCTTTCTCTCTCTGTGTCGAAAGAACCCTGCTGATGTACCTCACCTTCATCTTCACTCACGGATCCTAACAGGCTCATTGTAATATCTCATTTTTGTCAGGAATTTCTCCTTCCATAGCGCGAAAGGAGAAAGCAACTATCTGGAAAACCATTCCCGTTGATATTTGGCAATTTCTCTGAACTGGAGATTAGTGACTGATCACTAAAATGTGGGGGGAAGAGGGTTTGTGTTCAGGACTCTAGCTAGATAACTACTAAAAAGTGGGTTCTTTCATTCTTTAAATCTCTCGTGAGTATTTACATTTCCCGAATAAGAGAAGGAAAAACCGAAACAAGGCCAAGGATCAACAAAGAACCCACAAGAAAATGGGTTGAAACCCCAAAAAGCTAAAAAGCTAAAAAGTAAAAACTGAAATGCCCTTCTCACATGATCTCTCAGAGAGAGAGAGACAGAGAGACAGAGAAACAGAGAGACGGAGAGTTTTAAGTGGTGTGGTGAGGGTTTTCTTGCGTCCCCTGCTTCACCATCTCAGTCTCAGCCTCCGATCTCTCACTCTTGTTATTGTCAAAGTCGTTGCAGCTGCAGCTGGTGGTGGTGGTGCTGGAGTTGTCGCCGAAAGAGGACGACCTGCTCGTGCTGGCGCTACTAGACACGGGCGTGGCCAAGAAGGTCGGCTTCACCTGACCCGCCATTATCACCAGTATCTTCTCTTCAAAAGCCGCCTCTTTCTTCTTCTTCGTCTCGTCGTCCTCGTCGTTCTTGGCCTCGCCGGCCTCAATGTCTCTGTCTCCTCCCTCGCCGTTGCCTTCCAGGTAACCCGAGAGCCTCCAGTAGGAGCATGCAAGGATGAGAAGCGCGAAAGCTATGAGGCCCAGCATCGCCGCCAGCCCCCCGAAGAGGTACGGCACCGGAGAATGCCACGGCGACCTCTGCGCAGCCGCGGGCGGCGGCGTGGTCATCGTCATCATGGCCATCGGGCTGCCTCTCGCGCTTGTCGCTTCCCTTTCTTTCCCTCTTGGCTTTTTTGCGCAATTCTTTCCCTTTCCTCTTTTCTCTTTGAGATCAAATGATGGGAGATGGGACGAGCTGTGGAGACGAGAAGGAAGCAGGGAGAAAAGGCGAGGGCGGAGGTCTTAAAATACGCAGGAAATTGGGTTGAGAAAGGGAGGATAGCTAGGGTGGTTTATATAGAGAGAGAGTTGTGCCTTTTTTATTTTTTATTTTCTTTTTAGCATGAGCTTCTTCTGTATATTGGTTTTTTAGAGGTGCGTTTTGGATTTTGGTGATTTATATCGTCATTTTGCAAAAGTATAGCTGTAGGCCCCCTCGAGTAGCTTTCATTCCAGTATATTTTAAAGAGGGTCCTTGCGATATAGTCGAAAATCGAACATTTTTATCAGATAATTTAAGATATGTAATCTCAAATCCATTGATCAGAAATCTTTCATTCCACCAAAATTTGGACAAACATCTATGCATGACATGAGACTCTCATAATAACACTTAAGGAGAGTCGACCTTATTTGCATCTCCTTGTTAAAAAAGAAAAATCTGGACAGACACTTTGGACTCATCGTACATAAAATCTCAGCAAGAATTGTCCCCCAAATCTAGTCAATGATAGGTGGATGGGGGCCTGGCAGAACCATTTTCGGATGCAATTACTTGCCTAGATACGTGTTATAATTTGTCAAATTGCATTTAGATTTGTACAGTCTGTCCCTTCCAAAAACTCTTGATCTTCGCTTCCCTTTTTCGGGGTTTCTACCTGAGCTGCTACATGTCCTTTCCACATCATATTTCGGCGCTACAATTCTTTGATAAGGCAGCCAGCACCAACCCCACTCTCTGTTTAATTTGGTGGAGAGCTAATGGGAAAGGGAACCCGTTTGCTAGCTGTGATCATACTTCTTCAACGCTTATCTAAACTTGTCATGAGAAAAACAAAACGAAGGGTGTTACCATTGTCCTAAAACATAAGTAATGCTGCTTTCCGGACACGTGGTAGTCGTTTGTGCTTGACCATATACTAGCCACATGAAATTCTTCACAAGCGATCCATTAGTATCCCCCCACCAAAGACTAATTATATATTCCATGCCCTCTCCTAGGTACCCGCAACCACTGAGTCACGTCGCCCTGCTGCCACGGCCTCCACCACCATCACCGTCGCAATTCACCATTGATTCCTTGAGATCTAAGTCGCCGTTGCCTATCTCACTTTTGAGTCATTGCTACCCTCTCTAGAATGGTGGGGACGCGATGGGGAGGTGATGGGAAGGGCTCCATTGACGAGGTCGGAACCAGTCGAGAGCTCCGTAATCATCTTCGATGGAGACAGGCAAAAAAAGGGCTGAGCCAAACCCAGCTTCACCCTTTCCAAAAGGCTTCTATTCTCAACCAATTTAGATTCGGTTTAATCGTGGCTCTGCCATTCTAATCTAGCCATATCTAGCTACCGAAGATGAGAGAACCAAAAAAGTCCTAAACTTATTGTATGATGATTAATTTAGTTCTAAATATTTTTAAATGTAATCAAATTAGTCCTAGACTTTTAATTATTTGCTAACATAGTGATCCAACCAATGCTGGCTAATGATAACATAAATGATTTTTTCTTCTTCTTCTCTTTTTTTTCATTTTTCTAAAAATTTGGCAAGCACCACGACTCTCGCCCCTGGCTAGAGAGGGTTTCTTGACCCTTGCTCAAGAGCTGGTGACCTAGTGGCTGGTGCTGGGCGGCGTTGCTAAGTGTTGGCCATTGGCACATATCTATAAAAGCATAAAAAAAACTCTTAATCTCTGATTAATCAACAAGGCCCTCGCTCGCTTAAAAAAAGGATAAAAACCTGATCGTCAATAACTATGAAAAATGTAAAAACATACATAAATGATGGTATGGTAAAAGAAAGAAAAAACGTTAGTATGTGTGTGTATATTTAGACCGTGTGCATATCTCGACATGGGTAGAATGACATTTAGAATGAAGTGGGACATCAAAAGTCTCTTCGGTTCCGCCAATTGCTTTTTCTTGAGGCGATCTAAGGGGACAATGCGATCTAGTATCACACGTTCCGTGTTGTTCCCGTAAAATCCCATCTGGGTAGGTCCCTTGAATTGACGAGAATTCAGATAAACATCAATTTAATCATTAACCGTCCAAAAGTCTACCAGATGTCTTCTCAAAAATTAATGACTAGCTAATTACTTTTGATTACTTTACAATTTAAATTCACAACATTATCCTCGAGGAGCCCTTTCTCTCGTTGGAGTAAGCTTATTGCCGACAATCTATTTTCTCAGATGAAAAGCGGACGATTATGAAAATTACGGAGGAAAACGGCAATGATGGCTAGGATTTCCAACGAGAAGATGCCCTTTGTTTGGTAAATAAAATCGAAAATTTGAGTGGCTGAAGCTGGATTTGATTTTTTTTCTTAAATTCTTGCTAAATCTTTACTTAAACAACTGAAATTTGTCACGTATCTTTTTATGTTATAAATGGAAGATTGTGTTAAAAAAAAAATGGGTATAGTAGTCCCACCCCTAATTTGATAGATCGTTGCTAGTGAAGTTGCGACACTTAAGGTAAACCACCAAGAGAGAGTGAATGATAATCGTAGTAATCATTATTTATTCATGGATCTTGTGATGTCTCCAGCTCTAAATGAAAGGCATATCTCTATCTAATCACTTGGGTTAGAGCCAAATGGATTTTGAAAGTAATGAGAGGAGCTGTACTAGATTTGTACAATGGACGATGAGCACCATCTATTTGTGGAACTTGGCATAATCTAGAGATATAGAAAACCTTGGAAATATACTTATTTTGATGTGATTATTTACCAAAATCAAACTAAATATGACAAAAGAAGGAATGAAACGTCTTCAATGGACGAGTTTCCCTCTTAAAAGATAAAGTCATCTTCGGTCAGCTTCATTGGCCTTTTTCTGTTATTTCGTCACTTGTTAACTTTGTTTGTACATATTTATCCGATGAACATATTCTATAGACTCGTTTTATCAGATCGAACAAATCGTACACGACACACTAAGGTTCATATCAATCTATTCACCACATTACTTGTAAATCCAATCTAGGAAATATTAATCCCCAAATGAGAGTTTTAAAATATCGTTAAAAGGGAAGTTTCGAAGAAAACTCATTCTGATCTCTTCGTTAGGTTTCATTCACTTTACCAAATGTAACTTTTGCAATAAGTCAAAAGAGGACCCACGTCAGGGGACGGAATTGCTTCTCATACTTTGGTATTTGAATATATTGGGCTGTGTAGGGACCAAAATTCATTTGAATTTCTTAGGAATCCCACATTCTACATTGGGGGCATAAAGAGCCTTAGGCCCTTTGAGACGTACACCAACGGGGAAAGAAGATTATGTAGGTATCTCACCTATCCAATTTCCAAGAGACCCTTTTCTGAATCCCTTCTTTTTGTATTGGTTACATTCGAATTTTTTTTTCCTAAATTCCGCTTATGATAGTCCCCATTATTATATAAGAAGAAAAGAAAAGGAGGATGGTGACAGGGGGGCCCGAGAAATGACGGGGTCGCAAGGAGTAGACCCACCACCACTAGTGTTTGCTTCCGTTTTGCCATCTTCTACCTCTTTCCCATTTGCGAAACCCTAACTGTGCATTTGCGAAACCCTAACTGTGCATTTGCCTTGTGCTACGCCAAAGGTGAATGTGGGTACAAGCCAAAGAGCCAAAAAGCAAGAACCCAAAACCCTTATCCTTACCCTAGCCTTTTTCTTTGCGTGAACCAACAAAGCATGGAAGTGAGCTTGATATTGTTCCCATTGGAAAGAATTCGGTTACAAAAGTATCGCTCGCTCAATGTGATTTTAATGCTTGCAACGGACCTATTGATAATCCCACTTAATAAACCAAAATTTTCCAATTATGGTCTCTTACATCTCTCCATTTGTGAGCATTCACTAAAATGGTAATCTTATAACAAATTATGTGTGTGTTTGGTAAGGCTTTTATACAATTGCTATGGTTGCTAAATCTTGTGCTTTGACTTTTCTAGGCATTTGATAAAAACCTCACGGTTATAGCACCATCGAAATGTTATAACTCTTTACTATTATTTTGATAATCACATCGATTTTGCGGCAACTTTTGCCAAACATATAATCATTCGTAGTCACATCACAGCACTTTTAAAAGATATGTTGCCAACTGTATTTGCTTCGACACAACGCGGCACAACATAGTCACAGCACAATTTCATATAAATAGGCTATCATAAAATTTCATATGGATAAACATTGCCCAATATATGTCCCAAAAAATTCAAATAGAGATAGCTATAGGACCACCTGAGTAGATAAACCCGGGTTAGAACCCTCGAAAAGCTCTAAGAATTCAGGGGCTATGGTATGTTCCACTTCAAGCAGGTTCCCAATTATGAAAAATTAATTGGACCCACCTATTCTTTTTTTCATATGCTAATAGAATCATCGTCACCTTCCACCACCCGACGTACACGCAAAGGACAATTGGATATTCCTTCCCACATAAGATACGTCCAACGCAAAACCAAAATTTAATTATTATGGTGCTGTCTATTTTGTCCACTAGACATTATCGATTTTACATGGAGCGTAAAGGGTTCAATGATGAACATGAAGAATAGTAAAGCAACCAAAAAACAAAACAAATCCGAACCAAATCCCACTCCTCCATTATTCAATGATTTTGAATTAGTTGAACGTCTCTCTCTCTCTCTCTCCGTCGGAGTTGGTTAGCTCTCTATCAATTCGTGTATTTTAAAATGTTTTTATCTTGCAAATAGGTTCTTGTTCTTACATGAAGGGCATGCTTTAATTACTGTTTTAGTTTACGACTGTGTTTTATGTCTTGGTCTTTCCGAATATTATTATCGCAGCTGGTCCATTGTGCACTCTACAAAAAAGCATGACAGCGAACTCATGTTGACTGATGGTCGCCTAAAGTTACTTTCGTTTTCTCCCTTTGAATCTCCCCCTCTTTCTCACGAACTTTGCTTGAGGATCGAAATGCGTGCATGGATACGATGCGTCGGCTCTTCCGTAGGTGGGTAAGATTGATAATAGACATCGACACGTATGGTTTTCTCTTTCTTTTCCGTCATTGGATGGGAGTGAAAAGCATGGAAGTGTTCTTAACAATGACACAAAATCGTATAATCATTGCATTTGCTTTCCCTAATGACACCAGTGATATTAGAACCGAGGAAAGAGACTGAAGTTTCTATTACAGCACATTGTGTAATTTGAAATAGATAAGCTTAGACAATTATGGCGACGCTTCCTTTTGCATGGAGAACTTTTGATGCACCTTCTTTCTTCTTATGTTAGGCGGATTCTGTAACTAGAATTGCGTACAAGGCTCGTGAAGTCATTTAATTAGTGGGTACTTAGTTATTGATCGCATTGATGCTATAAAGAAACTAAACAGCATCTTGGCATAGTTCTTATCTAGATTAAAGTGAAGTTTCTCCTAACCTTTGATAAAGATGTGCATTTGGTGGAATCTGTAGGATTATTTTAGTGAAGTGGGATTGCCACAACCTTGATCGTTGCTAGGTTAGGCTAAGGATGAGAATTAATTAAAGTGGGCTACCGCAAAACTAATATCATTCTGATAGCTCTTCGACTGGCCATGCAACAAGGTGCAGCTTTAAGTACAAGTTCCCTACTTAATAAATAGCTCATCTTCGCGGACCAGAGTCTGCTTAATACAAAACTATTCTAGGCAACAATATTAATTAACGATAATTCCATCAACTGTTTCGGATATCAGTGACATGCGTGCAAATAACCAGCCCAGACTCAACCAAGGGAATCCTTCTCATCACTAATCTAATCTTGTCCGGGCGAAAATGATTGCCGGTAACCAAAAGATGTGTACTTAATTAAATGTCAAAGCAAAGGCATGATGGATAAAGGCACTTGAGTAGGGTTTGGGCCATTTTTTAAGATGCTTTTCATATTCTGCCTATATTATAATAATGCTTAACTTAGTGAATGATTCATCCGAAAGCAGAGAGAGAGAGAGAGAGAGAGAGAGAGAAGAGAAGGTGATGGAATCAATAGTCACAGCAACAAAGATGTAAAGATAGACTGTCTTACAAAAAAAGATAATGACAAGGAAAGCGTAGGGAAGAAACAACCAAAAAAAAAATATATATATATATAGAAAAAAAATAGAAAAGCAAATGTTCCCTTCTCGGATGGAACTGAGAAAAGGGTATGTCCATTACATGATTTCTCCGCTCCTACCTCAGTATTTTACGAAACAATCCAATGAATTTTGCAGCTTTTCACGTGCCAATACTAAGATAAAAAAATTAGAGATTAATGAGTGGCGATAATAGAATTTGATGAGATTATTGTGTTGTATAAACTCGAGATTCGGCATCCAATGCTCGAAGATTATTCGGCACGAGCATGGTTCTCCAGTCCATGATTGATCTACCCATCAGCCTATGCAGTAGATTCCTACAAGTGATCATGACCTAATGCTATGACACCACTCGCAATATTATAAGTAGAATCATCATGCAAACGACAGAAAGTTTGTTGCAATCGATCAAAAAAACTTTATCGGGATAATCATTCTAAGATTTATTTGTCGTTCTTCCTTGTGTGAATTCAGATGATACCTGGGAGTTCTACTTGATGGCAGTGGACCGGCGTGCGTGCATGTAGCATCCCACATACCATCATAAAAGCCAACAGAATATTGCGTTTATGACATGTGATATGGTCACTTCATGTGGACTTGATGATAAAACTACCTGGATTTCTAAGGATTAGTAATTGAAGGAATAAATATCTCATACTATAAAAACTTACAATAAGTTCATGTAAGTCAGTTTCTTCGGCATAAAGATGTTGAATATGGAAAATCTGTATAGACATTTAAGAGGTTATTATGGAAAAATTCACGAATTAAATCAGTAATTGCACTCAAAACAAGCGGTGTCCTTGTTTAGGATATAATGCATGATTTGCGCCATTCTTCAATAACTCAAGCTCTTAAAAGGAATGGTTGCCTACTCATCATCAACAAGGTTACAGAGTTCAGAGTGTGATTTCTCACATTTTCGGTTAATGTGTCTCCCTTCTTCGTACATCTTGGGTTTAACCAATTCTTTTATCTACATATATAGGATTAATTTGCATGCCCTAGGTTTGGATTGTTCTCCAATGACTTAGGTGCTGCATGGTAACCTTCCCCAGCCCAAAAATTTCTATTCTTTTGTTCCCCTGAACAAAAAAAGAATAGAAACCCGTTTGATAACGGCAAGTTGATTTCTATTTCCCGGAATAGAAAAGTTAGCCTGGGAATAAAAACGAGAAACAAAAAAAAATTGCTTCTTGTCTCAAGAACAATTTCTAGAAATAAGCAAATTTTCTTTTTTATTTTTGTTTTATTTCTCTCTTGCCGTGGCCACCTCCAACCGTCTAGAGCCATCGCCGACCGCCGCCGCCGCCGGCCACCGCCGACCGTGAGCAAGAATAAAAATACAAAAACAAATAAATACAAATAAAAAACAAACGCAAGAAAATTTTAAAAAAACAAAAAAAAATAAAGCAAATAAATACAAAAAAAAACAAATAAATACAAATAAATAAATAAAACAAATAAATACAAATACAAATAAATACAAATAAAAAAACGCAAGAAAATTTAAAAAAACAAATAAAATACAAATAAAACAAATAAAACAAAAAAAATATAAAAAAAGTAAAAACAAAAAAAAATAAAAAAATAAAAACAAATAAAAAACAAATAAACAAATAAATACAAATAAATAATAAAAAACAAATAAATACAAATAAATACAAAAAATAACAAATAAAAGAAAAAAAAAACAAATAAATACAAAAAGAATAAAAAAAAATAAAAAGAACAAATAAAAAACAAATAAATACAAAAAATAATCGTAGCGTTACCAAACGCATTTCTATTTTTTTTCTATTTCAAGAGTAGAAATTTTGTGCAGGTATCAAACGGGTTCTTTTGCTCAGAAACTGTTCCTCGGAATAGAAATAGAAAATAACTATTTCTGGAAAAAAACTCTTCCCCAGCCAAGAAATTTTACCATGCGCATCCTTAAACTCTTAAAAGAATGGTTGCGAACATGACTCTGCCGTTGTAAGCATTTTAGCAAGCAAATCGACCTAGTGACCCCAAGCTTTTCATGAGCAACTTGGCCAAGTTTATGCTCGCTTTTGGCGACCTGCTGTGCACTGCGTGTTGTATTACCAGATAGACTTCAAGCTTTAAGAAGCCTCAGTATCTGACCTGACCCCATACGATCATTTCAAACAAAATCGGTGTACTCGGATGAGTACAAACCACCATGTGCTTTCCCCTGAAAAAGCAACCTCCTCTTTTGTAAGAGAGCTCTCGTCAGATGGATGGCCCAATTCCTTCACACACTGACTTCCAGGAGATCAGAGGGCCATCGTCTGCACCAATCTACCATGCAAAAGCGATATCTTTTGTTTTCCTCTCTAATCCCTTTAGTTTTTCCTTCTTTCTCGACTTTCAAATTATTGTGCTTGAATTTCGACAGAAGAAAGTTAAAAAAAAAAAGGGCAACCTGACCAATGGTAGCAAAGGAAAGCCACTTGTACTAATTAGATTCCTTTGTGTTATGCACGCTACACTCCTAAGTGTTGATGGTGGAAAAAGCACTTAATGATCCAATTATGTGTAGCAAAACTGCGTTCAGTGTACCCGACTATAGCAATTTTTCATGTGGCTCTATGGGAGGACAGCACTAAAGCTGGATGTCGTAACAAGATTGTCCAACAAGAATAAATTATTTTGGGGAAAGATGGCTGCGAAAGAGCCGCGGGGACAGGTGGGAGCCGTGATCCTATGATCACTTGGTGCCTATTACAATATTTTTGCAAGGGTACATGGCTATGATCTATAAAGTTATATTTAATTATTAATCCTAGCCTCTTAGGCTAGCGAGACACATAATTTTCTTATCCTGGCACTAACCTAAGTAGCTGCATCCGTCACACATTGGTAACATAAGCCCAATAAGCAAGCAACACGAGATATTTTAGTTCTATCTGATGTACAAGCTTGAACAAATCCAAGGCGTAAAGCTCGAGTTGATTGGCTCATTTAAACAAAGTCAAGACAGGGCGTATCTTTATCTCCAAATTGGAAGTGGCTCCCACAGTCTTTCGCAAAAGTTTTCATCGTCGAGAATCATTTTGCGCATCACATGTCGATGTAATGAGGGATCGATGTTGACATGAAACAATGTTCTTGCTTCACATGTTAAGAGCATATCTCTATCTTCTCTAGATTGTGAATGGAGGTCCAAGTCTATGACAAATCGTTTCAGTGGGATTTTCATATTGGAGTTGACGTTTGCCGAAGGAATTGTTATTTCTTGACTTATAATTGGCTAGGACAACCTAAAATGCGGCGATGGGCCTGTGCTTTCTCCAAGTATAGAGAAAGGATGGATTATATGGTTCATAAACATAATTAAAGGTTAGATACCAATTCCTAGAGACTTTGGGGAAAAAGAGCCATCCATATGTCTCAAAGCCAACTATCAGTAATTTAAATGAAATTCGGCAAGCGAATTGCATGTGTGTGTCTATATAAATAGATCAAGGAATCAACCTTAGATTCTAATCATGGTTGTTTATATTTTGACTTTGCGACCAGTTGATGTTTTGGCCAACTTTCACGCACCAAAGGAAATCAATACATAACCGGATCTTCACCATTCACACCAGTTGAAACTTGGAAGATTTCTCTATTTCTTAGAGGCATGACATCCTGATCAATTTGTGCCAGCAGAAAGTGCCAATCACTTCACAAACGTGGCTAACCCCTCAACATAATTTATATAGCAACAGCTATTGAATATTGATCCCCGAGCTTGAAACTATGCCCAATAATCGTCAGTCGTTATGCACCGCCAGAAGATTTGTGGCGGAGTCTTGACAGTTTATTAGGGTGGGTGGAACCAAACTTGAATCTTTATTACATATTTGCTCACTTGACACGCGGGCACCCAGTCCTCAAAAATGAAAATCTAGAGATAAATTGGGCCACACGATAAGGCCAATAAATTTAAAGACTGAACCTCCTATCTTGATTACCACGACATCAAACCGACCGCCCTCAAATATCTGGAAGTAGTATGGATATGGTAGCTGGTAGGCCATGCTGATTCACGATCCATTGTAGAAGCAAAGCTCGAAAGACAGTGGGGGAATTGATAACGGGAACAGGGGCCATTGTGAGAGTACCAAACCAGGCATTGTTACCATTATTAATGGGTGCAAAGTAAAGACACCCAGATGTGGAAGATGAGTCAGGAGTCAGTAAATGCGGTAGTGGATAGAAATGGACGAGGAAAAGAAAGACGGTCATCAGGCCACTTGAAAATTGATTGCCTTAGACCCCAATTTTTTATTTCATTCTTTTTGTTTTGATTACTTGGAAGACACAGGTTGCGCCATGGCCTGACCCTATCTACCATGGTCCCCCCCCCAACCACCTCACCTGGCTTACCTTTTTTTTTTTATCTTTTTGAACTTCTTTTCTGTATCCATCTCTATGTAATTTGCCTCTCTCTGTCATTTTCTTCTTCCTACCCCCTGGCTCAATGCCTGTGTCCATCACAGAAAAGCTCTTCCCACTACACATCTTTGCCTGCAGTGAGACTCCCTGTCGATTTCTCTCTTTTTTTTTTATTTTTTGTTTTGGCTATGCTGATTGTTCAGGTCTCTAAAATGACTACTCTTCCATGGGCCAATGGTGTTTTGGATAGCTGAGAAGTGGAGAAATGAGAAGTGTCAGGATTATCTGGCTCCTGGCTCAATTCACCATGTGGCAGCTTCCTCGGTCTATTTTTCTAACTTACGTTTCACCATACAAGTTCTTTAGCTTCCTCATATCTTTCCACACTGATTTGGGGGCTAATCCACCAAATATCTGTCCCTCGGAAGATTATCAGCAAGGCTTTTTACTCAGAAAGTGAATAACGTGCTTTTAGGATGAATGCGTTTGTTTTAACTGTACACAGAATTCTATTGACCAGAAAAGGGGCACTGATTTTTCAGTCTCTGCCAATCATGTAGAGTATTACTTAGTAAGCACAGCAGAACAGTTCATCAGTTGCATGTCGGTAAGGGCCAGCTTACGCATGGTCGAGTTGGAACAGCTATTCATTGAGGCCCCAAAAGAAGCTGCAAGGGTCATTCAGAATTGGAGATGCAATAACCCAAAAAAAGTGTAAAAGCCCCGCTCAATTCGGTTGCGACCGAGGCACGTTGAGAGCCGGAAATTTTCCATCTTTATGATCTGCTTCTAGGATGTATGAAATACTGAATGTGGTCCGAAAGGCATTCTTCCAAACATTGTCATGGCAAGATTTCCAAGAACTACTAAGGTGTCGGAGTAGAATCAAGATCTTTCACAACCAGTGAATCAGTTTTTACGACAAAAGAGCTTCTCAAATTAAAACAAACTCAGCATTACATTAATACAACAAATCGACAATATACAGTTACAGCAATCACATTAAGATTCTAGACCTGAGCTATGACTATGGTACATGACCCAGCATAAATAAATAAAATATAGACACCAATTCCATGGACCCATTTCTGCAATATCCGACCGCTGTTTCACTCTCCCCGGATCATTGACGAGCAGAAGGGCACCCTCTTGATTTCCACAAAAGTTGAATAATCCTTGCTCAGCGGCTGTTTCCAGGGCTCTCCATCCATCTGCATGTATGCGTTGTTCCACTCCCCGCCCCTGATTTCCAGCCGAATAGCAGCAGCCTGACAGGCGAAAACAAAACCACCAACGACTCAGCTTGCACGTTAGGGAAAACCAGGTAACTAGAGACCCCACCCCAGCTCAATTTCTCACAGTTCGGGTGGCTTAGTTTTTGGGTAGCGAAAAACCAAAACTTCAGTAGTAGGTTCAGGCTTCTGAGGACAACCCATTACCGACTAGAGAAATACAGCCAGGACACGAAAACAGATCCAACAGAAAACTAAAACAAAAGGTGTAGCTCTTGGCAACATGTGAGCATCTGATGTGGGTCCACAGCCAGCGCCATGCTGATTGCCACTAGAAAACTGTGAGATCCCACATATATTTTATTTTCCTTTGGTTTCTGTTGGCATTTCAATCCTAGAATCTCATACTAAAGCATAAAACATCTCAAAGATAGTTTACCTGGGCAAGGTGCTTCGCAGATATCAATTCAACCATGACAAATGAGGCATGCCATCCTTGCTTTAAGCCAAATATTTCAAGCAGACCATCATCCACATGGGCCTCAACAAATCCTCTCTGCATGACATATGATGCCCCACCGTTAGGTCAACTGAAAAAGCACCATTACCACATAAGTGGCAGGTAGTTTCTGAAGTGCTCTATATCACATAGTCGAAGAAGAATGCAACCTTTAACATAAAAAATCAAATTGCTTCATTCATGTGCACAGAATGTCCCAAGTTGCTCGTTCTAAGACGGTGTTCGGTAACAACAGAACTGGTTCTTAGGACATTAACGATTTTCATGCTTTTGAGAAAATCTCCATTTTACGGAAGAAGCACAATCATGTTAGAAGCACGCAACAAGCAAAAATCTCATTAAAATTATTTTCATGCAAGGAGATTTATGAGAAGCACCTTTTCTAGATAATCTGGCTTCAAATTACCCCATGGATTCCTTCCACTAGCATAGTTATGAAGATTCAGAGCTACTATGGCCCTGACACTGGAAACCAGGGAAAAAGTGAATAGATAACACTTGAAAAATGAGATAATCAGGAGCAGAAAACAAGTACTGCTGATTGATGAACATACTTATACCAAAAGAATAGGCTTTTAACAGGATTAGAAAGATTTAAGTGATAACAAACATTGTAACGTTTTACACCATAAGCATCTATACATATAGAGGAGCCATTAAAAAAAAATCCCAAAGAAAGAGTAAAACAGAATTACATACATATGTATGTCTGTGTGCGTGTAACCATGTACATTTAGAACTCTAACCTGGAAGGCACAGGAACCTTCTCCCATTCTGTGCAGTTGACCTTCTTAACATGTATCCTGAGAATGTTCTTTAGTCCCCTAAAAATCAACACATTTGCATGCATAGCAAGATGAGATGAATGAACAAAAAGACACAAATAGACAGTTTTTCAATCTGCAAATATCATCTTATCAACAGTGAGACCACAAAAGAGGAAAAAAAAAAGAGCCACGTTGTCCTAATAAAGGTTAAAGGGCAGCTACTACACACTTGCCAGAGTATTTAAGGTCCCATAATAAAGAATTGCTATGGAAAGATGGGAACAATAACAAGGTGTAAGATGGGCATTCCTCCTACCTGAACACGTGCAGAATTGGCCCTAAGGGAAACAAAAATGAAGAGAAGTCTCCATGTAAGTAGCAGACCTCAAAAAAGAGGAGGGGGAGAAGCATTTCAATTATCAAAATTTAGAGAGGACAAATAGTAGTCCAATGCAGACAATGATTTGAAGCCACAATCTCCCCCTGTAACCCAACCAAAAATTTTCTCCATGCAACCTAATGTTGTCCCTTTTTAAAGTTATTTAACCTCTGCTAGCATTGTCGGATGAAGAATTTCATGGTTTAAACATGTTGGGCTCAATTCCAAAAATAAATTAATAGAAAAGCCAGATATGGATGGCGGAGTTGTATATAGATAAATGATTAGTCAAAAAATTTACACATTGGTTCTCCTATTTATGATAGTCAAACCTCTAACTTCAAATTCCTTCTTTTTCATGTTTACTTCTTTCCATTGGCAAAGCTGTTCCTTTGATTGGTTGATTTCTATATTCTATGAACAAGGCTTAAAACTGGAAAAATTTCATCAAATAAATTGCGAGATATTTCCCGGACTTAGTGCTAAAATATAGGAATCAACCAATCAAAGGAACAGCAATGGTTACGTGCTTCTTAGTCATACTAATTTTTATCAAACCACACTATTTTGCTAACAGAAATTGGTCCTTCAAAATTTTTATATTGCTCAGTAAATAAACGTGATGACATTGCCAAGAAAATTCGGATTCTGTGAGCCAACCCATCCAAAGGACAGAGTAACAATAGTGAGGGAAGCATGGAAAAAGTATAAAGACCCCATACCAAAGATCTAAGGGTTTTAACTTCACTTGCAGTGCTGGACTAGTTAAGGGCATAAATTAAGTAGGGCAAGCGATGTTTTCAGAGCAATAACCATAACTTCCACATCATTATTTCTGTTTGTACTCATCCCAAGTTACAAGGTGACAACAAATGAAGAATTTGGAGTAAAATTTCAGCAGCTAAACAGGATGCCATCTTTAACCGTATATTTAAGTGATGAAAACTGGAATAAGGTAGCAAAAAATGCCAAAAAGTTCATCAAGTATCTGACCTAAGACTTGGATCACTTGTGCAAGGTGTAAAAAACCACCCTTGGCTGCATGTATAACCAGAGTAGATCAGCTGTGGCAACAAGCAGATCAGTTCAAAGCTTCAATTAGTGTACCTCGGCAAAGTAAAAAGGGCAAAAAAGAAGGTGGCAATTCAAATGAAGGCAAGGGAGATAGCAACTCGAAACACTTCAAAATCCACTTAGCTCCCAAATTAATGAAAATGCCACCTCAATTCTAATTATGCATGAGACCATACATGAAGCCAAGAGAAATTAATAAGAACCTTATTTGCAATTGGGCCACTAGCAAGATAAGGCTTTTCATCGCGTAAATGGTGAAAGCCGTAAGCGACCTGTGCATCCATTCCTGCAAAACCAGAGGAAGGACGAGAGTAAATAACAGTTGATAACTATAGTAACTAGCAGCCTAAAATGCTGCCTTCCTGTTCAACTTCAACCATGAACTTATATGCTATATAGGTAAGCTGCCATGAAGTAAAAGGAGAAATGAGAAAGATCGATGGTTAGAGGAAGGAGACTCTGGCTTTCACGATAAAAGGCTAATTGGAAATGTGATGCTAGAGTTACTAAGAGGTTTCTAAATCTCATATGATAAATCAAGTTACAGTAAATGAGGCAATATTGAGTATGTTAATTGAAACAAGGATGCAAAACAGAGAGAGTGGACTTCACTTAATTCACTAACCACAGTTTGTCAGATAATTCAGCAAACAATAGGTAGTGACATGTCTCCACACTAATAGCATATCTGCTACCTCAAACAAAGGAGCACGATTAACACGTCCAAAGCAAGAGAGGTGAAAGGAAATTGGGTTGTGAAATGCTAAATGAGCGGTGCTGCATAGTGAATCATATGTCATATTGAATGCATATGCATTGCCAATCTTAATTATATGCATCAGATTTGAACTGCAATTGCTTTACCTATACTGAAGTAATTGTAAAACACTCCTCCAAAGCAGCTGGCTTTCTCGGGCAATTGCCCTTCATATTCCAAACCCTGGAGCATCAGAAAATCAAGGCCATAAGAAACATAGATGTTGCTGAAAGGTCAATAGCCAGAACAAACATATCCCTGGCTAACAACAGAAAGTGCATGCAAAACGCATAAAACATCCACATCAGCATAGAGTACACATTCCCATCCAAACAACCAAAAATCCATTTATTCTCAGTTCATCTTACAGTGACTGAACATGGAAATATAATCAAAAAGGAAAAATCTTCAAGGTTGGGAAAGACGAGATGCAGCATAGATTCCATGTGAATATAACATTTACAAGTAGTCCAGTATAGAAATCATGCGAATCCCTAGTATTACAACTATGGGAACCTAATCAGCATCAAAGCCTGTGAAGAGCGATAATATGAAATAGAGTACCAACCTCAGCGAACAGCAAAAGTCATCTATAATGGCACTAACGTAGTTACATACATCTATGACCAACAAAACAACAAAAATATTGTTGATTACAACTTTTTGCTCAATCTCCATATATGCTTTAGGTCAATAAGCTGCAAAGCCATTACCAAGAGATACCACAGAAAATAGAGAGAAAATTTACTCCTCATCTATGCACCAATAGACTCAAATTACACCATCAGCATCCACCAGCCGAGCCTCTTCTCCCAACCGACAGAGACTACACAAAATCTCTTACTGCATTACTACTCGTTTAAATGTCAAGCCTTCAAATTTCAGATACTAAGGTCCTTCCTTAAGTGGTCACCCATATCTTCTGTGGTTTTCCACTACAACCTATTGATACCTCCATGGCATAGTTCACACTAAAGCATCCGAAAGGTTGCTAATTACCAACAAAAGAAAAACAAGGCTTAACTCATCTTATCCTCCATTAAGGCTCTACAAAGTTTCTTTAATATATGCTTTTTCCTATATCTTATCTTTTATGAGACCCAGAAACTCATGAAGACATTCTCATTTTCACTTTCACTCATTTAACAAACATGTTGGTATATAACAGTCCAACACTCATTTCATACAGTATTTCAACCTTATGTCAGTTTTACAGATGAAAGCTTGTGCATAGTGTTGACAAATTGCTAAGGAACTCGACCAAATGTGCACTACCTACATGATGCACTTTTAAGTAAGATTACACATGTTATATGACTATGGTCATACAAAACATTATAACTATAAAGAGTAAGAAAATATCATTTTTACCACATTATCAAGATCTGAACATAAATCACATTCCACTCTTTAATGGGTCATACATTACCCTTTATATTCCTAAAGCTATCGAGCTTGACCACAAATCCAGTGTTTAAACATTCAAAATAGGAAACCACTATATTGTTCTATTGCTCTTGCACAATACGGTAGAAGGAAGAGACACCTCACCAAGAGATTCTGAAAAAACCTCTCCAATTTATTCTAAGTGAAAGCGGAATAATGCTACTTGCATATCATGCAAGAACTCAAAAAGACGAATGAGTTCCTCCACTGTACTGTTAAATCACTTCCAAGGAAACATAATGTAGCAGATCAATGAACCTCAAAAAAGAAAAAGCCCATCACATAGTTTTGTTACTGAGTATGCCCTATCATCCATCAAAATTTCACATTTAATTGAGTATATGATCATAATATGAGCTCACAAACCTCATCAAGAGCACAATCTTCAGTGGACTTTAGAGAATAAGGTAATTTAATTCCTTCATCCACCGGTGTGGACATCACAACATGCCAACTGCATTATAAAATGAGCATTTCAACAATAAATGATTGTTCAATGAGAGAATAATGATCAAATACTCATAAACACACATTAAGTATTACCGATGACAGACTGAAGAATATAGCACACAAAAGAGGTTGTGAAAAATGCTTCAGCCCATTCTCATGGGATAAGTGATATAACCACCACATTTTTTAAACATTAACAAATAAGAGACAAACAGCGATGCTGAGGCACTTGTTTGAGATGCCTTACATGAAACTCTGGCCCAAAGATTACAGGCCCCAATGACAGGAAGCCAACCCTATATGCTAGGCTTTGCATCTTTTCTCTCAACCTCTAATGCGATTACCCCTCAACAAATGTTGCATCGACTTGTTGGTTTGTACATTGACACTTATTATTACTAATGAACCTTAATAGAAGTACTTTCCTGATCTTGGTTTCACAAATATGTCCATCCTCAGACACTCCCTGTCCTAATCCCGATATATTTTTTCTGCTCCCACAAAGTTGTCCAAATCCATTTAAACCTCAGCCGAAATGGAATCATCTTAGTCTTCCTACTCAACGCACACTAGTAGGACTGGGAAATTTTAGAGCAGAAGTTGATATGTACAGGCACTTGGTTTATATCAACGATGGTGCGTGGCATGGTGCAACAATTGACATTTTCTTTGGATAAGCAAGAAGGTATATTAAAAAGCACCAATGCCATGCCTACCATTTGCAATCAGTCATCGAAGTGCAATAAATAACATTAAAAGCTCTCAACCGGTCATTGTCTTCTACTGTGAAACTCTAAGGACACCCTAAACCTAGTCATTGCTAATGAGCATCGCCAATCTGCTAAACATGAAGCTTTTGTTGACGAAAGCCATTAATCGACAATTAAAGAAAGATATCATACCTATCCAGACGACACACTTGACCGGTACATGCTCTGTCAAGAGTCCTTTTGACAGCAGATTTCCAGGCAAAGGGGAACGAACCACCCTAAACTCAAAATTACACCACAATGAATCGAGACATACAATTGGAGAATTCAAAACACGACAAAGAGAAGCAGCATACCCAACCAAAACTCCTAGATAGGTCATTCCCTGTACCCAGAGGAATGATTCCCACTGGAGGGACTGGCTTATGCTGTCTGTGAAGCTCTCCAAGACCTCCTAATACCCAACCAACGGTACCATCTCCACCTGCAACCTGCCCAACAATCAGAAAGGTGGCCATAAAGCATCAATGTAAAAGTTCTAATCGACATCTGTACACACATCCGCACAACTCTATCAATTGACTTGATTGGCTAGTCGAACGTACCACAACTCTTAATTTCTCCCGGATCTCCTTGGCACATTGATCACCAAGACTAGCCAACTTGTCCAGGCAACCCAACCCATATGAAACAAACTCATGAGGCTTAACATCTTGTAGATCAAATACCTGCAACACAGATAACCTTAGATTAAAAAGAGTATCTTCTTAACATGAAGAGTGCAACGTAAAGTTCATACAATATTAATACATTAGGATATAGCAGCATGACAAACAGTGGCAAAATGCCCAGACAACCTTTGATGCTTATACTATTTGCCTCAATTATACTATTTCAGTAGTCATATAATTTTCAATCTAGGTAAAGAAACCCCTGTCGTCAAATGTAGCTCTAAAGCTTTCAGGAAACTCAATATGACCTTTTTCAACATACTATATAATTTGAAGAGGGCGCATGTGGTACTGAAAGATAGAAATATCCAAAATATTGCATGCCATACTTTTAGAGAAAAACTTGTCTTTTTGAACACATCCGTCAAATAATCTTTATGACTCACTGCAATAATTCAAGTTGTCCGCTGCTATAGTTGTCATAAAATGGCTCAAATCTCTCTCTCTCTCTCTCTCTCTCAATTTTTTTGTTTATACCACAACTCAGAGAAATTCCGTACTACAAAAAAACAAACACAAACCAACAAATGTCCGCCCCCTTGAAAATTCTGTACTTAAAAAACAAACACAAACCAACAGATGTCCACCCCTCGAAAATTTGAGAGATTCAACAACTTCATGGCTTATATTGAGCTCCAATTTTTACAAATGAATAACAGGCATTCACTATCCACAGTCACTCCGATGAAGCGATCATAAACTGCATATAAAAGATGCATCCTTTCCCAATTGAATAAAGGGAAGAGAAAATCAGAAGGGCTTTCCAATATCACAGACAGTGGAGCCTCGAATTTTATGCAGCGATAAGGATGCAGCTTGAGAACAGATAAAGATAGAAATAGAAATGATGCGACTTCAAGCTAGCAAAAGCATTTCCATCATCACAGCGGCTAACATCGC
Source organism: Eucalyptus pauciflora (assembly GCA_007663325.1). Classification (NCBI taxonomy): domain Eukaryota; kingdom Viridiplantae; phylum Streptophyta; class Magnoliopsida; order Myrtales; family Myrtaceae; genus Eucalyptus; species Eucalyptus pauciflora. Next base: position 1,508,807 of record VMYD01000248.1, read on the forward strand.
TTCCCAAATTATGGCCTTTCTCATCTTAAGACAGCCCAACACTGCCCAAAAATCCTTCAAGCGTCCCAAATAAAAGATGCCCAACACACTCAATCGAGCAGTCCAGAGCACAGCAACGAACCCAGACTAGGCTTCCAAATGATCAAACGGATTTCAAGAAAGCAGACACATTTCACAGCTATCGCCATATGAAGCCAGAGCTTGAGCTCAAGACATACGCAAAGAGACGAACTGCCTGATCAAACTCAACTGAACATCAACTACCGCATCATCCGTACCTGTTCTTCAGCGATCAGCTGGAGCAGCCGGACCTTGAGCTCGGGCCCGTGCCGCCCGCCGCTGCGGGCGTTGATGAAAACGACCATGGGAGCCTCGGGGGGATTGGCATCCTCGTCCGCGGCGGGCTGGCTCTCGTCGGCGCTGTTCGGGTCCTTGAACCGGATCGAGTTCCGGATAGCGATGCGGATGTACTTGGGCATCACCAGCCTCCGCCGCAGCTCCTCCTTGTCAATCCGCATCCCCCTCAGCCCGCAGCTCCGGAACGAGTCGATCATCGACGACCGCGCCGCCACCCGCACCCCGCTCTCCGGCGACGTAGGGGCATCCATCGCGCCCCAACAGAGACAACCCAGAAACCCCTCTGCCCCTCTCTCTCTCCCTCTCTAGAACCAATCGAGCAGTAGTGGAAACTAGGAAAGCGAAGCGTCGAGGGTGGGGGGAGAGACGGATTTCAAGAAAATAAAAATTCAAAACTTTGAGGATAAAAATCCTAGCTTGAAATCATGTACAATGATGGCGTCCGCTGGTGCATTTCGTAGATTAGAAAATGGGTAATCAAATGTACGACGATTGCGTCCCCGCGAGCACGCATAGATTCGTCGTCATCTAGAGAGAGAAAGCGTAGAACGACGAGATATAGAGAGAGAAAAGGGATAGAGAGAGAATGGCGAATGACAATCCGCCACCGCCACCTCCTCGCCACCACCACCTCCAGCAGGCGAAGGTTTTTGCAGTTTCGGTTTTTTGTAACCGGTTGCTGTTGCGTCTTGTCGGGGAGCTTCCGGTTTTCAAAAATAGCCCATCGTTCTTCGACTTATTTACGTGTTTGCCCTTTTCGAGACGGTCGAAGGTTCGGCTCCGTTTTGCCGACGAACGGAAACGAGGTGGTTACGTGCGATGCTTGAGAATTCGTTTCGTTTTGAGGTTTTGCTAATCGTCCGAACCCAATTGATAATTGAGGTGAAGGGGCTATACTGAGGATCGCTAAATCAAGGCGAGGCCGCCGGAGCATTGAGAGTCGGTGTGGGAGGACGATGACCAGTAGGCTACCGAGCCGGACGTGGATAAAGGCAGTCGATTGGTTTTTATTTAGTCCCGGTCGAGGCGGTTCTTCTTTATGTAAAATTTGTTAAGTTTTCTGGATCGATAGACTAATTGGGGATTCTGATATTGAGTAGAAATTCGGATAAGAGCCTTTTCCCCACCTAATTTTGGGGTGGTGGGGGTTGTGTCAAGATTGGTATCCTATACTAAATGCGACATGTAAGAATGCAATACAATCAAAGCACTTAGCCAAAAAGAGAAAAACCGAACATGTTAAAAATCAATGTTTTGATTATGATGTATTGTTTAAATGATATTAGCAGGCCACCCTAATTAAATGCAATGAACATTGAGATCCTCAAGGTCCATCTCCTTTCCCAGCCTGGGAATCATTGAAAAAGAGTGGTTGGCAAAGACTATAATAATAATAATAATATGTTTACTCTGTACATGTGGAAAGAGAAGGTCATCAATATGGCTAGGTGACTTGTGTTGTAGTGTTACTGATGCACATGTGCAAATTTCTACACCGACACAATACTCACGCCGAATTTATTGGTCAATTTAATTCTATATAAAGTTCGGTGCACCACCGAATGCTTCGCCGTCCGTGAATTAAATGAAGAAGTTAATAGAGAAATACATTTTGAGAAAAGTGGTATTTTTTTTTTTTTGTCGGTCAATAAGTGGTATTCAAGTGCTTAAAATTTATCACAAAAATATAATTGAGTATTGAAACTTCCAAAAAGCGTAATAAAGTCCAAAATCTTATTACAGAAGTATAATTGAGTTATAAAAATTTTAAAAAGTGCAATTAAATTTTAAAATTTATCAAATGAGTACAATCAAGTCCTTTTATTAATTTCACCTAACTTAACAAATAAAAAATGCTAATAAGTTTAAGGATTTCATTGCACCTTTTAAAAGTTTTAGGATTCAATTATACTTTGATAACAAATTTGAAGAGCCTCAATTCACTTATCTCCTAAACTTTTATAACAAATTTAAAATTTAAGGATTCGATTGTAATAAATTTGAAGATCCAATTAAATGCGATGAACCAACCAAAAAGAAAAATAATAAATGCAATGAAGATTGTGATCCTGAAGGCCAATCCACTTTCCCAGCTCGTGCAATCATTGAAAATGGGTGGTTGGCAAAGACTAATAATATTGGTCCCTCTGTACATCTAGAAAGAGAAGGCAATGAATATTGGGTAGGTGACACTTGTGCTGCAGTGCTACTAATGCCACATGTGCAAATATGCGGAGTATCCGTCTCAAGTGGCTTATCTATATTTTGACACAATATAATATATTTCACGCCGGATTTGTTGGTCAATTTAATTCTATATAAGGGTCGGCATGCCACCTGATCTTTCGTCATCCGTGAGTTGAACGACGCATAATATAAAATCTCGAATGCATTAGAACCAAGACAAACACATGAAACATATTTGGGAGGAGCTTTTTCTATAGCCGCTCATCGAAATGTGGAAAAAAGAGAGAGTAAATTTTGAGATAAGTGTACAAGAATGCCTAAAAACTTATTAATAATATACAATTAAATATTAAAACTAATTATCATGAAAGTAAAATTTAGTTGCAAAACTTTTGAAATGTACAATTGATACAATCAAATCCTTTCATTAAACCTGTCAAACTTAACAAACATAAAATGCCAACAAAATTTAGAACTTAATTACACTGACTCAATAAATTTTTTAGTTAAATTGTATTTTCATGGTAAGTTTTAAGATTTATTTGCACTTTTTTGAAAATTTTAGAACTAAATTATATTTTTGCACCACCCACCTGGGTGGCGCTGCTGGAGCGAGTACTCTTCCTCTCGCAAAAGGTCGAGTGTTCGAATCCCGGGCGACGCAGGGTGACTTAACCGGAGGCCGTGTGTGGTGGCTAGCACGTGTTGCCCCCAGGGTTTACCTCCCCGTTACCCTGGGCCTATCGGGCCGTCCGCGTTGGTACGGTGCGGGGTTCCCTGGGTCACCAAAAAAAAAAATTTATATTTTTGCAATAAATTTTAGGAGTTTCAGTATATACTTATCCCATTTCATGTGTGGCTGATGTTCTTCGCAGGGTCCATCCTTCTGGGGGCACCGGTGGTAGATCTGGCGTTGCCACAGGGGCAAACATGTAAAACAGCCAGTCCAACGGTGGTCCAAACACGGAGGCTTGACCGTTGATGTTCTGGAGATCCGTTTGGATCCCTTACTTTCCAAGTCTGCCCTTTAGTCTTTGGAAGCTTCTTCGATGCTCTGCGCAAGCCGTTTTGGACACGCACATCGTCCTTAACTTCCGCTACCCGCCCGAACGCTATTTGAAACCCGCGTCGATCGTCAAACCCTCTTCTGTCCTAAAATGGGTTTCACGTGCTTGTCGATTCCGCAATAGCCCCACCTCGCACTGCTTGAAAAGCAGGTTCAAGAATCAGTTTTAATTGCAACCGGTTCGGGAATAGATTCCATATTTTTTAAACCCATTGTAACTGATCTGGAAGTAGGTTCCGAGGGAATATCTATCTAGGAATCAGATCGGACCACCCTGTTTTGGAACCAATTTCGGAATCAATTTTATAAGCTAAAAAGCCAAAACTTTAATTTCTTTTTACCCTAAATGCTAACCTGAGTACTCATTCATCCTTTGTACTTCCTCAAAACACCTCGTGAGAACTTTTATGGATGGATGGGAAATGAAGTTTTATAATGGGTTAATACCTTAAAAAACCCTAAACCGATATACTTGTGACAAATTTACCCTAAACTATTTTTTTGACTACCAAAAACCCAAAACCGGTACATATGTGACAGATCTACCCTCCGTTAGCTTCCGTTCGATTTTGCCGTTAACCTTGCTAACGTGGTTGCTGACGTGACAAGTCACGTGGAAATTCATAAGTTTAATACTATTAAAAACCAAAAACTGGTATATTTATGACAAATTTACCCCAAACCGATATATTTATGACAAATTTACTCAAAGCTGGTATATTTATGACAAATTTACTCTAAATTAATTTTTTCGATCATAAAAAATCTAAATTGGTACACATGCGGCACATTTATACTCTTTCAATTTTCCCAAATTTAACCGAGTCGTGATGTCCAATAAATTTTATTTTCCGGATTACTCTAACATTGCCTCCATATCATTAATACTTGATTTTTTTTCTTTTTATTGGAATCATTATCAGAAAGCTATTCAAAGACTACCAAATGTGCACTTCATTCTTGTGCCGAGAGGATGCCCATTAACTAAAAGATGGACAAATCGCTTGCGCACATATACAAAACTTTAATTTCTTTTTATCCTAAATTCTAACTTGCGTACTCTTTCATCCTTTGTACACCTTGTCAGAATTTTTATGGATGGATGGAAAATGAAGTTTTATAATTTATGTTTTATATTATGTGTTTGAACTTTTTATCTTATATAATTGTATTTGACTACGTATCCATCTCATGGATTGTTGTTTTTAGCGGATTATGATTTTTATTGTTCATTTTTTTTACTTTGGATTGTTTCATTGCTCATAACCCCATATGATTTTGCCAACAAAAATGAACCAACAAAAGGAATAAAAACAAAATAGATTCTTACGTAGCCCCTAGAATCAAATCGAAAAAACATGATAGGTTCCAAAATCGGTTTTGGATAAATAAGATACATTCGAAAATTCAAAAATTAGGAGCCGATTATAACAGCATATCTTACATGTTCCAATGCTGGAACCTATCCATCCTATGTCAAACGATACGAACGGAATGTGAGTACCCTTTTGCCAGAGCTTTGCTTCGTGATATGTACAAATGACTCTTTGAAATCTGGCCACGCACGGAATTCTGCCGTTGGACCACTTACGAAAGAGACGGCTGGCCAACGGGTGACCACTCACTTAGTGCGAGCTTCTGCTTCGTCCGATGAGACGTCGATTTCAATCCAACCCGCATTCCCTTTCACTGGTTTTGTTTTTTAACTGGGAAACGGCTCCTTTTCATCTCGAAAGGGAAGAAGAAAAACCGGAAGCTGGACTCGTGATGAGAGAGAAAGAAAAAGAAAAATAAGAAAACACGGGAATAGTAATGATCGGGTCGAGCCGTCCCATGGACGGCGAATTGAAGGCCGAGTGATGGTTTGGTGTTAGGTGGAACCCATCAAACATCAAATGGGTGGATCGAGTCAAAAGTAGTCCGATCAAAATCAACTCATTTAATCATTTTTAACTTAATTTCATGCAATACGAACTAGTGTCTCGTACTCGACCAATATTGTTGAAACACTTTCATAATAAACCTAACTTAGGAAAATTCATAGAACATGGACTAAGTGAGTGCGAGAGAGCAAAAAATTGACCCAAGTTGGGCGTGTGATATCTTCTGATAGGGTGGACCCCCGCATAACAAGGAATACAAAGCGACAATTTCGCTCCGATATGTTTTCTTTTCATCATCGTGTATGCCGTTGATTAAGGAAACCAAAAGTGTGAGGACCATATGTATTTCAACTCAACACGATTTTTTATTTTTTTTTTCCACATGTATGCCTAACTTGGTTGGGTGGACGACTGCGTAGTAAGATATACATAGCGACAATTACGCTCGGGTGCGTTTTCTCTTCATCATCTTATATGTCATTTCATCATCTTATATGTCATTGACAGAGGAGACTAGATAAATTATAAACTCATTTAATAATCATATTATTTTAAGTTTTACTATTCTAAATTCATTTATTACCCATTTATTGAATATAACAAACTCATATAACAACTCAGCTCATATGAGTTAAAGAAATTAATTTTTGACCCATTTTGATAGATTTAGTAATAAGTAAATAGTGAATGGTCCCTTTCCGTTTACACTCCAGGAGATGGTAAGAAGAATCCTGATCTCATAAATAAGTGTAAGATAAGGACAAGGTGTATGCAGGGGCCCATCTTGGCAGGACAACTTCGCTGGGGACATGAGATTGGTGGGCTTTCTAAAAAGATATCCTGAACAATTAATAAAACTCGGCACATATTAGCATTGTCCTCAATGTATATTTCGGATTATTTTATTTGGTTATTCTCTTCAGCCTACTCCTCGTTGGTTTGCAGAGTGATCTACAGATTTGAACGGAAGAAGAAAACCTCAATGAGAAGGATCTAAGGTGAAGTAGCAAATGGGTAATCGGACATAGAGGAAAAACAGCATGAAATGAACCCTAATCCAAGCAAATCATCGTTTGGAAAACCAAAATCCTTGAGCAACCGAGTCATCCAAGTCATTCTTCGTATTGGTTTGTAATATTCTCATTGTTATTATCTGGGATGTCCGAGGGAAGTGAGACTTTCTCCACAAAGACATTTCCATCAGGACCAATACTATACGAAATGTCGAATCTTTCCAAAACAAGGTGATAGACTATATCCGTGGAATGCAGAGGTGCCTTCTCATGTCCATCGGAACCATCTTCGTGCAGATTGTCGAGGTCCGAAGTCATATCAGATGCTTTGCCATTAATTTCCCCGACCGGCGAATCATGTGATCGGTTTCTCTGAGATACTGATCGTATATCCCATGAAAGGACTTCCTCGATCAACTTCTGAAGCTCTTCTGGTGATGCATACATCGAACTCTTTCCCTGAAATGCACATTATCCACAATATAAACAGACTGAGAACTAAGAGAAGCCGCGCTACTTATAAATGACTCGGAAGATCAATTCCCTGTTATATGACGAGATTAAATAATTTGCAACTGCATTTCTGATAGGATATTCTGCTCACTAAAGTAGTCATACATGCTAACATGAGATAGAAAGAACTACAGGAAAAGAAGCATCATGACAGAGCAGCAAACACCCCTTGGTTGAGAAATTCTAGTAATTACACATGTTTAACATTCAGCGACTGCAAAATTAAACTGCAAATTTGTCACCAAAGGTTAGATGAGCATATCAATCATCTAATCTTCCCACAAAATTAGGAAATGTGTGGAAATTAAGGATCCGTTTGGTAATGCTTCTACTCCGGGAAACAGTTTCTTTTCAAAAATAATCTTTTTCTATTTCTATTTTCCAAAATAATTTTTCAGTAAAAGAATGCGTTTGATAACTACACGAAATTTTTATTATCGGAATGGAAAAAGAATAAGAATGCATTTGATATGATTCACAAAAATTTTTGTAATGTACAATTTCTTTAAATTTTTTTCTTATTCTTCCTTATCGCTGTTGTCGACCGTCACCGCTGACCGCCAACGCCGCCATCGCCGACCAACGACCGCTGCCAACTGCTGACTGTCGCCGACTACTGCCTGCCACCGCCACGGCGGCATTTGGTGGGGGCGGTCGGCCGTTTACGGCAGTTGGTGGTCAGCGACAACAGCGGTCATTAGCCGGCAATGGCGGTTGGCCAGCTGACGGGTGGTAGTCATCGACTATTGTTGGTTGGCCGACAGCAATAGTTGGCTGGTGGCGGCGGTCGGCGGCAGTCGACAGTCGTCAGTCAACCGGCGGCAATGGTCAGCCGGCCAGCAGCCGGCAACGGGAGGTGGCGGCCAGCAGAGAAAAAGAAAAGAAGGAAAAAAAAAAGTTATTTTTAAAAATTGGTCCCGAGAATAAGAAGTTATTTTTTTCTACTTTTTATTTCTATTTCAAATCTATTCCCCGACCACTTTTTTATTTCGAAGAATAGAAAAATTAATTAACGTTACCAAACGGATTTCTATTCTTCTTTTGTTCCGGGAAACAAAAGAACAAAAACAGAAACGTTACCAAACAAAACCTAATTAACCATCACGAGATGACAAAAAAAATTCTGAAGACTCTATCCCGAGTAGAGAGAGTACATGAACTAAAGATCTCCATAATGATTAGTCAAATTAATTAAGAAAGCTCACCGCAACTGCCCAGCAATCAGCTAGTGTTGAAGAGAAATGACCAGAGAAGTTCACGGAAGCAACTGCTAGTGAGCTGTCAACCTGAGCAAATTAGGTGCATGTGAGATCTCAGGCAATGTCTTTCATAGAGAAGACTCTAGATATGAAGGCCCTTATTTTCTTCATGGTTATATTACCCATATAAAGAATGGGTAACCAAAGATCAGGAGCAATCGCAGCACGAACTACAAATACCTTATTAAGGCAAGGCACAAATCATTAAGAGTCCTAAGTCTGACAGTGCCTACGAAGCTTAAAAATGTCACAACAAATATTATCACACTCGAGAATATTATCTACTGGTAGTCATGAAAAAGAAACTGACATCCTACATACTTAAAAGTTTGGTAACCATTCAACCCCTGAAAGAGAATCACAAACAACAAACAGTAGAAAACCGAGTTCTCACCATTACCCAGGATGGTACTCTTGCTCCTGGGAGGCTATCACAGTATGAGAGATAAGGTTTAATATCCAGAACTGGCTGTCCAACATAACAAAATCATAAATATGTTAATGTTAAGCAATTCTATATTTTGTCAAAGGAAAGTACAGACGTATGCACTACAGCCAGTTGATACGTGTATTGCTCAAGTGGCAATCAGTTATTACTTCATAATCATCCAAAACACAATGTTAAAGGGAGCTGATACCATGCTTTAGCGACAAAAAATCAAGATCCAGTAACTCAGGTAGCAAATTACTATAGATATTCTAAATTTTTTGCACAATTCTTAACCAATTAGCTTTCTACTGCAACAGAGCTAGCCTGAGCAGCCAATAAAAGTTAATCAATTAGAGGTGGCCAAAGATTACTACGATGCAAATGCAAATGACAATATAACTCTCGGAACATCAGACCATGAACACTACAGCTCCTAATCCAATGATGGCCACTCGTAAGATTGTGTGCATGAGGCCAGTTTGGGTTATCATGGGTCAATTAGAAAAAATAATTTATTGAACGTGGAAGCAGATCATGAGAAAAGAGAACTCACTGTTCCGTCAACCAAATCTACACCTGAGAGTAAAACCGTGTTTCCTTTGATAGATTCCACCTAGGTTATACAAAGCAAAGTGTCCATTATAGTTCTTGCATTTTCGATATACAGGAGAGTAAATTGCAAGTAGAAACCAGAAAATCCCAAAATATGAGGAAATCCTCCTCTGTAGTCAGAGCAATCTGTTGAGAAGTTTCTTATTATTAACTAAGTCATATTATCACATACTCCCATAGTAAAATGTTCATATAATCTAGGACAGAAACGATCAAAAAGTCCAAAAAAGAAGACACAATTTTCTCATATAATGCTGTTTACCTTTGCAACAGTTAGCCCTATAGGGCAAGGTCGATGTGGAGACCTTGTAGCAAAGACTCCTACCTTTTCGCCTTTCAGTCTTGGCACCCTAACCTGTCCATCTATTGATCTTCTTAAACAAGTTCAACGAACACAAACGCTAGTTGGAGCTTTCCCCGTCACAGTTTTATTATAATGGGCCACGAACCTTTGCCTTGAACTTTGATCTAGATGTCTCCTTCCACAACTTCTCCAAATCCGTATTGAGATGGAAAACATATATAATCCAACAATGAGAATATCCTTCAAGGCCCTCAAGTGATGCCGGAGGGACTCGAGATGTATCAAAAACCAAAGATGCTCTAGCAAGGGGCACAATTAAAGGCTGCCTCGGCGTGCCATTCCTGCATTGGGAGATACAACAACTCATGGCCTCCAAACAGCTTGCACATAAAGAGCTAATTAACCACATGGAACAGCTGATCGGATGGGTTTGCCTTCTTAACAGAGAAGGCTGAACAAGAAATCTAATTTTCAGAAGTTCCATTCAGTGACCAGACTAAAAAAATTGCATCTCTCTCACTCTCTCTCTCTCACACACACACACACACACACACACATTGTAATTGATGGCTAACCGATGCAATGACACTGCCTGAAACTTTTTCTTTAGTTTCAAGAGACTTCACAGATCTTTCCATGTGAACATTCAGATCTCATATCATGTATGCCAACTATGATTCTCCAAACTAATTCTTATGCCATCTCCACCCGGTCCTATAAGTCGAAAAACTTGCGAAATCTCCAAAACCAAGATACTATATGTCATCATAGTCACAAGAAGCTATCACCAAGGCTATGAACCACTAAAAGAAAGTTCATTATGGCAAAAGGGAGATTTGCAAATTGCATACCTGGTAGAAAAGCATGATTTGACAATGCCAATAGGTCTCATCGGATAAGAAGTGACCTCAGAATTTTCCAACTGAGGTTGTGCTATAGCTTTCCTCAAATCCTAGAGTGAACACATTGCACAGAAAATATAAGAGCCTATTGGCTTAAATGTCCATGTGTATACATTCCTTAAAGATTTTTGATGCAAAGTATTAAGTAAAAAGCCAAATCACAAATCCTGAAAAACAAAAAATTGCAGACAAATTATCAATAACAACAGGGAGAAGGAACAACTCCCTTTGCCCTCTAATATACTGAATACACTACTCATCCTAAAGACGGATTCGAATTGGACGAACGCATAAATTTCGCAAACTTCAAACAGCAATGATCAAACAATTGTCACTCAACCAACAAACCAGTCGTGCTATCACCATCAGTCTATCACTATCTCCACTGTCCTTCCTACTATCCCCGCTCCATCTCCCTCCATCATTTCTCATTTTTGCCACTCTCATCCTACTCTCACTCTTCAGAAAAGCAAAAGGCTCTTCGCACCAATTCGCACATACAAATTCAGAATGCACGCGATCCGCGACTGCACTGATTCTCGTTAAGAGCAATTTCGAACCTGCTGAGCCCTGATGCGGCCTCGCCTCTCGGCGGCGCAATTCTCCGACGAGGACCGGAGCGACGCCTCGAGCTCCCGAATCCTCGATTCCAGCTCCCTCGACTTCCTCCTCTTCCACAAGTACACTGCGAGAACAACACCGATCAAAGCCGCGCGGACGAAGCCGGAGACCACGAAAAAGGAGAGCGCGAGAGAAAGCCGGTCCAGCTGAAGCTCGGCGAAGTACCGGAGACGGCGGCCGACGCCGACGCCGACGCCGCGGCGGCGAGCGCCAGGGAAACGGCGGCGGCGAAACCGAGCTTCGAATTTCCGCTCGGATTCGAAGCCATGGAAGACGGAGATCGCTCGCCGGAGGGCGAGAGCGATCGGACGGACGTAATTCCCCGTGGATATATTCTCTCTCGAATAAGCCCATCAAAGGCCCAATGTTTATGGCCCAGTGCTCGCGGCCCAATGTTCGCGGCCCAACTAAAAACTTTGAAATGCGAGAGCGAAAAGGTCGCTTTTGTATTCCCCCCCCATCTTGACTCTAATTAAACGGTCTAACAAGATTTTTTTTTATTTTTTTCAATTTTGACCAAGAAAAAATTAAGGATGTTTTTATAATTTTTCAGTGCACCGTTTCTCCCACATCCGGTGTTTGAAGTCCGACGTTTATGCAGTTGAAATATTTGTGTAAACCGATTAGCTTTAATATGTACACGATGTCAATATCAATAGTTAATATTGACAGTCGATTGGACAAAGCATTTGCATGAGGCACATTACTCGTATAATGTACTTTTCTACACGAACAAAATCTAAATTGGAAAACTCTCGTCTACTAATGAAATGAACTCATTCTCCCAAAATTTTAAAAATTATGCATTTCGGTCCCGAATCTAATTGTGAAATGAATTTGAGGTAAAGAAGCATGATCAATGTTTTGCTTCTAACCATGACTGCATTTTCCACGTGCTTTAATTCTCATCCACTAATTATTTTGTTTTTTCTATGTGCTTTCAAAGTCTATGTGGTTGCCAAGTGCCGTAAGGCTCGACCCTATACTATTGCATTTAAGAAGCATGGTCCATGTTGTAGAGTCCTCTAGCACTGGGTTATAGCCCAAGGTGAGGGATTTTGTAACTTGCTAAGATCAGTGAAGTCCTCTAAGATTGCGTTTGATTCTCTTTGGGAAAACCCTTTGGCGAAATGTAAACGAATTTGAGTTGTTGGTGTTTTTCGAAATGCAAAGTGTATCTAATTTAATTGTATCTTAAAAAGTCCTTTATAAAACAATTTTGGTTAAATTAGTGTTGGGAAAAATATTATTTGCAAGGGACTTTTTTTACTAAAAAACATTCAAACCTTTCGCTAGATCCTGAAAAGAGCTTAGGCTGTCCGCAAACGTTGTTTAAGATTGCACAACCTTAGGCGACCCCTTGTGAAGGTCAAGAAACCTCAATGAAACCACTTAGGGATGCGTGACCCTCACGGAGGTCCCCAACCCTAGTAAGGTTTGCCCAAGGTCTCACTACCCCTTGCCTGAGGTTGCCCTTAGAGCACCCCACGCGGTCCCTCACAAAGGTCGGACGACTTTAAGTGACCCTTGTAGGGGTCAAGCAACAATGACCTCCCCAATCTAAGGACCGGCGATCATTGGCCAGTCTCCACAACTCTCAATGGAGCTTCACAACGTGGAGAAGATGAAGAATTACTTATGAGGGTAAAATTGGAAAAAGAAAAAAGGGGTGAGGGGAGTTTTGGAAGATAAAAAATTTATTAATCTTAGGAAATGGTCTTTCGAAAATGCTTAAAATCCAAAGCAGGTGTGAACTTATCCTGGACTTTTAGTTTTGCTAAGACCAGCATTTGAACAAAAGGGTCCGTACTAACGTCAACACGAGGGAACCATAACAATCGGGTATAGTATCAAATAACATATAGATCTTGTCAATAAATGTCTCAGGAATATTGTTGATAAGAAATTAAAAGATATATAAAAAAACAATTTTCAATGCACATTAAAAGGCATTGACAATTGAAAATACATTGGCGGCTCGATCGATTGTTTGCTCAAGTGACTTCGCCATGGTGGTCCTCTTGGACACGCTGCCATAAATAAAAACCACCAACGGCAATTGTCGTCAAGGAATAGCGATGGCCACCCTTCAAAGTAGATTTAGGATTTATTTTTAAAAAGGGTTATTTATCCAATTCCTTTCCATTTCTTATTACCCAAGGACACAAGTGCAAAAACTTATAAAATATCCTATAAATTCCACGAACCGATTAAGTTGTAATTGAAAAGTCCTTTATAAAATTAATTTGGGTAAAATTAGTGTTTGGAAAAGATTTTTTCCAAAGGACATTTTTTATTTAAAAAAAATAACTCCAACCTTTCACCGGCTCCGGCAAAGAATTTAGACCGTTGGCAAACGTTGTTCGAGATTGCACAACCTCGGGCGACCCCTTGTAGAGGTCACACACCCTCAACGATGCCATCTAGGGATGCATGACCCTTGCAAAGGTCCCCAACCCCAACAAGTGTTGTCCAGGGTCTCACTACCCCTTTGCTTGGGGTTGCCCTTGTCGAGGTCGGCAACCCAGGCGGTCCCTCACAAAGGTCGAGCTACCTTAGGTGGCCATCGTAGGGGTCGAGCAACACCGGCCTCCTCAATCTAAGGTTATCGGCAACCATTGGCTAGTCATTGCAACTCTCAATAGTTCTTCACCACATAGAGAAGATGAACAATCACTTATGAGGGTAAAATTGCAAAAAGAAAAAAATGGTGACGGTAGTTTTCGAATAGAAAAAAATATATATTAATCTTAAGAACTGGTCTTTTCGAAAATGGAAAACATAAAGTAGGTGGAACCTATCTTGGACTTTTAGCTTTGCTAAGATTAGAAGGTCCCAAAAAACTTTGCTAGACATCCTAATTTTTCCTCGAAGCCTCTCGGAAAGCCAAACTAAATGCAACAAAAGAGCCCTCATCCCCAATATACTTAAAGATGACAACTTGTATGTGTTTTTTATCCTTGACTCTTAGCATATTGCATCCCATACTAATGTCAACAGTAGGGGAGCATAACAATCAGGTATAGTATCAAATAAAACCTAGGATCTTGTTAACAAATGTCTCGGTATCGATGATAAGAACTTAAAAGATATATAAAAAAAACAATTTTTAATGCACATTAAAAAGCATTGACTATTGAAAATACATCAACCTCTCGGTTGATTGTCCACTCAAGTGACTATTGCCATGGTGGTCCTCTTGGACGCACTGCCATAAGTCGTGGCGATTGTCGTCAAGCAAGGAATAGCGGTGGCCAACCTTCAAAGCATATTTAGGATTTATTTTTACAAATGTTATTTATTCAATTCCATTCCATTCCATTTCACATTACCTAGGGATACAAGTGCAAAAGCTCATAAAATATCCTATAAACTCCCCAAAGTGATTAGGTTTAGATATCTCCCTTGTACAGATGACCCTGCCTCAGAACAATTTACATGTAGGTAGTGTGATTTTATCAAGTAGCCTCCAGTTTCGAAACTGATAATCCTCCGATGCCTCAATCAAATGGGTCCACCAATTATCCAATTGCATCCTCTTGTTTACCACATATCCATATAATAGAATATATTTTACATATATTCCTATAACCGGCACTCTTCCCAAATAATAAACATAGAATTCAAAAAAAAAAAAAGATTAAAAGAATTTAGGCATGTTTTTTTTTGCTCGTTTTGTTTTATCCAATCAATGTTCATATATTTTCGTAACCTGTCTTCAGATCCTAACAATTATACCCAGCACAGAAGACAGGCAGGCAACACGATATAAATAAGAATATAAATATATTTATATTTATAGATAGTACAATTTGTCATTCACATTGTCACATACAAAGATCGTATGCTCGGCTTTGAAAGCGGTGTCGTGCATGCAGCATGCAGCATGCAGCATGCATACGCATCCCATCGAACTGATGGGCCAAGCATAATAAACAAGAGCTTCCGCAGCGCCAATCCCGCAAGCCGTTCTCTGCAAAGCAAATGCCAATTCGATTTCCTACTTTTCGCATTTAATGGGGGGATGGGGTGGTGGTTGCTGTCCTTCCTGCCTTTCCCCACCTGCGCGTCCCTGGGGTGCTCGACAGTCGACAGTGCATTCATGTGGGATGGAAAAGAGGAAAAAAGTTAAAAAAAAAAAAAAAAAAAGAAGAAGAAGAAGAGGGGCAAGCGGCGACTTGAATTCCCACTGCAAAAAGATTCTGAAAACAAGGAGACAAACCCTAGGGAAAAAGAAGGAAGAGAAAAAGGCAAATGTCTTGGCTTTTTTCGTAAGGCACCTTGGCGAAACGTATACATATACATTGATTGGACAATGGTCTACTTGATTTTTTTTTAAAGGAAAGACAGTAATCGAACAAGATCGACCTACACCTTTTCCTTTTCTGATGAGTAAAGAGTAGTATTGCCGATCATACTTTAGGCGAACCAAGTGGTCGGTGCGTGCTCGCGAGGACTAGTGGGATCGAGGGTTAAAACTTTTTGGGAAGAGGGGTTACTAGAAGGAAAAGCTATGTGATCTTGTTGAAAGATATCTTTTTGGTGGGAAACAAAAGACGTGTTTGCATCGTCAATATTTTCACATAGAAGGAGAGGGTTCCCTTCCCCCTTTTTCTTTTTCAGGGTCGTCAATAATCATCATTGCAAAAGGAAAGGCTTTTTCCAGCGAACTGTTTGCAGATTCTTTCCCCTCTCTTTCTCTCTCTTTCTCACTCTCAAATTCAATCCATGTTGTTGTGGGTGGGGTGGGCTTTAAAAAGGTGGGTTCAAAGCTGTTATTCTTGACCTATGTGCCCTGCTACTTTTCATTTTCTTCCTGACACTAAAGTTTCCTGGGTCGGTCAGCTTTTTGTCACCCTCCTTCCCAGTCCCATCCATTCTCTCTCTTCGCTTCACATTGTCTTTTTTCTATTACCTTTTCTCAAACGGCTTCTAAGCAAAATTGAAAATCGCTTCGTCTGATGAAAAAAGGAGAAAACAGCCGCTTGCAATCGCTTTTCGTGCTAATTCTGCCTACTTTCAAACCCTCACGGACTTGGCAAACGTGTTGAATTTCGTCCCCTCGCATCGGTTGCCCTGCACTGTTGAGCCTATATACTTGCACACTTTCCCTTGGACTTTATTCCTCTTTTTTTCTTCTTCCGTTTCTGCATATGCTGCGAAGGTCAATGAGCAAGAGTACAAAGTGAAGGTCACTTTGAGTTGCGAAAAAGACCGGGCGAGAGTGCTCCTCACCAGACTTGATAGCTAACCAACGTGTTGACTCGTCGGTCAATGCTTTGAACTGGGAAATGCAGCTGGCTGAAATGGGAATGCATTGAAAAACTTTGTCCAGCAATGTCCTTTCTCTCCTTCTGATTTTCAAGGACGGAAAGAGAGAATCAAAGCAAGAGGCTTTGGAGGTATTAACTCGGTTAAAACGCGTTGAATTTCGATCCTCCCTGATATGGTGGACTTGGGGGAGCGAGGGTTGCATTAAGCAAGTTTGTATGCTCTCGATCTTCTGTTTTTGTGAGGCGCATCTGATTCATTTGATCCTAAACTTAGTTTGTCATAAGAACAAATGATAGTCTAGTAAAAGATGAAGGTACAAAATTTGTTTCGTAAATGAATCATAACAAACATAACTAGTGAAAGGATATCAAGGCAGAGCGAGCCGGGTATCATCATCCTACTTGCTGGTGAGTTATGCAAATAGAGCACAAGTCGCGACTTTTAGGTACTATTAGTGATCAATTAAAGAGAATATTAATTGGTGGAGGATAATATTCTGCGTTGACCCGAATCACAAAAAAGAGATTCAATATGCATATACGTAATGCGGATTAAAAGGTGATATTCCAACTTCAAATTTTTGTGAGGAATTCCATGAATCAATGTCTATTAGAATATCCTAATTGGTCCTACTCCATCTAGGAAAAATCAACTGATGGAATGGTGACTATTGATTCGGTCTCAACAAAATGTGTCTGAAGCCTAATAAAAGGTTGCGCTTTTATATGCTCTCTCTATACCCAAAACAGGGTATCGAGAAATTTGACTGAACATGTCTGTCGCACGATGTAATAAAGGATGCCGTTAGCCGTTTAACTACGTTATTTATGGGGAGTTTTTATCTATTGGAAAACGCAAAGACTATCTATCAAAAGGCTAGGTCATATGTATTGTTGTACGTCCTTTTCTTGAAGTAAACAAGTCTAATGGAGATTTGAGTTCCTTAACGAAAAAAGATAGTTACATTATTTGGAACGAGGTCAGCAAAGCCATGATGGTTTTGTCTTCATTGCTTCTTACCCAAAAGGTCAGATTATCACATGGAGATTGACTAATAAAAGATCTTAAAGAAAGATTTAGATTCTTATTCGAGCACAATAATGCACATAAGTGACCGTTCAACCAGCTAGAAATTGCAAGAGACCGCTTTATATTATTCCCTCGGACATTAGAGGACAGGAGCCAGCTTTAAGGGCTTTATAAATGTATCTGTCTCACCTTTTGATCTCAACTTCTGCTTCAAAGGGCTTCGATTCACATGTTGAATCGAGCATCACCACGGCACAAAGTTTTCTTGCTCGTAATCTTCTTTAGATTACGTGGTTGATCATGATTAAGACCTTGATTTAGGGTTTTGGTAGTTTAACTACAACCCTCAAAAGTCTCTCTCCCGCTTTCCTGGTCCTCTCACCTTGGCAAAAGTCTCTCTCGCTCTCTGAATTTTCTTCGTCTAAATCTTTCTTAGCAAGCGATTTTGATATCTAACAATCACCTCAAAGTTGAAAGTAATTCTATCATGTAGACATGAAAAGATCACCCAGAAAATATGTATATACTGAAGTCTTACCACAAACAGTGAAAGCCGCGACAGTGGTAGGATATTCTAGGAATACATCACGATTCTCACAATACATGGACCGCCCGAAATAAAGATAAGATCCTTAATTATGAGGAAGAAATGGACGTTTAGGCTTTTAGAGTGTTTAAGTAATAAATCACGTCATTTATCTAATCAAGAGCTTAATGTTTTTGAATAGTCAGTGGTGTCTGCACAAAATTTTATGAATTATGGTATGAAAACAAGACGTCTATGTCAAAAAAGAAGAGAATCTTCTCTCAAATTGTATGCGACATCAATTATGAATTCACGACTAATTGGTGATGAGGTGTGAAAATTACCAAAAAAGTCCTAAACATGTTAGATTAATGTTAGTTCAATCCCATTTTTTTTTTTAATTTAGCCAATTTGGTCTTGAACTTTTTGAGGATTTTTAAGTATAGTCATTTTGGCCAATTTTGATTAGAAATCACTGATTTCGAGGTCGGCCATCCTACATGGTAACGTCAATGTTAACGTGAATAATTTTGCAATTTTTAATACAAGATTTCTGAATTTTTTTCCTTTTTTCCATTTTTCTTTTTATTTATTTAAAAAAATTATAAAAATTAGTTAGCATCGATCATCTTACGTCAGTTATTTCTGGCCAAAATTGACTGGACGAATTACATTGACAAATCGTCAAAAAGGTTTATAACTGAATCGGCTTCCTTATAATAGATTTAGGACTCTTTTGGTAGTCATCCCGTGTTAAGCTTGGCATACGGACGTGAATACTTAGAATTACCAGCATAATTTAACCTAAACAAATGCAGAAATCATCCGTCTTGGTGGAAAAATGTCACCCCCTCCCGAACGAGCCAAAACCAAATCACGAACAACCCTCCATGATGAGCATGTGTGAATAAGCAGTCACCTCATGATTTGATCTCGTGGAATGCCGTGGGGATAAGAGAAGAAATTAGAAAAAAAAACCCCACAAAATTCGCATTGAATAGGGAGAGTTGAAAGTGGGGGGAAAGTCATGATGCAGATGATGAATACACACCATTTGAGCTGGTCCCTCCCTGCCCATAGCCCGATTGGGAATCGGAAGTTGCTATTTCAAACCATGAGACGAGCGATTCGAGGAAGCACAGATGTGCAGGATGTCATCCATTACATTTTCAGGTTTTGCAAAAGTCAAATTAGATTCTCTATTTTTCATTATTATCTTGTCATCATGAGTTCAACAATGATTGATTTGTCTTATTGAGTTAAAATACATCTATTTCGTAATATTTTCAAGATACATATACATCAAAAGTTCGAAAATTATTCAGATAAACAAAATCACTTTGATCCTAGTAAAGTTTTCAAAGAGCTGAACATTTAAATATAAATAGAATCGAAAAGTGTGTTAAGTAGGCATGTTTTTTCTAAGAATTAAATAGTATTGAAAAGTGTGTCGAGTAGGCATGATTTTCTACGAGTTTCTTATTAACCCAGATGAATCCGTGGTGATTGAAAATCCGGATGGATCGATGCTTGTGGATCGGTAGACTTTTGAAAGAGCATCTCGATGTTCAAAATTTAAAGTGAATGATGGGACTGAAATTCGCTTAGGGGATGGAAATGAAAGAGCATATTGGTGAGGGGGTTTCTTTTAACCAAGATATCGATGAGAGGGTGAAGTTGCTAAAGTCAATATTTGGTGAGACTAATTATAAGCTCCTCACCCGAACGTTTACGTAAGCTCTAACTCCTGCCTTTTAGTTTAAATTAAGCGGGGACTGCGTTACCAGCCATTACTTTTGTTCAAATAAGAGCTTAGGTAACTACGCATTACACCTTCACACTAAATTCCAACGGCCAGAAATACGAGGCAAAAATTGACTTGGTGAAATTGCTTTTGCTTGTGGTTTTGGCTGCTGACTTCTGCGCATAGAAATTTCCTCTTACTAACTTCTGATATCAAAAGCAGCTGACTTTATTCGCTACAGAAGCAAAAAAAAAATAGAGGGGTTAAATGAATTTATGCTGAAGGCATGACGCGGAAGTCCAAACTAGATACTCATTTTGGACCTAAGACACAGTTAAATTAGGCCATTCGTGCAGAAGATGCATATCTCCAAGACATACTTGAACAATACGTTGGCGTCGATAATTCAGAGAGATCCAAACTTTGGATACATGATATGTGCAAGGTCAAATTTTAGTGAATCGAACATCGGTTTTAAAAACGTGAGCCACGAATCGGGACTAATCATCAGGGGATTCATGTTCATTGTGTCTTTTGATTCGCGTTGCGTGTGGTACTTAATTTGGTCAAATGCTACAAAATGAAGGGAGTTACCTTTGCATCGCTACCTTTGCAATGACTTTACCAATATAATATCAACGATACAAGAGTTAAAGTTGCCTTCATGTGAGTGAAAAGAGCTGCTACATCATTATCCTAACTACAATGCGTGCTAGCAGCATACCTGAAGAAAGAGTCTAATTCACTATGATCTCTCTTGCTAACTTGCAACCTCAATTGCGTCGCATGCTTACTATCTTTAATCCATAAAAAACACAAAATTACCATTTGTCGAAAGACTTATCATCTCTTCATTTGTTGATACAAACTGATCATGAATCTTCATCTCTTCAAACCAACCTAATGGCCGGATTATTACAAGATTCTACTCCCAAAATACAAAAATACCAAAAAAGTCTTAAACTTATGGCACTAAAACTAATTTAATTTTAAACCTTTCGATTGGATCCATTTAGTCTTAAATCTTTTTGCATTTATGCCAATCGAGTCCATTCGGCCAATTTTAGCCTTAAATCACTAATATGGATATTGGCTGTTTTACGTGACACGACCAACACTAACATGAACAAATTATACAATTCTATTTTTTTTTTTGAATTTTTTTATGTTTTTTTTTTTTCATTGTGGCCGGTCACTGAGTGAGGGTCGTGAGGGTCAAACCCTTGCCATGTTTAGCAAAAGTGGCCCTCTCCAAAGGCCATGAGGCCCAACTTTCGACCTCGTGGCATGGGCGAGGGTGGCCCTTGCCAGCCCTTGTGCAGACTCAATGAAAAAAAAATCATAAAATTATTTAAAAATCGTAAAATTTGTTCATATTAGCGTCGATCATGACACATAGGATAGCTGATATCCATATCAATGATTGCCGATCAAAATTAGCCGGATGGATTCAATAGTATAAATGCGAAAAAGTTTATAACTAAATTGATCCGATTAAAATATTTAGAACTGAATATGTATCGATGCAATAGGTTTAAGACTTTTTAGCTACTTTCCCCATTCGCAAAGTCCATACACTGATCTAACCTAAGTACGCAATCCAACTTTATAAGACTCTAATATCATTGGGTGGCCCAGAAAAAGAAAACCATAGTGTCATTTAGATTAGATTACTCGCATGGGGGCCCCCTCCTTGGAAAGGGAAGAGGAACAAGATTGCTTAGTCCTAATAACACACGTTAAAAGAAAGAAAGAAAGAAAACCCTAACTTAATGGCTTAATTGAGTCCCGGAGGACTGAAGGAAGCAGAAAAAGGTTATGTAAGATTCAAGATGTCTCACGTAGGCATGTCACCCTTTTGCAAATGTATCCAAAAGGGCCAGTCGTTTCTAGCGGTAGCCTTTTCCCTGTTTGTGTTATCTCCAAGAAAAGTCGAGTGCTTATGTGTAAAGCAAAGCAGATTAGTGCTTAGACAACAACAAAAGACCACGAAATTTCCACCCTCGCGACTGCGGGGGGAGAAAAAGAATGAAAATAATAGAAAGAAATGAATAGAAAGGAGGTAAGAAAAGTGGCTTCTTCTTTTCTTTTTTAATTATTTGCCTATTTTAATCGAAAGTGGGGTTTTCTATTGTTAGAAACTCTTTAAGGATTCCGAAATTCCAGAAAGCTAGAAAAAGCAAGTTAGATGCCAATGTAGAATTTGAAAGTAGGCTTTTGAGGTGGGAATTTGGCATCTTTTAATTTTCCTCTCTTCTTTTTCTTTGGAAAAAATTTAAAAAAGACAGGAAAAAAAGGGGAGAAAAAACCCAGAAAGATGCTTCGATACGGCAGTGGCAATGTCCCAATCATGATTTGGTTTAGCCCTCCATATTTACTTGGCGGAATTGTCTTTTGGAATTAATCTTGTCCGGAATCATTTCGTGTTGACAAAAAGGGGGATGAGTAAAGCATACCTTAGACGCTTATTAGACTAATCATGGAATTAATATGAAACATATCGGATGTCTTTGTTTTTTTTTGCCCCCCGTGGGAAAGACTCCAAGAACTAATCAATATCGCACGAGAAAAAAAGGAATGTATGGGAAAGCTTCATGTGTTCGTGCTCGCTTTTTTCCTGCTCAAAAAGACAATTATGGGTTCATGAACATGAAAATGCTAGGCAAGAGTCCTCGTTTTTTTCCAGGACTCTCTTGTCATTGAGATCACATTATCTGTCGACCTAACTTTTCAAACTTTTTTCCTATGCAAAACATTTCCCTTTTGGAAAAAGGAAATAACATAGGAATCTTCGATTGTGAAAAAGGCGAAGCCAATGGTCGTGTCTTGCTTGATTGGTGCTTCTCCCTGCCGAATTCAATTTTTTATCTATGTTTTTTTCTTTCTTTTCTCTCTCCAACATCCCGTAAAGAAACGAACCCACTTTCCTTTGTCCTGAATGATGAGGAAAAGGGGGGAAAGTCGAAAGTCTACTTTCTTTGAGTGCAAGAAGCTACCAAAAACTTTTCAGGAGGGGAGGGAGAGTGGGTTAAGCTACACGGGATGGGGGGCTCCTATATTTACCCCACCTCGTGAGTGATTTGTTGCTTTGTGTTTGCTTAAAGTTTTGACCTAGAATGACATGATTATATGGACTATTTACGTGTATGTGCAAAAAGCTAGGAGGGGCTTCGCTTGCACTACTGAAAAGGAAGTGGCATGGGCCCTAATGTTTCATGATATTAGATCAATCGTCCCTTTGTGAGAGAGATAGAGAGACCCCTTTTTTTCTTCCCGGTTGATGATTCGAGGGAGTGAGAGAAAGAGAGAGAGAGACCCTTTTTTTTCTCCCGATTGATGATGATCATAGATTAATTCATTGCATTTTGAACTGAGGGGAGAAAGAAAGGGACTTTTCGGGGTCTATTAGGTCAAATAAGCGCCACTTTGGTCCTTATGATAGAAGATCCATATGACTAGGGTCATTGGTTGATCTAGCAATCTTAGAGGGAACAAGGGCAAATTGGAATCATTGTTCCTCTATTATTGAGGGGGGGTTGAGAGAATGGGTGAGGAAAAAGGCACAAGGTGTGGTGAGGAAACAACTTTTCCCTCACCAAGGAACCAACTACAAAAGCAAATTCTTTTGAAAGTGATGGTGAGGTAAATTAATCAAAGAAAAGATAAAAAGAAAAATTGGAGAGAGAGAGAGAGAGAGAGAGAGAGATTCAATTGGAATTAAAGAAGTAGAATGATGGGAAGATATCTAACGATTGTTTCAAAAAGTATGGGGGTAGGAGTTGGAGTGATGAGGTCACCTTAGCTTTCTTTTATAAAGTGGAAAGAATCATTATGGTATGATGCTTAAGTTGAGGGCATGCTAAAGACAAAAGCATGGAGCTTCTTATATTAGGAGCATTAGCTCCGTCAATTGGTATCACAATTCCTGATCCCACTTTTTATAATTGAACTTCCCTTTTCATTCATTAACCAAATATAATTAAAAAATTATCTTAATTTTATGTACCCTCTTTCTGATTTCTTTAATGTCAATTTGGCCCTATTAATCAACGTCGTAACCAATCCATTCTCTAGGGCATTGAATTCATATCACGTCTACGAGAGATAGACCTAGGTAAAAATCTGAGCATAGCCACCTTCCTTTCCCTTTCACCTAACTAGTTTTCTTAGTAGGCAAGGGAAAAATAAAATAAAAGTCAACAGCTTAAAATTGACTCCACCAAGTCGTTAGGGCATGCCACGTGTGAGTAACGGGTAACATGGGAAATGAAGGATCGGGGCGGGGGCAAAATGGTCATGCAGGTCCCAATAAAGTCTCTTGCAGGTTGCAGAGATACTTGAACGGTAATAAATGCCGAAAGTCCTCTCGGTCAGCGTAAAGGAAACTGGACCCTCTCTCTCTCACGCGTTGCAATTTGGTCTTCGAATTTTTTAAATTTTTTCAATTGGACCCCTTAATTTGACCAAAAATAAAAATAAAAATTGGTCCCTTAATTTCGTTTTTTCCTTTTTTGTCGAATACCCCTTAATTTAGTTAACCATGATTCATTATGTTCAAAATGATATTCGAAATAAATAGGGAGAAAAAAGAACAACATAAACGATGACTAGATCAAAAATGGTGACGCACAGTACAAATTATCATAATTAAAGAATAAATAAGAGTTAAATGAAGCGAAATGACGATTAATTTTTTCAATTGGACCCTTTAATTTGACCAAAAATAAAAATAAAAATCGGTCCACTTAATTTAGTTAACCATGATAAATTATGTTCAAAATGATATTCGAAATAAATAGGGAGAAAAAAGAACAACATAAATTATGACTAGATCAAAAGTGGCGGCGCCAGTACAAATTATCATAATTAAAGAAGAAATAAGAGTTAAATGAAGCGAATCACCAGCCGATTCTCTCGCCTCCAATGACGGTTGACAGACAGTCTTCGAGGATCGAGCAAGGGCGCGACAATCACGGCCAAGCTCGAGTGACAGATGTCACTTCCCACTTCATCTATTCACACACGCATATGCTATGAGAGAGAGAGAGATCGAGAGAGTTGGCGAGAGTCGTCTCTCTTAATTAACCTGCCAACTCTTGTCACAGTTCAAGCGAAATCCACGGCAATAGGCTAAGCACAATAGTTAGGTTGCTACCCCTACCTAGCCTTGCTAGGTGTATTGATCATGTGATAGCTATTACATATGTCGAGAGAGTAAAACATAATCTTCAAAATAAAATTCTTCGAATTAAATTTCATTTTTGAAGTCAATTTTGCGGTGACAGAGACACAATTAGGTCGAAGTTACTATTCTAGAAAATATTTATTGATGATGATAAGTGCATAAGATGATAGCATAAGCCGAAACAATATGGTCCGTGGATTAAAGACTTTATTAAGGTGAGCATGAATACGTTGGAGCAAAGCTTAGCGGGGGATTTGTTCAAAAGCGAAATTAATATGCTATAATGCACTTCTGATGAATTAAAGGACAAAAAATGATTATAATAATAGAGCAAAAAGAGAGGCCACTTTCTACATCGGGCCCCCTTAATTAAATAACACTTGATTAAAACATAGTTTTCAATTAATCGATCAATCATGCTTAAAAAAACCGCCCTAAAAAGAGGGCCTGGAGGTGGAAAGCAGTAAAAAGTTGTGTAAAAGGGATATTGAGGAACACTTTATCATTATAATAATAATAATTATCATTATCATTATAATATTTATCTTTTGTTATTGTTTTATTATTTTCAAGAAAAAGGAGCAATATGAAAAAGGGTTAGCTCGAGAAACGCGTAAAAGGCAAGGGAGGGCGTGCGTTGCCAAAAGGGAATTATGATGATTTTGTTCACCTCTTCACATAAAGCTGGCGAGTTCCAGAAATTTTAATTATTCTTTTCAAAGGGGAAAAAAAAGGCTTGGGAATCCGAAAAGTTGCTTCGCTTTTAACGCCTTGTGCTCCCTATTTTTTATTCAGCAGTATTGGATTAATCATGTGGCCACCTATCTATTTTTTTAATGGAGTTCTTGTTAATTAAACCAGCAAGACGCTTAAATTGACAAAGATATTATCTTTCAAATAAAGTAAGTTACTTCCCATAGTTCTTGGCATATTCCCAAATGACTCCTAACAGATATTTTAGGAACACTATTCTTAACAATTTTTTTTTTTTTTGCAATTAGGGTATCGCTTTTTTTTTTCCTTATTAGAAAATCATTGTAGGATTTCAAATGTGGCAACATGGATTCGCCATAACATTTGTAGATCTCTTCGAGAATGCATCGTGACAGCTTCGGTCTTAAGGCTACATGCATAATTTGACCAACTTTGTCCAAGGAATGCTGACTTGTTTAGGATACAAACAAAGGCATATAGAGGATTCACATCCCTAGTCTGATCATGAATGTTCCAAGCGAACGAACTCAATATTCATGGAGGAAAGAATGGATAAAATTCGAGATATAAAGAAAAATATGATTAAGCCGGTTAAAGAATGACTTAATGTAGGAATCAAATTGAGCGCTCGGTCATTCATTCTAAAAATTCAAATACTAGAGAACAATAGATGTTGTGTTTTATACCTTAACACAGTCAAAACATCATATATTTCTTGAAGATCGCCTGAGAATGATACTAGAGTACTTGCAGTGGGACATATAATGGGAGATATGCTCTCATAACATAACTCAAACTCCTTCTATTTTTTAGTAATCTGGTGTCTATCAACATATTTTTGTCGAAGAGTTATGCATCTATAAAATGAAAAGTTGGCACAACTCCTTCTTGGACAGGGTTTGTGATGAAGAAAGGTTTCACATGTTGGGTGGTCGTGATGAAATTGCATGACAATTTGTTGGTTATATGTGGTTTTCTGCTATGAAGCTATCAATATAGTTGGATGAAGAGATAGATAGAGTCAAATAGTACAACTCTAACGTGAGTAGATAGAGATGGGTACTCACCCATTTATGAACCGCGTCAAGTCAATGACTTAATTTGCGCAAGTTCCAAATTCTGAAAAAAGATGGTACCCAGTCATTTTACCCTCTCAAAGTATTTGCAGTAGGACATATAACAGGAGACGTGCTCCCATAAGTCAACTCCTTCTATTTTCTAGTAATATGGTGTTTGTCAAGATACTTCTCTCAAAGAGTTATGCATCTATGAAATGAAATGTTGGCACATATCATTCATGGACAGGGTCAGTGATGAAGAAATGATTGACATGCTCGTGGTGGTGAAGAAATCGCATGATAATTTGTTGGTCACGTGTAATTTTCTATTCTGAAACTGTCGATATAGTTGGAGGGAGAGATAAAAAGAGTTACATAGTTCAGCTCTAACGTGAGTAGATGGAGATGGTTACTCACCCAATTTATGAGCTCGTCAAATTAACCATTGGATGGCCACCCTTCCAACATGGAAGGGAATGTGAGGGGTTCGAATCTCCAAAGTAGTTTCAGGGGGGTTGGGGTGTGGACGAATTAGTTTCAAGTGTGGATTTCGACTCCCACGCCTTACAAGGAGGCATGACAAAAGTCTTAAAGTGAGGGTTAGAATATGAGTAAAGTCTGATCGATAAAAAAAAAAAAACTCATCAAATTTATTACTTAATTTACGTGAGTCCTAAATTCAAAAAAAAAATTAGTATCCACTCATTTTGTCCTCTCAAAGTACCTGCAGCGGGACATAAAACAGGAGACATGCCCTCGTAACTCAAGTCCTTCAATTTTCTAGTAATTTGCGTTTGTCAAGGTATTTCTGTCGAAGAATTATGCATTTAGGAAATGAAATATGGGCGCATATCCTTCATGGACACGGTTTGTGATGAAGAAAGGTTTCACGTGTTCATGGTGGTGATGAAATTGCATGACAATTTGTTGGTGACAAGTTGAAGCTGCTAATATAGTTGGAGGGAGAGATAGACAAAATCACACAATCCGGGTATAATGTTAGTAGATAGAGATTGGGACTCACCATTTATAAATTGCATCAAATCAATTACTTAAATTATGTGCATCCTAAATTCCAAAAAAGATGGGTACTCACTCATTTTGCCCTCTTAAAGAACTTGCAATGGAACATATATCGGGAGACATGCTCTCATAATTCTCCTTCTATTTTCTAGTAATATGGTGTTTGTCAAGATACTTCTGTCAAAGAGTCAAGCATCTATGAAATGAAATGTCGGCACATATCCTTCATGGATAGGGTCAGTGATGAAGAAAGGTTTCACATGCTTGTGGTGGTGATGAAATTGCATAATGATGTAATTTCCTATTATGAAACTATTAATATAATTGGAACGACAGGTAAAAAGAATCACATAGTGCAGTTCTAACATGTGTTGATAGAGATGGGTACTCACCCAATTTATGAAACGCATCAGATTAATTACTTAATTTATGTGAGTCCCAAATTCCAAAAAAAAAGAATTAATATTTCGGATTTTAAATTAATTGGAGGCACAGGTTGATACCTTGGATTTAACCTATTAAAATACTATCTATTTTGACTCGTTTCATATCAAGGCGCCTCCGTAAGTTAATTATAGTGTTTACATATTATATTTCAGTCACACTCTCACTCTCCTCCTATTCAGTGCCTAAATTCGATTCGTTACATACACCACCTATCTTGACATACTTACTGTCGATGAGGAGGAGGTGAAAGTTTAAAAGTACGAGAAGGAGGGATGTGATGTGATGGTCATAAATACAATTGGTCTATTTTGAAAACCAACTCAAGCAAGCACATGAGGCCAACCTCCACCATCAATGCTTGATATTTTTGGGCCGTCGATACGTAGCATTCCACCATTTTCTATGCATTTAATGAGCCATCTTTTCTGAAGTTAACATGATTTATCTATCAAGCTATAAATTTTATGTTGATATCTTCTTCAAAACAAAAATTTATCCTAAGCCAGCGTTATTTATTTATTCATTTTTTCCGATACAAAAATGTTAAAAGAGCGTCCACAAGGATTAATTTACTTAGACATACAAGATGGCAACTAATTAAGGGTCGGTGTTGGCTAACTCTTCTTCTCTAAAAAGGGTTTCGTCAACGATTGCTCGTGCTTCGCAAGTCTTGATGACACGCCCTCTCGAGGTAATTTGAGAGAAAATAGATTTTAAAACGTCGGAGCTCGCGCATATCCATCGGCTTCATGATGAGTTCGAGATGGGAATCATTGCATCCATGAGAAAACGAACCCTTTCTAGCTGCGTGGCTTATGATATAATGCGAGGGTGCATCATGCAATGCTTTTGGACGAAGACAAGAGATACGTTTCATCACTCATGGTTGCTTGGCCCTTTTTAAGCTTGAGCCACACGAATTTCGAAACATTCCAAACGACCATCATTTTCTCATAGTGGAAAAACGAGGAGAAAAGAAAAAAGAAAGGAGGAAAAATCACGTAAAAAACCGAGCTCTCTCTCTGTCTCGTTTAAGGTTGCGTCGCTTAATTAATGATGTTGCATTTGGTGTCGGTGTTAATGACGTCATAAATTATGTTCATTAGGGCCACCCTGATCTTCGCCTCGTGGAACACGGCTTCTTCCAGCGGCTCTCTCCTGCCCTAAATTTGACTACTTCTTTGAAATTATTGAGGCCCCCCTTTCTGGAAGAAACCCAGTCGATTCCGATGAAAAAAGTCGATTGATCGATTGATATTACGTCACGTGCTACATGACCGTCTTACTTATGTCGCGGGCAAATTAATTTTCACCAAATTATCATTTGATTATGTCGGATCATTTCTTTTTTTATGCGTGCAAGTGATGAGGTCGATAAAACTTTTCTCAAACATGGACTATTCAAGTATGTGCATATCGAGTTTAGTATCGTACACAAGAAAGATAGTTAGGTGAAGTCCCCCGTAAATAATGCCAAACTTCAGGTAACATCTTTATAGGTTCACGGTTTTCTTGACCTTTAATACTGATTAGGCTAGTTATAGGATAAACTATTATTTTGTTGAGGGTGCTACGTGCTATTATTTAATGTTTGATTGGCAGTTGGCACGATGCACCCAACAGAAAGTAATGAGATTATTTTATTTTGGGTATCATTCTACTTATCTATAATTAATAAAAATAAAAATTAAGACTCCGTTTATTACGTGCAAAATAAATGATTTGAAAATATTTTTCTAAAAAAATTACTCATATCCCTTGAAATGTATAGATGATTATTTAACAATTCACGTTTAAATATTTTTATGGACAACGAAACTAATTTTCGCATGTTTATTTTCGTACGCAAGTTAAAAATGAATCATTATTTTTTTGTGAAACAAAAGCATTCTGAATAATATCACTAGACCATCTTCTTGTCCTGATTTCACTCATTTAAATACCGAAATTTTCGTACCAATAAAAAAGATGTCCAAGAAAGTGTCTTTCCACGCAAAAAAAAAAGAAAAAAAGAATCACTCCTCCCTGGAGGACGAACTTCCCAAAAAAAAAGTCACACGCTCATTTTGACTAAGCATTAGCCGATAAATACAGAGTAAAAGTAAAAATATCTAATGAAGTTCCCGTCAACTACCCGCTAGATATTTTGTTAAGTGTACTTAGCAAGAGTACATGCCGATCGCACTTAATCCGACCAAGGCAATTAATTGAAGATTACAACATTTTTTTTAATTTTTTTTTCGCGATAAGCATTCGAGGGCAATTGTTAACAATATTGTCGTGTGAACATAATTATTAATTTCTCGTCGAAATAACACAATTTAAAAGCACACATATATAACATTTTAATATATTAATATATATTAAAATACGAGAGTTTAGAAAGCGAAAGCTATAAAGGAAGAGAGAGAGAGAGAGAGAGAGAGAAAGAGAACGAAAAGTCGGAAGTATGAAAAAGGCGAAAGCCGTGCGATGCCCCTTTGGAGCGGGTTCCCGTGTGAAAAGCCTGAAAAAATCAAAAAAATCAAAAAAATCAAAAAACGCCCCCACCCCCGGCGGAGTCCGCATCGCGCCCGACCGCGCGTGCGCCCCACGCGGGCCTCCCGCGGTCCCGCCGCCGGCCTATCCGACGCCCTCGCCCGAGCGACGCGGCGGCGCGTGGGGGAAGGGGGGGGGTGCGGCATGATTGCATGGAAGGATCGAAAGGGAATTTCAAACGCGAGAGTAAAAAAAAGGACGAGGAGGAAAATATAACAAATGGTCAGTCAATCCTCGGTCGCGAGTCCGCTAGAGAGAGAAAATTGGAAAGGAGAGGGGAGAGAGAGAGAGAGAGAGGGAGATTAGCCAGTGTGATGGCATCGATTCATCAGCAAAGACGATAATACTCTCTCTCTCTCTCTCTCTCTCTCTCTGCTTTCTCTCTCCTGAAAAGGTGTTTTTGAGTCTCTCTCCTATTCCATCATCTCGCGGCGGATGAAGACAAAGAGGAGAGAGAGAGAGAGAGAGAGATTGGAAAAGGAAATACAGAGACAGGGGCAGCAGCACCACTTCCTGTTGCTGCGAAACTAATTAAAAAAAAGAGGTTGAAAATTGAGATGGAAAATGGGAAAAAAACGGATGACCCAAGAAGGGGGAGCGGAAGATGAGAAGATGGGTAGCAGTACTTCCAGTTCCAGGAATTCCTCGCTCTCTCTCTCTCTCTCCTACCTCTGAAAAGAGAAAAGAATTTTCCTTTTTTTTTCCCACTTGCTTTAACGAATTTTTTTTCACTTGCCCACTTTTTGACAGAGAGAGAGAGAGAGAAAAGGGGGGTTGGGTTTGGTTTGGTTTGTTTTTGTTTGTTTATTCTTAATACACGAAAAGGCTTTGCAGTCCTCCCATTTTTAATTTTGCTCTGTCTCTCCCTGACCAATTTCCTTTCCCCTGCATTATTGTTGTCTTGCATTTTGTCCTCGATGTTTTTTTACTTTTTCTCCTTTGCGCGTGTGGTTTATGGGTGAATTCAATAGAGAGAGAGAAAGGCTCTTGGTGAAGGAGAGGGGATCTGATCTCTCCTTTTCGCGTTGAATTCTCAACATCTTGCTTTATTTTTGTTGACACTCTCTGAGACAGAGGGGAGAGAGAGAGATAGAGATGGAGAGAGATTAAGGGGAGATCGCAAAAAAGGGGATTTATAGCTGAGAGTCCTTTCTCTCGCACACTATTATCCATCACTCCTTATCTCCCTCTCTCCCCACTTTTTTATTTTGGTTCCCATTGCGATACAGAAGCTTTTCATCCCTTTCTCTGTTTTTCGGGCACCTTCCCCCTTCCCCTCCCTCTTCCTCCCTTTCTTGAAAACGAGCTTCCTGTCTATTTCGGAAAGCCTCCCCATTCTCACTTGAATAACATCACCTCACCTTTTGCCAAAAGCTCCTTTTATTCCTCCTCTAAATTTCCCCTCCGGAATCTCTCTTTCATAGCTTGCTTCTTGATTCAAACCCAATTCCATTCTCTCCGATTTCACCCCCCCCGAAATTTGAATCCCCCCACGACCCAATTCTTCTCCCATGAAATCGAAAACTGGGTAGCGTCCTTTCTTTTCCGAAGAGGCCCGGAAGACAGTCGGGAGCGTTTCTTTAAAGCTCTTTCGACGAATAAATTCTTGATTGCAAATGAGAGCCGGTCTAAGCACGATCCAGCAAACGCTAACGCCAGAGGCGGCGACCGTGTTGAGCCACTCCATAGCCGAGGCGGGCCGCCGGAACCACAGCCAGACGACGCCTCTCCATGTCGCGTCCACCCTCCTGGCCTCGCCGTCGGGGTTCCTCCGGCAGGCCTGCATCAAGTCGCACCCGAATTCGTCCCACCCGCTCCAGTGCCGCGCCCTCGAGCTCTGCTTCAGCGTCGCGCTCGAGCGGCTCCCGACCGCGCAGGGCGCGAGCCCGGGGCTCGAGCCGCCGATTTCGAACGCTCTCATGGCCGCCCTCAAGCGGGCGCAGGCGCACCAGCGGCGCGGCTGCCCCGAGCAGCAGCAGCAACCTCTGCTCGCCGTCAAGGTCGAGCTCGAGCAGCTGATCATATCGATTCTCGACGACCCGAGCGTGAGCCGGGTCATGCGGGAAGCTAGCTTCTCCAGCCCTGCGGTCAAGGCCACAATTGAGCAGTCCCTGAATTCGGCCGCCCCGGCCGCCGCGGGTACCAATTCGTCTCCAATTGGATTGGGTTTCCGATCGCCGGCAGTACCCACTGCCGGTCCACCAAGGAATTTGTACTTGAATCCGCGACTCCAGCAGCAGCAGCAGCAGCAGCTCGGGAATTCGACCCAACAGAGAGGGGAGGAGGTCAAAAGGGTGATTGATATCTTGTTGAGGCCCAAGAA
The DNA here is from genome assembly GCA_007663325.1 of Eucalyptus pauciflora. Lineage (NCBI taxonomy): Eukaryota > Viridiplantae > Streptophyta > Magnoliopsida > Myrtales > Myrtaceae > Eucalyptus > Eucalyptus pauciflora. The sequence goes on from VMYD01000248.1 coordinate 1,541,815, forward strand.
GAGGAACCCGGTATTGGTCGGCGAGTCGGAGCCGGAGGCCGTGGTCAAAGAATTGCTTAAGAGGATCGAGAACAAAGAATTGGGTGATGGGCTGCTCAAGAATATTCAGGTTGTCCCGTTGGATAAGGAAATCGGGTCGGACGAGGCAAAGATACCCACCAAATTTCAAGAATTGGGTGACGTCTTGGAGACCAAGATGGGGAGCTCGGGAGGTGGTGGTGTGGTTCTTGATTTAGGGGATTTGAAGTGGCTGGTGGAGCAGCCAGCGGCCATCTACACTTTGGGCACGGTTCAGCCGCCGCCGCAGCAGTTTGTATCCGATAAGGGGCGGATCATGGTGGCGGAGATGGGGAAGTTGTTGGCAAGGTTTGAGAAGAGTAGTTGTAGGCTGTGGTTGATTGGGACTGCTACTTGCGAGACATACTTGAGGTGTCAGGTTTATCATCCTTTAATGGAAAATGACTGGGATTTGCAAGCAGTGCCTATTGCAGCCAGATCACCTCTTCCTGGATTATTCCCAAGGTATGATTACTTTTAATCTTTGCATTTTGCATTTAATGTGTAGTTCCCAAGAATAAGTTTCTACTTATATATCAATAATCAGAAAAGTAACCTTGTTGCCGGGTCTTTCTGATTCAACTTCAATGTCGAGTGTTGTCTGAAGCAAATCTCCTAGATTCAATGCTTCTGGTCTGTAAGAAAGTTTGATGCAAACCGTAACTCCGAGCATTTTGCTAACTGCATAAAGTTAGACACCTGAAAGTTACCTGCCATTGAAATCTAAATTTCCTCGATCCTGTTTGTTGTTGCTGGGGAGTAAGCAAAGGAATTTTCTAGTTCGGATAACCAGTTCGGTGATATGAGGATGAGTTGGTTTAATAGTCAAAAGGAGTTTTATGTGAAGGAATTATCTAGTGTTTGGAGAGACAAGGATGGGTCGGAGATATCAAAGCCCTTTTGGGATACTGGATTAATGTGGATGCTTAAATTTCTTTCTTTGATTTCTAGGTTGGGAGCGGATGGAATTCTAGGCAGTTCGGTTGAATCTTTCTCGCCACTGAAGAATCTTCCCACTACCATTTCTGCATCTCCGAGACTTCTCCCTGAGAATTTGGATCCTGCTCGAAGAATGGGCTGCTGCCCGGAGTGCACTAAAAAATGTGAACAAGAAATTGCAAGAGCCGCATCCACAGAACTTGAGAAGCCCAGTCCGGAAGTTGAATCAGAATCGGGCCGATTGCCACTTCCCCCGTGGTTGCAAAATGCAAAAGTCCATGGGAGTCAGAATAAGTTTCAGGTAATTTTGCGTGTGAATTGGGATGCAGATGTATTGCAAAGAGTGGAATGTGAAATTGTTTGGTTATGAATGTTCAATTTTGCTCTGTTTCATTTGCAGACCAAAGACCAGGGATTCCTCCTACAAAAGCAGAGGAGCCATGAGATACAGAAGAAATGGAAAGACACGTGTCTGCGTTCTCATCCTCAACTCCATCAACAAAACTTCGGCTCCGAGAAAATTAGTTCTATGCCTCGGTTGATGCCAGGATTGTGCAATCCTAACCCTCTCTTGCACCAGCCGTTCCAACCCAAATTACAACTTATTAACAGAAACCTCGGGGAAGCCCTGCGGTTGAATTCCAGCACGCCTCCTAGCCAACCACCTGAGTCAGTGGCTAGCCCACCGAGAAGTCCCGTCAGGACAGACTTGGCTCTTGGGCCAGCCAAGGTTGCTGAAACCACCTTGAAGACAGCCGATGGAGACCAATTTAGGGACTTTATGGGTGTCAAGCCTGCCGAACCCCAGAAGATCACTGAGCTGAACATTGAGAAGCTTCTGAGCAAATCAGATACGGACTCATTCAAGAAGCTTCTTAAAGGTCTACTGGAGAAAGTTTGGTGGCAGCGTGAGGCCTCAACTGCCTTAGCCACTGCCATGACCCGGGGCAAGCTTGGTAACAGCAAACGGCGTGGGCCTGGATCTAAGGGTGGCACGTGGTTAGTATTTATTGGTCCTGATCGGATCGGCAAGAGGAAGATGGCATCGGCTCTTTCAGACCAAGTCTGTCATGCTACTCCGACTGTGGTTTCTTTTGGATCCCATCGTGGTGGTGGGGATTCCCCTACCAGTTTCCGTGGTAAGACGGTGCTCGATCGGATAGCTGACGCGGTCAGGAGGAACCCATCCTCGGTAGTCTTGCTCGAGGACATTGACGAAGCAGATGTTCTAGTTCGCGGGAGCATCAAACGAGCAATGGACACAGGCAGGATTGCCGATTCTCATGGCCGTGAAATCAGTCTTGGGAACGTCACCGTCATCCTTACTCTGCATTGGTTGCCGGATAATCAGAAGTTGTCATCGGATGCTATTTCCCTGGGTGAAGAAAAGCTTTTTAGGTTGGCCAGAAGTGGTTGGCAGTTGAGGCTTTCCCTTTGCGAGAAGTCTGCGAAGCGCCGGGCTAGCTGGTTACGGGAGCAGGACAGGCTCACAAAGCCCAGGAAGGAGAACAGTCTCGGAATGGGGTTTGACCTGAATGAAGCCGCAGATGTGGATGATGATCGGACTGATGGGTCTCACAATTCAAGCGATCTGACAGTTGATCATGATGTGGACCACGGCCTCGACAATAGACGATCATCCATGGCTTCGCAAGTGTACAAGGAACTGCTCAATCTCGTTGATGACTCCATCATCTTTAGCCCTGTGGATTTCGATCCTGTCGTACAGGAAACCATAAACTCCATCAGAGAGACGTTCTTGACCATTATCGGCAACCGAGTCTCCATCGAAGTGCAAGAGGAGGCCATCCACAAGATTCTAGGGGGTGTTTGGTTGGGCCAGACTGGATTGGAGGAGTGGATGGAGAACGTGCTGGTCCCGTTCTTCCACCAGCTCAGGGCGCGGTTGCCTGCCACAGTCGGCATGACACCCGATGAATCCGTGCTCATCAGGCTCGAGTCCGACGCCGAGCCCGGCAGCCCGAGAGAGGGGGAGTGGCTGCCTAGAAGCATCAAGGTGGTGGTGGACGGGCTGTGATCAAGCGGTGTACGGTCGGTAATGTTCTCTGTATGTTTTTCGAGGGAGATGTAAATAGGGTCGAAAAACCATCTCAGGTTGCTTGTGGTGGGGCAAGTCGAGACGGTTTGAAAGTTAAAAAGAGGTTAAAAAAACAGTTAGTATGAGGTTTGAGACATTAATCAAATTAGATTTTAAGCCGAGATACCTTTCTAAAAGATGCCTCCTTCAATGTCTCAGCCTTTTTGTATTGTTTAATTAAAATTGCACAAGATATAATAGGGTCTTTACCATAGAAATATGTCTATTTAATTAATTTTACGGACGATGATCAATAAGATGAGCATTCTTTTCCTCTTTTTTTAGTTCTCCCCCCCATGTTTTGTTCATGTGGGTATGGAAAGATGTATATATAATATCACAATGACATCATCTTTATGGTCTGATCTGACTTACCAAGTCATGAGCATTAAGGGTTTTTGTTATGTTTGACTTTTTCTTCGTTCGGTGAAAGACAAATTTGACTCTGAATGAGGCAGGCGATGGATTAGGTCGGGACTCCAAACGAGTGAAAAGGTAAATTTTCAACTACCGATTTTGTCCTGTAAAAAAAGACGTATACGGCGGTTCTTGAACCGTGCCATGATCAATTCTCGAAACCAAGAGCCCCCCCTTTGCGGAATCCACGTGGGTCGGTCCTCGTGAAACTCTCTCTCTCTCGTCGAGATGAACTGAATCGGCGCTCTTCGTGCGTCGTTTGCTCTCCTCTCTCCTTCTTTCCTTTCCTGTACTTGAGCTGTAGACGTGCGGCGATTTGCTTCTCGCTCATTTAATGTTCCAATGACCCACCACAGCCGAAAACTAAGCTGATGTATATCGCGAAAGGCAGGGAAGTCTTTGGTTGAATGTTGAGAGTAGGAAAATGACAAATTGGCTTTCGAGTCGCGAAGGGCCAAACACTTCCGGCTGACCGAAGAAACTATGGTCGCGCGGGGAACTTGTTGGTATCGTTTGACGTTGATTTTTGTCCCCTAGCTCGTTCCTGTTCTTTTCTAAAATATCGCCCGTTCGCCATGCACGGTCGTGGAGATCAGACGGTCCGAAGCGTGCCAAAGCAAACCATGAGCTCTAATCACCATCACTCCGCTGGCCCCTCCTCCCCCTCCCGTCGCTTTTCATTACACGAAAGAAGGGAAGAAGAGACAGCAAACCGAGAGGGGGACTCGAATCGCGAGCGCTTGCTTGGCATCATGAAGATGCACATGCGTTAGCGGCACGAGCGATCCTCGAGCCGGGTTTGCACGTAAGAAGCAATCCCGTCTTCATATTCTCCTCCTCCTTTCGGTATGCACGCATAGCAAACGTACTTGCACTAGACAAATCCGTTTGACAACTAGCAAGATCTTGGTTTTCTCCTTCTTTGAGGGGGGGAAAGTAGCGTTACCATATGAATTCCTTACGAATTAGTTGGGACCGCCGATTCTTCTGCAAGAACATGATAAGATCGTACGCGGGGAGACATAAACAAAAAGAGAATGAGAGGGAATGCGCCTTTTAGGCCGTGGGATTTTAACCGGTTCCTAATCGAGCTTCATGGTGAGGGATTCGCCACGCAAGAGGTTGGCAATATAATAAAGCCGAACCTTAGGAATTCGCACTATATAATAAAGCCAAGACCTTCTTGCACAAATGTCTATCCGACCCAATCTCACTTGCAACCGAAGCAAATGACGAAGAGAGAGAGAGATGGTATTATGATGGAAGTTAGGCACCGGATCACTTGCATACCAAGTTACGATGGGTGCCTATTGGGAATCGAAGCAAAACGGAGGGTTTCTATAATCATGTCTATACCGACAAAACAGCAATGAGATACTATAATTAGGACTTGCTACTTACGCGGGGTGTGCCTAAACACTCCATTCATGAAAAGAGGTTTTACGCACCTTCCTTTAAAGATATTTTTAGGTATGATATATGAAAACAACATTCACGATCCATCTTACACTTTATGTAATCTTGAGATTTCATTATGATATTATAAACAGAACATATTTAGTCCATACGTGCTACTGGTGATAACATATGTAATTTTGGGTGAGTGATGAATTATTGAGATTCAAATAAACACAAAATTTCAAATTGCGTTACATCGATCCTTGAGGTCTTCACAAAATTCATGAATTGAAGCGGAATCATAGGAACCAAATCCTCGTCCGATAGCATTTGTTTCCCCTCTTTTTACGTTATTCTTGCTAAAATTTGCAATGAGCACTGTCAAGCACTTGTCTCAAAAACCATGCCACGCCATGCCAAGCGCCAAGTTCCTCAGCATTGAATCCCCCGAGTCTCAATCCGAGTTCTCAAGCGGGTTTGCTTTCAACACGATGCGATCCCCACATGCATTGTCGACAAGAAATTGGGGGCATTGACTCTCGTGCTGAGAGGGACAAGAACGGTCGCTGGGAGTTATTAATGGATTTTGGGTCTTTGGCATGTGTATGCATTTATGGTTCTGCATCCCGGTCATCTGTCTCACCCGCCCCTTGTCACTTCACATCAAGTTCAAGGTCCCCTTCGCAAATCGCATTCGCAGTTGCAATCGCTCCGTGACGCTGCTCTCAGATCCCCTTCTCCTCCGCATCTTCTTTTCCATATAGGACAAAAGAAATTCAAGGGTGATGCATCTAATGTACATGAATAAGATATATATCTATATTGATTAATTTGTTAGTGTTGTCTTTTTTTATAAAAGGAGATAAGTGAACTTTTTGCTCATGTAAATCGTTACATCCATGTGCATTGAGTAAATGTTAGTATGCTATTGGTTGGTTAGCATAACTCTCGAGATCACTTTGACGGTTAGTATTAAGGGTTAATACTCTAAAAAACTCCAAACTGCTATACCACCAAAAACTGATATATTTATGACAAATTTACCCTCTGTTAGTTTTCGTTAAATTTTACTGTCAAATTATTAAGTTAAATGACACTTGACAGTTGACTGGTAAACCAATTTGAAATTTTACGCTTCATTTGTCACAGTTTACAATTTTTGTAATTTCTGTGTGATATTAATCCAATTTAGTTAAGGGTATATTTGTCACAAATTTATCAGTTTTGGGTTTTTTGCGGCTGAATAAATTAGTTTAGGGTAAATTTGTTATAAATGTACTTGTTTATGGTTTTTTACGGTCAGTTGGGGTAAATTTGTCACAGGTGTACCGGTTTGGAGTTTTTCAGAGTATTAACCCTAGTATTAAAACATCTAATCGGAAAGTTAATGTTATTAAGTGAATGGTTAATATCACAAAGAATCTTAAACTGATAAACTTGTGATAAATTTATCATAAACTAATTTTTTTTACTACACAAAATTCACACTAGTACATCGATGATAAATTGATCATAAATTAGTATATTTGTAACAAATTTACCCTCAATTAGTTACCATTAAATTAAATTAATACCATGAAAAACTATAAACTGGTATACTTATGAAAAATGGATAATAAAACCCCAAATTAGTAATCATCTAACTCAGTATATTGATAGTAAAATTTAATGGAAATTAACAAATAGTAAATTTGTTATATGTATACCAGTTTGAGATTTTTTATAGTCAAAAAATTAATCTCGGATAAATTTATCACGTTTATGTCAATTTGGGGTTTTTCATGATATAGGAAGGCAGATAGTGCCGCTTCAGAGTCTGAGAGTTTATATTCCTATGACATGTTAGTTGAGATGGACTGACTCGTTTACTTTCTCTGGCACATGAAGTCGCTGAGCAGAACATATAGAATTACGTGCCGGTTATGAATTATCTGGCGGGAGGAATAGAAAGACCAGATCAAACAAACCACAAAAGACAAGCGAGGATAGAAAGGGAGGGAAGCACCATCCATCCCAATACAATTATGCCGTCTGTGATTAGCGAGTAAGAACTTCTTTCGGCTGCCATATGGTGGAAAGCCTAACGTTGAATTTGATCCCACCTATAAAGGGAAATCAATCGTGCGAGATGAATTGCAATTGTATACTGTACCCTTATCTTTAAAGTAGTAATATTCCAGAAATAGTTTTTAGAGTATTTACTTCAACGTCCAAAGATGATATTTTGAATTCCTCTTTACGCTATCAATTACCATCTTAAAAGTAAACTAAGTTTTCTTAACTTATCAAATAATTCATCGGACGGAAGCTATGGCCGCCTTAAGGATTCTTCCTAGATGACTAACCACCGCCTTAGATCTTGACTTTTGTGCATTTTTCGTCCCGTTACTGCTACGTTTATCTCAAAGAGATGCCGTATTTTCAACCACCATGATTAACTAGCTTAGTGGTTAGCATCATATATGTCTACAGACTACATGTCATGCAATGATTCTTTTCTCGTGAGAGAGACCTAGGGCGAGTATCATTGAGAATTTGAGATATGCTGTATCTTTCCCCACTAATCTCTCTGCAGCTGACTTTTTAAGTGTAACAATCTTGTTCTTAGATCCGATCCCGCTTCCATAATTGAGGAAGCAATGATAACTTTGACAATGTAGACAAAAGATGATTAACCCTAGTCGAGGACAACTTTTCTCAGAAGATAATCTTGATTTTCGATAAAGTGTATGATCATTTGCATAAAGTTTGGGAAGGTGCCTATCCGATCAAACGCAAACTGTGCCAAACAAGAACAGGCCAACACGTAGAGATCCAAATCATTAAGGTTAAGAGAGATGAGGCCATGCAAGATATCATCAAAACGTTATATTCTTGATCGCGAAGAAAGCTCCACTTACTTTTGTCTGAACTAAGAAAAAGTTGGGGTCTCCACCAAACCCAAAAAGCAAGAAAGAGAAGATGCCATCTTCTCCTCCAACTCACAGTACCTTTTCAAACTTTCTGCTATGTTGCTTCCTCACGCCATACCTATGCTTTTCTCGAATGAGAACAAAACCCCCAACCACTCCTCTCTCTCTCTCTCTCTCTTCGCAAGCTCAGCTACCGCATTAACTTAATTCATTAAAGAATTCAGACCGATTAAAAGGCTTCCTAAAAGCCCTTTTGGAGCTACTTTTCGCAGGATGCGTGACACAACTCTTTGTGTCGTTCTTGTTTGATCATATTAGACCAAGGAGAAAAAGTAGACATTATCTTGTTGGATTCTTCATATAAAAAGTCAAGTGTCGTGGCTCATGATTGTACTTAACCGCACTTAGCTTGACACAATTGTCATTGCTAGAGACAAAGTTATGGTCATGAAACACAATGAAAAGACTCGCGAACGCGCTCGAGTAGGTTATTCTTTCTTCAACTTTTTATCTTTGCGTGTATTAGATTTTTCCAAACGAAAAGCACTCTTGCTTTGTCATGGAATCCCTTTTTGCTCATAAAAGGTTTAGGCATTCACATTATCACATCTTCATGTCACGCTTAACAGTAGCTTTCGATAGTACCGTGTTCAATTAATTTCAAGATTCCACCTTTATCAACACGATTTGTCTTACTTTAGTTGGAATGAAATCGGTAAGATGCTGAAGTCATTTACGTGTTCTTTATTCTTTCGATCTAGTTTTCAAAAAGGTTGATCACTACGACTTCATTCCTCTCTCTATTTATACGAAAATCCCATATGTGATTTATAGCGACACAAGTCGAAAGCATCAACTAGAGCGAAGAATGAGGGTTGTTTGTTCCAACTTGTGAAAAGTCATAAGTAACTCTTTCACTTGCTACCCAAATTCCTAATATAATCTCAATTCTAAAAAATTATGAATAAATATATCGGATCTCACGTGTCAACATTTATTTGTTGGGAAAATTTAAGGTATTTAAGAATAAAGAATGTCAAATGCAAGAAAGATTATCCAAAAAGTCCTAAATTTATTACATGGCCAATTCAGTCATAAACATTTCAAATTTGTCAATTGAGTCATAAAATTTTTAACAATTTACCAATTGAGTTCATTCAGCCAGTTTTGGTTGGAAATTGCTGACGTAAATAATTTTTTAAATTTTGTTATTGCAGCTGGCTAGCAACCCTTGTTAGCACAAAAAAAAAGGAAAAAAAATAAAAAAATAAAAAATAAGATAAAAAAATTTATAAAAATTGTCTACATTAATGCCAATAGTGTCACGTAGGATAATTAGTATCCACACTAAATTCGATTATTAAATTATTAAAATATTTTTGATTCAATTAGCAAAATTAAAATGTTTAATATTGAATTGGTCAAATTGCAATATAGATACATGACTTTTCGAAAGATTTTTCCTCAGTTTGCTTGCATCGCAAGATTTGGAATAACGCAAAAGGTTGAAAGTAAAAGTCATCTCAAACAGACTAGAAATGAAGCCGCACTCAATAGTCAATACCGAACGAGGCGGTCTTATTCTTTTTTTTTTCATTTTCCCCACCAAAAAGGCCTCATTTATCAAACTCTTAGATCCACACGCAAAAATAACATGTTTCAACTTTTTCAGAGACGAGTGGCTGTGCTTCTCTCTCTTCTATGCAATGGAGCACGCAAGAGAACAGTCAAAGATGAAATGAGAAGATGTATTTAAGCTTTTTGTCCTGGATTGACTCTTATATAAATATACATGTATATATATATATATAGAAATCATGCATTACTTCCACGTACTATTGAGCTTACTTAATGCACACCCCGCATGACACACGAAGCATCAGGGTCAAAAAAGGGCTCTAGCCAAAACCGTGTTGAAAATGAACATAAAGAAACAATGGAAATTTGGCGTGCGGATTGGGTCAAGATCCGTGAAAAGTTGGGTCGCCTAAAGTGGTGTGAAATCTCTAGAAAACGCAAATTTCAAAAGAAGCCAAAAAGGAAGAAATATATCGAGAGGACCGTGCGATAATTTTCACGACAGCATGCGCGTCAGCGGCTAAATCAAAGGGGATCCGCATATGTCTATGTCCACATGAAAATCGCATCGTCCAAATGAATTGGACCCCTCAACCACTCCTCTTTTCATCATCTTCCAAACCCTTAAACAAGAAGTTTCTACCTCCCACCTCCCCCTTCCCTCCGTTGGCTTCTAAAGGTGATTGAGACTTCTGGTCCCGATCTCGACCCTGCCCATCTCGTCACTTTCTAGACTCGCGCAATCTAATCTATATATATTCCATGAAAGGATTACGTAATATCTTTGTCATTTTAAAATGTGGTTTAGGCTGTTTCACCATCACGATCAAATCCCCATCACATTATTTTGCTCATTAGGCCTTTCAAGACGAAGGAGGGTCGACTCTCAATTACATGTCCAAAAGTCTCTTCAGTTAGTTGGGTAGACATTGAACATGAAATTTTTGTTATTGTGTTTTTGCTAAGAGTGATAACGTATGGGTTTTTTATCCTCAAATTGAATGAAATATTTAATTGTGCACCTAATTTTGGTATTGAATGCTTTGAGATATTTATTAAGTAACCGATGAAGCAAATATTATGTTAACTTAAGAATACATTTTCTTGTGAAATGGGTTACCATGAATAATAAACGATCATTAGTTTAAGCCAACTAAGATCGAATTTCGATATACTTTCTTCGGATGTTGCTTACTCTGGAGTCATGAATATTGTAGATATTTGACACTTCCAAGTAAAAATTTTATGCTTCGTCTATATGCCAATTCACAAATGGATAAATTTAAATTACTAAAATCAAGAAATTCTTCAATCATATTCTAAAAACTTCAGAAACTAAATACAAAGAAACACGGCAAAGTGGAGCAAATGCTTCGTCTTCTTCTTGCGTTTACTCGATTCAATCCGGCCAGGAGATATTCCTGAAGACGGCTGGAAAGTTTAAATTTAATGTTTTGGATGTTCAAATTTGGTCTCTCAAAAGACAAACCAACGGCAAGAAAGCTCCACATTACCTAATCCGCTTTTCACCTACTTCCTATATATATTCTTCTTGTAAGTTTCTACCAGGATTTTCTTTTTCTTTATCTAATGTTTAAGAAATGTGAAGAAATGAAGTTGGAGCGAGCTTAAAAATGGGTCCACAAACTTGCATAAAAAAGGAGATGTCTTCACTATAGACTTTAGTTATAGCACATGCTTGATTTTGATGCAGTAAATCCTGTAGTTAAATCACAGCGTATCTTGCTTGTGTTAACTGAGAGCATTGCCCTTGCTCTATGCAGATGGTGCCTCATTTAAGGTTCAAGTGCATGAAAAAGGTCTAAATACCCCTTTGTCATTCGAAAAATTGTTTGGTCCGGTTTGTTTTATATTAGCAACGGCTACTCACTAGGAAGTTAAACTCAGTCAGACCAACCTCAATCGCCTAAACCTAAGGTTTGGTCTTAGAGATGGGAATAGACTCCTCAATGTCTCGTGGATTGAAAGAGTATCAAGCAAACTATTTGATTTTCCAAGTGAATATTAGAACGTGGGAACAGTTGAATTAATTTTCCAATCATCTTACCTAATTCGTGACTCTTACCATGAGCTACGTGACAAGCATTTAAAAAATAATATATAGTCGGACGGATTGATGAACGTCGTGCAATTAAACTAAGTTGAAGCAAGTACATGACACAGCAAAACATGCCTTTTCTGTAGATATGCAGGCCTTTCCACTTTCTAGTGCCATGCCTGCCTGTCGGACCTCCCCTTTCCAACCTCCTTTACAATTAATTAATCAGCTTGTCAATTCCAACACTTCCTTGCCTCCCATCTCTTATCCCTTTTTCAATAATACACTCGACAACTTGAAAACTCCTAAAACACCCTATAAATTTTATGATCCAACTAAGTTCAAGCTTCTGATTTGTGCATATAGTTATGACATAGAGCAATTTGCACGAAATTGATGAGATTTAAACAAGTAACATCCGCCTCCTAAACTGAAAATCCTCTAACGCCGTAGAACTCCATCTCCTTTTCAAAATTGGTTTAGATTATTGATTTAAAGCATGGGTATCTCCGCCAATAATAAATGGGCACATTAAAAGAACAAAGGTGTTTGACTGTTGATCTTAATGGACCACTCGTCAAGATGATTTTCACCATATAAAGGTGTAGGAAACAACACAAAAATGGAAGTAATAAACAAAAAGATCCTTATATTTAAAGAGTTGTCAATTCCTTGGTTTTAGTATCTTCAAGAATCTACTTGCAATTTTGATTGACGATTCTTTTCCCTTGATGTTGTTTATAAACCGAATTAAATTGCACCCACAAGAAGAAGAAACATAGAAAGTAAGAAACCCGCATCCGTGATATTTAGGAACAAGGATTGAGCAATTCTCATTGATGCAAGGGATGAGCGGTTTCATAATTTTTGGAATTTAGAATCTACCACATTATAGGTTTCAAAGTCAGTTCTAGAATTTATCTAAATTTCACCTATACTCTTAATTGAATGATTACAGTGAATCATCACCTCTAATAACCATTATTTGCTATAATTTACTTATCATAATTCATATTTAGACACACGAAAATTATAAAATATTAAAAATGTAAATGTTTTAGTCATGGATATCGCCAGAAATGAAAATTCAGACTAGTGATTATAGATTACACACTCATAATTGAACATCATGAAATGCCGCAGAATCACGCGAAGACATTGAACAGGATAAATACAAAAACTTGTTTTAGGTTCCAGATCACCTTAAATCTAGAATCTACTCTTTGAAACAAGTGGAATTTACAACCTACCCTAAATATTCTAGAACCTGAAATCGAACCAATTCCCACTAGTCCGGTTATTAAGTTTTTGATTTTACTTGGAAACAATGTTCACCCCTAGGTGCAAGTCAAGAACATAGCCGCCTAATGCTCTTAGAAAGGTCTAACGCGGTCAAAAGCCGCAGTCAAAAGCCGCCTCCTTCACGGATGTTCTTGATGATAAGCAGAGCATACTTGCCCTCACGTGGCCCAGCGACCGAAAGATGCCGACGTGAATGGAAAGCTAAAAGCCAATGGGGAAGAGACCCTGAGGGGGAGGGAGGGGAGGGGGCGCCATTAATTGATCCCTCAAAAGAAGAGGTGCAGATGCATGCACTCCACGACCTGGCATCGCCCAACTTGTACCCGAGGGACAACGCCATCACTCAGCGCCAGTGTCTCTCCCCGTCTGTTTCAACGAACGTGGCACACGAGTCTGGACCATCTCGGCATCGCGAAGGACGGCCCCATTTATTGCATGTTCCGTCGTGTTGTAGGCCAACCTGAGATGCTTCCAACGCCCCCAACGAGGAGAGAAGCTTGACCGAAAGGGACACCTCCGTCGCTTTGGAATTGGATAGCATGCACTTGGGCCAATGACCTTTGTCCACCGTGCACGGCCTTTGGACAGGGCCAGGAATCTCGCCCATGGATGACCACATTCCTTTATCAGGTCCAACAACATGGTGACGGGCCGTGGGCTGTGATCAGGATTGTTGACTGGAAACCCATGGAACGGCCGAAGTGTTTGGGCCATGAAAATAAAATTGGATTGGATGGATGATCCAGTTTATGATCCAAACCCGGGATCTGCCGCGTCCAAATGCCGCAACAGTTCTTTGTTCTTACTCTCTCCTTAGTTCGGAAGCAGTCCTAATTCTTTGATTTGCCATTCTTTTTGACGCTCTTCTATCAACTTGGCCTTGTGATTGTAGAACCAGTGATCTTTTCAGTAAGTTTTGCACGTTTGGAACCTCTTTCTGAACGTCTCAAGTGGGTTGAGCACATCTTATGCGGAAACTGAAGGGCCATTCTTTGCAAAATTTCACTAAAACAATACCTCTTTCAGTCTGTAGAAGCTTTTACGACTGTTTCGAAGTAGTCCGACTGCTCTCAGTATCTTAATTTCCCCCACAACCCAACGAGACAGCCGTCCGATTCCGTTTTCTTGGCAAACAGGACCAATAGCAGCACAAGCCGAGGGCAGATCGCTCGAATTATAGACCCAAGTGTGTCTATGAACTCCTCTTACATTCCTTTTGGTTTCATGTTTGTATTTAAGCTTTGGAAATCATTCATGCTGGCTTTCTTCATTTCCACAATGGAGTCTACAAAGTACTGGTGTGAGAGAAACTGATGAAAGAATATAAATCACTTGTAAATTCTATATAAAACTTTTGTGTGGTTATAACACATGAAACTGTGTGCCTATGTACCTTTCTTTTTACAAGGGTGGCTTTTTTTTGGCTTGCCCACTATATCTCTAAACAAATGTTCACCCTTCCCTAAAAAAATTTTAATCACAGCCACTAAGTTCTTTACCCTGTATCATTATTTTCTGCTCAATCTTCCCTTTGCTGTCAAATCAACGGAGTATCTTCCAATACAGATTGGAAACATCCCAGTTTCGGTTGTGATGTCGCAGCTGCAATGCCCTGAAGCAACTTGATGACTTCGCTAGTGTCGTCGAGATAGTACTTGGCCATGCTTGGCTTCTGCCCGACGGTACACGCGAAAACTTCTGCCGTAGATGTCAAGGAGGGGGTCGAAACTGCGCGCGCGATAGCCTCGAACATATCCTCATCCGAGCGGTCATCCCCGATGCACAGCAAGAAGTCAGGCAGCTTCCCTCTACTCTGCATGGTCGATATCAGATTTTCGACCACCGTGCCTTTATTTACGCCCTGCAATTAGCCATGTAGTTGAGCAAGCCTTTCTACTAGAAAGTAGTCATTCGAACTACAGATTAACCATGCAAAATTGGACTGATGTCGCTACCACCAAGAGTCTTCATTATACACAACAGACGTCGCTAATTCCAGATAATGAACCAGTTTCGCATAAAGTTAGAGATATCAACCGTCTCTTCGCCGGAAAAGATGATGGTAAATTTCCAATTCTTATTCGAACACCTGAAGCTAGGGCGCAGATCATACCTGCGGTTTCACTTCGACAATGTGTTGACCCCTTTTGACGATCACCGGCTCGTTCGTGAGCACGCTCTCCAGGTGATTGAGAAGCTCCTTCGCCTGGAACGATCCGAATTGGAGATCCGCGTCTTGATGGTGCCAAACCAATGCGCTCTCCTTAGTCTCTATGAAAGAGCCATCTGTTGCCTCTATGTAATGCTCCATCACCGGTTCGGCTATCTTCTTCCATTCGAAATCCATCGTCAGTCCGCACTTTTCCCATTCTGAATCTCCAGTCCACCTACACAAAGGGAACCGCACGAACAGTTTAAGCGACGGAATCAATCACCTCCAATCTAACCCAGTAGTAGTCAAGCCATATAATTCAAAGCATTACTTACCTTTTGAAGTAACCATGCTCTGCTGCGATGCCCAACTTCTCACATGGCGAGAACCACGCTCCTAGAGAATCCTTACCCCTACCACTGACGATGAAAACGACGTTTTCCGGATCTCTGCACAGGCGATTCAGCACCGAAATCACGTCGCTGCTAGGCCTCTTGTCTATGGAAGCTTTGGGCAACAGGGTCCCGTCATAGTCCAGCAAAATCAACCGGTTGTGGGTGTTCCGATATGCAGAGGCGATGTGATCCACCGAGAGCTTCCTGAAGTTGGGTGCTAAGGCGACGACCCTGAAGCCCAGACCGAACCCGATTCCCCAGCACCTCATCCGGTAATGCTCCCTGCAAGCCCTCTCGAGGTCCTGGTCGAAGCTCCGAGCCCAGTACTCGATGTCGTGAGAGCTTATGTACTTGTAATGCTTGTCGTGGCGCAGAAGCTTCTCCGAGTCGGAGGTCGTGATTGCGGTGTTCATGGCTTCCGCCACAGAATCAATGTCCCACGGGTTGACCCTGATGGCCCCGCTCAGCGACGGCGAGCATCCGATGAACTCGGACACGATTATCATGCTCTTCCTCGGAGCGGAGCTCCCGTCGATCCCCAATGCCTTGTCCAAAGCAGGGCTACCCTGTCTGCACACAGTGTACTTGTACGGCACAAGATTCATGCCATCTCTAACAGGATTCACCACGACGCATTCGGCGATCGAGTAATACGCGAACTTCTCTTGCGTCGTGACCGGCCCTTTAACGTAAACGATCGGCTCGTACCCGGGTCCGCCGTACTTTCTGTTGATCTCGTCGGCGACGTAATCGGACTCGATCTGAACCTGCTGCACATCTTTTCCGCTACTCCTGGCCGGATTGGTGATCTGAACCAAAACCACCTTGCCCCTCAGCTCAGGTTGTGACTCCAAGAGTCGCCCCATCGCCAAGAATTTCAAGCTGATACCTTTGAAAATGTCCAAATCGTCCACGCCGACCATGACGATTTTCCCTTCATATTGCTCCTTCAATTCCTTAACCTTCTTAGCTGTTGATTCCATGGACAGATCAGATTGAAGCTGACCCATATGAATCCCGACCGGCGAAATCTTGATATTCACGGTTCTACCGTAGTAGTCCAACCCAATGTACCCTCTCTTCGACTCGTAGTCGAGCCCCAGCATCCTACTACAGCACGTCAAGAAATGCCGCGCGTAATCGAACGTGTGGAACCCAATCAAATCGCAGTTCAGCAAGGCCTTCAAGATCTCGTCGCGCACCGGGATCGTCCTGTAAATCTCCGAAGACGGGAAGGGGCTGTGCAAGAAAAACCCAACCTTCATCCGAGGGAACTTCTTCCTCAGAAAAGTAGGCAGCACCATGAGGTGATAGTCGTGTATCCAGACATAATCCTCTTCCGGGTTGATCACCTCCATGATCTTGTCGGCGAAGGCCTTGTTGGCGGACAGGTAAGCCTGCCACTGCTGGCGGTTGAAGCGAGCGCCTTGGCTCACCGACATGGGCAGCATGTAGTGAAACAGAGGCCAGAGATAGTGCTTGCAAAACCCATGGTAGAACTTGTTCTGCGTTTCGGGAGGCAAGAACGTCGGCACGCACCGGAACTTCTCGTACAGCACCTGCGCCACCTCCTCCTGATCGGCGGCGTCAATGTCCGCCTTCAGGGACCCGACGTACACGACCTCCACGTCGGGCCGCAGCCCGTCCTTGAGCTGCACCACCGGCTTGTCCCGGTCCA
This sequence comes from Eucalyptus pauciflora, assembly GCA_007663325.1. NCBI lineage: Eukaryota > Viridiplantae > Streptophyta > Magnoliopsida > Myrtales > Myrtaceae > Eucalyptus > Eucalyptus pauciflora. The sequence continues at coordinate 1,558,800 of VMYD01000248.1, forward strand.
ACTCGAACCGCCACCTCCCGGACTGCCTATCCTGGTGAGCCCGCACGGGGAGCTCGTTGGCGACGACGATCCGCCGCTCCGGCGCGGCCGAGGACGCGGCGTCGTCGGAGTCCGACCTCGGCGAAAGGTCGGAGATCACGCCCGCGGCCGTCATGACTCTAGGAATCCGGCTCACGACGCGGAAGTCGTCCAGGGACAGCAGGCTCAGCAGGTCCAAGCAAGATCTCGATATCATAACCTCCCCGGAGGAAGAAGAAAGAAGGAAACGAGGCACGGGCGGATCAAGAAGGGCCGTACCAAGGTTCAAGAACGTCGGCTATTGAACCACCCACGTGAGAGGAAACCAAGAAAGGAGGAGGAGAAGAAGAAGAAGAAGATGGTATGGTATGTGCGGGGTTTTCCGGGAATGACTTCTGTTTTATAAGTGCGTGTGAAACGAACATGGTATGGAAATCCTAGATGGCGAAGCAGTTGCCATAATCCGACATCTCTCTCTCTCTCTCTCTCTATATCTCTTTAAGGGAGGAGAGAGAAAAGGTGGAAAATTTGGGCGGAGCGAAGGGGCGAGAACGTGGATAAGAACGAAGGCAAGGAGGGATGGAGGGATGGAGCCGAAAGGAGAGAAGGACCGACCGGCGGAATTTATATGGCGCACGTAAAGGATTTTTCACGATGGCGGTCCACGTTCGTTTCATCTCTCTTCCTTCCTTTTCTTCTCCTTTTTTTTCTTCTTTTCTCTCCTTAGATATTATTATCTTTTTCCGCCTTTTTCTATGTGCATTTTTTATTTGCTTTTGCGTTTCTCTCTCTCCATCTCTAGTTTCGAAGTTTATCCATTCGGGTCTCCACCTCACGAGAAATTATTATTATCGCTGTTGTTATTATTATTATTATTATCATCATGTTGGTCTTCCCATCATCCGTCCTCCCCCGCGCCACCACTGCTGTAAGTAACCGACTAAAATACTAATGCCCCCTTTTTTAATTACCATGAATGGGGCCGGTTACGGTTACGGATATGAACCCAGAAATGAAGTTACCGAATTGCCCTTCTCATAGCAATTCTCGCGTTTGGGTTTTTCTGGGAAATGGTGTTGGGGGCAGCCGCGGTCAACAAAAGATTCTCGGGAAAAAAATAAAAATAAAAATAAAATAAATAGAAGAAAAGAATGAGACACGAGGGTCTCTCATCGGATAGGGCCACGTCGGTTGAGTGCTGTCGTGGCCCTCCTCGGCAGCGGATAGGCATGTGGGATTCTTTTCCCGAGTTTTTTTTATTTTTATTTTTCGCGTCTCCTCCATAAGGTTCCGCGGGGCGGACACGTGTCGCGGGCCCATTCGGGGGTTGGTCTTGTCCGGATGGGGTGGGGGCCGCGGGAGTGCCACGCGGCGCGCCCTCGGCGGGGGGAACGTGGCATGTCCGGGCCGTTGGAATGGTCACGGGGGGAGGGGGTGCACCTTTGACCGGGGACGCACTCGGCAGATACGCGGATCCAACCGCCGCTGCCCCGCCCACTCAGCGGGCTCCACGTCGGACGGCGGTGGCGCGGCCCCTTTAAATCCGCGCTCCGGGGGTGGTTGCTGTCACCCACCGCCCTGTTAGGTCTCGGCCCCTCGCTGTCAGGCGACAACGACACCGTATTAGGACTTCGATTCCTTCTATTTTCCTTGTCGTTAAATGACAAATTGATGAGAAACTCGCTTATTAATTCCAATCAGCCGCAAATCAAGAAGCAAAAGCGATAAGCGCGGCTGTTTGGAAGTGTCCCGTGAAGTCGTGGAGAAACGGGGTTGTTGCGTCTTTAATCTATTCTCCTCTGTTTCCTGCCCCTTGGCTGATTGTGAAAATGCCGCAACGCACGCCTAGATAAGGCGGGCGCCCAGTCAACGGGATAAATTAATTCCACAAAGTGAATTGCTTGAAACGTTCCAAGCAACTCTAGGTATCCTTTCCTGGGGAGGGGGGTGGTTCAACATCAGTCCGGTTCCAATCGTGGGGTCGGTCCGAATCAGCCGATTTTGAACAGATTTCATGAAAAACCAGTTCGGTTCTTGATTCCCAAAATTTGGGACTGGAAGGGAAGTTCCCATTGGAAAACCGAATTATCTGTACGGAGCACGAAACTAAATTTTTAGAGTTCAAGACGAAACGGATCGAAGAAACCAAACCGGGAAAAATAAAAAATTACGGGTTTTAAAATTGGATGAGATGATTATCGATTTCACAAATTAGAATTAGATTCTACTCGATCTGATTTCAAATTCTGATGTGGGAGTCGACTCACTATAGAATTTGATAACCCTTATATCTATCTCCTTATCTTTTTATCAGTAGGGTTGTTTTCGGCAATCATCAAACGCTAAAAAGTAAATCGAAAAATAAATATTAAAGTTGGAGGCACATTGAATCCATGCGACAACCATTCCAAATCGGAGGGACCAAACCAGCGTCGCGGTCCAAAAACTTTTTAGGCGTTCGACAGGCGGATAGCAACCGTGGGGGAGGGGCGGAGGAGTGGGGGCGGGACCTGGGAGGAGGAGGAGGCCGATCCTGGACGAACGACGTTGACGTGTCCGGTGGGGGGTGGTGGGGGCCCACACGGGGGGGACGAGGTGGCGAACGGGGATCGGGCCCCACTTTATCTACTTTCCATCAAACCTTTTTCTTTGCTCTTCCTCGATTCCTGTCCGAACGAGGGGCGAATAGGGAGGAAAGGCAACGTGGGCAGCATCCCTCCTCCTATTTTTTTTGCCCCAATTTTTTTAAAATAACGATGCTACCGACTCCGTCGGGGAATGCGCGGTCTCGGGAACGACACCCTCATGCGCATTCCCTATCCGGGAAGAAGCTTTCGCGAAAGAAAAAAATTGAATATTTTTCGATGACTGGACAGAAAATCCGTCGGCACCCCAACTGATCTTCCGGTCACATGATCAGGCCATCGCTTCATCACCAAACATCATCCATGCATCGGGTCGCTCATAAAATCGAACAACCAAAACTTGCACAATCGAGAATTCGATTGATTCGACAGAGATAGGCAGAGATCCTCACTTATTGAGGGCGTTAGGGTTTCGCTATCGAGAGTAGAAAAAAGAAGATGCTGTTTATGCGAAAATTAGTCGTCGTCGTACACATCTAATTACAGGGACCGACGGACGGAGAAAACGCACATGCAAAATGTTTCATTATTCGCCATCAAGAAACCTACTGACATCCCTTTTTCTCCACCCGCAATTCCACCCCACCTAATGTAACGTACACTAATGATAAGATAGGACCTACCGCGGATCTGCCCGTGTAGCCTAGTTAACCTCCCCCCTCATGATGTAGCATGGCCTCGGTACCAACCGCTGCAATTTTGCTAGAAACCTTATTTATTAAGAGGTGTAATTGCAATTAGGATAGGTGCTAGCTACTTAGGTTCTAGCCCATACGTGACATGAGGTGATTAGCCGTACATTGTAAAGTCAAAACAGCACATGTGCTCAAATATGGAATGAATAATACGAGTGCCCCCATACACTCTAAAATCCAATCTTTTTTCCTCGAAGAATATTACGGGTATTTTTGTTTCGTTGAAAACTACATGATAAAAAAATATTTTAAATGAAAGTCATTTTCAATGAAAATAGTTAGTTTTCTTGTATTTTGTGATTTAATGAGAGTGATTTTCTTCTTATTGACAGAAGGGGTCGATTTCCCCCAAATGATTTGGAAAATATTTTCTTAAATATGATCGTTTGTATCACTTAAAAAAATGAAAAATATGTTCATTATCTATAAAAATATTTTAGATATATATTGTTGTCGATAATAAAAATATTTTTTATTAATTAATTATTTCATATGATATAAACGATCATATTTAATAAAATAATTTTCGAATTATACGTTTTCCACAAACAAATGTAGTTTTATTATTATCGGTCCATAGAAAACTTTGTATATAGATCGATTAGTTTTCTATTTTTTTTTTTTTATATCGAGGATTCGGCCTAGCTTACCTTACGGGAGCACAACACCGACTATACCTCAGGGGAGATTGGTCTAGCAACCTACCGTCGAGACCCCTCACTTAAATCACAGAGCAAACCTGGGGTCAAACTCCTGACCTCTTGGTTTAGGGGGGGACGCCCCACCAACACAGCCATGCGGGTAGGTTAGTTTTCTAATATTCATACATTGGAAAGTTAGAAAACAATTTTTCAAAAACAACTTTCCTTTAAATAAATGGATCCTACACGTTTCGATCAATAGTTAGAGCTGTAAAGCTTCATGCATGATTAGCATAACCATAAGTCCTTTTTTTTTTTGAACTTTACGGCATCAACAAGAACAATCACAAATCTAGTTAGGATGAAGATAAGGACGCTTTGATTACAGATTATGTGGGTGACAATCGGCAGACCACATGTCGTACGAGGAACCCCATCGTTCTCCTTCGAATGAGGCATCACATCATCTTTCCTTGGACAAGCGCTGTTCGTGTCGTTTCCAGCATAAAGATTGTGTCCGCCATTGTTGGGGGCTTTGGGAGCAGACCCACGAGCTTTGCACCGTATAGAGCACCACAGCTTTTTCTGCCATAAATTCATGTCGAATAAGACAATACTCGTTAGATTAGGGATTTCTATTTTCTTCCAAGATCATGGTGTGATTCTTTTAGGATTTATTGATATTGAAAGTATGTGGAAAATTAGACTCTTACTTTAAAAGTCTTAATCTCTGCCGAAGTTAAAACATTAATCACTTAATTTATTTTTTTCAATGTAGACCTAATTTAATCACAGGGATGGCAAATGAGAAGCCTAATCCGGAGTATGAACCATAAAAGAACTTGCATATTAAATCAATTACTAGAATACCGGTTATAATGCCTATTCTCAAAAGAGGAATCCTTCCGATAGTATTGGCCATTTATATTGTTTCCCTTCGCCATAAAAGTTGTCATGCTAGAGACGTGGATAATTATGAGATATGATCCTTCTGAAGGGGTTAAGATAATTCGTATTATTATTGAGTATTCTGCTATTGAACTAGAATGATTCAATTTGACATTTTGTTCGTTCGGATTCAATTGTGTTGTAGCTTTATAAATTGTATTAGGTTCATCGTTTGATGAACTACGTTGATGATGTTGACCCTAAAAAAGAAATAGTAGGTACAGCTAGTCCATAAACAGCTAACCATCACACTATAAAAGTTGGATAGGCTCTATCTATGGTTATTGGGTCCTTCTAAAAAGATCTACTAAATTCATCGAGTTTGTTCCAAAAGGTCAAAACGGGCAATTATTAATGGAATTCCTTGTCAGCTCTCAGTAAAATATTCGTTTGGATGAGAGCCTCCGAACACATCATAAGCTCTTAAAATGAGCGGTTGGCTCTTAATTTCATATCACAACAACAAGCGCTGCAACATTTATGGACATCTGAATCAATCCCATATGTCCTTTTTGTTTTTTTATTCTTTTGGCTAAGAAAGCAAGTAGATGGATTATTAGAAGGGCAAAAGCCACGAAAATAAACTCTAAACTATATCATTTGTGACACATTTATCTAAAATTTTTTTTTGCAACATCAAAAATCCTAAACTCGTACGTCTATAATACCTTTATTTCCAATCAAAATTCTATCAATGAGTATCATTAAAAAATTTCCTACATGGATGTCAAACAAGCAAACAATTACTTAAGTGAAATAAAAATGAAAATATCTAACAAAATATTGACAGACGATTAATGTCACGTACATACAAGTTTTTGTTTTTTTATATCACAAGAAAAAGTTTAGAATGAGTGCGTCACAATTAGTATAATTTGGGGATTTCGAAGTCATAAAAACTGTTTAGGAGAAATGCATCACAATGGACATAGTTTGGAGTTTTTAATATGACAAAAAGTTCAGAATAAATGTGTCGGGCATAATTTATTATTTTTTGCGACTTTTTCTCTTATTAGTATGAACAAAAAGTAAGAGGTTAAACTTATTACACATTAACCACTGGGGTTTGCTCCAGTGGCTACCCTTCCCATTTGGAAGGGGGAGGTGGGGGGTTCGAATCCCTACTTTCTCAAGGGGGGTTAGGGTGAGGACGCTATAGTTTCAAGAGTGGGTTTCGACTCCCACGCCCTGTAAGGAGGCAGGACAAAAGTTTGAGAGTAAATGTTACAATAGGAATAAAGTAGGAACGACAAAAAAAAAAACTTATTACACATCCAAAAGACAAATAATAATGTCCAATAACTACAATATATATACTATAAATAATTTAGTAATTGAGTTGGATTGAAGTTTCAACTCACCAGAAAGAAGGAAAACAAAAAAAAAAAGAAAAAACGTCTTCTGACCTCCTTAAAAAAACAGATTCACAGCCTCAAAATTCGAATACAACATTTTCCTTGTTTTCAGAAAGCCAAAGCTTGATTTGGATGGCATGTTCCGATCTATTACATATGCTTGAAATAGATAAGACATATATCTACCAAAACTGGGTTTGATTGGTTTTTTGGGTCGGACACAGCACGCGAATCGATTGACCACATTCTAATTGGAGTACAACCTGTTGCATAATAATTTCCCCGTGGGGCCGATTCTCGATCTTATCCCAAAAGCCGAAAAAAAAAGACAAAAAAAGTTCTGCACCACCTCTTTAATCTCGATCATACGTTGTATCTGCACTTTTCCTTTGTCTAGTCATGTCTGGCCTCCTTGTATTCAAAGGAATCAACAGCGGTGAAATTCGTCATTCGCTACGTCACGAAGTCAACCCCCGAACTTGCGAATAACTCAAAAGAAGGGACTAGGAAGTTTTGAGTTTCAGATTCAAATTCATCTTGGGCAGATGTTTCTCGGCCGAAGCCTCCATGAAATTCCAGGGTAGACCGCACCAAATCGCACCAACTTGCTAAACTTCGCACAGCATTTTTTACTTTCCCACGAAGGTGACGGACCAGGAAAGTTCAAACCCCACTTCCCCCTCATTTCTGATCGAATATAATAAACAAAGATCGAGTCACGCATCGCCCTCGTGGGAAAAGATCCGATCAGGCTGCGTTCTCCGCCCTTGTTTAACGATAAAAATAATCGAATTAAAGATTAGGGCTTGGTCCACGCAATCTCATTCTTGATCTATAACTTTCCTTGAAATGGTTTTATGCCAAAGAATATCACCACTCATCTTCTGGTCTTTCTAGCTTGCCTTTTTCTTATTCTTAATATTCTTATTACGATTCACTTTTGAGATAAATTATTTGCCATAAAGATTATCTTATGCTAAAAGGCAGCCGACAAAGATCTTGACCAGCTGGTTTTCCTGAAAAATCACAAGCCCCGGAGGTGGCTGAAAAGTCGTCCACTAAGTATATCAAGCCAACAAAGTAATCTCATCTTTAGGAGCGTTTCCTTCTCGGAAAGAGATTAGCATTAAATTAAACCCCAGGAGATAATCAATCATCTCAGACTTTGGAGCACTATAACACGACAACCTTCGACAAGACGGATGACTGGGGCAGTCCACACATCCGAAGCAAGCAACAGCAAGCGGATTCAGATGGCGCAGCAAGAAACAACTAATGGGTCAAATTTAGACTCGGCCAGTCGTGTTATTATGGATTTATAAATGGGGACAAGAGGACAAACAGTCGCTGGCGTGCGAAATTGTCCCATTATTCCTAGGTTACTCGATGCGTTTGCGTTCTTATCACCATCTCTTCGGATGCATACGGCCCGGATCGGAAGGCAAAACGTGTTTAACAAGCAAGAATATGACATACCAATTTTTAAAATGACCTGGGGAAATAAGTCTAATCGCAGGTTTTGCGTATATAACTTGCATCGGGCTTCTCTCCCCACCCTTCCCTTTTCTCAGTCTGCCTCGTCTCTAGAGAAAACGACTTTAAAAGAGGTTCTTACCAAGAAGAAAATTACAAAAAAGACTTTCTAGAAAACTGTTGAATCGGCATATCAGAAGAGAAGATAATCAAATGATAATGCTGGCTCGTGAATGAAAGCTTGACTCCACCGGGCAACGCTTAAATTACAAGATGATAATCCCATCTATTTTAATATTTATACAAGATGCATAGCTATGAAAGCAAACCCAGAACGTGTCCGAGGTTTATTCGATGGATAAACATCGGGTAAACAATTTGTAAACAATCACTTTCTAAATAAGCAGCTAGTCACTTACTAGGAAATAAAAAATACCCATATCAACAGTGACATTCAATATTCATCCCCATTAGATTAAAGGCGGATTAATTAACTAGAAGGAGATAATGACTGAAGTTTTCCTTTTCTCTATTCTGGTTGCTTGCTGTGGAAACCTACCCTCCTACCCTAATTCATTAGCTGAAGCCGTATTTCAATGATCTGGGAAACCCCACGTTGGATCTAGCATTCCACAAGGGTACCTTATTCGGTGTGCATAAATTTCGAGGACCATCAAATATGTAATGGAAAATCAGAACATTGCTGAAGCATTTCAAACACCTCACTATCGGTATAGGAAAAAAAACATAGGCAGAGTTGAAGATTTTCTTTAAGTTTGGATGAGAACTCTAATCTATAATTTGGCCCTTAAAATACTTCGTGGTGTCGTCCAACTTACCAAAGACCTTACCAAACCCTAATTTCTGTTAAGTTTTGGACGTTTGCCGCTGAGTTTTTCTCGTTTCTTTACTCCATTTTCCAATAGTCACCCACGTGCCACATTCCCAAAAAAGTTGGACTTCCAACGAAGTTGCCCAATTCCCATCTTAAATTTCAACTCCAATTAGATTTGCCAACGTTTCCTTTGAAATGTCAAAAGACCGCTGAGGAAAAGGGTTTTGTAACAAATGTTTAATAAGTGTTCCGACAACACTTGTCAAGATCTTAAATTGAGAAAATGATTGTCAATTTCAAATGCACCCTCCCCTTCAAATGATGTGTAATTAGCGCATTAGAAATCAATATATTTCTTTACTAAATATGATCAATTGTAATATTTCATGGGCACTCGTTAACAAAATCAGAAAACATAAAACTCATTTTAACACAAGCAATGAGAGAAAAGTAAAAAGAGACTTTTCAAGGATTTTTCTGATCCTCACGCCTCGCAATTTGAACAAGTCGACGCGGTTAGCCAGCGCATAGATTACACGTGAAGTTCGTGAGATGCAATCAGTTGTCCGGTACCGGGTGCAACTAATAACGTCTTAATGTGGATAGTGCGCCTCCGATTCCGACCCACCCCTCTCTTCTTTCCAACCAACATTCGACACGTGGCCGAGCCTGATCACGTGAAGGGACCTAGCGCACGTGATTGGATTTTTTTTACTCGGCCTTGCCTTGGACTAGTAGTGCACGTAAGTTGACCCAGATGGGAGGCAGAAATCGCCAACCCATATCCTCAAACGGGATTGGATAGAGACAGGAGCACTTGCCCAATTCCAGAACGACTTTTGCACAAGTTGGAGTCGTAATTGCCCACGTTAGCCCCTAGTTGATTGATTGAGAGAGAGAGAGAGAGAGAGAGAGAGAGGATAAGATTCATAGGAAGGAATGGTCAATATCTAAAACCCCACTATTGTTATCTTCGTTTGAAGATTGGCTTGCATGAATTGTCGTCATTATCATTTCTGACCGAAGATTGCCCCTTTCCTAGGAAGCTGCTTCCCTTGGTGACCTACAATTTGAACACCACTTCTCTCTTCCTTCTTTCTTTTGTGGTGGTTGGGCACTAAATCTTCTCGATTGATTGCTATCTTGGTATTACTAGAATAAATCGTTTGGGAATATATTATCTTAAGAATATAATTAAAGTTTCTCCGCCTCGTAAGAGAGCTTTCTCTCTCCAAAAACGAAGGGAGAGAAGTCATCACGAAATAATCGCACTATCCTATTTTATTGTTTACATTAATTAGTCCCGCATTTTATTCCCCAAATGAAACCGATTCTTTCCATCTGGGTCTAAGCTCCCTTTCGATGGTAAATATTTCTATTGTGCTTAAGAAAATATAATATCTAAGTTCTACCTGATTAGGTAATCAGATACATCAATCAAATCGGAGAAAACATGAATGCATTCGAGTTCATGCGCACATAATCGTTGTTCATACGCCACGAAGGCGAATTTTCTTCACGTCGTCACTTGCGAAATCGCTCTCTCGTTATAAATAATCTCACCAAGACCGCTCTCCCGTTTCAAACACCTTACCTAATAATAGCCTTTGTTGCTTCAACACATTATCCTAGGCCAATCGTCATCGACGCTCTTCCTCTATCTTTACCGGATACATAACCGTGGCACCGCTCGATCATTTATTGCAAGCAAGACTTGGAGCGAGAATCGAATAGCTACCGATATCACCTTGTCAACTACCATGATGCCCTTGACAAATATCCTATACCGAACGATCTTCCCTTGCAATTGCAACAACTACCCATTCAATGTTCTATGCTTACACGATTTCAACGTGCTAAATTTTGAGCTTTTGCTACCAAGTAACCATATTTGGGGAACCCTGATCGAGCCGCTTTAGTAGGGGTGGGTGGTTTTCGAATCAATTTAAGTTTCACTTGAAACTTGTCAATTGGTTCAAAGGTCTACCTGAGAACCAATCAAATTGTTTTTTTTTTTTTTGTTTCATTTTTAGTTAAGCAAAATGAAAGTAAATGTAATAATAAAACTCCATATTTATCCATAACAGTAATTTACAAAAGATGAACATGTAACATAAAATAAAAAATAAAAAGTTCAAAACACATAACGATGATTCTCGGTTCTCAATTTGGTTCTTACTTATAAACTGGGAAACGAACTACATAATACTAATTCCACTTTTTCGGGAATCGAAAACTAGACCACTAATTGTAGGAACTTGGAATCGAACCGGCTCTTATGGTCAGTTGAGTCCAAATCCCGATTCTACCCTAAACCCATACTTAATCCTATAGCTTAGTCTTAGTTGGCGTCATTGACTCCCCTCTCACTAGGAGATTTCAACACATGTGTAGCCCTCAACTCTCGAGAATCTTCCGTGTATAATATTTTTCATATAAACAATCACGAAACAAAAGCTTTCATCTACTACGACAGAACAAATTCATTCACCAAAACGGATGACTATACACATGTCGACGCCAAAACGCTAGTCGTGTTATTTAGAACTCGTGAAGCTTATTTATCTCGAAGTCCGCGCGCTCTCAAATTGCACCGGTCAATTTTCACGTCATTCTTTGCGCGAAGAGGGGTTAGGAATCTCTAGACCCCGTAAGCAACCACGCGTTCAGCAGCAGCATTCGGATTGGCGAGCATGACAATTTTGACATTGGCCAAGTCAAGCCCCATCGAAGACACCACGCCAGTACGATGAATGAACATAAGAATCCGAGGTTGAAAAAGAAGAAAAAATCATAAAATAAGCAAAAAGTAGAGGGTTGGCAGCTTGGCAAGAGTTGGAGCCTGCCACGTTCACATAATTGGCGTCCGAGGGGATTAAGATAAGAAGAAAATTGAGAACCAAGAGGAACGAACAAGTCAAAACGTGTCTCGTCAACTTTTTTTTTTTTTTTAATGTTCTCTCTCTCGATTTTACGACGGTACCAGTCAATCGAACATTAAAACATCTCTGTCCGCTGAAACCTTCGCCTCTTCCGAATTTCCAGGAAACTGTCTCCCCGTGAAGAACAAGATTTCAATTTTTATAACCATGTGAAAAGCAAGCCTTCAGTTCTTTTAGTCACTCGTGTTTTGAAAGAACGAACTACCGTGCAAAAACAAGGTGCGGAATTTGTCTCTATCGCTCTCTACAATGTGAAGGTGGAGCTTATCGTTCTTTAAACTATGTTTAATCCGGCATTAGTGTTCATCGAAAATATATTATTAGGTCCTCGATGGGCGCACATCTTCGCACACGAATACTTGGAGTTTCATAAATTAATGGTGGTTTAAGCGCCTCGACTTTGACTAATCTTTTGAAATCAGCCTCTTGAGGCTCTGCATATACTTTGGTTTAGCTTCCTGTCGCCAAGATTAATCATGGACGGAGCTTGCTTCGTGAAACGGCAAACGTGCATTACATAAATGATATCCGATTTCAAAAATGCCAAGGCCTGCCCAATGACTGCGAGCCTTTCTATTTAATTTAGGCCCAAATTCTGTCCTCTTGGACTTCCATCTCCAATTTGCTCTTATTTAATTGACCGGAGATTGTGCTTAGGCCTAGTCCATGATCGTAGTTTTGTATAGCCTTAAACATGCTCCTCGTGCTTGGTTTTTTAAGTTTCAGGCTGCCATTTTTCGTTTGTATTTTGAACCTAGCGCATATGACTCAGCTCTATCTATTCGGAAATTCAAGAGAGGGTGTCGTCTTCGTATTACTTTACGAAGGATATGATCAACATGAGAGATGATTATGAAATCCCTTCTTTCCCACTTCACACCTGGGAATGCGCCCTTGTTATAGAGAGAAAGGCATTGTCACATCTTCTTAACTCAAAATGGCTAGGGAGAGAAAATGTTTTTTTTTTTTTTTAAGGGTACTCCCGAGAACAGATCCAATCAAGATGGGACGTGGCTTGCAGCTCAAAGGATTAGAGAACGTGGCCACGAGCACGTGGCCACGAGCCATGGTGTCGGTGGTTTGAATCCCCCCTCGCTCACAACCGGCCCAAAAGGGGAAGGACATTATTTTAGGTTACGTATGCCTCAGATCCAATTGCCCGTGGTGGACAGCCAGTATAATAGCTTCTACACCACTTGAATGATGGAACTCCCTGGAAAGATGCCAAACGTTATAATTATCAGCATCATGATGCTCTCTTGCAGCTTGTTCTTTATGTCCAGGGCCCTTTATTCCATAGTTCAAATTTTTCAGCACGTTGCGACTTACAACGTCTTAGCTATTCTAATGCCGATTGGGTTAGGGATCCTACTAACCGTCAATCCACTACAAGTAATTGCTTTCTTTTGGGCAATTCCCTTATTTCATGGCATCAATTGTCTTGCGTTTCAGCACTAAGGCTGACTGTAGAGCCGTTGCGGATACCACTTCCGAACTTTTAGGATTACCATGGCTGTTAGAGGATGACGGCCGCTACCGATGATGGTGCTGCTTCTCTCTACTGTGACAATCGCAGTGCAATTCAGTTTTCCCATGATGAATTTTTCATGAGCAAACCGAGACTATTGACTTCTGTAGGTTTCTGTATATCGGTGAGCTATTACTGTCAGTAGATGGAATATGTAATCCGTAAGCTAGGTTTGGTGTATCTGTTAGTTGGTTAGTTATGTCTTGTGCATGTCTATGTATCGGTTTCTTGTATTACTTTAATATCAGATTGAGCAAGCAAATGAAGTACTTTATTAACTCTTTCTGATGGGACAAGTAACTATGTATATAGAGACAAGTCATCCAAGATAGAGATGGTGCTGTTCCTTTTAATATATGACCCATCAAGAAAAAAAGAAATCAAAGCGAATTATAAACTCGTTCCATGCTTTGGCAACATTGATTTTCAAAGCGCTCTCAAGATACCATTTCTTTTCGAAGCTTGGAATAATTAACAGAGCAAGCACTGGGATTTTGCATTTTTATACTCTGATGGATTTAATAATGGGCCTAAGCTGGCCCGGCCACGATGGGCCTAAAGGCCCGGCCCACGGGAATTAGGCCCGTGGAAAGGGGAACCTATAAAAGGGATGAGAGAGAATGAGAAGACACCTTTTGACATAATTAAGGTACGTTCTCTTCTCTTCCAAAAGTTCTCTCTCTCCAAGAAGCGACGCCATCTCCACTTCACGGCGAATCTTCGACTTCGGATCGAACGGAACTGAAATCTCTTATTCAATACGGCATCGGTGTCTAATCTGTGGCCAACAAGGTACGCTCGAATCCGTGGTGTGCTTTTGATCGGTGATACGTGACATTCCCAGGCTTATCTTCCGCATATGATTTAGGGGTTCGGTTTAGGTGCCGAATCCGGTTTTCGGGGATCAATCGATCCCAACATTGGTATCAGAGCCCGTGTTAGCGTTTTCCCGACTTGTATGATGTTTAATGATGTTGTATGATGTTTTTTGATTGATTTTTTCGCAAATGCATTTCGGCCGTACGGATCGGGGCCATGAATCCCGACACCCGAGAATGTTCGCCCATTTTTTCGATTTTTCGTAAGTCGAAATAAAAATATGAAGGCATAGGGAGGAAGGCAACGTCGAGACGAGTCCGGCGACGTGTCGCGCGCCGCCGGAGGCCGCCGGACGCGCCGCCACGCGCGGTCGGAACGCGCGGGGGTCATCGGCGCGTGCAACGCACGCGCCGACCCGCGCGAAACACACCGTTTCGCCCAGGCGCGTGCAACGCACGCGCGCACGAAACGGTGCGTCGAACACGCGCGCGCGTGAAACGGTGCGTCGAACGCACCGTTTCGACCCGGGCGCGTGCAACGCACGCGCGAGCGAAACGAGGCGCCGTTTCGGACTAGGCGCGTGCGATGCACGCGCGCGCGAAACGGCGCGTCGTTCGGCCCTTGGCGCGTGCAACGCACGTGCCGGATGACGTCATCCTGGCACGCGCCTCGCACGTGTCGGCCGGTTCGTCCGACCGGATGACCGGTCTGACCGGGAGACCGGCCCGACCGTCTGACCGGCCGGACCGTTGACCGCGACCATTGACTGTTGACCGTTGACTTGACCGTTGACCGTTGACTTGACCGTTGACCGTTGACTTGACCGTTGACCGTTGACCGCAAAAAAAAAAAATTGTTTCTGTTTTTCAATTATGTCTATGTGGATTATATGTAATCCAATTTTGTTCTGCATTCGTTGCAGGAACAATGCCTCCCCTTCAGTTACGTACGCCTATTCGCGTGATTACCGATAAACAAAAGGCAAAGCTTTCTAAGTTGATAGCTGAGTTGACTGATTATCGATGGGAGAAAGGTGACTTAATTGATCATGTTCTTGAAGTCAACGGGAAGATTCAACAGGTCATATGGAATGGTCATCCCATGTCGCAGTCAGAGATGGTGCGATTTTTCATTAACACTCTTCCACCTGAATGGCAAGATGTGTTGAATCGCATATGGGATGTCAACGGTGCTGCTTCATATAAGAAAATTGTGATAGATTTTGTAAACGAATATTACTGCATTGTTGCAAGGGAAAATGTCAAGAAATTGACCAAAATAGGATCTTTCCCGGTTCGTGTGAAGGTTATTTGTAAAATGTATTAGCTGTTTTTTTTTTTGTTGAGTGTGCTATGTGGACATCCTATGTAAATGTTATCTACCTGATTGTTGTTGATGTAGCAATCTATATGTTAGTCATATTATGTGAAAGCCTTATTGTTATATTGTATCTCAATTATCTGTTGCTTTCTGTGATTGCTGGTTGCTGTGGGTAGTTAGCGGTGGGTAGTAATAGAAGTTTTTGTAGCTTCATAGAATTGATTTTGCATATGACAATCATATTAATGATAGTTTTAAGTTAGGATTTTTGGAGGATGATTGGAAACATAGTGACTTTTTGATTCTGAAACCTTACTTAAAATTATTAATTAATATGATGGGTTTTGTGCAAAATAGATGCATAAGTGATAGGCATTAATAACTCGTGCATGGATGTCTGATGTGTTCAGATCAATGGCTTCAGCCACAAATAGCATAGTTGTCGAGCTGAACAAAGGTGAAAAGCTCAAAGGTGACAACTATGAAATTTGGCAAATGAAAATTCAATGTGTGCTGGAAAAGCAAAAAGCACTAAAGCTCTTGACCATGTTATGGAAGATCTAGAGGATGCTGTGCGCCACCTTGAGTTAGCTGATCATCGCCTCAAGGCATTAGAGCAGGAAACAGATATTTTCTGTGTTACTTTAAGCTCAGAAGGGGCTTCATGCTCTAAGCGCAAGCGCATTGATTCGTTCAATATGTGGAAATGCAAGGAATCAAGTCCTTCTTGCAAGAAACCAAGAATTAACCAACAAAATAGAGGAAAACGTCCTCATGTGAAGAATATCTCAAGGGTAAAATGTTACAACTGTGACCAGAAGGGTCACTATGCCCGCGATTGTCGCGAGCCAAAGAAGGTACACACCCTTGGTACAATTGGGAACTTTGCATATGTGTCAAGTTTTGTATTCTTGACTGAATCTAATCCTCTGTGGACTGTGGATTCAGGAACGACAGACCATGTAGCGAAGGATAGAGGATCCTTCGTGGAATTCCGACGAGTACCTACTGGAACTAAGTGGATCTATGTGGGAAACAACTCCAGAGCTGAAGTGAAAGGAATTGGCACATGCCAACTGAATATGCGTGATGGACGCACTTTGTTCCTTCATGATGTGTAGTATGCTCCGGAGATTCGTCGGAATTTAGTGTCTGTTTTAGTGTTGGTTAAATTAGGTTTTAATGTGAACTTCCATAATAGAGATATAGATTTGTATTTGGGTACAAACTACTATGGTCATGGTTACTTTCTGGATGGTTTCATTGTATTAGATATTGTTATGTTAATGCAATTTTTTGTTATTCCCTTCTCACATCTCCTAATTCATATGATAATGATGTGAATGTGTGGCATGCTAGACTTGGTCATATTGGCCAACAGCGTATGAATAGACTAGCCAAAGAGGGCTTGTTGGGCAATATTGAAAAAGTCGATTTGCCCATCTGTAAGCATTGCCTAGAAGGGAAAACGACAAGGAAACCATTTGGAAAATGTAAAAGAGCTGAATTTCCTCTGCATTTAATCCATTATGATGTCTGTGGTCCAATGAATGTGAGAGGAAGGCATGGGGCTGTTTATTTCATCACTTTTATAGATGATTATACTCGATTCGGATATGTCTATTTGATTTCTCACAAATCTGAAGCAATAAGTTGTTTCAAAAGGTTTATGAACCTGGTAGAGAATCAATTAGACAAGAAAATAAAAGTATTGAGATCCGATCGAGGTCGAGAATATTTATCTGATGAGTTCAGAAAATTAAGTGATGAAAAAGGAATAGAAAGACAATTGTCTATTCCATATACTCCTCAACAAAATGGTGTTGCAGAGAGAAGAAGCAGAACCTTACTGGAAATGGTTAGGTCCATGATGTCGCAAGCTAACTTACCTATCACTTTTTGGAGTGATGCGTTGTTAACTGCTGCCTATATACTTAACCGAGTGCCTTCCAAATCAGTCACTTCCACTCCATATGAGTTATGGACAGGTAGAAAACCGGACTTAAGTTTTCTTAAGCCATGGGGTTGTGCTGCCTATACACATGAGTCCTCTCACAAGTTTGGGAAATTGGGTCCCAAAGGAAAGAATAATATTTTCATAAGATACTCGGAACACTCAAAAGGGTATGTGTTCATAGGTAAGCAGGAAAGTGAGAGTATAACTGAATTTGAATCACGGGATGTCACATTCTTAGAGGATGAATTTTCCTAAGAAGGGCGAAATAGGGGAAGACAACACCCTATTTGAAACCTCGGATCAAGATAATGATCTTAGTGGAGTTCGTCCAAGTTGGAGTAATATGAGAAGTGATGAATTGTATTCAACTCATTCTCAATTGCAAGCACATAATGAGACGACATCATCATTATCTAATCCAAGTGGGAGCATAATGGGAAATGATGTGCATAGTGTACAAACTCCCATACGGCGAACAAGTCGCCAAAGTATTCCCCGTCGACGTTTTGACATTGAAGGGGAAACTTTTATGATTGCTCCACAAGATGAGGATGAGCCTAGAAATATTAATGAGGTTATGAATTGCCCTAGTAAGGAAAAATGGATTCATGCAATGGAAGAGGAAATTGAGTCAATGAAATCAAATCAAGTCTGGGAACTGGTTGATCTTCCAAAAGGACTCAGAGCTATTGGGAACAAGTGGGTTCTCAAAATAAAGCGAAAGGCTGATGGCTCGATAGAAAGACATAAGGCCCGCCTTGTTGCGAATGGGTATAATCAACAGGAATGAATTGATTATGAAGATACGTTTTCTCCTGTAGTGAGATTTACCTCGATTCGCATTATTCTAGCAATAGTATCTAGTATGGATCTTGAGTTACATCAAATGGATGTAAAGACTGCTTTCCTCAATGGAGAATTAGAGGAAGAAATATACATGGAACAACCTACTGGTTTCATAGTGAAAGGCCAAGAAGAAAAGGTATGTCGACTTTTGAGATCGATATACGGCCTTAAGCAGTCATCGAGACAATGGTATATACGTTTTCATAATGCCATAATGGCATATGATTTTACAACGATTGATGAGGATCATTGCGTATATATCAAAAGATCCAAGGATCATTTTGTGATCACATCATTATATGTTGATGATATACTGATTACCGGAAGCAATATGGAGTTTGTTCATACTGTCAAGAGTTGGTTATCTTCCAACTTTGAGATGAAGGATATGGGTGAGGCTGCATACATTCTTGGAGTTAAGTTTTCAAGAGATCGTTGTCTCTTTCGCAAGAAATATATATAAATAAAGTTCTTGAACGATTTCGTATGCAAGATTGTAAACCCATAGACACTCCTATTGCAAAAGGTGAAGGATTGAGCCATAGACTGTGTCCAAGGACTCCACAAGAAAAGGAACAAATGAAACATGTTCCTTATGCTAGTGCGGTTGGGAGCTTGATGTACGCTATGATGTGTACAAGACCCGACATATGTTTTGCAGTTGGAATGGTGAGTAGATACCAATCCAATCCAGGTCCAGCACATTGGAAAGCTGTTAAGAGAATACTGAGGTATCTAAAGGGAACTGCTGATTATACGATGAGTTATCAAGGAAAGGATCTGCGACTCAAAGGCTATCCTGAAACTGTTTAGGGAGGAGGTTTAGACGAAAGAAAATCTACCTCTAGGTTTGTTTCCTTATTGAATAATGGCACCATATGTTGGAGCAGTGAGAAACAAACGTGTATAGCCTTGTCCACGATGGAAGATGAGTTCGTGGCATTATCAGCAGTAATACAAGAAAGAGTTTGGCTTAAGAGATTTTTTGGATCATTTAGGTGTTATTGAGAAAGCTGCAAATCCATTATTAGTTAATTGTGATAGCCAAGCAGCTATAGCGTACACTAAAGATCCAAAATATCATGGCAAGATCAAACATATAGATACCAAGTATAACTTTGTCAAAAGATATGGTTGCACGAAAGGATGTGAACTTACAGTACATATCTACGCATAGAATGGTAGCAGATCCTATGACAAAGCCAATACCTAGAGATGTGTTTTGTGGTCATGTAATATCTCTAGGATTGCGTAGAGTCTGATGTACTGGATTGTAATTTCCCTGAGTTGTTCACATGTATGAACTAGTGTTGTTTCATTATTAATGCCTATGAGTCTTTTGTTTGATCTTTATGCATCTTAATGCTTAGTGCATTATATATTATGTTGAGAAAGTATGTCGGACAGATAAGAGATTAGCCCACTCACACGGGTAATCGCCTCTATTTACTATGTGATAGATAGAGATGAGACTGTTTTTAAGCTTATTATCTAGGTGATAATCGAGAGCTCAAGCTTAAAATAAATATGTCGCCTTAACTGAGTGTTAAGATGATGACATAATGCTTACGATGTCCGAAAGTAAAATAACCCACACATTTTTACTTTATCTGTCTAAGATGCCAGATGTGAGTTCTGATGAATTTTGTGAATGAGCAAATACGTGAACTCAAGTTAGACATTGGGTATGTATGAACTATCATCTGTACGGTATTGATTGTGTAGACATACGCTCCATGGGAAAGGAGTTAATACCGTAATACGTATTTCATACTACGTATGCATGAGACGACCTATAAGAGTGGCAAAAGTTATGATCTCAACTTTTATGACGTGTGAGACTCTTGAGGAATAGAGTTCCTCATTTTTTAGTGCCCTCATGACTCTTACTTATTCTCAAGATTTCTATTTAGTGTTTGCTATCTTAGAATGTTGCCAATGGTCATGAGATGATTCGATCTAATGGGATATTTCTAGAAAAGCAAGTTGAACTGAAATTGAGAGTTTGAAGGAAAGAGGAAGATCGGATTTGTAGAATCACATTGTGGTTTTGTATTCACAGGTCGACCAATTATGACTGTCTTTGGGATAATCATAATTGTGAATACAATACATATATCATTGTTTAAATGAGATTAAGAGAGATATAAATGTGATCGATCGATCTAGGGTACTGCATACTAAATTTACTCGGAAAATGATGCCCAATATGAGCTGCTATATATTCCTAACAGATGTATAGCAACGAGCTTTCAAAGTATGCTGGTCGTACGGATTATTCACCGGTATGAATGTTGAAAGAGAAAAAGAGGATTTTCAGTTGATGGGCCTAAGTTGGGCCTATCTGCCCATGTTGGTTTATGACCCACCATGTGCGAGTGGGAGATGATGGATTTAATAATGGGCCTAAGCTGGCCCGGCCACGATGGGCCTAAAGGCCCGGCCCACGGGAATTAGGCCCGTGGAAAGGGGAACCTATAAAAGGGATGAGAGAGAATGAGAAGACACATTTTGACATAATTAAGGTACGTTCTCTTCTCTTCCAAAAGTTCTCTCTCTCCAAGAAGCGACGCCATCTCCACTTCACGGTGAATCTTCGACATCGGATCGAACGGAACTGAAATCTCTTCAATACGGCATCGGTGTCTAATCTGTGGCCAACAAGGTACGCTCGAATCCGTGGTGTGCTTTTGATCGGTGATACGTGACATTCCCGGGCTTATCTTCCGCATATGATTTAGGGGTTCGGTTTAGGTGCCGAATCCGGTTTTCGGGGATCAATCGATCCCAACATACTCCAATGTCCAAAGCCCCAAGGGGGCAAAGAAAAACCGAGGAAATATGGACAAAGACAAGCTGCTAAATCAATCAACTTATATGCTCAACATGCACCAAAAAAAGGATAGATATGGATGAATTCCATCGTCCAAAACCTAAGGAAGGTTTTCTGTAATGAGAGGCGTATTGGCAGGTATCTTCGAATATTCCAAGCTAACCATCAGTTCATTACTCTCTTCACCATGAAACTTCTTGCACTCGTAGTAAAAAACCGTGTAAGCCATCAACCCGAACATCCTCACCGCCCACAGCGAGTTCAGCATCACCAAGCCTATCGCAATGTATGCCCCTTCGGATTGTGGAACTGAGACCAACCTCATTACCTGATTCATTAGGATCGGTAATGCCACGATCACGAGGCTCAACGCAAACCCATGTACTCGCCTTCCCTTCACTAGCCGCCCCGCCTTTGCGAGCGCCTCCAGCCCACTCTTGTCCTCTTCCAACACGGACACAACGAGCCCGAGGGTCCAAACGACGGCCAGATGAGCGTAGAGCAAAGCGGCCATGATGCATAGGATCACGGTAGCGATATTCGCCTGAGGCAGAACAAGAGGGATCATAAGGGCTAGGACAAGAAAGAGGTAACCGCAGCCAAAGAGGGTGATGTAGAAGAAAGTGACGAAGGGTCTTCTCCAGGACCGAGCCACCGCGACACCCAAGTCCTTGGCGGACAAGTTCTTGCCACCATGTGAAGCAGCGGAAGTGTAAATGGTGACAGTCGAGAAGAGGATCGAGCAGACGGAGTAGAGCAAGACGAAGACCCACTCGAGGCCGTAGAACAGCCTTATGTCCTTCTGGATGGACAAGAGGAGGTAGGAGTACTCGGTACTGGTGGGGCTGGTGATAAGCAACAGGCTCGTGTTGGCGATGAGCTGGCCAACCGCCGGCCGGAGGGAGAAGATGTTGGTGAGGAGGAGCAAAGAGTAGAGGAAGACGGTGGAGGCGGCGATGGAGACCATGAGCCTCCCATTTCTGAGGAAGAGCTTGAGGGCTTCGATCAGGGTTTGGAAAAAACTCAAAAGCATGGGAAGCTCCATCGGTCGGCGACGGCGGCAGTGGAGATACGGATGGTTTTGGTGGCGGTGTGGTGATCGGAGGTTTTCGTGTTGGGAATACAGAATCAAAGAGCCATGAATATATATGTGTGTTTGTGCGGTGTCTGTATTGCCGTGGTCAAGATATATGCTGACTTGACTGAGTCCGTTCCAAATTGTACTGAGGAAGAAGTCTCTTAAGTTTTCAGTTCGTACGATTCTTTCCCTTCGAGGTTACTCTTTTCCGTGATTGTCGGCAATGTGGAAAATTCTTCCATTTCATCATCTCCCGAACGATTTCTACATAAAAAAAGTTCAGCGGATTTGCACAGAGATGATATACAAGTGCTCATAGCCACGATAAGCAACTCATAGCCACGATAAGCAATGTCATTGAGTGTGCAAATCATGAGAAATATAAAGAGAGACGAGGGGTTTAATTCCTTTCGAAGATACGTCTAGACTCGATAATACAAATCGAGATGAGATGTTTGTTCAGAGTAATTTTATTTATCTTATGAATATATCTTGATAGTAATTACGAGTAAGTGATGTTCATATCACTTATCATTACAATGCGCCAGCTTGGGATTTTATCAAGTCGGAGCAAAAATATAGCCTCTATTGGGACGGTCAAATTGCAATGTGTCTTTAATAATAATAATAAGAAGCGGCTCACATGCATTCATTGCAAGCAAATACCATCTTCTCTTTCAGGGACAGTCAATTTACGGTGCTTTGATCGGTGGAGATACGCCGTAAGAACTTTGGGAAATCAATGAAGAGTGATCTTGAATCGGTCGTCGCCCTTTCTTTCGATTCGATGGATACCCGCATTTATCATGATGCCCAAATTGGACGAGAGCCGGAACTAGGCTTGTAGGGAGAAAAAGTTCAACCGCGGGCCGAGTAAGCTGAAGACTAGTATGAATCATCTAGTAGTTCTGAGTTGGGAGAAGACTTTGAAAGCCCAGCCAGCTTCAAGCATCAGGAAAGTCCCCTAGAAAAATGAAAAGTATTGAGGAAAAAAAGAGATGATTTTAGCACCATAAGTAGACATATCAAAATAGATTATAGACTCATTTCTTAACCCATATTTGATTAACTAAATTGTTATACATGTTGGTTATATTCGGTAAATTGGTCATACGATGAATTTACGATAGTAAAACCCAAGATAATATAAGTGTTAGATAAGTTCGCAATTTACTTAGATCCAACTCACTTCTATGACTTTCGCTTGACCTCATTGTTCTCATCTCAATTTAGGTATGATTTTTTCTAGATTAGTGTAAATATGGACGTGTTTTTTATAATATGAGTTGGATCGGGTGTAGATAACTGAATTTGTATCATATGGAAATAGGTCAAAACGAATTAAATTAGTCAATTTGAATCGGGTTATTTTCAATCCAACTTGACCGGTCCATTTTGTGGGTCTAATCATAAGGCGTACTGAGTTTTCCATCATGCAATCGCAGTTTTTGACGTTTGACCTCCATCATCAAGAAGAAGAGAGGCGTGGCGGATGACGACGTGGTCAAGTTTTGACCTAGTACCGAAGCTGATCTCCGTCACCTAGCATCAAACTCGGACACGTTGGGTCAAAATGTGGGCTCAAAGGGCAATCAATTTCTGGTCCCTCCCATTAGGATAAAGGTCCGAATGGTCCGTCGCCTACGCCTCGTCGAATCTATGCGCACGCACCCGGCCCGTGCGCGTCCAACTCTACGTTTTGGTTTTCCGCGGTCGGAAATAATGACATTCTACAGACTTTTCTGAGTCGTATCATTGACGTAATTTTGCCATTTCCACGTCCTACCAAATCCGGTCTTCGCACCCCATGGCCTAATCAACTTTCCAAATTCGAATTCTCTCCATAATTGCAAGGGGATTCGCAGAAATTCATACGTACATACAATCTGTGCTCTTCCCATAATCCGACAGAGCTACGAGAAATCCTAAAGTTTTGCATTGTATAAGGAAGAAAAAGAAAAAAAAAGAAATCCTTAAAAGAATCGAAAATTACATTACACGTCGGAAATTTGGAGTGGATCCATCTCGCCATCTGCCCTATTGTTACTGCTAAGGTGGTGGCCGTGGCCGGGCCTCCGCCTGTCGTAGTAGAACACCGTGGCCGCCACGTAGCTCCACAGCACCACCGCGCCGTACGCCGGGATCAGTAACGCCCGCCACCTGATCCCCACCGTCCACCTCACCATCCCGTCCACCGACGTCCAATCCTGGCCGTCCATCCTCTCCGCAGTCAACCGCCAGATCCACCCGGCCAGCGCCGCGAAGAACCCCGACAGCGCCCACCCGCTCCACCGCCGCCCCTCCATCAGGCCCCACCCGGCCCGGATCGCCCCCCACCCGAACCGCTCCTCCACCACCGACACCACCATTGCCAGCCCCAGGACCGCCGCCACGTAGATCCCCGCCGCGACCCCGACGGCCACGATCAGGAGCCGCGCCGCCCGGGAGTCGGTGACGGCGACCAGCGTCGCGGGCACGCTGAGGTAGATCCACATCGCGGCGTAGACGCAGATCGCGGTGGCGAAGGCGCGGGGGAACTTCTCGCGGGCGGGGGAGAGGGAGGAGCGGAGGGTGGGGCGCTTGCCGGCGAGGGAGGCGTGGGCGCCGGCGACGGCGGAGACGGCGGCGGCGAGGGAGAGGGCGAGGGCGGGGAGGTAGTAGGTGGCGCGGAGGCGGAGGAGGGAGAGGGCGGCGGCGCGGGACTCCTTAAGGGCCTGGCGGGACTCGAAGCGGGTCGAGGCGAGGCGGGCGAGGGACTCGAGGCGGAGGACGCGGGACTGGAGCGGCTGGGAGGAGACGGCGAGGGAGAAGAGGAGGAGGGACAGCGGGAGCGCGGCGGCGGCGAAGAGGAAGAGGAAGAGCCGCCGGATGCGGAGGATGACGGCGAGGGAGTCGAGGAGGGTCTTGGCCGGGGAGAAGGCGGCGGCGGCGAGGCGCCGGCAGCGGCAGCGGAGGCTGACGGCGTCGGCCCTCTCCGACATCGTTCCTCCTCTCGCAGGTGGGGCG
The DNA here is from genome assembly GCA_007663325.1 of Eucalyptus pauciflora. Lineage (NCBI taxonomy): Eukaryota > Viridiplantae > Streptophyta > Magnoliopsida > Myrtales > Myrtaceae > Eucalyptus > Eucalyptus pauciflora. The sequence continues at coordinate 1,583,739 of VMYD01000248.1, forward strand.
GGGGCGGATCGGAGGTCGGTTTTGAGGGCGGGGCTGGTGGGGTTGGTGTGAAATTACGGGGCCTACCCCTGGCGGATGAGGAGGACGGAGTTATCCTAGGGAGTATCGAATCGGGTCGGTCAGGAGACAATTAAAAAAATATAAAAAAAAAGAAAATGACCTGCCAGAGCGGACGCTTCCGAAGTTCGCATTTTTCAAGAATTCAGATTCGATCCGCCTCGAGTCTTTTTATGTCCATCTCGCCATCAGCACGATGATGCGAAGGGTGCTTGGTGTTGCGTGACGGTCTAGTGGTTGACTCTGGACCAGGAACTCTCTAATTATTTTGTAAATTAACAAGTTCGATGCTCAAATTCTCGTAATCTGTTATCATCATCAAATCACACATAGTGCTGCTTTAAAATTTCTGGGACCCGAAAGTGGATCCATTTCAATGGATTGTCAATTCGATTCCCTAATAAAAATCGAACCGGATGCATAATCCTAAAAGATTAGTTAAGGACTCGCTTTACTTATCGAGATCCCATATCGAAAGTATGGAGGCTTCTGCCTTAGGCTCCCAACAATAACGACAGTAAGAATTTCAAGCATTGGCATACCCAGGATGCTTGATCTCTTTTCATCTAAGACGACCCTTCCGAGTCTAGTGTCGGCACATGAAATGGCTGGCCCTGGCCGGCACATTGCTTGCGTTCATGTCTTATCTACTGATTCAAATGCAAGGTAACGACGATACAATCCAAATGCAAAAACGCATACGTCAATCTCTCTTCCCCACAACCTATATACTTGAAGCCACGTCACGTCCAAACGCCCAAACAAGTATTGAATTTGTCAGGCGCAGGCCGTCTAGGCCAGGTAATGAAGTTGTGATCACCCCAGCAATCTTCAGCGAATTGACTTCCCACAAGACAAATGGCAATGCCCGTAGACACGGACCATAAACATGCTATAACCCCGCTCGACGCATTGTTAGATACTACATACTGGTGTCTGCTGTCAAGCGATGTAGTTCTCAGGATTGTGAGCATGCATGGCAATGATTTTGAGGCCGCCTCTGCAAAATCTCTTCCGATCACGGACACAGAGCAAACGTTGTCCAGTGAGCTAAGATTCCTAGGCTTCCAGAAAGCCAAGTAGCATACAAACCTTCACGAGTTCCTCCCCAATTGATGCAGAAGCACAATGAGTCAGGCAAGAAACTTAGTATATGACTGAATTTCGATAACTACACAAGCCTGTCTTCAAGATTCTTGCGGTTACATATCCCTTATCTTACATATACAGAGTACAATTGCAGAGGTGCCAATACCTTCACTACAGACCAGATCCAAGCCAAGGGTTTCGCGATAAAGGAAAAATTCTAAGCACAATTTATCAAAATTTGATGGGATCATACTTCCAAACGAATTAGGCATTCCCCCACTAACTTTTCACCGTAGCATCCCCAAATTAAACTAAACCAAACAAGTTTTGCATGTAACGCAATTGCTTGAGGATGCTTCCAACACCTTTTTTCTTCCAAAGCAGATGCACAGCTTATAAGAGGTAATCCAGCAGAACATATACTGACCATGACTTCTGTAAACAATGTAATTCAACAGAGCGATCCAACTTGACAATATTTCTCTTTGGAGGGCTACAGATAGAATGATATCGCGCAACATAATATTGCACAACACGAGAACTGCACAAGGCCCCAATCAGAAGAAAAGATACAAATCACATGTTTCCTGAAGCTGTAGTTGGCAGCTATTTTCATATTTTCAACCATGGATATTGGTCAATTGTATTTCAAGAATGCCGAAAGCTTAGTCTTCCCACCACATTCCACACAAGAGCTGTGAGCTCTTAATCGTTGATGGATAAACAGTTCAACAGATTACCAGTGTAAATCATTGGAACGGATTCACTCTTATCCGTTATCCACTACACAGCTGCATACCTAACTGGACATTTGGTCACCAGCCCACCAAATAATTTACCTAACCAAAACTCCCAGTGGCATACAACCCAGTTGCCATTGCCATGAATTATTTACTCTCTAGTGGCACCTCTGAGAAGTCAAGAGTCGGTGCCGATGTATTATGGCCCTCAAATCATCATTAGGGCCGCACAGAAATCAGAAAATCAATGTGGATCCAACATAGTCCAATACAAATTATATTATTATGTCTCTTAATTCGCAAGCAGAAGACAGTTCAATGAAGTTCATGCATGCCAACGTAGCATAGCAAGTTTAAGTCTCATCAACAATCTGCAGAATAGACAGTCCGTAAGAGTAACAGTTAAACTCAACCCTTGGCTTCTGAAAGGCCAAAGATGAGGACCGTTCTACTTGCATTATTCACATACTAGAGTACAACTTTGGTATAAAACCAGTCACCTAGCTTTGCCATTCTGATCCTTTTGCAAATATCGGTTCGATTCCAAATTTTCTTCCGGTCCGATGAGGCACATCAGTCAGCCTAGCAAGCTTCCTACTGCAGCTGCATCCGTGTGCAACAAAACCAAAACAAGAACTGTACAAAGACTGCGAACCAAAAACTATGGAGAAAACCTACAAAAGCATGAAAAGCTAAGCTCCATGCCTAAAAACTAGAAGCCAGAACATTCAACTGGGACAGCATTTTATTCTAAACCAAAACTTCCAACTGCACTGGGACTTTTCCTTTCTAGCTAACCAAACACAATTAAACTAATCCCAGAACAACTTGAGGGAATAAAGTAGGAAAGAACAAAATTGCTGCAGTTGACAATCCAGGACATCATATTTCATTGCCCGAAAAGAACAAAGATCCAATTTTTCAACGCGCGACCACAATCTAACCGAACCCCCTCAAATGGGCGTCTCTCTACCGAAAGCCCAGAGCTGCTTGCAATCTCGCCCGTCGATCCCAGGCCCCGTGGACCCCACCTGGGCTCGGACCGGCGACCGGCAAACCGGGCAAGCGGCGACCTTGACGAGCCAAGTGTCCACGCAGCTCTTGTGGAAGACGTGGCCGCACCCGACCAGCTTCCTGCACCACTGCCCTTGAATGAACTCGTCCAAACACACCGCGCAATCGGAAAAGCCTTGATCGTGCTGGCCCTGCGCCCCGCTCTTCGGGTACCTGAATTTGGGGAGCCGCTTGAGGTCGCGCGGGGGCAGAGCCCCGCCGGGGGGAGGCGGGAGGTCGATCTGGCGGCAGCGGTGGAGGAGGCCGCCGACGAGGCAGAGGTGGAGGAGGATGATGGCGGCGAGGCCAAGGAAGAGGAAGAAGAGGGTTGTTATCAGGATCATGATTATGGCCTTCAGGAGGATTGAGAGCAGCTTCGGGTTCTGCTTCGGCGTCGCCGTCGGGGACGGCGGCGGCGGCGAAGGCGAAGAACCACCGCCGTGCCGGTGGCCGGAGGCGGGTCCGCCGCCGTGGAGGGCGCCATGGTGGGGCGGCATGTAAGGAGGCCGGAATGATGGAGAGGTAAGGTAGAGAGAGAAAGTTGCGGCTTTGATAAAGAGATATTTTTTGGCTAGAGAGAGAGAGGGGGGTGGTTTTTATTTTCCACCTTTTCTATTTTAAAAATGAGGAAATAAAGGAATATAAAATTTTGTTGGGGTCTGAAGTAAAAAGACGACCGTCGGATTGACATTGATCTGACGGGTGTGGAGGACCGTAGGCCTTTGTCGGTGAAGATGAGGATGGGTTTGCGTCTTTCTTAGTAGGCATCCGGTCGTTTCCTGGAATTGCGTTCGAGATTTCATGGAATTCACTGAATTTCACACTACTTTTGAAAAGACTTAACGTGAAATTTTATCAACATTATAACTTTTGCAAAGACTTAACGTGATGAGTTATTATATATATATATTTTTAAGGGTTGGGTGTAATTCATTCGGTATCCGAAACCAAAGTCCTGATTAACCTGGACTCGGGGATTAGAATAGCGAAGGTTTCTCCCCTCCCAACAAGGGTCTCCTTGCCTTTGGCAGGTAAAGTTTGCCTGAGGTCTAGCTTGCTACCGCTAGACCAACCACTTGTTGGTTTATTATATAAATTAATTATATTTAATGAACAAGTCATAAATAGATTCAAATATAATATGTGTTATATTTAACTCACTTTGCACTTTTACTTTAAATTTGAATATGAGTTTTAAGTGCTTTAGTAATACAGATTGAGTCAAATATCATGCTATACTTGCATTGTATAGAAAATTCATCGAGCTGACCACCCATTCGAGGTGCCTATTTTCGAGTCAGAAAGATATCTTTTGTACCTCCTTTAAACTTTTGCTAGTTTTGATATATTCCATTTTGGTAGATTCGGGTTTTTTCCTCTCGAGTGACAATTAATTTGCAAGCATCTGTTCCAAGGAAGAAGCAATGAAATTGTGCAGAGGATAGGCGGTGTGTAATGACCCCTGGCTTGTCGTACTCTTCACGTACTCGTTTTGTCATAGCATCTACCCTACTTTGAACCTTGAGCACCTACACTACTTTAAAACCTGTGTGCTTAACATACATTATGTTTGACTAATTAATTTCGAAAGTTCTATTCCACCAACTATAATAAAAAAGATTAGATGGCGGTAGTTCCTCATCCCATCTTCTTAATATCAAAGTCCTCCTTCTTAATCCTCGTTCATCAGCAAAAACAACACGCCAATTCTGAACGCGCGATTCACTTCGCATTATAAAATTATGCGGAATCTCAAGCGGTCGAGAGGGGAACTTGCTTTCCTACAACTCGCTTCACAACGCGGGAACATGTAATATTTTCCTGAGGGTACCAAATTTCCTTTCTAATGGTAGATACATGCAAGAACAACATATACTCTTTCGGAGACTGGTCATGCGACATGAATGGTGGAAATGAAAGTTCCTTTTGTAGTTTTCTATGCTACAAAATGGCCTCAATCATTACCACACTAGACCACATGTTTAGTGCTCTATATTTTGCTTTTAGGTATTTAAATCACCTTCTTATCATCGTTCGATCCCCACCAAAGTAAGGTGCAGATGTCTAATCAAATTTACTAATGACGCTAGCTATACTTTTGTGAAGCTTAATGTTAAATGAGTCATAACTCAATTAATTAAATCAAATCAATTAGTCATAAATGAATTTAAATATAATATGAATGTTAAATGAGTTATACACAAATTTACAAATTACTTAAATTTAACGCATCTTCATAACTTTCTCTTTATTCTTTCACGTTTTTGTTGGATTTCGCACTCGCTCATTTCATATTCTCACCTCAATTTGGGTATGGATTTTCGTAAATTAGATCGAATATAGAAGTGTGTTAATGATAGTTTGATTGTATGGAAATTGATCAAAACGGATTAAATAAATTTATTTGAATTTGACTATTTTCGATAAAATTTAAGCCGACTTGAATTATCCGTTTGATGGATTTGCATTAGACAATCATATATTTGAATGATGCTACTCCAACTTCTAGATATTTAAATCGTCTTCTTTTCTGAGCGACGCTATTTGAGCGACGCTATCTCTAGCTTCTTATCATCGATTGGATCGCACGAAATTGAGGTGCAGACGTCTAATCAAAATGGGTGATGATGCTTTCATGAAGCTCAATGTTAAATCCTAATGATTAAGTTTTCCCATATTCTGTCCCAAAAAAAAAAAAAGTTTGCTCGTCACTAAAATTCACTAACCTTGGGAAAGTCAAAGATGTCTAATCATATGGAAAAACAAGGGGCCGAGCACACCGTTTTTGACTCCTCTGGCTTCCTTTGTCTTCTTCATCACCCGCTTGCTTTTCCCAAAAAATATATTATCCAAAATTTATGTAGTTTGGAGGGGATGAAGAAGCCTATCTTCAACTTCAGCCTTCATTTTTTTTTAATCTATCCTGTATTTCCGATGAAGATGAATGCAAGGATTCTAAGTTCGCGGTTGGTCGTGAGGGGCCTCGATTTCACTTGAGCTCAGGCCTTGAACTTCATTAGAACATTGATTTAAGTGGTTTTAGTTAGGGGTGATCGGTTTCTGATTCGGTCTGATTTCACTTAGGTATCGGGAATCGGACCAAGAGATCCAATTCCCATTTTTTGGGGGTTGGAACTGGACGGTTTTAGGATTGGGAACCGACTACTTAACAAAAAAATTTAAAAAATACTAGAGTTATTACAATTTTATGATTTATTACTATTTTAAAGAAATTTAAAATATATATATTTAAAAAAAATCCATTAGGTTTGTCAATCTGACCTGGTTTAGTGGAAATCAAACAAAAAATCACCGCTTCCATTTTTATGGAACTAAGAACTAGACCAACGCCATTGGAAACCAAACCGAACAAGGTAATCTAGTCTAATCCGAGCAGTTCTTGATCTGAGTGATTCGATATGCTCATCCCTAATTTCAACTTATATTTTTCATCTCCTTTGTGAAGGGGAAGATAATATAAAGGTTGCCCTTGCCGTAACTTTATGTCGTCTTCGTGCAACAGCATCTCTTTTTAGCGAATGCATGAGATGCCGGTTCGAAAAAGTGGCTGGTTAGTACTATTAAACTCGGAATATTGAGGGACAATGCATACTCATTTGTCTGTCTTTACATAAGTGGCTGGTTACCCTTTTCCATTGCACATGTTCACACACTTTATGGATGTAGCACTAAATCATCGATGAATCGATAGGTGGCTGACATCGAAGGGCTTGGGAATAACTTTAATGTTCGTAGAAAAAGGACATCAAATGTGAAATGAAGTGCCGGGGTTGGAAAGTTGATGTTGTTGTCCATTACATGTAGGAGAATTATTAGAAAAGCATGTATGGGGGATATAGAGAGATTGATCGTGTTGGTGTCGGCGATGCCATAAACATCGGTCATCGTCACATAATACAATAGCCTCTTAAACTTGTGCCTAAATTATGCAAAAAAAATTATCCAAAAAATCTCGAAAATATTATACTTTTATAAATTGAATTTCAAATATTTTAATCGTGTCAATTGAGTTTTAACTTTTTTCACGTTTTACTAATTAAGGCCATCCGGTTACTTTTGATAGGAAATTGCTAACGTTGACAATTTTCAATAACTTATATTTTATTTAATCTTTTTTTTATTCTTAATTCTTGTCTTTTATTATGAAGGACGAGTAGGGGGCCATCACCAATGACCCTCCCTAGCCACTAGTGGAGAATTGCACCCCTTGCATAGTTGTGGGCGAGGGCCCCACGCAAGGGCAACAAGCCATCGCCAACCACTGGGTGGAGGACTTGTAAGCCTTGCCCAATTGTGAGTGAGGGCCACGAACCCTTGCCCAGCGGTTGGCAAGGGCTTACAAGGCCTCACCTAGTGGACGGCTGGGATTTTTAGGCCTCATCGTGGCTAATGAGCCCTTGCTATGCCTCAAAAATAAAAAATAAAAAGGTAAAGAAGGAAAAAAAGAAAAAAAGAATAAAAAATCATGAAAAATTGTTGACGTTAACACCAACCATGTCATGTAAAATAGTTGACATATGTTAGTGATTTTAAGTCAAAATTGACTAGATTGATTCAATTAGCAAAAGTATAATATGTTTAGTACTTTTTGGATAATTTTTCAATTATGTATATACCGACGTCACTTATGTTATATGCTGCACTTTCTCACTAGTTTCAAAAAAAATTTCTTTTTATATCAATCTCGAGTTTTTGTATTGGAGATTGGTATGAAGCTCACCATAAGTTCGTTTCTCTTTTTGAATATCCATTCTAATCAAATAAACGCCGACACAAAAGATACATTGGCGATGCGCCACTGAAAAATTCGTTGTCATGTGTGGCTCTTCATTGCAAAAAGAAACGACTTGAATATTGTGGGCGTAAAAGTGAACTATTGTTGAAGTTTTTGTTCTCAAAATTGATTGAATGGAAGTAATTAATTGAGAAATCAATTTGTAGGATATATAATCGAATCGAATCAAATTGAACCTTCGTGATGTAAAATTCGTTGGGTCTTAATTGGCTATGATAGTGTATTCGTATTTCTAGTGCTTTTTTCAATCTTTCCTCCATATTTTTTTTTTGGTTCACCGTCTCCAACTTCCTTGTTTGAACTTGAAGTTCTGTAAATTGGAGAAAACTCGGCTAGAAGTCACAGAATAGAGAATGGCAAGAACAAGAGATATTGAGCATTCTTGAGTGGTTTTTCAGTCCATCTCTTTTGTGAGCTTGTAGTATTCATTTGGGTGTTGCTCCTATAGCAAGAGTGAAATATCCATTTGTAGTATCACATCTTGATTTGAAAAATTTGATATTTCCTATCTGAGCTATATGGTTTGGCTAGGGAAAATTAATAAAAAAGTTCTAAACCTATTATACTTGGGTCAATTAAATCATTAACTTTTCACTTGTGTAAATTCCATTTTAAATATTTTGACAACTTATTAATATAGTCTTTCCGGCCAATTTGACTGGAAATCACTGATGTGATATTCTAATTAGCACTGGCTATCTTATATGATGTACAAGCTTGACGTTGGTAATCTTTAATTTTTTTTCCTTTTTCTCTTATCATTGGAGACCGGCTACAAGCGATGGTAAGAGAGAGCTAGGGAGAGTCGCCCTTGCCTAGATCTGAAGAGGGTCACGGCTGTCACGCGTTGAACCTCGAGCGCGTGCCCATCTCTCGGTGGTCGATAAAAATGCGACGTCCCAGGACGTGTCGCCGACCCATTCATTTTATTGCATATGCGGAAGCGAATAAATATCCCATGACAGTAAACCACTTGGGATAGAAAAACAGGAAAACATATTTACAAACAAAACACTCTTTTATATACACATTGAGACACACTGAGTATACAAAAGTCTACAAAAAGATCTATACCTAGAAGTCTAAATAAAAAAGGGACTAAGGAGAGTTTAAACTCCAAGCTCTCTAGTCCTCGGCTTCGGGTCCTCCATTCTACGGTCCTAAAAAGAATTGAGCCAATGACGGAGTAAGATATAAATCTCAGTGAGTTCACGCTCTAAACCCCGATTAGGAGGGTAATACACTTAGAGGCGTCCTAACCACATAACCACACAACCATAGAGACTTACCTCGTCTCAGATCCACCCTACATGTCAGCACAATTCATATCACAGACGGCCACACAACATAAGTAGCATATAAGCTCGATCAACTGGAACGCCACACTCAATTGCAACCAAGCACAGGGGTCCTAATTATAGGGCCAAATTCTTATGACACGTTCCATACCATACCACACAATTTTGTTCTATAATCCTGTTGGATAAATTCTCTTCAGATATTTTGAAGTCGACAAAACATTTCCATCAGTCTAGTTTGAAGACTTGCAGACTCTACTGGCAAAGTCTGAAGATCAAAGTCTGATGATATCAAGACTCAAGTTTCTAAGTTTACTCTCATGGATAGTTTCCAGACCGTCAAGTTAAAAACTTCTATTTTGATTCTATCCAATATGGTTTTGGCTCCAACGGCTAAGGAATATCTTTCGACTGGATTCGGCACTACAAGATTCGCATCTTATATTTGGAAGGTTCTACTTATGGAAACCAAGATCCTTATTGTATGGGCGAGCAGGATTGATGGGCTATCTACACTTACCTTAAAGAGCTCGAGATCTCTCTAAATTGATTTTGTCCAACGGGTTGATTGGAAGAACTTCTTTGGAAGGTGCCAACAGTAATGAAGGCATGAAGAAGTATAAAAGAGAAACGCTCAAGTTGTTGAAGGGTGCCGGATAGAAAAATTCCAAAGTCTGAATCTCCTTGTTATGTTATTATTCGAGCAATACTTGTAATCAAAAGAGAGACCAAAGTGTGGTGAGACCTTGAGGAAGTGTAGTAGAGCTTCTACACTGTAGATTCAAGGGCGTGAGATTGTAAACACTCTTTTTGATTCTTAGTGAAATCCAGCTAGAAGAGCTGTCCGTGCGGGAGAGTAGACGTAGGCTTGGTCTAAGCAGAACCACTATAAATCTGGAGTCTCGATTCTCTATCCCTAATCTTTTTATCTTTCATTACTTTCATTTGCAGAGATTATTGTTTTTAATTCATTAATATCTCATTCGGGTTAAAATTTATAAAATCGCTTTAGTCACCTATTCACCCCCTCTAGGTGCTCATTCTAGTCCTAACAATTGGTATCAGAGCTACGTACTCGTTTATAAGCAGTGTCTTTACTTCTGAGTAAAAGATCTATGGCTAGTATGTTGCCTGCAGGGTTGGTTGAAGGTCAAAGCAATACCAGACCTCCATACTTTGATGGAAAAGACTACAGCATATGGAAAAACAAGATGAAAGCATTCCTAAGATCGAAAGATCTTTTGGAATGGGAAGTGGTAGATAAAGGAATCATTCCTGCTGCTGCATCAGAATCAGAGAGAGGAAAAGAAGTTGCTGATCCTATTCAGATGACTCAAGAAGAAATAACCAAGAGATAAACTCTTGACGCTAAAGCCATTTACTCCTTATATTGTGCTTTATCCCCTACTGAGTATAACATAATATCTTATTGTGATACAACAAAAGAAGTCTGGGATATGCTTCACATTACCTATGAAGAGACTGATCGGGTGAAAGAAACAAGGATCAATATTCTTTTGGGACAATATGAAATCTTTAAGATGAGATCAGGAGAATCAATAACTGACATGTTTAGTCGTTTTACTGAAATTGTGAATGGTCTTGAATATCAGGGACATCTAATCTCGGGACATATGAAGGTCAACAAACTCCTGCGTGGACTCTCTAAAGACTGAAATTACATAAAAACCTCAATAAGAGAGACACAGAGGATTGCTCCACTCTTTGTAGACGAACTGGTTGGAACTCTTCAGTCTTACGAAGTAGAGCACACCAACGAAGAGGAAGATTCAAAAGGTAAGAAATCTATTGCCTTAAAGTCTAATGATTATTCTGATGTTACAGACTCTGAAGAAGATCTAGATGATGAAGAACTGACACTCATGATAAAGAGATTCAAAAAGATGAACAAGAAGGGAAGGAAATTTAATTGGAAGAAACAAAGCTCACAAAGGTTTCAAAACAAATCAACAGAGGAAGATGATTCTAACAAAGAAGTGACTTGCTTTGAATACAAGAAAAAGGGACACATCAGACCCAACTGTCATCTGTTAAAGAAAAGAAAATGAAAGACTGAGAAATATAGGAAGGCACTCAAAGCAGAGACCTGGAGTGATACTGAATGTGAAGAGAGTGATGATGACTATGCCAATATCTGTTTGATGGCAAAATCTGATTTAGACTCAGACCTTGATATAGATACAGACTTAGACAGTGAACTCGAGGTTAGTAATCTAAAAATTCCCGTCAAGGTTTCTAAATATATTGATGCACTTTGTCTTAGTCTAAAAACTTCTCTTAAGAGGATCTCCGAATTAAAAAAAAAAGGAGAATTCTACATTGAAGCAACATGAAAAACTTTGGAAAGAAAAGTTTGAAAAGTTGGAAAAGAACTTTACTATCGTGAAAGAAAGCTCAGACTCTATTTCCAAAGAAAATAATCTTTTGATAAATGATATTTCTAATATATCAAAAAGATTTTCAAATGGTTCTGAAAAGTTGGATAAGATTCTTTCGATACAAAGACCCTACTTTGATAAGTTAGGTCTTGGTATGACTTCTGAAACTATTCCTCTGATTGATTTTCCAAAAGTGAAGGAAAGAATCAAACAAAGACCAACCAGAATTGCTTATAAAAATCATTTCCAGAAAGTCTTTGTAAAACCTGTTGGCAGAAATGCTTTGAAATGTTCCAAGTGTCAAAGCTCAGAACATTTTGAGAAAGAATGTCATTTGGTTTGGAGACCTGTTAAAAGGAATTGGGCAAAGACTGTTTATTGCTCTAACTCTTCTGGACCCAAGATGATATGGGTACCAAATAAAGCTTGAATTCTTTTTAATTGCAGGTCACTATCAAAAGGAAGATAAAATGGTATCTAGATAGTGGCTGCTCAAGACATATGACGGGAGACTTAAGTTGCTTCATAAAACTTGTCCAGATAGATTGAGGAAAAGTTTCTTTTGGTGGTAACAACAAATGAAGAATTACTGGTCATGGAACAGTAAAGATTGAGAATTTGTCAATCAAGAATGTCTCCTTAGTTGAAGGATTAAATTACAACCTGCTTAACATAAGCCAGTTGTGTGATATTGGTTTCAAGATCAATTTCCAGGAAGGAATGCGCTTTGGAATCAGTAAAGACTTTACTCAATCTTTTACTGGATGAAGACATGGAAATATCTATCTTCTTGATGTGAATCATGAAAGTTCACAGTGCTTAATATCAGTACAAGATGAAGCTAATCTATGGCACATAAAGCTAGGCCATATCAATATGAAGCAAATTACCAAGATCTCTTCCAAGAAACTTGTTTGAGGATTGCCTATTCTCAATTACTTAAAGTCCGATCTATGCACACCATGCGTATTGGGTAAACATGTTAGAAACTCTTATAAACCAATAAGTAAAGTTTCCACTAATCGTGTACTGCAGCTTTTGCATATAGACTTATTTGGACCTACTAGAACGCAAAGCATTGGTGGAAAAAGGATCTGCCTAGTAATAGTGGATGATTATTCACGATTTACACGGGTCTACTTTCTTTCAAGTAAGTCTGAGATTTTCTCTCTCTTTTCAAAGTTTGCTAAGAAGGTGCAGAATGAAAAATGTCACACTATCTCAAGCATTCGTACAGACCATGGAGGTGAGTTTGAAAATCAAGACTTTGCTAAATTTTGTGATGAGTCTGGTTTTCAGCATAAATTCTCATCTCCATATACACCAGAACAAAATGGGGTTGTGGAAAGGAAAAATAGGTCTTTACAAGAAATGGCAATGACTCTTTTGATTGAAAGTAATATTTCTTCAAGGTTTTGGGCTGAAACTGTTTCAACTGCTTGCTATATTATTAACAGAGTGTTTTTAAGACCAATTCTTGAGAAAATCCCTTATGAAATTTTTAAAGGAAAGAAACCAATTGTTTCTTATTTTCAAGTATTTGGTTGTAAATGCTTTATTTTGAAGAATGCAAATGATCGAGTTAGTAAATTTGAAGGAAAATCAGATGAATGATTCTTTCTTGGTTACTCAACTACAAGCAAAGCCTATAGAGTATTCAACAAGAAGACTCAGACTGTGGAAGAATCAATGAATGTCAAATTTCAAGACTCTCCACAAATTCAGCAAATTTAGACTGAAGAATCAGAATTTGTTCCAGATTCTGCTAGATCTACCTCTTTAGAAGTAGTACAACAAGTTACTGATGAAGTATCGACTCAGGAAAAAGATCAACAACCTATCAAACTATCCAATAAGTGGAAGCACAAGTCTAGTCATCCTGAATAGCTCATTATTGGAAACATTAATGAGGGAATGCAGACAAGATCCAAAATGCGAGAAGAGTCTAGTGCTGTTGCACTTATTTCTGAAATTGAACCCAAAAACATTGAAGAAGCCTTAGCTGATGAAAGCTGGATTGAAGCAATGCAAGAAGAGCTCAGACAATTCAGTATTAACGATGTTTGGGAATTGACTCCTAAACCAAAAGGTAAATTTGTTATTGGAGCTAAATGTGTTTTCAGGAATAAAGTCGATGAAAAAGGCAAAGTGACAAGAAACAAAGCAAGACTCGTGGCTAAAGGATACACGCAAGAAGAAGGGATAGACTATGATGAGACTTACGCTCCAGTAGCAAGGTTAGAAGCAATCAGATTACTACTTGCTTTTGCATATCATAAGAATTTCAGGTTATTTCAAATGGATGTCAAAAGCGCATTGCTTAATGGATTTATTCAAGAAGAAGTCTATGTGGAACAACCTCCTGAATTTGAAGACTCAAAGAAACCAGACTTAGTGTTCAGACTGAAGAAAGCTTTATATGGATTAAAACAAGCTCCTCGAGCTTGGTATGAAAGGCTAAGTAACTTTTTAATTCAAAGTGGTTTCTCTAAAGGAAATGTAGACACTACTTTGTTTATTAAAAATGAAGGTAAAAGCTTTCTACTTGTTCAGATTTATGTTGATGATATTATATTTGGATCATCTAATGAGACTTTGTGCAAGAAATTTTCTAAGTCTATGCAGGATGGATTTGAGATGAGCATGATGGGTGAACTATCCTTTTTCCTTGGTCTACAAGTGAAACAACTGAAAGAAGAATCTTTATTCATCAATAAAAATATGAAAAAGAACTTGTTAAAAAGTTCGGTCTGGAGAATTGCAAACAGACTGACATACTTATGTTAAGTTCCTTGAAGATAGACAAAGATGAAGCAGGAAAGAAAATCGACCAAAAGTTATACAAGAGTATCATTGGTTCACTTCTCTATCTTACTGCATCTAGACCTGACATATTATTTAGCGTTTGCATATGTGCTAGGTTTTAATCAGATCCTAAAGAATCTCATTTAATTGCTGCTAAACGTATCATTAAATATGTTGCAACTACTGCTAAGATTGGTCTATGGTATCCCAAAGAAGGAGACTTTACTCTTCTTGGTTATTTAGACGCAGATCTTGTAGGTTGTAGAGTTGAAAGAAAAAACACTTCAGGTACTTGTCAATTACTTGGAAATAGGGCAGTATCTTGGTTTTCAAGAAAGCAAAGTACTGTGGCTCTTTCAACAGCTGAAGCAGGGTACGTAGCTCTTAGAAGTTGCTGTTCTCAAATACTATGGATAAAACAACAATTACGAGACTTTGGTATTGAAGACTCTTGCACATAGATCAAATGTGACAATACCAGTGCAATCAATCTTACAAAGAATCCTATTCTACATTCAAGAGCAAAACATATTGAGATTCGACATCATTTTATAAGAGATCATGTTCTGAACAAAGAAGTCTTGATACAATTTATTGACTCGAAGAATCAACTGGCAGATATCTTCACAAAGCCACTTGAGAAAAGTTCATTTGAGTTTATTCGTTCAAGACTCAACATTTTATCTCTTGAAGACTGTTGAAACTCAGACTCAGAATCTACGTCTGACAAAGTATCAGACTCAAAGATTCAGACTTCGATTGCCAATTGTCACGTCTGTAAGTTGTTAGAATTACAGTTCATTTACTCGTTTAAGCTGATATCTCGGAAAGGTAAGATCGTCTGTTTATCTCTAATTGAGTTTATTAAGGCAGTTATTTTCTAAACAAAGGTGGTTATTGATTTGCTTAAGGCAATTTTTTTTTTTGAAAAAGAATTTCGTTTATTCTTTCCTTATTACGACGCTTCAGATACCACGATTCGATTACTTTTTATACTCTTTCTCCTCCTCTTTCTTCTTTCACACAAAAACCCTAGAACTCAAACTTTCACTTTCTGATATTCTTCTTCTCAAGTTCTTCTCCTTAAGTTTTTATCTTTCTTGTGACAAAAGTGTGAAAGTTCCCTCCAAGAAAGTGACAATGTCGTACTAGAGGAAATCTTCAAGACTTGCGAGCAGGGGACCACAGGGCTCAGCTGAGGGGCCTACGCATTTTGATCTCACTGATGAAGGTGACTTTCCAAGTGAACAAATGCACCAACACTCTCAACAGCGCACCTCTCCAAATAGATCCCATGTTCATCATCCCCAACATACTGAGGAAATCATTGAAGATATCGAACCTGTAAGGACTCTTAAGCCTGCATTTGTTTATAGGCTTTATTCTGTATTGAAGGAAGGAGGTTCTGCAATGACTTTCATTGATGAGTTTTTGAAAGAGAAAGGCTATAAAAATGAGACATATTGTCTCACTGTGATGGAGAGATCGGGTGTTATTCCTGTTGGAACGGTAGCAAAGATCTTTGCAAACTTTCCGAGTGACCCTCGCTTTGGTAGTATAAATCAGCCTGAAGGGAAAGATGATGATGAGAATATCTTTGTACATTTTAAGCCTTGGATGGGTGTAGCCGCAACTCTTCGAGGAAAGAAGGACGAATTGTTCCGTTCTGAGGAACACAAGAAAGTGTATGGGAAATTGTTGAAGGGTGGGGTGATGAACCCACGAACAATGGATTTTGATTTTCTGGATTTGTTGAACATCAATTTGAGGGAGAAGTTTGAGAAGCTTCAACTTCATAAATTCTGTACTGAGGGCGAGGTTGCTTATTTTGAATTGACAGCCTATTTTTATTCTAACCTCAGTTTTATTGATGCCAATAGTTTTTCCTTCAGTGTGAGCGATAGAGAGTATGTGGTTGACACAGATACTCTGGCGGATGTAATTGGTGTGGAAAGGGGAGCTTTCCAATCAATCTCTGTGTCTGTGAGTCATGCAACTTTGGAACTTGCGAGAGACAGAATCGCAGAAGGTCGTCTCTCCTACTCAAGGATGAATGCTACAAACACTCTGCTTCACAAGATAGTGATCAACTGTCTCAGATCGAAATCGACATCGAAGATAGATGTATCAATCTCAGAAGCCAAACTCATGTATGCAATCAAGATCAGTCTAAACTTCTCTTTGCCTCATACTATCATGTTTCACATGTACAAGACTATGGCGAAGGACAAGGGAAAACTCCCTTATGCTGCTCTCATCACTCGACTTTTCAGACATTTGAACATTCAGCCTCCCCACATTCTCTCTATGAAGACTATTGATCAAATGGTCATTGGCTGAGGATGATTACAAAAATGCGTCTGAAAGATCTCAGTAATAAGTTGGAGCAGTTCAAGGATAAAACCCCTATTAAGACCAGACCAGACTCTTCTGCTGCTAAGAGGAAAGGAAAGGAACCTGTGATTGGTCCTATCAAGAAGAGGCGGGCAATCATCTTGGAGGATGAAGATGATGAGGATGATATGCCTATTTCTGCTTTTGTTTCTCAGTATTCTACTCCTGTGTTAGCGAAACCAGAGCAACAAGTTGCAAAGGAAACTGAGAAAGGGAACCGGGAAAAGGAATCCATGCAGGAAGAAGAAGAAGAAGAAGAAGAAGAAGAAGAAGAAGAAGAAGAAGAAGAAGAAGAAGAAGAAGAAGAAGAAGAAACAGCAAAGACAGACTTCCAGCAACAATCGGCAAACTCTCAAGCCAAAGAACATCGAGCAGATTCTCCAGCAGAAAAGGAGGATCAACAACATTTTGTCATTGAGGAAACTCCTCAACAAGAAGAGTACTTCTCCCCTCCAGAAGGCATTGAAACAGGGGGAGATGTCCAAAGAGAAAGTACTCATCTTCTCCTGACATTTACCAGTGCAAGTGTTAGTGGATCACCTTCTGATGCAGAAGATGTTCATGCTACTCATTGTTAGAACTATAATTAGCACCTAGAGGGGGGTGAATAGGTGTTTAAAGCGATTTTTAATAAATTAAACCAAATGAGATATAAGTAACTTAAAACCAACAATTGCAGCAAATGAAAACAATTGACGATATAAAAGATTAGGGATAGAGAATCAAAACTCCAGATTTATAGTGGTTCGGCTTAGATCAAGCCTACGTCTACTCTCCCGCACGGACAGCCCTTCTGGCTGGATTTCACTAAGAATCAATAAGAGTGATTACAGTCTCACGCTCTTGAGTCCACATTGTAGATTACTCTACTACACTTCCTCAAGGTCTCACTACAATATGATCTCTCTTTTGATTACATGTAACGCTCAAAGAATGATATCGCAAAATAGAAAAGGAGATTCAGACTTTGGAATTCTTCTATCCACACCCTTCAACAACTAGAGCATCTCTCTTATATACTTCTTCATGCCTTCAATACCGTTGGCACCTTCCAAAGAAGTTCTTCCAATCAACCCGTTGGACAGAATCAATTAGAGAGATCTCGAGCTCTTTAAGGTAAGTGTTGATAGCCCATCAATCCTGCTCGCCCATACAATCAGGATCTCGGTTTCCATAAGTAGATCCTTCCAAATATAAGTTGCGAAATCTTTAGAGAATCTAAAGATATTCCATATGAAAGTAAGATCGTTTAGTGCTGAATCCAGTAGAAAGATATCCACTAGTCGTTAGAGTAAAGATCATAAAAGATCAGAATAAACGTCGTTCTGGAAACTGTCCATGTGAGTAGACTTTGAAATATAAGTCTTGAGTCTTGCTAGCTTCAGACTTTGATCTTCAGACTTTGTCAATAGAGTCTGTAAGTCTTCAGACTAGACTGATGTGAATGTTTTGTCATCTTCAAAATACTTTAAGAGATTTCATCCAACACTCATTTTCCTGAAGAAGAAGCAACATCTCCACATAATGATCTTCTTGCTGATATTCACTCCACTGGCTTAACTCCACCATCAGACAGAGTTGATGCAAGCACACAAACTAACAATTTAGCTGAATTTGGAAGGTTGCTTGAAATCATTTTGGAGTTCAAAGGCCAAATATATGCTATGGGGTGTGAATTTCAGACTCTGCAGAATGAGAATCATGCTATGTTCATCTCTTTGCATGATCAGATTAAAGATATTCAACATCAGGTTCATGCCATGCAAGAGGCACTACTCTCACTCAACTACAAGAAGATTTGAGGAAGCTGGAAGGATCTGTCAAGTCTATGGAGGACTTTCAACTTATTCGCATTCCTCGCGCTCCTTGATTTTCTCACATTTTTATGATGACAAAAAGGGGGAGAAAACTTTGCAGATTTTCACTTCATTCCAAACTTTCATTTTTTTTACACTTTTTTGAATTTAATATTTTGTTTAACATTTTGACTTTATCTTGAGTTTTTTTGAAATGCTTGCTTATTACTGCATTACTTTAAGCTGTTAAATTAGATAAAGATAGTTGATATCTGCACATGACTAATGTGTTTTCTGTGGATGCAGATATGTGTATATGATAAATCTGTGTACAGGACATCTGTGTACAAGACAACTTATATTATCTTTATTCTAATCTTTTATGAGATATCATTGCTAGCTTAAATGTTGTATTGCAGGGCAATAGTATTCAAATCAGAAGGAAAGTTTTGTCACCATAAAAAAAGGGGGAGATTGTTGGATAAATTCTCTTCAGATAAACATTTCTATCAGTCTAGTATGAAGACTTGTAGACTCTACTGGCAAAGTCTGAAGATTAAAGTCCGATGATATCAAGACTTAAGTTTCTAAGTCTACTCTCATGGACAGTTTCCAGACCGTCAAGTTAAAAACTTCTATTATGATTCTATCTAATATGGTTTTGGCTCCAACGGCTAAGGAATATCTTTCGACTGTATTCAGCACTACAAGATTCGCATCTTATATTTGGAAGGTTCTACTTATGGAAACCAAGATCCTGATTGTATGGGCGAGCATGATTGATGGGCTATCTACACTTACCTTAAAGAGCTCGAGATCTCTCTAAATTGATTCTGTCCAACGGGTTGATTGGAAGAACTTCTTTGGAAGGTGCCAACAGTAATGAATGCATGAAGAAGTATATAAGAGAGACGCTCAAGTTGTTGAAGGGTGGCGGATAGAAAAATTCCAAAGTCTGAATCTCCTTGTTATGTTATTATTTGAGCAATACTTGTAATCAAAAGAGAGACCAAAGTGTGGTGAGACTTTGAGGAAGTGTAGTAGAGCTTCTATACTGTAGATTCAAGGGCGTGAGATTGTAAACACTCTTTTTGATTCTTAGTGAAATCCAGCTAGAAGAGCTGTTCGTGCGGGAGAGTGGACGTAGGCTTGGTCTAAGCCGAACCACTATAAATCTGGAGTCTCGATTCTCTATCCCTAATCTTTTTATCTTTCATTACTTTCATTTGCAGAGATTGTTGTTTTTAATTCATTAATATCTCATTTGGGTTAAAATTTATAAAATCGCTTTAGTCACCTATTCACCCCCCTCTAGGTGCTCATTCTAGTCCTAACAAATCCGGCACGTTCAACTCAATTTATCATGCATTCCTAATTTTGATCTCGACCCCAAGGGCACGACCTACTCGATATTTGACGGTCTTTTGGCGTAGCCAGGTGTCGTCTCACCCCATTGAGCACGACAACGTCTCTACTAGACGGCTTTCCCGAAGGAGCGTAGGTCCAGAATTTACTACGACCGGTTTTCGTTGTCCAGTGGCATCCCATATAGGGGCATGTCCAGTCGACTCATTTAGGGGACGGGTTCTCTTAACCAACACACGACCATTCAATCTTGACCCAAGACACCGTGCATTGTACTCAAACGCCTCAATTAAAATGGTGAACCTGGCATATTTTTTTTCGTATTAAAAATACACGGTAAAATAATCGTGTGTGGGTACACGGTCAATTTGGATCAGAAAAACTGATACATTTCTTTTTAAAAATCCCATTGTTTGATATAGTCTTTAAAATCATTTTCGGTATCAAAACCCATCACCTGGTAATTTCTACATAATTAACAAAATTTCATGATTTTGGAATAAATAACCAAAATTCCAATCACCACTCAATTTGCACAAATTAACACTCAATTAAATAAACCGAGCACACCATTGCAATCAGCATGAAATTCCGATCACCAGCTATCCCGGTATAAATTTCGAAAAATATTAAATAATTAAATAAATTACAAAATAATTAAATAAATAAATTGCGTTTAATTAACCCGAACTACCTAATTAACCCGACCATGCAGGCACATCATTGATCAAGTCAACTTTTACCTTCCACCATATAGCCAAAACACCAAAATTCCCTTTTAAAAATAAACTTAGGGTGCGTTTGGTAACGTTTCTGTTCAAAAATTGTTCGAAGGAACAAAAATAGAAAAAAAACTATTTCTGTTCCAGGGAACAAATTTTGACCAGAAGAATGCGTTTAGTAAACTTATTCCTGGAATAGAAAAAAAACAAAAACACATTTGGTAAACTTGTGTAATGTTTTTGTTTCTTTTAATTTTTAAATATTTTTATTTTAGTTTTCCTTTTTTTTTTCTTTCTTTTTTCTTCCTTTTGGCCGGTCGTCGGCCTTGGCCACGGCCAGTGCGAGGTCGGCCTCGCTAGTGCTACGCGAGCTCGACCTCGTTGGATCTAGGTGAGCAGGCTCGGCCAAGCTTGCTGGGGGCTGGCAAGTGTTTCTCGGCCGAGAAACGATTTTTCTCTCTCCTTGCCTAGCCAAGCCGAGGTCGGCCACTTGCCAAAGAAAAAAGAAGAAGAAAAGAAAGCGAAGAAAAAAGCGAGGAGAGAGAAAAATTGTTTCTCGGAAGTTTTCCAAAAACAAGAAACAAATTTTTTTTTTGTTTTTGTTTTTTTGTTTCTGTTCCAAATTTGTTCCCGGGAATTAAAAAAAACCCAAACAAACGCGTTTATGTTTTTTTGTTCCCTGGAACAAAAAAACAGAAATTGTGTTTATAAACACACTATGAACACAAATAAACAGGCCCTTCGTAACTCTTTTTTTTTTTGTTCAAACCTTTTGAAATAAATTCGTACGAGGTCCCATATTTGAAATTAACCTGCTAAACTTTGCACGCACCTTGTTTAAAACCTCCTCGTTTTATTGAGCACACAAAACTTGGCGTCCAAACGCGACACCATATTTCTTTTCTAATTTATTTTCCAACCACCCTCTTTTGAAAACTAACCTTAGAAACCATTTTTTTTTTGTTCAAAATGTTTAGAAATAAATTCATAGTGCTCATGTACTCAAAATTAATCCGTCAAACTTTGCACGTACCTAGTTTATAACCTCATTGTTTTATTGAGTAAATAAGTTTTAGTGTCCGGACCCGACACCTCATTTATTTTCTATTTAATAGTTCAAAAGGTCATGTTTTGTAATAACAATAAACAACCAACAAGGAGCAATCCACCTCATGATCTCACACATAAGATCTCAGCATGCCACAAGTCCACCACATCACTAAATACACCTTATTAAGCAAGCACAACATCAAGAACAACCACAAAACCATAACCTATCCTAATTGGCAGAAACCGGGCCACTCGTGCGTTTCCAAGTTTAAATTCAGAAACACAATCAAACGAGCTCAGAAAATTCCTAAATTTGAATATGTTATAAAATACACCTAAAAAACATTTTTCATAAGGACACCTTGACCCAAATCCTTCTAGAATGAGAGTAGTAAATCGCTCAAGTCGAGACCAAAATTGGGTTTGTTTCCAGAAATCACGTTTACCAAAATTAGTTTGGTATGAGATCCAAAACATGTCCGTTTGATATGAAATTTGACTATGTTAAACTAAAAGATGTAAGGAACAACGTTTGTGAAGAAACCATTTCGAAAATCGAACCCTAAGTATTGATAAAAATCATTTGAACACCAAAAGGTCACCAGTTCCAACACCATCCGAGATTCTATTTGCAAATGACGAAATTGAAATCTCATTCTTTCAAATCCCTAAAAAAACTTGAGTAAAATATATGTCCTAATTGAAGATGTCTAGAACATTTTTCATGCAGGACGTGTGGCGGCGTGAGATGGTGAGAAGAAGACGTGGGATGAAGCTGGTGATGATGGGGGGGGGAATGGTGGGGTTGGCGGCAGTTGCGAGAGAAGAAGAAATGCATGAGGAGTTGTGGCAGCAAAATAAAAAGAGAAAATGGAGAAGATAAGGCTGAGGGCAAATGGGCAAAAGGTGGTTGGCTACAGCTGTGAGGGGATAGACATGCGTGAGAGGGAAAGGGGGAGGGGTTGACGTACGCAATGGGAGAAAGGAAATGAACGGCAGAGAGAGGGGGAGGGAGGATTAGAGCCAACAAAGTCATGAGAAGAATATCAATTTCATCGTTGTGATGTCCACAAAGTCTTCATGCCCATAGTCAAGCACTCCACCAATGAGAATTAGCCTTCATTTTGCCCAAAATAAATCAATTTAGGGTAGAAAAACCCCAAATCTTTAGCCATCCGAATTTGCAACTCTTTTCTGATTTATCAAAAATCGATTTTTCCGCAAAATTCCGGGCTTGACGGAATTTCTCCAAAAGATGAGATGAGGTCCTATAAATGAATCGTGACACACTCGAACGTTCGATTCCTATAACCGAATTCAATTTCATGGTTAAATCGACTGGACACAATTTTAGCGCGACCTAACCTACCGGGTAGCTTTTAGGGATTTTATTACATTTAACTCGTGGTCGATAATTTCGATCCACGTTTGTGCATCTCCGACTCATTGACGATTCTCGGTTGTCGTAAAAATCTCGATGTTTCAATTACGGGTATCGAATCAATAGGAATTTGGGTTAGTGTCATTCGACGCAAATTTTGCAATCAGGTGGAATCACCCACCATTCAATTGTGTGCTTCCGTCGAATCAACCTATATCCAATCCCTAATCGCTTATAACGTTGCCGTATTGACCCTTGCCGATTATCACGGTTGAGTAGTCAATTTCTGATCGAATTCTCAAGTCTGTCGCGTCTATATCCCTTAACGGCTTCACCTGATAGATCGGTTAACTCGTGAGGGGCCCACCTTAGAGTAAAACGACCATAGGTGCGTCGACGAAATGCCAATTTCATTTTATCAGGATGGGGTCGAAATTCAGGATATCACAACTCTTCCACTCTTATAGAAATTTCGTCCTTGAAATTTAAACAATTACAATCTTTCTACAAAAAGGTGGGGTAACAGTCGTCTCATCGAATCTTCAATTTCCCAAGTTGCTCCTTCAGTGCCGTGGTGTTGCCAAACCACTTTAACCAACGGGATCGTCTTGGTAGGTAGAACTTGCTCTTTCTGATCTACAATCTGAACCGGTTTTTCTACGTATGACACCCTGTCGTCCACATCTAATTCCTCAAAATTCAGCACATGGGTCGGGTGAGGCTCATACTTCCTCAACATTGATACGTGAAAGACGTCATGCACTTGCGCCAACCTTTGGGGCAATGCAAGACGATACGCTAGAATCCCTATTATTTCCAGAATCTCAAAGGGATCTACGTACCTCGAACTCAGCTTTCCCTTCTTGCTGAAGTGCGAAGTACCTCTCATTAGTGACACCATCAGAAAGATGTGCTCACCAACTTAGAATTCCAATGGTTTTAGAGGCTTATTTGTGTAACTTTTCTGGCGGCTCTGAGTGGTCTTTAATCTGTCCCTGATGACGGCAACTGCATCCACTGACTGCTGGACTAACTTTGGCCTGTGATATTTTGTTCTCCAACCTCATTCCAATAAACTTGCATTTTGCACGCTCTGCCATACAACACTTCGAAAGGAGCCATCTGAATGCCCTACTGGTAGCTATTGTTGTAGGCAAACTCAACAAGATGAAGCTATTCCTCATAGAGATATTGTCCACTTTAGCCAGTCCCATACCGAGCCTCACGGTTTACCCTTTGGCGCATGGGTAAGCATTATTCTAGGAGGACACCCATCCTAGTAGTGTACTACCCTAAGCTTGCTTATCCTTCAAGTTTAAGGGCACTAACAGACTTTCAGACCATCTCTAAACCTCTTTGCCTTGTCCATTAGGTCCTTGATCAACCTCTAAGCATACTCGGACAGCTTTGCAAACTTTGCCTCACATTGGTCCACGGACATATGACTTTGACGGAGACGCTAGAATTAAGCCATTTTCTGTTCCTTAGAGCCTCTAACGCCTGTACGATCCTATCCAACCTAGGGTTGCTTGGTGCTCCCCTTCCAGCACCAGCTTGAGGCGGTACTCTTTCCTCGGTACCAGCTTAAGTTGACGCTCTACCTCTAGTACTTGCTCGTCTTGGTGCCCTCCCTCTAACACCTGTCAAAACTACTACGGCCCGTCTCCGAAGGGCTCTCAGATCTAGATCGATCATCTTGCACGTTCTTTTTAGAAACATGCCTTCCAATTCCAATACGGAAGTAGAAATCTGAGCGACATGCACCAAACAATTTACCCAATCAGCTAATCAATCACATGCATCTACATAAGAAAAAGACCTTTCTGACTATCCCATAACCCATTGCACCTTATCACTCCATACACGGACCAGCTTTGATACAACTTCGGGCAGGGATGTCACTCCCTGAACCTCGAGCACGTGCCCATCCCTTAGCGGTCGATGAAAATGCGACGTCCCAGGACGCGTTGCCGACCCATTCATTTTATTGCACATGCGAAAACGAATAGATATCCCGACAGTAAACCGCTTGGGTTAGAAAAGCAGGAAAACAGATTCACAAATAAAACACTCTTTTATATACAGTCATATACAAAAGTCTACAAAAAGATTTATACCGAGAAGTCTAAATCAAAAAGGGACTAAGGAGACTCTAAACTCCAAGCTCTCCACTCCTCGGCTTCAGGTCCTCCACTCTACAATTCTGAAAAGAATTGAGCTCACGACGGGGTGAGATATAAATCTCAACGAGTTCATGCTCTAAACCCCGATTAGGAGGGTAATATACCTAGAGGCGTCCTAACCACACAACCACACAACCATATAGACTTAGCTAGTCTCAGATCCACCCTGCATGTCAGCACAATTCATATCACAGATGGCCACACAAACATAAGCATCATATAAGCTCGATCAACTTGAATGCCACACTCAATTACAACCAAGCATAAGGGTCCTGATTATAGGGCCAAAACGTTATGGCACGTCCCATATCGTGCCACACAATTTTGTCCTATAATCCGGCGTGTTCAACTCAATTTATCATGTGTTCCTAATTTTGATTTCGGCCCCATGGGCATGGCCTACTCGATGTTCGACGGTCTTTTGGCATAGCCAAGCGTCATCTCACCCCATTGAACACGATAACGTCTCTACTAGATGGCTTTCCCGAATGAACATAGGTCTAGAATCTATTGTGATCGGCTTCCGTTGTCAAGGGGCATCCCATATAGGGGCACGCCCAGCCTGTGACATCTTGAAATTCGACCCCGTTTCAATAAAGTGAAATAGGCCTTTCGTTGACATGCCTATGGTCATTTTTCTCTGAGCTGATCACTCACAAGTTAATTAACCTATTAGGTGAAGCCGTTAAGGGATGTATTCGTGGTAAAATCCCTAAGCCCTATAATCCGGCATGTTCAACTCAATTTATCATGCGTTCCTAATTTTGGTTTCGGCCCCATGGACACGGCCTACTCAATGTTCGACGGTCTTTTGGCGTACCCAAGCGTCGTCTCACCCCATTGAGCACGACAACATCTCTACTAGATGGCTTTCCAGAATGAACATAGGTCCAGAATCTATTGTGACCGGCTTCCGTTGTCAAGGGGCATCCCATATAGGGGCATGTCCAACCTGTGACATTCTGAAATTCGTCCCCGTTTCGATAAAGTGAAATGGGCCTTTCGTTGATGTGCCTATGGTCATTTTTCTCTGAGCTGATCACTCACGAGTTAACTAACCTATTGGGTGAAACCGTTAAGGGATGCATTTGTGGTAAAATCCCTAAAAGCTACTTAATTGGTTAGATTGGACTAAAATCGCGTCTGATCGATTTTAACCACGGAATTGAACTAAATTTTGGGAATTGAATATTCGAGCGTGTCATATTTCAGTTTTAGGATCTTGTCTCATCGTCTGTCAAATTATTGACGAGTTCGAAATTTCGAGAAAGAAATTATCGGAGGAAAAATCGAAGATCGAAAGAAAATAAAAAAGGGAAAGAGAAAGGGAAAATAACATTAGTAATAAGAATAAGGTAATTTTCTTATTATTTTACTATTTTCTTTTTCTTTTTTTCTCTCTCTCTTTTCTCTCCTCTCTCCCCCTTCGTGCGCAGCCCCCCTCCCCATCGACCGACTGCCCTCTCCTCTTAGCTGTCTCCCTCTTTATTTTTATTTTCTTTGACTTTTCAAACACCTTCTCTCTCTCTCTTCTTTCTTCTCCTCCACTCCCACGTGACCGAACCCTTCTTCTTCTTCTTCTTCTTCTTCTTACTCTTCTTTCTTGTTCGTGAAAACTAGAAGTGGAAGAAGAAGAACAACAGCTCGCCTGAAGACTGGAGCAGCCACTATCGTCGCCCACGCACCGTCGCCCACGCCCGCGTGTCCACCGCTCGTCGCCATCCCGCTGTCCGTGTGCCCACCGCCCCCTCACTGCTCAGTAGCGCCGCCCAGCCCTTGTTCTGCCTCTGCCAGCCCCCGTTTCGCCGCGTTCGGCCATCGTTCGGCCTCCTCGGAGTTCCTCTCACCTTCCGCCGGCCTCGCCTTGCCGTTTTGGCCACCGGACTAGCTTCGGCTAGCCCAAGTCAACCACCCATCGAGTGGGTTTCCAGCCCCCTTCGGGCCCACTTTTGGGCCGTTTCCAGGCCCCGAACCCAAGCCGTGCTTTGGGAAGTATCATTCCTCGCGTCGTCCCCGTCGGATTGATCCGAATTGCGTGCAATTCCAGTGAGTAATCTCACTAATCCTTGCTTAGTGGACTAATTACACTTAAGGGTTGTTGAGTTTTAATTAATTAGGCTTAGGTGGTTAGATTAGTATGGATTAGTGTTTATTAGTCAATTGTGATGCGAATTAGACAAATTGAGTGTGCATTTAGCAAGTAGACGTGGTCTACTATTTATTGAGGGTAGCTCAGGATTTTTCCGACCCTTTATTGGGGTTCAATTTGACAATTCGGGCCTAGGTGAAATTTTTGGTGATTATATATTATTTTTCGAAATTAATGTAATTAATTATTTATTTTCTGGAAATTCAACCGGGATAGTTGGTGACCGGAATTTTATGCTGATGATCATGGTGAAGTCCGTTTATTTAATTGGGCTTTATTTTGAGCTAAATTGAATTTTTAATATTTATTAATTAATTTTCGAAATTAATTAATTAATTAATTATTTTTCAGAAATTAAGGCTGAGATGGCCGACGACCAAAATCTCATCCTGATTGTCGTGGCGCAGTCTGTTTATTTATTTGAACTCTACGTTGCATGTAATTAATTTAATTGTGATATTTTAGGGATTTACTCTAAATTGAATGATTGATTGGTAGATGGTTGAGTATGACTATTTAGCATTTTAATGCCTTGTTGGACTGTAAGTGGAGAGAGTGGTGAGAGTTAACTGAGAATTCTATTGGTCGAGACCGATCAAGCATGAAGTATAGACATGCGTGGTTCGGTGATTAAGGATATCACTATGCGAAAACAGCACCTTAAAGAACGCACGTAGACCGTCTGTTACTTATGTCGCCTTGGCGAAAACGACGCCCGAGAGCATTGATGTGGCTTTATGACCGAGTGCACTATGGGAGGTTTTATAGTGTGAAATTAATGACCTAGGATGGTCCGTCTAACATGTAATTGATTAGTTTGATTGATCAATGATTTGATCCGATTGCCGTGATTTAATTGACTGTCATGGAGTATCTATATATAGCTTGAATTGCAGGTTGGAACTGAGGCCAAGGTAAGTCCTCTGACTTGTGTTGTGCTTAGGCAACCGAGTAGTGTACTGGTTCCTTAATTGAGTCTTAGTGGGGTAGAACTTGCTGAGACGTAGTCTCATCCTAGTTATGGGACAATATTTCAGGCCCTTAAAATGGCAGCACCTCCACCTCCTCGTCCTCATATGCACTACGGCATCCCTGAGCAGATCTCAGAGTTAGAGACCTACTTCCACATCCACCCTCACCCGGAAGGATTAGAGTACGTACTGTTTTAGTCGACCGTCTGGGTTGACGTGGGGGAAGAAGCCGTGAGGCCCCACAGGTATCTATCATGGTACTGGGAGTATTTTGATGGATGTAGAGAGGGTCTCATACCATAAGAGGATGTGTCTCGTAACATATTGGAAGATGCGTTTGGAGAAGGAACAATCAATCACTTGGATGGATCGGTAGTAGATCCGAGAGACCTGCAGTAGGAGGTCGAGGCTTGCATTCTTGTATATTCGATCGAGGAGGATAATGGGCATGAAGGTAACGGTGGGATGGCGCAACAGGAGGTGGAAGGACCGGAGGAGGATGAAGATTGGGGAGCAGCTGAGGAGATGTCTGTAGACGAGTCGGCATCTGAAGCTGAGGATGAAGCTGAAGAGGAGGATGAAGAACCAGAGGAGGAGGATCCGGATGATCCTGAGTACGACCCGGATGAGGACTGAGATCCCATCCTCTTTTGGGAACCCTGATTTGGTGTGAATAGAGTGAAATAAGAAGTTGTGTAGGGTTGTGAAGTACTCTGGTTTGTGTCTTGTATAAAAGTTTGGTTATGAGTTTCAATATGAAAATAAAGCCTTACTTTTCTATCCAATTGTTTTATTATCTGGGGATTTTCTTTATACTTCCACATGTGCATATTAAATGAACAGGGTCGGCGATGCGTCCTGAGATGTCTCTATTAATCGACCAGGTGAGGGATGGGCACACGTTCGAGGATTGGGGCGTGACATAGCCGACTCATTTATTGGACGGGTTCTCTTAACCAACATACGAGCATTCAATCTCGGCCCAAGACACTGTGTATTGCACTCAAATGTCTCAATTAAAATGATGAACCTGACCTATTTTTTTCGTATTTAAATACACGGTAAAATAATTGTGTATGGGTATACGGTCAATTTGGACAAAAAAAACTGATACACTTATTTTTAAAAATCCCACAGTTTGATATAGTCTTTAAAACCATTTTCGGTGTCAAAACCCGACACCTGGTAATTTCTAAATAATTACCAAAATTTCACGATTTTGGAATAAATAACCAAAATTTCAATCACCGCTCAATTTGCATAAATTAACACTCAATTAAATAAACCGAGCACACCATTACAATTAGCATAAAATTCTGGTCACCGACTATCCCGGTATAATTTTTGAAAAATATTAAATAATTAAATAAATTACAAAATAATTAAATAAATTGCGTTTAATTAAACCGAACTACCTAATTAACCTGACCATGTAGGCACATCATCGATCAAGTCAACTTTTACCTTCCACCATATAGCCAAAACACCAAAATCCCCTTTTAAAAATAAACTTAGTAACTCTTTTTTTTTTTGGGTTCAAACCTTCCGAAATAAATTCGTACGGGGTCCCATATTTGAAATTAACCCGCCAAACTTTGTACGCACCTCATATAAAATCTCCTCGTTTTATTGAGCACACAAAACTTGGTGTCCAAACCCGATACCATATTTCTTTTCTAATTTCTTTTCCAACCACCCTCTTTTGAAAACTAACCTTAGAAACCCCTCTTTGTTTTTTTTTTGTTCAAAATGTTTAGAAATAAATTCATAAGTGCTCATGTACTCAAAATTAATCCGTCAAACTTTGCATGCACCTAGTTTACAACCTCATTGTTTTATTAGGCAAATAAGTTTTGGTGTCTGGACCCGACACCTCATTTATTTTCTATTTAATAGTTCAAAATGTCATATTTTGTAATAACAATAAACAACCAACTAGGAGCAGTCCACCTCATGATCTCACACATAAGCTCTTAGCATGCCACATGCGCTCCTATCTCTAAAGGGCAAGGGTGGGGGCTTGGTGGAAGCCCCTCCAAGATGCCCGGTAAACTCGGGCTCGGGCGGCCTTTGCCTTCATTTCTTGAAGAGCACGAGGTCACCTCTTCATCAATAAGAGAAAGGAAGGCAAGAAAAAGTAAATTCCCCCCAAGAAAAAAAGGGCTGAAGAAACCAGTCCATGACTTAACATCGGTGGAATGCTACCTCCAATTCCCTGTATGTTCGATAGAGCCAAAGATTCCCCCCATTGATCGGAGTACGCCGATTACCCCCTCCTTAAACCATGACCTAAAGCCTTTTAGTAGCGGGGACTACTTTACGATGATGGACGACCGCCCGTAGGGGGTTTACTGCACAAGGCCCCTGTCCACCACATCACTAAATACACCTTATTCAGTGTCGCAACCAAATTTTCGGGTGCACCACCTAAAATTAGGTTAATAGACTACTAAGTCTAACTTAACCCGGGTTCTCCCAAGCTCATACCAATTCGCGACTTAGGTTCAAATATTTAACATGCAAAATGGAGTCGCCATTAATCAGTTTACGGTAGGTCGATTAGACACCGAAGTAAAATAATGAGAGAATTATTTTACTTCTATGAACCAGAGACTCTGGGTACGGGGACTTGGTTACACTAGACTTTTCTAATGCCCTTTCGCTACATTTCTCTTTTTATTTCGAAAAAATGTTTTGCAAGCAGCTTGAATTAATTTTAATTCACTTCCCTAACATGTGAGGTGATCATACGGGTACGCAAACCACCAATTTAACACCCAGATAAAGCAGTGAATAAATTGTAAGACTTACCTCATAGCAACGAAATCATCTGCAATGTTAGATCATAATTCACATCGACAATCCTAGATATGATTTTTAATTAACACGCAATTTCTTTTTTTTTTTTCCACTTATTTAATGAGAATCATGCAATGCATGCTACTAATCTAACATGAAATGATATGACATGGCAATATGACCTAAGCTATATGACATAAATAAGCATGCAGTCTATCCTAAAGAATGAAATTGATCTATATAAAGACAACTTTTTGGTATTTTCCATGAAATTCGAAATTAAAGAAATGCAATATTAAATGTGTAATCTAAATTAACCAAATGACCTAATTCTAATGACGAGCAATTTCTAATTAAATAGATCTAGCAACACTCATTAAATGACGTGCATTTCGTGAACTTAATTATATATGACATGAGCATTTTTTGTATTTATTATAAAAATTCATAATTAAAATTGCTAAAATATAAAAATCTAACTAAAGTGAGATATTATCTATTTTAAGTTAGGAATAGACTAATCTAAATCCTATCTTAACTTAGAAAATTATCTTGTCATGCAATTTAATTCAAAAGATATTACCTAACCTAGATGACATCTAAACATGCATTTAAAAAGACTAACTATTCTATCATGCAATTTTATCTAGGAAATCAACCCTAATCTACATGATATGCAAATGCAATCTTTTTGTATTTTTGGGATAAATAAAGCAATTAAAGCAAGATAATCACCAAATCACTCAAGATCATATATCATCCAATCAATGCGAATAACGAAATAATATCCAACATTCTTGAAATTTCGCGAATAAAACTGATGTGTTGATCTTAAGCCTTAAAGATTCCCGCAAAATCGATAATTCCATCTAAAGCCTTATAGATGGAATCAAAGATTATATGCGGTTGCGAATTAGGAAATATATCCCAATAAATATTATACCTTTTACTCAAAAGGTTTAAATTAGATATCAATCTCATCAATCTAGGCAATATGACGTTTAAATCAAATTAAGATGAGATCTTTTACCTATTTGCCGAATATATTTCCAAATTCAAATTTGTCGATGGACGGCTTGCGAACGATGGCCAGTGATGTGACGGAGGGCTTGGCAACGGCAAGGACGTCGCGGGTGACTCGGGCAGCAGGCTCACAATGGTGCTTGGCAATGGGACTCGCAATAAATTTTGCAAAAGAAAAGCCGAGTGTGATGGGGCTCACAAAAGGATCGGTCGTAGTGACATTACAAGGGAGACTGTTGATGACGTGGGCGTCGGGACCTGCAAGGAAAAACAACTAAGCTCGGTGTCTTCTAAGAGGTCAACACATCGCCATGCATCTCCCAACTCTCACGATCTCCTTCCTCCTTTTGTTGACTTATTGACCGGTGGACCCAGACCACTTTTTTCACTCTCGTCTCCTTTGTATGATGGCTCTCCTCCAATGGTGGCCGTATGTGGTGGGGAGAACTAGCAAAATAGAAAATTGATAGACAATGCAGCAAAACTCGCAAACTGATGCACTGGATCAATGTTCTTCGTTGAAAATTCAACAAAAACCCATGCAACACAAGGAGGACTTGGCATCAAAGAGAACTTGGACGGCCACAAGTGGAGCGATTGATGACGACAATGGCAGGTCATTGGTTTGGGCAACTCGGTTGGGAATAACTTGTCGGAGAACCATAATGCAATAGCTCGAGTGCTTGATGGATCGTCGTCGAGATTAGGACTTCAACTTCGTGGTTTTGCCGGTAGCCTGCGAGCGATGGTGGCGTTGTGGGAAAGCCTAACGCTCTGTGGGTTCAGCCGAAAAATACCATGGAAAATTGTTGGAATCTTCACTAGTGCAGGTTGGTGTTGAAGCAAGGCGAAGCCGGAATGGGATATCTTAGCCAGGGCCTGGTCGCTCTCTCTCTTTCTTTTCTCACATGTATGTGCTCTTTCAGAATTGTAGCTTCCCCTACGAAGTAATAAAAAAGAAGAAGTCCCCTTCCACTCATGATTTTTCTTTCCCTCTTCCCTGTAATGATCGTGCCTTAATGTGTGCCCCCACAATCTTTACTCTCCTCAATTGCTTGGCTGATTCTCTCAATATTATGGCCGAACCCTCTCACGATTTCTCTTTTCTTCGTATATTCTCTGAAGTGATATGTGAAGCTTGACCACGATCTCTCCTATCTTTAGTCTCTGGCCGTGTATTTAGTATATGTGGCCCTCCAAAAACCCTACGCGTTTAACCTATTTATAGGCTACGGATTAGGGTTTTAATTTTTTTCAAATCCATATCCACGGAGATTTCTTTTCCAAACACAATATTTGCTTTTGAATTCTCACAAAGATAAATCCGTAAAATCTCCTTGAGAATACGGGCTTGGGCCGATTTGCTCTCTTCATAAGCTTAGCCAAACTCATCAAATTAAAGTTATGAACCATCAATTCAAACCCATCTGTCACCGGCCCATTGTAAATAAATGCAAAAAATGTAAATTAAAATAAATGCACCTAAATCTATATGTTTTGCAATTAATATTTTTTTAGGGATAAAATTATCCCCTAATTTTAATGCGATAAATGACTAAACGGGTTACCAAAATTTAGGTGTCAACATTCAGCAAGCACAACATGAAGAACAACCATAAAACCATAACCGGTCTTAATTGGAAGAAACCAGGGCACTCATGCGTTTCCAAGTTTAAATCCAGAAACATAATCAAACGAGCTCAGAAAATTCTAAAATTTAAATATGTTATAAAAGACACCTAAAATAACATTTTTTCATGAAGACACCATGACCCAAATCCTTCTAGAATGAGAGCAGTAAATCGCTCAAGTCGAGACCAAAACTGGGTATGTTTCCAAAAATCATGTTTTCCAAAATCAGTTTGGTTCGAGATCCAAATATGTCCGTTTGATCTAAAATTTGACTATGTTAAACCCAAAGATGTAAGGAATAACGTTCGTGAAGAAACCATTTCGAAAATTGAACCCTAAGCATTGATAAAAATCATTTGAACACAAAAAGGTCACCAGTTCCAGCACCATCTAAGATTCTATTTGCAAATGACGAAGCTGAAATCTCCTTCTTTCAAATCTCTAAAAAAATTGAGTAAAATATATGTTATAGTTGAAGATGTTTAGAACATTTTTTTTATGAAGGAAGTAACCTCAAAATCGTGACACATTTTGATCCACAAAAATGACAAACGGCAAGGGTCCAGTGAACTGATCCGAATTTCTTCTAATCCAACTTACATAGCACTAATCCTTCTTAGCACTAATCTAACTAAGCTAATTAACACTAATATAACCCCCTAAGTGCAAGTAAGAACCTAATAAATGATTAGGGAATTAACTCACCGGATTAGCGAGAAAACGGGTCCACGGCGATGGCGGCGGTGGGATCTCATGACTACATCGACTCCTATGGCAGCCCGTATGAGGCTGAAATTAGCCCCTAAGGCTCACGGCTTGGCTAGTAGGCGATTCTGCTTGGCTGAGCTTGCGGGCTACTGTTCGGCTCAGCTTGGTGACATTACCGTGGTGGTGCTGGCGTTGTGGAGATGGGTGGATGGTGGTGATGGGAGTTGGACATGTGGATGGGGGTTGCGGTTTGTGGACGTGAGGAGCTGAGGATTTATGGGATGTGAGATGAAGGTGAGGTGGGATGGAGACGTGCGGTAGTGTGAGATGGTGAGAAGAAAACGTGGGATGAAGCTGGTGATGATGGGGGGGGGGTGAAAACGTTGGGGTTGGCGGCAGCTGCAAGAGAAGAAGAAATGTGTGAGGAGTTGTGGCAGCAAAATAAAAGGAGAAAATGGAGAAGATAAGGTTAGGGGGAAATGGGCAGAAGGTGGTCGGCTATAGCTATGAGGGGAGAGACATGCGTGAGACGGAAAGGGGGAGGGGTTCACGTATGCAAGGGGGGAAAGGAAATGAACGGTAGAGAGAGGGGGAGGGAGGATTAGAGCCAACAAAGTCATGAGAAGAATATCAATTTCATCATTGTGATGTCCACAAAGTCTTCATGCCCATAGTGAAGCACTCCACCAATGAGAATTAGCCTTCATTTTGCCCAAAATAAACCAATTTAGGGTAGAAAAGCCCCAAATCTTCAGCCAACCGAATTTGCAACTCTTTTTCGATTTGTTCGAAATCGATTTTTCTGCAAAATTCCGGGCTCGATGGAATTTCTCCGAAAGATAAGACGAGGTCCTATAAATGAATCGTGACATGTTCGAACGTCCAATTCCCGAAACCAAATTCAATTTCGTGGTTAAAATCGACTGGATGCAATTTTAGCGCGACCAAACCTACCAGGTAGCTTTTAGGGATTTTATCGCGTTTGGCCTATGGTCGATAATTTTGATCCACGTTTGTGCATCTCCGACTCATCGACGACTCTCGGTTGTCGTAAAAATCTCAAGGTTTCAATTATGGGTACCGAATCGATAGGAATTTTGGTTAGTGCCGTTCGACGTGAATTTTGCAATCAGGTGGAATCATCCACCATTCAATTGTGTGCTTCTGTCGAATCGACCTATATCCAATCCCTAATTGCTTATAACGTTGTTGTATTGACCCTTTCTGATTATCATGGTCGAGTAGTCGATTTCTGATTGAATTCTCAAGTCTATCGCGTTTATATCCTTTAACGGCTTTACCTGATAGATCGGTTAACTTGTGAGGGGCCCATCTCAGAGTAAAACGACCATAGGCGTGTCGACGAAATGCCCATTTCATTTTATCGGGACATGGTCGAAATTCAGGATATCACAATGGCCCTTGCCCACAATCGACGAGGGCTTGCAAGGCCTCACCTAGTGGTTGGCAAGGGTTGCCTGGCCCTCACCCGTTGCCATAAAAAAAAGAAAAGAAAACAGAAAAAATAAATATGTAATTCAAAAGAATTCAAGTATCTTTTTTAAAAGTTATCCATGTCGACATTGGTGCTATGTAGTACCGTCCACGTTCTCATCAGTGATTTCCGCTCAAAATTGGTGGGATGAATTATGTTGGCAAATTGCCAAAATATTTAGGATCGAAATGATACAATTATAATAAATTTAGGATTTTGTCGGTAATTTTCCTGGTTTGTCTTTTGCGGGGCTTGAAGTGAGAACTGAAATAATGCTAGCTATACAAGCGAGTGTAGATTCCTTAAGAATAATATTAAGCAGATCATTACTGAAACTTGTTTAATTTATTGTGAGATTATATCCTATATGATGCTCCATTTGGGGATATGACATTATATTTAAGGAAGCACTCTGCCCTAATGAATGGGTACGCCCCCGTGTTCTATATGTGTCGATATTATTTTGCATAGTTTACTTTTCACATTGATAGATTAGACGGACCATCGAAAATTTTGCATATTACAAACATGGTCTTAACACTTAGCGACTGGACCATTAATATTATCTTACTTTCCACTAGTTCATGTACCGTAACCAAATTCAACTTCTCGTGGTTTGAACGTCAAGTTGGATATTATAATGGATTCATACATATTCACATGAAGAACAGTGATAGAATAGCTAGTTTGACTGAACGAAACTGGTGCGATCTTTCCTCGACTCCGAAAAACGATAGAAAATTCCCACGTTTGACATCTTGACTATAAACAATCCCGATTCGCAATGTAGTGTTCATACGGTCCAATTCTCCCGTGCTCACCATCCGACGGCCGACAGTCCTCCGAACTTGATCTGACGGCCTGGGCCTCTCGTCGTCGTGACCTGTGGGGTACAATAGCACGACACCGAAGAAACTATCTAGTCGTGACGAGGACGGGACTGAAGAGAAATTGATTTCCAAGTTCGAACAGTGCGAGGCCACTTTAATTTTAGTGCAAAAGACCGCTGACCTATTGACTTCCAAGTCTTTCCACTGAAGAGCGATTGCTAATGCGCGATGAGACGACCCGCCCTTCATGGTGGATCGACTCCTCCGTATATTTATGTATGCCTGGGATCGAAGGTCCTTCAAGCCATAACTAGGAAGCGGCAATGGAGGTGAAATTGCAGGTGCTGGTGGCGTTGGCCATGGCTTTGTCCTTATTCTCTGCTGCATCGGCCACGGCGGGCCTCGCTGTTTACTACGCACCCGAATATTATCGTGAGTGATCCATGATTTCACCTTGATCTTGGTAGAGGTTATTAATGTCCATGTCCGTGTGTTTAGATGCAAATGTTTTGTCTACGTCTCATGTTTTCTATGAAATGTAAAAGGGTTGCTCTGACAATTGCATATCCTCTTCTGATTCCGATGGAAAAAGATTGGCGGCGTAGCTTCTCGACTGTCGTGTCCTTATGTCTTTATTTTTGTTTTTTGGCAGCCGCGGCTTGTCCAGGGTTCACTCTGAAGAACAGCGGAGTGATGGTCGCGGGAGTGAGCGATGCGTTGTGGAATGGCGGGAGGGCCTGCGGACGGATGCTGAAGGTCAGATGCACCCGTGCGGCTAACCAATTTCCGAAACCTTGCAGGGCCGGCGTCATCACGGTCAAGGTCGTGGACTACTGCCGGCAACCGTGCAACGGGGTCATCAACCTGTCCCAGGACGCCTTTGCGAAGATCGCCAACCTCGATGCCGGCAAAGTCTGGGTGGACTATTCCTAGGAAGGACCTCGAACCCCTTTTCATGAAGGAAAACGTATGGACAATACCGAAAATAATGTCTGCTTTTGTGGTTTGGCTTTGCCGGGTTTGAAGACCACTTGAATAACACGATACTTAATCGCGGATCTGGTTTGAATAAAAATATGATTGTGTGACATTAATACCTCATTTTGGAATGGTCTTCTGAATAACAAGAAGTTAACATCGAGATAATAAATGCAGGAAATCGAAAGCGCAAGGTAACTGTTTTTCTTATTACAAGCGATCAGCGCAGGGTAAGTGTTTTTCTTATTACAAGCGATCACATGATATGAAGAACGGCCACGTATAACGCTCTCAGACAATTGTAGGTGAAATGATTAGCATCTGTGATGTCCAGTAGGTCGGTCCACCAATCTAATTCAAATCGGATTTATTATGACCACATTAAATGCCGAATCTCCAGTAGCTCATGTTTCTTGCTCTAAATGATGAAGAAATAGTTGCAGGCAATTGGTCATTATCTTCATGGCCTAGCAATGAAATAATCTACCCTCATACGTTAAGCAGGTGAATAATTTACTTGTGTTTTCTTGACTTAGGTGCCTAGAATTTTTTCTACATTGAAATCCTCGCAATAACTTTTCGTGTCTGGTTACCATCTTTCGCGTAATTCGAACAACTAATGTGATCCACGCACACACCATAAATAGTAATTCATTAGGGAAGGGCCAAGGTCAAAGACCTCAAAATCTACGTGTCTTAGGCTCGATGAACATGGTACGTCTCAATGATTTTGCAATTTCCTTGAACGATATGATGCATCACACGAGCATGGCAAGAAATGATACTCTGGCTATGGACTAGATTAAATTTCCAGAAACCCTGAATAATCTCAATGCAGCAGCTGGAGTTTTCCACCTTTCAGTAAAAATAAGTTGAACTGCACGAAGAAATTTATTTTGTTTCTGGAATTCGAAGAAAGGACTAGACTTGGGGTGAGGAAGATAAATGCACGACCTTCTTCTCCTTCTTCTTCTCCTCCTCCTTCTTCTCCTCCTTCTTCTGCTCCTCCTTCTCCTCCTTCTCCTCCTAATTCTCCTCCTCCTCCTCCTCCTCCTTCTTCTTCTTCTATGATAGGTGAGGGTGCGCCTCGTTAGCCTCGTTGTTGCGACACTGACGCTGGGTGAGCTCACCCTTGTTGTCACGACGCTTGCCCTCACCCAACATTGCGATGGCGAGGCTCACCTTAGCCACATTTGGGTGAGGATGAGCCTCGTCATGGTTGGGTGAGCTCGCCTCACTTGCAACGATGAGGTCTTGCTTAGTGCCACGACAGTGAGGCTCACCTTCGCCAAATCTAGGTGAGAGCGAGCCTCGCCATGGTTTGGCGAGCTTGACCTTGCCTAGTGACGAGAAGACGTTGTTGGCCCTAGCCTCTAGCCGATCCAATGACTAGCT
Source organism: Eucalyptus pauciflora (assembly GCA_007663325.1). Lineage (NCBI taxonomy): Eukaryota > Viridiplantae > Streptophyta > Magnoliopsida > Myrtales > Myrtaceae > Eucalyptus > Eucalyptus pauciflora. The sequence goes on from VMYD01000248.1 coordinate 1,622,867, forward strand.
AGAAGAAAAAGAAAAAAAATTAATAAAAGATTCAAAAAATAAATAAATATATCAACAAATTGCCACATCAATGTTGGCCAGATAACCAGTGCTAGTTGGCATTTACGTCAGCACTAGCCGACTAAATGTTGCCGAATGGACTTAATTGGCATAATTATAAAAGATTTATGATTGACTTGGCAAAAAAAAAAAAGATTTATGATTGACTTGGAAAATTTGCAATAAGTTTAGGGCTATTTTGATAATTTTCCCACTATAGGTGAATTCTAACGGGTACATATCTTCCACCTATAACAAAGTTAAGTATATATTTGCATGATTTCCATGATCATATTTCCCATCAGATGATGACCTTGGTCTCATATATGTTTGCATCCTCCGCGAGTTGTTGCCTCCTCGGGAGAGGAAGAGGTTTGGGGGGTGGTTGTCGTTGGAAATATTGGAGTAGTGGAGTTATGGTGGCTAGAGTGAGGGATGAATTGTGGGACGATGGCCAAGTTCACTTTAGTCTAGAAGTGACAACAAACAAAGAGGTTCACTCACTTGACATCCAAGTCTTTTCACTGAAGAGCAATGACTAAACATAGAGACTTGACCCAATCTTAATGGTGGATCATCCTCCACAGATACATTTTGTAATTCAACACGCCAATGGCCACATGACTTATATACCCAATTCTCCCCGTATCTTTTTCCTCCCTAAAGAGAGGGAATAACCTCTAGTTATTTTACATCCTAGTGATCCCAAGCTCTCGACGAGGGTCGAAATGAAACTTTTTAAGAACTTGCTTAGGTTCAACCATATAGTAGAATTTCCCACTAATTTACTGTGACCAAATTCAACTTTTCATGGTTCGGTAGTTAAGTTGGAAAATATATTGCTTTCTCATATATTCACACAAATAATCTTATTTGACTAGAAACAATACTAATTTGAAAGGAAAAATCACTTTAGTCCATAAGTGACAACTAGCCAAGAGGTTCACTCAATGACTTCCAAGTCTTTCCATTGGAGAGTAATGACTAATTATAGAGACTCGACCCAATCTTTACAGTGGATCAAACTCTATGGATGCGTTCCTTATTTTAATGTGCATGTACCTACACGCCTTGTACTCCCAATTTTCTTTGTATCTTTTATTTTTCTAGGGAGAAGGAATACCCTTTAGTTATTTTACATCCCGTTAATCCCAAGATCTAGACAAGGACCGAGATGAAGCCTTTTAGGGATTTGCTAGTGGCTAGGTAAGGCATGACTTAGATTTGGCAAGGTTGAGCCTCGTTGGCCCTCATCTTTGGCCAATTACCGGCCATCGCCAAGGCTTGGCAACTGGCTAGAGGAGGAAGAAGAAGAACGGAGGAAAAAAAGAAAAGAAAAAAAAAGGAGAAATTTAAAAAAAAAAGAGAAAAATCTCAAAAAATTATTAACAAATTTTTAAAAAATTTCACATTACAAAAAAATTTGAGAGTTGCGCTAAGCACTTTTCTATTCTTTTTTCTATTTCAACAATAGAAATTTTAGGGTGGTACCAAACATCTTCCTATACTTCAAAATTTGTCTAAGGAATAAAAATTGAAAAAAATTATTTCTGAGTGAAACAGAAATGTTATCAAATGTACCTCACTATAACCAAATTCAACTTTTCATGATTCGAGGGTCAAGTTGGGGAATATATTGGCTTCTAACATATTCACACTAAGAATCTTATTTGACTTGAAACAACACTGATCCGTAGTGAAAAATCACTTTAGTCCAAAAGTGACAACAAGCAAACAGGTTCACTCACTGACTTTCAAGTCTTTCCACTGGAAAGCAATGACTAAACATAGAGACTCAACCCAATTTTCATAGTAAATCATACATACATATATGTATATGTATATGTACATGTACATATACATATGTATATGTACATATATGTATATGTACATGTATGTATATGTATATGTATATGTATATATGTATATGTATATGTATATATGTATATGTATGTGTGTGTGACATCCGGTCTCGGACATGTAACCTGCAACGCCATGCCACCACACTAGACATTGGATCACGTTGTCACATCTCGTTATACCTTACCACACTACCAATTCAGTTCGTTTCCATCATTGCCGAGACAACTCAGCTATGACGGCTCAAGCCGTGCCAAGTCAACAGCTCCGTGACCTCTCCTATGCGCACGAGCCGCATCCATCTCAACCCGTCTATCTCCGTGCACACCTTCCCTCCCTCCCTCCCTCTCTCTCTATCTCTCTCTTTCCAGTCGTCTACCTCGCCATGAAATTAAAGCTGTGGGTGCCCTCGCATTGCTCGAAGAGGTGCGAAGAGGGAGACCGCACCATGAAGACACGGCAACAATTTCCCTTTCTCTCTTCCACGAATCTAGTCAGCGGTCAAAGCCATCTATTTTCTCTTGGGCGTGACACGCGATAGCTAGCTGGTCTTCTCTCTTGTCGCCAGCATCCAACGAACCACTCAAAGTCAATAGCGGTGGTCCGTGGAAGACCATTGCCGCATCTCCGAAACCGCAGCTCGCTTGTTCATCCTCATTTCACGTGGCCACTGCCCCTTATTCTGTGAAAGCCGAATGCTCTCTTCACCTGCAATGCTGCAAACATAGCCATCTTGGCCCGTAGCTTGGCCGATGACCTGCATCGCCATCTTGCCGTCGCCTCAGTTCGGACCATAGCAGCCGGGATTCCGGGAGCCGCTGAGTCACCACCGCAATCCTCTAGGACCCGTGGTGTTGGATTTCAAGTCGGCGGAAGACGACTTACCTTTCTCTGATGTGCAAACGACAATTAATCCCGGAACGAACGCTGAATTGCGGATGAATCACGAACAATAATACTTCACGTTGGTCTAAATGTAATCACAAAGAAAACACCCGATTTCCATGGTGCAAATGCAAATTGTTCTTGTAAAAGTGAAATGGAATGCTTGTCTTCTTTGATAGAAAGTGAGAGGAATTTCTCAGCGTAATTCCGCCAACCATCCAATGGTTGTCTCTCAAAGACTTTTATACTTCTTCATCACACCCATTCAGAAGAGGTGTCTTTCCATCATAACGTTTCAAGTTGAAATGGTGCGTTCCAATCACACCTCATCATGGATGTACCCTTTAATTATATCATCTCCCACTTGGACATGATGGGCTTGATAGCGCTCTATCAAGGATGTAAGGCGTTCAACATTCATCAACTTTACAAAACAATTCATATTGGCAAGTAAGCCGTGTGACCAGTGAGTACACCCACACTTGGGAGCTCAAATTATGCACTTGTTAGGGATGACATAATGGCTACAACCCCAAAAAGAAATAGACAATCAATGTCTCACAGTGCCCCAGACATATTTTGTTACATCAATTCAAGTATACATATCCCTTAAAGGCTATACTTGATTATTCTCAAAACACCATGTATTTACAATTATATCCGCAATCACATAAGGCGATATAATTGGTCGACTAGTAAATACAAGTGATAGATGTATAACAACAATAGTCTTCCTTCCCACTCATGTCTCTCTCCATTTCAGAACAACTGCTTTTCTAGACACGTCCCATAAAGCCATATCTATTCATGACCGCTGGTAATATGCTAAAGTAGCAACATTGATATTTCACTTCGAGAACATAGTCAGAAGTAACATAGGGCATAAATTGAGGTAAATTATAAATTACCTCAAGGGCTCACACGATGAGTAAATATGGATAATTTTACTCACCTTCCCTTGTCGGTCGAGCAATGCACATGTAGTATGAATTACATGCTATAGTGGATTTCTCTTTTTATAAGAGCGTATGTCATTTCTTAAATATATCCATTATACGGATCTTAGCCTAAACATAGTCACGTGCTTCTCACGTACTCATGTTTAGCTCGAGTGCTATATCAGCTCGCTTTCTATAGCGCCCAATTAAGTACTCGCATCCGACATCTTACAGGCATACATGATTGTGGGACTATCATGTTCGGTCTTATTATAAACAAATCACAGACTTCATCTTGACTCCAATCAATGCGACATATTTTATGTATCAAATTTGTTCTTCAGCATTTATTTGTACATAACGTCTCATCTCAACGTGCTAACTATAGCACTTGAGGCGATTGCTCGTGTGAGTGAGACAATCATTGTCTGTTGACATACTTTCAAATAATATATGTGTGCTTGTGCTAGTCTCATAATGGATTTGTACTTCTTGATAAAACATCAAGTCATTAATAAACAAACAAGTACAACACATATGTCTACAAATACATAAAACAATGATCCTTTACAATAACACATATCACATTCTACGCAACCCTAGTGGCATCCTGTGGGTCAAGAATATGTCTCTAGGAATAGCCTTCGTAAATGGATCAGCAACCATTCTATTGGTTGAAATGTATTATAGAATCACTTCTTTCTACGCTATAATATCTCTGATGAAGTTATTCTTTATGTCAATGTGCTTCGTCCTTCCATAATACTTGGGATCTTTCACATAAGTAATGGCTGCTCGACTATTGCAATAAACTGTCACCGGTCTTGGAACCTCAGTGACAGTGGCTAAATTTTCCAAGAAACGTTTTAGCCATACTGCTTCTTGCATTGCGTAGAACACGCAATAAATTCAGCCTCCATAGTGGACAAGGCTGTGCATGTCTGTTTCTTGCTATTCCAAGAAATTGTACCTCCATTGAGCAAGAATGCATATCCAGAAGTCGATTTACGCTCATCCAAGTATCCACCCCAATCAGCATCTGAATAACCTAATAGGCGTAAATCATTCCCTTGGTAACAAAGTCGATAGTCCATAGTGCCCTTCAAGTATTTCAGGATCCTCTTTACTGCTTTCCAATGTGCTTAACCGGGATTTGATTGATATCGGCTCACCAATCCCACAGCATAACATATGTCAGGTTGAGTACACATCATAGCATACATCAAACTTCCGACCGCACTAGCGTAAGGAATAGTTTCCATCATTTTAATTTCTTCTGGAGTCTTGGGACACATCTTAGTACTTAGGCCTTCACCTTGCATGACAGGGGTATCGATGGGATTACAGTGCTGCATATTGAAACGATCAAGAATCTTCATAATATAAGACTTTTGTGATAAAGTAAGGAGTTTCCTTGATCGATCTCTTTCGATCTTAACTCCTAATATATAAGCAGCTTCTCCCATGTCCTTCATTTCAAAATTGGAGGACGACCATTCTTTTATGGTGATAACCAAAATCTTGTCATTTCCAGCCAACATAATATCGTCCACATAAAGTGATAAAATCATAAATTTATCTTCGGACCGCTTGACATATACATAGTGATCTTCTTCGATAATCGTGAAATCAAAAGTTGTTATGGCTCGATGAAAACGAAGATACTAATGTCTAGATGATTGCTTAATACCATATATTGAGCGATGAAGTTTGCAAACTTTATGCTCTTGACCTTTAGCTATGAAACCTATTGGTTGTTTCATATAGATTTCCTCATTTAGTTCTCCATTGAGAAATGCCGTCTTACATCCATTTGATGTAATTCAAGGTCCAAATGTGGACGATGGTTAGAATAAGATGTATTGAGGCAAACCTTACAACTGGTGAAAAGGTTTCCTCATAGTCTATATTCTCTTGTTGAGTATAACCTTTCGCCACAAGACGAGCCTTATATTTTTCAATGGATCCATCCACCCTTTGCTTAATCTTAAAGACCAATTTGTTTCCAATGGCCTTATGATTAGGTGGTAGATCAACCAAGTCCCAGACATAATTTGTCCTCATTGACTCCATCTCATCTTCCAAAACTTTTCTCCATTTTTCCTTATCAGAGGATGAGAGAGCCTCTTGAATAGTCTTAGGCTTGGCATAATCTTTCTGAGCAATCATAAATGCTTCCCCTTCAATCTCAAAACGACCACGAGGAATACTTTTACGATTACTTTTACGCAACTGAATTTCTCAAAACGACGATGAGGAATACTTTTACGATTACTTTTACGCAACTGAATTTCTCTTGGATTCAATTCGCTAGACGATGCAACACTCCCACTAGGTTTTACATGTTGAGGTAAATCTTCATTTCCCTCTACAACATTAGTGTGTGTGTTCTTAGGATCTTTCATCTTATATAATTGGAAATCCTTATCAATCTCACCTCTACTAGGAAAATCGTTCTCCAAGAACGTGACATCTCGTGACTCCATTTCGGTCACACTCCCATTAGCTTGTTCACCTATGTACACGTGCCCTTTGGAGTGTTCAGAATATCTTATAAAGATACGTTTCTTTCCTCTAGGGCCTAATTTGCCATATTTATGGGAAGATTCATGAACATAAGCTGCACATCCCCATGGACGTAGACTACTTAAGTCTAGTTTTCTACTAGTTCATAATTCATAAGGGGTGGAAGTGATCGATTTTGAGGGCACTCGGTTAAGTACATAGGCAGCAGTCAATAATGCATCTCCCCAAAAGGAGATAGGTAAATTTGCTTGCGTCATCATAGACCTAACCATTTCCAATAGGGTTCTATTCCTTCTCTCAGCTACCCCATTTTGTTATGGAGTACTAGGAATAATCAATTGTCGTATAATTCCCTTTTCATCACAAAGAGCCTTCAATTGCTCCGATAGATACTCACGTTTGCGATCAGTTCTCAATGCCTTTATCATTTTGTTACTAATTCTCTACCATTGTTATATATTGTCTAAAGTAGTCTAATGCTTCTGACTTATGGGAGATCGGAAAGACATAACCGAATCGCGTGAAGTCATTTATGAAAGTGATGAAATATGAGGCTCCATGCCTCGCCCTCATATTCAAAGGACCACAAATGTCAGAATGTATGAGTTGCAATGGAAATTCAACTCTAGTCCTTTTACCGAATGGTTTTCTAGTTGCTTTTTCTGCTAGACAATGTTCACATATGGGTAGATCAACATTAGTGAGTGACCCTAAAAGGCATTCTCTAGCTAATCTTTGCATTCTTTGCAATCCAATGTGACCTAATCTAGCATGCCAAGTATTTGCATCAATCTCAACATTATTAGAAGATGCAATTAAAGAAAAACAACCATTAATATTAACATTGTACTGATCATAGTCAGTGTTTAACACCATAAAACCATTCGATACATGACCTGAACTATAATAAACTGTTCCATACAAAATGTCAACACAATCACCATGAAAATTTAATACATAACCTAGGCTAAGAAGAACAACTACAGAGACCAAGTTTCGTCACATATCCAGAGCATAGAGAACATCATGTAGGAATAGGCTTCGACCACTACGTAAAATTAATTTACATGTGCCAATACCCTTCACTTCAACTCTTGAGTTATTCCCAACATATATCCATCTTCTTCTAGGCTGTATTTGATAATACTCCACAAATGCTTCTCGGTCTCTAGCTACGTGGTCTGTTGCTCCTGAGTCTACAGTCCACATTGGATAAGATTTAGCAAGCATTACAGTACTAGAAACAAAAGCATTACTTAAAGTAATGGAGTAATATGGTACCTCTTTCGGCTCAGTGCATTCACGAGCAAAATGACCCATCTTGCCACAATTGTAGCACTTCGTCTTGGCCTTGTCCTTCTTCCCACCATGCTTCTTGCATTGGAAGGTCTTAGCCCTTTTAGGTGCCTGATTAGTCTTCTTCCCTTTGTTGTTGAATTGAGAATTTCTTTTGCGCTGGAAGCCCGAAACTTTGCGCGAACTCGATTCAGCAACATAAGCATGAGTTGAGGATCTCGCAACCTCTAGGCGCTCATCCTTTAATTCCAAATGACGTGCTATATCATCAAAAGTGACAATATTCTCATTATACGTCATATTGATCTTCATATGCTCCCAATTGTCAGGAAGAGACCTCATAATAGCCCGAACCTACTGTTCATCAGTAAGGGAGTGACCTGCTGACTTTAGCTCACGAATCATATTTGACATCTCCCGAAGATGCTGCCTCATCGTTATATTTGGGCGCTTTCGGTATGTGTCAAACTTGATGGTGAGTCTCCTCAGCTTAGTAGCAGATGTACAAACTTATCTTTCAAGGCAACCCACATTGTCTGAGCTTTATCATAACTTTCAAACTCACATATGAGATCATCTTGCATATAGCTCAGCAACGTGATGCGAGCAATGTTATTCTTTTTTTTTTCCAAGCTTGATAAGCTTCTAGATCTCTCCTATGTTGAGCTAAAGTTCCATGCTCAGGTTCATCCATGGTGTGGTTGAGGGTTTCCAAAACCTCTTGCTCCTCAAGGATGTACTGAACCTTTCGGTGCCAAATATCATAATTGTCACCATTCAGCTTCTCACCCTTATTGAGGTCAGCCACAATGGTCTTGGACGCCGATGCCATAATCAATTGCTATAACACATTGACATAATAGACGCAGAATCAATACTAGCACATTTTTCATAATAACACACATATTTTAATTTGCAGCAAAAACAAACTAAATTAATGATAATTCAACAAAAGACACAAACAAAAGTTCACTATGTTCCCAATCAACTTCTATGTACGATTGTTCTATTATCATTAATTAGTTTAATTTGCACAAATTTTAAGTTCTAGGTGAGAACTCCTTCGAATTCTACCAATCTACGAACTCCCACTAGGAAAAAATAATTACATGACCTCATGTAATTTCTACATTTTTCCATTAACACAAAAACATAGCATGATATAAACCAACGCACAAAAAACAATCATGCTGCAACTACAATCAAATCCACAATTCAACATGTAATAGAAAAACTAAGATTTCCTACCATTGTTCGAATTCTCATGGAACTAGAAAATTGCAAGTATATTCAAATTATATGCATGCTACCATCAAACCAACCTCTACACAACATAGATTATATCATTTTACATGTAGGTAAGCTACTGTATTTCCAAAACCTTAAGAAATACAAGCCAAAAAAGAACAAACTATGCACTTAAACCCCAAAAATACGCGTACTTAGGGTTCCCTACACATTTTCATACATATAAAAAATTCAAAAATAAAAAATAATTATACCACAATGTAGAGGACATCCATACGAACCAAACGCCATCGACCATGCTCCAATCGGAGCTCGCACGTGCCCTCACACACCGCCTGAGTGTGCGTTGTGTGTGGCGCACACGCCAGCTAGCCCAAAGGCTCCTAGCCGGTTCGACTAGTCCGACTGTTGACCGGTCCGACCGGTTCGACCGTTGACTGGTTGGACCATTCACCGGTCAACGGTCAATGGGTCGGGTCGAATTGCTGATCGGGTCAACGGGTCGAGTCGGGTCACTGGTCGAGTTGGGTCAATGGGTCGGGTCGGGTCGTCGGCCGGTGACTGGCCGGCCAACTATCGCCGGTGCTGACGTCATCGATGACGTCTTCCTAGCGGTTACTGATTGTTGGATGACGTCATCCGTGACGTTAGCAAGCGTCGTCGCTTCGCGCGATGCGTGTGTGATGTGCACGCGTCGGTTCACTGACCAGCGCGTGTTGCACATGCGCTAGCGTCCCTAGCGCGTCAGGCGCATGAGGCCCACATGTAGCAGCTTTTGGCCGCGTGTGTGGGTGCGTCTGGCCTCCTCCAGTTGTGCTCGAACCACCGTCAGACTTGTCTTGACGAGTACTTTCACCCTGTATATTCAAAATTTGATTTTGGCCAAAAACATATTTCGAAAATTGGCCAAAACCGCACGGATGCATGCGACCCCGAACCCGTTCTTCGCTTTGGTTAGATTTTTTTACGATTCATATGTCAATTTCGAATAATAAGCATGCGAACAACATATATTTCATATTCTTGATCTCAATATCAAATGGTAATTGAGAAAATTCGATGAAAAACAAGGCAGAAATCACGACTGGGCTCTGATACCAATGTTGGATTTCAAGTCGGTGGAAGACGACTTACCTTTCTCCGATGCGCAAACGACAATTAATCTCGGTACGAACACTGAATTGCGGATGAATCACGAACAATAATACTTCACGTTGGTCTAAATGTAATCACAAGGAAAACACCCGATTTCCACGACAAAAATGCAAATTGTTCTTGTAAAAGTGAAATGGAACGCTTCTCTTCTTTGATAGAAAGTGAGAGGAATTTCTGAGCGTAATTCAGCCAACCATCCAATGGTTGTCTCTCAAAGACTTTTATACTTCTCCATCACACCCATTCAGAAAAGGTGTTTTTCCATCGTAACGTTTCAAGTTGAAACGGTGCGTTCCAATCGTACCTTATCATGGACGTACCCTTTAATTACATCATGTGGCAAGTGGATATTCTCCATTCTATCTTATATCAATTGTTTGTCATGTGACAAAAAGAGTTTCCTCAAAAATCTGTTGAATCTAGTGTTCTAGAGGCGTTAGCACCTAGTTGCAGGTTTCGGATAAAGTTATAAGTTTGAAAGTTTGAAACTTTAGTCGTGGATGTGTATATTAGTTATGGGAATGTGGTATGTGAAATCAACATACGTACTTGGGCTGAAGGTACCGAAGGGTTGAGTCAAAATATCATGACAGGTTTGGTTTTAATCCAACCCTTGATTTTGTTCATGGGGCATCCTTCACGAAAGTCGTACCTTATTGATTGTTTCACCACATACTTTAATTTCAGATTTTTCAGACTTCATACGACAAAAATATATTTGAAAAATTATAGAGCCTGGAATCTATTTTTAAGGTTACTGAATGGACCTCTTCCTATTTTTCATTTCCCACAAAATTTTCGGTCAAGAATTCTAACATGCATCTTTAATGAAAATTGTAGAGTACATTATATACTATCACATATAAAATTTCCATGAATTTTTTTTTATCTCACTTAGTTTGCAAAACATTTTCCTACTCCATTGTGTTCGGGAAATTCCTACTATTTTGGCCTGGTTTACTAAAAATTATTTAGAATTGTATGAGCTAAATCATACTTTGAGTACCTCACAGAAAATGTCCCTTTAGATCTTTTCTATCTTATATTAAAGTTTCATAATTTTTTAAATCCATTTACCTAGACAACAACTATTGTTTCTAAAGGCGTGTAGAACGCCTTATAAGGCTAGTTTAAGGTCTAGGGTATGAAATTCTTTTTATAGTTCGTCTAATGTAGGCACAAGTGAAAATATGTCAATCTAAGGGATAAAATGATTGAGGGTTCATTAGTTTCACATTTGAGTTCCTGGGTAATAGTAATGGTAACGCGCTTTTTAAATTGAATTATGGAATTATTGCATTATGGTATGGATGTGTCACTAGTATTACCATAAGTCCTTAGGATGACGATGCCCTGAGTTGTAGTAGAGATATCTAGAGGGGTAATTGGGTTCCTCCATATGCTTGGAAGGGTGTAACACGATTCTCCCATGTGATATCCTGAATTTTCACCCGCTTAATTAGCAGAGGGCGAAAATTCAAGGAAGGATTAAGGTCGGCAATGATCAAGGTAGAGATATCAATATCTCGAGACACCTTTTATTCGACCTATTTGAGTCCAAGAATATAGTTTTGACTATATTCTTGTGTTAAATTAGAATCTTATGGTAAATTTGATTAATATGGCCATCATACTCTAAAGGATACTTTATATTATATAATGGAAGATTAAGTTATGATCAAATGAATTACTATTAAGCCTAATCACCTTATGGCTGGTCACCTATTATTACCTAACCTTCGCCTAAAAAATTTCACTTTTGGTCTTGGATGATTTAATGCATGTAATCATGGGTGAATAGTGACTAAGTCAATGGATTTTCATGCAACAAGTGTGTTCAACAAGCCAAATGAACACTCTCTCTCTTTCTTAAGCATGACCAACGCCCTCTCTCTCTCTCTCTCTCTCTCTCTCTCTCTCTCTCTCTCTCGGCTGCTCCATCACCAAACTCTCTCTTCCTCATTTTCTTGCCATTTCTTGCATGAATTCTCACTATAAGTGAAGCTTGATCTTAAGGCAAGGAAATGAGACTTATTCTTAAGCCTCTTGATCTCTCTTTCTATTGGTTTTGCTAGCTTAGGTCACGTTGGAGGTCGTTGTGGTGCTTGATGCGTTGATTCTTCGGTTTGACATTTTTCTTTGAGTTCAAGTGACCAAGCCAATAATTTGTTGATGAATGACTTTGGTCGAGGCTTATAAGGGAGGCTTGAGTCATTTTTATAGGTGCATGTTGATTTCTAGTAATCTTTGAGTCTTGTGTCATGGGTCGACAGTTCCCTGGTCGCGGAATGACCCGTGTGGCGCCTAACAAGCGCAATTCGCTAGGCTAGCTTTCCATCTATAGTTGTTAATATGACGGATAACTTCTTTATACAAGGTTGTACCACGCCCAGCTTAGCTCGAACATTTAATCTCAACAACTGGTTTCAGCCTACCATGGCTTCATTAGGAGAGCAGCATCAACTCCTGACTAGTTTATGCATGGGAGGCTAACCTCGCCTTCAAAGCTTCTAAGTAATATAATTCTTCTATCCTTGAACTCCTAGCACCAACTGTCCTGACGTCACTCCCACATATTAGTTGTGTTCGTCCCCTCTGCATCTTCACTCTTCACTCGATAACCTCAAGCACCACTCACAAGTGTTGCGAGTACAGGAGGATTCACGAACCGTAACATTCTCCCCACTCTATTTCGTAACGCCCTCGTTGCGATATACTTTGTCGCTTCCTTGCGTCCTTTAACTATTGATGGGCCACTTTCAGGATCTCACATCAAATGGTCACACTTGCCCTACAAAATAGGTTTTGCTCCATTGGTAGCCTCTTTTGATCTCAGCTATTCGGGCCATTTTCGGTCACCCGCGGTTTCTTTGGCAAGTGTGGCATTTCTCGCCAACTACATCTTTTGGCAGCACTAATTTTGCCTACGAAGCATTTTGACCTTAGCAAACCAAATGGAGGTTCTTTCCTTGTTGAAAATGTGGTAGTAGACCTCCTCTTTAGATTCATCAATCGATCCAAGAACGTTATCCCCATTCGGTGAGGATTCAGTCTTCTCTAACTCCACCCGCTCAATGAGGAACCGAATCTTCCTAGTGCCCCCATTTTCATCGTAGAAGATTAGTCGAGAGCTGCGCTATGTTCGAGTGCCTTTTGCCATGGCGATTCACTATCTACCCTCGTAGGACTAGGTAGACCACTAGTACTTTCCAATCGACCCACACTGGAGCGAGGAGTTTGATTCTCTGACTCACCAACTTACTGGAGGGATTCCTGCTCTGATACCATTTGTCAAGGGTCGACAATTCCCTGGCCGCGAAACGACCCATGCGGCGCCTGACAAGCGAAATTCGTCAGACCAGCCTTCCTTCTATAGTTGTTCCAATGAACAATATAGCGGATATCTTCTTTATACGAGGTTGTACTACGCCGTGCTTAGCTCAGACGTCTAGTCCATCGAGTGAGACAACAGATCTCTTTAGGCTCAACAACTAGTTTCGGCTTACCATGGCCTCATCAGGAGAGCGGCATCAGCTCATGACCAGTTTGTACATGGGAGGCCAACCTCGCCTTCAAAGCTTCTAAGTAATATAATCTTTCTATCCTAGAACTTTTAGCATCAACCGTCCTGATGCCATTCCCACAGACCAATTGTGTTCGTCCCCTCTGCATCCTCACTCTTTACTCGATAACCCCAAGCACCACTCACAAGTGTCACGAGTACAGGAGGATTCACAGACCGTGACACTTGCATGTGGTTGATCCGGCCATGGATGGTTGAGACGATAAGCTAGATGTTAAGTTTGTGCTTTAAATGTGTCATTGATGGCTTGTGGTTGTGAGATGAAGCTGAGATGAAGTCTTGCATGGCTGTTTTATCTCGTTGTGTGATGTTTTGATGAGTGGAAGTTAATGAGGTGACAATTGGACCGGATTTGTGTACTTGGATGAAGCTCAGAAAATTGTGTGCACACAGTACCCTTCTGTCTTTTTATTTTTTATGCAACTTTTCTAGACTAGATCTCAAGAAATTTCCTTCTTCTTGAAGAGTTGTTTTTTAAATCTAAAGCTTAACATAGTTAAATTTAAGATTTTTATGAGTTAATTTGGATGGCCAAATGGTCTTATTCCTTTTTGGTGTCCCACTGTCTAGTACCACGGAGATGGTAACCCTCACTGCTTCTTGATTTTCTATGGATTTTTCTAGTCAGAATATTGATGAGTTTTCTTCACAAAATTGTTCTAAATAATTTTTTCTAAAACATATCAAAATTTTCGAGTTTTTGAAGTTGACGTGAATTCCGTGGAAACTAATTTCCAAAAGTTTATCCATTCTGTTTTGAGGCTCTGTTTTGCTCCAAGTTCAAGCAAAACAAAGGCATGGTTGCATGTCGATTTTGACCTGATGTTCTTCATGAGAAATGTTTTTCAATATATTTTCTGTAACATATCCAAAAATAAGAATTTTTTAAGGTCATTCACTATTTTAATCGGAGTGATTTCCAAGATCAGACAAAACTGCCCCTTTCTGACCGATTTTAAAGACGAGGCTTTTATGAAGGGAAAACGTGGGAATCTTGAAATGATTTCTTCTGAAAAGTTAATTGGCACACTCTAAGATTTTCAACAAGACATGATTCACTATGATGTGATGTCATTGGTGATGTTTTCGAATTATTGAATATAATGACAAAATCTATAATTTACAGCTGTTGAGTGTGCATGAAGTATTAAGTGTTGCAATAGTTGCATGTTATACTCTATGCACGAAATTTATGAAATGCAATGCCACATCATATGTATGTCGTGTGTGATGATGGATAAGTATAAGGCTACGGATGGCAACCTATGGCGATATGATTGGGTTACTTCAGGGGTAACAGGGTTCCCCAGTACCTGAAGTCTAGGGGGTAATAGGGTTCCCCAAAAGTTCTCTGATGACGGCCTAGAATTGAGGACAGGAGGGTTTCTGAGGATGTTGTGTGTTCCCTAGATGCCCGGAAGTGGAAAGCTTGGGGGTAATAGGGTTCCCCAGAAGTCTGGCTATGTGATATGCCAGAAGTGACCCGCACAGTACTAACTTGCCATCAGTTGAACCGTAAGATGAGAGTGGACCAAATGGTGTGATGTGCATGAGATGGAATGTGTGTCGAGTGTTATGGCATTTTGTGTGCTGCACATACTTGTAAGTGCATTATAGATACTGAATATTTGCGAATTGCATTATAGAATCACTGTAGGTGAGTCCTAGGAATCAAGAGTGCATTAGATCGATTGATTTATTAGTCTTTCTTATTTTTTGCTAAGCTTTGGCTTACTCTTGTTGTATTATCATTTTTCAAATAATTAAGAATGACGGACGTCCATCCTTTAGCTTAACATGGACAACCATGATATTTTGAAAGTATATAAGAGGACGTTATGTTTCCAGAGTTTGAAAGCATGTACGTTCGTCAAATGTCTACTGTCTAGGTAGATATAGGCTGTAGTTAGTTGATACTATACCGTTTTGTTGCATGGTTTATACGAGAGGGCAATGAATTGAAGAGACCTCTCAAGTTCTAGAGCGAAAATGATAGCAGTGACTCTGACGATTGACAACAATAGTAGTGGGCCATCTAAGTACAGCGACCTCGACGAGGAGTAGGATAGCGATGGATGGAAATGATGTGTGACGGTAGTGAGTTAGGCGAGTTAGTTTCCAAGGCGACGATTTCCACAACAGCAACTTTTTGAGTTTAGTCACATGGTGGGCGATGGATGGAGTGGCACGTGTAGGTGTCACTAGAGTGTAGATCTCTTTTTGGATACCCCAGGTTTAGGATTAGAGTTGTTTTTGTCTATATGCCGTACATGTAATTAAATAATTGAGCCAATGAATGGAAACTAACTTTGACCTGTTATGTTCCTGATTGTACATGTTTGCATAATTTATATTATATGTGCTTCTGCATTAAAGAAGAATTAATGGCTATTAAGATAGCGTTAATTAGGATGGCGTGCCTGGGGTGTCACACCCCAAATGTCCCCACGATGCTAGATGTGGGCGAGATGCTCGAGAGGGTACCTAGATGATGATGGTAGTAGGAATTCCTATCGATTATAACCCGGATACCTTTAAATTGAGCTATTGATTACTTGTTGGGAAAAACTACTACTTCAATTGATATGTTGTGTTATTTTGAAAGGTTCTCAGGTAAGTTCATGATTTTCTATGTTTTATATTGAGACTTTCATTGTCAGTATGGTGATTGATTTATATATTATAAACCGATGGACCTTTTGCTTGATGAGTTTAGGCTCACTGATTGGTAGAGGTGTTAAATGGGTAGAAAACCCATTTATCGACCCATATTTACTTAAATGGGTCGTTAATGGGTCAATCTTTTTTTTCCCAAGACACCCACGTGGGTTTTAACAATAAAAGGACTGGGTCTTAAATGGGTCTACTATATACCCATTTAAGACCCATTTACCAACCCATCAAAATAAACCCAATAACCCACGAAGGCCACGCCCACGATTGACGATTCTACGACCCCCTCTTCGCTTTCGATTCGCCGCCACCTCCATTGCCTCGTCGCCGCTTGCCACCGCCCATCGTCGCCACTTGCCGCCGCCCATCGTCGCCTTGCCACCACCCATCATCGCCTTGTTACCGCCCATCTCTAGTGGCCGAGGTTTTCCGGCAACTCAATCGTCGCAGTGTCACCACCAGCGGTAGGGTTCGGGTCGGCGAGGATGGAGGAGGGTCGCTCATGCTAGTCTGCAGCGGGTGTTCCAAGAAGGAGGGAGGGAGTCGAGGGACTACTTCCAGCAACAGTCGTATGGAATTTGTCCATTCAATCAAATCGGGAATTTTAGCGCCACAATCAGTCTCGCGGATCAGCTGGACTAGGGCATTCCTCTCGATTTCGCGAAGCACGTCAATCGACATCTTCATTCGACATCGAGTATAAAGGAAAACCCAAAGCATAATTGGGTTTTTGCTACTGAGTCATGCAGGTCTGCAATTGTAATGCTTCCTGGGTTTCTGTCTCTGCTCTGTGATGTGGGTTGTGAGGACTTCTTGAAGATGAGAAGTGGGATCAGTACCCTTTCTTGAGCTTCCAAGGGGATGAGTTTTGTTTTCTTTAATTTCGCTTGGTTTGAGGATTCTTGACTTTACTTACCCCTTTCTCCTCGTTGCTGTCTGTGTTGAGTTGCCTTTTTTATTTGTGGCTTGAGGCTTATTATGTCAAAATAAGCGACGACGTGTTTGATCGATCACTGGTTGCTTAGTGTTGTCAATTCGTTTGCGGAAGTGGTGAATTTGCTCGAGTCGATTCGATGGTGGAAGTGGTTTGTTCTATGCTTTGATTCTTGTTTCTTTCTTTTTGCATTTTCGTTGGCTGATTGGTGGGCTTTTCCGTTTTGCAGATACTGAGCAGACAGAGCCGTATGGACGAAGAAATTTACAATCAGCTGGTTCGGAAGGCTGAAGAAGAAGGGTATGATGTGAGCAAGCTCCACAAGACTCCACATAGCGACAGTCCACCGGAAGAAGAAGGACTCAAGGACACCAAAGGCATTTGGTGGATCAAGTCCATTCTAGGAAGATAGGTGGAACTCGATTTCACAGCCAGCTTGATGAAGATGATGCAACGGAGGCTTCATGGAGTTCTGAGTACATATGAGTTTTCATAAATAATCAGCATATGATGTACCCCTGAGATTGAAATCTTTTAGTCTCGAGACTACCATGCGTTCGTTTTGTTTGATGTATATTTTGCTTCTGCTGTGTGCGGATATTGTATCAGTGATGAGAGATTGGCAATGAATAGGAGCTGTTCAATTATGAGATCCTTCTGGGATTCCTTTCCGCTTGACGGAGTGTGGGTCAGTGGCAAATTTCAGTACTTGTGACCTCTTAAAATCAGTCTAGGCATAAAGGTGGCACCTGTAGAGAATGTTGCATCAAAGTTATTTGTTCAATGCTCTCGGCAAAAGGGGCTCATGAAGATCTATAGACACTTGCTCAACTATCAAATTTGCTCGATCATATTGCAGAATATATATATATATATATATATATATATCCTCTAGAGCTCTTCGAGCGAGCTTGAGGCTCGCTTGTGGCCGATTGCTGGCCGTTGTCGTGGCCGGCGGCCGGCGGCCGGCCAAAGAAGAAGAAAAAAGAAAAAAGAAAAAGAAAAGTTATATTTAAAAAATAAAAATAATTAAAAAATTATTTTTAAAAAAAATTAAAATTCGATTTTTAAAAAAAATTATTTTAAAGATTATAAAAATTGTCCATTAAATTTGTATTGTATAAAATTATTTTAGTAATACCATTTTTTAAATATATATATCTATATATATATAATAAATTAAGTTTAGTTAAATGGGTCGGGTATGAGTTGGGTATGGGTCGGGTCGGGTATGGGTCAAAATTTTTGCATTGCAATAAACGGGTTAAATGGGTCAATTTGGGTCGGACCATTTATGACCTGACCCGACCCACCCGTTTAACGGGTCTACTAATTGGTGACTTCATCTTTTCAGATCAATAGAAATGTCAATCCCGCTTGCCTCTCCTATGGTCCATTACAGAGGTCCAATCGAATTCACTTGGCCTGAGGACGAGTTTATAGATTCCGATTTCTTGGATATGGTTTTTATCTGAATCGTATCTTGTTTGACTGTGGATATAAGGGCTCTAATGGGGCCTGCAACTCTTGAGTTTGTTGGAATGTACGCCTGCATCAACGGGTGCACGAAGGGTCCCCTCCTGCTATTCGATGACGGACCAGGAAATGGAGGCAATCCTGTCACATAAAAGGGAGGTAGGAGAATGATTGGATTTCTGGGACTTGGAAGATTTTTAATGGAGCTAGGGGGTTAGGGTTAGGTGACCACGTGTACAGTTAGGTTGGGATGGGATTATTGACTTACGGCTGAGTGTAGTTAGTAGTACTAACATTTTTGAATTCTCTAGTGTACCCAACTTGTCGCTTGACATATATATAAATAAATAAATAAATAAATAATGAGGTTGCTCCCTTTGTAGAAGTCCATGCGCATGATGGATTACTTTAGTCCCTTATGCTTCCGCATGCTTAAGAAAAAACGAAACAAATAAGACAACTAATTCCTTACACTTCCGCATACTTAAGAAAAAGCGAAACAAATAAGATAACTACGCTGTGTTAGCCATGACGTACTAAGGATGTCACACACACACACAGATATATATACACACACGTATGCTTGGGAGTGGAGAGATGTCCAATAACAAGGAAACGAAAATGGAGGATAAATTGCAGGTGTGGGTGATGTTGGCCATGGCTTTATCCCTGCTCTCTGCTGCATCGGCCAAGCCGGCCCTTGCGGATTACCACTCGCTGCCTTATTATCGTGACTGTTCTGTAATTTCACCTGACCTTAGTAGAGGTTATTAGTGTCCATATCCGCGTGTCTACGTTATCCGCGTATCTACGTCTCATGTTTTCACATTTTTCTGGAGTTGACATCAATGAAATGCGAAAGAGTTTCTCAATGAATTGCATTTCCTCTTCCAATTCCGTTGAAAAAAATAGGCGTCGTAGCTTCTCAAATGTCGCGTCCTTTTCTTTGTTTTTTTTTTTTTTTGGGCAGCTGCGGCTTGTGCAGGGTTCGATTTTAACAACAGCGGATTGATGATCACGGGAGTGGGGGACGAATTGTGGGACAACGGGAAGGCCTGCGGACGGATGCTGACGGTCAGATGCACCCGCTCTGCTAACGGCTTTCCGAAACCTTGCAAGGACGGCGTCATCACGGTCAAGGTCGTGGACTACTGCCAGCAACCGTGCGATATCAACCTCTCCGATTATGCCTTCGCCTGTATCGCCAACATTGACGCCGGCAAAGTCTGGGTGGACTACTCCTAGGAAGGAACTCGAGACCCTTTTCCTGAAGGAAGAACATAAAGTTCGGGGACGATCACGAAGATATTGTTGCGATTAAGCGAGCGATCAAGCGATACAAGGACTTGGCTCAAACGTCAAGCCAATGTGGAGATTGTTAAATATGACTCGAGTTTG
The DNA here is from genome assembly GCA_007663325.1 of Eucalyptus pauciflora. NCBI lineage: Eukaryota > Viridiplantae > Streptophyta > Magnoliopsida > Myrtales > Myrtaceae > Eucalyptus > Eucalyptus pauciflora. Next base: position 1,642,878 of record VMYD01000248.1, read on the forward strand.
AGTAATTGCAAAACGCGATTTGCTGGACTAAAAGAAAAAATATAAAATAAAATAAAGGAGGAAAGTTATTTGTCGAGAAGCCTGAGGATTCCGAATTGAAGGAAATCAATTCGTGGGTTTTGGCATGAAGAAGTTCTCTGCATGCGTGAGAAAATAAAAGCAAGACCGTGGGGCCTAGATGGGCACACCTATAAAATATTATAGAAGTTTTCTTCTTTTGAATTCGTTTGAATTCGTTGAAGCCCTGCACATGAAGAATAAAAAAGGATAGTGGGGCCCAAGGTCAAACTTTTGACCTTGGGCACACACACATAAAAGGGACGCTGACAGTGAGGTTTTTCCTTGAGCTTCTTGGCCGCTGCACGTACAAACCTACGGAGAAAAGGAAGCCGCATGTCTTCAAGTTGAAGCGCGATCAAGAAAAGGAGTTCTTTTTCAGCGTTTGTTTTTTGAGCTTGTGTGATAACTTTGTGTCGTGAATTTATACCAAGTGAGTTGTTTATTTATAAACACTTTGGATTTCTGATAAATTGGGGTTTGGGAAACACCAATAGAGTGTTTGAGTGACTTGAGTGTGTAATCTCCTTGTATCGCTTGATCTATATTGAAATTCGCTGCTGCTCTCCCCGTGGACGTAGGTCTTTACGATTGAACCACGTAAATCTAGTGTTCGATTTATTTTTCTTTTTTCTGTCTATATTATTGTTCGATCGCTCGCCCTATCGCAATAGATATTGTCTGCTTTTTATGGCTTTTATGGTTTGTAGATGCCGGCTTTGAAGACTACTTAAATAACGTGATGTTTGATCTCTGATTTGGTTTGAATAAAACACTACGTTTTGAAATGGTCTTTTGAATCACAATAAGTTAGCATCCCACACCATGCATGGAGGCAGGGCAAAAGTCTGAGAGTGAGTGTTAGAGTAGGGTTAGCATAGGACGACAAAAAGAAGAAGAAGAAGTCAGCATCGAGATAATAAATGCAGGAAAGTGAAAGGGCAGGGAAGCGTGCTTCTTATTACAAGCGGATCACATGATGTGAAGCAACAGCCACATAAAAAACTCTCCAAAAATCGTAGGTGAAATGATTATTAGCATCCGCCATTAATGTCCAGTAGCTAGGCCAGCAACCTAATTCAAATCGTAGTAAGTATGACTCCATTAAATGCCACATCTCCAACAGCTCCTATCACGCCTCTTGCTCTAAATGATGACGAAAAAGTTGCAGGCAATTGGTCATTAACTCCATGGCCTAGCAATGAAATAATCGACCCTCATACATTTTTTTTTTGGTCAAACGACCCTCATACATGGAGTAGGTGAATAATTTTCTTGCGTTTTCCTGATTTTAGGTTCCTAGAACTTTTCCACTTTCAAATCCCTGCAATATCATTTATTGTTGTCTGTGTACCATCTTTCATGTAAATCAAACAACTAAAGTGATCCATGCAAACACCATAATTAGTAATTCATCAGGAAAGGGACAAGATCAAAGACTTCAATTATTGTTGACTGAGGCTCGATGAACACAGTACCTCTTGATTAATTTTGCAATTTCCTTGAAGGAAATGATACATTACATGAACATACCATACCGTTTTGTTGCATGATTTATTCGAGAGGGCAATGAATTGAAGAGACCTCTCAAGTTCTAGAGTGACGATGATAGCAATGACTCTGACGATGACAACAACAGTAGTGGGCCATTTGAGTACAGCGACCCCAACAAGGAGTAGGATAGCGATGAATGGAAATGATGCGTGACGGTAGTGAGTTAGGGGAGTTAGTTTCCAAGGCGACGATTTCCACAACAACCACTTTTTGAGTTTAGTTGCATGGTAGGCGATGGATGGAATGGCACATGTAGGTGTCACTAGTAAGGTGTAGATCACTTTTTGGATACCCAAGGTTTAGGATCAGAGTTGTTTTTTTCTGTATGCCGCACATGTAATTAAATGATTGAGCCAATGGATGGAAACTGACTTTGACCTGTTATGTTCCTGATTGTACATGTTTGCATAATTTATATTATATGTGCTTCTGCATTAAAGAAGAATTAATGTCTATTAAGATAGCGTTAATTAGGATGGCGTGCTTGGGGTGTCACACCCCAGATGTCCTCACGATGCTAAATAGGTGCGAGATGCCAGGGAGGATACTTGCATGATGATGGCAGTAAGAATTCCTATCGATTATAACCACAACAGCCACTTTTTGAGTTTAGTCGCATGGTAGGCAATGGAAACATGTAGGTGTCACTAGTAAGGTGTAGATCTCTTTTTGGATACCCAAGGTTTAGGATCAGAGTTGTTTTTGTTTGTATGCCACACATGTAATTAAATGATTGAGCCAATGGATGGAAACTGACTTTTTTTTTTTAGTCGGTCCTACGCTAATTCTACTCTAACACTCATTCTCAAACTTTTGCCCTGTCTCCTTGCAGGGCATGGGAGTCAAAACCCACTCTTGAAATGAAATCGTCCCCACCCCAATCCTCCCTGAGAAGGTGGGGATTTGAACCTCCAACCTCCCCATTCCAAGATGGAAGGGTGGCTACTCGGGTGAACCCCCAGTGGTTTGGAAACTGACTTTGACCTGTTATGTTCCTGATTGTACATGTTTGCATAATTTATATTATATGTGCTTCTGCATTAAAGAAGAATTAATGTCTATTAAGATAGTGTTAATTAGGACGGCGTGCCTGGGCACACCCTAGATGTCCTCACAATGCTAAATGGGTGCGAGATGCGCGAGAGGATACTTGCATGATGATGGCAATAGGAATTCCTATCGATTATAACCTAGATACCTTTAAATTGAGCTATTAATTACTTGTTGGGAAAAACTACTACTTCTATTGATATGTTGTGTTATTTTGAAAGGTTCTCGGGTAAGTTCATGATTTTCTATATTTTATATTAAGATTCATTGTCAATATGGCGATTCATTTATATATTATAAACTGGTGGACCTTCTGCTTGATGGGTTTAGATTCACTGATTGTTGACTTTATCTTTTCAGATCAATAGAAATGTCAATCCCGCTTGCCTCTCCTATGGTCCATTACGGAGGTCTGATCGACTTCTCTTGGCATGGGGACGAGTTTATAGACTCCAATTTCCTGGATATGGTTTTTATCCAAATCGTGTCTTGTTTGACTATGGATATAGGGGCTCCAATGGGGCCCGCGACTCTTGAGTTTGTTGGAATGTATGCCTGCATCAACGAGTGCATGAAGGGTCCCCTCTTGCTATTCGACGATGGACTAGGAAATGGAGGCAATCCTGTCACATAAAGGGAGGTAGGAGGATGGTTGGATTCTTGGGACTTGGAAGATTTTTTATGGAGCTAAGGGGTTAGGGTTAGGCGACCACGTGTACAGTTAGGTTGGTATGGGATAATCGACTTACGTCTGAGTATAGTTAGTAATACTAACCTTTTTGAATTCTCCAGTGTACCCAACTTGTCGCCTAAAGGGTTAATGCTTTTAAAAACCCCAAATTAATATAAATGTGACAAATTTACCCAAAATTAATTTTTTGACCACCAAAAATCCTAAACCGGTATACCTTTGATAAATTTACCCCAAATTGGTACACTATTGACAGATTTACCCTCTATTAGTTTCCGTTAAATTTTACTGTCAAATTATTAAATTAAATGACACGTGACAGTTGACTGGTATACCAATAACGGCTTTCCGAAACCTTGCAAGGACGGCGTCATCACGGTCAAGGTCGTGGACTACTGCCAGCAACCGTGCGATATCAACCTCTCCGATTATGCCTTCGCCTGTATCGCCAACATTGACGCCGGCAAAGTCTGGGTGGACTACTCCTAGGAAGGAACTCGAGACCCTTTTCCTGAAGGAAGAACATAAAGTTCGGGGACGATCATGAAGATATTGTTGCGATTAAGCGAGCGATCAAGCGATACAAGGATTTGGCTCAAACGTCGAGCCAAGGTGGAGATTGTTAAATATGACTCGAGTTTGAGTAATTGCAAAACGCGATTTGCTGGACTAAAAGAAGAAATATAAAATAAAATAAAGGAGGAAACTTATTTGCCGAGAAGCTTGAGGATTCCGAATTGAAGGAAATCAATTCATGGGTTTTGGCATGAAGAAGTTCTCTGCATGCGTGAGAAAATAAAAGTTTGACCTTCGGCCCCACTATCCTTTTTTATTCTTCATGTGCAGGGCTTCAACGAATTCAAAAGAAGAAAACTTCTATAATATTTTATAGGTGTGCCCATCTGGGCCCCACGGTCTTGCTTATATTTTCTCTGGCAGATGGGCACATGAAGAATAAAAAAGGATAGTGGGGCTTTGACCTTGGGGGCACACACATAAAAGGGACGCCGACAATGAGGTTTTTTCTTGAGCTTCTTGGCCACTGCACGTACAAACCTACGGAGAAAAGGGAGCTGCATGTCTTCAAGCTGAAGCGCGATCAAGAAAAGGAGTTCTTTTTTAGCGTTTGTTTTTTGAGCTTGTGTGATAACTTTGTGCCGTGAATTTATACCAAGTGAGTTGTTTATTTATAAACACTTTGGGTTTGGGATAAATTGGGGTTTGGGAAACACCGAGAGAGTGTTTGAGTGACTTGAGTGTGTAATCTCCTTGTATCGCTTGATCTATATTGAAATTCGCTGCTGCTCTCCCCGTGGACGTAGGTCTTTACGACTGAACCACGTAAATCTGGTGTCCGATTTATTTTTCTTTTTTATGTCTATATTATTGTTCGATCGCTCGCCCTATCGCAACAGATATTGTCTGCTTTTTATGGCTTTTATGGTTTGTATATGCCAGCTTTGAAGACTACTTAAATAACGTGATGTTTGATCTCCGATCTGGTTTGAATAAAAATATCTATGTGTGATATTAACACTACGTTTTGGAGTGGTCTTTTGAATCACAATAAGTTAGCATCCCACGCCTTGCATGGAGGCAGGGCAAAAGTCTGAGAGTGAGTATTAGAGTAGAGTTAGCATAGGACGACAAAAAGAAGAAGAAGTCAGCATCGAGATAATAAATGCAGGAAAGTGAAAGAGCAGGGAAGCGTGCTTCTTATTACAAGCGGATCACATGATGCGAAGCAACAGCCACATAAAAAACTCTCCAAAAATCGTAGGTGAAATGATTATTAGCATCCGCCATTAATGTCCAGTAGCTTAGGCCAGCAACCTAATTCAAATCGTAGTCAGTATGACTCCATTAAATGCCGCATCTCCAACAGCTCCTATCACGCCTCTTGCTCTAAATGATGACGAAAAAGTTGCAGGCAATTGGTCATTAACTCCATGGCCTAGCAATGAAATAATCGACCCTCATACATTTTATTTTTTGGTCAAACGACCCTCATACATGGAGTAGGTGAATAATTTTCTTGTGTTTCCTGATTTTAGGTTCCTAGAACTTTTCCACATTCAAATCCCTGCAATATCATTTCCTGTTGTCTGTGTACCATCTTTCATGTAAATCAAACAACTAAAGTGATCCATGCAAACACCATAATTAGTAATTCATCAGGAAAGGGACAAGATCAAAGACTTCAATTATTGTTGACTGAGGCTCGATGAACACAGTACCTCTTGATTAATTTTGCAATTTCCTTGAAGGATATGATACATTACATGAACATACCATACCGTTTTGTTGCATGATTTATTCGAGAGGGCAATGAATTGAAGAGACCTCTCAAGTTCTAGAGTGACGATGATAGCAATGACTCTGACGATGACAACAACAGTAGTGGGCCACTTGAGTACAGCGACCCCAACAAGGAGTAGGATAGCGATGAATGGAAATGATGCGTGACGGTAGTGAGTTAGGGGAGTTAGTTTCCAAGGCGACGATTTCCACAACAACCACTTTTTGAGTTTAGTCGCATGGTAGGCGATGGATGGAATGGCACATGTAGGTGTCACTAGTAAGGTGTAGATCACTTTTTGGATACCCAAGGTTTAGGATCAGAGTTGTTTTTGTCTGTATGCCGCACATGTAATTAAATGATTGAGCCAATGGATGGAAACTGACTTTGACCTGTTATGTTTCTGATTGTACATGTTTGCATAATTTATATTATATGTGCTTTTGCATTAAAGAAGAATTAATGTCTATTAAGATAGCGTTAATTAGGATGGCGTGCTTGGGGTGTCACACCCCAGATGTCCTCATGATGCTAAATAGGTGCGAGATGCCAGGGAGGATACTTGCATGATGATGGCAGTAAGAATTCCTATCGATTATAACCACAACAGCCACTTTTTGAGTTTAGTCGCATGGTAGGCGATGGAAACATGTAGGTGTCACTAGTATGGTGTAGATCTCTTTTTGGATACCCAAGGTTTAGGATCAGAGTTGTTTTTGTTTGTATGCCACACATGTAATTAAATGATTGAGCCAATGGATGGAAACTGACTTTTTTTTTTTTTAGTCGATCCTACGCTAATTCTACTCTAACACTCATTCTCAAACTTTTGCCCTGTCTCCTTGCAGGGCATGGGAGTCAAAACCCACTCTTGAAATGAAATCGTCCCCACCCCAATCCCCCCTGAGAATGTGGGGATTTGAACCTCCAACCTCCCCCTTCCAAGATGGAAGGGTGGCTACTGGGGTGAACCCCCAGTGGTTTGGAAACTGACTTTGACCTGTTATGTTCCTGATTGTACATGTTTGCATAATTTATATTATATGTGCTTCTGCATTAAAGAAGAATTAATGTCTATTAAGATAGTGTTAATTAGGACGGCGTGCCTGGGCACACCCTAGATGTCCTCACAATGCTAAATGGGTGCGAGATGCGCGAGAGGATACTTGCATGATGATGGCAATAGGAATTCCTATCGATTATAACCTAGATACCTTTAAATTGAGCTATTAATTACTTGTTGGGAAAAACTACTACTTCTATTGATCTGTTGTGTTATTTTGAAAGGTTCTCGGGTAAGTTCATGATTTTCTATATTTTATATTAAGATTCATTGTCAATATGGCGATTCATTTATATATTATAAACTGGTGGACCTTCTGCTTGATGGGTTTAGATTCACTGATTGTTGACTTTATCTTTTCAGATCAATAGAAATGTCAATCCCGCTTGCCTCTCCTATGGTCCATTACGGAGGTCCGATCGACTTCTCTTGGCATGGGGACGAGTTTATAGACTCCAATTTCCTGGATATGGTTTTTATCCAAATCGTGTCTTGTTTGACTATGGATATAGGGGCTCCAATGGGGCCCGCGACTCTTGAGTTTGTTGGAATGTATGCCTGCATCAACGAGTGCATGAAGGGTCCCCTCTCGCTATTCGCCGATGGACTAGGAAATGGAGGCAATCCTGTCACATAAAGGGAGGTAGGAGGATGGTTGGATTCTTGGGACTTGGAAGATTTTTTATGGAGCTAAGGGGTTAGGGTTAGGCGACCACGTGTACATTTAGGTTGGGATGGGATAATCGACTTACAGCTGAGTATAGTTAGTAATACTAACCTTTTTGAATTCTCTAGTGTACTCAACTTGTCGCCTGAAGGGTTAATGCTTTTAAAAACCCCAAATTAATATAAATGTGACAAATTTACCCCAAATTAATTTTTTGACCACCAAAAATCCTAAACCGGTATACCTTTGATAAATTTACCCCAAATTGGTACACTATTGACAGATTTACCCTCTATTAGTTTCCGTTAAATTTTACTGTCAAATTATTAAATTAAATGACACGTGACAATTGACTGGTATACCAATTTGGGATTTTACTCCCGGTTTGTCACAGTTTACAATTTTTGTGATTTTTTGTGGTATTAATCCAATTTAACATGGGGTATAATTGTTACAAATGTATTAGTTTAGGATTTTTGGCGGTTGAATAAATTAGTTTGGGGGTAAATATGTCATAAATATACTAGTTTAGGATTTATTATGGTTGGTTAGGGTAAATTTGTCACATGTGTACCGGTTTGGGATTTTTCATAGTTAAAAAATTAGTTTGGGGTAAATTTGTCACACCGTTTTTCAAGATATTAACCCTATATATAGATAAATAAGAAATGAGGTTGCTCCCTTTGTAGAAGTCCACGCGGATAATGGATTACTTTAGTCCCTTATGCTTCCGCATGCTTAAGAAAAAAGCGAAACAAATAAGACAACTAATTCCTTACACTTACGCATGCTTAAGAAAAAGCGAAAGAAATAAAATAACTACGCTATGTTAGCCGTGATGTAATGGGGATGTCACACACACATATATATACATATGCTTGGGAGTGGAGATATCCAATAACAAGGAAACGACAATGGAGGAGAAATTGCAGGTGTGGGTGATGTTGGCCATGGCTTTATCCCTGCTCCTTGCTGCATCGGCCAAGCCGGGCCTCGCCGTTTACTACCCACCCGAATATTATCGTGAGTGATCCATGATTTCACCTTGATCTTGGTAGAGGTTATGAATGTCCATGTCCGTGTGTTCAGATGCAAATGTTTTGTCTACGTCTACGAAATGTAAAAGGGTTGCTCTGAGAATTGCATTTCCTCTTCCGATTCCGATGGAAAAAGATTGGCGGCGTAGCTTCTCGACTGTCGTGTCCTTAATGTCTTTATTTTTGTTTTTTGGCAGCCGCGGCTTGTCCAGGGTTCACTCTGAAGAACAGCGGAGTGATGGTCGCGGGAGTGAGTGATGCGTTGTGGAATGGCGGGAGGGCCTGCGGACGGATGCTAAAGGTCAAATGCACCCGTGCGGCTAACCAGTTTCCGAACCCTTGCAAGGCCGGCGTCATCACGGTCAAGGTCGTGGACTACTGCCGGCAACCGTGCAACGGGGTCATCAACCTCTCCAAGGACGCCTTTAAGAAGATCGCCAACCTCGATGCCGGCAAAGTCTGGGTGGACTATTCCTAGGAAGGACCTCGAACCCCTTTCTTGAAGGAAAAACGTATCATTGATACCAAAAATAATGTCTGCTTTTGTGGTTTGGCTTTGCCGGGTTTGAAGACCACTTGAATAACGCGATACTTAATCGCCAATCTAGTTTGAATAAAAATATGATTGTGTGACATTAATACCTCGTTTTGGAATGGTCTTCTGAATAACAAGAAGTTAGCATCGAGATAATAAATGCAGGAAAGCGAAAGCGCAGGGTAAGTGTTTTTTTTAGTAGAAGCGATCACATGATATGAAGAACGGCCACGTATAACGCTCTCGGACAATTGTAGGTGAAATGATTAGCATCTGCGATTAATGTCCAGTAGATCGGTCCACCAATCTAATTCAAATCGGAGTTATTATGACCACATTAGATGCCGAATCTCCAGTAGCTCATGTGTCTTGCTCTAAATGATGAAGAAATAGTTGCATGCAATTGGTCATTATCTTCATGACCTAGCAATGAAATAATCTACCCTCATACATTGAGCAGGTGAATAATTTTCTTGTGCTTTGCTGACTTAGGTGCCTAGAATCTTTTCTACATTGAAATTCTCGCAATAACTTTTCCTGTCTGGTTACCATCTTTCGCGTAATTCGAACAACTAATGTGATCTACACGCACACCATAACTAGTAATTCATCAGGGAAGGGGCAAGATCAAAGACTTCAAAATCTACGTCTGAGGCTTGATGAACACGGTACGTCTCAATGATTTTGCAATTTCCTTGAACGATATGATACATCACACGAGCTTGGCAAGAATGATACTCTGGCTATGGACCGGATTAAATTTCCAGAAACCCTGAATAATCTCAATGCAGCAGCTGGAGTTTTCCACCTTTCCACTAAAATAGAGTTAAACTGCACTAAGAAATTTATGCTTGTTTATGGAATTCAAAGAAAGGACTAGACTTGGGGAGGAAGATGAATGCACAACCTTGCTTGTTTAAACTTCGAGTCCTAGTGAAAGAAAGAAAGCAGATTTGTTCGAGAACCCAAACTTATCCTCTTACTATCCTGATCACACCAGAACTCTCTCCCTAAATTTTCCGAGCGACCAAGTTCGAGTTCCATTCAAGCTCTACTATAATTGTCTCTGTTTAGCTTGTCTTCAGCCTCTCTGCTAGTAATGGCCCAGTTATTTGGAATTTGAAGAGAAGCTTCCTGGGCCGATGCCTCTCCCCTTGAATTAGGCTTCTCCTCTTTTCCCCTCGCCCAGATTCATGATAACGAAAAGCCTTCTCTTTTGCTCCTTCCAATATTAGTATCCCAACTACTGTTGCCGAATTCACCGCTTTTTGTCGCATCAAAGCCATCAAATGTCTCCCTGATTCACAACTACACACTGACATTGCCTGGCAGGGACCGGGTCTCAGTGGTAGGGTGGGTTTCCTGCTCGGCTGCTTCTTCAATGGGGTCCTAATTGCTACTAGCGATGTGGAAGATTCATCTGTCACATACTCATAAGACCCCATGTAGAACCATCTTCTTAAAACCAAAGTGTTATTGGTATCACTTGTGCTACTACATTCACCACCATCCACGTTCCTAATTTCCCTAGCCTGATAGACACCATCCTCTCCACTGAATCCACCATTTCAGTCTGCTTCGTGGCGTCTCTCGCACCAAAATCGCAAGACTTGCACAATAAATCGGCGAGAGACCACCCGAATTTGTCTCTTGTTGAAGGACCATCTTCTAAGGGCAAGCGGTTCCGCAATAAGTTCAGATTGTTGGAACTGGTTCTAGTTTTTGGAATCTAAATCCCACCTTATATATCCTGAAATATTCATGAAATTGGTGAAGTGCTTTCTTGTTTTGTTTCAATTTTTTTCTTGCTTCAATTTTAGTCAAGCAAAATAAAAATAAAAATAATAACAAAAATACCTGTTCAGATAGATAGAGTTTCATTAGCGAGACTACCTATCAAAAATAGAACCAATTATAAGTGACGTAATCTGTTAAACCTAAAAAGAGATACATGTGTAGGTAGGGCTTGTTAATTTGAGGTTTCCAAAGTGTATTGTATACTGAATTTCTTCTGCAATGAATATACATATACATTGTAGGTAGTGAAAATTACCAAAACAATCCTAAACCCAGTACAATTTTTCCAATTCAGTCATAATTTTTTTTTTTCATACAATTTAGTCCTAAACATTTTGTAATTATGTCAATTCAGTCTATTTGGCCAAATTTGGTCGACTCGCACTAATGTGGAGGTCAGCCAACTAGCTGACTCTGCTGTGGCAATTTTTTAATGATATTTTATCTTTCAAATTTTTTATTAAGTTTTTCTTTTTTCTTTCTTTCTTTTTTCTTCTTCTTCTTCTTCTTCTTCTTATGGCTAGTCATTGAACAAGCCAAAGGCTATGACCGGTGAGGGTGAGCCTCGTTGTTGCAACGCTGGGTGAGCTCGCCCTCGTTGTCACGATGCTAGGTGAGGTCTCGCCCAGCCATGGTGAGGCGTGCCCTCACCCAACATTGCGATGGCGAGCCTCACCTTAGCCACATTTGGGTGAGAGTGAACCTCGTCATGGTTAGGTGAGCTCAACTCACTTGCAACGATGAGGTCTTGCCTAGTGCCACGACAGTGAGGCTCGCCTTCGCCAAATCTAGGTGCGAGCGAGCCTCGCATGGTTGGGCGAGCTTGACCTTGCCTAGTGACGGCAAGACCTTGCTGGCCCTAGCCTCTAGCCGGTCTGACGACGGGCTAGAAGAAAAAGAAAAAATTAATAAAAAATTCAATATATATTAACAAATTGCCACATCAATGTTGGCTAGACAACCAACGCTAGTTGGCATTTACATCAGCACTAGCGGACTAAATTTTGCAGATGGACTAAATTGGCATAATTATGATAATGACATGCATGTATGATATGATATGGTGATGATGCATATACATGATATGATATGGTGATGATGCATATACATGATATGATATGGTGATGATGCATATACATGATATGATATGGTGATGACATGTGTATACATGATATGACATGAAAATACGATGATATGTATGAATTATATGATATGATGATGTATGTTGGCATGTGCCTGGCTTTGAGGTAAGTATATTGGATTGCATGTGTGGCATGTATGATGTACTTGTTTATATTGTTTAAATGCATTGATTGGTGTTTGGATTCCTTTACTTGTTGAGTGGTTGTACTCACCCCTTCGGGGACCTAACATTTCAGATTAGTGCGATGCCTCTCCCTGTTGTTACACGGGGAGTGTTCTACGGCCTACCATCTGATGTGGAGGTCGAAGTGACCGAGATCGACTGTCCCACCCTGCCGGGACTAACCTTTTTGCGTGTTCGCGCGATCACATCGTATGACGTGGGCTTATCTGGAGGCCCAGTCATCCAGGAGTACATCTCTGTCCACATCCGCCGCAACGGTGTGATGATGGGGATGTTGCCACCTCCACCGCCCGATGCACCGGGTTGGGTGTGACGGCCTGCACACGTGGAGTGGGGGTTAGCAACTTTTTGGATGGCCGCCACTAGTAAATCGAAGGGAGATCGTTACACGTCGCACTCTTAGGGTCGTGTGTCTCTTTTTGAGGAGTGAAGGCCGAGCATAGATGAGTCTTGGCCTATCCTTTTTGTACCGACCTGTGTAGCCCTTCGTAATTATAAGTGTAAATAAAAGTGGTTCGGCCTCGTGCTTTCATTAAATCAAAGATAGTCGGTGTGTATTGTGTTGGCGTGAGGGAAGCGAAGAGTTGGTGAGACTCGCCTCTTAATTTCCGCTGAGCTGCGCAAAATCCTTAAAACCTTTTTAAAGGAAAAGAAAAGAAAAGAAAAGAAAAAATTTACGCCTAAGCGTTGGCTTGAATCTTTCTTTTATCGTTGTATAATTTGTTTCAGTTTTGGTTTCTTTCGCTTGCGGTTTCTTTTCTGTGGCGACCCTACCGGGTGTCGGGGGTGCCACAGTCTTCTGAATAACAAGAAGTTAGCATCGAGATAATAAATGCAGGAAAGCGAAAGCGCAGGGTAAGTGTTTTTCTTAGTAGAAGCGATCACATGATATGAAGAACGGCCACGTATAACGCTCTCCGACAATTGTAGGTGAAATGATTAGCATCTTCGATTAATGTCCAGTAGATCAGTCCACCAATCTAATTCAAATCGGAGTTATTATGACCACATTAGATGCCAAATCTCCAGTAGCTCATGTGTCTTGCTCTGATGAAGAAATAGTTGCATGCAATTGGTCATTATCTTCATGACCTAGCAATGAAATAATCTACCCTCATACATTGAGCAGGTGAATAATTTTCTTGTGCTTTGCTGACTTAGGTGCCTAGAATCTTTTCTACATTGAAATTCTCGCAATAACTTTTCCTGTCTGGTTACCATCTTTCGCGTAATTCGAACAACTAATGTGATCTACACGCACACCATAACTAGTAATTCATCAGGGAAGGGGCAAGATCAAAGACTTCAAAATCTACGTCTGAGGCTTGATGAACACGGTACGTCTCAATGATTTTGCAATTTCCTTGAACGATATGATACATCACACGAGCTTGGCAAGAATGATACTCTGGCTATGGACCGGATTAAATTTCCAGAAACCCTGAATAATCTCAATGCAGCAGCTGGAGTTTTCCACCTTTCCACTAAAATAGAGTTAAACTGCACTAAGAAATTTATGCTTGTTTATGGAATTCAAAGAAAGGACTAGACTTGGGGAGGAAGATGAATGCACAACCTTGCTTGTTTAAACTTCGAGTCCTAGTGAAAGAAAGAAAGCAGATTTGTTCGAGAACCCAAACTTATCCTCTTACTATCCTGATCACACCAGAACTCTCTCCCTAAATTTTCCGAGCGACCAAGTTCGAGTTCCATTCAAGCTCTACTATAATTGTCTCTGTTTAGCTTGTCTTCAGCCTCTCTGCTCGTAATGGCCCAGTTATTTGGAATTTGAAGAGAAGCTTCCTGGGCCGATGCCTCTCCCCTTGAATTAGGCTTCTCCTCTTTTCCCCTCGCCCAGATTCATGATAACGAAAAGCCTTCTCTTTTGCTCCTTCCAATACTAGTATCCCAACTACTGTTGCCGAATTCACCGCTTTTTGTCGCATCAAAGCCATCAAATGTCTCCCTGATTCACAACTACACACTGACATTGCCTGGCAGGGACCGGGTCTCAGTGGTAGGGTGGGTTTCCTGCTCGGCTGCTTCTTCAATGGGGTCCTAATTGCTACTAGCGATGTGGAAGATTCATCTGTCACATACTCATAAGACCCCATGTAGAACCATCTTCTTGAAACCAAAGTGTTATTGGTATCACTTGTGCTACTACATTCACCACCATCCACGTTCCTAATTTCCCTAGCCTGATAGACACCATCCTCTCCACTGAATCCACCATTTCAGTCTGCTTCGTGGCGTCTCTCGCACCAAAATCGCAAGACTTGCACAATAAATCGGCGAGAGACCACCCGAATTTGTCTCTTGTTGAAGGACCATCTTCTAAGGGCAAGCGGTTCCGCAATAAGTTCAGATTGTTGGAACTGGTTCTAGTTTTTGGAACCTAAATCCCACCTTATATATCCTGAAATATTCATGAAATTGGTGAAGTGCTTTCTTGTTTTGTTTCATTTTTTTTTCTTGCTTCAATTTTAGTCAAGCAAAATAAAAATTAAAATAATAACAAAAATACCTGTTCAGATAGATAGAGTTTCATTAGCGAGACTACCTATCAAAAATAGAACCAATTATAAGTGACGTAATCTGTTAAACCTAATAAGAGATACATGTGTAGGTAGGGCTTGTTAATTTGAGGTTTCCAAAGTGTATTGTATACTGAATTTCTCCTGCAATGAATATACATATACATTGTAGGTAGGGAAAATTACCAAAACAATGCTAAACCCAGTACAATTTTTTTAATTCAGTCATAATTTTTTTTTTCATACAATTTAGTCCTAAACATTTTGTAATTATGCCAATTCAGTCTATTTGGCCCAATTTGGTCGACTCGCACTAATGTGGAGGTCGGCCGACTAGCTGACTCTGCTGTGGTAAAGCCAAAGGCTATGACCGGTGAGGGTGAGCCTCATTGTTGCAACGCTGGGTGAGCAGACCTCCAGCCATGGTGAGGTGTGCCCTCACCCAACATTGCGATGGCGAGCCTCACCTTAGCCACATTTGGGTGAGAGTGAGCCTCGTCATGGTTAGGTGAGCTCGACTCACTTGCAACGATGAGGTCTTGCCTAGCGCCACGACAGTGAGGCTCGCCTTCACCAAATCTAGGTGCGAGCGAGCCTCGCATGGTTGGGCGAGCTTGACCTTGCCTATTGACGGCAAGACCTTGCTGGCCCTAGCCTCTAGCCGATCTGACGATGGGCTAGAAGAAAAAGAAAAAAATTAATAAAAAATTCAATATATATTAACAAATTGCCACATCAATGTTGGCTAGACAACCAGCGCTAGTTGGCATTTACATCAGCACTAGCCGACTAAATTTCGCCGATGGACTAAATTGGCATAATTATAAAAGATTTATCATTGAATTTGCAAAAAAAAAAAAAAAGATTTATGATTGACTTGGAAAAATTGCAATAAGTTTAGGGCTATTTTGATTATTTTCCCATTGTAGGTGAATTGTAATGGGTACATATCTTCCACCTATAACAAAGTTAAGTATATATTTGCATGATTTCCATGATCATATCTCCCATCAGATGATGACCTTGGTCTCATATATGTTTGCATCCTCCGCGCGAGTTGTTGCCTCCCCGGGAGAGGAAGGGGGGGGGGTGGGTGGGGTGCGGTGGCGTGGGCGAGGGAGTGGAGTTATGGCGGCTGGAGTGAGGGATGAATTTTGGGACGATGGCCAAGTTCACTTTAGTCTAGAAGTGACAACAAACAAAGAGGTTCACTCACTTGACATGCAAGTCTTTTCACTTAAGAGCAATGACTAAACATAGAGACTGGACCCAATCTTCATGGTGGATCATCCTCCACAGATACATTTTGTATTTTAACAAGGCAATGCCCACATGACTTATATACCCAATTCTCCCTGTATCTTTTTCTTCCTTAAAGAGAGGGAATAACCTCTAGTTATTTTACATCCTAGTGATCCCAAGCTCTCGACGAGGGTCAAAATGAAACTTTTTAAGAACTTGCTTAGGTTCAACCATATAGTAGAATTTCCCACTAACTTACCGTGACCAAATTCAACTTTTCATGGTTCGGCAGTCAAGTTGGAAAATATATTGCTTTCTCATATATTCACACAAATAATCTTATTTGACTAGAAACAATACTAATTTGAAAGGAAAAATCACTTTAGTCCATAAGTGACAACTAGCCAAGAGGTCAAATCAATGACTTCCAAGTCTTTCCATTGGAGAGTAATGACTAATTATAGAGACTCGACCCAATCTTTACGGTGGATCAAACTCTATGGATGCGTTCCTTATTTTAATGTGCATGTACCCATGCGCCTTGTACTCCCAATTTTCTTTGTATCTTTAATTTTTCTAGGGAGAAGGAATACCCTTTAGTTATTTTACATCCGGTTAATCCAAAAATCTAGACAAGGACCAAGATGAAGCCTTTTAAGGATCTACTAGTGGCTAGGTGAGCCGTGACTTAGATTTGGCAAGGTTGAGCCTTGTTGGCCCCTCCGTCTTTGGCCAATTACCGGCCATCACCAAGGCTCGGCAACCGGCTAGAGGAGGAAGAAGAAGAAGGGAGGAAAAAAAGAAAAGAAAAAAAATTACAAAAATCTCAAAAAATTATTAACAAATTTTTAAAAAATTTCACGTTACAAAAAAAAATATGAGAATTGTGCCAAGCACTTTTCTATTATTTTTCTATTTTGATAATAGAAATTTTAGGGTGGTACCAAACATGTTCCTATACTTCAAAATTCGTCTAAGGAATAAATATTGAAAAAAATTATTTTTGAGTGAAACAAAAATGTTATCAAACGTACCTCACTATAACCAAATTCAACTTTTCATGATTCGAGGGTCAAGTTGGGGAATATATTGGCTTCTAACATATTCACACGAAGAATCTTATTTCACTAAAAACAACACTGATCCATAGTGAAAAATCACTTTAGTCCAAAAGTGACAACAAGCAAACAGGTTCACTCACTGACTTTCAAGTCTTTCCACTGGAAAGCAATGACTAAACATAGAGACTCGATCCAATTTTAACAGTAAATCATACATACATACATACATACATACATATATATATATATATATATATATATATATATATATATATATATATATATATAGTGACATCCGGTCTCGGACATGTAGCCAGCAACGCCATGCCACCACACTAGGCATTGGATCACGTCGTCACATCTCGTTATACCTTACCACACTACCAATTCAGTTCGTTTCCGTCATTGCCGAGACAACTCAGCTATGACGGCTCAAGCCGTGCCAAGTCAACAGCTCCGTGACCTCTCCTACGCGCACGAGCCGCATCCATCTCAGCCCGTCTCATCTCCGTGCACACCCTCCCTCCCTCCCTCTCTCTCTCTCTCTCTCTCTCTCTCTCTCTCTCTCTCCAGCTGTCTACCTCGCCATGAAATTAAAGCGGTGGGTGCCTTCGCATTGCTCGAAGAGGTGCGAAGAGGGAGACCGCACCATGAAGACACGGCAACAATTTCCCTTTCTCTCTTCCACGAATCCAGTCAACGGTCAAAGCCATCTATTTTCTCTTGGGCGTGACACGCGATAGCTAGCTGGTCTTCTCTCTTGTCGCCAGCATCCAACGAACCGCTCAAAGTCAATAGCGGTGGTCTGTGGAAGACCATTGCCGCATCCCCGAAACCGCAGCTCGCTCGTTCATCCTCATTTCACGTGGTCACTGCCCCTCATTCTGTGATAGCCGAATGCTCTCTTCACCTGCAATGCTGCAAACATAGCCATAGTCGCCCGTAGCTTGGCCGATGACCCGCATCACCATCTTCTTGCCGTCGCCTCAGTTTGGACCATAGCAGCCGGGATTCAGGGAGCTACTGAGTCGCCACTGCAATCCTCAAGGACTCGTGGCAAGTGGATATTCTCTGTTCTATCTTATATCAATGGTTTGTCGTGTGACAACGAGAGTTTCCTCTTAAATCTATTGAATCTAGTGTTTCTGGAGGCATTAGCGCCTAGTCGCAAGTTTTGGATAAAGTTATAAGTTAAAAAGTTTGAAACTTTAGTCGTGGATGAATATATGAGTTATGGGAAGGTGGTACGTGAAATCAGCATACATACTTGGGCTGAAGGTACCGAAGGGTTGAGTCAAAATATCATGACAGGTTTGGTTTTAATCCGACCCTCGATTTTGTTTATGGGGCATCCTTCACGAAAGTCGTACCTTATTGACCGTTTCACAACATACTTTAATTTCAGATTTTTCAGACTTCATACGACAAAAATATATTTGAAAAATTATAGATCCTGGAATCTATTTTTAAGGCTACTGAATGGACCTCTTCCTATCTTTCATTTCCCACAAAATTTTCGGTCAAGAATTCTTACATGCATCTTTCATGAAAATTGTAGAGTACATTATCCCATCACATATAAAATTTCCATGATTTTTTTTTTTATCTCACTTAGTTTGCAAAACATTTATTTTCCTACTCCATTGTGTTCGGGAAATTCCTACTATTTTGGCCTGGTTTACTAAAAATTATTTAGAATTGTATGAGCTAAATTAGACTTTGAGTACTTCACAGAAAATGTCCCTTTAGATTATTTCTATCTTATGTTAAAGTTTTATAATTTTTTAAATCTATTTACCTAGACAACAACTGTTGTTTCTAAAGGCGTGTAGAACGCCTTTTAAGGCTAGTTTAAGGTCTAGGGTATGAAATTCTTTTTATAGTTCATCTAATGTAGGAACAGGTGAAAATATGTCAATCTAGGGGATAAAATGACTAGGGGTTCATTAGTTTCACATTTGAGTTCCTGGGTAATAGTAATGGCAACGTGTTTTTTTAAATTGAATTATGGGATTATTGCATTATGGTATGGATGTGTGACTAGGATTATCATTGGTCCTTAGGATGACAATGCCCCGAGTTGTTGTAGAGATATCTAGAGGGGTAATTGGGTTCCTCCAGATGCCTGGAAGGGTGTAACACGGTTCTCCCATGTGATATCCTGAATTTTCACCCGCTTAATTAGCGGAGGGCGAAAATTCAAGGAAGGATTAAGGTCGGCAATGATTAAGGTAGAGATATCAATATCTCGAGACACCTTTTATTCGACCTATTTGAGTCCGAGAATATAGGAAAATTCATTGGATAATTATAGAATATTGTTTTGACTATATTCTTGTGTTAAATTAAAATCTTATGGTCAATTTGATTAATATGGCCATTATACTCTAAAGGATACTTTATAGTATATAATGAATGATTAGATTATAATCAAATGAATTACTATTAAGCCTAATCACCTGATGGCCGGTCACCTATTACCTAACCTTAGCCCCAAAAATTTCATTTTTGCTCTTGGATGATTTAATGCATGTAATCATGGGTGAATAGTGACCAAGCCAATGGATTTTCATGCAACAAGTGTGTTCAACAAGCCAAATGAACACTCTCTCTCTTTCTTAAGCATGACCAATGCCCTCTCTCTCTCTCTCTCTCTCTCTCTCTCTCTCTCTCTCTCTCTCTCTCTCTCTCTCTCTCTCTCTCTCTCTCTCTTCCTCATTTTCTTCATTTTGGCCTAAGAGTTCTCTCCATTTCTCTCCCTCTCTCTCTCGGCTCCTCCATCACCGAACTCTCTCTTCCTCATTTTCTTGGCATTTCTTGTGCAAATTCTCACTACAAGTGAAGCTTGATCTTAAGGCGAGGAAATGAGACTTATTCTTAAGCCTCTTGGGACGCGCATGACAAAATTTCTAGAATAGAAATCAATTTCTATTCCATGGACGAATTTTTAAGCAAAGAAACGCGTTTGATAATGATTCAAAATTTCTATTTCTAGAATACAAATTCGTTTGGTAAAAGAATAAAATTTATATTTCTAGGAGCGGTGACGATCGGCGTCCGATGGCCGAAGTCCAATGTCTGGTAACCGCCGGCGAGCGGCCGGAGTTCGGAGTCCGACGTCCGGAGTTCAACATCCGGCGGTGCTCTCGCGCTGCTCAGGGTCCCTTCTTCTCAGCGCTAAACCCTAGACCCCGCCGATTCATCCCGCCCCGACAGACGACGAACGACGACACCCAGGCACATCAGGAGTCCAGCGGCGTCCGGTGGCGGCATCGAGGGCGAGCGGCGTCGGCTACAGGCAAAGGCAGAGAACGCTAGAGACTCAGGGACCGTGAGTGCGAAAGTGTGAAGGGTAATCGATCCTCAGCATTTTCTATTTAGGGCTCTTTGAGCCGGTTCCGGTTCCGGTTCCCGGTTTCGGTTCTGGTCTGATGGGAACCGGAACCGGAACCGGAACCGCCGGTTCCCAGAAAAAAGGAACCGGGAACCGGAACCGGTCCCTTTAGAACCGGGAACCGAACCGGAACCTCCGGTTCGGTTCTCCGGTTCCCGGTTCTACTCGGGAACCGTGCTCACCCCTAGCAACAGCCACATAAAAAACTCTGCGAGAATCGTAGGTGAAATGATTAGCATCTGCCATTAATGTCCAGCAGCTCAGGCCAGCAACTTAATTCAAATCGTAGTCAGTATGACTCCATTAAATGCCGCATCTCCAACAACTCCTACCATGCCTCTTGCTCTAAATGATGAAGAAAAAGTTGCAGGCAATTGGTCATTAACTCTATTGCGATTAAGCGAGCGATCGAACAATAATATAGACAGAAGAAGAAAATATATCAGACACCAGATTTATGTGGTTCAGTCGACCTATGTCCACGGGGAAAGGAGCAGCGAATTTCACTATAGATCAAGCGATACAAGGAGATTACACACTCAAGTCACTCAAACACTCTCTCGGTGTTTCCCAAGCCCCAATTACAACCAATAACTCACACAGTGTTTAGCCCCGAAAATTCCTCTAAAATAATCTCTCAATCTCACGAAGGAATTACACGCAAATCTTACCTCAAGATTTAATCGGCTACAAACAATAAACTTCTTGGATGTAATTCACGAGTAAGAACGACAAAGAAAATCCCTCCCAAGCACTCGACAACTAGACAGCGCTTTAAGATCAACTCTTCATGGTCAACGGCGGAACACCAAGCACTCACGCGGCGCTTCAAGACAATTTGTGATCCACACCTACCACCCACGGCCACAAGTCTATATATAAGTAAAACCCTTATTCTTTTGCCAACTTCTAATAGGATTCTAATTCCTATCTAAAATGATTTTATCCAAAACATATCTCTATATATTTTAAACAAAATCCAAATCCAAGTCAAAGTTGAACTTTCCTATTTCAGCGGCCGAATTCTCCAATGCAGATTCAAACTTTGGGAAGTTGATCTTTGGATCTTCTTTGCTCAATTTCGAACGTCCACAACATATCCAATTCGGAATATTCTGAATTTCATATTGGACTCAAACTCGAGACATATTTTAACAATCTCCACCTTGGCTCGACGTTTGAGCCAAGTTGCAATCATTTCGCAAAAATTCAAATTCTGCTGCTACTTTCCCATAACCTCCAATGGGCTCAACCGCCACAGATATTATCCAAGTCCAAGCCTCGCTTGAACTTCACCATAACTGAGGACCTCATCAGAATACCAACTCCACATGCACCGTTAACTGCTCCGCAAGGATTTTCTGACACAACCTCCTTAACCGCAGATAAAGCAAAACCATTGTTGCATCCATATATGTCAGGAGATCGAATATGTACCTTGTTAATTTCAGTAGTTAGAGCAACCATTGGCTCTATAGGCTCCACCTCGTTATGAGCACCATCTGTGTCGATTACTTTGCTAGTACCCGTATACGCTACCTTAGGAGTTTCTGGTCACAACTCCACCTCAAGCTGAACACCGTTCAGATCTGTTTGAACACTGCTATAAAAATCACTCATAGCCAAAAGTACTGGAGACTCATCAAGGGTAATTTCTCTGCTGTCAATAGATGAATTTATATACGGGCACCACAACTGATTGCCCCACTCACCTTGTGCATAGCCATGGAATATGCACCTTGCCCTCCATTTGAGCTTACCATCACTCACTCGAAAATAACACGGGCAACCAAACATTCTAAGAATAGAATAATCAGCAACGTTACCTGACCACACTTCTTTAGGAGTCTGCCATTCAATAGCAGTTGATGGGGATCTATTCACCAGGTAGCTTACCGTACTTAGCACATCAGCTAGAATTCTCCTAGCAATACCAGCACTAGAGATAATTTTACGAGCCGTCTCTAGTAATGTTATGCTCATCAATTCTGCAAATTGTTGTGATTTATTGGCACTAGTGCGATGTTTCACTATGCTCTCTTTCATGCAGAATTTATTTGCCAGCTCCGAACAGAACTCCATGCTATTGTCAGTCCGCACATGCTTGATCGACTTACCAGTCTCCGTCTCGATCAAAGCTCTTGACTGCGAGATCCTGACACCAGCATCAAACTTGTGCCTTGGCACAAACACCCAGGTCTTCCTCGAGCAGTCAAAAGACTCTCGAACATATGCATCCGACGTCTCCGGGGCGAAACCTGTCATTGTCTCACCTTGAAGTTTATACAGGCCTCCATGCTTGATTCCTTTCATTATCACTAGGGCACCTTGAACAACCTTCAGAACTCCACCTTTTGAAGAATACCTGTAACCAGCTGAATCTAGGGCACCCAAGGAAATTAAGTTCTTTTTCAACTCTGGAACATGCCTTACTCCAGTTAATGTTCTCACAATACCATCATGCATTCTAATTTTAACATCACCAATACCCACAACATCGCTCTCAGCGTTGTTCCCTAACTGGACTTTACCACTACCCGTGCATTAATAAGTGATAAACCAGTTTCTATTTGGTGTGACATGAAAAGAACAACCAGAATCCATAATCCATCCATCAAACGATGAATAATCAGTGACAAACAAGACATAATCGGCATTATCTGCTACTGCTGCAACATTATCTGCAGAATCAACCATAATTCCCTTACCCTTCTCATTCTTTAGCTTAAGGCAATCTCTTCTAAGATGCCCCCTCTTGCCACAACTCCAACAGACAACATTAGCAGTCCTAGACTAACTACGTCTGTTTATATTAGTACTACTATTACCCACACGTGTTATAGATTTTCCTCTATTTTCACCTACTAAAGTAGCAGATACAGGTTCGCCAGATTCTCTTCTACGAATATCCTTGCTCAAAATTAAATCTCGAACCCCATCAAACGTCAAACTTGTTGACCCAGAGGAATTACTAACAGCAGTAACAGTAGTATTCCAACTATTAGGCAATGATGATAGCAGAATCAAAGCACGTACCTCATCTTCAAAATCAATCTCAACTGAACTTAATTGACTAACAATCATATTGAATTCATTGATATGATCTGCAACTGACGCACCTTCGCTCATCTTCAAATTAAACAGACGTCACATCAAATAGACATTGTTGATCGCAGAGGGCTTCTCGTACATATCCGACAGGGCTAGCATCAAATCAGCAGTTGTCTTCTCCTTCAAGATGTTAAACGCGACGTTACGAGCCAACGTCAACCGAATAACACCCATAGCTCGTCTATCCAGCAAATCCCAATCAACTTGCTTCATCGTCTTTGGTTTCTCCCCAGATAAGGGCAAGTGCAGTTTCATCTGGTAAAGATAATATTCAATCTGCATCTTCCAGAAACTAAAATCTTTCCCATCAAATCTGTCGATTCTCACTTTTACCTCTTCTGTCACCATCGATTCGCTTCAACTCATCCAAGCCTGGCTCTGATACCAATTGTTGCGATTAAGCGAGCGATCGAACAATAATATAGACAGAAGAAGAAAATATATCGGACACTAGATTTACGTGGTTCAGTCGTAAAGACCTACGTCCACGGGGAGAGCAACAACGAATTTCACTATAGATCAAGCGATATAAGGAGATTACACACTCAAGTCACTCAAACACTCTCTCGGTGTTTCCCAAGCCTCAATTACAACCAATAACTCACACAGTGTTTAGCCCCGAAAATTCCTCTAAAATAATCTCTTAATCTCACGAAGGAATTACACGCAAATCTTACCTCAAGATTTAATCGGCTACAAACACTAAACTTCTTGGATGTAATTCACGAGTAAGAACGACAAAGAAAATCCCTCCCAAGCACTCGACGACTAGACGGCGCTTCAAGACCAACTCTTCATGGTCAACGGCGGAACACCAAGCACTCACGCGGCGCTTCAAGACAATTTGTGATCCACACCTACCACCCACGGCCATAAGTCTATATATAAGTAAAACCCTTATTCTTTTGCCAACTTCTAATAGGATTCTGATTCCTATCTAAAATGATTTTATCCAAAACATATCTATATATATTTTAAACAAAATCTAAATCCAAGTCAAAGTTGAACTTTCCTATTTCAGCGGCCAAATTCTCCAATGCAGATTCAAACTTTGGGAAGTTGATCTTCGGATCTTCTTTGCTCAATTTCGAACGTCCACAATATATCCAATTCGGAATATTCTAAATTTCATATTGGACTCAAACTCGAGACATATTTTAACAAACTCCATGGCCTAGCAATGAATAATCGACCCTCATACATTTTATTTTTTGGTCAAACGACCCTCATACATGGATTAGGTGAATAATTTTCTTGCGTTTTCCTGATTTTAGGTTCCTAGAACTTTTCCACATTCAAATCCCTGCAATATCATTTCTTGTTGTCTGTGTACCATCTTTCATCTAAATCAAACAACTAATGTGATCCATGCAAACACCATAATTAGTAATTCATCAAGAAAGGGGCAAGATCAAAGACTTCAATTATTGTTGACTGAGGCTCGATGAACACAGTACCTCTTGATTAATTTTGCAATTTCCTTGAAGGATATGATACATTACACGAACATAGCAAGCAATGATACTATGGCTATGAGCAGAAGTGACCTGGACTCTATCCCCGTCCCATTCCCAGAGCAGGTCTCCCATGTCGGGCCTGCTCCACCGCAAGAAGAACGGTGGCACCCTCATGTCCCTACTCGACCTGATGATTTGGAGATATGGGAAATTGAGGCTAGAGGGCGGCGCCCTGGCGTTTGTCGCTAGAGGGCCTGGATCCGAACGGAGGCGAGACAGGCAACCCATGGAGGAACAACCCTAGGGCCAGCGGGTGAAAGGCTTGCTTTACAGAGCACTGTTGGGGAGCTCTGGAGGCGAAGAGAGATGAGTGAGAAGGCAGAGAGGAGGAAGGGGGAGGCGGCTAGAAGAGAAGGCACGAGGCAACAAGGAGGAGGAGCTCTGCAGGCGGAGATAGACATGAGCGAGGAGGCAGAGGGGAGGAAAAAGCTCCACAGGGAGGGGAACAGAGTTAGAGCTTTGTTTCGTATAGCGAGGGAAATAATTTCTGTTTTTCGAAAAGCGGAAGTCATTTTCCTTTATTTTAAATGACTTGTTCCAATTAACAGAAATTATTTCCTAGATCCATTCATTTTTCTTGAAATAAATAATAGAAAATTCGAAAACTGTTTTCCTATGTAAGCTTATGTTAATAAATTGTCAAAATATTTAGGACTGAAATGATACAATTGTAATAAATTTAGGATTTTGTTGATAATTTTCCTGGTTTGCCTTTGCGGGCTTGAAGTTGAAGTGAGAACTAGAATAATGCTAGCTATACAAGCGAGTGTAAGTTTCTTAAGAATAAAATTAAGCAGATCATTACTGGAACTCCCTTACTTTATTGTGAGATTATATCCTATATGATGCCGCATTTGGCGATATGACATCATAATTAAGGAAGCACTCTGCCCTAATGAAGGTGTATCACTGTATGCCCCCGTGTTCTATACGTGTCGATATTATTTTGCATGGTTAAGTCTACTTTTCACTTTGATAGATTAGACGGACCATCGAAAATTTTGCATATTGCAAACATGGTCTTAACACTAAACGACTAGACCACTAATATTATCTTACTTTCCACTAGTTCATGTACTGCGACCAAATTCAACTTCTCGTGGTTTGAATGTCAAGTTGGAAAATATAATCGATCCATACGCGTTCAAATGAAGAACAGTGATAGACGAAACTGGTGCGATCTTTCCTCGACTCCGACAAACGATAGAAAATTCCCACGTTTGTCATCTTGACTATAAACAATCCCGATTCGCAATGTAGTGTTCATACGGTCCAATTCTCCCGTGCTCACCATCCGACGGCTGACATTCCTCCGAACTTGATCCGACGGCCTGGGCCTCTCGTCGTCGTGACCTGTGAGGTACAATAGCACGACACCGAAGAAACTATCTAGTCGTGACGAGGACGGGACTGAAGATAAATTGATTTCCAAGTTCGAACAGTGCGGGGCCACTTTAATTTTAGTCCAAAAGACCGCTGACCTATTGACTTCCAAGTCTTTCCACTGAAGAGCGATTGCTAATGCACAATGAGGCGACCCGGCCTTCATGGTGGATCGACTCCTCCATATATATATATATATATATGTATGCCTGGGATCGAAGATCCTTCAAGCCATAACTAGGAAGCGGCAATGGACGTGAAATTGCAGGTGCTGGTGGCGTTGGCCATGGCTTTGTCCTTATTCTCTGCTGCATCGGCCACGGCGGGCCTCGCTGTTTACTACGCACCCGAATATTATCGTGAGTGATCCATGATTTCACCTTGATCTTGGTAGAGGTTATTAATGTCCATGTCCATGTGTTTAGATGCAAATGTTTTGTCTACGTCTCGTGTTTTCTATGAAATGTAAAAGGGTTGCTCTGACAATTGCATATCCTCTTCCGATTCCGATGGAAAAAGATTGGCAGCGTAGCTTCTCGAATGTCGTGTCCTTATGTCTTTAGTTTTGTTTGTTGGCAGCCGCGGCTTGTCCAGGGTTCACTCTGAAGAACAGCGGAGTGATGGTCGCGGGAGTGAGCGATGCGTTGTGGAATGGCGGGAGGGCCTGCGGACGGATGCTGAAGGTCAGATGCACCCGTGCGGCTAACCAGTTTCCGAACCCTTGCAGGGCCGGCATCATCACGGTCAAGGTCGTGGACTACTGCCGGCAACCGTGCAACGGGGTCATCAACCTGTCCCAGGACGCCTTTGCGAAGATCGCCAACCTCGACGCCGGCAAAGTCTGGGTGGACTATTCCTAGGAAGGACCTCGAACCCCTTTTCATGAAGGAAAAACGTATGGACGATACCGAAAATAATGTCTGCTTTTGTGGTTTGGCTTTGCCGGGTTTGAAGACCACTTGAATAACGCGATGCTTAATCGCCGATATGGTTTGAATAAAGATATGATTGTGTGACGTTAATACCTTGTTTAGGAATGGTCTTCTGAATACCAAGAAGTTAGCATCGAGATAATAAATGCAGGAAAGCGAAAGCGCAGGGTACGTGTTTTTCTTATTATGAGCGATCACATGATATGAAGAACGGCCACGTATAATCCTCTAGGACAATTGTAGGTGAAATGATTAGCATCTGCAATTAATGTCCAGTAGGTCGGTCCACCAATCTAATTCAAATCGGAGTTATTATGACCACATTAAATGCCAAATCTCCAGTAGCTCATGTCTCTTGCTCTAAATGATGAAGAAATAGTTGCAAGCAATTGGTCATTATCTTCATGGCCTAGCAATGAAATAATCTACCCTCATACATTGAGCAGGTGAATAATTTTCTTGTGTTTCCTGACTTAGGTACCTAGAATTTTTTTCTACATTGAAATCCTCGCAATAACTTTTCGTGTCTGGTTACCATATTTTGCGTAATTCGAACAACTAATGTGATCCACGCACACACCATAAATAGTAATTCATCAGGGAAGGGCCAAGGTCAAAGACTTCAAAATCTACGTGTCTGAGGCTTGATGAACATGGTACGTCTCAATGATTTTGCAATTTTCTTGAACGATGATGCATCACACGAGCATGGCAAGAAATGATACTCTAGCTATGGACCAGATTAAATTTCCAGAAACCCTTAATAATCTCAATGCAGCAGCTGGAGTTTTCCACCTTCCAGTAAAAATGAGTTGAACTACACGAAGAAATTTATCTTGTTTCTGGAATTCGAAGAAAGGGCTAGACATGGGGTGAGGAAGATAAATGCACGACTTTGCTTTTTTGCACTTCGAGTCCTAGTGAAAGAAAGAAAGCGGATTTGTTCGAGAATCTAAATTATACTCTTACTATCCTGATCACACCAGAACTCGCTCCCTAAATTTTCCAAGCGACCAAGTTCGAGTTCCATCCAAGCTTGTCTTCGGCCTCTCTGCTCGTAATGGCCCAGTTATTTGGAATTTGAAGAGAAGCTTCTTGGGCCGATGCCTCTCCCCTTGAATTTGGCTTCTCCTTCTTTCCCCTCGCCCAGATTCTCAATATCGAAAAGCCTTCTCTTTTGCTCCTTCCAATACTAGTATCCCAACAACACACTGACATTTCTTGGCGGGGACCGGGTCTCGATGGTAGGGTGGGTTTCCTGCTCGGCTGCTTCTTCAATGGGGTCCTGATTGCTACTAGCAATGTGGAAGATTCATATGTCACGTACTCATAAGACCCCATATAGAACCATCTGGGTATTCACCTTATCAATATCTCAAATCAAGGATAGGTTCTATTTAGTGCAACCAGAGTGTTATGGGTATCACTTGTACTACTACATTCACACCATCCACGTTCCTAATTTCCCTAGCCTGATAGACACCATCCTCTCCCCTAAATCCACCATTTCAGTCTGCTTCACGGCGTCTCTCGCACCAAAATCGCAAGACTTGCACAATAAATCGGCTAGGGACCACTCGAACTTGTCTCTTGTTGAAGGACCATCTTCTAAGGGCAATCGGTTCTGCAATAAGTTCAGATTGTTGGAACTGGTTCTAGTTTTTGGAACCTAAATCCCACCTTATATATCCTGAAATATTCATGAAATTGGTGAAGTCCTTTCTTTTTTTGTTTTTGTTTTTTTTTTATGCTTCAATTTTAGTCAAGCAAAATAAAAATTAAAATAATAACAAAAATACATGTTCAGATAGATAGAGTTTCATTAGCAAGACTACCTATCAAAAATAGAACCATTTACAAGTGACGTAATCTATTAAACCTAACAAGAGAAGTCGTATTATGTCATCATGAATGCGTTGATACAGGAGTAAACTAGAAACATGTGTAAAATAGTAATGGCTTGTTAATTTGAGGTTTTCAAAGTGTATTGTATACTGAATTTCTCCTGCAATGAATATACATATACATTGTAGGTGGGGAAAATTACCAAAACAATCCTAAACCCAATACAATTTTTCTAATTCAATCATAAACCTTTTTTTTCCGTACAATTTAGTCATAAACATTTTGTAATTATGCCAATTCAGTCTATTTGGCCAAATTTGGTCGACTAGCGCTGATGTGGAGGCCGGCCGACTAGCTAACTCTGATGTAGCAATTTTTTAATGATATTTTATTTTTCGAATTTTTTATTAAGTTTTTCTTTTTTCTTTCTTTCTTCTTCTTCTTCTTATGGCTAGTCATTGAACCAGCTAGAGGCTTTGATTGGTGAGGGTGAGCCTTGTCGTTGCAACGCTGGGTGAGCTCGCCCTCGTGGTCACAACGCTAGGTGAGGTCTCGCCCAACCATGGCAAGGCTTGCCCTCACCTAACGTCACGATGGCAAGGCTCACCTTAGCCAAATTTGGGTGAGGGTGAGCCTCGTCATGGTTGGGTGAGCTCGACTCACTTGCAACGACGAGGTCTTGCCTAGCACCACGACAGTGAGGCTCGCCTTCGCCAAATCTAGGTGAGAGCGAGCCTCGCCATGGTTTGGCGAGCTTGACCTTGCCCAGTGACGACAAGACCTCACTGGCCCTAGCCTCTAGCCGGTCTGACAACGGGCCAGAAGAAAAAGAAAAAATTAATAAGAAATTCAAAATAAATAAATATATTAACAAATTGCCACATCAATGTTGGCCAAACAACCAGCGCTGGTCAGCATTTACATCGCACTAGCCGACTAAATTTTGCCAAATGGACTGAATTGACATAATTATAAAAGATTTATGATTGAATTGGCAAAAAAAAAAAAGATTTATGATTGACTTGGAAAAATTACAATATTTTGATAATTTTTCCATTGTAGGTGAATTCTAATGGGTACATATCTTCCACCTATAACAAAGTTAAGTATATATTTGCATGATTTCCATGATCATATCTCCCATCAGATGATGACCTTGGTCTCATATATGTTTGCATGTTTGCATCCTCCGCGAGTTGTTGCCTCCCCGGGGGGGCTGGAGTGAGGAATGAATTTTGGGACGATGGCCAAGTTCACTTTAGTCTAGAAGTGACGACAAACAAAGAGGTTCACTCATTTGACATCCAAGTCTTTTCACTGAAGAGCAATGACTAAACATACAGACTTGACCCAATCTTCATTGTGGATCATCCTCCACATATACATTTTGTATTTTAACAGGCCAATGCCCACATGACTTATATACCCAATTCTCCCCATATCTTTTTCTTCCCTAAAGAGAGGAAATAACCTCTAGTTATTTTACATCCTAGTGATCCCAAACTCTCGACGAGGGTCGAAATGAAACTTTTTAAGAACTTGCTTAGGTTCAACCATATAGTAGAATTTCCCACTAACTTACCATGACCAAATTCAACTTTTCATGGTTCGGCAGTCAAGTTGGAAAATATATTGCTTTCTCATATATTCACACAAATAATCTTAGTTGACTAGAAACAATACTAATTTGAAAGGAAAAATCACTTTAGTCCATAATTGACAACTAGCCAAGACGTTCACTCAATGACTTCCAAGTCTTTCCATTGGAGAGTAATGACTAATTATAGAGACTTGACCCAATCTTTACGGTGGATAAACTCTATGGATACATTCCTTATTTTAATGTTCATGTATCCGCGCGCCTTGTACTCCCAATTTTCTTTGTATCTTTTATTTTTCTAGGGAGAAGGAATACCCTTTAGTTATTTTACATCCCGTTAATCCCAAGATCTAGACAAGGACCGAGATGAAGCCTTTTAAGGATTTGCTAGTGGCTAGGTGAGGCATGACTTAGATTTGGCAAGGTTGAGCCTCGTTGGCCCTCGTCTTTGGCCAATTACCGGCCATCACCAAGGCTCGGCAACCGGCTAGAGGAGGAACAAGAACAAGGGAGGAAAAAAAGGAGAAATTTAAATAACAAAATAGAAAAATCTCAAAAATTATTAACAAATTATTAAAAAATTTCACGTTACAAAAAAAATTCGAGAGTTGTGCTAAGCACTTTTCTATTCTTTTTCTATTTCGATAATAGAAATTTTAGGGTGATACCAAACATGTTCCTATACTTCAAAATTCGTCTAAGGAATAAATATTGAAAAAACTTATTTCCGAGCGAAACAGAAATTTAATCAAATGTACCTCACTATAATCAAATTCAAACTTTTCGTGATTCGAGGCTTCTAACATATTCACACGAAGAATCTTATTTGACTAGAAACAACACTGATCCGTAGTGAAAAATCACTTTAGTCCAAAAGTGACAACAAGCAAACAGGTTCACTCACTGACTTTCAAGTCTTTCCACTGGAAAGCAATGACTAAACATAGAGACTTGACCCAATTTTCACAGTATATATATATATGACATCCAGTCTCGGACACGTAACCAGCAACGCCATGCCACCACACTAGACATTGGGTCACGTCGTCACATCTCGTTATACCTTACCACACTACCAATTCAGTTCGTTTCCGTCATTGCCAAGATAACTCAGCTATGACGGCTCAAGCCGTGCCAAGTCAACAGCTCCGCGACCTCTCCTACGGTGCACGAGCCGCATCCATCTCAGCCCGTCTCATCTCCGTGCACACCTTCCCTCCCTCCCTCCCTCCCTCTCTCTCTCTCTCTCTCTCTCTCTCTCTCTCTCTCTCCAGCCGTCTACCTCGCCATGAAATTAAAGCGGTGGGTGCCTTCGCATTGCTCGAAGAGGTGCGAAGAGGGAGACCGCACCATGAAGACACGGCAACAATTTCCCTTTCTCTCTTCCACGAATCCAGTCAGCGGTCAAAGCCATCTATTTTCTCTTGGTCGTGACACGCGATAGCTAGCTAGTCTTCTCTCTTGTCGCCAGTATCCAACGAACCGCTCAAAGTCAATAGCGGTGGTCTGTCGAAGACCATTGCCGCATCCCCGAAACCGCAGCTCGCTCGTTCATCCTCATTTCACGTGGCCACTGCCCCTTATTCTGTGAAAGCCGAATACTCTCTTCACCTGCAATGCTGCAAACATAGCCATCTTCGCCCGTAGCTTGGCCGATGACCTGCATTGCCATCTTCTTGCCGTCGCCTCAGTTCGGACCATAGCAGCCGGGATTCCGGGAGCCGCTGAGTCGCCACCACAATCCTCTAGGACCCGTGGCAAGTGGATATTCTCCATTCTATCTTATATCAATGGTTTGTCGTGTGACAAAAAGAATTTCCTCAAAAATCTGTTGAATCTAGTGTTCTAGAGGCGTTAGCACCTAGTCGCAGGTTTCGGATAAAGTTATAAGTTTGAAAGTTTGAAACTTTAGTCGTGGATGTGTATATGAGTTATGGGAAGGTGATATGTGAAATCGGCATACATACTTGGGCTGAAGGTACCGAAGGGTTGAGTCAAAATATCATGACAGGTTCGGTTTTAATCTGACCCTCGATTTTGTTCATGGGGCATCCTTCATGAAAGTCATGCCTTATTGACTGTTTCACAACATACTTTAATTTCAGATTTTTCAGACTTCATATGACAAAAATATATTTGAAAAAATTATAGAGCCCGGAATCTATTTTTAAGGCTAGTAAATGGACCTCTTCCTATTTTTCATTTCCCACAAAATTTTTGATCAAGAATTCTAACATGCATCTTTCATCAAAATTGTAGAGTACATTATATACTATCACATATAAAATTTCCATGATTTTTTTTTATCACTTAGTTTGCAAAACATTTATTTTCCTACTCCATTGTGTTCGGGAAATTCCTACTATTTTGGCCTGGTTTACTAAAAATTATTTAGAATTGTATGAGCTAAATCAGACTTTGAGTACTGCATAGAAAATGTCCCTTTAGATCTTTTCTATCTTATGTTAAAGTTTCATAATTTTTCAAATCCATTTACCTAGACAACAACTATTGTTTCTAAAGGCGTGTAGAACGCCTCATAAGGCTAGTTTAAGGTCAACGGTATGAAATTCTTTTTATAGTTCATCTAATGTAGGCACAAGTGGAAATATGTCAATCTAGGGGATAAAATGACTGAGGGTTCATTAGTTTCACATTTGAGTTCCTGGGTAATAGTAATGGTGACGTGCTTTTTAAATTGAATTTTGGAATTATTGCATTATGGTATGGATGTGTGACTAGGATTACCATCGGTCCTTAGGATGACGATGCCCCGAGTTGTAGTAGAGATATCTAGAGGGGTAATTGGGTTCCTCCATATGCCTGGAAAGGTGTAACACGGTTCTCCCATGTGACATCCTGAATTTTCACTTGCTTAATTAGCGGAGGGCGAAAATTCAAGGAAGGATTAAGGTCGGCAATGATCAAGGTAGAGATATCAATATCTCGAGACACCTTTTATTCAACCTATTTGAGTCCAAGAACATAGGAAAATTCATTGGATAATTATATAATATAGTTTTGACTATATTCTTGTGTTAAATTAGAATCTTATGGTCAATTTGATTAATATGGCCATTATACTCTAAAGGATACTTTATATTATATAATGAAAGATTAAATTATGATCAAATGAATTACTATTAAGCCTAATCACCTTATGGCTGGTTACCTATTACCTAACCTTCGCCTAAAAAATTTCACTTTTGCTCTTGGATGATTTAATGCATGTAATCATGGGTGAATAGTGACCAAGCTAATGGATTTTCATGCAACAAGTGTGTTCAACAAGCCAAATGAATACTCTCTCTCTCTCTCTCTCTCTCTCTCTCTTCCTCATTTTCTTCATTTTGGCCTAAGAGTTCTCTCCATTTCTCTCTCTCTCTCGGCTGCTCCATCACCAAACTCTCTCTTCCTCATTTTCTGGCCATTTCTTGTCACGAATTCTCACTATAAGTGAAGCTTGATCTTAAGGCAAGGAAATGAGACTTATTCTTAAACTTCTTGATCTCTCTTTCTCTTGGTTTTACTAGCTTAGGTCACATTGAAGGTTGTTGTGGTGCTTGATGTGTTGATTCTTTGGTTTTGACATTTTTCTTTGAGTTCAAGTGACCAAGCAAATAATTTGTTGATGAATGACTTTGGTCGAGGCTTATTAGGGAGGCTTGAGTCATTTTTATGTGGTGCATGTTGATTTCTAGTAATCTTTGAGTCTTGTGTCATGGATCGACAGTTCCCTGGTTGCAGAATGACCCGTGTGGCGCCTAACAAGCAAAATTCGCCAGGCCAACTTTCCTTCTATAGTTGTTAATATGATGGATAACTTCTTTATACAAGGTCGTACCACACCCGGCTTAGCTCGAACCGTTTAGTCTCAACAACTAGTTTCAACCTACCATGGCTTCATCTAGAAAGCAGCATCAACTCCCAACCAGTTTATGCACGGGAGGCTAACCCCGCCTTCAAAGCTTCTAAGTAATATAATCCTTCTATCCTAGAACTCCTAGACCAACTGTCCCGACGTCACTCCCATGGATCAGTTGTGTTCATCCCCTATGTATCCTCACTCTTCACTCGATAACCTCAAGCACCACTCACAAGTGTTGCGAGTACAAGAGGATTCACGAACCATAACATTCTCCCCCACTCAATTTCATAACGCCCTTGTTGCGATCTACTTTGTCGCTTCCTTGCGTCCCTTAACCATTGATGGGCCACTTTCACGATCTCACATCAAATGGTCGCACTTGCCCAACAAAACGGGTTTTGCTCTATTGGTAGCCTCTTTTGATCTCAGCTATTCGGGCCATTTTTGGTCACCTGTGGTTTCTTTGGCAAGTGTGGCATTTCTTGACAACTACATCTTTTGGCAGCACTATTTTTGCCTACTAAGTATTTTTGACCTCAGCAAACCAAATGAAGGTTATTTCCTTGTTGAAAACCTGGTAGTAGACCTCCTCTTTAGATTCATCAATCGATCCGAGAACGTTATCCCCATTCTGTGAGGATTCAGTCGTCTCCAACTCGACCCGCTCAGTGAGGAACCGAATCTTCCTAGTGCCCCCATTGTCATCCTAGAAGCTTAGTCGAGAGCCACACTTTGTTCGAGTGCCTTTTGCCCCGGCGATTCACTATCTACCCTCGTAGGACTAGGTAGACCACTAGTACTTTCCAATCGACCCACACTGGAGCGAGGAGTCCAATTCTTCGACTCACCAACTTACTGGAGGGATTCCTGCTCTGATACCAATTGTCAAGGGTCGACAGTTCATTGGCCACAAAATGACCCATGCGGTGCCTGACAAGCGAAATTCGTCAGACCAGCCTTCCTTCTATAGTTGTTCCAATGAACAATACGGCGGATATCTTCTTTATATGAGGTCGTACTACGCCGAGCTTAGCGAGGTCGTACTATGCCGAGCTTAGCTCAAGCGTCTAGTCCATCGAGTAAGATAGCAGATCTCTTTAGGCTCAACAACTAGTTTTGGCCTACCATGGCCTCATCAAGAGAGCAACATCAGCTCCTGACTAGTTTGTGCATGGGAGACCAACCTTGCATTCGAAGCTTCTAAGTAATATAATATTTCTATCCTAGAACTCTTAGCATCAACCATCCTGATACCACTCCCACGGACCAATTGTGTTCGTCCCCTCTGCATCCTTACTCTTTACTCGATAACCCCAAGCACCACTCACAAGTGTCACGAGTACGGGATGATTCACAGACTGTGACACTTGCATGTGGTTGATCCGGCCATGGATGGTTGAGAAAATAAGGTAGATGTTAAGTTTGTGCTTTGAATGTGTCATTGATGGCTTGTGGTTGTGAGATGAAGCTAAGATGAATTCTTGCATGGCTGTTTTATCTTGTTGTGTGATGTTTTGATGAGTGGAAGTTGATGAGGTGACAGTAGGACCGGATTCGTGTACTTGGATTAAGCTTAGAAAATTGTGTGCACATGGTACCCTTCTGTCATTTTATTTTTTCTGCAACTTTTCTAAACTAGATCTCAAGAAATTTCCTTCTTCTTGAAGAGTTGTTTTTAAAATCTAAAGCTTAACATAGTTAAATTTCAGATTTTTATGAATTAATTTGGATGGCCAAATGGTCATATTCCTTTTTGGTGTCCCACTGTCTAGTACCACCAAGATGGTGACCCTCACTGCTTCTTGATTTTCTATGGATTTTTCTAGTAAGAATATTGATGAGTTTTCTTCACAAATTTTTCTAAATTATTTTTTCTACAACATATCAAAATTTGTGAATTTTTGAAGGTGACGTGAATTCCGTGGAAACTAATTTCCAAAAGTTTATCCATTATGTTTTGAGGCTCTGTTTTGCTCCAAGTTCAAGCAAAACAAAGTCATGGTTTCATGTCGATTTTGACCTGATGTTCTTCATGAGAAATCTTTTTCAATGTCTTTTCTGTAACATATCCAAAAACTAGAATTGTTTAAGGTCATTTACTATTTTAATCGAAGTGATTTTCAAGATCAGACAAAACTGCCCCTTTCCGACCGATTTTAAAGATGAGGCTTTTATGAAGGGAAAACGTGGGAATCTTGAAATGAGTTCTTCTGAAAAGTTAATTGGCACACTCTACACACTCTAATATTTTCAACAAGACATGATTCACTATGATGTGATGTCATTGGTGATGTTTTCGAATTATTGAATATAATGGCAAACTCTGTAATTTCCAACTGTTGAGTGAGCATGAAGTATTAAGTGTTGCAATAGTTGCATGTTATAATCTATGCAAGAAATTTATGAAATGCAATGCCATATCATATGTATGCCGTGTGTGATGATGGATAAGTATAAGGCTACGGATGGCAACCCATGGCGATATGATTGGGTTACTTGGGGGTAACAGGTTCCCCAGTACCCGAAGTCTAGGGGGTAATAGAGTTCCCCAAACGTTCTCCGATGACGGCCCATAATGGATGACGGGAGGGTTTCTGAGGATGTTGTGTGTTCCCTAGATGCCCCAAAGTGGAAAGCCTGAGGGTAACAAGGTTCCCCAAAAGTCTGGCTATGTGATATGCCAGAAGTGACCCGCATAGTACTGACTTGCCATCGGTTGAAATCGTAAGATGAGAGTGGACCAAATGGTGTGATATGCGTGAGATGGAACGTGTGTCGAGTGTTATTGCATTTTGTGTGCTCCATGTACTTGTAAGTGCATTATAGATACTGAATATTTGCGAATTGCATTATAGAATCACTGTAGGTGAGTCCTAGGAATCAAGAGTGCATTAGATGGATTGATTTATTAGTCTTTCTTATTTTTTGCTAAGCTTTGGCTTACTCTTGTTGTATTATCATTTTTCAAATAATTAAGAATGATGGACGTCCGTCCTTTAGCTTAACATGGACAACCATGATATTTTGAAAGTATATCAGAGGACGTTATGTTTCTAGAGTTTGAAAGCATGTAGGTTCGTCAAATGTCTATTGTCTAGGTAGATATAGGCTGTAGTTAGTTGATACTATACCGTTTTGTTGCATGGTTTATACGAGAGGGCAATGAATTGAAGAGACCTCTCAAGTTCTAGAGCAAAAATGATAGTAGTGACTCTGAAAATGACAACAACAGTGAGCCATCTAAGTACAACGACCTCAACGAGGAGTAGGATAGCGATGGATGGAAATGATGTGTGACGGTAGTGAGTTAGGCGAGTTAGTTTCCAAGGCGACGATTTCCACAACAACCACTTTTTGAGTTTAGTCGCATGGTGGGTGATGGATGTGTAAGTCAATACATATTAAATCTGTAATGCGGAAACTCATACTAAACAGGGATCTTTTGATCTTCATGATTTTCACAAATAGATGAAGACATACCTTTATCCATAGCGTTGAACTTGATGATCGTTGTAGAAAATCCAAGGAACTCGAATCAAAAGAAGAAATCCGATTTCTCTCCATTAACCCACTATTCTTGATGTATTCTTTTGATGGATGAGAGAATACCAAATTCTGTTAGGTTATGTTTGTTCATTGTGGGTGGAGAGAGGACCAGACTCTATTTATACGTTCGTTGAGTCTTCCATCAAAGCGATATACCCTTTCAATTTATTAAAGTTGTAACTCCTCATAACCAATAATTATTTATTTTATAACATAACAATAATTATTAAACCATATAACATAAATCATATCATGTGGGCCACAATAATTCTTACATTCTCCCACTTGGCTCATATGATATTCCTTTCATAGTTTAATAAAGACTGTAATGTGCACAATAACATTATGCTATAAAAGTTCATCAAATTGGCAATCACATAATAATCACAATTAAGTAAAGAAAACTAATGCGAGTCATAGCGGTTGTATGTCATTAATCGACATAGTCCCTTCTATGCACTACATCTATAGCACTTTACTTAACATGATTCATAAAATGAGAAGTACAGTAATAGTCCAACTATAATGTTTCCTTAGAAACTATCCTATTTAACATTCATCTATTTCCATAATGTATACTAAATAGAAAACAGGAAATATCATAAACACGTAAGTGAGCTCAAAGTGTCAAATACATAAACTTAATACAATCATAATACAAACATTAATGACTTTCAATAATACCCATCCTTTCAACATGCTCATTAAATGTTTTGGGCGGCAGTCCTTTTGTTAAGGGATCTGCTATCATAAGTTTGGTGCTAATGTGTGCTCAATTGACACTCTTTGTTTCTGAACTTCTTCTTTAACAGACAAGTATTTGATCTCCATATGCTTAGCACCCCTAGAATACTTGTCGTTCTTGGAGAAGAAAACTGCTGCAGAGTTATCACAATAAATTTTCAGCGGCTTGGCAATACTGTCGACAACCACAAGCCCTGAAATAAAATTCCGCAGCCATAATCCATGAATAGTGGCCTCAAAGCATGCCACAAATTCAGCTTCCATAGTGGATGCAGCAATAACTGACTGCTTCGCACTCTTCCATGAAATTGCCCCTCCGGCCAAAAGAAACAAGTAACCAAACGTTGATTTTCTTGTATCGACACAATCGGCTAAGTCTGAATCTGAATACCCAATCACCTCGAGATGATCGGATCTTTTATAAGTAAGCATATGATTCTTCGTTCCTTGCAAGTATCTAAGAACTTTCTTTGCAGCTTTCCAATGATCCATTCCGAGATTACTTTGATACCTGCCCAGCATTCCGACAGCAAAACTGATGTCTGGTATGGTGCAAGTTTGTGCATACATTAAGCTCCCCACAACAAATGCATAAGGAATATTTTTCATTTGTTCTCGTTCTAATTCACTTTTCGGACATTGCATAAGGCTAAATTTGTCACCTTTCTGAATTGGAACTATTCCTGCTGAACATTTACTCATATTAAATATCTCTAAAATTTTCTCAATGTAGGCTTTCTGAGACAATCCTAATAATCCTTGTGATCTATCACAGAATATTTCTATTCCTATCACATATGTTGCCTCTCCCATATCCTTCATTTCAAAATTCTTAGAGAGAAACTTCTTGGTTTCATGTAGCAAACCAAGATCATTAGCAGCAAGCAAAATATCATCAACATACAGAACTAGAAAAATAAACTTACTCCCACTAATCTTCATATATATACACCGATCAATGGTGTTTTCCTTAAATCCAAATGAAGTTATGGTATCATTGAACTTAAGATACCATTGTCAGGAAGCTTGTTTAAGTCCATATATTGATTTCTTTAATTTACATACCTTGTGTTCCTTTCCTTTAACTAAAAAGCCTTCGGGTTGGTCCATGTAAACCTCTTCTTCTAAATTCCCATTAAGAAATGCGGTTTTTACATCCATTTGGTGTAACTCCAAGTCATAATGAGCCACCAAAGCCATAATGATTCTAAGTGAGTCCTTCTTAGAGACTGGTGAAAATGTCTCTTTATAGTCAATGCCTTCTTTTTGCGTAAAACCCTTTGCAACAAGTCTGGTTTTATGTCGTTCAATATTGCCTTTTGAGTCACGCTTGGTTTTAAAGACCCATTTACACCCGACCTTCTTACATCCTTTAGGCAATTCAACAATATCCCAAACTTGATTTTGATGCATGGATTTTAACTCTTCTTGCATGGCATTAAACCATCATTAGAATCTTCACATTCCATGGCTTGGGAAAATGAATCTGGATCATTTCCAATTCCTAAGTCAATTTCTAACTCTTGTAGATAAACCATATAGTCATCAGAATAGCCGACCTCCTTTCTCTTTGAGATCTTCTTAATGCTATTTCTTGTGACTCAGCTTTTGGAGGTTCAATATTGACATCTTCATTATGGAGTGGTTGTTCATTAATTTGTTGTTCTTGATTATTGTTAGATTGTGCTATAATATTAGGAACAACAACTTTAGAAGATTCGGGTATAGGAACTTCTACTCTTACTTCTTGAATGCAAGCATCACACATTCTTTCACTCCCACTGATGTCACCATTCTCAATGAACCTAGCATTTCCAGATTCAACAATTTTTGTACTATGATTAGGACAATAAAATCTATACCATTTGGATTTTTCTACATAACCAATGAAATAACCACTGGTTGTTCTTGAATCCAATTTCCTTTCATGTAAATTGTAAATTCTTACTTCTGCTTGACAACCCCAAACATGCAGGTGTCGTAAACTAGGTTTCCTTCCCGTCCACAGTTCAAAGGGAGTCTTTGGAACTGCCTTACTAGGAACCCTGTTTAATAAATACATAGAAGTCTTTAATGCATACATCTACAAGGACAAGGGTAAAGATGAATGACTCATCATACTCCTAACCATTTCCATTAAAGTACGATTACGCCTTTCTGCTACACCATTTTGTTGTGGTGTACCTGG
Source organism: Eucalyptus pauciflora (assembly GCA_007663325.1). Lineage (NCBI taxonomy): Eukaryota > Viridiplantae > Streptophyta > Magnoliopsida > Myrtales > Myrtaceae > Eucalyptus > Eucalyptus pauciflora. The sequence goes on from VMYD01000248.1 coordinate 1,683,923, forward strand.
CATTGTGTATTGAGCACAGATGCCATGTCTTTCAAGGAATTTAGCAAATGGACCTAGACATTGTCCCGATTCATTATACTTTCCATAATATTCACCGCCTCTATCTGATCTTACTATTTTCATATTTTTATCTAATTGCCTCTCAACCTCTTTAATATACACTTCAAGTGGATTTATTGATTGAGACTTATCATGCAATAGATAAATATAACCATAACATAAAAAATTATCAAAAAAGGTAATGAAGTAACTTTCCTTACCAAAAGATGGAACATCAAACGAACCACATATGTCAGTATGTATAATTTCAAGAAGCTCTGTGCTTCTTGTGGCACATTTCTTAGTGTGCTTTGTTTGTTTACCTTTAATACAATTAATACACACTCCAAGGTTAGTAAAATCCAAATTTGGAAGAATTTCATTCTTCACTAATCTTTGCATTCTTTCTTTGGATATATGACCCAAACGTTTATGCCACAAGTAAGCAGAATTTTCATCCACCAAACTTCGTTTAGTGCCAACATTATGATGCAAGGTCATTAATGTCTCAACAAAAGTATTATTAAGTCTAAATTTGTAGAGACCATCACATAAAGTTCCAATTCCAATAAGAGTATCACTCTTAAATAGACTGAAAGATTCAGAACCAAACTTACAATAAAATCCCGCCACATCAAGTCTTGGCAAAGAAACTAAATTGCGAGACAATGTAGGTACATAAAGGGTTCGAAACAAATCCAAATAATGCCCAATATCTAAGATCAAACGATAAGTGTCAATGCCTTCAACTGGAGCTTTGTTTCTGTTCCCCGTAATCACATAACTTTCATTTGGCTTTATAGTTTGGATCGTAAGAAATCCCTGCATCGTATTTGACACATGAGTGGTGGCACCAGAATTAATCCACCAAGTATTATGAGGAACTTCAGTAAATTTTGATTCAAAACATACTAAAGCACAAGGCTTACCTTTCTTTTCGAACCAAGCCTTACATTTCAGACAATCTTTCTTCAAGTGTCCAATTTTGTTGCAAAAATGACACTTAATAAGATTATGTTCATTCTTGTGGATTTGAGAAGCCTTTGAAGAGTCATTCAGGACATGTAGTCCTTTCTTCTTGCTCCTTCCACCTTTCCTCTTGAAATTCTTTCGAACTTCATGATGACTTGAGAGATGAACAGAATGAGCCTTTTGATTCTTTATCCTTGTTTCCTCTTGAATTAGCATACTGGCCAATTCATTTACATTCCACTTATCCTTTATAGTGTTGTAATTCATTTGAAATGGCCCATATTGTTCATGAGGCAAGGAATTAAGTATAAATTGTACTAAAAAGTACTCATCCACGTTCATCCCTAAAGTTCTTAACTTTGCTGCTAAATTCAAGTTCTTAACTTTGCTGCTAAATTCGTCATCTCAAGTATATGCTCATGCATGGTACGCGAACCATCATATTTCATGGTGGTCAATGTACTCATCAATGTACAAGCAAGGGACTTATCAGCAGTTTGAGAACGTTCTTTCACAAATTTCATAAATTCCTTAGCATTGTCAGTTTTGGGAAGAGAAGTCTTTAAATTGTTTGCAACTATCATTCGCATGAACTTTAGTAATAGAAAGACTTTTCATCATTTCTACTTTCATCAGTAATAGCAGCTAGTTTCTCAGCTTGAAGCGTTAAATCAAGATCCAGGACACCTAAGTAAAACTGGACTTGTTCACTCCAATCAGGAAAATTTATCTCATTGAATAAGGGAACAGATGAGGCGTGCGAATGGAGTGAAACAGGTACAAATACTGCAAACATATGCAAGAAAATACTCATACATTAATGCCTTGAGAATATCACCTAATCATATTCAAATTAAACTATACATGTACATCATAGGATCGCCCAAAGTACATCATAGTTCTCCTTTGGGCGATCCTATGATATACAAATATATAAAAACCATAATGATGCTAATAACTTTTATTTGATAATTGTAAATATATCTTATTAAAATTTATTTGCTATCTTTGGATATACAAACAAAAGTAATAAGTCATATTAATTATCAACCATAACATTCATGAATTATAGAAAATAATTAACCTTTGGGTTAATCCCTAAGTTCTTATAATAAATGAACTTCAATATACCCATAACACAAATAATGATATGCAATATATCAATTTCATAAATAGCATCAATTAATCATGGGTAATTGAATAAAACAATTTACAATATCAAAAATTCAAAAGACTTTAAGATTTGGTAACTTTGGTGACTAACAAACCATTCATAATATGAATTTTTAATATTGTAAAATACTAATATTTACCAAATTGCACACAAGGACAAAAACTTAATCAAAGCGTAAGGGCAAAATCGTAAAATCATAATTCCATAAGTGCAGAATCATAAATTTATAATCCAGGGGCAAAATGGTAAATAAATAGCAGGGGGCAGAACTGTAAATAAATTAAACAGGGGCATAACTGTAAATAACCATCAAAAGAAGGGCAAAACGGTAATTAGGAGCCTCGAGAGGGGCAAAAGCGAAAAATTCACCACGCGGGGACGTCAGGCACGTGTCGAGCACGTGCCTTCGTCCTCGGTGGGCGCGGGCCCCGCACAAGCGCGTTCGTTGCGCAGGCGCGTGTTCAGCACACGCCTGGCAACTGTTGCGCGAGCGCGTGGAGACCACGCGCAACGGTTGGCACGCGCGCGGATTCCACCCGCGCAACCGTTGCGCGCACATGACAGCGCGTGGCGCGTGGTTCCACGCGCCTGCAACTGTAGCGCGCACGTGGAGGCCACGCGCCTTCTTCCTCACGCGCAAAACACCTTTCTTCGGCAATTTTTCGCCGTTTCGTCCCCTATTTCATCTGAATTCTTCCATTTTCAACAATTTTCTCCATGAGAACTTCCATCAATCGAATTTTCATCAATAGAACCATCCAAAAACATTTCAACAACAATAAATACTACGAACAGGATCGTTTAACAAATCATCAAACATAAATCACAATATTTCTATAAACGGAAAAATCATGAGATCATAAACCATGCTCTGATACCAACTGTAAGTCAATACATATTAAATCTATAATGCGGAAACTCATACTAAACAAGGATCTTTTGATCTTCATGATTTTCACAAATAGATGAAGACATACCTTTATCCATAGCGTTGAACTTGATGATCGTTGTAGAAAATCCAAGGAACTCGAATCAAAAGAAGAAATCCGATTTCTCTCCCTTAACCCACTATTCTTGATGTATTCTTTCGATGGATGAGAGAATACCAAATTCCGTTAGGTTATGTTTGTTCGTTGTGGGTGGAGAGAGGACCGGACTCTATTTATACGTTCGTTGAAAATGTGTCTTCCATCAAAGCAATATACCCTTTCAATTTATTAGAGTCGTAACTCCTCATAACCAATAATTATTTATTTTATAACATAACAATAATTATTAAACCATATAACATAAATCATAAACGGGGCCTGCGACTCTTGAGTTTGTTGGAATGTACGCCCACATCAACGGCTGCACAAAGGGTCCCCTCTTGTTGTTCGACGACGGACCAAGAAACGGAGGCAACCCTATCACATAGAAGGGAGGTAGGAGGATGGTTGGATTTCTGGGACATGGAAGATTTTTAACGGAGCTAGGGGGTTAGGGTTAGGCGACCACGTGTACAGTTAGGTTGGGATGGGATAATTGACTTACGGCTGATGTAGTTAGTAGTACTAACCTTTTTGAATTCTCCAGTGTACCCGACTTGTTGCCTGAGAAAAATTGTCCAAAAAGTCCTAAACCTATTGCACTTTTGCCAATTCAGTCATAAACCTTGTCACTTTGCCAATTTAGTCTTAAATCTTTTCACTTCTTGCCGATTCGATCCATCTGGCCAATTTTGGCCAGAAAATGCTGACGTGGACGCCGGTGATGCCACGTCAAACCACCAATGCTGAAGTGGACAATTTTTAATAATATTTTACTATTTTTTTGAATTATTTTTTTTCTGGCTTTCCCCCCCTTTTTTTTTCTTTTCTTTTTGCCTTTCTTTGCCTTTTTTGGTGGCCACCAGCCATAGGCGACAGCTGACCACAGCCAACCAGCTAGCCTCGCCCGCCACAAACGACGGTCGAGCATAGCCAACCGACTGGCCTTGCCCGCCACAGGTGAGGCCCGGTCGGGCAAGGAGGAGCCCCAGTGAGGGGAGCCTTTGCCCAAGCGCGGCCCGACAAGGGTCGCTTGGGTGAGGCCGACCTGTGCCCAGGCGAGGGCAGCCTCGCCGGGGGATGGCAACGCCGGGCCTGGCGAGGGGAGCCCTCGCTGGGGGTCAACCTCTCCCATGCGAGTGTCGGCCTTGTCTAGACCAGATCTGGCGAGGCCGGCCCTCACCCTTGGTCGGCCAACGCCAGGCGAGGCTGCCCTAGCCTGGGCGAGGGTCGGCTGACACCGAGCAAGGCCGCCCTGGCTTGGGCGAGTGCCGGCCTCGCCAAATCTAATTTGGGTGAGGCCGACACTCTCCTAGGTGAGGGCAAGCCCCAGCGAGGGCTTCTCATCTGGTGAGGTTGGCCCTCGCCCTGGCCTAGGCATAGGTCGGCCTCGCCTGTGGCGACCCTTGTCGGGCCTTGCCTGTGGCTCACGAGGCCAGCTGACTGGCTATGGCCGGTGGCCGACCACCGAAAAAGGCAAAGAAAGCCAAAAAAAAAAAAAAAAAAAAAAAAAAAATGAGAGGGAAAAAACAGAAAAAAAAATAAAAATAAAAATTCAAAAAAATATTAAAATATTATTAAAAATTATCCACATCAACGCCGACAGTCCTACGTGGCACCGCCGGCGTCCACGTCAGCATTTTCCAGCCAAAATTGGCCGAATGGACTGAATCAACAAAAAGTGAAAAGGTTTAGGACTGGATTTGCAAAGTTAAAAGGTTTAGAACTAAATTGGCAAAAGTTCAATAGGTTTAGGGTTTTTTGGACAATTTTCCCTTGTCGACTGACATATATATAAATAAATAAGAAATGAGGTTATTCCCTCTGTAAAAGTCAATGCACATGATGGATTACTTTAGTACCTTACGCTTCCACGTGCTTAAGAAAAAGCGGAACGAATAAGATAACTATGCTATGTTAGCCATGACGTAGTGGGGATGTCACACACACATATATATACCTATGCTTGATAGTGGAGATGTCCAATAACAAGGAAACGAAAATGGAGGAGAAATTGCAGGTGTGGGTGATGTTGGCCATGGCTTGATCCCTGCTCTCTGCTGCATCGGCCAAGCCGGGCCTTGCGTATTGGCACACGATACCTTATCGTGAGTGTTCTGTAATTTCACCTCACATTTTTCTGGAGTCGACATCAATGAAATGCGAAAGGGTTTCTCAGTGAATTGCATTTCCTCTTCCAATTCCGTTGAAAAAAATAGGCGTCGTAGCTTCTCAAATGTCGCGTTCTTTTCTTTGGTTTTTTTTTTTTTTTTTTTTGGCAGCTGGGGCTTGTGCAGGGTTCGATATTAACAACAGCGGATTGATGATCACGGGAGTGGGGGGCAAATTGTGGGACAACGGGAAGGCCTGCGGACGGATGCTGACGGTCAGATGCACCGGCTCTGCTAACGGCTTTCCGAAACCTTGCAAGGACGGCGTCATCACGGTCAAGGTCGTGGACAACTGCCCGGAACCGTGCGACCTCAACCTCTCCCTGGATGCCTTCAACAGTATCGCCAACATTGACGCCGGCAGTATCTGGGTGGACTACTCCTAGGAAGGAACTCGAGACCCTTTTCCTGAAGGAAGAACATAAAGTTCGGGGACGATCGCGAAGATAGTGTCTGCTTTTTATGGCTTTTATGGTTTGTATATGCCGGCTTTGAAGACTACTTAAATAACGTGATGCCTGATCTCCGATCTGGTTTGAATAAAAATATCTATGTGTGATATTAACACTGCGTTTTGGAACGGTCTTTTGAACAACAAGAAGTCAGCATCGAGATAATAAATGCAGGAAAGTGAAAGGGCAGGGAAGCGTGCTTCTTATTACAAGCGGATCACATGATGCGAAGCAACAGCCCCATAAAAAACTCTCCGAAAATCGTAGGTGAAATGATTAACATCCGCCGTTAATGTCCAGCAGCTCAGGCCAGCAACTTAATTCAAATCGTAGTCAGTATGACTCCATTAAATGCCGCATCTCCAACAGCTCCTAACATGCCTCTTGCTCTAAATGATGAAGAAAAAGTTGCAGGCATTTGGTCATTAACTCCATGGCCTAGCAATGAATAATCGACCCTCATACATTTTATTTTATTTTTGATCAAACGACCCTCATACATGGAGTAGGTGAATAATTTTCTTGCGTTTTCCTGATTTTAGGTTCCTAGAACTTTTCCACATTCAAATCCCTGCAATATCATTTCCTGTTGTCTGTGTACCATCTTTCATCTAAATCAAATAACTAATGTGATCCATGCAAACACCATAATTAGTAATTCATCAGGAAAGGGACAAGATCAAAGACTTCAATTATTGTTGACTGAGGCTCGATGAACACAGTACCTCTTGATTAATTTTGCAGTTTCCTTGAAGGATATGATACATTACATGAACGTAGCAAGCAATGATACTATGGCTATGGACCGGATCAAGTTTCCAAAAACCCTAAATAATCTCACTGCAGCAGCTAGAGCTTTCCACCTTGCCAGTCAAAAAGAGTTGAACTGCACGAAGAAATTTATCTTGTTTCTGAAATTCGAAGAAAGGATTAGACCTGGGGCGAGGAAGATGAATGCACAACCTTGCTTTGTGGCACTCCGAGCGCAAGAAACCAAAGCAGAGTCCTAGAATCTTTTCCTGACTTAGGTGCCTAGAATCTTTTCTACATTGAAATCCTCACAATAACTTTTCCTGTCTGGTTACCATCTTTCACATAATTCGAACAACTAATGTGATCCACGCATACACCATAATTAGTAATTCATCAAGGAAGGGCCAAGGTCAAAGACCTCAAAATCTACGTGTCTGAAGCTCGATGAACATGGTACGTCTCAATGATTTTGCAATTTCCTTGAACGATACGATGCATCACACGAGCATGGCAAGAAATGATACTCTGGCTATGGACCAGATTAAATTTCCAGAAACCCTGAATAATCTCAATCCAGTAGCTGGAGTTTTCCACCTTCCAGTAAAAATGAGTTGAACTGCACGAAGAAATTAATCTTGTTTCTGGAATTCGAAGAAAGGACTAGACTTGGGGTGAGGAAGATGAATGCACAACCTTGCTTCTTTGCACTTCGAGTCCTAGTGAAAGAAAGAAAGGAGATTTGTTCGAGAACCCAAACTTATCCTCTTACCATCCTAATCACACCAGAACTCGCTCCCTAAATTTTCCGAGCGACCAAATTCGAGTTCCATCCAAGCTCTACTATAATTGTCTCTGTTCCGCTTGTCTTCGGCCTCTCTGCTCGTAAAGGCCCAGTTATTTGGAATTTGAAGAGAAGCTTCATGTTTCCTGGGCCGACGCCTCTCCCCTTGAATTTGGCTTCTCCTTCTTTCCCCTCGCCCAGATTCTCGATATCGAAAAGCCTTCTCTTTTGCTCCTTCCAATACTAGTATCCCAACTACTGTCGCCGAATTCACCGCATTTTGTCGCATCAAAGCCATCAAAGTCTCTCCCTGATTCACAACTACGCACACAACATTGCCTGGCGGGGACCGGGTCTCGATGGTAGGGTGGGTTTCCTGCTCGGCTGCTTCTTCAATGGGGTCCTGATCACTGCTAGCGATGTGGAAGATTCATCTGTCACGTACTCATAAGACCCCCATGTAGAACCATCTCCACGTTCCTAATTTCCCTAGCCTGATAGACACCATATTCTCCCCTGAATCCACCATTTCAGTCTGCTTCGCGGCGTCTCTCGCATCGAAATCGCAAGACTTGCACAATAAATCGGCAAGGGACCAGTTCAGATTGTTGGAACTAGTTCTAGTTTTTGGAACCTAAATCCCACCTTATATATCCTGAAATATTCATGAAATTGGTGAATTCCTTTCTTTTTTTGTTTCATTTTTTTATTTTTTTTCTTGCTTCAATTTTAGTCAAGCAAAATAAAAATAAAAATTAATAACAAAAATACTTGTTCAGATAGATAGAGCTTCATTAGCAAGACTACCTATTACAAATAGAACCATTTATAAGTGACATAATCTGTTAAACCTAATAAGAGAAGTCGTATTATGTCATCATGAATGGGTTGATACAAGAGTAAACTAGAAACACATGTAAAATAGTAATGATTTGTTAATTTGAGGTTTCCAAAGTGTATTGTATATTGAATTTCTCCTGCAATGAATATACATATACATTGTAGGTGGGGAAAATTACCAAAACAATCCTAAACCAATTAAAATTTTTCCAATTCAATTATAAACCTTTTTTTTTGTACAATTTAGTCCTAAACCTTTTGTAATTATGTCAATCCAATCTATTTAGCCAAATTTGGCTAACTAGCACTGATGTGGAGACCAGTCGACTAGCTGACTCTAAAATGACAATTTTTTTAATGATATTTATTTTCGAATTTTTTATTAATTTTTTTTTCTCTTTCTTTCTTCTTATGGCTAGTCATTGAACCAACCAAACGCTACGATCAGTGAGGGTGAGCCTCATCGTTGCAATGATGGGTGAGCTCACCCTCATCGTCATGACACTAGGTGAGGTCTCGCCAAGCCATGGCAAGGTATGCCCTCACCCAACATCGCAATGGCGAGGCTCACCCTAGCCAGATTTGGGTGAGGGTGAGCTCAACCTTACTTGCAATGATGAGGTCTTGCCCAGCGCCATGATAGCGAGGCGCCGAGGCTCGCCTTCGCCAAATCTAGGTGAGAGCGAGCCTCGCCATGGTTGGGCGAGCGTGACCTTGCCCAGCGATGGCAAGGCCTTGCTGGCCCTAGCCTTTGGCCGGTCCGACAACTGGCCAAAAGAAAAAGAAAAAAATTAATAAAAAAATTGAAAAAAATAAATATATTAACAAGTTGCCACATCAATGTTGGCTAGACAACCAGCGGTAGTCAGCATTTATGTCAGCATTAGCCGACTAAATTTTGCTAAATAGACTGAATTGACATAATTATAAAAGATTTATGATTGAATTGGCAAAAAAAAAAGTTTATGACCAAAGTGGAAAAATTGCAATAGGTTTAGGGTTATTTTGATAATTTTCCCATTGTAGGTGAATTCTAATGGGTACATATCTTCCACCTATAACAAAGTTAAGTATATATTTGCATGATTTCCATGATCATATCTCCCATCAGATGATGACCTTGGTCTCATATATGTTTGCATCCTCCGCAAGTTGTGTTTGTCGTTGGAAATATTGGAGTAGTGGAGTTATGGCGGCTGGAGTGAGGGATGAATTGTGGGACAATGGCCAAGTCTACAGGAAAAATTTCCCGATGCGTTAGATCGACCAGGAAATGATACGCAGCACCCTTGCAGCGCCGGTTTGGCTCGAGTCTAAGTCGCGGACCGCTGTAGAGTCTCATGTAACGGGATGCTCAGCCTCTCTCTCGATGCTCAGATCATCGACATGGGAGCCGGCAAAGTGACGGGTGGACTATTCCCTGTGAGGACCGATACAAAAGAATCGCTTCTCTATCGATCCAAAGAATTGAAGACCTCCTATGTGTTAGAGAATACTACTTTTTGTTTTGAAGCTGACAAAACATTTCTAAATAGTCTAGCCTGAAGAGTTGCAGACTCAAGTGTTATAGTCTTAAGAACTCAAGATTCATCTATCAATATCTGAAGACCATTAGACTTTAAGCTCAAAGTCTGACCTCACTGACAGATTCCAAACCAATGAAAGAAAACTTATCCGAATGTGAGTTTATCTTCTAGGATTTGGTTTGTACGGTTCGTGGAAGATCTTATGGCTGGAGATGGCACCTTGTGATCAATTATTCCTATTGGAATCAATTCGGATAATTAGATCTTTTTTATAGGCGATGTATACTTGGAATGTTCTACTTATGGAAACCAAGATCCTGATTGTATGGACGAGCAAGATTGATAAGCTATCATCACATTCCTTAAACGACTCGAGATCTCCTTGATTGATTTTATCCAACGGGTAGATTGGAGGAACTCATATGGAAAGTGCCAACGGTTGTAGAGGTATAGAGAAGTATATAAGGAAGACTCTCAAGTTGTTCGAGTGTGTGCGTGAAAGAAAAATTCCAAAGTCTAAAGCTTTTAGTTCTTTGCTATTTCAATTGTCGAGCTTAACTTGTACTCAAAAGAGAGAACAAACATTTGTGAGACTTTGTAAGAGTGTAGTAGAGTTTCTACACTGTGAAGTCAAGGACGTGAGACTGTAAAATCTCTTTTGATTCATAGTGAAATGCAGCCAGTGGGCTGTCAATGCGGGAGAGTGGACATAGGCTTGATCTAAGCCGAACCACTATAAACGTTGTGTTTTTATTATCTTTCCCTGAACTCCTTACTTTAATCCATAGCTTTATATAACTGCTTATAGTCGTTTACATCTTCAGTCTATTATCTTCTAAAGACGATTTGATTTATTAAGTGTTTTGCAAAAATTTCTTTTAACACCTATTCAGCCCCTTTAAGTGCTCGTACTAGTCCTAACACTATGATTGGTAATTTGCACCACTAATGATGCCTGATATATGTGGTTTGCCTTTGCAGGGTTTGAAGAGAGACCTGCAATGATGACACAGAGTGCATTTCCATGAAAATAAGATGATGCGGATCACTAATGAAACTCCTCTACTCGTGGGATTTGGCGATATGACATCATGATTAAGGAAGCATTCGATCCTCATGAATGTGTACGCCGCTGTTTTATATATGTATCGATGTTATTTTGCTTGGTTAAGTTCACTCTCAACTCAATAGACTGGACAAACTACTGAAAAATTTACGGATTGCAAATATTGTCTGAACACTTAGCGACTTGACATTAATGTTACCTTCTTTTCACCCTATAGTAGAACTTCCAACTAATTTACTACAAACAAATTCAACTTTTTGTGGTTCGAGAGCCAAATTGGGAAATATATTGGTTTCTCACATATTCACGTAAGGAATCTTATTTGACTAGAAAAAATATTAATTCAAAAGGAAAATTCACTTTAGTCTAGAAGTGACAACAAGCAAAAAGAGGTTCACTCATGACATCCAAGTCTTTTCACTGAAGGGCAATGACTAAACACAGAGACTTGACCCAATCTTAATGGTGGATCAACCTCCACAGATAAATTTTTTATTTTAACACGCTAGTGTCCACATGACTTATACCCCCAATTCTCCCTGTATCTTTTTCTTCCGTAAAGAGAGAGAATACCATCTAGTTGTTTTACATCATAGTGATCCCAAGGTCCAGATAAGAACGAGATGACCCAAGGTCCAAACAAGAACGAGATGAAGCTTTTTAAGGACTTGCTTAAGTTCAACTTTATAGTAGAATTTCCCACTAACTTACGTGACCAAATTCAACTTTTTGTGGTTCGATTCAAGTTGGAAAATATATTGGTTTCTCATATATTCACACAAATAATCTTATTTGACTAGAAACAATATTGATTTGAAAGGAAAAATCACTTTAGTCCATAAGAGACAACTAGCAAAGAGGTTCACTCACTAAGTTCCAAGTCTTTCCACTGAAGAGTAATGACTAAACATAGAGTCTTGACCCAATTTTTACAGTGGATCAAACTTTCTGGATGCGCTCCTTATTTTAACACGTCAATGCCCGCGTGCCTTATACTCCCAATTCTCCTTCTATCTTTTATTTTATAGGGAGAGGGAATACTCTCTAGTTGTTTTACATCCCAGCAATCTCGATATCCAAACGAGGATCGAGATGAGGCCTCTTAAGGATTTACTAGTAGCTAGGCAAGGCATGTCTTAGACTTGGCGAGGTCGAGCCTCACTGGCCCTTGCCTTTGGCCAATTGCTAGCCAGCCTTGGCGATTGACTAGAGGAGGAAGAAGAAGAGAGAAAAAAAAAAAAAGGAAAAATTCACAAAAATTAGAAAAATGTCAAAAAATTATTAAAAAACTAAAAAAAAAATCCAAATTACAAAAAATTTGAGGACTGTGTCAAACACTTTTCTATTCTTCTATTCCGATAATAAAAATTATAGGGTGGTATCAAATGCATTCTTGTACTTAGAAATTCATCCAAGGAATATAAATTGAAAAAATTATTTCTGAACGAAACATAAATATTATCAAACACACCTCACTGTAACCAAATTCAACTTTTCGTAATTTGAGGGTCAAGTTGGAGAATATATTGGTTTCTCACATATTCACATGAAGAATCTTATTTGACTAGAAACAATCTGATCTATAGTGAAAAATCACTTTAGTCCATAAGTGACAACAAGCAAAGAGGTTCACTCATTGACTTTCAAGTCTTTCCACCGGAAAGCAATGACTAAACATAGAGACTCGACCCAATTTTCACAGTTATATATATATTGTGACATCCGGTCTCGGACATGTAACCAACAACGCCATGTCACCACACTAGACATTGGATCACGTCGTGACATCTCGTTATACCTTACCACACTACCAATTCAGCTCGTGCCGAAACAACTCAGCTATGACGGCTCAAACCGTGCCAAGTCAACAGCTCCGTGACCTCTCCTACGCGCACGAGCCGCTTCCATCTCAGCTCGTCTCATCTCCGTGCACGCCCTCTCTCTCTCTCTCTCTCTCTCTCTCTCTCCAGCCGTGTACCTCGCCATGAAATTAAAGTGGCGGGTGCCTTCGCATCGCTCGAAGAGGTGCGAAGGGGGAGACCGCACCATGAAGACACGTCAACAATTTCCCTTTCTCTCTTCCACGAATCCAGTCAGCGGTCAAAGCCATCTATTTCCTCTTGGGCGTGACACGCGATAGCCAGCTGTTCTTCTCTCTTGCCGCCAGCATCCAACGAACCGCTCAAAGTCAATAGCGGTGGTCTGTTAAAGACCATTGCCGCATCCCCGAAACCGCAGCTCGCTCGCTCATCCTCATTTCACGTGGCCACTGCCCCTCATTCTGTGAAAGCCGAATACTCTCTTCACCTGCAATGCTACAAACATAGCCATCGTCGCCCGTAGCTTGGCCGATGACCCGCATCGCCATCTTCTTGCCGTCGCCTCAGTTCGGACCATAGCAGCCGGGATTCAGGGAGCTACTGAGTCGCCACCGCAATCCTCTAGGAGTCATGGCAAGTGGATATTCTCTGTTCTATCTTATATCAATGGTTTGTCGTGTGACAAAGAGAGTTTCCTCAAAAATCTATTGAATCTAGTGTTTCTGGAGGCATTAGCACCTAGTCGCAGGTTTCGGATAAAGTTATAAGTTAAAAAGTTTGAAACTTTAGTCGTGGATAATTATATGAGTTATGGGAAGGTGGTACGTGAAATCAGCATACATACTTGGGCTGAAGGTACCGAAGGGTTGAGTCAAAATATCATGACAGGTTCGGTTTTAATCCGACCCTCGATTTTGTTCACGGCGCATCCTTCACAAAAGTCATGCCTTATTGACTGTTTCACAACATATTTTAATTTCAGATTTTTCAGACTTCGTACGACAAAAATATATTTGAAAAACTATAGAGCCTGGAATATATTTTTAAGGCTACTAAATGGACCTCTTCCTATTTTTCATTTCCCACAAAATTTTCGGTCAAGAATTCTAACATGCATCTTTCATCAAAATTGTATAGTACATTATATACTATCACATATAAAATTTCCATGATTTTTTTTATCTCACTTAGCTTGCAAAACATTCATTTTCCTACTCCATTGCGTTTGGGAAATTCCTACTATTTTGGCTTGATTTTCTAAAAATTATTTGGAATTGTATGAGCTAAATCAGACTTTGAGTACTTCACAGAAAATGTCCCTTTAGATCTTTTCTATCTTATGTTAAAGTTTTATAATTCTAAAATCTATTTACCTAGACAACAACTATTGTTTCAGAAGATGTGCGGAACACCTTATAAGGGTAGTTTAAGGTCTAGGGTATGAAATTCTTTTTATAGTTCGTCTAATGTAGGCACAGATGAAAATATGTCAATCTAGGGGATAAAATGACTGAGGGTTCATTAGGTTCACGTTTGAGTTCCTAGGTAATGGTAATGGTAACGTGCTCTTTAAATTGAATTATGGAAGTATTGCATTATGGTATGGATGTGTGACTGGGATTACCATCGGTCCTTAGGATAACAATGCCCCGAGTTGTAATAGAGATATTTGGAGGGGTAATTGGGTTCCTCCAGATGCCTGGAAGGGTGTAACACGATTCTCCCATGTGATATCTTGAATTTTAACCTACTTATTTAGTGGAGGGCGAAAATTCAAGGAAGGACTAAGGTCGGCAATGATCAAGGTAGAGATATCAATATCTCGAGACACCTTTGAAAGATTTATTTGACCTATTTGAGTCCAAGAATATAGGAAAATTCATTGGATAATTATAGAATATAGTTTTGACTATATTCTTGTGTTAAATTAGAATCTTATGGTCAATTTGATTAATATGGCCATTATACTCTATAATATACTTTATATTATATAATGAATGATTAAATTATAATCAAATGAATTACTTTTAATCCTAATCACCTTATGGCTGGTCACCTATTACCTAACCTTAGCCCCAAAAAAAATCATTTTTGCTCTTGGATGATTTAATGCATGTAATCATGGGTGAATAGTGACCAAGCCAATGGATTTTCACGCAACAAGTGTGTTCAACAAGCCAAATGAACACTCTCTCTCTTTCTCAAGCATGACCAACGCCCTCTCTCTCTCTCTCTCTTCCTCATTTTCTTCATTTTGGCCTAAGAGTTCTCTCCATTTCTCTCCCTCTCTCTCTCGGCTCCTCCATCACCGAACTCTCTCTTCCTCGTTTTCTTGCCATTGCTTGCGTGAATTCTCACTACAAGTGAAGCTTGATCTTCAGGCAAGGAAATGAGACTTATTCTTAAACCTCTTGGGGCGCGCATGACAAAATTTCTGGAATAGAAATCGATTTCTGGTCAGAAATTGATTTCTCAATTTCTATTCCATGGACGAATTTCTAAGCAAAGAAACGCGTTTGATAATGATTCAAAATTTCTATTTCTAGAATAAAAATTCGTTTGGTAAAAGAATAAAATTTCTATTTCTAGAAGCGGTGACGACCAGTATCCAATGGCTGAAGTCCAATGTCTGGCAACTGGCAGCGAGCGGCCGGAGTTCAGAGTTCGACGTCTAGAGTTCGACATTCGACATCCGGCATCCGACGTCCGAAGTTCGGCGTCCAGCGTCCAACTAGCTGGCAACCGGCGTCCAACATCCAGAGTTAGGCGTTCGATGTCTGGAGTCCGACAACCGGCAGCCGGTGGCCAACGGCCGAAGTTCAGCAGGCGGCGATAGGCAGCTGACATCCAATGGTTGGTGGCAAGCAACGGGCGGTTAGCAGCAAACGTTCAATGGTCGACGGTGGGCCTCCGACATCCAATGGTTGGGAATGAGCAGCCAATGGCCGACGGGCATCCGACGGCCAATGATCGACGACGGGCGGCTAGAGTCCGGTAGTTGGCAATTGGCAGCGAGCGGCCAATGGCGGCAAATGGCGAGCGTCCAGCATCCCACGAGCAACTGGTGGGTGATGAGCATAACAAGAGTGAACGATGAGAAAAATTTTGATTTATCATTTCTGTTCCAAAAATAGAAAAACTAAAAATTTTAACTTCTGATTTCTACTCCAAATCTATTTCTGAAATAGAAATCTGTTTCAGAAATAAAAAAATTAAATTGTGTTAACAAACGGATTTCTGTTGCAAATCTGTTCCGAAGAACAAAAAATTAGAAAATTTGAGAAATAAAAATGTTGTCATGCACGGTCTTGATCTCTCTTTCTCTTGCTTTTGCTAGCTTAGGTCATGTTGGAGGTTGTTTTGGTGCTTGATGTGTTAATTCTTTGGTTTTGACATTTTTCTTTGAGTTCAAGTAACCAAGCCGATAATTCACTGATGAATGACTTTGGTCGAGGCTTATAAGGGAGGCTTGAGTCATTTTTATGAGGTGCATGTTGATTTCTAGTGATCTTTGAGTCTTGTGTCATGGGTTGACAGTTCCCTGACCGCGAAACGATCTGTGCAGAGCCTGACAAGCGAAATTTGCTAGGCCAGCCTTTCTTCTAGACTTGTTCTAATGAGCAATACGGCAGATAGCTTCTTTATACAAGGTTGTACCACACCCGGCTTAGCTCAAGCGTCTAGTCCATCGAGTGAGACAATAGATCTCTTTAGGCTCAACAACTGGTTTCGACCTGCCATGGTCTCATCAGGAGAGCGACATTTGCTCCCAACCAGTTTATCCACAAGAGGCCAACCCCGCCTTCAGAGCTTCTAAGTAATATAATCATTCTATCCTAGAACTCTTAGCACCAATCGTCTTGATGCCACTCCTACAAACCAGTTGTATTCGTCCCCTCTACATCCTCACTTTTCACTCAATAATCCCAAGCACCACTCACAAGTGTCACGAGTGCGGGAGGATTCACGAACTGTGACACTTGCATGTGGTTGATCTGGCCATGGATGGTTGAGATGATAAGCTAGATGTTAAGTTTGTGCTTTGCACGTGTCATTGATGGCTTGTGGTTGTAAGATGAAGTTGAGATGAAGTCTTGCATGGCTATTTTACCTTGTTGTGTGATTTTTTGATGAGTGGAAGTTGATGAGGTGACCATAGGACTGGATCCATGTACTTGGATTAAGCTTAGAAAACTGTGTGCACATGGTACCCTTTTGTCTTTCTATTTTTTCTGCAACTTTTCTAGAGTAGATCTTAAGAAATTTCCTTCTTCAAAGTTGTTTTTAAAATCTAAAGCTTAACATAGTTAAATCTCAGATTTTTATGAGTTAATTTGGATGGGCAAATGGTCATATTACTTTTCGGTGTCCCACTGTCCAGTACCATCGAGATGGTGACCCTCACTGTTTCTTGATTTTCTATGGATTTTTCTAATCAAAATATTGATGAGTTTTCCCCACAAAATTGTTCTAAATTATTTTTTTTACAACATATCAAAATTTGCGAATTTTTGAAGGTGGCTTGAATTATGTGGAAACTAATTTCCAAAGGTTTATCCATTCTGTTTTGAGGCTCTGTTTCGCTCCAAGTTCAAGCAAAACAAAGGCATTGTTTCATGTCGATTTTGACCTCATGTTCTTCATGAGAAATATTTTTCAATGTCTTTTCTGTAACATATCCAAAAATTAGAATTTTTGAAGGTCATTTACTATTTTAATCGAAGTGATTTTCAAGATCGGAAAAAACTGCCCCTTTCTAACCTTTTTTAAATATGAGGCTTTCATGAAGGGAAAACGTCAGCATTTTCCGTTAAAAAAGTCGACAGTGTTAACTTTAGGACTCGATTGAAACAATTTGACAAGTTTTAGGACTTGATTGCATTTTTTGCAAGTTTTAGGACTCAATTGCATTTTCGTAACAAGTTTTAGGAGTTCTATAACACTTATCCCATAAATAAATAAGAAATGAGGTTGCTCCCTTTCTAGAAGTCCACGCGCATGATGGATTACTTTTGTTCTTTATGCTTCCGCATGCTTAAAAAAAAGCGAAACAAATAACACAACTAATTCCTTATACTTCCACATGCTTAAGAAAAAGCAGAACGAATAAGATAACTACACTATGTTAGCCATGGTGTACTGGGGTTGTCACACACACACACATATATATATTAACTACACTATGTTAGCCATGGTGTACTGGGGTTGTCACACACAGATATATATATACACACATATGCTTGGGAGTGGAGATGTCCAATAACAAGGAAACGAAAATGGAGGAGAAATTGCAGGTGTGGGTGATGTTGGCCATGGCTTTATCCCTGCTCTCTGCTGCATCGGCCAAGCCGGGCCTTGCGCATTGGCACTCGCCGCCTGATTATCGTGAGTGTTCTGTAATTTCACCTGACCTTAGTAGAGGTTATTAGTGTCCATATCCGCGTGTCTACGTTATCCGCGTGTCTACGTCTCATGTTTTCACATTTTTCTGGAGTCGACATCAATGAAATGCGAAAGGGCTTCTCAGTGAATTGCATTTCCTCTTCCAATTCCGTTGAAAAAAATTGGCGTCGTAGCTTCTCAAATGTCGCGTCCTTTTCTTTGTTTTTGTTTTTTTTTTTTGGGCAGCTGCGGCTTGTGCAGG
The DNA here is from genome assembly GCA_007663325.1 of Eucalyptus pauciflora. Taxonomy (NCBI): domain Eukaryota; kingdom Viridiplantae; phylum Streptophyta; class Magnoliopsida; order Myrtales; family Myrtaceae; genus Eucalyptus; species Eucalyptus pauciflora. Next base: position 1,702,189 of record VMYD01000248.1, read on the forward strand.
GTTCAATTTTATCAACAGCGGATCGATGGTCACGGGAGTGGGGGACAAATTGTGGGACAACGGGAGGGCCTGCGGACGGATGCTGACGGTCAGATGCACCCGCTCTGCTAACGGCTTTCCGAAACCTTGCAAGGACGGCGTCATCACGGTCAAGGTCGTGGACTACTGCCAGCCACCGTGCGTCCTCAACCTCTCCGGATATGCCTTCTCCATAATCGCCAACCCTGACGCCGGCAGTGTCTGGGTGGACTACTCCTAGGAAGGAACTCGAGACCCTTTTCCTGAAGGAAGAACATAAAGTTCGGGGACGATCACGAAGATATTGTCTGCTTTTTATGGCTTTTATGGTTTGTATATGCCGGCTTTGAAGACTACTTAAATAACGTGATGCCTGATCTCCGATCTGGTTTGAATAAAAATATCTATGTGTGATATTAACACTGCGTTTTGGAACGGTCTTTTGAACAACAAGAAGTCAGCATCGAGATAATAAATGCAGGAAAGTGAAAGGGCAGGGAAGCGTGCTTCTTATTACAAGCGGATCACATGATGCGAAGCAACAGCCACATAAAAAACTCTCCGAAAATCGTAGGTGAAATGATTAGCATCCGCCATTAATGTCCAGCAGCTCAGGCCCAGCAACTTAATTCAAATCGTAGTCAGTATGACTCCATTAAATGCCGCATCTCCAACAGCTCCTAACATGCCTCTTGTTCTAAATGATGAAGAACAAGTTGCAGGCATTTGGTCATTAACTCCATGGCCTAGCAATGAAATAATCGACCCTCATATATATATATATATATATATATATATTTGGTCAAACGACCCTCATACATGGAGTAGGTGAATAATTTTCTTGCGTTTTCCTGATTTTAGGTTCCTAGAACTTTTCCACATACAAATCCCTGCAATATCATTTCCTGTTGTCTGCGTACCATCTTTCATGTAAATCAAACAACTAATGCGATCCATGCAAACACCATAATTAGTAATTCATCAGGAAAGGGGCAAGATCAAAGACTTCAATTATTGTTGACTGAGGCTCGATGAACACAGTACCTCTTGATTAATTTTGCAATTTCCTTGAAGGATATGATACATTACATGAACATAGCAAGCAATGATACTATGGCTATGAGCAGAAGTGACCCAGAGCAGGTCTCCCATGTCGGGCCTGCTCCACCGCAAGAAGAACGGTGGCACCCTCACGTCCCTACTCGACCTGATGATTTGGAGATATGGGAAATTGAGGCTAGAGGGCGGTGCCCTGGATCCGAACGGAGGCGAGACAGGCGACCCGTGGAGGAACAACCCTAGGGCCAGCAGGTGAAAGGCTTGCTTTACAGAGCACTGTCGGGGAGCTCTGGAGGCGAAGAGAGATGAGTGAGAAGGCAGAGAGGAGGAAGGGGGAGGCGGCTAGAAGAGAAAGCACGAGGCAACAAGGAGGAGGAGCTCTGCAGGCGGAGATAGACATGAGCGAGGAGGCAGAGAGGAGGAAAAAGCTCCACAGGGAGGGGAACAGAGTCAGAGCTTTGTTTCATATAGCGGGGGAAATAATTTCTGTTTCTCGAAAAGCGGAAGTGATTTTCCTTAATTTTAAATGACTTGTTCCAATTAACAGAAATTATTTCCTAGATCCATTCATTTTTCTTGAAATAAATAACTGAAAATTCGAAAAATCTATTCCTATGTAAACTTATGTTAATAAATTGTCAAAATATTTAGGACTAAAATGATACAATTGTGATAAATTTAGGATTTTGTTGGTAATTTTCCTGATTTGCCTTCGCGGGGCTTGAAGTGAGAACTGGAATAATGCTAGCTATACAAGCGAGTGTAGATTTCTTAAGAATAAAATTAAGCAGATCATTACTGGAACTCCCTTACTTTGTTGTGAGATTATATCCTATATGATGCTGCATTTGGCGATATGACATCATAATTAAGGAAGCACTCTGCCCTAATGAATGTGTACGCCCCCGTGTTCTATACGCGTCGATATTATTTTGCATGGTTAAGTTTGCTTTTCACTTGGATAGATTAGACGGACCATCGAAAATTTTGCATATTACAAACATGGTCTTAACACTTAGCGACTAGACCATTAATATTATCTTACTTTCCACTAGTTCATGTACCGTAACCAAATTCAACTTCTCGTGGTTTGAATGTCAAGTTGGATATTATAATGGATTCATACATATTCACATGAAGAACAGTGATAGAATAGCTAGTTTGACTGAACGAAACTGGTGCGATCTTTCCTCGACTCCGACAAACTATAGAAAAATCCCACGTTTGACATCTTGACTATAAATAATCCCGATTCGCAATGTAGTGTTCATACGGTCCAATTCTTCCGTGCTCACCATCCGACGGCCAAAAATTCCTCCAAACTTGATCCGACGGCCTGGGCCTCTCGTCGTCGTGACCTGTGGGGTACAATAGCACGACACCGAAGAAACTATCTAGTCGTGACGAGGATGGGACTGAAGAGAAATTGATTTCCAAGTTCGAACAGTGCGGGGCCACTTTAATTTTAGTCCAAAAGACCGCTGACCTATTGACTTCCAAGTCTTTCCACTGAAGAGCGATTGCTAATGCACAATGAGACGACCCGGCCTTCATGGTGGATCGACTCCTCCGTATATTTATGTATGCCTGGGATCGAAGATCCTTCAAGCCATAACTAGGAAGCGGCAATGGAGGTGAAATTGCAGGTGCTGGTGGCGTTGGCCATGGCTTTGTCCTTATTCTCTGCTGCATCGGCCACGGCGGGCCTCGCTGTTTACTACGCACCCGAATATTATCGTGAGTGATCCATGATTTCACCTTGATCTTGGTAGAGGTTATTAATGTCCATGTCCATGTGTTTAGATGCAAATGTTTTGTCTACGTCTCGTGTTTTCTATGAAATGTAAAAGGGTTGCTCTGACAATTGCATATCCTCTTCCGATTCCGATGGAAAAAGATTGGCAGCGTAGCTTCTCGAATGTCGTGTCCTTATGTCGTTATTTTTGTTTTTTGGCAGCCGCGGCTTGTCCAGGGTTCACTCTGAAGAACAGCGGAGTGATGGTCGCGGGAGTGAGCGATGCGTTGTGGAATGGCGGGAGGGCCTGCGGACGGATGTTGAAGGTCAGATGCACCCGTGCGGCTAACCAGTTTCCGAACCCTTGCAGGGCCGGCGTCATCACGATCAAGGTCGTGGACTACTGCCGGCAACCGTGCAACGGGGTCATCAACCTCTCCCAGGACGCCTTTGCGAAGATCGCCAACCTCGACGCCGGCAAAGTCTGGGTGGACTATTCCTAGGAAGGACCTCGAACCCCTTGTCATGAAGGAAAAACGTATGGACGATACCGAAAATAATGTCTGCTTTTGTGGTTTGGCTTTGCCGGGTTTGAAGACCACTTGAATAACGCAATACTTAATCGCTGATATGGTTTGAATAAGATATGGTTGTGTGACGTTAATACCTCGTTTTGGAATGGTCTTCCGAATACCAAGAAGTTAGCATCGAGATAATAAATGCAGGAAAGCGAAAGTGCAGGGTACGTGTTTTTCTTATTACGAGCGATCACATGATATGAAGAATGGCCACGTATAATGCTCTCGGACAATTGTAGGTGAAATGATTAGCATCCGCAATTAATGTCCAGTAGGTCGGTCCACCAATCTAATTCAAATCGGAGTTATTATGATCACATTAAATGCCGAATCTCCAGCAGCTCATGTCTCTTGCTCTAAATGATGAAGAAATAGTTGCAGGCAATTGGTCATTATCTTCATGGCCTAGCAATGAAATAATCTACCCTCATACATTGAGCAGGTGAATAATTTTCTTGTGTTTCCTGACTTAGGTACCTAGAATTGTTTTCTACATTGAAATCCTCGCAATAACTTTTCATGTCTGGTTACCATCTTTTGCGTAATTCGAACAACTAATGTGATCCCCGCACACACCATAAATAGTAATTCATCAGGGAAGGGCCAAGGTCAAAGACTTCAAAATCTACGTGTCTGAGGCTCGATGAACATGGTACGTCTCAATGATTTTGCAATTTCCTTGAACGATATGATGCATCACACGAGCATGGCAAGAAATGATACTCTAGCTATGGACCAGATTAAATTTCCAGAAACCCTTAATAATCTCAATGCAGCAGCTGGAGTTTTCCACCTTCCAGTAAAAATGAGTTGAACTACACGAAGAAATTTATCTTGTTTCTGGAATTCGAAGAAAGGACTAGACATGGGGTGAGGAAGATAAATGCACGACTTTGCTTTTTTGCACTTCGAGTCCTAGTGAAAGAAAGAAAGCGGATTTGTTCGAGAATCTAAATTATACTCTTACTATCCTGATCACACCAGAACTCGCTCCCTAAATTTTCCGAGCGACCAAGTTCGAGTTCCATCCAAGCTTGTCTTCGGCCTCTCTGCTCGTAATGGCCCAGTTATTTGGAATTTGAAGAGAAGCTTCTTGGGCCGATGCCTCTCCCCTTGAATTTGGCTTCTCCTTCTTTCCCCTCGCCCAGATTCTCGATATCGAAAAGCCTTCTCTTTTGCTCCTTCCAATACTAGTATCCCAACAACACACTGACATTGCTTGGCGGGGACCGGGTCTCGATGGTAGGGTGGGTTTCCTGCTCGGCTGCTTCTTCAATGGGGTCCTGATTGCTACTAGCAATGTGGAAGATTCATATGTCACGTACTCATAAGACCCCATATTGTTGGAAGATACGCAAGATATGTTTGGATATCTTTGGATTGCAATGAATATACAGCATATCAATTAAAGTCTAATTTGTATAAAATCTAGTATGTACATGATTTAGTTACCTTTTTTACATTACAGATGTATTGTGATATATACTCTTGATTGTACGTACAGTAATTAATAAAAATAGACAGACATTGTCCTATTCACTTTCTTTCATGGTATCAGAGCTACCTCTGATCTTGATATCGCTTCCGCAAGCTTCATCGAATTGCCTCCGTTCCTCTTCTGCTTCTGCTGTTGCAATCCTTGCAAAACAAAGCAGCTTCCGGTAGGAATTCGAATCCTTTTCTTTATGTCCTTGTTAACCTGCAACAAAACAGAACCACTTCAATTTCCATCAAACTATTCATCATGGCAAATCCACACATACCTACCTCGACCCCTGAAAATCAGCCCGTTATTACCTCAAATCCAGAGTCGACTGTCGTTACCTCATTGGCTGAGCATCAGTCCATCCAAGGGCAAACTCAAGCTCATCACACGCCCTGGCAACAATTTCCGGCTCAGTTCAATCCAGGGTTCAACTTTTCAGGGTACCCATATCAATGGATGCCATACCCATGGATTTCTTGACCTATCCCAGATTCATCACAGCCGGGCTACCAGAGCGTGCAGGCCGATGGAGGCCTACCGACCAACATTGGGGCAAGCTCAACCACCGACCAAGAGCAGACGGGCGGTTCAGCAAATTCAAATGCGGGTTTCTTCAATTCGGGACAGACGACAAACAGCACCGGTTTTCCAACGGGATTTCCAACAGGATTTCCTTTTCCTTTCGCGGCCGCCATGGGTAAGCTTGAACCCGGCGACGCGCTCTATGTTTCCACAGCAGACGGACCCGAGTTGAAGCTCATCAGCAACCATCTCACATGATCCGAGAATTATTCGAGTTGGGAACGGGAATTCCGCCGAGCCCTTATCACAAAAGACAAAGAATGGTTCATCGACGAAACAGTACCCGTTCCGACCGACGAGAAATTAGGGCGACAATAGAAAAAATGCAATCGACTTGTTCGTACATGGATCGGAAATTGCATCAGTCCAGAAATCGCCGCCGGTTTGCCTCCAATAGAGGACTCAAAATCATTTTGGGACAATATAAAAGAAATGTACGGGAAATTGGATCGAGCGAGGATATTCTCGCTGCATCAAGCCCTTTCCGAACTGAAGCAAGGAAACTCGACCGTGACGGCCTGTTTCAACAGGCTATCAGCTCTCTAGAACGAGCTTGAAGCCGCCGAAGAAAAACTCATCGGGACCGAAGAAACTCTTCAACAGTACAAGCGGATCAAGGACCGAGAGAAGGAGACTCGTTTTTTGCTAATACTCAACGAATCTTACCTTGCATTCAGGTCACAGATTCTGGTCATGGAGCCTCCGCCGCCGATTGGACGAATTTTCCAACTCGCGGTGCAGGAGGAGAGTCAAAGACTCGCCTCGACGGAGAACAAAGCATCGGCAACGGAGGGTCTGGCTCTCGCGGCCAGAATCGACAGGGGAGAAAGAGGGGTGAAAACCCTAGAGAAGAGGCAGAACCCTTCGCTAGGGTTTGCTGCTGAACAAAGCCATTTTAAGGGCTCGATAATGGACGGTCCAGATCGCGCGCAGTGATCGGACGGCTCTAAAGGGCCGCGCTACGCGGACGATCTGGACGGCGTGGATGGCTCCGGATCAAATCGATCCAACGGCCCTCTTTTTTCGCAGAATTCTGGGCCGAACAAAGGGCCGAATTATGGGCCCAATTATGGGCCGGGCTATGGCTCGAATTTAAAGGCTAAAGGCAAGCTATTTTGTGATTATTGCAAACGGCCCCATCACACAATTGACAGTTGTTGGAAATTGCATGGCCGCTCGGGAGAAAAAAAGAAGGAAGTATCAGCAGCAACGGCTTATCAGCCCATGGGATCAATTGAACAGTCCATCACACATACTGAATATCAACAATTAATGCAAGCACTGCAAAAATTGGATATTCCAAAAAGGGGGAGCAACTTTACAAGTATTTCTCATTGCTTAGTAAATAGCATATCAAGGAATACTTGGATTATTGATTCTGGAGCTAGTGATCATATTGCCTGTGATAAGAAGCTATTTACTATTGTTCATAAAGCACTGGATAGTCCTATTATTGTGCAATTGCCAAATGGAAATGTTGCTCATGTGACTGTAACGGGAACAGTCAAGCTTAGCTCAATGTTGCTCATGTGACTGTAACAGGAACAGTCAAGCTTAGCTCTCAGCTCACTCTCACAAATGTTCTATATGTCCTAGAGTTTCAATTTAACCTCATTTCCGTGTCTAGAGCCTGTGAGGAAAATTCTTGTAAGGTTTCCTTTATTGCTGATAGTTGTCTGTTTCAGGCCCTTTCGACTGGGACACTGATGGGCTGGGGTAATCTGTCTGAAGGACTATATTTTTGGAAGAATTCGGCAAATCTTGATCAATTTCATTGTAATAAACAATCATTGTGTAATTTGACTACCAATGATAAACAATTCCTTTTGCATTCTAGAATGGGCCACGGTTCTTTATTTCCTTGTCCTCAATGTCATATTTGTCCTCTTGCCAAACAGTCTCGTGTTCATTTTCCTTTGAGCTCAAATCGTGCAGACGATTCGTTTTCCTTATTACATGTTGATGTTTGGGGTCCTTACCACACACAAAATCATGATGGGTCCCATTTTTTCTTAACCATTGTGGATGACCATTCAAGAGCCACATGGCTATTTCTCATGCAATATAAGGGACAGGTCATATCTCATTTACGGGCTTTTCTTTCCTTATCGAACACTCAATTTGGCAAGACAATCCGACGAATACGAACAGACAATGGGAGGGAATTCTTTAACCATGAATGTTCTGGTTTATTTTCTTCCCAAGGAATTTTGCATGAGAGTTCCTGCACATATACTCCACAACAGAACTGAGTAGTCGAACGGAAACATCGTCATTTATTGGATGTTGCTCGTGCCCTGAAACTTCAAGCTTCCATCCCTAACAATTTTTGGGGAGATTGTGTTCTGACTGCGGCATATCTAATTAATAGAATGCCGACCAAGATTCTTGACGGGCGAAGTCCTTTTGAATTATTTTTTGGGAGAAAGCCAAATATGAGTCATTTGAAGATTTTTGGCTGTCAATGTTATGCCACTATAGTGGGGCCCCGAGACAAGTTCAGTCCTCATGCTCGCCGTTGTATCTTCATGGGATATCCCACATTACAAAAGGGGTACAGGGTTTACGATTCTTCTACAGGGGAATTTTTTGTTAGTCGAGACGTTTCGTTCCAGGAAGATATTTTTCCTTTTACTATACAGGAACCAAACACAGATGACTAAGGACATAAATCTTCCTCTCCTATTGAAGAGACTATCCATGGTCCAGAATATGTCTTATTTCCTGCACCTATAGATACAAGGGATTCTTCTGCATCCACCATGACATTGACGCCTTCCCTGGAATCCAGCCCACATATCTCCGATAATGAAGTTGTGCTTGATTCTACTTCAAATAATTCTGGTACAGCTCTCTTGTCGACTCCTATTGATAGTGGATTGGGTCCATCATCGCCTACAGACATCCCACCAAGGCGTTCTCGGCGAGTCCCGCGTCCACCAACTTGGACGACAGATTATGTATGTGGCGTCAGAAACTCGCCAGGTATTCTTTTTCCAATATCATCTTATGTTTCATTTGATCGACTGTCCGCGGGACATCGTTGTTGCATTTCTCGCATTTCTGAGGAGCGGGAACCATCCCATTATGATGAGGAGCGCACTGATCCAAAGTGGCAGCAAGCTATGACAGCAGAATTGCAAGCCTTAATGGACAACCACACATGGGAACTTGTCTACTTACCTAAAGATCAGAAGGCCATTGGGTGCAAATGGGTATACAAGATCAAATATCGAGCCGATGGATCCGTCGAAAGGTACAAGGCTCGATTAGTGGCTAAAGGGTTCACCCAAAAGGAAGGTTTTGATTATCATAAAACCTTCTCCCCTGTCGCTAAAGATGTTACTGTACGCTCATTTTTCTCCGTAGCAGCCTTCCAGAACTGGCCCTTGCACCAGATGGATGTCCACAATGCCTTCTTACATGGAGATTTAGAGGAAGAAATTTATATGGACATTCCACAAGGCTTACGGAGACAGGGGGAGAATAGAGTATGTCATCTCCGCAAATCCCTGTATGGACTTAAGCAAGCTTCCAGACAATGGTATGCCAAATTTGCTGAATCCTTGATAGCTGCAGGTTTCCAACAATCCAGATTTGACTATGCTATTTTCACACGGACTAAAGGTACGTCATCTATATACTTAATGATATATGTAGATGACATACTAATTATGGGAAACGATGAAATGGCTATTCAAGCTTTCAAAAGATACCTACATTCCGCTTTTCACATAAAATATTTGGGTGCACCCAAATATTTCCTTGGAATAGAGATTGCACGATCAGATCAAGGAATATCTCTCAGCCAGAGAAAATTTGCATTGGAGATTATATCAGAAGCAGGTTTGTCAGGATGTAGGCCAGCTGTGATTCCAATCTAGCAAAATGCTAAATTAACTACGGTTAATTATGATGCTGAAGTGTCTCAACAAACAGATCCAGTACTTGAAGATCCATTGAGTTATTAAAAACTTGTTGGGAAACTCATATATTTGACTATGACCAGGCCAGACATTAGTTATGCCGTACAGACACTCAGCTAGTTCATGCACAAACCGAAGCTGTCTCACATGAATGCTGCACTAAAAGTTGTGAAGTACTTGAAGAAATGTCATGGACTCGGGATTCTCCTTTCCAGTAAATGTGATATGAAGATGACAGCTTATTGTGATGCAGATTATGCTACTTGTCCGATGAGCAGGAGATCCATTACTGGCTTCTGCATTAAGATGGGAGATTCCTTGCTGTCATGGAAAACCAAGAAACAGCCGACGATTTCTTTATCCTCGGCAGAGTCAGAATACCGAGCTATGGCGAAAACAACATGTGAGATAGTATGGCTACAAGGATTACTTCGGGATCTTGGAGTAAAAATTCAGGGACCAACCAGATTATTTTGTGACAATGATGCAGCTCTTAAACTAGCATCAAATCCCATAGTGCATGAAAGAACGAAACATATAGAAGTGGACTGCCATTTTACTCGAGAGAAAATACAGGAGGGCATAATCGAGACAAAGGGGATTGGAACAAAAGAACAACCTGCAGATATGTTCACCAAACCTCTATGTCAAAGTCAGCATGCGTATCTCTTAAGCAAGCTCAGAGTCTTGGATATCTACAAGCCACCAGCTTGAGGGGGAGTGTTGGAAGATACGCAAGATATGTTTGGATATCTTTGCATTGCAATGAATATACATCAGATCAATTAAAGTCTAATTTGTATAAAATCTAGTCTGTACATGATTTAGTTACCTTTTACATCACACATGTATTGTGATATATACTCTTGATTGTACGTACAATAATTAATAAAAATAGACAGACATTGTCCTATTCACTTTCTTTCACATATAGAACCATCTTCTTGAAACCAGAGTGTTATTGGTATCACTTGTACTACTACATTCACCACCATCCACGTTCCTAATTTCCCTAGCCCGATAGACACCATCCTCTCCCTTAAATCCACCATTTCAGTCTGCTTCGCGGCGTCTCTCGCACCAAAATCGCAAGACTTGCACAATAAATCGGCGAGGGACCACTCGAATTTGTCTCTTGTTGAAGGACCATCTTCTAAGGGCAAGCGGTTTTGCAATAAGTTCAGAGTGTTGGAACTGGTTCTAGTTTTTGGAACCTAAATCCCACCTTATATATCCTGAAATATTCATGAAATTGGTGAAGTCCTTTCTTTTTTTGTTTCTTTTTTTTTGCTTCAATTTTAGTCAAGCAAAATAAAAATTAAAATAATAACAAAAATACATGTTCATATAGATAGAGTTTCATTAGCATGACTACCTATCAAAAATAGAACCATTTATAAGTGACGTAATCTATTAAACCTAACAAGAGAAGTCGTATTATGTCATCATGAATGCGTTGATACAAGAGTAAACTAGAAACATGTGTAAAATAGTAATGGCTTGTTAATTTGAGGTTTTCAAAGTGTATTGTCTACTGAATTTCTCCTGCAATGAATATACATATACATTGTAGGTGGGGAAAATTACCAAAACAATCCTAAACCCAATACAATTTTTCTAATTCAATCATAAACCTTTTTTTCCGTACAATTTAGTCATAAAATTTTTGTAATTATGTCAATTCAGTCTATTTGGCCAAATTTGGTCGACTAGCGCTGATGTGGAGGCCGGCCGACTAGCTAACTCTGATGTAGCAATTTTTTAATGATATTTTATTTTTCGAATTTTTTATTAAGTTTTTCTTTTTTCTTTCTTTCTTCTTCTTCTTATGGCTAGTCATTGAACCAGCCAGAGGCTTTGATTGGTGAGGGTGAGCCTTGTCGTTGCGACGCTGGGTGAGCTCGCCCTCGTTGTCACAACGCTAGGTGAGGTCTCGCCCAGCCATGGCGAGGCTTGCCCTCACCCAACATCACGATGGCAAGGCTCACCTTAGCCAAATTTGGGTGAGGGTGAGCCTCGTCATGGTTGGGTGAGCTTGACTCACTTGCAACGACGAGGTCTTGCCTAGCACCACGACAGTGAGGCTCGCCTTCGCCAAATCTAGGTGAGAGCGAGCCTCGCCATGGTTTGGCGAGCTTGACCTTGCCCAGTGATGGCAAGACCTTACTGGCCCTAGCCTCTAGCTAGTCTGACGACTGGCCAGAAGAAAAAGAAAAAATTAATAAGAAATTCAAAATAAATAAATATATTAACAAATTGCCACATCAATGTTGGCCAAACAACCAGCGCTAGTCGGCATTTACGTCGTACTAGCCGACTAAATTTTGCCAAATGGATTGAATTGGCATAATTATAAAAGATTTATGATTGAATTGGCAAAAAAAAAAGATTTATGATTGACTTGGAAAAATTACAATATTTTGATAATTTTTCCATTGTAGGTGAATTATAATGGTACATATCTTCCACCTATAACAAAGTTAAGAATATATTTGCATGATTTCCATGATCATATCTCCCATCAGATGATGACCTTGGTCTCATATATGTTTGCATGTTTGCATCCTCCGCGAGTTGTTGCCTCCCCGGGAGAGGGGGGGGGAGTTATGGCGGCTGGAGTGAGGGATGAATTTTGGGACGCTGGCCAAGTTCACTTTAGTCTAGAAGTGACGACAAACAAAGAGGTTCACTCATTTGACATCCAAGTCTTTTCACTGAAGAGCAATGACTAAACATAGAGACTTGACCCAATCTTCATTGTGGATCATCCTCCACAGATACATTTTGTATTTTAACAGGCCAATGCCCACATGACTTATATACCCAATTCTCCCCGTATCTTTTTCTTCCCTAAAGAGAGGAAATAACCTCTAGTTATTTTACATCCTAGTGATCCCAAACTCTCGACGAGGGTCAAAATGAAACTTTTTAAGAACTTGCTTAGGTTCAACCATATAGTAGAATTTCCCACTAACTTACCATGACCAAATTCAACTTTTCATGGTTCGGCAGTCAAGTTGGAAAATATGTTGCTTTCTCATATATTCACACAAATAATCTTATTTGACTAGAAACAATACTAATTTGAAAGGAAAAATCACTTTAGTCCATAATTGACAACTAGCCAACCGGCGGCCGGTGGCCAACGGCCGAAGTTCAGTAGGCGGCGATAGGCAGCTGACATCCAATGGTCGGTGGCAAGCAACCGGCGGTTAGCGGCAAACGTTCAATGGTCGGCGGTAGGCCTCCGACATCCATTGGTTGGGAATGAGCAGCCAACGGCCGACGGGCATCCGACGGCCAACGATCGATGACGGGCGGCTAGAGTCCGGCAGTTGGCAATTAGCGGTGAGTGGTCGGTGGCGGCAAATGGCGAGCGTCCAGCATCCCACGAGCAACTGGTGGGTGATGAGCATAACAAGAGTGAACGATGAGAAAAATTTTGATTTATCATTTCTGTTTCAAAAAAAGAAAAACTAAAAATTTTAACTTCTGATTTCTACTACAAATCTATTTCTGAAACAGAAATCTATTTCAGAAATATAAAAATTAAATTGTGTTAACGAACGGATTTATGTTGCAAATCTGTTCCGAAGAACAAAATATTTGAAAAATTGAGAAATAAAAATGTTGTCATGCACGGTCATGATCTCTCTTTCTCTTGCTTTTGCTAGCTTAGGTCATGTTGGAGGTTTTTTTGGTGCTTGATGTGTTAATTCTTTGGTTTTGACATTTTTCTTTGAGTTCAAGTAACCAAGCCGATAATTCGCTGATGAATGACTTTGGTCGAGGCTTATAAGGGAGGCTTGAGTCATTTTTATGCGGTGCATGTTGATTTCTAGTGATCTTTGAGTCTTGTGTCATGGGTCGACAGTTCCCTGACCGCGAAACGATCTGTGCGGCGCCTGACAAGCGAAATTTGCTAGGCCAGCCTTTCTTCTATAGTTGTTCTAATGAGCAATACGGCAGATAGCTTCTTTATACAAGGTTGTACCACACCCGGCTTAGCTCGAGCGTCTAGTCCATCGAGTGAGACAATAGATCTCTTTAGGCTCAACAACTGGTTTCGACTTGCCATGGCCTCATCAGGAGAGCGACATTTGCTCCCAGCCAGTTTATCCACAAGAGGCCAACCCCGCCTTCAGAGCTTCTAAGTAATATAATCATTCTATCCTAGAACTCTTAGCACCAATTGTCCTGATGCCACTCCTACAAACCAGTTGTATTCGTCCCCTCTACATTCTCACTTTTCACTCGATAACCCCAAGCACCACTCACAAGTGTCACGAGTGCGGGAGGATTCACGAACTGTGACACTTGCATGTGGTTAATCTAGCCATGGATGGTTGAGACGATAAGCTAGATGTTCAGTTTGTGCTTTGCATGTGTCATTGATGGCTTGTGGTTGTGAGATGAAGCTGAGACAAAGTCTTGCATGGCTGTTTTACCATGTTGTGTGATTTTTTGATGAGTTGTTGATGAGGTGACGATAGGACTGGATCCGTGTACATGGATTAAGCTCAGAAAACTGTGTGCACATGGTACCCTTTTGTCTTTCTATTTTTTCTGCAACTTTTCTAGACTAGATCTTAAGAAATTTCCTTCTTCAGAGTTGTTTTTAAAATCTAAAGCTTAACATAGTTAAATCTGAGATTTTTATGAGTTAATTTGGATGGCCAAATGGTCATATTCCTTTTTGGTGTCCCACTGTCCAATACCATCGAGATGGTGACCCTCACCGCTTCTTGATTTTCTATGGATTTTTCTAGTCAAAATATTGATTAGTTTTCCCCATAAAATTGTTCTAAATTATTTTTTTACAACATATCAAAATTTGCGAATTTTTGAAGGTGACGTGAATTATGTGGAAACTAATTTCCAAAGGTTTATCCATTCTGTTTTGAGGCTCTGTTTCGCTCCAAGTTCAAGCAAAACAAAGGCATTGTTTCATGTCGATTTTGACCTCATGTTCTTCATGAGAAATCTTTTTCAATGTCTTTTCTGTAACATATCCAAAAATTAGAATTTTTGAAGGTCATTTACTATTTTAATCAAAGTGATTTTCAAGATCAGAAAAAACTGCCCCTTTCTAACCTTTTTTAAAGATGAGGCTTTCATGAAGGGAAAAAGTCAGCATTTTCCGTTAAAAAAGTCGACGGTGTTAACTTTAGGACTCGATTGAAACAATTTGACAAGTTTTAGGACTTGATTGCATTTTTTGCAAGTTTTAGGACTCAATTGCATTTTCGTGACAAGTTTTAGGACTTCTATAGCACTTATCCCATAAATAAATAAGAAATGAGGTTTCTCCCTTTCTAGAAGTCCACGCGCATGATGGATTACTTTTGTTCCTTATGCTTCCGCATGCTTAAAAAAAAGCAAAACAAATAAGACAACTAATTCCTTATACTTCCGCATGCTTAAGAAAAAGCGAAATGAATAAGATAACTACGCTGTGTTAGCCATGACGTACTAAGGATGTCACACACACACACAGATATATATACACACACACGTATGCTTGGGAGTGGAGATGTCCAATAACAAGGAAACGAAAATGGAGGAGAAATTGCAGGTGTGGGTGATGTTGGCCATGGCTTTATCCCTGCTCTCTGCTGCATCGGCCAAGCCGGCCCTTGCGGATTACCACTCGCTGCCTTATTATCGTGACTGTTCTGTAATTTCACCTGACCTTAGTAGAGGTTATTAGTGTCCATATCCGCGTGTCTACGTTATCCGCGTATCTACGTCTCATGTTTTCACATTTTTCTGGTGTTGACATCAATGAAATGCGAAAGAGTTTCTCTATGAATTGCATTTCCTCTTCCAATTCCGTTGAAAAAAATAGGCGTCGTAGCTTCTCAAATGTCGCGTCCTTTTCTTTGTTTTTTTTTTTTTTTTGGGCAGCTGCGGCTTGTGCAGGGTTCGATTTTAGCAACAGCGGATTGATGATCACGGGAGTGGGGGACGAATTGTGGGACAACGGGAAGGCCTTCGGACGGATGCTGACGGTCAGATGCACCCGCTCTGCTAACGGCTTTCCGAAACCTTGCAAGGACGGCGTCATCACGGTCAAGGTCGTGGACTACTGCCAGCAACCGTGCGATATCAACCTCTCCGATTATGCCTTCGCCTGTATCGCCAACATTGACGCCGGCAAAGTCTGGGTGGACTACTCCTAGGAAGGAACTCGAGACCCTTTTCCTGAAGGAAGAACATAAAGTTCGGGGACGATCATGAAGATATTGTTGCGATTAAGCGAGCGATCAAGCGATACAAGGACTTGGCTCAAACGTCGAGCCAAGGTGGAGATTGTTAAATATGACTCGAGTTTGAGTAATTGCAAAACGCGATTTGCTGGACTAAAAGAAGAAATATAAAATAAAATAAAGGAGTAAACTTATTTGCCGAGAAGCTTGAGGATTCCGAATTGAAGGAAATCAATTCGTGGGTTTTGGCATGAAGAAGTTCTCTGCATGCGTGAGAAAATAAAAGTTTGACCTTCGGCCCCACTATCCTTTTTTATTCTTCATGTGCAGGGCTTCAACGAATTCAAAAGAAGAAAACTTCTATAATATTTTATAGGTGTGCCCATCTGGGCCCCACGGTCTTGCTTATATTTTCTCTGGCATATTTTCTCTGGCATGCCAGAGAAAATATAAGCAAGACCGTGGGGCCCAGATGGGCACATGAAGAATAAAAAAGGATAGTGGGGCTTTGACCTTGGGGGCACACACATAAAAGGGACGCCGACAGTGAGGTTTTTTCTTGAGCTTCTTGGCCACTGCACGTACAAACCTACGGAGAAAAGGGAGCCGCATGTCTTCAAGCTGAAGCGCGATCAAGAAAAGGAGTTCTTTTTTAGCGTTTGTTTTTTGAGCTTGTGTGATAACTTTGTGCCGTGAATTTATACCAAGTGAGTTGTTTATTTATAAACACTTTGGGTTTGGGATAAATTGGGGTTTGGGAAACACCGAGAGAGTGTTTGAGTGACTTGAGTGTGTAATCTCCTTGTATCGCTTGATCTATATTGAAATTCGCTGCTGCTCTCCCCGTGGACGTAGGTCTTTACGACTGAACCACGTAAATCTGGTGTCCGATTTATTTTTCTTTTTTATGTCTATATTATTGTTCGATCGCTCGCCCTATCGCAACAGATATTGTCTACTTTTTATGGCTTTTATGGTTTGTATATGCCAGCTTTGAAGACTACTTAAATAACGTGATGTTTGATCTCCGATCTGGTTTGAATAAAAATATCTATGTGTGATATTAACACTACGTTTTGGAGTGGTCTTTTGAATCACAATAAGTTAGCATCCCACGCCTTGCATGGAGGCAGGGCAAAAGTCTGAGAGTGAGTATTAGAGTAGAGTTAGCATAGGACGACAAAAAAAAGAAGAAGTCAGCATCGAGATAATAAATGCAGGAAAGTGAAAGAGCAGGGAAGCGTGCTTCTTATTACAAGCGGATCACATGATGCGAAGCAACAGCCACATAAAAAACTCTCCAAAAATCATAGGTGAAATGATTATTAGCATCCGCCATTAATGTCCAGTAGCTCAGGCTAGCAACCTAATTCAAATCATAGTCAGTATGACTCCATTAAATGCCGCATCTCCAACAGCTCCTATCACGCCTCTTGCTCTAAATGATGACGAAAAAGTTGCAGGCAATTGGTCATTAACTCCATGGCCTAGCAATGAAATAATCGACCCTCATACATTTTATTTTTTGGTCAAACGACCCTCATACATGGAGTAGGTGAATAATTTTCTTGTGTTTCCTGATTTTAGGTTCCTAGAACTTTTCCACATTCAAATCCCTGCAATATCATTTCCTGTTGTCTGTGTACCATCTTTCATGTAAATCAAACAACTAAAGTGATCCATGCAAACACCATAATTAGTAATTCATCAGGAAAGGGACAAGATCAAAGACTTCAATTATTGTTGACTGAGGCTCGATGAACACAATACCTCTTGATTAATTTTGCAATTTCCTTGAAGGATATGATACATTACATGAACATACCATACCGTTTTGTTGCATGATTTATTCGAGAGGGCAATGAATTGAAGAGACCTCTCAAGTTCTAGAGTGACGATGATAGCAATGACTCTGACGATGACAACAACAGTAGTGGGCCACTTGAGTACAGCGACCCCAACAAGGAGTAGGATAGCGATGAATGGAAATGATGCGTGACGGTAGTGAGTTAGGGGAGTTAGTTTCCAAGGCGATGATTTCCACAACAACCACTTTTTGAGTTTAGTCGCATGGTAGGCGATGGATGGAATGGCACATGTAGGTGTCACTAGTAAGGTGTAGATCACTTTTTGGATACCCAAGGTTTAGGATCAGAGTTGTTTTTGTCTGTATGCCGCACATGTAATTAAATGATTGAGCCAATGGATGGAAACTGACTTTGACCTGTTATGTTTCTGATTGTACATGTTTGCATAATTTATATTATATGTGCTTTTGCATTAAAGAAGAATTAATGTCTATTAAGATAGCGTTAATTAGGATGGCGTGCTTGGGGTGTCACACCCCAGATGTCCTCACGATGCTAAATAGGTGCGAGATGCCAGGGAGGATACTTGCATGATGATGGCAGTAAGAATTCCTATCGATTATAACCACAACAGCCACTTTTTGAGTTTAGTCGCATGGTAGGCGATGGAAACATGTAGGTGTCACTAGTATGGTGTAGATCTCTTTTTGGATACCCAAGGTTTAGGATCAGAGTTGTTTTTGTCTGTATGCCACACATGTAATTAAATGATTGAGCCAATGGATGGAAACTGACTTTTTTTTTTTTAGTCGATCCTACGCTAATTCTACTCTAACACTCATTCTCAAACTTTTGCCCTGTCTCCTTGCAGGGCATGGGAGTCAAAACCCACTCTTGAAATGAAATCGTCCCCACCCCAATCCTCCCTGAGAAGGTGGGGATTTGAACCTCCAACCTCCCCCTTCCAAGATGGAAGGGTGGCTACTCGGGTGAACCCCCAGTGGTTTGGAAACTGACTTTGACCTGTTATGTTCCTGATTGTACATGTTTGCATAATTTATATTATATGTGCTTCTGCATTAAAGAAGAATTAATGTCTATTAAGATAGTGTTAATTAGGACGGCGTGCCTGGGCACACCCTAGATGTCCTCACAATGCTAAATGGGTGCGAGATGCGCGAGAGGATACTTGCATGATGATGGCAATAGGAATTCCTATCGATTATAACCTAGATACCTTTAAATTGAGCTATTAATTACTTGTTGGGAAAAACTACTACTTCTATTGATTTGTTGTGTTATTTTGAAAGGTTCTCGGGTAAGTTCATGATTTTCTATATTTTATATTAAGATTCATTGTCAATATGGCGATTCATTTATATATTATAAACTGGTGGACCTTCTGCTTGATGGGTTTAGATTCACTGATTGTTGACTTTATCTTTTCAGATCAATAGAAATGTCAATCCCGCTTGCCTCTCCTATGGTCCATTACGGAGGTCCGATCGACTTCTCTTGGCATGGGGACGAGTTTATAGACTCCAATTTCCTGGATATGGTTTTTATCCAAATCGTGTCTTGTTTGACTATGGATATAGGGGCTCCAATGGGGCCCGCGACTCTTGAGTTTGTTGGAATGTATGCCTGCATCAACGAGTGCATGAAGGGTCCCCTCTCGCTATTCGCCGATGGACTAGGAAATGGAGGCAATCCTGTCACATAAAGGGAGGTAGGAGGATGGTTGGATTCTTGGGACTTGGAAGATTTTTTATGGAGCTAAGGGGTTATGGTTAGGCGACCACGTGTACAGTTAGGTTGGGATGGGATAATCGACTTACAGCTGAGTATAGTTAGTAATACTAACCTTTTTGAATTCTCTAGTGTACTCAACTTGTCGCCTGAAGGGTTAATGCTTTTAAAAACCCCAAATTAATATAGATGTGACAAATTTACCCCAAATTAATTTTTTGACCACCAAAAATCCTAAACCGGTATACCTTTGATAAATTTACCCCAAATTGGTACACTATTGACAGATTTACCCTCTATTAGTTTCCGTTAAATTTTACTGTCAAATTATTAAATTAAATGACACGTGACAATTGACTGGTATACCAATTTGGGATTTTACTCTCGGTTTGTCACAGTTTACAATTTTTGTGATTTTTTGTGGTATTAATCCAATTTAACATGGGGTATAATTGTTACAAATGTATTAGTTTAGGATTTTTGGCGGTTGAATAAATTAGTTTGGGGGTAAATATGTCATAGATATACTAGTTTAGGATTTATTATGGTTGGTTAGGGTAAATTTGTCACAGGTGTACCGGTTTGAGATTTTTCATAGTTAAAAAATTAGTTTGGGGTAAATTTGTCACACCGTTTTTCAAGATATTAACCCTATATATAGATAAATAAGAAATGAGGTTGCTCCCTTTGTAGAAGTCCACGCGCATAATGGATTACTTTAGTCCCTTATGCTTCCGCATGCTTAAGAAAAAAGCGAAACAAATAAGACAACTAATTCCTTACACTTACGCATGCTTAAGAAAAAGCGAAACAAATAAAATAACTACGCTATGTTAGCCGTGATATAATGGGGATGTCACACACATATATATACATATGCTTGGGAGTGGAGATATCCAATAACAAGGAAACGACAATGGAGGAGAAATTGCAGGTGTGGGTGATGTTGGCCATGGCTTTATCCCTGCTCCTTGCTGCATCGGCCAAGCCGGGCCTCGCCGTTTACTACCCACCCGAATATTATCGTGAGTGATCCATGATTTCACCTTGATCTTGGTAGAGGTTATTAATGTCCATGTCCGTGTGTTCAGATGCAAATGTTTTGTCTACGTCTACGAAATGTAAAAGGGTTGCTCTGAGAATTGCATTTCCTCTTCCGATTCCGATGGAAAAAGATTGGCGGCGTAGCTTCTCGACTGTCGTGTCCTTAATGTCTTTATTTTTGTTTTTTTGGCAGCCGCGGCTTGTCCAGGGTTCACTCTGAAGAACAGCGGAGTGATGGTCGCGGGAGTGAGTGATGCGTTGTGGAATGGCGGGAGGGCCTGCGGACGGATGCTAAAGGTCAAATGCACCCGTGCGGCTAACCAGTTTCCGAACCCTTGCAAGGCCGGCGTCATCACGGTCAAGGTCGTGGACTACTGCCGGCAACCGTGCAACGGGGTCATCAACCTCTCCAAGGACGCCTTTAAGAAGATCGCCAACCTCGATGCCGGCAAAGTCTGGGTGGACTATTCCTAGGAAGGACCTCGAACCCCTTTCTTGAAGGAAAAACGTATCATTGATACCGAAAATAATGTCTGCTTTTGTGGTTTGGCTTTGCCGGGTTTGAAGACCACTTGAATAACGCAATACTTAATCGCCAATCTAGTTTGAATAAAAATATGATTGTGTGACAATAATACCTCGTTTTGGAATGGTCTTCTGAATAACAAGAAGTTAGCATCGAGATAATAAATGCAGGAAAGCGAAAGCGCAGGGTAAGTGTTTTTTTTAGTAGAAGCGATCACATGATATGAAGAACGGCCACGTATAACGCTCTCGGACAATTGTAGGTGAAATGATTAGCATCTGCGATTAATGTCCAGTAGATCGGTCCACCAATCTAATTCAAATCGGAGTTATTATGACCACATTAGATGCCGAATCTCCAGTAGCTCATGTGTCTTGCTCTAAATGATGAAGAAATAGTTGCATGCAATTGGTCATTATCTTCATGACCTAGCAATGAAATAATCTACCCTCATACATTGAGCAGGTGAATAATTTTCTTGTGCTTTCCTGACTTAGGTGCCTAGAATCTTTTCTACATTGAAATTCTCGCAATAACTTTTCCTGTATGGTTACCATCTTTCGCGTAATTCGAACAACTAATGTGATCTGCACACACACCATAACTAGTAATTCATCAGGGAAGGGGCAAGATCAAAGACTTCAAAATCTACGTCTGAGGCTTGATGAACACGGTACGTCTCAATGATTTTGCAATTTCCTTGAACGATATGATACATCACACGAGCTTGGCAAGAATGATACTCTGGCTATGGACCGGATTAAATTTCCAGAAACCCTGAATAATCTCAATGCAGCAGCTGGAGTTTTCCACCTTTCCACTAAAATAGAGTTAAACTGCACTAAGAAATTTATGCTTGTTTATGGAATTCAAAGAAAGGACTAGACTTGGGGAGGAAGATGAATGCACAACCTTGCTTGTTTAAACTTCGAGTCCTAGTGAAAGAAAGAAAGCAGATTTGTTCGAGAACCCAAACTTATCCTCTTACTATCCTGATCACACCAGAACTCTCTCCCTAAATTTTCCGAGCGACCAAGTTCGAGTTCCATTCAAGCTCTACTATAATTGTCTCTGTTTAGCTTGTCTTCAGCCTCTCTGCTCGTAATGGCCCAGTTATTTGGAATTTGAAGAGAAGCTTCCTGGGCCGATGCCTCTCCCCTTGAATTAGGCTTCTCCTCTTTTCCCCTCGCCCAGATTCATGATAACGAAAAGCCTTCTCTTTTGCTCCTTCCAATACTAGTATCCCAACTACTGTTGCCGAATTCACCGCTTTTTGTCGCATCAAAGCCATCAAATGTCTCCCTGATTCACAACTACACACTGACATTGCCTGGCAGGGACCGGGTCTCAGTGGTAGGGTGGGTTTCCTGCTCGGCTGCTTCTTCAATGGGGTCCTAATTGCTACTAGCGATGTGGAAGATTCATCTGTCACATACTCATAAGACCCCATGTAGAACCATCTTCTTGAAACCAAAGTGTTATTGGTATCACTTGTGCTACTACATTCACCACCATCCACGTTCCTAATTTCCCTAGCCTGATAGACACCATCCTCTCCACTGAATCCACCATTTCAGTCTGCTTCGTGGCGTCTCTCGCACCAAAATCGCAAGACTTGCACAATAAATCGGCGAGAGACCACCCGAATTTGTCTCTTGTTGAAGGACCATCTTCTAAGGGCAAGCGGTTCCGCAATAAGTTCAGATTGTTGGAACTGGTTCTAGTTTTTGCAACCTAAATCCCACCTTATATATCCTGAAATATTCATGAAATTGGTGAAGTGCTTTCTTGTTTTGTTTCATTTTTTTTTCTTGCTTCAATTTTAGTCAAGCAAAATAAAAATTAAAATAATAACAAAAATACCTGTTCAGATAGATAGAGTTTCATTAGCGAGACTACCTATCAAAAATAGAACCAATTATAAGTGACGTAATCTGTTAAACCTAATAAGAGATACATGTGTAGGTAGGGCTTGTTAATTTGAGGTTTCCAAAGTGTATTGTATACTGAATTTCTTCTGCAATGAATATACATATACATTGTAGGTAGGGAAAATTACCAAAACAATCCTAAACCCAGTACAATTTTTCCAATTCAGTCATAATTTTTTTTTTTCATACAATTTAATCCTAAACATTTTGTAATTATGTCAATTCAGTCTATTTGGCCAAATTTGGTCGACTCGCACTAATGTGGAGGTCGGCCAACTAGCTGACTCTGTTGTGGCAATTTTTTAATGATATTTTATTTTTCGAATTTTTTATTAAGTTTTTCTTTTTTCTTTCTTTCTTTCTTCTTCTTCTTCTTCTTATGGCTAGTCATTGAACAAGCCAAAGGCTATGACCGGTGAGGGTGAGCCTCGTTGTTGCAACGCTGGGTGAGCTCGCCCTCGTTGTCACGATGCTAGGTGAGGTCTCGCCCAGCCATGGTGAGGCGTGCCCTCACCCAACATTGCGATGGCGAGCCTCACCTTAGCCACATTTGGGTGAGAGTGAACCTCGTCATGGTTAGGTGAGCTCGACTCACTTGCAACGATGAGGTCTTGCCTAGCGCCACGACAGTGAGGCTCGCCTTCGCCAAATCTAGGTGCGAGCGAGCCTCGCATGGTTGGGCGAGCTTGACCTTGCCTAGTGACGGCAAGACCTTGCTGGCCCTAGCCTCTAGCCGGTCTGACGACGGGCTAGAAGAAAAAGAAAAAATTAATAAAAAATTCAATATATATTAACAAATTGCCACATCAATGTTGGCTAGACAACTAGCGCTAGTTGGCATTTACATCAACACTAGCCGACTAAATTTCGCCGATGGACTAAATTGGCATAATTATAAAAGATTTATCATTGAATTTGCAAAAAAAAAAGAAAAAATTATGATTGACTTGGAAAAATTGCAATAAGTTTAGGGCTATTTTGATAATTTTCCCATTGTAGGTGAATTGTAATGGGTACATATCTTCCACCTATAACAAAGTTAAGTATATATTTGCATGATTTCCATGATCATATCTCCCATCAGATGATGACCTTGGTCTCATATATGTTTGCATCCTCCGCGCGAGTTGACATGCAAGTCTTTTCACTGAAGAGCAATGACTAAACATAGAGACTGGACCCAATCTTCATGGTGGATCATCCTCCACAGATACATTTTGTATTTTGACAATGCAATGCCCACATGACTTATATACCCAATTCTCCCTGTATCTTTTTCTTCCTTAAAGAGAGGGAATAACCTCTAGTTATTTTACATCCTAGTGATCCCAAGCTCCCGACGAGGGTCAAAATGAAACTTTTTAAGAACTTGCTTAGGTTCAACCATATAGTACAATTTCCCACTAACTTACCGTGACCAAATTCAACTTTTCATGGTTCGGCGGTCAAGTTGGAAAATATATTGCTTTCTCATATTCACACAAATAATCTTATTTGACTAGAAACAATACTAATTTGAAAGGAAAAATCACTTTAGTCCATAAGTGACAACTAGCCAAGAGGTCAAATCAATGACTTCCAAGTCTTTCCATTGGAGAGTAATGACTAATTATAGAGACTCGACCCAATCTTTACGGTGGATCAAACTCTATGGATGCGTTCCTTATTTTAATGTGCATGTACCCACGCGCCTTGTACTCCCAATTTTCTTTGTATCTTTTATTTTTCTAGGGAGAAGGAATACCCTTTAGTTATTTTACATCCGGTTAATCCAAAGATCTAGACAAGGACCGAGATGAAGCCTTTTAAGGATCTGCTAGTGGCTAGGTGAGCCGTGACTTAGATTTGGCAAGGTTGAGCCTTGTTGGCCCCCCGTCTTTGGCCAATTACCGGCCATCACCAAGGCTCGGCAACCAACTAGAGGAGGAAGAAGAAGAAGGGAGGAAAAAAAGAAAAGAAAAAAAATTACAAAAATCTCAAAAAATTATTAACAAATTTTAAAAAATTTCACGTTACAAAAAAATTTGAGAGTTGTGCCAAGCGCTTTTCTATTATTTTTCTATTTTGATAATAGAAATTTTAGGGTTGTACCAAACATGTTCCTATACTTCAAAATTCATCTAAGGAATAAATATTGAAAAAAATTATTTTTGAGTGAAACAAAAATGTTATCAAACGTACCTCACTATAACCAAATTCAACTTTTCATGATTCGAGGGTCAAGTTGGGGAATATATTGGCTTCTAACATATTCACACGAAGAATCTTATTTCACTAAAAACAACACTGATCCATAGTGAAAAATCACTTTAGTCCAAAAGTGACAACAAGCAAACAGGTTCACTCACTGACTTTCAAGTCTTTCCACTGGAAAGCAATGACTAAACATAGAGACTCGATCCAATTTTAACAGTAAATCATACATACATACATACATACATACATATATATATATAGTGACATCCGGTCTCGGACATGTAGCCAGCAATGCCATGCCACCACACTAGGCATTGGATCACGTCGTCACATCTCGTTATACCTTACCACACTACCAATTCAGTTCGTTTCCGTCATTGCCGAGACAACTCAGCTATGACGGCTCAAGCCGTGCCAAGTCAACAGCTCCGTGACCTCTCCTACGCGCACGAGCCGCATCCATCTCAGCCCGTCTCATCTCCGTGCACACCCTCCCTCCCTCTCTCTCTCTCTCTCTCTCTCTCTCTCTCTCTCTCTCTCTCCAGCTGTCTACCTCGCCATGAAATTAAAGCGGTGGGTGCCTTCGCATTGCTCGAAGAGGTGCGAAGAGGGAGACCGCACCATGAAGACACGGCAACAATTTCCCTTTCTCTCTTCCACGAATCCAGTCAACGGTCAAAGCCATCTATTTTCTCTTGGGCGTGACACGCGATAGCTAGCTGGTCTTCTCTCTTGTCGCCAGCATCCAACGAACCGCTCAAAGTCAATAGCGGTGGTCTGTGGAAGACCATTGCCGCATCCCCGAAACCGCAGCTCGCTCGTTCATCCTCATTTCACGTGGCCACTGCCCCTCATTCTGTGAAAGCCGAATGCTCTCTTCACCTGCAATGCTGCAAACATAGCCATAGTCGCCCGTAGCTTGGCCGATGACCCGCATCACCATCTTCTTGCCGTCGCCTCAGTTTGGACCATAGCAACCGGGATTCAGGGAGCTACTGAGTCGCCACTGCAATCCTCTAGGACTCGTGACAAGTGGATATTCTCTGTTCTATCTTATATCAATGGTTTGTCGTGTGACAATGAGAGTTTCCTCAAAAATCTATTGAATCTAGTGTTTCTGGAGGCATTAGCGCCTAGTCGTAAGTTTTGGATAAAGTTATAAGTTAAAAAGTTTGAAACTTTAGTCGTGGATGAATATATGAGTTATGGGAAGGTGGTACGTGAAATCAGCATACATACTTGGGCTGAAGGTACCGAAGGGTTGAGTCAAAATATCATGACAGGTTCGGTTTTAATCCAACCCTCGATTTTGTTTATGGGGCATCCTTCCCGAAAGTCGTAGCTTATTGACTATTTCACAACATACTTTAATTTCAGATTTTTCAAACTTCATACGAAAAAAATATATTTGAAAAATTATAGAGCCTGGAATCTATTTTTAAGGCTACTGAATGGACCTCTTCCTATCTTTCATTTCCCACAAAATTTTCGGTCAAGAATTCTTACATGCATCTTTCATGAAAATTGTAGAGTACATTATCCCATCACATATAAAATTTCCATGATTTTTTTTTTATCTCACTTAGTTTGCAAAACATTTATTTTCCTACTCCATTGTGTTCGGGAAATTCCTACTATTTTGGCCTGGTTTACTAAAAATTATTTAGAATTGTATGAGCTAAATTAGACTTTGAGTACTTCACAGAAAATGTCCCTTTAGATTATTTCTATCTTATGTTAAAATTTTATAATTTTTTAAATCTATTTACCTAGACAACAACCGTTGTTTCTAAAGGCGTGTAGAACGCCTTTTAAGGCTAGGTTAAGGTCTAGGGTATGAAATTCTTTTTATAGTTCATCTAATGTAGGCACAGGTGAAAATATGTCAATCTAGGGGATAAAATGACTAGGGGTTCATTAGTTTCACATTTGAGTTCCCGGGTAATAGTAATGGCAACATGTTTTTTAAATGGAATTATGGGATTATTGCATTATGGTATGGATGTGTGACTAGGATTATCATTGGTCCTTAGGATGACAATGCCCCGAGTTGTTGTAGAGATATCTAGAAGGGTAATTGGGTTCCTCCAGATGCCTGGAAGGGTGTAACACGGTTCTCCCATGTGATATCCTGAATTTTCACCCGCTTAATTAGCGGAGGGCGAAAATTCAAGGAAGGATTAAGGTCGGCAATGATTAAGGTAGAGATATCAATATCTTGAGACACCTTTTATTCGACCTATTTGAGTCCAAGAATATAGGAAAATTCATTGGATAATTATAGAATATAGTTTTGACTATATTCTTGTGTTAAATTAAAATCTTATGGTCAATTGATTAATATGGTGATTATACTCTAAAGGATACTTTATATTATATAATGAATGATTAAATTATAATCAAATGAATTACTATTAAGCCTAATCACCTTATGGTTGGTCACCTATTACCTAACATTAGCCCCAAAAATTTCATTTTTGCTCTTGGATGATTTAATGCATGTAATCATGGGTGAATAGTGACCAAGCCAATGGATTTTCATGCAACAAGTGTGTTCAACAAGCCAAATGAACACTCTCTCTCTTTCTTAAGCATGACCAATGCCCTCTCTCTCTCTCTCTTCCTCATTTTCGTCATTTTGGCCTAAGAGTTCTCTCCATTTCTCTCCCTCTCTCTCTCGGCTCCTCCATCACCGAACTCTCTCTTCCACATTTGCTTGCCATTTCTTGCGCGAATTCTCACTACAAGTGAAGCTAGATCTTAAGGCAAGGAAATGAGACTTATTCTTAAGCCTCTTGGGGCGCGCATGACAAAATTTCTAGAATAGAAATCAATTTCTGGTCAGAAATTGATTTCTCAATTTCTATTCCATGGACGAATTCCTAAGTAAAGAAACGCGTTTGATAATGATTCAAAATTTTTATTTCTAGAATAAAAATTCGTTTGGTAAAAGAATAAAATTTCTATTTCTAGGAGCAGTGACGATCGGTGTCCGATGGCCGAAGTCCAACATCTGGTAACTGCCGGCGAGCGGCCGGAGTTCGGAGTCCGACGTCCGGAGTTCGACATCCAGCATCCGGCATCGGACGTCCGAAGTTCGGCATCCAACGTTCGACTAGCAGACAACCGCCATCCAACGTCCAGAGTTAAGCGTTCGATGTCTGGAGTCTGTCAACAGGTGGCTGGTGGCCAAAGGCCAAAGTCCGACAGGCGGCGGCGAGCAGCTGACATCCAACGGCCGGTGACAAGCAACGGGCGATTAACGGCAAACGTTCAATGGTCGGCAATGGGCCTCTAACGTCCAACGGTTGGCAATGAGCAGCCAACGACCGACGGGCATCCGACGGCCGACGATCGACAACGGGTGGCTGGAGTTTGGTAGCTGGCGATCGGCGGCGGGTGGCTAGTGGTGGCAAGTGGCAAGCGTCCAGCATCCCACGGGCGGCTGGTGGGCGATGGGCGGTAACAAGAGTGAACATTGAAAAAAATTTTGATTTCTCGTTTCTGTTCCAGAAATATAAAAGCTAAAAATTTTAACTTATGATTTCTACTCTAAATTTATTTCTGGAATACAAATCTAGTTCAGAAATAGAAAAATTAAATTGTATTACCAAACAGATTTCTATTCCAAATCTGTTTCGGGGAACAAAAAAACAGAGAAATCGAGAAATAGAAATGTTGTCATGCGCGCTCTTGATCTCTCTTTCTCTTGGTTTTGCTAGCTTAGGTCACATTGGAGGTTGTTTTGGTGCTTGATGTGTTGATTCTTTGGTTTAAACATTTTTCTTTGAGTTCAAGTGACCAAGCCCATAATTCCTGAGGAATGACTTTGGTCGAGGCTTATAAGGGAGGCTTGAGTCATTTTTATGAGGTGCATGTTGATTTCTAGTGATCTTTGAGTCTTGTGTCATTGGTCGACAGTTCCCTGACCATGCGACGCTTGACAAGCAAAATTCGCTAGGCCAGCCTTTCTTCTATCGTTGTTCTAATGAGCAATATGGCGAATAGCTTCTTTATATGAGATCGTACCACGCCCGGCTTAGCTCGAGCATCTAGTCCATCGAGTGAGACAATAGATCTCTTTAGGCTCAACAACTGGTTTTGGCCTGCCATGGCCTCATCAGGAAAGCGACCTCTGCTCCCAACCAGTTTATCCACAAGAGGCCAACCCCGCCTTCAGAGCTTCTAAGTAATATAATCATTCTATCCTAGAACTCTTAGCACCAATTGTCCTGATGCCACTCCTACAAACCAGTTGTATTCGTCCCCTCTACATCCTCACTTTTCACTCGATAACCCCAAGCACCACTCACAAGTGTCACGAGTGCGGGAGGATTCACAAACTGTGACACTTGCATGTGGTTAATCTAGCCATGGATGGTTGAGACGATAAACTAGATGTTAAGTTTGTGCTTTGCATGTGTCATTGATGGCTGTGGTTGTGAGATGAAGCTGAGACGAAGTCTTGCATGGCTGTTTTACCTTGTTGTGTGATTTTTTTATGAGTGGAAGTTGATGAGGTGACGATAGGACTGGATCCGTGTACATGGATTAAGCTCAGAAAACTGTGTGCACATGGTACCCTTTTGTCTTTCTATTTTTTCTGCAACTTTTCTAGACTAGATCTTAAGAAATTTCCTTCTTCAGAGTTGTTTTTAAAATCTAAAGCTTAACATACTTAAATTTCAGATTTTTAAGAGTTAATTTGGATGGCCAAATGGTCATATTCCTTTTTGGTGTCCCACTGTCCAATACCATCGAGATGGTGACCCTCACTGCTTCTTGATTTTCTATGGATTTTTCTAGTCAAAATATTGATGAGTTTTCCCCATAAAATTGTTCTAAATTATTTTTTTACAACATATTTAAATTTGCGAATTTTTGAAGGTGACGTGAATTATGTGGAAACTAATTTCCAAAGGTTTATCCATTCTGTTTTGAGGCTCTGTTTCGCTCCAAGTTCAAGCAAAACAAAGGCATTGTTTCATGTCGATTTTGACCTCATGTTCTTCATGAGAAATCTTTTTCAATGTCTTTTCTGTAACATATCCAAAAATTAGAATTTTTGAAGGTCATTTACTATTTTAATTGAAGTGATTTTCAAGATCGGAAAAAACTGCCCCTTTCTAACCTTTTTTAAAGATGAGGCTTTCATGAAGGGAAAACGTCAGCATTTTCCGTTAAAAAATTCGACGGTGTTAACTTTAGGACTCGATTGAAACAATTTGACAAGTTTTAGGACTTGATTGCATTTTTTGCAAGTTTTAGGACTCAATTGTATTTTCGTGACAAGTTTTAGGACTTCTATAGCACTTATCCCATAAATAAATAAGAAATGAGGTTGCTCCATTTCTAGAAGTCCACGCGCATGATGGATTACTTTTGTTCCTTATGCTTCCGCATGCTTAAAAAAAAGCGAAACAAATAAGACAACTAATTCCTTATACTTCCGCATGCTTAAGAAAAAGCGGAACGAATAAGATAACTATGCTATGTTAGCCATGACGTACTGGGGTTGTCACACACATATATATACGTATGCTTGGGAGTGGAGATGTCCAATAACAAGGAAACGAAAATGAAGGAGAAATTGCAGGTGTGGGTGATGTTGGCCATGGCTTTATCCCTGCTCTCTGCTGCATCGGCCAAGCCGGCCCTTGCGGATTACCACTCGCTGCCTTATTATCGTGAGTGTTCTGTAATTTCACCTGACCTTAGTAGAGGTTATTAGTGTCCATATCCGCGTGTCTACGTCTCATGTTTTCACATTTTTCTGGAGTCGACATCAATGAAATGCGAAAGGGTTTCTCAGTGAATTGCATTTCCTCTTCCAATTCCGTTGAAAAAAATAGGCGTCGTAGCTTCTCAAATGTCGCGTCCTTTTCTTTGGTTTTATTTTTTTGGCAGCTGGGGCTTGTGCAGGGTTCGATATTAACAACAGCGGATTGATGATCACGGGAGTGGGGGACAAATTGTGGGACAACGGGAAGGCCTGCGGACGGATGCTGACGGTCAGATGCACCCGCTCTGCTAACGGCTTTCCGAAACCTTGCAAGCACGGCGGCATCACGGTCAAGGTCGTGGACTACTGCCAGCAACCGTGCGACATCAACCTCTCCGAGGATGCCTTCGCCAGTATCGCCAACCCTGACGCCGGTAGTGTCTGGGTGGACTACTCCTAGGAAGGGACTCGAGACCCTTTTCCTGAAGGAAGAACATAAAGTTCGGGGACGATCACGAAGATATTGTCTGCTTTTTATGGCTTTTATGGTTTGTATATGCCGGCTTTGAAGACTACTTAAATAACGTGATGCCTGATCTCCGATCTGGTTTGAATAAAAATATCTATGTGTGATATTAACACTGCGTTTTGGAACGGTCTTTTGAACAACAAGAAGTCAGCATCGAGATAATAAATGCAGGAAAGTGAAAGGGCAGGGAAGCGTGCTTCTTATTACAAGCGGATCACATGATGCGAAGCAACAGCCACATAAAAAACTCTCCGAAAATCGTAGGTGAAATGATTAGCATCCGCCATTAATGTCCAGCAGCTCAGGCCCAGCAACTTAATTCAAATCGTAGTCAGTATGACTCCATTAAATGCCGCATCTCCAACAGCTAACATGCCTCTTGTTCTAAATGATGAAGAAAAAGTTGCAGGCATTTGGTCATTAACTCCATGGCCTAGCAATGAAATAATCGACCCTCATATATATATATATTTGGTCAAACGACCCTCATACATGGAGTAGGTGAATAATTTTCTTGCGTTTTCCTGATTTTAGGTTCCTAGAACTTTTCCACATACAAATCCCTGCAATATCATTTCCTGTTGTCTGCGTACCATCTTTCATGTAAATCAAACAACTAATGCGATCCATGCAAACACCATAATTAGTAATTCATCAGGAAAGGGGCAAGATCAAAGACTTCAATTATTGTTGACTGAGGCTCGATGAACACAGTACCTCTTGATTAATTTGCAATTTTCTTGAAGTTTATGATACATTACATGAACATAGCAAGCAATGATACTATGGCTATGAGCAGAAGTGACCTGGACTCTATCCCCGTCCCATTCCCAGAGCAGGTCTCCCATGTCGGGCCTGCTCCACCGCAAGAAGAACGGTGGCACCCTCACGTCCCTACTCGACCTGATGATTGGGAGATATGGGAAATTGAGGCTAGAGGGCGGTGCCCTGGCGTCTGTCGCTAGAGGGCCTAGATCCGAACGGAGGCGAGACAGGCGACCCGTGGAGGAACAACCCTAGGGCCAGCAGGTGAAAGGCTTGCTTTACAGAGCACTGTCGGGGAGCTCTGGAGGCGAAGAGAGATGAGTGAGAAGGCAGAGAGGAGGAAGGGGGAGGCGGCTAGAAGAGAAGGCACGAGGCAACAAGGAGGAGGAGCTCTGCAGGCGGAGATAGACATGAGCGAGGAGGCAGAGAGGAGGAAAAAGCTCCACAGGGAGGGGAACAGAGTAAGAGCTTTGTTTCATATAGCGGGGGAAATAATTTCTGTTTTTCGAAAAGCGGAAGTGATTTTCCTTTATTTTAAATGACTTGTTCCAATTAACAGAAATTATTTCCTAGATCCATTCATTTTTCTTGAAATAAATAACTGAAAATTCGAAAAAATGTATTCCAATGTAAGCTTATGTTAATAATTTGTCAAAATATTTAGGACTGAAATGATACAATTATAAATTTAGGATTTTGTTGGTAATTTTCCTGGTTTGCCTTCGCGGGGCTTGAAGTGAGAACTGGAATAATGCTTGCTATACAAGCGAGTGTAGATTTCTTAAGAATAAAATTAAGCAGATCATTACTGGAACTCCCTTACTTTGTTGTGAGATTATATCCTATATGATGCTGCATTTGGCGATATGACATCATAATTAAGGAAGCACTCTGCCCTAATGAATGTGTACGCCCCCGTGTTCTATACGCGTCGATATTATTTTGCATGGTTAAGTTTGCTTTTCACTTGGATAGATTAGACGGACCATCGAAAATTTTGCATATTACAAACATGGTCTTAACACTTAGCGACTAGACCATTAATATTATCTTACTTTCCACTAGTTCATGTACCGTAACCAAATTCAACTTCTCGTGGTTTGAATGTCAAGTTGGATATTATAATGGATTCATACATATTCACATGAAGAACAGTGATAGAATAGCTAGTTTGACTGAACGAAACTGGTGCGATCTTTCCTCGACTCCGACAAACTATAGAAAAATCCCACGTTTGACATCTTGACTATAAACAATCCCGATTCGCAATGTAGTGTTCATACGGTCCAATTCTTCCGTGCTCACCATCCGACGGCCAACATTCCTCCAAACTTGATCCGACGGCCTGGGCCTCTCGTCGTGACCTGTGGGGTACAATAGCACGACACCGAAGAAACTATCTAGTCGTGACGAGGATGGGACTGAAGAGAAATTGATTTCCAAGTTCGAACAGTGCGGGGCCACTTTAATTTTAGTCCAAAAGACCGCTGACCTATTGACTTCCAAGTCTTTCCACTGAAGAGCGATTGCTAATGCACAATGAGACGACCCGGCCTTCATGGTGGATCGACTCCTCCGTATATTTATGTATGCCTGGGATCGAAGATTCTTCAAGCCATAACTAGGAAGCGGCAATGGAGGTGAAATTGCAGGTGCTGGTGGCGTTGGCCATGGCTTTGTCCTTATTCTCTGCTGCATCGGCCACGGCGGGCCTCGCTGTTTACTACGCACCCGAATATTATCGTGAGTGATCCATGATTTCACCTTGATCTTGGTAGAGGTTATTAATGTCCATGTCCATGTGTTTAGATGCAAATGTTTTGTCTACGTCTCGTGTTTTCTATGAAATGTAAAAGGGTTGCTCTGACAATTGCATATCCTCTTCCGATTCCGATGGAAAAAGATTGGCAGCGTAGCTTCTCGAATGTCGTGTCCTTATGTCTTTATTTTTGTTTTTTGGCAGCCGCGGCTTGTCCAGGGTTCACTCTGAAGAACAGCGGAGTGATGGTCGCGGGAGTGAGCGATGCGTTGTGGAATGGCGGGAGGGCCTGCGGACGGATGCTGAAGGTCAGATGCACCCGTGCGGCTAACCAGTTTCCGAACCCTTGCAGGGCCGGCGTCATCACGGTCAAGGTCGTGGACTACTGCCGGCAACCGTGCAACGGGGTCATCAACCTGTCCCAGGACGCCTTTGCGAAGATCGCCAACCTCGATGCCGGCAAAGTCTGGGTGGACTATTCCTAGGAAGGACCTCGAACCCCTTTCATGAAGGAAAAACGTATGGACGATACCGAAAATAATGTCTGCTTTTGTGGTTTGGCTTTGCCGGGTTTGAAGACCACTTGAATAACGCGATACTTAATCACCGATATGGTTTGAATAAAGATATGATTGTGTGACGTTAATACCTCGTTTTGGAATGGTCTTATGAATACCAAGAAGTTAGCATCGAGATCACAGGGTACGTGTTTTTCTTATTACGAGCGATCACATGATATGAAGAACGGCCACGTATAATGCTCTCGGACAATTGTAGGTGAAATGATTAGCATCCGCAATTAATGTCCAGTAGGTCGGTCCACCAATCTAATTCAAATCGGAGTTATTATGACCACATTAAATGCCGAATCTCCAGTAGCTCATGTCTCTTGCTCTAAATGATGAAGAAATAGTTGCAGGCAATTGGTCATTATCTTCATGGCCTAGCAATGAAATAATCTACCCTCATACATTGAGCAGGTGAATAATTTTCTTGTGTTTCCTGACTTAGGTACCTAGAATTTTTTCTACATTGAAATCCTCGCAATAACTTTTCGTGTCTGGTTACCATCTTTTGCGTAATTCGAACAACTAATGTGATCCCCGCACACACCATAAATAGTAATTCATCAGGGAAGGGCCAAGGTCAAAGACTTCAAAATCTACGTGTCTGAGGCTCGATGAACATGGTACGTCTCAATGATTTTGCAATTTCCTTGAACGATATGATGCATCAAACGAGCATGGCAAGAAATGATACTCTAGCTATGGACCAGATTAAATTTCCAGAAACCCTTAATAATCTCAATGCAGCAGCTGGAGTTTTCCACCTTCCAGTAAAAATGAGTTGAACTACACGAAGAAATTTATCTTGTTTCTGGAATTCGAAGAAAGGACTAGACATGGGGTGAGGAAGATAAATGCACGACTTTGCTTTTTTGCACTTCGAGTCCTAGTGAAAGAAAGAAAGCGGATTTGTTCGAGAATCTAAATTATACTCTTACTATCCTGATCACACCAGAACTCGCTCCCTAAATTTTCCAAGCGACCAAGTTCGAGTTCCATCCAAGCTTGTCTTCGGCCTCTCTGCTCGTAATGGCCCAGTTATTTGGAATTTGAAGAGAAGCTTCTTGGGCCGATGCCTCTCCCCTTGAATTTGGCTTCTCCTTCTTTCCCCTCGCCCAGATTCTCAATATCGAAAAGCCTTCTCTTTTGCTCCTTCCAATACTAGTATCCCAACAACACGCTGACATTGCTTGGCGGGGACCGGGTCTCGATGGTAGGGTGGGTTTCCTGCTCGGCTGCTTCTTCAATGGGGTCCTGGTTGCTACTAGCGATGTGGAAGATTCATCTGTCATGTACACATAAGACCCCATATAGAACCATCTTCTTGAAACCAGAGTGTTATTGGTATCACTTGTACTGCTACATTCACCACCATCC
Organism: Eucalyptus pauciflora; assembly: GCA_007663325.1. Classification (NCBI taxonomy): domain Eukaryota; kingdom Viridiplantae; phylum Streptophyta; class Magnoliopsida; order Myrtales; family Myrtaceae; genus Eucalyptus; species Eucalyptus pauciflora. Next base: position 1,737,754 of record VMYD01000248.1, read on the forward strand.
ACGTTCCTAATTTCCCTAGCCTGATAGACACCATCCTCTCCCCTGAATCCACCATTTCAGTCTGCTTCGCGGCGTCTCTCGCATCAAAATCGCAAGACTTGCACAATAAATCGGCGAGGGACCACTCGGATTTGTCTCTTGTTGAAGGACCATCTTCTAAGGGCAAGTGGTTCCTCAATAAGTTCAGATTGTAGGAATTGGTTCTAACTTTTGGAACCTAAATCCCACCTTATATATCCTGAAATATTCATGAAATTGGTGAAGTCCTTTCTTTTTTTGTTCCTTTTTTTTTTTTTGGCTTCAATTTTAGTCAAGCAAAATAAAAATAAAAATAATTGAGGCTTGCCTTCGCCAAATCTAGGTGAGAGCGAGCCTCGCCATGGTTTGGTGAGCTTGACCTTGCCCAGTGATGGCAAGACCTTACTGGCCCTAGCCTCTAGCCAGTCCGACAACTGGCCAGAAGAAAACGAAAAAATTAATAAGAAATTCAACATAAATAATATATTAACAAATTGCCACATCAATGTTGGCCAAACAACCAGCGCTAGTCGGCATTTACGTCGCATTAGCCGACTAAATTTCGCCGAATGGACTGAATTGGCATAATTATAAAAGATTTATAATTGAATTGGCAAAAAAAAAAAGATTTATGATTGACTTGGAAAAATTGTAATATTTTGATCATTTTTCCATTGTAGGTGAATTCTAATGGGTACATATCTTCCACCTATAACAAAGTTAAGTATATATTTGCATGATGTCCATGATCATATCTCCCATCAGATGATGACCTTGGTCTCATATATGTTTGCATCCTCCGCGAGTTGTTGCCTCCGGAGGAAGAGCGGGGGGTGGGTGGGGTGTGGTGGCTTGGGCGAGGGAGTGGAGTTATGGCGGCTGGAGTGAGGGATGAATTTTGGGGCGATGGCCAAGTTCACTTTAGTCTAGAAGTGACAACAAACAAAGAGGTTCACTCACTTGACATCCAAGTCTTTTCACTGAAGAGCAATGACTAAACATAGAGACTTGACCCAATCTTCATGGTGGATCATCCTCCACAGATACATTTTGTATTTTAACAGGCCAATGCCCACATGACTTATGTACCCAATTCTCTCCGTATCTTTTTCTTCCCTAAAGAGAGGAAATAACCTCTAGTTATTTTACATCCTAGTGATCCCAAACTCTCGACCAGGGTCGAAATGAAACTTTTTAAGAATTTGCTTAGGTTCAACCATATAGTAGAATTTCCCACTAACTTACCGTGACCAAATTCAACTTTTCATGGTTCGGCAGTCAAGTTGGAAAATATATTGCTTTCTCATATATTCACACAAATAATCTTATTTGACTAGAAACAATACTAATTTGAAAGGAAAAATCACTTTAGTCCATAATTGACAACTAGCCAAGACGTTCACTCAATGACTTCAAGTCTTTCCATTGGAGAGTAATGACTAATTATAGAGACTTGACCCAATCTTTACGGTGGATCAAACTCTATGGATACGTTCCTTATTTTAATGTTCATGTATCCGCGTGCCTTGTACTCCCAATTTTCTTTGTATCTTTTATTTTTCTAGGGAGAAGGAATACCCTTTAGTTATTTTACATCCCGTTAATCCCAAGATCTAGACAAGGACCGAGATGAAGCCTTTTAAGGATTTGCTAGTGGCTAGGTGAGGCATGACTTAGATTTGGCAGGTTGAGCCTTGTTGGCCCTCATCTTTGGCCAATTACCGGCCATCACCAAGGCTCGGCAACTGGCTAGAGGAGGAACAAGAAGAAGGGAGGAAAAAACAGAAAAGAAAAAAAAGGAGAAATTAAAAAAAAAAAAAATCTCAAAAAATTATTAACAAATTATTAAAAAATTTCACGTTACAAAAAAATTCGAGAGTTGTGCTAAGCACTTTTCTATTCTTTTTCTATTTTGATAATAGAAATTTAGGGTGATACCAAACATGTTCCTATACTTCAAAATTCGTCCAAGGAATAAATATTGAAAAAACTTATTTCTGAGCGAAACAGATATTTAATCAAACGTACCTCACTATAATCAAATTCAAACTTTTCGTGATTCGAGGGTCAAGTTGGGGAATATATTGGCTTCTAACATATTCACACGAAGAATCTTATTTGACTAGAAGCAACACTGATCCGTAGTGAAAAATCACTTTAGTCCAAAAGTGACAACAAGCAAACAGGTTCACTCACTGACTTTCAAGTCTTTCCACTGGAAAGCAATGACTAAACATAGAGACTTGACCCAATTTTCACAGTATATATATATGACATCCAGTCTCGGACACGTAACCAGCAACGCCATGCCACCCACTAGACATTGGGTCACGTCGTCACATCTCGTTATACCTTACCACACTACCAATTCAGTTCGTTTCCGTCATTGCCAAGATAACTCAGCTATGACGGCTCAAGCCGTGCCAAGTCAACAGCTCCGCGACCTCTCCTACGGCGCACGAGCCGCATCCATCTCAGCCCGTCTCATCTCCGTGCACACCTTCCCTCCCTCCCTCCCTCCCTCCCTCTTTCTCTCTCTCTCTCTCTCTCTCTCTCTCTCCAGCCGTCTACCTCGCCATGAAATTAAAGCGGTGGGTGCCTTCGCATTGCTCGAAGAGGTGCGAAGAGGGAGACCTCTCTCTCTCTCTCTCTCTCCAGCCGTCTACCTCGCCATGAAATTAAAGCGGTGGGTGCCTTCGCATTGCTCGAAGAGGTGCGAAGAGGGAGACCGCACCATGAAGACACGGCAACAATTTCCCTTTCTCTCTTGCACGAATCCAGTCAGCGGTCAAAGCCATCTATTTTCTCTTGGTCGTGACACGCGATAGCTAGCTAGTCTTCTCTCTTGTCGCCAGTATCCAACGAACCGCTCAAAGTCAATAGCGGTGGTCTGTGGAAGACCATTGCCGCATCCCCGAAACCGCAGCTCGCTCGTTCCCCGAAACCGCAGCTCGCTCGTTCATCCTCATTTCACGTGGCCACTGCCCCTTATTCTGTGAAAGCCGAATACTCTCTTCACCTGCAATGCTGCAAACATAGCCATCTTCGCCCGTAGCTTGGCCGATGACCTGCATCGCCATCTTCTTGCTGTCGCCTCAGTTCGAACCATAGCAGCCGGGATTCAGGGAGCTACTGAGTCGCCACCGCAATCCTCTAGGACTCATGGCAAGTGGACATTCTCAGTTCTATCTTATATCAATGGTTTGTCGTGTGATAAAGAGAGTTTCCTCAAAAATCTATTGAATCTAGTGTTTCTGGAGGCATTAGCACCTAGTCGCAGGTTTCAGATAAAGTTATAAGTTAAAAAGTTTGAAACTTTAGTCGTGGATGAGTATATGAGTTATGGGAAGGTGGTACGTGAAATCAGCATACATACTTGGGCTGAAGGTACCGAAGGGTTGAGTCAAAATATCATGACAGGTTCGGTTTTAATCCGACCCTCGATTTTGTTCACAGGGCATCCCTCACAAAAGTCATCCCTTATTGACTGTTTCACAACATACTTTAATTTCAGATTTTTCAGACTTCGTACGACAAAGTATATTTGAAAAACTATAGAGCCTGGAATATATTTTTAAGGCTACTAAATGGACCTCTTCCTATTTTTCATTTCCCACAAAATTTTCGGTCAAGAATTCTAACATGCATCTTTCATCAAAATTGTATAGTACATTATATACTATCACATATAAAATTTCCATGATTTTTTTATCTCACTTAGTTTGCAAAACATTTATTTTCCTACTCCATTACGTTTGGGAAATTCCTACTATTTTGACTTGATTTACTAAAAATTATTTAGAATTGTATGAGCTAAATCAGACTTTGAGTACTTCACAGAAAATGTCCCTTTAGATCTTTTCTATCTTATGTTAAAGTTTTATAATTTTTAAATCTATTTACCTAGACAACAACTATTGTTTCTGAAGATGTGCGGAACACCTTATAAGGGTAGTTTAAGGTCTAGGGTATGAAATTCTTTTTTATAGTTCGTCTAATGTAGGCACAGATGAAAATATGTCAATCTAGGGGATAAAATGACTGAGGGTTCATTAGGTTCATGTTCGAGTTCCTAGGTAATAGTAATGGTAACGTGCTCTTTAAATTGAATTATCGAAGTAATGCATTATGGTATGGATGTGTGACTGGGATTACCATCGGTCCTTAGGATAACGATGCCCCGAGTTGTAGTAGAGATATTTGGAGGGGTAATTGGGTTCCTCCAAATGCCTGGAAGGGTGTAACACGGTTCTCCCATGTGATATCTTGAATTTTAACCTACTTATTTAGCGGAGGGCAAAAATTCAAGGAAGGACTAAGGTCGGCAATGATCAAGGTAGAGATATCAATATCTCGAGACACCTTTGAAAGATTTATTTGACCTATTTGAGTCCAAGAATATAGGAAAATTCATTGGATAATTATAGAATATAGTTTTGACTATATTCTTGTGTTAAATTAGAATCTTATGGTCAATTTGATTAATATGGCCATTATACTCTAAAATATACTTTATATTATATAATGAATGATTAAATTATAATCAAATGAATTACTTTTAATCCTAATCACCTTATGGCTGGTTACCTATTACCTAACCTCAGCCCCAAAAAAATTATTTTTGCTCTTGGATGATTTAATGCATGTAATCATGGGTGAATAGTGACCAAGCCAATGGATTTTCACGCAACAAGTGTGTTCAACAAGCCAAATGAACACTCTCTCTCTTTCTCAAGCATGACCAACGCCCTCTCTCTCTCTCTCTTCCTCATTTTCTTCATTTTGGCCTAAGAGTTCTCTCCATTTCTCTCCCTCTCTCTCTCGGCTCCTCCATCACCGAACTCTCTCTTCCTCATTTTCTTGCCATTTCTTGCGTGAATTCTCACTACAAGTGAAGCTTGATCTTAAGGCAAGGAAATGAGACTTATTCTTAAACCTCTTGGGGCGCACATGACAAAATTTCTGGAATAGAAATCAATTTCTGGTCAGAAATTGATTTCTCAATTTATATTCCATGGACGAATTTCTAAGCAAAGAAACGCGTTTGATAATGATTCAAAATTTCTATTTCTAGAAATTCGTTTGGTAAAATAATAAAATTTCTATTTCTAGAAGCGGTGACGACCGACATCCAATGGCTGAAGTCCAACGTCTGGCAACTGGCGGCGAGCGGCCGGAGTTCGGAGTCCGATGTCTGGAGTTCGACATTCGACATCCGGCATCCAACGTCCGAAGTTCGGCGTCCAGCATCTAACTAGCTGGCAACCGGCGTCCAACATCCAGAGTTAGGCGTTCAATGTCTGGAGTCCGACAACCGGCGGCCGGTGGCCAACGGCCGAAGTTCAGCAGGTGGCGATAGGCAGCTGACATCCAATGGTCGGTGGCAAGCAACCGGCAGTTAGCGGCAAACGTTCAATGGTCGGCGGTGGGCCTCCGACATCCACTGGTTGGGAATGAGCAGCCAACGGCCGACGGGCATCCGACGGCCAACGATCGATGACAAGCGGCTAGAGTCCGGTAGTTGGCAATTAGCGGCGAGTGGTCGGTGGCGGCAAATGGCGAGCGTCCATCATCCCATAAGCAACTGGTGGGTGATGAGCATAACAAGAGTGAACGATGAGAAAAATTTTGATTTATCATTTATGTTTCAAAAAAAGAAAAACTAAAAATTTTAACTTTTGATTTCTACTCCAAATCTATTTCTGAAACATAAATCTGTTTCAGAAATATAAAAATTAAATTGTGTTAACGAACGGATTTCTGTTGCAAATCTGTTCCGAAGAACAAAAAATTAGAAAAATTGAGAAATAAAAATGTTGTCATGCACGGTCATGATCTCTCTTTCTCTTGCTTTTGCTAGCTTAGGTCATGTTGGAGGTTGTTTTGGTGCTTGATGTGTTAATTCTTTGGTTTTGACATTTTTCTTTGAGTTCAAGTAACCAAGCCAATAATTTGCTGATGAATGACTTTGGTCGAGGCTTATAAGGGAGGCTTGAGTAATTTTTATGAGGTGCATGTTGATTTCTAGTGATCTTTGAGTCTTGTGTGATGGGTCGACAGTTCCCTGACCGCGAAACGATCTGTGCAGTGCCTGACAAGCGAAATTTGCTAGGCCAGCCTTTCTTCTATAGTTGTTCTAATGAGCAATACGGCAGATAGCTTCTTTATACAAGGTTGTACCACACCCGGCTTAGCTCGAGCGTCTAGTCCATCGAGTGAGACAATAGATCTCTTTAGGCTCAACAACTGGTTTCGACCTGCCATGGCCTCATCAGGAGAGCGACATTTGCTCCCAACCAGTTTATCCACAAGAGGCCAACCCCGCCTTCAGAGCTTCTAAGTAATATAATCATTCTATCCTAGAACTCTTAGCACCAATTGTCCTGATGCCACTCCTACAAACCAGTTGTATTCGTCCCCTCTACATTCTCACTTTTCACTCGATAACCCCAAGCACCACTAACAAGTGTCACGAGTGCGGGAGGATTCACGAACTGTGACACTTGCATGTGGTTAATCTAGCCATGGATGGTTGAGACGATAAGCTAGATGTTAAGTTTGTGCTTTGCATGTGTCATTGATGGCTTGTGGTTGTGAGATGAAGCTGAGACGAAGTCTTGCATGGCTGTTTTACCATGTTGTGTGATTTTTTGATGAGCGGAAGTTGATGAGGTGACGATAGGACTGGATCCGTGTACATGGATTAAGCTCAGAAAACTGTGTGCACATGGTACCCTTTTGTCTTTCTATTTTTTCTGCAACTTTTCTAGACTAGATCTTAAGAAATTTCCTTCTTCAGAGTTGTTTTTAAAATCTAAAGCTTAACATAGTTAAATCTGAGACTTTTATGAGTTAATTTGGATGGCCAAATGGTCATATTCCTTTTTGGTGTCCCACTGTCCAATACCATCGAGATGGTGACCCTCACCGCTTCTTGATTTTCTATGGATTTTTCTAGTCAAAATATTGATTAGTTTTCCCCATAAAATTGTTCTAAATTATTTTTTTACAACATATCAAAATTTGCGAATTTTTGAAGGTGACGTGAATTATGTGGAAACTAATTTCCAAAGGTTTATCCATTCTGTTTTGAGGCTCTGTTTCGCTCCAAGTTCAAGCAAAACAAAGGCATTGTTTCATGTCGATTTTGACCTCATGTTCTTCATGAGAAATCTTTTTCAATGTCTTTTCTGTAACATATCCAAAAATTAGAATTTTTGAAGGTCATTTACTATTTTAATCGAAGTGATTTTCAAGATCAGAAAAAACTGCCCCTTTCTAACCTTTTTTAAAGATGAGGCTTTCATGAAGGGAAAACGTCAGCATTTTCCGTTATAAAAGTCGACGGTGTTAACTTTAGGACTCGATTGAAACAATTTGACAAGTTTTAGGACTTGATTGCATTTTTTGCAAGTTTTAGGACTCAATTGCATTTTCGTGACAAGTTTTAGGATTTCTATAGCACTTATCCCATAAATAAATAAGAAATGAGGTTGCTCCCTTTCTAGAAGTCCACGCGCATGATGGATTACTTTTGTTCCTTATGCTTCCGCGTGCTTAAAAAAAAGCGAAACAAATAAGACAACTAATTCCTTATACTTCCGCATGCTTAAGAAAAAGCGAAACGAATAAGATAACTACGCTGTGTTAGCCATGACGTACTAAGGATGTCACACACACACAGATATATATATACACACACGTATGCTTGGGAGTGGAGATGTCCAATAACAAGGAAACGAAAATGGAGGAGAAATTGCAGGTGTGGGTGATGTTGGCCATGGCTTTATCCCTGCTCTCTGCTACATCGGCCAAGCCGGCCCTTGCGGATTACCACTCGCTGCCTTATTATCGTGACTGTTCTGTAATTTCACCTGACCTTAGTAGAGGTTATTAGTGTCCATATCCGCGTGTCTACGTTATCCGCGTATCTACGTCTCATGTTTTCACATTTTTCTGGAGTTGACATCAATGAAATGCGAAAGAGTTTCTCAATGAATTGCATTTCCTCTTCCAATTCCGTTGAAAAAAATAGGCGTCGTAGCTTCTCAAATGTCGCGTCCTTTTCTTTGTTTTTTTTTTTTTTTTGGGCAGCTGCGGCTTGTGCAGGGTTCGATTTTAGCAACAGCGGATTGATGATCACGGGAGTGGGGGACGAATTGTGGGACAACGGGAAGGCCTGCGGACGGATGCTGACGGTCAGATGCACCCGCTCTGCTAACGGCTTTCCGAAACCTTGCAAGGACGGCGTCATCACGGTCAAGGTCGTGGACTACTGCCAGCAACCGTGCGATATCAACCTCTCCGATTATGCCTTCGCCTGTATCGCCAACATTGACGCCGGCAAAGTCTGGGTGGACTACTCCTAGGAAGGAACTCGAGACCCTTTTCCTGAAGGAAGAACATAAAGTTCGGGGACGATCATGAAGATATTGTTGCGATTAAGCGAGCGATCAAGCGATACAAGGACTTGGCTCAAACGTCGAGCCAAGGTGGAGATTGTTAAATATGACTCGAATTTGAGTAATTGCAAAACGCGATTTGCTGGATTAAAGGAAGAAATATAAAATAAAATAAAGGAGGAAAGTTATTTGCCGAGAAGCTTGAGGATTCCGAATTGAAGGAAATCAATTCGTGGGTTTTGGCATGAAGAAGTTCTCTGCATGCGTGAGAAAATAAAAGTTTGACCTTCGGCCCCACTATCCTTTTTTATTCTTCATGTGCAGGGCTTCAACGAATTCGAAAGAAGAAAACTTCTATGATATTTTATAGGTGTGCCCATCTGGCCCCACGGTCTTGCTTTTATTTTCTCACGCATGCAGAGCACATGAAGAATAAAAAAGGATAGTGGGGCTTTGACCTTGGGGGCACACACATAAAAGGGACGCCGACAGTGAGGTTTTTTCTTGAGCTTCTTGGCCGCTGCACGTACAAACCTAAGGGAGCCGCATGTCTTCAAGCTGAAGCGCGATCAAGAAAAGGAGTTCTTTTTTAGCGTTTGTTTTTTGAGCTTGTGTGATAACTTTGTGCCGTGAATTTATACCAAGTGAGTTGTTTATTTATAAACACTTTGGGTTTGGATAAATTGGGGTTTGGGAAACACCGAGAGAGTGTTTGAGTGACTTGAGTATGTAATCTCCTTGTATCGCTTGATCTATATTGAAATTTGCTGCTGCTCTCCCCGTGGACGTAGGTCTTTACGACTGAACCACGTAAATCTGGTGTCCGATTTATTTTTCTTTTTTCTGTCTATATTATTGTTCGATCGCTCGCCCTATCGCAACATATATTGTCTACTTTTTATGGCTTTTATGGTTTGTATATGCCGGCTTTGAAGACTACTTAAATAATGTGATGTTTGATCTCCGATCTGGTTTGAATAAAAATATCTATGTGTGATATTAACACTACGTTTTGGAGTGGTCTTTTGAATCACAATAAGTTAGCATCCCACGCCTTGCATGGAGGCAGGACAAAAGTCTGAGAGTGAGTATTAGAGTAGGGTAAGCGTAGGACGACAAAAAAAAGAAGAAGTCAGCATCGAGATAATAAATGCAGGAAGGTGAAAGGGCAGGGAAGCGTGCTTCTTATTACAAGCGGATCACATGATGCGAAGCAACAGCCACATAAAAAAACTCTCCAAAAATCGTAGGTGAAATGTTTATTAGCATCCGCCATTAATGTCCAGTAGCTCAGGCCAGCAACCTAATTCAAATCGTAGTCAGTATGACTCCATTAAATGCCGCATCTCCAACAGCTCCTATCACGCCTCTTGCTCTAAATGATGACGAAAAAGTTGCAGGCAATTGGTCATTAACTCCATGGCCTAGCAATGAAATAATCGACCCTCATACATTTTATTTTTTGGTCAAACGACCCTCATACATGGAGTAGGTGAATAATTTTCTTGTGTTTCCTGATTTTAGGTTCCTAGAACTTTTCCACATTCAAATCCCTGCAATATCATTTCCTGTTGTCTGTGTACCATCTTTCATGTAAATCAAACAACTAAAGTGATCCATGCAAACACCATAATTAGTAATTCATCAGGAAAGGGACAAGATCAAAGACTTCAATTATTGTTGACTGAGGCTCGATGAACACAGTACCTCTTGATTAATTTTGCAATTTCCTTGAAGGATATGATACATTACATGAACATACCATACCGTTTTGTTGCATGATTTATTCGAGAGGGCAATGAATTGAAGAGACCTCTCAAGTTCTAGAGTGACGATGATAGCAATGACTCTGACGATGACAACAACAGTAGTTGGCCATTTGAGTACAGCGACCCCAACAAGGAGTAGGATAGCTATGAATGGAAATGATGCGTGACGGTAGTGAGTTAGGGGAGTTAGTTTCCAAGGCGACGATTTCCACAACAACCACTTTTTGAGTTTAGTCGCATGGTAGGCGATGGATGGAATGGCACATGTAGGTGTCACTAGTAAGGTGTAGATCACTTTTTGGATACCCAAGGTTTAGGATCAGAGTTGTTTTTGTCTGTATGCCGCACATGTAATTAAATGATTGAGCCAATGGATGGAAACTGACTTTGACCTGTTATGTTTTTGATTGTACATGTTTGCATAATTTATATTATATGCGCTTTTGCATTAAAGAAGAATTAATGTCTATTAAGATAGTGTTAATTAGGATGGCGTGCTTGGGGTGTCACACCCCAGATGTCCTCACGATGCTAAATAGGTGCGAGATGCCAGGGAGGATACTTGCATGATGATGGCAGTAAGAATTCCTATCGATTATAACCACAACAGCCACTTTTTGAGTTTAGTCGCATGGTAGGCGATGGAAACATGTAGGTGTCACTAGTATGGTGTAGATCTCTTTTTGGATACCCAAGGTTTAAGATCAGAGTTGTTTTTGTCTGTATGCCACACATGTAATTAAATGATTGAGCCAATGGATGGAAACTGACTTTTTTTTTTTTAGTCGGTCCTACGCTAATTCTACTCTAACACTCATTCTCAAACTTTTGCCCTGTCTCCTTGCAGGGCATGGGAGTCAAAACCCACTCTTGAAATGAAATCGTCCCCACCCCAATCCCCCCTGAGAAGGTGGGGATTTGAACCTCCAACCTCCCCCTTCCAAGATGGAAGGGTGGCTACTGGGGTGAACCCCCAGTGGTTTGGAAATTGACTTTGACCTGTTATGTTCCTAATTGTACATGTTTGCATAATTTATATTATATGTGCTTCTGCATTAAAGAAGAATTAATGTCTATTAAGATAGTGTTAATTAGGACGGCGTGCCTTGGCACACCCTAGATGTCCTCACAATACTAAATGGGTGCGAGATGCGCGAGAGGATACTTGCATGACGATGGCAATAGGAATTCCTATCGATTATAACCTAGATACCTTTAAATTGAGCTATTAATTACTTGTTGGGAAAAACTACTACTTCTATTGATCTGTTGTGTTATTTTGAAAGGTTCTCGGGTAAGTTCATGATTTTCTATATTTTATATTAAGATTCATTGTCAATATGGCGATTCATTTATATATTATAAACTGGTGGACCTTCTGCTTGATGGGTTTAGATTCACTAATTGTTGACTTTATCTTTTCAGATCAATAGAAATGTCAATCCCGCTTGCCTCTCCTATGGTCCATTACGGAGGTCCGATCGACTTCTCTTGGCATGGGGACGAGTTTATAGACTCCAATTTCCTGGATATGGTTTTTATCCAAATCGTGTCTTGTTTGACTATGGATATAGGGGCTCCAATGGGGCCCGCGACTCTTGAGTTTGTTGGAATGTATGCCTGCATCAACGAGTGCATGAAGGGTCCCCTCTCGCTATTCGCCGATGGACTAGGAAATGGAGGCAATCCGGTCACATAAAGGGAGGTAGGAGGATGGTTGGATTCTTGGGACTTGGAAGATTTTTTATGGAGCTAAGGGGTTAGGGTTAGGCGACCACGTGTACAGTTAGGTTGGGATGGGATAATCGACTTACAGCTGAGTATAGTTAGTAATACTAACCTTTTTGAATTCTCTAGTGTACTCAACTTGTCGCCTGAAGGGTTAATGCTTTTAAAAACCCCAATTTAATATAGATGTGACAAATTTACCCAAAATTAATTTTTTGACCACCAAAAATCCTAAACCGGTATACCTTTGACAAAATTTACCCCAAATTGGTACACTATTGACAGATTTACCCTCTATTAGTTTCCGTTAAATTTTACTGTCAAATTATTAAATTAAATGACACGTGACAATTGACTGGTATACCAATTTGGGATTTTACTCCCGGTTTGTCACAGTTTACAATTTTTGTGATTTTTTGTGGTATTAATCCAATTTAACATGGGGTATAATTGTTACAAATGTATTAGTTTAGGATTTTTGGCGGTTGAATAAATTAGTTTGGGGGTAAATATGTCATAAATATACTAGTTTAGGATTTATTATGGTTGGTTAGGGTAAATTTGTCACAGGTGTACCGGTTTGGGATTTTTCATAGTTAAAAAATTAGTTTGGGGTAAATTTGTCACACCGTTTTTCAAGATATTAACCCTATATATAGATAAATAAGAAATGAGGTTGCTCCCTTTGTAGAAGTCCACGCGGATAATGGATTACTTTAGTCCCTTATGCTTCCGCATGCTTAAGAAAAAAGCGAAACAAATAAGACAACTAATTCCTTACACTTACGCATGCTTAAGAAAAAGCGAAACAAATAAAATAACTACGCTATGTTAGCCGTGATGTAATGGGGATGTCACACACACATATATATACATATGCTTGGGAGTGGAGATATCCAATAACAAGGAAACGACAATGGAGGAGAAATTGCAGGTGTGGGTGATGTTGGCCATGGCTTTATCCCTGCTCCTTGCTGCATCGGCCAAGCCGGGCCTCGCCGTTTACTACCCACCCGAATATTATCGTGAGTGATCCATGATTTCACCTTGATCTTGGTAGAGGTTATTAATGTCCATGTCCGTGTGTTCAGATGCAAATGTTTTGTCTACGTCTACGAAATGTAAAAGGGTTGCTCTGAGAATTGCATTTCCTCTTCCGATTCCGATGGAAAAAGATTGGCGGCGTAGCTTCTCGACTGTCGTGTCCTTAATGTCTTTATTTTTGTTTTTTGGCAGCCGCGGCTTGTCCAGGGTTCACTCTGAAGAACAGCGGAGTGATGGTCGCGGGAGTGAGTGATGCGTTGTGGAATGGCGGGAGGGCCTGCGGACGGATGCTAAAGGTCAAATGCACCCGTGCGGCTAACCAGTTTCCGAACCCTTGCAAGGCCGGCGTCATCACGGTCAAGGTCGTGGACTACTGCCGGCAACCGTGCAACGGGGTCATCAACCTCTCCAAGGACGCCTTTAAGAAGATCGCCAACCTCGATGCCGGCAAAGTCTGGGTGGACTATTCCTAGGAAGGACCTCGAACCCCTTTCTTGAAGGAAAAACGTATCATTGATACCGAAAATAATGTCTGCTTTTGTGGTTTGGCTTTGCCGGGTTTGAAGACCACTTGAATAACGCGATACTTAATCGCCAATCTAGTTTGAATAAAAATATGATTGTGTGACATTAATACCTCGTTTTGGAATGGTCTTCTGAATAACAAGAAGTTAGCATCGAGATAATAAATGCAGGAAAGCGAAAGCGCAGGGTAAGTGTTTTTTTTAGTAGAAGCGATCACATGATATGAAGAACGGCCACGTATAACGCTCTCGGACAATTGTAGGTGAAATGATTAGCATCTGCGATTAATGTCCAGTAGATCGGTCCACCAATCTAATTCAAATCGGAGTTATTATGACCACATTAGATGCCGAATCTCCAGTAGCTCATGTGTCTTGCTCTAAATGATGAAGAAATAGTTGCATGCAATTGGTCATTATCTTCATGACCTAGCAATGAAATAATCTACCCTCATACATTGAGCAGGTGAATAATTTTCTTGTGCTTTCCTGACTTAGGTGCCTAGAATCTTTTCTACATTGAAATTCTCGCAATAACTTTTCCTGTCTGGTTACCATCTTTCGCGTAATTCGAACAACTAATGTGATCTGCACACACACCATAACTAGTAATTCATCAGGGAAGGGGCAAGATCAAAGACTTCAAAATCTACGTCTGAGGCTTGATGAACACGGTACGTCTCAATGATTTTGCAATTTCCTTGAACGATATGATACATCACACGAGCTTGGCAAGAATGATACTCTGGCTATGGACCGGATTAAATTTCCAGAAACCCTGAATAATCTCAATGCAGCAGCTGGAGTTTTCCACCTTTCCACTAAAATAGAGTTAAACTGCACTAAGAAATTTATGCTTGTTTATGGAATTCAAAGAAAGGACTAGACTTGGGGAGGAAGATGAATGCACAACCTTGCTTGTTTAAACTTCGAGTCCTAGTGAAAGAAAGAAAGCAGATTTGTTCGAGAACCCAAACTTATCCTCTTACTATCCTGATCACACCAGAACTCTCTCCCTAAATTTTCCGAGCGACCAAGTTCGAGTTCCATTCAAGCTCTACTATAATTGTCTCTGTTTAGCTTGTCTTCAGCCTCTCTGCTCGTAATGGCCCAGTTATTTGGAATTTGAAGAGAAGCTTCCTGGGCCGATGCCTCTCCCCTTGAATTAGGCTTCTCCTCTTTTCCCCTCGCCCAGATTCATGATAACGAAAAGCCTTCTCTTTTGCTCCTTCCAATACTAGTATCCCAACTACTGTTGCCGAATTCACCGCTTTTTGTCGCATCAAAGCCATCAAATGTCTCCCTGATTCACAACTACACACTGACATTGCCTGGCAGGGACCGGGTCTCAGTGGTAGGGTGGGTTTCCTGCTCGGCTGCTTCTTCAATGGGGTCCTAATTGCTACTAGCGATGTGGAAGATTCATCTGTCACATACTCATAAGACCCCATGTAGAACCATCTTCTTGAAACCAAAGTGTTATTGGTATCACTTGTGCTACTACATTCACCACCATCCACGTTCCTAATTTCCCTAGCCTGATAGACACCATCCTCTCCACTGAATCCACCATTTCAGTCTGCTTCGTGGCGTCTCTCGCACCAAAATCGCAAGACTTGCACAATAAATCGGCGAGAGACCACCCGAATTTGTCTCTTGTTGAAGGACCATCTTCTAAGGGCAAGCGGTTCCGCAATAAGTTCAGATTGTTGGAACTGGTTCTAGTTTTTGGAACCTAAATCCCACCTTATATATCCTCAAATATTCATGAAATTGGTGAAGTGCTTTCTTGTTTTGTTTCATTTTTTTTTTTCTTGCTTCAATTTTAGTCAAGCAAAATAAAAATTAAAATAATAACAAAAATACCTGTTCAGATAGATAGAGTTTCATTAGCGAGACTACCTATCAAAAATAGAACCAATTATAAGTGACGTAATCTGTTAAACCTAATAAGAGATACATGTGTAGGTAGGGCTTGTTAATTTGAGGTTTCCAAAGTGTATTGTATACTGAATTTCTCCTGCAATGAATATACATATACATTGTAGGTAGGGAAAATTACCAAAACAATGCTAAACCCAGTACAATTTTTTTAATTCAGTCATAATTTTTTTTTTCATACAATTTAGTCCTAAACATTTTGTAATTATGCCAATTCAGCCTATTTGGCCCAATTTGGTCGACTCGCACTAATGTGGAGGTCGGCCGACTAGCTGACTCTGCTGTGGTAAAGCCAAAGGCTATGACCGGTGAGGGTGAGCCTCATTGTTGCAACGCTGGGTGAGCAGACCTCCAGCCATGGTGAGGCGTGCCCTCACCCAACATTGCGATGGCGAGCCTCACCTTAGCCACATTTGGGTGAGAGTGAGCCTCGTCATGGTTAGGTGAGCTCGACTCACTTGCAACGATGAGGTCTTGCCTAGCGCCACGACAGTGAGGCTCGCCTTCACCAAATCTAGGTGCGAGCGAGCCTCGCATGGTTGGGCGAGCTTGACCTTGCCTAGTGACGGCAAGACCTTGCTGGCCCTAGCCTCTAGCCGGTCTGACGACGGGCTAGAAGAAAAAGAAAAAATTATTAAAAAAATCAATATATATTAACAAATTGCCAAATCAATGTTGGCTAGACAACCAGCGCTAGTTGGCATTTACATCAGCACTAGCCGACTAAATTTTGCCGATGGACTAAATTGGCATAATTATAAAAGATTTATCATTGAATTTGAAAAAAAAAAAGATTTATGATTGACTTGGAAAAATTGCAATAAGTTTAGGGCTATTTTGATAAATTTCCCATTGTAGGTGAATTGTAATGGGTACATATCTTCCACCTATAACAAAGTTAAGTATATATTTGCATGATTTCCATTATCATATCTCCCATCAGATGATGACCTTGGTCTCATCAGATGATGACCTTGGTCTCATATATGTTTGCATCCTCCGCGCGAGTTGTTGCCTCCCCGGGAGAGGAAGAGGGGGGGGTGGGTGGGGTGCGGTGGCGTGGGCGAGGGAGTGGAGTTATGGCGGCTGGAGTGAGGGATGAATTTTGGGACGATGGCCAAGTTCACTTTAGTCTAGAAGTGACAACAAACAAAGAGGTTCACTCACTTGACATGCAAGTCTTTTCACTGAAGAGCAATGACTAAACATAGAGATTGGACCCAATCTTCATGGTGGATCATCCTCCACAGATACATTTTGTATTTTGACAATGCAATGCCCACATGACTTATATACCCAATTCTCCCTGTATCTTTTTCTTCCTTAAAGAGAGGGAATAACCTCTAGTTATTTTACATCCTAGTGATCCCAAGCTCCCGACGAGGGTCAAAATGAAACTTTTTAAGAACTTGCTTAGGTTCAACCATATAGTACAATTTCCCACTAACTTACCGTGACCAAATTCAACTTTTCATGGTTCGGCGGTCAAGTTGGAAAATATATTGCTTTCTCATATTCACACAAATAATCTTATTTGACTAGAAACAATACTAATTTGAAAGGAAAAATCACTTTAGTCCATAAGTGACAACTAGCCAAGAGGTCAAATCAATGACTTCCAAGTCTTTCCATTGGAGAGTAATGACTAATTATAGAGACTCGACCCAATCTTTACGGTGGATCAAACTCTATGGATGCGTTCCTTATTTTAATGTGCATGTACCCATGCGCCTTGTACTCCCAATTTTCTTTGTATCTTTAATTTTTCTAGGGAGAAGGAATACCCTTTAGTTATTTTACATCCGGTTAATCCAAAGATCTAGACAAGGACCAAGATGAAGCCTTTTAAGGATCTGCTAGTGGCTAGGTGAGCCGTGACTTAGATTTGGCAAGGTTGAGCCTTGTTGGCCCCCCGTCTTTGGCCAATTACCGGCCATCACCAAGGCTCGGCAACCGGCTAGAGGAGGAAGAAGAAGAAGGGAGGAAAAAAAGAAAAGAAAAAAAATTACAAAAATCTCAAAAATTTATTAACAAATTTTTAAAAAAATTCACGTTTCAAAAAAATTTGAGAGTTGTGCCAAGCGCTTTTCTATTATTTTTCTATTTTGATAATAGTAATTTTAGGGTTGTACCAAACATGTTCCTATACTTCAAAATTCATCTAAGGAATAAATATTGAAAAAAATTATTTTTGAGTGAAACAAAAATGTTATCAAACGTACCTCACTATAACCAAATTCAACTTTTCATGATTCGAGGGTCAAGTTGGGGAATATATTGGCTTCTAACATATTCACACGAAGAATCTT